>OX336376.1:5079947-6390073 GCA_946902895.1 Fragum fragum
CTCAAGGTCAAACACTAAAATTGTGCTTATCTGGAGCATGATACTTACAAAAGTTTGCAGGCTCGACAGCAGTTGTTCTGGGACAACCATCTAGTCTTGAGATGTGTAAAAAGCCGGTTTGTGTTGGAATGGGTTAACCCATTCCCACACAACAAAATTTTAGAATGGTCCAAAGTCAAGAAGCTGCAGATTACAATTTCAAGTTGATGAAATTTTGAATGTATTCATCTTTTGGTGTGGAAAATATTGTGGATAATGAAGAAATTACTTGTTAAAAGCAATTTCTTCATTTTCCACAATGTTTTTCACAGCATTTTTCTTGAGATGTGTAAAAATGTTTTGGAATGTGTGGGAATGGGTTAAGAGCGGCTTTAAATGTGAAAGTTAAAGGATGGAACGTTTATTTTTGGGACTCAGCAACAGCTATGTTTATTTTACAGAAGGCTGCAACAAAAAGTATTCTGTATTTTGAAAGGTTTAACTCTTTTCCGGAATTTCATGTTGCCATGATTTTATAATCGAGATAACATTGTGGGAAATGAAGAAATTGCTTGAGAAAAGCAATTTCTCCTTTTCCCATCATATTTTCTACCAACATTGGGATGGTTTAATTTGGAATTGCATCCAATTTTAATTGTCGCCTGCAACATTTTTCAATTTGGACCAGTCTAAAATTTCAAAAATCGGAATAGGATTAAGACATTCATGAGCAACCTTGTTCATGCTTACCACTGATTTTCTTTTTCTCATTCTCTTTTTCATGTTCTTTGTCATCTTTGGTGTTTTATTTTCACTAGACACCGTTTCTTCTGAAAACAAGGAAGGAAAATGAAAGAAAAATGATAAACTTTCAAATTTACTTTATACTCCTATCCCTTCAATCAGTGCCTCTTCATTCGAGGAGATCAAACTTTGTTCTGCATTCACCTTTGAAGTTGACTTTGACATAATAAGAGCATGAGGATACTACACTTGGGTACAGGTGCTTATAAGTGAGAAAACTAAGATAAAAAGAGAAACAATTCTATCAAAATGCATTTAGAGTTATTATAAATTGCAAAAGTTATATGGAACATAAATGACAAGCTTCTTGTAAATATCTTGGATAATAGCAGAAATCTTATCAAGGTGAACCCATTACCAGATGACAAAATATGAGACTGGTCCAAATTCAAAGAAGATGCAGACAAATTTTAATAATCTTTTGCTTTTGGAGTAGAAAAGATTGAGGATAATGAAGAAACTACTTGAAAGAAGCAATTTCTTCATTTTCCACAATGTTTTCTGAAACCTTTCTCTGGAGCAACATAGAAAATATGAATTGTGCGGGAATGGCTAAATGTTTGTTTAATCCATTCCCATTCACGCTCTCTTTTTTACAACCCTCAAGAAGAAAGCTATAGAAAACATTGTGGAAAATGAAGAAAGTGCTTGTAACATGCAATTTCTTCATTATCCACAATGTTTTTTTTATGCAAAATGATGAAAAAATTAGAAATTCCATCAATTTGAAAATGTTTTCTGAATCTTCTTTCAATATGGACCAGTCTGAAATTTTGTAGAGTGGTAATGAGTTAAACTCTAGATTCTTACTTTCTTCATCACTTAGTTCCACAACTTCTTGTGTAGGTGTGTCATCTTCACTTATTTCCTGAACTTCATCTCCCTCATCATTGCTGTCCTCACTCTCACTATTATCCTCATTATCCTCACTCTCCTCCTCATCTCCGTCCTCACTCTCAGAATCACTATCTATCTCAACAGGTTCATCTTTTATCTCTTTAGTTTCATTCAGATTGTCTTCTTCTTCATCACTATTATCATTATCTTCTTCACTACTGGCATCAGCTTCTTCATTTCTGTGACCTGTAAAATTTTAACTGATTCTTACACAGTCCCAGTTTTTTATGCCCCTCTAGAGAAAGCTTTAAAAAACATTGTGGAAAATGATGAAATAGCTTGTTACAAGAAATTCATTATTCTCAGTTTTCTATCCTAAAAGACAAAGAAAATAATTCAAATTTGAATCAGTTTAAACATTTTACACTTTATAACAGCAGTTGTTGAACCTATCCATGTTTTCCTGTCTTCTCTAATAACCTGAAAGGTATCTTACTTAATCCTCTTTATATTTCTTTTCAAAATGAGCTTAACCCATTCCCACTCAATCCCTCCTTTTTACGCCCCTCAACAAAAAAGCTTTGGAAAACATTGTGGAAAATGGAGAAATTGCTTGGATCAAGCAATTTCTTCATTATCCACAATGTTTTCTATTCCAAAAGACAAAAAAAATCAAAATTCCATCAACTTGAAATTGTCGTCTGCAGCTCCTTTCAATTTGGACTGGTCTAAAATTCCATTGTGTTGGAATGGGTTAACACATTTTTTATGACCCTCAATAAAAAAGTTTGAGAAGATAATGTGGAAAACGAAGATATTGCTTATTACAAGTAATTTCTTCATTTTGCACATTGTTTTCTACCCAAAATGACAAAGATACTTAAAATTCCACCAAGTTGCAGCTGTCTTCTGCATTACTTTTGAATTAAGACTGGTTTAAAATTTTGGCAATTGATAATTAATTAAATTCTATGATTCAATTTGTAATCCCATATTATTCAAACCACATTCTTTTTGAATTTAGAAAAGCCTTTTATTTTTGTACTTGAATTAGAGACCTATTTTGACTCTAAGCGACCATATTCTAACCTTGTTCAATACAAATTTTATTAAAATCATTTTTTAACTCATTTTTGATTACTTTATGAAAAAAATGGGGTCTTAGAACACCTCAAAGCTTTTCAAAATTATACCTAACAACCTAGTTTTTGCCCCCAAGTGACTCAATTTTGAAGTTGTCAAAAAGATTACCCATACAAATCTCTGCAGCGCCCCCATATTATTTCTAAGATTTGACCTAGTGACCTAGTTTTTTACCACAAGAGACCCAATTTCAAATTTTTCCCAAGATTAATCAAGACAAACATTTTGACTCATATTCAAGATGATTGAGCTACAATTGTAGCCGAGTTGATTTTTTTTTTTCAATGATTTGACCTAGTGACCTATTTTTTCACCCAAAGTCATCCAATTTTGAATTTGTCCAAGATAATACTCTAACATTTTTCTTAAAAGTGTTCTGCAAAAACTGAAGCTTCTAGGGTGTTATCTAGCTAATGTTGGTGATAAATGAGGGATGACAAACCACACACAACAGACATTTCACAAAAGCTTCCCTTGAGCAGGTTGAGCTCAGGAAAACTAAAAACAAATATATGTAGCAAGGACAAATTTTCACTCTGAAGTGAAATCTTTAGCTTAATTGGACTGTGCAGTCTGACTATAGTTGATACATCACAGATGGTTGTCCCTTTTTCTCACCTGTTTCTAGGCCTTGCTGTCGATTCAACATATCTCTCCTCTCTGGGGGTATATAATCCCCTTCCTGTTCCGTCACAAAAGGGGACAAATGAGGGGGTAACATAGCTCCAATAAAATAATCCTCTGGGGGTAGTAACATCTTAGCATTGATGGAATCAAACACCCATTGTGGCTGTACATAGTATCTAAACGGAGATATAAGATTATATTACCTTGAGGTTCGTCCTTTTCGTCGAGATGAAAAATAACTCTAAATAAGATTTTTGCGACATTTTAAAGAACAATTTTTGTTATTTTGAGTGAAAATATTCAATGTCCTCAAGGCTACTGGTCTAAGCCAATGCTGAGAACGCTCAAAATCCTCATTCAGAAGATTCTTATTTAGCAGCTTAAAAATCTAAATCTAAAGAACGCTTTATCTTAAAAATCTAAATAAGAATCTCGACCAAACGCACCTCAGTTTCACTTTCTTTTTAAATTTAAGACAGATCCAATTTGAATGAGGTTGCAGACACCTACGACAGTCAAAACTGAATGCAGTTTGAAACAGAACCATCCGGTGAGGTAGAAAATATTGTGGAAAAGGAGAAATTTGCCTGTTCTTTTTCAACTTTTTCTCTAGTATGAAAATCACAGCATCATAAAATCATTGGTTTGTAAAGAGACGGGTTAAACTAATACCAGGACACAAAATGTAAAGTTAGACCTAATTGAAAGAATTTATAGATGATGTTTTATAGCGTGTTTGAAGTAACACATTACCAGACACCAGCGTTTTAGACTGGTCAAAACTGAACACAATATTTTCCAATTTTAGTGCAATTTGAAATGTTGTCTGCAACATCTTTCATTTTCAACCAGCCTAATTTTTTTATCATCTAGTAATAGATTAATAGATTAATATAATAGTGAAAACTATTGACCATGGCTGGAGGAGATGACAAGACCTTCAGCTGTGAACAGAGTATCATACCACATACCTTGGGTCAGTAGTTTTGACTGTAACACGAAATACCATGAAACAACTGACAGATTATTGAGCCTACCTGCTGACTACACTGGCTACGCCCACTGACTCAAACAAGAAGTTCTACTTAACCCATTCCAACACAGTGGGATTTTAGACCAGTCCAAATCGAACAAGCTGCAGACAACAATTTCAAGTTAATGGAATTTTTTAAAAAAATTTGTGTTCGTCCTTTTGGATAGAAAACATGGTGAAAAATAAAGAAACTGCTTGATACAAGCAATTTCTTCATTTTCCACCATGTTTTCCAAAGCTTTTTTCTTGAGGGACGTAAAAAGGAGGGCTTATGTTGGAATGGGTTAATTATCATTATGGCCAGTTACATGTAATGGAACAGTAAAATTATTGGTTGGTGACCGTAACATCATAACCAAAACCTGAATAGGCCTGAGTTACAACATGTAAGTCTATTAACCAACAAAATATCTTCACATACATCAGACTTCAAAGTTCACTTTCAATCTAAATGAATGATTTGATTAGTCCATTGATTCTTTGATTGACATCCACAATCCATCAATTTTTACATAACCAGAGGTGCGTTCTTTTCGTCGAGATGAAAAATCCTGCTAAATAAGATTTTTGAGACGTTTTCAAGAACAAATTATGTTATTTCAAGTGAAAAGATTCGACGTCGTCGAGGCTACTCGTTTAAGCCAACGCCGAGTACGCTTAAATTCCTCATTAATAAATCTTAAGATTCTTATTTAGCCGCTTAAAAACCTTAATCTAAAGAAAGCTTCATCTTAAAAATCTAAATGAGATTCTTAAGAATCTCGACGAAAGGAACGCACCTCTGATTGTAATGTTCTGAATTCCAAAGTATTTAAAAATTTTGTATTTGAGATTTTTCTTACAGGAAAACCAAGATAACCACAAACATAAAATTGTGACACTATTGGCTGTCCAAATCTGGTCTTGTCAGATTTAACACTTTCCTGTTTTTCAAAATTTTAGACCTGTCCAAATTGAAAAGTTTTGAAGACCGAAAATTTAAAGTTAGGTTTAATTTGAAAAAAATCATCCAGTAGGGTAGGAAATATTGTAGAAAGAAAAGAAATCCCTTGTTAAAAGCAATTTCTTCTATTTCCATAATAAAGTTCAGGTTTATAGAGATAAAGGTAACAAATGGCCATCTTATAACATAGCAGAGTCATTTTCAAATTATTCAATTGAAAGGGACCTTCAGGCTTTGAATCTACTAGTTCACTTCAATATAGTACATATTGATAAACTATTCTCAAGGCGGCAAAGCTTAAATGCTTACTTTTCATGGATGAAACAGTTCATACTGATGCAGGGTCACATGACAACTGGTGCAGTGAATGATATAACTGTTCAAAATGGTAAATATACATTTATAATATTAGATCAGGTACAAATATGATGGTTTATGAAAACAGACAAGCTATTAATCCTTTCCAGTTTTTTTTAATTTAAGATTAGTCCAATTTCAAAGGATTTGTAGACAACAATTCAAAGTCAATTTTTTTAGAAAAATATTAAGTAGGGTAGAAATATTGTGAAACAAGATGTGTTTGTGAAACGCTATGCCCCCGAAACAGGAATTCTTTAGAAACGGGTGATTTTTATTGTTTTCAGCTCACCTGAGCACGAAGTGCTTAAGTGAGCTAATGTGATCACCTTTCATCTGTCCTCCGCCCGCCGTCCATCAACAATTTCTTTAAACAACATCTCCTCCCAATCCACTGGGCCAATTAAAAAAAAAATGGCAGAAATGATCCTAAGGTGGTCCCCTTCAAAAATAGCTAAAAGAATTGAAACCTGTTAAAAACTCTTGTTGCCATGGCAACAAAAGTGAAATTTTAAAATAATTTTTAAAAATCTTCTCCTCCTGACCCTGAAGGCGTAGAGCCTTAATATTTTGCATGAAGCATCAGCAGAGCTGAATCTAGGTTTTCATAAAAGTGGGCCAACTCCTCCATCACATTTCAAAATGTGGGCCAATGTTTCAGATTTGAGCCACATGCGGAAATTACTAATTTTTTTTTAAAGTTCTGACTACCCTAAAAAGAAAGGCACACAAAACACAAGTGCCAAAGAAGATCTTTTGGAAACACACATTTTTTTTTCATTGTTCTTTCATTTTATAAGATAAGTTATCAAGGTGAGCAATTTTGAGGGATCTGGTAGAGCTTTAAATATGGTCCGACCCACCGCTGGTTAACCTTTGACATGCAGGCTGCTGTATTCACTATTGCAAATCAAGAGAATATGAATTGTGAACAATTCTGGATCACCATGACATCAGTCAATGTAATATATGCAACCAAAATATCGTAAGTACAGCTTCAGTGAAGTTGTACTCACAAGGACTCGGCCACTTATCGACGATATTCAGATGTTGTTGAAAATTAATGTTTTGATTGACACATTTTTACAAGGGACATGTATAAATAAATGAAATACCCAAAAGAGAAAATTAAAATTCCCCTAAAGACTATCAAACTCTTTGTGTATCATTCCAATTTTTTGACACTAATCTATTCACCAGACAGTCTAATATCTAGCTTTCGTATCTGCTTCTTATTCATTTATTATCCGACAACAATTCTGTCTTAGGTCCTGATGGAGAATACGACTTCGGAAGCTGGGGTCGACTGTATTGTGTCGAAAAGAAATGTGAAATCCGATTAGATAAAGCTTTATCTATAATGTGTATCAATATCACTTGCGACTCTATGGCCTTAGAATTCCTACACATTATTACCCATTGAAGTGTAACTTTATCGGGGGAGCTGACTGGGGATTCTATTTATAGATTATTCCAGGGTACGTATAAACAGCTTTACACAATGCAATAGAAATTCGGGGGTTTTCTCATGAGCATCTAAATTGATTGACGTTAAACGCACTGCTGATTTAACAATGCGCCAACCTTTTAAAACGTGCATGACAAGTGGCGCACGGCCTTATGTTTTTTGCGTCCTGAACTAATTAAAAGCGTGAATCCCGCAATCCCGCACCCTAGATTCAGCTCTGATCAGTATATTGAATTCTTTCAAAATAGCTAAAATCATGATCCTCGGGTCCCCAGGGGCGGAGTCCCAGGGGGGCGGGGTTTACATAGAAATAAAGAACGATTTTTTAAATGACATCTCCTGCCAAACCACTGGGCCAATTTGAACCAAATTTTGCAGAAATATTCCTTAGTTGGTCCCCTTCAAAAATAGCTAAAAGAATTGAAATCTGTTAAAAACTCTGGTTGCCATGGCAACAAAAATAAAATTTTAAAATAATCTTTAAAAATCTTCTCCTCCTGAACAAGAAGGCGTAGAGCCTTGATATTTTGCATGAAGAATCAGTATATTGACCCTCTTTCAGAATAGCTACAATCAGAAGGCGTAGAGCCTTAATGTTTTGCATGAAGTATCAGTATATTGATCTCTTACAAAATAGCTAAAATCATGATCCTCAGGTCTCCAGGGGCGGAGCCACAGGGAGGTGCATGAAGCATCAGTTCATAGACTTGTTTCTTATTTTTGAAATTATAACCCATGGATCCAGAGGGAGGAAAAAGTTTTTTCCTTCTTTTAAACCAGCACTAAAGCCTTGGAATTTGTAATTTAGACTTTTGGATCCCCAGGTTCATAGTCTTTATATGTAAGTGTGGCCCACTTGTTTCATAATCCTAACCTTAACATAAAATTAGACTGTTGAAAAAAAAAAGAGCCTTTATCTCAGGTGAGCGCCCCAGGGCCAACGGCCCTCCTGTTTCTTTGTTTTAGGGAAAAGGGTTAAAATTTTGACCTTGACCTTGATGAAATGACCTTCCCCAGTTGTGCCTTGTTAATACCTATCTACATACCAAATATTAGCATTGTAACTTAATCAGGGTTGAAGTTATAGGAAAATGTTTAATTGCAGGTTAAGTTTTGCAGAGAGACAGACAGATGGACAGACGGAGAGACAGACAGACAGACACCGGTAAAACAATATGCCCCCAATCTTATCCATATAAGGGGGCAATTTCTTCTTTTTCCACAATGTTTTCTCAAGTATAAAGACACAGGGACATCTAAAACTGGGATTAAACAGGAAAGGGTTAAAGAGAGCTCGTTAAGTTGACAACTAAGTTATTCATACCTTGACAAGTATTTGTTTGCCATTTCTGGTCTGTCCACAATTTGATGTGTAATCTTCTCATCTGTTTCTGGGTAAGTTGCCCCAACAGCCATTGTTTCATACCATGACACCTCCCCACCAAATGATCTATCAGATAAAAACAAATGGCTTTAACCCATTTACAAACGAAAACAAGATGTGTTTATGAAACACAATGCCCCCATCGTACATGAGGTTTTTCTGGCATTTGACCTTGGTATGTGACCTTGATTTTATCACATGACCTTGACATCAGGAGATGCTTATTATGGAGATGTATCATCATGTCAAAATAAGAGCATTGTATCTTGTATAGGCCGGTAGTAATTGGCAATGTTAAGTATTTTGGTTAAGTTTTTCAGACAGATGACAGACAGACAGACAATGGTAAAACAATATGCCCCGATCTTTCGAGGGGGGGGCATAAATATCCTAGACTGTTTCAAACTGATAGAAGTTACGGGCAACATTTCAAATTCTGCTAAAATTGGAAAATAGATTATAAATAGGGTAGAAAACATTGAGAGAAAAGGAGAATTGCACATTATAATTGCAATTTCTCCTTTTAACACCAAGTTGGAAAGTTGATTTGGTGACCTAAATGTCACAACTTCAATTTCAAACTGTAGTTACAAGACTTATGTCACAAAAAACATTCTACTTTTTTGTTACATGCTAATGTAGGATTATAAGAGGATTATAAGAGTCGTATGTGGACAAGATAGCCTGCCCTAATGGTTGTTTGTCACATAGAGTGTAAATATTGGACAAGGTCAATCTGTAAAAGCCTATCAAGCACAGATGCATATACACCTCCGAGATGCTCCCTTTTTCATATAACATGCCATATACAGTGGAATCTTGTTGATTGCAACAACAATTTCTCACAGCTTTTGTTGTAATAAACGAGATGTTGCTATTTATTGCTATTTTCTCAATAAATCTGTTGTTTGTGCAACACATGAGTTGCAATTAAGCAGTAAATTGCTATTATCAGGGCAGCTATTATGATTCCACTGTATAAACAAACTACCAATTTAGTTGTACCCTAAAATAAAAATGCTTGGGTAAATCAAGTCTTATAATACAAATGTAAGATTTAAGCCACATCAAATCTAATTTTACCAATATCAATGTAATCCTGCATTCTCTAGAAAGGGTTGAACTTTCAAGATGTTTCATCGTGAAATACGCTTACTGCTAGTTTTGGGAAATGTGACCTATATATTTGACCCTTACCTTGACAGCCTATGTTCATTGACTAGGTACAAACAGAAAGGTCTCACCACAAGCAACATATACATGAAATATGAAAGCCCTAGCACTTTCCAATCAAAAGATATCCAAAATTTTGAAGGTCTCTTCAGAGAACAAATAGGCAAATGAAGAATGAAGTGCATAACAAATTGAAACAAGAGCCATCGGAGACGAATTATGCTCACCGAATAAGGCTTTGTAACAAAACTGTATGCCACTATTGGACAAAAAAATTCTTATTGAATGCAACTTTAGTTTGAGAGTTCACAAGAAATTTGGAAGTTTGACAAACATTGAAGGAATCTGTTTGGCTTCAGAGGCCTGATTCTAGTAAAGTTCAATATTATTATATGGTAAAGGGTTAAATATTTTTACCTTGACCATCAAAGTTATCAATGAAAAATGTCTACATACAAAAAAGATGTGTTTGTGAAACACTATGCCCCCGAAACAGGAATTCTTCAGAAACCGGTGATTTTTGTTTTTTTCTTTGTTTTAGGGAAAAGGGTTAAAATGTTGACCTTGACCTTGATGAAAAGACCTTCCCCAGTTGCGCCTTGTTCAGATCTATCTACATACCAAACATTAGCATTGAAACTTAATTAGGGTTGAAGTTATAGGAAAATGTTTAGTTGGCAGGTAAAGTCTTGCAGACAGACAGACGTGATGGTCAATACACATGCCAAGTTTCATGAGGATATATTCAATAACATCAGAGATATGACCAAGGTTAAAGTTTGTCATGCCAACGCTAACACCCACTCACACGACGCCAAGGTAATGACAAAACCTCCGAAAACAGCCGAGCTAAAACTCTAAAATTTCATAAACTTTAAATTGTGGTCTGCAACTCATTTCAATTTCGACCAGTCTAAAATTTTGCCGTCTGGTAATGGGTCAAATCATGTGCATATTGGCAATGGTATATACCTGATTACAAACACCAGTGTTTCCCTAGGTACCTCTCTATTCAAGAAAAATTTAAGCCCTTTAAATAGAGTTTGGAACTTCTTTAACTTCTCCATCTCAATCTTAGCCTGGTCTATCTGATCTGGATCTTCCTCCTGAAACGGGAAATAATATACTGATAATTGGACGAGAGTGGAATTGAGATATTACTCAAACATTTTTATCTCTAGCTTTCTGCCACTGCATCGCAAAAAGTTGAGACAGCAAGTTATAACAGTATATGACATGTTTGTAATTAATCTTGACAATTTTTAACCCTTGTCATGCTGTATAAAATACCTTACTGAATTGCTGTAAAATCAAAGGGATGAAAGCACTGATAGAACTTGTTGTTTAATTTTAGAAATTGATTTCATAAACAACTCTAGCAGGAAAAGTACAAGCAGGAGGTGTAGACCAAGATCAGACTGCACTTATGTGCAGGCTGATCTTAATCTATACCTTCTGCCAAAACCGGAATATTCCGGGTTCAGCATGACAAGGGTTAAGAATATAACCCAGGATTCTAAAAATGGACATATGACACAAATACGAAATCTCCAATAGCAGCCATTGTCTATAACATAAGCAATGTACAGCTTATGCAAAGCATAATAAACAAATCACTTAAAGTAGGACAATTATCATGTAGCTACCAATATAAGAACAGAGTTTGCTGGTACATAAATTCATCATACTTTGATACCCTTCTTAATTCGCTTATAAATTTTGCCTCGAGCTTCCACATTGATGTTCCTGTTCATATTGTAATGCAATCTTTGTTTGTCCTGCCATTTGGAAAGTGAGACATGCATGTGAAAAAAAAAGTTTCTAATATTCGTACCAGATAGCTTAACCCTTTCCTGGTTTTTGAAATTTTAGACTGGTCCGAATTGAAAGAGGATGCAGACTACACTGAAAATTGGATGCAATTCCAAATAAAACCATCCTAAGTGGTAGAAAATATTGTGGGAAAAGGAGAAATTGCTTATTATAAGCAATTTCTCCCTTTTCCACAATGTTTTCTCAAGTATGAAACCAAGGCGACGTAAAATCCAGGGTTTATCCAGGAAAGGATTAAAGGATCGCTGCAATAGACAAGTGGTTGATAGGGAATAAAATGACTTACTGACGCTGGAAATTCATCTAACTGAACCTCATCCTCCCCTCCTCCTTCGTCTATAGACATTAGGGACTGCGTTAATGCTGAAAGCCTCTGAAATGGAGTAAAAATCATCCTGCTTTATCCTGTTACCAGATGACAACATCTGAAGAGTGTGGATTTTAGATTTTTTGAACTTTCCTGTTGGAAAACATTGTGAAAAATGAAGAAATTGCTTGATGTAAGCAATTTCTTCATTTTACACTATGTTTCAAAGATTGTTTTTCTTGAGGTGCTTCCAAGAGTGTTATTGTATCATTTTTTTGGAGTGCTTTAACTAATTCACAACCAATTCTGCATTTTGATGCCTCAAAGAAAAATTGCTGCAGAAAATAAATTGTGAGAAAGTAAGAAAATGCTTGTAACAAGCAATTATTTCTAACTTTCTCGTTAATTTAAATTCAATCAGAAATGGCATCTGCAACCTCTCTAAATTAAGACAGACACCGGTATATCAATATGCCCCCAATCTATCGATGCAGGGGCATAAAAAGGAAACCAACCGGTACCGCTATGCATGAAAAGTGACCTGGCTAACCCATCCTACATGCTCAACAAGTTACTTCCAGTTTCCACTTTTATAACAGTATTTCAGTCATATCATGGCAACTTTATCACCTAACCATGGTATCCTGGTATTTCTCACACCAGTACTACCACTACATCCTTTCTAAGCCTTCAGCTGCTAATCCCATTTCCGTTCACGATTATCCGCAAACTTTTGGGAGAAAAATGTCTGCAAGGATATTTGTTGGACTAGGAATAGAACCCCTAACAACTGCACTATGGCTGCAGCTTCGGGGAATGGGTTTAACCCATTTCCACATGGTAAATTTTTAGACCTGTCCAAATTCAAAGAAGATGCAGACGACAATTTGAAACAAATAAAATTTCTAAAACTTTTATCTTTTGGGGTAGAAAACATTGTGGATAATGAAGAAATTGCTTGTAACAAGCAATTTCTTCATTTTCCACAATAGTTTTCCAAAGTTTTCATATTGAGGGGCGTTTAAAAGCATCACTGTGTGGGAATGGGTTAACACTATTTTCTAATACTTCAATACACTTAAAGATACCTCTTGTAATTCTTCTCTCTTCAGTTGCCGGACATCCCTCATATTTAATCTGTTATCTCCCTTGTGTTTCTTGTTTTTCTTTTGAGGTGTAATCTCGGGTATCTTGACTTCTTCTGGTACTGATGTCACTTCTTTTGTTGGTTCTAAGAAAAGCTGAAATTGGTACATGGTGTTGTTTATATTTGATGCATATCAAATTATCCCATTTCCTTATCCCTCTTTCTTACCCCCCCCCCCCAAAAAAAAGAAGCTTTTACAAGCATTAGAAACAATGTAGGAATTGCTTGTAACAAGCAATTTCTTCATAGTCCACAATGTGTTCTGATTTAAAAGGCAAAGATTTCTTAAATTTAACCAACCAGAAAATGTTGTCAGCATCATCTTTGAACTTGGACCAGTCTAAAATTTTATTGTGTCTGAATGGGTAAAGATAGTGGAAAATGAAACATATTTTCTAACCATTCTTCAAAACCCACTACGAAACACAGTTTGGCTTTTCGACATGATCAGTAAAAAGTTTTGAATAGCTTAGTGAGAAAGGAGAAATTTGCACGAAACAAGAAACAAGAAATTTTCCTTCTTCCCACAATGTTTTCTACCTAATTTGGCATAATTTTTTTTTCAATTTAAACACACTTTGAAATCCTGTGTGAAACTTTTTGTTTATTTTGACAGTCTTACACCCTTTCTGACACAATCATGCTTTTTTATGCCCTCAAGAAAAAAGTTTTGAAAACATAGTCGAAAATAAAGAAATTGCTTGTTACAAGCAATTTCTTCATTTTCCACAATGTTTTCTACCCAAAAAAGGCAAAGTTTTTAAAAGTCTGCCAACTTGAATTTCTTGTCTGCATCTTCTTTCAATTTGGAGTAGTCTAAAAAATTGTCATGCAGGAATGGGTCAATATACAGTTAGTGAAAGAGCATAAGCAATAAAGACTACCCCTCAACAGGCAAGTTTTTTGAGATACCAGACATTATATTTTGTAGCACAAAAATCAAAACTTTTTGCCGCCGCCCAACAAATAGACATATGTCTTTCATGTTAGAGTTAACACATAATTTCTGGATTGACAAAAATGATATGGCTATGATTTTTTATTAACCCTTTCCAGGACAAAACCGGGATTTTACATCACTGTGATTTTGTACTTGAGAAAACATTGTCGAAAAAGGAGAAATTGCTTGTAACAAGCAATTTCTCGTTTTTCCACAATATTTTCTACCACATAGGATGGTCAGATTTCAAATTGCATGCATTTTTCATTGTCGTCTGCAACCTCTTTCAAATTGGACCAGTCTAAAATTTCATAAAACAGGAAAGGGTTAACAGCAACCATTGGTCACAACATCAGAAAATTGAAGGACTGCAGCTGTCAATCAAAGAATCAACTGAACAATTAAATTATTCGTTTAGACCTGATGTGTTCTTTGAACACCTACAATGGCCAACACTTTTGTGAAGCATATTTTGTTTGGATGGCAACTTAAATGTCTTAACTACAGCTTATTCAAGATTTAGTTATGATGTTATGGTAACTAACCAACCATTTTACGTTTTTGTTACATGTCACAGACCATAAATTTTGCAAAATTACATTGTATTAACCCTTGTCATGCTGAATTAAAATCCTTTGCAGAATTAGTTTAAAATCAAAGGATTGACAGTACTGGAAGTTCTTAATGAGGGTCAATATTTCTTTTGAAAATTGATTATTTGAACAAATCTGGACAAAAAGGTAGAAGCAGGAGGTGTAGACCAAGATCAGACTGCACTAATGTGCAGGCTGATCTTGGTCTATTCCACCTGCAAAAACAGGAACATTCCGGGTTCAGCATGACAAGGGTTAATATCTAACTGGAACATTCTATTGGAGCTCAATGAGCTTGTGCAGCAATCTGTCAGTTTTGAGAAACAGTTACCACAAGGAGGGGATGATTAGAAACAGTACCAAGGGCGGTGGTGGGTGGTGAGAAACAGTTCCCTTAGGGGAATAAGAAATAGTGACCCGGGGGGGGATTGGGAAACAGTTATCTTTGGGGGGAATGTGAAACAGTAAGGGGGGGGGGGGGGAATGAGAAACAGTTACCTTTTGAGGGGAATAAGAAACAGTTACCTGTGAAGGGGGATAAGAAACAGTTAACTGAGGAAAGTAATCAGAAACAGTTACCTGTGGGGGATAATGTAGGTTCATCATATTGTACAATCGATAGTTTACAAAACCGAGGAGAGTCGTATAGAATTCGACAAATGTATGCATAATCTTGAAGTCGATGTCTGAAGGTGGTTGATGCCCAACTTTGTGTGGAACTATCCATGTTATAGTTTGTCCTAGTATTTCAACTTGGTAATAGATTCCTTTTATGGATATAAAAACCTGAAATATGAGTAAAAATTGATTAACCCTTTCCTGGTTAATCCCTGTTTTTTACATCCCTGTGATTTTATGATTGAGAAAACATTTTGGAAAAAAAAGAAGTTGCTTGTAACAAGCAATTTCTTCTTTTTCCACAATATTTTCTACCCTATTGAATGATTACATTTCAAATAAGTTGGACTTAAAATGGTCGTCTGAAAAACCTTTCAATTTGGACCACTCTTAAATTTCAAAAAACAGGAAAGGGTTAAACAAGAGGACCATGATGGTCCTTTATTACTCATCTGAGTATGGCAGCTCTAGGCTTTACAGAGTTTGACAAGCCCTCCTATTTATACACTCAAGAAAAAAAGCTAAAGAAAACTTTGTGGAAATTGAAGAGAAATTGGTTGTATCAAGCAATTTCTACATTATCCAAAATGTTTTCTATCCAAAAAAAACCCCCATAAGAATTAAAATTCAATCACTTTGAAATTGTTGTCTGCAACTTTGTTATGTGGGAAAGGTTTTTCCTTTGTAAAGTCCCGGATCCCACAACATAGCGCTTATTTTCAGAGAAGAATAATTCTTAAAGTATTTCAGTAGATGCTATTAGTCAATGATAAATAATAGATATAAACCTCAAGGCTTTACACATTAGGAGAAGATGATTTTTAAAGATTTCTTTAATACATGTAAAATCCAGGATCCTACAAAATAGAATGAATTTTAGATTAGAACAATGCACCGAAGTATTTTGGTAGAGGGTCATTAGGCAATGAAACATACCAAATATAAAAGCTCTAGGATCTAGGGTTAGGGAAAAGAAGATTTTAAGACTTCCTTCTTCATTCCTATATAATTTAATTGTTAGTTTCCTCTATCAAAAACGAGCGATCTGATTGGTCGAAAAATTTAATTCATACCTCCATGAACAAAATTTTGAGCACGCAGCCATTTTGTATGCTTCCGCACAAAATAGTTCCATACAACAAGAGGACCATGATGGTCCTAAATCGCTCACCTGAGGCATCTCCAAATTACAGTACTTTTTAGTATAAAAAAGACACAACTTGAGCAAAATAAATAAAAGATATATAAGATTTTGGGCTTTGTACAAAACAATCCAGTAATGCTTTACAATAATAATGAATGCCTTTGGCTTTATAGTTTAATCCATTACCAAACTATCCAAGACTTTGTCACCCTCAGGGAAAACAGGTTTGAAAAATACATAGTGGGAAAGGGAGTGACAAGCAATTTATCCATTTCTCACAGTGTTTTCTACCTGAAATTCTTTGTATTTAGATTTCAATCAAACTCTAATTACTGTCTGCAACTTCAATGGGTGTAATTTTAGCAACCTTGGTAGAGAACAATCTGGATGTGCTATAAATCAAAATATGAATGCATTACAACTTATACATGAGGAGTGGAAAATATTTAAACATGCTCTTATTGAGCGTTTTTCATATCCTTGGATGCCTTGGGAAGGGCCATGTTTGTCAAAAGGATATAAACATGGTAGATAACAATAATGTTATCCTTTGTTTTTAATGTAAATGCTCTGGAACCTATATTTAAGAAGAAGAATTCTTTCAATGCAATTTACGCAATTTTCAACCCCAGGAACAGAGACATTTTTTATCCTAAGAGCATATTTTCCTGTTACGTAGTATAAAATTATTTAGTCATGCTACATACCAAATATGTATGCCCTTCACCTTATTTTTTAGAAGGAGAAGACTTTTGATGTTGCTCTAATTGGGCGTTTTCAAAATTTTTGACCTCTGGGGCAGTGCAATGTTTTATCCCAGGGCTAAAATTTTAGCTAACATGGTAGGGAACCATCTGGATACGCTATATACAAAATATGAATGCCTTAGACTTTTTAGATTGGGAGGAAAAGACTATTGAACATGGTCTAATTGAGCATTTTTACTAACTTTGGACACCCAGGGAAGGGGTGTTTATTAACCTACAAGCATAATTTAATCAAAACAGATAACAGCCAGGCTATGCTACACTCAAAATATAAATGCCCTCCTCCTTAAAATGAAGAATTTCTTTTTTAACATATTCAAATTTTGCGTTTTTCCAAATTTTGGACCCCTAGTGCAGAGCTTTTTTTGACCTGAAGAAGACAACATTTAGTGATATGGTACAAAACCATCTAGTTATGCCCCATACCAAATATGAATATCCTAGACCTTATAGTTTGAGAGGAGAAGTCTTTTGAAATTGCTCTAATTAAGCATTTTTCCAAACTTCGGACCTCAGGGGCGGGGCAATTTTTGACCCCAGAGATTAAAAATTTAAAAAAAACTTGGTTGAGAACAATATGATTAAGCTCTATATAAGATATAAATGCCTTTGGCCTTGTAGTCTGTTAAAAAAAAGACAAAAAAGATTTTCTAAAATTTCCCATTTTCATATGCCGCAGTTACAAGAAATCAGGGAATGGGCCCCTACCGATATCCAGAGTTACTCCGCTTTGTTTTAGCATCAGAGTGACCTCCCTTAAATCTTTGGGTAGTTCCGGTGAAAAAATCGCTGATATCGGTATCGAAAACATTAACAGGTTGTTGCCAGCTCTCACTATGTGTCATTAATGTTGAGACCCCAGATGGTCTAGAGACTACTTTATTGTAACCGTTGAGCTTGGTTTTTAAAGCTAAGTGACGTTTTACGTCTTTATAATCGTAAATGAGCCGGTATGAAAGTGTATTTTTCGGATATACCCTAACTCCGGATATACGTATTAATTACCATAAAAAGAGCTTTTTTGATCGAAATAAATACAATGATACTCACGGAAATACATTCCGTTATTTCCTTTTACAAAAAATGGTTTCACATGTCAAGCGGGGCTTTGAATTCATAAGTTATCTGTCATTTTACAAACGGGAATGTTACAATGTTTTCCCAATTTTTTTTCTAAAGGGGCGCCTAAAAGCGTCATTGTGTAGGAATGGGTAAACCAATTTAATTCAATCAACCTGGACAAGCTTTAGTCCCTGTGGCTTTCAAATTGAGAATGCATTGTAGAAAAAGAATATGCTTGTTGCAATTTTTTCCTTTTCCACAGTATTTTTACCCTGCTGAATTCTTTTTTTTAAATTTATTGTTCTATATATCATTTCAAGTATTTAAGTATTTGAGAAAAAGTGAGAAATAAAAAAGTGGAAATATAAAAGAGATGACCGTAAGAAGTGTTACAAAGATCAAACTAAGACAATCTTTTTGAACGTTTTAATCCATTTAGTTGATACCAAATTCTTATTACTATATTGAGATTTATCATGCAATGACATATGTGATACAATGTATATATACTAAATATTCAAATCTTTTTTTTTTTTTTTTTTTTTTTGTAAAAAAAGTGATCTTAAACATGTTTTTTTTTTCAGATTTTTCTTACTTAAACATTTTTTCCAAAATTTTCTAATTGAGAAACGTTTTAAGATAGATTTCCTTTACCTCTTGTATTTATAATCCTATTTAAAATGTACAGATTAGTAATTTCCTTAGAATTAGAGGGAATAGCAAACGACTTCCTTTGTCACTTGTAATAAGGGGATATCGGGTGAAAATCAAAAGCAAAATAACCGATCATTATGAGATATTTCCAGTGTATATCAAAAATAACGCCCTTGGTCTATAACGCAATCAGAGATACCGATCAGAAGTATGTAAGTTACTTGGATTAAAACAGCAGTTTATGAGAGGGCATCGTTAACTTTTAAATTTGATTTACCATTTAACCCTTTACAGAAAAAAAATCTCAGAACGAAAGAGGATACGAACGAATTTTTTATAGCCATGTGTACCGAAAATAATGGATCTTTCAGATGTGGAGAAAATCAGTTTAAAAAGTACTCTTTGTTGCAACATTGTTATTCTTGTTTGTTGTTGTGTGGTTTCCTTGTTTTAATAAGTCTTTTCAAGTTAAAGAAGTAAACGCAATGATTTCCTACAAAGGACGCATTTGCTAATTTTTTTTTTCGAAAATGAGAAGTAAAATTTGAAAACTGGACGAGAATGAAATTGGTTCCTAGGTCGGGAGAGAAAAACTATTAAAATGTATCAACGTTAATGTAAACTACCACAACAATTCCATATTCTAAGAGTAATTTACGAGTACTCAACATTCCTCTGTATCAAATTCTGAAAAATATCTGATTATACGCAAAATAGGAGCATTTATTTCTGATAGTGTACTTTAACTTAGGGACCCAACCACATCATTTTGCATATAATATATGGACAGAAAGATAAAACATTAATCAATCTTTAGAACTAGATAAATTCCAAATAATATAAGTAAACCGACTCCCTTGTTAACTAGTCAAAAGAAGGACATCTGGGCAGTCGTGTGAAAATCAAAGCAAAAAGCCGATCGTTATGAAATATATCCGGATACCACCCGTGGACTATCAGTGCGAAATCAAAGATACCGATTCAAAACGTGTAAGTTACTTGGATTAAAACAGGAGTTTATGGACGGACATCGATAATTCTTAAGAATAACTTACCATTTGAACCTTTGTAGATAAAAAAATCTCAGAACGAAATAGGATACAGACGAATTATTAAAATTCATTTGTATAAAAAATAACGGATCGCTCAGATTTGGAGAAATTCCTTGTAAAAATACTCCTTTTATCGAAATACTTTTGTTTCCCCCGTTGTTGTTTTGTCTGTTTGCACGTTTCAATAGATATTCTCAAGCCAAGGAAATAAAAGCAACAATTCACCATGAAGGACACTTTTTTTAAATTTTGTTTCGAAAATGAGAGGTAAAATATGAAAACTGGATGAAACTCGGACGGGAAGACGATTATATGGTGTCAACGTTAATAAAACCTACCAAAACATTTCATTATCTATAAGTATTACAAAAGTACTCAATATTCTTATGTGTGAAAGACCGAAAGAATAATTATTTATCTCCAAAACATACGCTTTTAGTCTCAGCCCTTCTTTACTCTTTGTTGAAATTTAAACCGGAACTACCCAGTAGAATCAAGGGAGTTAATTAAAGGGCAATTTTCGGGAGAACTCTGTATATCGGTAGGGGCCCATTGGGCCCCTACCGATATCCAGAGTTACTCCGCTTAGTTTTAGCATCAGAGTGACCTCCCTTAAATCTTTGGGTAGTTCCGGTGAAAAAATCGATGATATCGGTATCGAAAACGTTAACAGGTTGTTGCCAGCTCGCACTATGTGTCATCAATGTTGAAACCCTAGATGATCTAGAGACTACTTTATTGTAACCGCTGAGCTTAATTTTTAAAGCTTAGTGACGTTTTACGTGTTTATAATCGTAAATAAGCTGGTATGAAGGTGTATTTTTCGGATATACCCTAATTCCGGATATACGTATTAATTACCATAAAAAGAGCTTTTTTGATCGAAATAAATACAATGATACTCACGGAAATACATTCCGTTATTTTTTTTTCTAAAAAATGGTATCACATGTCAAGCGGGGCTTTGAATTTATAAGTTATCTGTCATTTTACAAACGGGAATTGTTACAAAGAAGCTCTCCGTTCGTCTTCATTTCATGACCATGGGAATTTACCAAATACCCTTTTCATTGATGAATATGAAATAAATTTAATCAGAATTTCACTGCATGATCCTCAACAAACTTTGTAAAGTGTCTGGAGGCTTGTGGAAATGATTGTTGCCTCTGTAGGTCCTACCAAGATATATCATTCGTTTCTTACCAATGGCAAGTAAGATATATCATTGATTTCTGACCAATCGGCAAATGATAAGGTCTAAGTAGGGTGAGCAGCTGGTGGCTCAGATGAAATGTCAGTTATGCTTAGTAACTGATTTAATGTTGAAAGTGGTGTTTAACCGATAACCGGAGGGCAAAATATTAGACTGTGCCAAATTTAAAGGAGTTGCACATGACAACTTTAAGTTTATGGATTTGTAGATATTTTCATCTTTCTGGGCAGAAAACATTCGGCAAAATGAAGAAATTGTTTGTTACAAGCAATTTTGTATTTGTACAATGTTTTCCCAATTATTTTTCTTAAGGGGCGCCTAGAAGCGTCATTGTGTGGGAATCGGTAAACCAATTAAATTCAATCAACCTGGACAAGGTTTAGCATCTGATATTAGATGTGTGCGATAATTTATATTTTTCATATAAAATTTATTCTGGTTAACCCTGGTTTATACGTCCCTGTGGCTTTCAAATTGAGAATGCATTGTAGAAAAAGAATAAGATTGTTGCAATGTGTCCCTTTTCTGCAGTATTTCTACCCTGCTGAATGTTTTTTTAATTTATTGTTCTTTATATCATTTCATGTATTTAAGTATTTGAGAAAAAGTGAGAAATAAAAAAGTGGACATATAAAAGAGATGACCGTAAGAAGTGTTACGAAGATCAAACTAAGACAATCATTTTGAACGTTTTAATCCATTTAGTTGATACCAAATTCTTATTAGTATATTGAGATATATCATGCAATGGCATATATGATACAATGTATATTTACTAAATATTCAAATCTTTTTTTTGTGAAAAAGTGATCTTAAACATGTTTGTTGGGGTTTTTTTTCAGATTTTTCTTACTTGAACAATTTTCCAAAATTTTCTAAATGAGAAACGTTTCATAATAGATTTCCTATACCTCTTGCATTTATAACCCTTTTTAAAATGTACAGATTCGTAATTTCCTTAGAATTAGAGGGAATAGCAAACAACTTCCTTTGTCACTTGTAATAAGGGGATATCGGGTGAAAATCAAAAGCAAATAGCCGATCATTATGAGATATATCCAGTGTATATCCAAAATACCACCCTTGGTCTATTACGCAATCAGAGATACCGATCAGAAGCATGTAAGTTACTTGGATTAAAACAGCAGTTTATGAGAGGGCATCGTTAACTTTTAAATTTGATTTACCATTTAACCCTTTACAGAAAAAAAATCTCAGAACGAAAGAGAATACGAACGAATTTTTAATAGCCATGTGTACCGAAAATAATGGATCTTTCAGATGTGGAGAAAATCGGCGTAAAAAGTACTCTTTATCGTTATTCTTGTTTGTTGTTGTGTGGTGTCCTTGTTTTAATAAGTCTTTTCAAGTTGAAGAACTAAACGCAATGATTTCCTACAAAAGACGCCTTTGCTATTTTTTTTTTTTTTTTTTCGAAAATGAGAAGTAAAATATGAAAACTGGACGAGAATGAAATTGGTTCCTAGGTCGGAAGAGAAAAACCGTTAAAACGTGTCAACGTTAATGTAAACTACCACAACAATTCCATATTCTAAGAGTATTTTAAGAGTACTCAACATTCCTCTGTATCAAATTCTGAAAAATATCTGATTCTACGCAAAATAGGAGTATTTATTCTCTGATAGTGTATTTTAACTTAGGGACCCAACCACATCATTTTGCATATAATATATGTACAGAAAGATAAAACATTAATCAATCTTTAGAGCTAGATAAATTCCAAATAATATAAGTCAACCGACTCGCTTGTTAATTAGTCAAAAGAAGGACATCTGGGCAGTCGTGTGAAAATCAAAGCAAATAGCCGATCGTTGTGAGATATATCCGGATACCACCCGTGGACTATTGCGTAATCAAAGATACCGATTCAAAACGTGTAAGTTACTTGGATTAAAACAGGAGTTTATGGACGGACATCGATAATTCTTACGAATAACTTACCATTTGAACCTTTGTAGATAAAAAAAAAATCTCAGAACGAAGTAGGATACAGACGAAATATTAAAATTCATTTGTATAAAAAATAACGGATCGCTCAGATTTGGAGAAATTCCTTGTAAATATACTCCTTTTATCGCAATACTTTTGTTTCCCCCGTTGTTGTTTTGTCTGTTTGCATGTTTCAATAGATAATCTCAAGCCAAGGAAATAAAAGCAACAATTCACCACGAAGGACACTTTTTCTAATTTTGTTTCGAAAATGAGAAGTAGAATATGAAAACTGGATGAAACTCGGACGGGAAGACGATTATAACGTGTCAACGTAAACAAAATCCACAAAAACATTTTCATAATCTATAAGTATTACAAAAGTACTTAATATTCTTATGTGTGAAATACCGAAAAAATAATTAATTATCTCCAAAACATACGCTTTTAGTCTCGGCCCTTCTTTACTCTTTGTTGAAATTTAAACCGGAACTACCCAGTAGAATCAAGGGAGTTAATTAAAGGGCAATTTTCGGGAGAACTCTGTATATCGGTAGGGGCCCATTGGGCCCCTACCGATATCCAGAGTTACTCCGCTTTGTTTTAGCATCAGAGTGACCTCCCTTAAATCTTTGGGTAGTTCCGGTGAAAAAATCGCTGATATCGGTATCGAAAACATTAACAGGTTGTTGCCAGCTCTCACTATGTGTCATCAATGTTGAGACCCCAGATGGTCTAGAGACTACTTTATTGTAACCGCTGAGCTTGGTTTTTAAAGCTAAGTGACGTTTTACGTCTTTATAATCGTAAATGAGCCGGTATGAAAGTGTATTTTTCGGATATACCCTAACTCCGGATATACGTATTAATTACCATAAAAAGAGCTTTTTTGATCGAAATAAATACAATGATACTCACGGAAATACATTCCGTTATTTCCTTTTACAAAAAATGGTTTCACATGTCAAGCGGGGCTTTGAATTTATAAGTTATCTGTCATTTTACAAACGGGAATGTTACAATGTTTTCCCAATTTTTTTTCTTAAGGGGCGCCTAAAAGCGTCATTGTGTGGGAATGGGTAAACCAATTTAATTCAATCAACCTGGACAAGCTTTAGTCCCTGTGGCTTTCAAATTGAGAATGCATTGTAGAAAAAGAATATGCTTGTTGCAATTTTTTCCTTTTCCACAGTATTTTTACCCTGCTGAATTCTTTTTTTTTTTTTAATTTATTGTTCTATATATCATTTCAAGTATTTAAGTATTTGAGAAAAAGTGAGAAATAAAAAAGTGGAAATATAAAAGAGATGACCGTAAGAAGTGTTACAAAGATCAAACTAAGACAATCTTTTTGAACGTTTTAATCCATTTAGTTGATACCAAATTCTTATTACTATATTGAGATTTATCATGCAATGACATATGTGATACAATGTATATATACTAAATATTCAAATCTTTTTTTTTTTTTTTTTTTTGTAAAAAAAGTGATCTTAAACATGTTTTTTTTTCAGATTTTTCTTACTTAAACATTTTTTCCAAAATTTTCTAATTGAGAAACGTTTTAAGATAGATTTCCTTTACCTCTTGTATTTATAATCCTATTTAAAATGTACAGATTAGTAATTTCCTTAGAATTAGAGGGAATAGCAAACGACTTCCTTTGTCACTTGTAATAAGGGGATATCGGGTGAAAATCAAAAGCAAAATAACCAATCATTATGAGATATTTCCAGTGTATATCAAAAATAACGCCCTTGGTCTATAACGCAATCAGAGATACCGATCAGAAGTATGTAAGTTACTTGGATTAAAACAGCAGTTTATGAGAGGGCATCGTTAACTTTTAAATTTGATTTACCATTTAACCCTTTACAGAAAAAAAATCTCAGAACGAAAGAGGATATGAACGAATTTTTTATAGCCATGTGTACCGAAAATAATGGATCTTTCAGATGTGGAGAAAATCAGTTTAAAAAGTACGCTTTGTTGCAACATTGTTATTCTTGTTTGTTGTTGTGTGGTTTCCTTGTTTTAATAAGTCTTTTCAAGTTAAAGAAGTAAACGCAATGATTTCCTACAAAGGACGCATTTGCTAATTTTTTTTTTCGAAAATGAGAAGTAAAATTTGAAAACTGGACGAGAATGAAATTGGTTCCTAGGTCGGGAGAGAAAAACTATTAAAACGTATCAACGTTAATGTAAACTACCACAACAATTCCATATTCTAAGAGTAATTTACGAGTACTCAACATTCCTCTGTATCAAATTCTGAAAAATATCTGATTATACGCAAAATAGGAGCATTTATTTCTGATAGTGTACTTTAACTTAGGGACCCAACCACATCATTTTGCATATAATATATGGACAGAAAGATAAAACATTAATCAATCTTTAGAACTAGATAAATTCCAAATAATATAAGTAAACCGACTCCCTTGTTAACTAGTCAAAAGAAGGACATCTGGGCAGTCGTGTGAAAATCAAAGCAAAAAGCCGATCGTTATGAAATATATCCGGATACCACCCGTGGACTATCAGTGCGAAATCAAAGATACCGATTCAAAACGTGTAAGTTACTTGGATTAAAACAGGAGTTTATGGACGGACATCGATAATTCTTAAGAATAACTTACCATTTGAACCTTTGTAGATAAAAAAATCTCAGAACGAAATAGGATACAGACGAATTATTAAAATTCATTTGTATAAAAAATAACGGATCGCTCAGATTTGGAGAAATTCCTTGTAAAAATACTCCTTTTATCGAAATACTTTTGTTTCCCCCGTTGTTGTTTTGTCTGTTTGCACGTTTCAATAGATATTCTCAAGCCAAGGAAATAAAAGCAACAATTCACCATGAAGGACACTTTTTTTAAATTTTGTTTCGAAAATGAGAGGTAAAATATGAAAACTGGATGAAACTCGGACGGGAAGACGATTATATGGTGTCAACGTTAATAAAACCTACCAAAACATTTTCATTATCTATAAGTATTACAAAAGTACTCAATATTCTTATGTGTGAAATACCGAAAGAATAATTAATTATCTCCAAAACATACGCTTTTAGTCTCAGCCCTTCTTTACTCTTTGTTGAAATTTAAACCGGAACTACCCAGTAGAATCAAGGGAGTTAATTAAAGGGCAATTTTCGGGAGAACTCTGTATATCGGTAGGGGCCCATTAAATTCTTTTAACAACTTTTGAAGAGCTTCACCTAAAAAACATCCCTGCAAAGTTTATGCTTGATTGGCCTACTGATTTAGGAGGAGAAATTTTTTTAAAGATTTTTACAGATTTACTACAATTTCCCATTTTCACATGCCGAGGCAACCAGAGTTTTTGACGGAATTAAATTCTTTTAACAACTTTTGTAGAACTACACCCAAGGAACATCCCTGCAAAGTTTCAGCTTGATTGGCCTACTGATTTAGGAGGAGAAAATTTTTTAAAGATTTTTACAGATTTACTACAATTTCCCATTTTCACATGCCGCGGCAACCAGAGTTTTTGACGGAATTAAATTCTTTTAACAACTTTTGTAGAACTTCACCCAAGGAACATCCCTGCAAAGTTTCAGCTTGATTGGCCTACTGGTTATGGAGGAGAAAATTTTAAAAGATTTTTACAGATTTACTTAAGATTCCCATTTTCACATGCCGCGGCAACCAAAGTTTTTGACAGAATTTAATTCTTTTAACAACTTTTGTAGAACTTTACCAAAGGAACATCTCTGCAAAGTTTCAGCTTGAATGGCCTACTGGTTTAGGAGGAGAAGATTTTTAAAGATTTTTACAGATTTACTAAAGATTCCCATTTTCACATGCTGCGGCAACCAGAGTTTTTGACAGAATTAAATTCTTTTAACAACTTTTGTAGAACTACACCCAAGGAACATCCCTGCAAAGTTTAAGCTTGATTGGCCTACTGGTTTAGGAGGAGAAAATTTTTAAAGATTTTTACAGATTTATTTAAGATTCCCATTTTCACATGCCGCGGCAACCAAAGTTTTTGACGGAATTAAATTCTTTTAACAACTTTTGAAGAGCTTCACCTAAGAAACATCCCTGCAATGATTTAGCTTGATTGGCCTACTGATTTAGGAGGACAAAATTTTTTAAAGATTTTTACAGATTTACTACAATTTCCCATTTTCACATGCCGCGGCAACCAGAGTTTTTGACGGAATTAAATTCTTTTAACAACTTTTGTAGAACTTCACCCAAGGAACATCCCTGCAAAGTTTAAGCTTGATTGGCCTACTGGTTTAGGAGGAGAAAATTTTTAAAGATTTTTACAGATTTACTTAAGATTCCCATTTTCACATGCCGGGGCAACCAGAGTTTTTGACAGAATTTAATTCTTTTAACAACTTTTGTAGAACTTCACCAAAGGAACATCTCTGCAAAATTTCAGCTTGAATGGCCTACTGGTTTAGGAGGAGAAGATTTTTAAAGATTTTTACAGATTTACTAAAGATTCCCATTTTCACATGCTGCGGCAACCAGAGTTTTTGACAGAATTAAATTCTTTTAACAACTTTTGTAGAACTACACCCAAGGAACATCCCTGCAAAGTTTAAGCTTGATTGGCCTACTGGTTTAGGAGGAGAAAATTTTTAAAGATTTTTACAGATTTACTTAAGATTCCCATTTTCACATGCCGCGGCAACCAAAGTTTTTGACGGAATTTTATTCTTTTAACAACTTTTGTAGAACTTCACCCAAAGAACATCTCTGCAAAGTTTCAGCTTGATTGGCCTACTGATTTAGGAGGACAAAATTTTTTAAAGATTTTTACAGATTTACTACAATTTCCCATTTTCACATGCCGCGGCAACCAGAGTTTTTGACGGAATTAAATTCTTTTAACAACTTTTGTAGAACTTCACCCAAGGAACATCCCTGCAAAGTTTAAGCTTGATTGGCCTACTGGTTTAGGAGGAGAAAATTTTTAAAGATTTTTACAGATTTACTTAAGATTCCCATTTTCACATGCCGGGGCAACCAGAGTTTTTGACAGAATTTAATTCTTTTAACAACTTTTGTAGAACTTCACCAAAGGAACATCTCTGCAAAATTTCAGCTTGAATGGCCTACTGGTTTAGGAGGAGAAGATTTTTAAAGATTTTTACAGATTTACTAAAGATTCCCATTTTCACATGCTGCGGCAACCAGAGTTTTTGACAGAATTAAATTCTTTTAACAACTTTTGTAGAACTACACCCAAGGAACATCCCTGCAAAGTTTAAGCTTGATTGGCCTACTGGTTTAGGAGGAGAAAATTTTTAAAGATTTTTACAGATTTACTTAAGATTCCCATTTTCACATGCCGCGGCAACCAAAGTTTTTGACGGAATTTTATTCTTTTAACAACTTTTGTAGAACTTCACCCAAAGAACATCTCTGCAAAGTTTCAGCTTGATTGGCCTACTGGTTTAGGAGGAGAAAATTTTTAAAGATTTTCACAGATTTACTAAAGATTCCCATTTTCACATGCCGCGGCAACCAGAGTTTTTGACGGAATTAAATTCTTTTAACAATTTTTGTAGAACTTCACCCAAGGAACATTCCTGCAAAGTTTCAGCTTGATTGGCCTACTGGCTTAGGAGGAGAAGATTTTTAAAGAAATTGTGGACGGACGGACAGACGGACAGACGGACGGACGGACAACGACCGATCACAATAGCTCACCTCGCACTTTGTGCTCAGGTGAGCTAAAAAGGTATCAAAATTTGTAAAGTTGTATTTTTCTCTCGATGCTATTTAATTTTAAGAAATGAAGAGAATATTATTTGTTTTCATGGAGGTATGAACCGAAAAACCTAATCACACATTTGTATGAATCCGCTTCGTGTATTCATACAGTGTGATTAGGTTTTTCGGTTCATACCTCCATGAAAACAAAAAATATTCTCTTCATCTCTTAAGTAAATCTGACATTCCACAACAAAAGGGTATATTTGAAAATCATGTTTGTTTTGAAGGATAGAAAATATTATTGTAAATGCAGAAAACGCTAGATTCCAGAATTTTTTAACATCAAAGTTTTCTCAAAACTGAGATATGTATATTCACTTTTTTGCAGACAAGTTCATTTTAATTCTGTTTAATTACAAATCATGTCTTACTAGTTCATGGATAAGTGGAGAAAATCTGTGTTTCCATGACACTTGGCCTTCTTAGGAAGTGCAGTAAGAATCTACCCTGGTCAAATCACGGATTTTGTTTAGGCTGTTCAGGGTTAAGCATTTTAGTTGTTCCATGATCTTTTTGATCAAATGATAATTCTACCTTACAATAGTCGATTTCAGTAAAGGACCTCTGGACAGCCCATGAAAACTCATCTATTTACAGAGCTCAAGGGAGGTCCCTTTTTGCCGGCCCTTTTTGTTAAGTTTAAAGGGACCATCACAGAAATGGAAAAAGCATCAACAATTGACAAACTGTTTGGATTCTTCAGACGAACCCGGGTAATAACTTTATCCTTTAACAAGATTTTATATATAAATCCATTACAATTAAATCCCAAACTTTTATGTCATGAAGAAATAAAGCTTTAAAACATGATGAGAAAAGGAGAACTTGCTTGTAACAAGCAATGTCTTCCTTTCTTCTAATGTTTTCTGCTTGTTTGTTTGTTTTTCAGTATTTCAGTCATATCTCTGCAGCCTGAGCATCTAACCATGGATTCCTGGTATTTCTCACTAAACAAGAGGCCCATGAGGGCCTGAGACGCTCTACTGGTTATCAAGTTTTCCGTTAAAAAATCTGATATTTAAGGAAGTTAATTGCTCAAAGAAGAATGCATAAAGAAAAAAAAAGGGGCTTTATCCCCTTTATCATTTTAAGCAACAATCCTCAAGGCCCCTTTTCCCATTTTTCATGATGGATCCACTCCATTTCCAAAAGAAAGTTACCTTATGACCCTACAATCATTCTGTGAATATTTCATCAGAATCTGACAATAATTGTGGACTTTATCACATAAACAGGATTGTTTTGAATGAAAATCAATAAGGCCCCTTTTCCTGTGTTTTCTGATGGATCAATTTCATTCCAAAAGGAACTTTCCTTACAACACGACAATTGTCCTGTGAAATTTAAAAGACAATTTGATAATGATTGTGATCTTCATCACATACACAAGAATGTTTTGAATGATAATCTGTAAGGTCCCTTTTCCTGTGTTTCGAATGCCACAATTATTCCATGCATCTTTAAGAGAAATCAATAAAACTGTTGACTTTATTGTGTTAACAAAGATATTAAATTCAAGTTCTCAAAAGGCCCCTTTTCCCGTGATATTTTACTGTTGGTTTTATCATTCTATGAAAGATAAAAGTGAATCCGATGAAATATTGGGAATTCATTATGTTTACTAGAATATTTAAAAAAAATCATATGTCCCCTTTTTATATAATACTTGATGGATTGTACCCAGTTCTGAAAAGAACCATCTAAGTATTTGTACAATCATTCTGTGAAATTTTGAAGTGAATCCGGTGAAATCAAGGGACATCATTGTGTTAACCAGAATATCTAAGAGAGTTTTTCATAAGGCCCCTTTTTATGTGACCCTTGCTATAGTCAGATCCACTGTCAAAATCAACAATTGGAATAATGGTACAATCAATCTGTTTAATCTGTGGAATTTATTGTGTTAATGACTTTATAGTGAAATCTTCATAGGGCCCCTTTTCTCATGATACTTTACAGAACAAACCAAATTTCAAAAGGAACAATTCTAATGAAGGTAGAATCATTCTTTAAAAGTTAAAGAGAATCAATGAAAACAGTGGACTGAATTGTGTCAAGAATTTTTGTAACAAAATTTTCATAAGGCCCCTTTTCCCGTGAAACTTAAAAAATCAGACCCAATGTACAAAGGAACAATCCTAATGATAGTTTGAAGAAAATGATAAAGACTGAGGACTTTATTGTAATAATGATGTTTTGTAATAAAATTTTTATAAGGTCCCTTTTCTTGTGTCCCTTAACTAATCAGACCTAATTTACAAAGGAACAATCCAAATGATGGTGCAATCATTCTATTAAAGTTCTAAGAGATTCTGATAAAGACTAAGGGCATTGTTGTGTTTATGAGGATTTGGTAATAATTTTTCATACAGCCCCTTTTCCTATGATACTAGACAGATCAGGCCCAATTTGGAAAGTAAAAATCCTTATGATGATACAAACATTCTGTGAAAGTTTGAACAGAATCTGATGAAAACTTCAGACTTTATCTTGGTGTCAAATTTTTAAAATAAAATTTTCATAAGGCTCCTTTTCCTGTGATACTTGAAGGATCAGGTCTCATGTCAGCATCAACAATCGTGATTATTGTACAATGATTCTGTGAAGGTTTGAATAAAATCCAATGAAAGCTCTGGACTTGGTTACAAGGATTATAGATAAAATTCTCTAAAGGCCCCTTTTCCCATGATACTAGACAGATCACGCTTAATTTGAAAAGAAAGAATCCTCATGATGGAATAATCATTCTGTGAAAGTTTTAACAGAATCTGATGAAAACTGTTGACTTTATTGTGGTACAATGATTTTTAAATTAAATTTCATAATGCTCCTTTTCCTGTGATACTTGACGGATCAGGTCTAATGCAAATATCAACAATCATTATTATTGTACAATTATTCTGTGAATGTTTGAAGAAAATCCGATGAAAGCTCTGGACTTGGTAACAAGGATTTATAAATGAAATTTTCATAAGGCCCCTTTTCCTGTGCTTCTTGACAGTTCAAACCCTGTTATGAAAAGAATGATAGTTATGACCTTCCAATCATTCTGTGAAATTTTCAACAAAATCTGATCTGTGGGCTTTATTGTGTTAACAGGGTTTTCATTAATTGAATTTTCATATAGCCCCTTTTCCCCATGTTACTTGATGGATCTGAACCAATTCCAAAGGGAACTCTTCTTACAAAAGTATAATTATTCTGTTTGAGTATAAAGACAACCCCATCTCATCTGTGGACTTACAAGCATTAATTAAGATTTTTTTAATTGAATTTTCCTAAGGCCCCTTTTCCTATGTTTCTCAATAGATCAGACCCAATTTGAAAGGATCAATCCTTATGATGGTACAATCATTATGTGAAAGTTTGAAGTTAATCAGATGAAATCTAGGGCCATTATGTGTTAACTAAGATTTTTGTTATTAAATTTTCATAGGGCCCCTTTTCCCATGAAACTTGATGGATCAAACCTACTTCCGAAAGGAACAATCAATTTATTGTAATAATCATTCTGGGAATGTTTGAAGAGAATTTGTTGAAAACTATGGACTCTATCGTGTTACGAGGACTTTTTCAATCCAGTTTTTATCGGGCCCCCTTTTCCCGTGGTCCTTGTCTGATCATACCAAATTTTGAAAGGAACAATTCTTATGATGGTACAATCATTCTGTGAAAGTTTGAAGTCAATCAGATGAAAACTGTGGACTCTAGAGTGTTAACAAAGATCTTTGAATTAAATTTTAATAAGGCCCCTTTTCCTATGTTTCTTGAGGAATCATATCCAATCATTCTGTGAAAGTTTGAAGAGAATCTGTTGAAAATTGTTGGCTCTTAGATTATTAATGAGAATTTTTTATTCAACATTTCATAAGGCCCTTTTTTCCTGTGTTTCTTAAGGATCATACCAAATTTCGAAAGGAACAATCCTTATGATAGTACAATCATTCTGTGAAAGTTTGAAGGGAATCCGATTAAAACTGTTGACTCCAGAGTGTTAAAGAGTATTTCTTAAAAGATTTTTTGATTAAATTTTCATAAGGCCCCTTTTCCCATGTTTCCTGATGGATCTGACCAAATTCCCAAAGGAACAATCCTTATGATGGTACAATCATTCTGTGAAAGTTTAAATACAATCTGATGGAAACTTTGGACTCTAGAGTGTTAACGAGAATTTTTTAATTAAATTTTTATAAGGCCCCTTTTCCCGTGTTTCTTGACGGATCATCCTATTTTCGAAAGGAACAATCCTTATGTTGGTACAATCATTCTGAGAAAGTTTGAAGAGAATCCGATGAAAACTGTTGACTCTATCGCGTAAACGATGATTTTTAATTAATTTTTAATGAATTTTCATAAGGCCCCTTTTCCCGTGTTTCTTGACGGATCAAACCCATTTTTGAAAGGAACGATCCTTATGTTAGTTCAATCATTCTGTGAAAGTTTGAAGAGAATCTGATGAGAACTGTGGACTCTATCGCGTAAACGAGGATTATTTAATTAAATTTTCATAAGGCCCCTTTTCCCGTGTTTCTTGACGGATCATCCTATTTTCGAAAGGAACAATCCTTATGTTGGTACAATCATTCTGAGAAAGTTTGAAGAGAATCCGATGAAAACTGTTGACTCTATCGCGTAAACGATGATTTTTAATTAATTTTTAATGAATTTTCATAAGGCCCCTTTTCCCGTGTTTCTTGACGGATCAAACCCATTTTTGAAAGGAACGATCCTTATGTTAGTTCAATCATTCTGTGAAAGTTTGAAGAGAATCTGATGAGAACTGTGGACTCTATCGCGTAAACGAGGATTATTTAATTAAATTTTCATAAGGCCCCTTTTCCCGTGTTTCTTGACGGATCATACCCATTTTCCAAAGGAACGATTCTTATGATGGTACAATCATTCTGTGAAAGTTTGAAGAGAATCCGAAGCAAACTGTGGACTTTATCGTGTAAACGAAGTTTTTTTAATTAAGTTTTTATTAGGCCCCTTTTCCCGTGTTTCTTGACGGATCTGACCCAATTTCAAAAGGAACGATCCTTATGATGGTACAATCATTCTGTGAAAGTTTGAAGAGAATCCGATGAAAACTTTGGACTTTATCACGTAAACAAGGAAAAGTTTAACAGACGGACAACGGAAGGACGGACCGACGGGAAAAAGCCATCGCTATAGCCTTCGGCCAGTAGAGCTAAAAATCAGTGTTGTCTGTCAAAGAATAAAATGTTTTAAAACAGAAACCTCAAGATAGTTTAGAATACTGTTAAATTTGTATAAAGCTACCACCCAAGGACAGCCAAAATGTGGTTGTTTAATAGAATGGTCACTTAAAACATTTCATTTTTAGTAATATGAGGGTTTGGTTCAACTGCATACATAAATTATTTTAGGATTCTGATTTTACCCTATTTTGATAGAACTCATTAGAATTGTCTCGTTCTAATGAGATCCACAAACATAGGATTTAATTTTGATATTTTTTTTTTTTACACAAAACAACCAATTATGAAAACCCTTATTTTTGGAAAGGGGATTTTTATGCTGATTGCTAAATGAAAGTAGTTGTTTGAAAGAGGTGGTGGCTTGAGAAAGACTGACTGTATTTGCAACTCATTCTGTACTAAATTCAATACCCACACATCCTGCTTTTCATTGTGAATAATAAAGGAATTGCTAGTGACAACAATTTTCTTCATTTTCTAGAATGTTTTCCATTAGAAAAAAAAAAGACAAAAAAAAATCATCAACTTAACCCTTGTCATGCTGTATAAATTACCTAACTGAAATGCTGTCAAATCAAAGGGCGGAAAGCACTGATAGCACATGTTGTTCAAAAATCAATATTTCTTTTAGAAATCAACTTCATCAACAACTCTGGAAGGAAAAGTAGAAGCAGGAGGTGTAGACTAAGATCAGCCTACACACAAGTACAGTCTGATCTTAGTCTACACCTCCTGCCAAAACCGAAATATTCCAGGTTCAGCATGACTAGGGTTAAGATTATTGCCTGCAACATCTTTCAATTTGGACTAGTCTGAATTTTGCTGTGATGGGTTAGCAAGACTCTCATTTTTACCTTTCTCAATGCCTGTGCCACTATCACATAATGTAGAAATTCCACAGATAATCTTCGACAATGATCAATGAATGACACAGATACAAATCTCGATGAAGGCAATGTAGCAAACAAAAACACCATACATAGACAGTCTTCTAAATCACGTACAGCGTCAACAAATGATGGATATCTGAAAAAAGATAGATAACAATTTTTAAAACACTTTGGATCAGAAAACATTGTGGATAATTAATAAATTGATTGTAACTAGCCATTTCTTATTTTACCACAATGTTTTCAAAAACTTCTTTTCATGTAGATGTAAAATAGCAATATTGCCTGGGAATGGGGTAACAATAGAATCCACATGCATATACTAATACTCACCTGTTCAAGTGCTTGAAAGTGGGTAAAATTTTTAAGTCAAAAAGAAAACAGTGTGGAAAAAGAAGCCAATGCTGATAACCAGAATAGAAAAAGATGCAGACAACAATTTTTAGTTGATAACATTTTCAGTATCTTTGTTTTTTGGGGTAGAAAACTTTCCTGTTACTGAAGAAATTGCTTGGATCAATCAATTTCTTCATTTACTACAATGTTTTCCAAACTTTTGGGGGGGGGATGTAAAAAGTTGTATTGTGTGGGAAAGGGTTTCAGTTTTTCTCTATTGTCAGACCGTGGTTTACCGGTATATCAGTAAACAGTTTGACCACTACCATAAGAAGATGGCAACACTCATCCATCCATGTGCTTGATAATGGATAAAACTTTTAGGCTGAAAAAGGGTCTTAATTCGTCATAAAATACATATAGAGTTATCGCTTTATTAGTATTGATTGATCTTGTGATAGTGAATATGTTTGTCTACTTCCAAATGAATGTAATTGGTAATACCAGAGATATTTAAACAAGAGGAACATGGTGGCACTAAATAGCTCACCTGAATCATTTGCTGCTGAAAAATGCAACTGGATCAAAATAACGTAAACAAAATTATTCTGGCCTAGTTTCAAGAAGATTGAGCCAAAATTTTGGTCTCTAGAATGAAAAAAATGAATTTGTCATTAAGGCCGCTTTTCCTGTGTTTTCCAATAGAACCTTCCCATAATCAATAGGGTTCATCCTAATGACCTAACAATTATTCTGGCTAAGTTTAATGAAGATTAAGTTGAAATTGTGGCCTCTAGATTGAAAACAAAGAAATTAAAATTAAGGCCCCTTTTCCTATGTTTTCCAATAGAACCTTCCCATAGTCAATAGGGTTCATCCTTATGAACTTTTATACTGGCCAAGTTTCATGAAGATTGGGTCAAAACTGTGGCCTCTAGTCTGTAAACACTTCAATTGTTGATGATGTTTGCCGCAAGGCGCACTACAGACATTCAACAATTACGAAAGCTCACCATGAGCACTTCATGCTCAGGTGAGCTAGAAACAAAGGTGATGCCAATGGCATTAGGGCTATGCCACCGAAAACAGCCAAAATAAAAACAAGTACCTTTCTTTGACTATGTGATCAATCTTATATCTTGGTCTAGTTTTTTCTATTTTAGTTTGGGCTTCTACATCTTTCTTCCCTTTTGCCTTTGTCAATCTGCGCATAAAATGCTGAAATATACAATGGTAAGGTTTTAAACTACTGATAACCTTCAAAAGGTTTTTTTTATTAAAAATCTTACTAAGACAGACAACCATGACCTTGTCTTAAACACAAATTTGAATATCATCATAAGATCCATAAATACAAAATTTACTTAAACTATTCTAAACTGTTCAGGTTTATTACTTGCTATCTCTTCTTTTTGTAAAATGTTTTCAAAGATATCTGTTTTTCAAAATTTTAGACCTGTCCAAATTCAAAGGTTTTGCAGACTACAATTTAAAGTTGATTTTATTTGAAAAATAATCATTCAGAAGGGTAGAAAATATTGTGGAAAAGGAAGAAATTGCTTGTTACAAGCAATTTCTTCTTTTTCCACAATGTTTTCTCAAGTATTAAATCACAGGGACGTAAAAACCAGAGATTGAACAGGAAAAGGTTAACCTTTCACATGATCTTAACCTTGGCAACTGTGGAGGCATATATTGATGGGATTTATCATCATGTCAAATATGAGCATTATATCTTTAAGTCTCGAAGAAATTGTGAATGTTAACTTGCGTATTCAAACAAACTTACACTTTAAGTTAACCCCCAACCATTTATAAATCTGGGTGGGGAGAGGCAATGCGGAGTAAGATTTTTGCTCAGAAAAGTTCCCACGTACAAGGCTGTATTTGAACCCGGGACCATCTGATCTCAAGGTCTGCTTCTTACCACTACACCTCGGAGCTCCAGATTGTGAGAAAAGAATAAACAACTTGTAACCAGCAATATCTTCTTTTCTCAAATCTTTACTGCATATTCAGCTAGCTCTTAAGTGTAAAGAACTTTAAAATATAGTCTAGAACTTCTTTGAAATTGAACCTTCTGTCCAAAAATCTGTTTTCAAGTAATTGCTTATTCCTTTCCTGTTTTTCAAACTTTTAAACCTGTCCAAATTCAAAGATTTTGCAGACAAAAAAATGAACTTTGAATTGTTGTCTGCAACTCTATCAATTTGGATCAGTCTAAAATTTGTAATTTGGTAATGGGTTAAGTAAATATTTACCTTGAACTCTCTAAACTTATTAATGATGGGCTCATGGAGAAGAAACTGAATATCTTTTGCATAGTAATAAGTTTTTAAAGCTGTGCTTCCTTTGTTGGCCTTCTTCTTATTCTTAGGTTCTATTGGGTAAATACCTTTGAGAATACAAAGCCGTCTGAAATAAAAAAGAGCCAAGTTAACCCATATCCACTCGATTAAATTTTAGACCAGCCCTAATTCAAATAAGTTGCAGAGGACAAGTGACATATAGTTTGTGGAATCTTTGAGTTTTTTTGTCTTTTGGGATAGAAAACATTGTGGATAATGAAGTAATTGCTTGTCACAAGCAATTTCTTCCTTTTCCCCATTGTTTTCCAAAGCATTTATATGGAAGGTGTTTAAAAGCGTCATTGTGAGGGAATGGGGTAACCAATTAGCACATGCCAAAATTTTAGACTGGTCCAATTTGAAAGAGGTTGCAGACAACAATTTCAAGTTGAGGTAATGGTCAAAATCTTTGTCTTTTTTGGTAGAAAACTTTGTGGGTAATAAAGAATTTTTAAAAAGCCTGAGGAGGGTAAAAATACTGGCTTGTGTTGGAATGCGTTTAATAATGTGCTTTTAACAGCACTGCAGCCAAAACCAGACTATCGTTAAACGTCAACAGCTCATTCGTATTTTAGATTTGAATTTTTGCACCAATACTGCCATAATCCCTATGCTGTAGGTACTCATTTTAACCGTCTCAACGTGGCATGAGTACTCACAATATTTCTGTGAGAAATAAAGATTTAAGAATGCTATTACCCCCCCCCCTCTTATCTAGACCTCTGACTGTCACTTGAATAAAACCCTTTATCAACAATAGGCCATGACTCCAAGAAAGGTATATGGTCTGTAACCCACATAAAATTTGAACATCTCATCTTGATATTCAGTGAAATTTGAATCAAATCCAATTTGCAATTGAAGAGAAAATGAACAAAATTTTTAAACAAGAGGACCATGATGGTCCTAAATCGCTCCCCTGAGTATGATGGTTCATGGCTTTATGATATAAACAAAATAGTGAAGCCCTCTGTCTAATTACTTTGGAGAAGATGTTTAAGGATTTCTCTTTAAATCCTAGGTATATTGATGATCCCACCATATAGCACTAATTTCCTGAATATGGTAATGCTTTGAAGTATAGACATCAATACATACCAAGTATAAAAAGCTCTAGGCCTAATTGTTAAGTAGAAGGTTTTCAAAGATATCATTATTTATTCCTAACTAAAATTCGGGATCTCAAAGAAAAGGGCTATTTTTATTATGTAATTTGGTAGAGGGTCAATGGCTAATGATATGTACCAAGTATCAAAGCTCTAGGCTTTATGGTTCGGGAGAAGAATATTTTCAAAGATACCCTTCTTTATTCCTTTGTAAAGTCAGGGATCACACAGAAAAGGGCTAATTTTCAGAATAAGGTAATTCTTTGAAGTATTTTGGAAGAGGGTCAATAGCTGATGATATGTACCTAATATCAAAGCTCTAGGCCTTATGGTTTGGGAGAAGAAGATTTTTTAAGATTTCCTTCTTTTATTCTATGTAAAATCAGGGATCACAAAGAAAAGGGCTAATTTTAAGAATATGGTAATTCTTGAAGCATTTTGTTAGAGGGTCAATAGATGATGATTTGTACCAAATATCAAAGCTCTTGGCCTTATGGTTAAGGAGAAGAAGATTTTAAAAGATTTCCTTCTTTATTTTATGTAAAATCAGGGATCACAAAGAAAGGGCTAATTTTCAGAATACAGTAATTCTTTGAAGTATTTTGTTAGAGGGTCAATAGATGATGATGTGTACGGAATATCAAAGCTCTAGGCCTAATGGTTTGGAAGAATAAGATTTTCAAAGGTTTCCTTCTTTGATTCTATGTAAAATCAGGGATCTCAAAGAAAGGGCTAATTTTCAGAATACGGTAAATTTTTGAAGTATTTTGGTAGAGAGTCAATAGATGATGATTTGTACCAATGTCAAAGCTGTAGGCCTTATGGTTTGGGAGAAGAAAATTTTTAAAGATTTTCTTCTTTATTTCTATGTATAATCAGGGATCGCCCAGTAAAGGGCTTATTTTCAGAATACAGTAATTCTTTGAAGTATTTTGGTAAAGGATCAATAGATGATGATTTGTACCAAATATCTAAGCTCTAGGCCTTACTGCTTTGGAGGAGAAGATTTTTTTTAATTTTTTCACTCCGTTGCCATGGCAACCAGAGTTCTTCATGGATTTCAAGTCTTTGAAGTATTTTGAAAGAGCATCCCCTAGGGATAATTTCTGTAAAGTTTTGTTGAAATTCCATGGTTAGTTTAGGAGGAGAAGAGTTTTTTGTAACTGTGAACGGACGGACAGACAGACAGACAAACAGACGACAGACGATGCCCGATCACAATAGCTCCCCCAGAGCACTTCGTGCTCAGGTGAGCTAATAAAGGGAAAGACCATGAGCAAAACAAATTGAACATGACCCAAATTGAATGTGCATAACTTTGCTAAACCCATTCCCACACAATGACACTTTTAAACACCTCTAAAGAATAAAGCATTGGAAAACATTCTGGAAAATGAATAAAATGATTAAATGATAGACACAATAAACACAATGTACTATCCTTGCCTCAAACTCACGGCTGTAAGGCCTAAGGGACTTCATTCTATCACATAGTAGATTTATTTGCTTAGAAATCTGGGGTATTTAAACCATTCCCCCACAGTGACGCTTTTGGACACCCCTCAAGTTTAATATTAGGAAAACATTGTGAAAATGAAGAAATTACTTGTAATGTTTTCTTCCCTGAAAGTTGACAAACCCTAAAATTTCATAAACATCAAATTGTTGTCTGCAACTCCTTTCAATTTGGACCACTCTGAATTTTTGTTGCAAGGAAATAGGTTAACCTATACATAAATTGTTAATGTCCACCAGCAGAATAAAATGAGGCATGTCTAAGAAAATAAGTTAAGTGTGTTGTCATGGAAACAGTGGTTACAGCCTGTCTAATATATACAATCTTAGTGTGGCCGTTGAGTTCTTATTCTTGTGACAACTAATAAACCCAATCTCAATTGCAATACAAAAACTTTTATCAAGTTTTATGGAAATAAAAGAAAAATGTTTTGACTGTATGACTTGTAAAACTCACATTGCCAGTAAGACTTCCTTTTACTCCATGATGTATGGAAAGTAATCATTTCTCATGGCCAAACAAATAAATTGTTTCAGCAAATTTGAGAGAAGTTGAGATAGCATTGTGACCTATTGCGGGGTAATATGAAAATTGTCAATATGGCCCCTTTACCTTGATATTGTTTTGAATGTCACAATATTCGATAGGGATCCTCATCAATGACCATACAAACATTTTTTGCAATAGGAAAGACTGTTCCAAAATTGTGATCTGCAAAGTGGTAACACTAAATTGTTGACAAAGGATCATGACAGCGGACATGAAAGTATCACGAAAGCTCATTCATCTTGAGCATTATGTACTCAAGTGGAACAAGAGCACTGCCTATGGGTGCCTACCCTCGGCTATTTGGTGCTAGATAGTGGATAAAAGGCATCTAGAGTTATCCCCTTGATAGTATAGGTTGCTCTTTTGATAGTGAACAAGTGCCAAGTTTCAAGTGAATGCCTTTAGTAGAACCAGAGATATCACAAAATGTCAAAGTTATCACACAACGATGAAAACAACAACGAGGAACCAAGGCTAAAGCAATACCTTGGGTAGCCAAGCTAATAAAACTATATTCATCTAGATTTGAAACACTCAAACATAATTATTGTGTTTTTTTCCATATCTTAAGTTTCTAAATTGTTTATACGAAACAACAAGAATTAGTCATTTTACTTTATCTTTATCTACATATTAGATATGTCAGGTGGTATTCAGACCATGAGTGATAATATATCTTTGAAGGACGTGTAAAAAGTACTTAGATAGTTGTATCATAATTGTATGTACTTGCCTAATTAACCCTTGTCATGCTGATCACAGAATATTCCTACTTTGAGAATGGCTTTTGCAGGTGTATAGACTAAGATCAGCCTGCACAGGTGTGCAGTCTGATCTTAGCCTACACTTCCTGCTTCTTCTAGTTGCATTGAGAAAATATTTTGAAAACACCATCAATCTAATTGTGTCGAAGTTTTGAATATCTTGAAAAGAGGATAAAAATTCAGCAGGGCAAGGGTTAACCCTTGTCATGCTGTATAAATTACCTTACTGAAATGCTGTCAAATCAAAGGGCTGAAAGCACTGATTGAATTTGTTGTTCAAAAATAATTATTCCTTTTAGAAATCAACTTCATAAACAACTCTGACAGGAAAAGTACAAGCAGGAGATGTAGACTAAGATCAGCCTGCACATAAGTGCAGTCTGATCTTAGTCTACACCTCCTGCCAAAACCGGAATATTCCGGGTTCAGCATGACAAGGGTTAAAATTCATAACCTGATGAATCCAGTAAGTACCCAAAAGATAGGGGTTTGAAAAGAAACAACAGATTTATGACCATGTTATCTGGAAGTCTGATCTAGGCCTAGTGTTTGAATATCCTGTTTTGACCTTCAGAAATTTCTTCAAGGCAGTACAGGGTATTTTGATCCTTAACATTTTAACTGAATCATTTAATGTACTACTGAAAAGGATATAACCCTTTCCTCTTTTTTTCAAAATTTTAGACTTATCTAATTCAAAGAAGGTCCAGATGACAAATAAAAGTGGGTGCAATTTGAAAAGTAACCAACCTGCAGGATAGAAAATATTGTTATTGTAACAAGCTATTTCTTCTTTTTTCCACAATGTGTCTCAAGTATAGAATCACAGCAACGTAAAATACTGGGTTTTTTCAGGAAAGGGATAAACACATTCTTAAATTCATAATCTTTATAAGAAGAAAAGATCTGTTGGTCTTTCAAATTAAAAACACATGATTTGTTTTTTAGTGGTTTATTTGTCTTTTCAACCCCGTATAAGTCTATTTAAAAATTTCACAGTGACTCTTCAATACAAAGGCTAATACAAAGGCTTATACAAGCCCTGCTGGTCATACTATTATTATGTCCAGATGGCAACATTTAGACTGTTCCAAATTGAAAGGAGTTGCTGACGACAATTCAAAGTTTATGATTCAAAAGATTTTTTTTCTAATTTCTGGGTAGAAAACAATCTGGAAAATGAAGAAATTGGTTGTTTGAAATTAATTTCTTCTATTTCACAATGTTTTCCAAAGCTTTCCTCCTTGGAGGCATCAATAAGCATGATTATATTGGATTTGGTTGACAGCATATAGGGTCGACACTATCTTTGCTTCAGTGGGATCCCACAGTAATCCCTAAGTATTACTTCAGGTTTTCTCCAGATAATCAGGGATCCCTCCTTGATATACATTAACTCATTCACACACAATCCTGCCCTTCAAAGCCCAACTTGAAAAAAAAGCTTCTGAAAACATTGTTGAAAATGAAGAAATTGCTTGCTATAAGCAATTTCTTCACTATCCACAATGTTTTCTACAAAAACAAGCAAACAAAACAATCAGGAGCATTAGTTGATACATAAAGATCTATAATTGGACAATTCAACGGGAAACAGTTGATTTGTTTGTTTGTTTGAATGGGGTTTTACGCCGCTTTCAACAATCTTTCAGTTATATAGTGGAGGCTGGAGCACCTAACAATGGATTCCTGGTATTTCTCACACCAGTACTATCATTACATCCTTTCCTAGCCTCCAGCTGCTATCCCACATAGGTCTACAATTATTGACCCACTAGTGAGAGACAAACAGTCGGAAAGGATGAGTGCCGCTGTCGGGGATCGAATCCGGGACCTCTAGATTGACAGACTACCAACTGTGCTATGACGGAGGCAGGGAAACAGTTGAAACTGCCAATATGTTTTTAGGCAGTTACAACTGTTTTCCTCTGAGCAATTGCATTGTCCTTGAGAATAATTGAAGGATCCTGACGGAATCCCTAGCCTGCGATTGCTGGGGTCCCTTCCAATTTTTAGGAATCCTCGGGATCCAGGGATGCTGTTTGTATCGACCCCTGGCATATTTTTACCTAAAATCTGGAAGACTCAGCTGAAGTTTCTTCACAGCCCTGGTTCTCGTAATGAATGCTGTGGCAATTCCTTTATCATACTGAAATGAAAATACAGTCAAACTATTGTTGACCCATTCCTAAACAACAAGATTTTAGACTGGTCCAAACTGAAAGAAGCTGCAGATGACAATTTAGAGTTGATGAAATTTTACATTTTTTCAACTTTCTAGATAGAAAACATTGTGTAAAATGAAATTGCTTGTTACAAGCAATTTCTGCATTTTATACAATGTTTTCACAAATGTCTGTCTTGAGGTGTGTCCAAAAGTGTCACTGTGTGGAAATGGTTTAACCAAAAACTACTCGAATACAGCTTGCAAAGACATGAACTGGTAATATCACTTTGACCTTGTATTTATCTAATCGAATGCTTTATATGGAAAATCTACTGGTGATGGAAAAACATTTGTGCAACCTAACAACCCTTTCCTGTCTTGCAAAATTTTACGCTGGTCCAAATTCAAAGGTTTTGCAGATGAAAATTTGAAGTGTATTTTATTAGAAAAATTCATTAGGGTAGAAAATATTGTAGAAAAAGAAGAAATTGCTAGTTACAAGCAACTTCTTTTTCTACAATGTTTTCTCAATTATAAAGCCAGAGGGATAAAAAAGGATTGTCGAAACCCATTACTGTTTAACCCTTATCATGCTGAACCCGGAATATTCCGGTTTTGGCTGGAGGTGTAGACTAAGATCAGACTGCACTTATGTGCAGGCTGATCTTAGTCTACACCTCCTGCTTGTACTTTTACTGTCAGAGTTGTTTATGAAGTTGATTTCTAAAAGAAATATTGATTTTTGAACGATTAGTTCTAACAGTGCTTTCAGCCCTTTGATTTGACAGTATTTCAGTAAGGTAATTTATTCAGCATGACAAGGGTTAATATCATTTAGACTTGTCCAAATTCAAAGAGGTAGCAGATAATGAACTAAGTGCAATTCAAATTTCTTCTTTTCCCACAATATTTCTCAAATATAATATCAAAAGAATGTAAAAATCAGGGATTGAATGGGAAAGGGTTTATATATATAAATTATCCATAATCATAGGATATAACTCTTATGGTATGCAAAAATATCTGAATGTATGGGATTTAACAACTCCAGTAAAAAATTTTGTTTAAATCCTATTTAAATACTTCTAACAGTTTCATTGGGGAAAAAGAGAAAATATTCATCATCTCTACTGACAATTATTGATTAATTTGATACCGTACAAATTCAGAATGCCACAAGATGGTGATGTCCTAATTGTAAGAAGTTCTTTTCTTCCTTACTCTGATTGATTAATTGGGGCTTACCACCACTTCAACAATATTTCAGTCATATCCCGTGGCAGGAGCACCTAACCATGGAATCCTTGTATTTCTTACACCAATACTCCCACAACATTCTTTCCAAATATTCTGGTTGGAAATGGGATCAAAAGGATTCCTTGATTGCCTTATTTCAGAACAAAAACTAACTTGATTAAATGCTTTATGCACAATATATTTCTTTTTGGTATATGAAAAAAAAGTATACAGGGGTAAACTATGAATACAACAATATAGGAGGGGAAACTTTCTACCAATACAGGGAGAAAATATATTACAGGAAGGAGGAAAACGGCTAATATTCTCCACTTAATTTCATCAGAAAATTCACTTTGAGATGACTTAGATATGACAGTAAAATTACAAAAGAGTGTTAAAACTAAAAAGGTAATGGAAGGGTATCGGGTCTGTTCACCCTAAATCAGGGTTTTCCCTTGACTCTCAAAACAGGGGGTCATTTTGCCACATTATGACCCCTATCAAATAAGATAAAGAAGGATGTCTAGTAATTTTTGGGGGTCATTTCTAAAAAATGGGGTCCAAATTCAAAGAAGGAGGGGGTCAGGGAAAACCCTGCCCTAAATATGCTTTTGCCATGGGTCTGTTCACCAATGGTCCATTCGCCCCAAAAGAGGGTCTGTTCCTCCTAATTTTTTCTGTTCGCCCCCTTTAAAAATTATCATTCTTTAATACAATTTTAGATAAAAATTGGTGGAATCTATATCATTATCATGTTATGTTATGTTTAGTCTGGTTTATAATAGAATTTTTGTTTAATTAAATGACATTTGCTCATTTAAAATGTTCAACTGTATGTAAAATATTTATTAGAGAATACAGATAAGAATATTTTGAAATGGGTTTCCACCAAAATTTTAATAAGTTTTTGTTGTTGCTATACTTGGGGGGTTTGTTGTTGTTGTTCCTCAAATGAGTAGATAGAAATTTGTTCAAAATAAATGTTTCTGTAACGGTTTCAGGAGAGGCACTGAAGGCCGCCTTTAAGTTATAACTAAATATATTTCTGGGTACACACCAAAGTTTTGTTCCAAAATTTGTCTCTTTATTTTCAATTCATGCTCATTTGTGATGGCCTCCACAGGCATCCATCAGTGATACCCATTTTTGAAAATCTAGTAGGATTTTACTGTTAGAAGAGAAGTAGTGCCCAGCAAGCTTTGATTTATTATTTATCTAAATCAACTGTACATTTTGAAAATGGCGCAATAGGAGTAGTCTATGTAATCCGTAGAACATGTAAAGATTCCTCTGAAATACAAAGACACATACCATTAACATATTTTCTTCATCTACTTTATTAATGAAAAATAGGGCAAACAAACCTGGGGCGAAAGGGAATAAGGGTAAATCAAGCAGGAGCAAACAGGAATTAGGGCAAACAGCCATTAGGGCAAGCATATTATAGGGCAAACATATATTAGGGCAAACGGACCCAGATTCTAATTGAATTTGCTGTTTTGGGGTGTTTTTGTGGAGTTCTTGTTGTTGTTGTTTTGTGTGTGTTATGTTGGCGTTTGATATCAAGTTCAAAACGATTACTTTGGAATTTACATCAAAGTAAAGTGGTTTATTGACAAAAGGCTGCATACATATCAAAGCACTGCATTTATTCTCATAATATTTATGTTCCTATGCCGTCCCTACAAATGATCAGACATATTTTCGATGAAATTTCTAGTCATTTTAAGCAGAAAAGGATAATGAATAATTCCGATTGAACCTTTTTTGTTATTCTGCCCATCTTTTTCCTTGGCCTTCGCTTAAATTTCTGACTTTTATCACGTAAACAAACCCACGTGTTGATTCGGGTACGATGAAAACTTCCGGCCACAAGGGAGACTAATCGTACTGATAGTTTAAATCAAAGTACAGAATCGGCCATTCAAACGGTAATTTTAGCGATAACTGCGACCAAATTCAAAACCGGGGAGCATATTATTATATATCTGGTGCACGCTGATAATGTTGTTTTGCTGTCAGATAGTGCTAGGGGCCTAAAAATCAATAAATCGTCTTTCAGAAAACAAATCGTCTAAGTCAACATAAACAAAACAAAAGTCACGATTTTCAATAAGTCAGGGAAAATGTTAAGGGATATACTTTCACATTTGATAGACTGTCTGTTTAAATTAATACAGGTATGTTGGAATTATCATTAAACCTTCCGGTTCATTCAACGAAACCATTAATTATGTAAAGTAAAAAGGCAACAATGCCTCCTTTTGCGTTAGGAAAGCTGGGTATTCATACGTTTAATTTTTAATTGGTCGTAGACCAATTTATATAACCATAAACTCGAGATTGTGTCGCTGCAATTTACCAAAACTGCCTTTAGCCCAACTGGACGTATATTCTGACGGGAAAACAGAAAAAATCATTTCATTTTACAAGTTAAGAATTATCAAAAGGAGTAAAGGAAAACTGGACGGTCACACGCTTTAAAGATGAATGCTTCAAGGATTTTCCGCTAGATAACCAACCCTTTCTTTCAATCATATCGAGGTGTAAACAAAGATGATACTGCTACTCAATTATTTTTCAGTCATAAGTTAATCAAAGTACTGAAAGTTCTTCTGGAGAGCAAATTTGATTATTATGCTTTCAAGCTGTCTAAAGAATTTGCCCAAAGAATAGTATCAAGTGTTTTTTTCTTTGTTTATATTCAGCGCTGTTTAGGAACTTGTTAATTTCTGCCCAGAAAAAGAGAGGGTTTTGAAATTTCATGAACCTGCTGTCAGCATTAGCTCTTAAACTTAAGTTATCATATTTCCATATTTTTTCTGTTTTGGCTTTATAAAAAAAGCTTGCAGGGATGATCTAACCATGACTATTAAACAATCGAGAATTTTTAAAAATTTAGTTTTTACAAAAAGTTGCTTATTTGTCGGTACCCATGTTGCATCAAGGTCTTACGTTCGTGTAAAATGATATTAGTTCTAATTAACATTCACGGAAATATCATACACTAGGATAGAACCTACGTGTTGTGAAAGTAATAGAAATTAAAGTTGTTTGGCCCTAATTCTAAAGTCGGAATGCAACGATATGTCCAATTTCTCAACGACGACCAATTACAGTGCAATTTCAGTGCGTACGACTTTTTGATTTATTTTTTCCCCTCTTTTTACTATACGGGCAATGTGTTTAACCTATACCTCTATATAAAACTACGTTTTGATAAGATCATACGCAAATAAAATAAAAAAAAAAAAAAAAAAACTAAATAAATACGATTCGTTCATTATTTAAAAAAATCAATATATATTTTGCAAACTGATGATGCTGCTTGGAGTTCACAAGTCAACATCAAATAATACTGTAAGAGCAGAATTAGGCGTATTCCTCGTTGCGATTTCTTGTTCAAAGTCAAGTATCAATTACTGGCTGCACTCGAAAGACTAAATAAGTTTAGAAGGCATATAATGAGCAGCTTAGTCTTGAGTCCGGGTTTAACCTCCGATATAAAAAATGTTTCTCCATAAAATTCATTTTCTCACGTATGGGAAAACAGAGATACATTTTCGAAAGCAAAAACTTCTTCGTGAAATTAAGAGAGTCCCATATATCCTTTTAGAGAAAACAACTGCTTGACGATGACTCAATTACAAATTGGGGTTTAGGAAACAAATTCGGAACTTATCGTGCTTTTAAATCATCTAACTCTCTCGAAATATATCTTTTGTCTAGTAATAAGGCAAAATAAGAAATCAGTACTTTTTCAAAAATTCGAATTAGTAACAATAAAACGGAATAAAGAAGAACCGTGGAGATATAGGCGAATCCCTTACATGAATGAATGTGCCAATTATGCAACGAAACAATTCAAGACGAAAAACATTTTGTTGTAACATGCCCTAAACCTGAAAGGCCAAGGAAAACTTTCTTTGTTAAATTCAAGGAAATACACAAATGTATATCCATTGTTTGATAATACAAATGCTTCAGATAAGTTTAATTTTATACTGACAAGTCGAAAGCTCATGACCTACATGGTTTTAGTATATATTGTTTTATTTGTATAATGGAAGGAACTTATTAATGAATGTTTAACAGAAATATGTTTTATATAGTTATAAAAAAATATAGCATGCCTTTTGTATTGTAATTGGTGATAATCCTATTACATGCCAGACCAATATTTGTATTGTATTTGTATTGTATTGTATTGAAGGGGTCAGACTAATGAACCAAAGCGTGAATGGATTTTGAAAAGTATTTCCCAGGTATTTCCCTAAATCTACAAAACATAATGAATATATAAAAGAAATAATTACGATTTGTTCTGTGAAGGACAACTACCGCAGCAGAATATATGGGCCTCACTCCGAACATATGGCAATTGCAATTTATATAAAATAACCTTCCCTAGAAATGATTAAACAAGGTAGGGATCAAGCGGAATATAAGATATCTTTAGCAATGGGAGAAGCAATTTTGTCGGCTTGCTGACTAAAACGTCGTAATCACATCTTGTTTAAGCTGTAGTAACGACATTTAGGTCTCAAACAAACATTTTTAAATTTTTCTTACATGATACTGGCCATAACTTGATTTTACAAAACTACGCCATTGATTAACGATATGAAACTTCCTGTCGGAGATCAGTGCTGTGACCAGCGGCGTTAGTGGGGGGGGGGGGGGGCAGTGGTTTGTCATTTCCTTTCATTCAAAAGTTTGGTTAGGATAAAGATAAAGAAATGCCAGGTCGTACTTATCGTAAAAACTGGTAAAAATTCTCAACTAGAGCAACACCACAAGTCAGAATATAAAGCTTACCTAAGACTGTTTGAAGCTTTACAATGGATGGAAAAAAATCTAAGTCGAAAAGAGGCATAATGTTTACGAAATCGCATTATCCCTCTTGATAATATAGGTTGCTCTAGTCTTTCGATTTTATGAGTTCCAAATGAATGCCATTATTTTTACTAGTAATATCACAACGAAATGTTAAGGCTTTTGTACAAAAAGGGCAATAAAAAAGGCGACTTATACATTTTTTTCTATTTTGACGTACACATCGCCTCTTAATCAGAGTTTTTTGTGTTTGTTTTTCTTTTTTTTTATATATATATTTTAGAAATGGCACTGAAACAAAACTTTTTTTTCATTCAAAACTATAAAGATCATTATATTTGCCTCTGGTGTATGCCTATATATAATCAAGAAATTATGCAAAATAATGTCCTTTAAGTAAAATTGACAGAAAGCTGAGATCCGACTGGAAGTTTCACTTCGATATTAACCCATTCCAACACGAGCCCCCCTTTTTACAACCCTAAGAAAAAAGCTTTAGAAAACACTGTGGAAAATGAAGTAATTGCTTGTACATGTGTATTAAGCAAATTTCTTCCACATCAACACTGTTTTCTATCCAAAAAGACAAAAAAAGTCAACTTGAAATTGCATTCTTTCGATTTGGACCAGTCTAGAATATTGTCGTTTGGGAATGGGTTAAACGCCTTTATTTTGTAAAATTCATTGGTGTCAGTAAAATGTGAGGAAAATCAAATGGTTTGTAGGAGACCTAAACGTCGTTATTATAGCTTGAATAAATTGTAGTTACGACGTCCAAAAGACATGTAGTAGTTCAAAGGTCATTTCCGATCTAAATGAATGATTTTATAAGTCAACTATTTTTGATTACCATGAGCAGAATCAATCGACCAATCAAACTACATGTATTTGTTCAGCGCGGAATTGAGCTTTTAACTCAGACACTGGCCGCCATTTTTAAAAACATTTTCGTTGATATGGCGACATAAACGTTTTAGCTACAACATATTCAAGCTGTAGTTGCGACGTTTAGGTCGCCAACCAAATAGAAAAGAGAACAAAATACAAGAAGTAGCATTTTTATCTAATAGTGTTTAAACAGTAAACAGTCATGCACGGTGCTTTCGATAACGATTTATGATGTCAAATTTGATAAAACTGGGTGGAATCTTTTCTCTTTTTAAGTTGGAATGAGAAGCAATTCCAACTTAGTTTTAACAAATCCGCAAAATGAACACAAAACAATTTCATTTCGTGTTTCTTGATAACACATACCACGTGATCTCTTAGATATGAATACACTCCGGGTTACTTCTCATCTCAACTTGCCACGGACAATCAGTGAGTTGTAGCCGAAGACAAGTATATGGCACATGTAAAGGATGACATAAAAAGTCGTTTAGAGACTTCTAAACATGCTTAAGTTTGCTTTAAATTATTGAAAAATAAGGTAATAATCAGCGCAGTAATTTGTTATTTGTGATTCGCCGTCCCGTGTTCAAGTTGGTAATCACGTGATCTCAAGTGACATGCCGTAGTCATGTGACCATAGATAGGCAACGTTTACAAATATGGCTCATGTCGCAAATGCATTTTTACAATAATCACGCCACGGAGTGCTTTAAAACATTATAGTGCGATTAAGGGGGTCGTAGGCACCAAGCAAACGCGATTATTGTGGGATTTACAGCTTTTACTCAATAAAAATCAAACTGATGCAAAACGAAAGTAGAAGATTTTGAAAATTAGAATGTTAACATATCAACTTCCGATTTCTACTTATTTACTAAATAATTACGCATTATTAATTATAATGTCGTTATTTACAAGTTAAAATTAATAATAACACTCTAAACTTTTAACAAATGTCATCTAGCTTTCACCTTGGTCCTTTTTACTTAAGATTTTTATGGTTCTAAAGCCGAATAAGGAATGCGGAAATCGCGCGACTACAGGGCGCCGAAGAAAATTTATACTATCTTCATCATATAATAGGAATTTTTAGGAAAAAGGCAAAACTACCACGTGCAAACAATTACGTTACAATAACGCTAACGTCTTTTTTTCTTTTGAATTTTACTCATAAAGCTTTAAATATTCTTTTTTCTTATGTCTAAACCGGTATTTCAAATCGATCCCACTGAAACGTGTTTCCGCGCATTTCCTCAAATTTCCACGTATACTCATAAACTTGAAGTGAAAATATATGTGAGTTTAGTATGATCGTTACAGAATTGGCCGGGTTGAGGGTCAAATAATCATCGAGGTCATTGATTTCTTACTTAGAAGCTGTTATTCTCTGTTTTCAAGATTCAAAAAGGAGTTCACGTATAACGGTTGATCAAAAAGGGAACGTTATGCTTGAAAATTCTAATTTTGCTGTGTGTGACACGAGCAAATAACCCATTCTAACACGATAAATTTTTAGACTAGTCCGAATTCAAAGAAGTAGCAGACGACAATTGTAAGATGATGAAATCTTTTAAATCCTGGTCTTTTTGGACAGAAATATTGTGGATAATGAAGAAATTGCTTGTTACAGGCAATTTCTTCATTTTCCACAATGTTTTCCAAAGCTTTCATAATGAGTGTCATTTAAAAGCGTCGCTGTCTGGGAATGGGTTATGAGAATGCTAGTTTTTTTATTTCTGTATGTGGATTTATGTGTGTTATTCACGCACATATGTACACGAATGGGAATGCTGGTTTAAGCTTAACGGAGGGAGGCTTACTCGGAATAATAAATGAATTTGAACCGAATTCCACAGTTATGAACCTTTCAGCGCATTCCAACTTCTCAGTACTTTCAGTCCTTTAATTTTATTTGGATATCAGAAACGTACGTTTTGGTCGAAAAAGGACAAACTAATTTTTATTGTTAGACGTTGATCTTAAAGTTGAAAGTAAAACTTGAATAACCTGCAATTAACAAATCGCTGACCCACTTGCTTCTTTTGTCACGCCAATTGACTCTGATAAGAAGTCCTGCTTCTATTTAAAACGGCATTATATTGCATAAAACTATGGTCAGTAGCCTGTAACAAAAAGTAGAATCGTTGTTTGGCGACCTAAATGTCGTAACTATAGCTTGAAAAGGCTGTAGTTACGACGTTTAAGTCGCTAAACAACAAAAATGTTTCACACGAATTCCTGTCAATGTCGGAGTTTAAATCTCGATTCTTGGCTGAATGAATAATTTGATTGGTCGACATAATCCTTGAAAGGCATGAATGGTTAATTGACAACCCTCGGCTGTCGATCAAAGATTCAATCAACAAATCAAATCATTCAATTAGACCCGAAGTGAAATTTGAACTCTGAAGTTGGCCGACATTGATATTAGGCATTTCTGTTTGTTTGGAGACTTGAACGTCGTGACTACAGCTTAATCAAGCTGTGACCGCCGTCATAGCGCAGTTGGTAGCGCGTCGGACTGTCAATCTAAAGGTCCGGGTTCGATCCCCGACGGCGGCACTCATCCTTTCCGACTATTTGTCTCTCACCAATGGGTCGATAATCGTAGACCTATGTGAGATAGCAGCTGGAGGCTAGGAAGGGATGTAATGGTAATACTGGTGTGAGAAATACCAGGATTCCATTGTTAGGTGCTCCAGCCGCCGCGATATGACTGAAATACTGTTAAAAGCGGCGTTAAACCCCATTCAATCAATCAATCAATTAATCAAGCTGTAGTTACTATGTTAAGGTCACATACAGCTTATTCAAGATGTAGTTTCGACGTTTAGGTCGCCAATCAAAAATAATGTTTGTTATGTGATACTTGAAAAGATTATTTTTCAAAATAACGCCGTTATATATCAAAGTGGAACTTCCTGTCGGAGCTTAACGGTCGGGGCCAACGGAGATAGAGTGGGCGGCGCAAGCGATCCGTCCATTGCAACGTCTTGACGGCGAATTGATTTAAATGAATGTCGGAGTAATAATTGTACTTCCGGTCTAATTGAAAGATTTGGCTAGACTGAGTTCACGAAAACAAATATGCAAGCGAGCGTTTTTCTTTTAAGCCTTAATAATTTAATTGTTTGTTTCGGCTATCAAAAACGAGCCTTCTGATTGGTCGAAAAATTTAATTCATACCTCAATAAACACAGTTTTGAGCACGCATCCATTTTGTATGCTTCCGCACAAAATAGTTCTCTACAAAAAGGTATCAAAATTTGTAAAGTTTTGCTTTTTTCGATCGATGCTATTATATTATAAGAAATGAAGGGAATATTTATTGTTTTCATGGAGGTATGAACCGAAAAACCTTATCACACAATGTATGAATCCGCTTCGCGTATTCATACATTGTGTGATTAGGTTTTTCGGTTCATACCTCCATGAAAACAAAAAATATTCTCTTCATCTCTTAATTGTGCTGAACAAACTGCACTCTGAAAAATGGAATCAAAATCAAGGACTATAAACACTGGGTGGTTTAATTGCGGATCAAAGATATGTCATATGTGCAGGCTGATCTTTGTCTATACCTCCCGTCAAAACAGGAATATTCCGGGATCAGCATGACAAGGGTTAATGTCCGCTTTTCAAAAAAGAGAAAGAGTGCAAAACCCGGTACTCTTTTCTAAATGCGATCGCTTTGTCATTTTGAACAAAGGGTATGTCTGCTATGTTCCAAGGGTTAGTAGAGATATCAATTAGTCATTTAAAACGCATTAAATGATACTATTTCAAAACATTCAGTTGGAGGAGGATCGTGGATTTGTTTATAGGTATTATTCAATCTTAATATGTTTAATTTTGTACACTTTAGCTTCTTTTTTTAACTCTAATAACGAATCCACACCTAGGAACGAATGCATTTTCATTTTTGAAAAATTTTCTCCTATCTTCAAGGACGGAATAGGGTATTCTGTTGTTTGGCTTTTGGTATTTCTTTGTTTTTTGTTTGATTTATGGTGGAGGTGTTCGCCTTTTTAGGTTTTAAAGGAAAATATGCGCAAGCGTTGTTTCTGTTGTTCAAATCGTTTTATTATCATATTATTATTATTATAATATTAAGTTTTAATCAAATCATACTTTAAGGAAGATATTTTGCACTCTGACATTTGGCGACATGTTTTTGGACTTAAAACGTCGTGATAACAGCTTACTTGTAGTTCAAGTTATAATTACGATGTTTATGTCTCCAACCAAACAATTTACATTCTAGTTACACGTAACTGCCAATAGATTTTGCCAAAAATCCGCCGTTTAATATCTTAGTCGATTTCCTATGGGAGTCAGTGGGCGGATCCAGCAACCCGTCAAATGAAATTATATTTACTGCATATATAATATATAAGACCTCGTATGCTCAAAGCTATAAGGACCTGATTTGTATAATATGACAGGTTAATTTCTTTTTCCCAAAGACTTTTCGTTATCTTAAAGGGTAACTCTAGATAAGAACGAAAAGGTTGCTATGTAAAATCTCGTCACTTTATCCAAGTTGCAGTTACGACATTTTGCACGCGAAATGACCTGTTACGCAAAGTAGGACATTCTTGGAATAATCGGAAAATATCAACTCAATCTATACAGCTTAGATTGTGCCTTTCATCTGACCAGGGTCGAAATTAAGGATTTAGGCTACCATTTTACATGTGCCGTATTTAATACTAATTTAAGAAATGATACCAATGACTGGCCTCTGCTGTATTCGATCTCTTATTCAAATAGTTAGGCCCTATTCTATGTTCACGTGATGGGTCACTGATTTATTATATTGATTCTCCTCCAAAAGAGAATTCGTGGATATTACTTGATGGGACGTTTCCAGTCAGTACCAACATTTTAAGGGTTCGACAAATATATGGAGCTTCGTGGTCTAGTGGTAGGACGCGGAACTCGGGATCTGAGAGTCCCGGGTTCGAATCCATGGGAATTTTTCTAAGCAGAATTTTTTCCACATTGCTCCTCTCCACCCAGGAGTATAAATGGGTACCTATGAGGGTTGTAAGCCAATGTGCTATGGCTGCCATGGGCGCCGTATGTTAACAGCCGACTTGCAATTCAATGATCGGGGGTTAAAGTGTAAAGACGTTTGATTAGGCAAGGCGTAGAAAAATAATATACACCTAAATCTTTTAGATATATGTAATTGACCATTTATAAATGTATGACTTATGAAAAGTCCAATATTTGGATGGCGTCCCAATTGTCTGGTTGCAACACCTTTGAAGGAAACAGCATGCCAATCATTGTGACAAACAATTTATTCATTATCAACTATGTTTCTATCCAAAAATACAGATTTTGAAAATGTTATACACAAAAACTTGTCGTCTGTAACTTCTATAAATGTGTACCTGTCTAAAATTATTTCGGTAATGGGTTGATAGACCAAAACAGTTTTAACCTTGTCGGTTTTCAAGATATTGACATTTTTTATGAATAAGGAAGATATACAAATATATACATACATATGTTTGAGTCATTTAGACAGGTTGTCCTAAATAATAGATAAATTGACCAATCGCTGGCCCCGCCCACTTACTCCTTTGGTCACGCCCGTTGACTCCAACAGGAAGTCCCGCTTCGATTTTAAACGGCGTTATTTGGCAACCTAAATTTCGTAACTACAGCTTGAACAAGCTGTAGTTACGACGTTTGAGATGCTAAACAAAAGAGATGTTTCACTGAAATGGCGGCCAATACCGGAGTTTAAATCTCCTGTCTTTTTTTCAAAGGATGAATTCCAGTCCTCTTATACAGGCAGTTGCTTTTCTAATGTTGGCGAAAGCCAGTCGACAGGGCGGCTTCTCCGATATACAGTGTATACCGGGACCTTTATGTGGTGGTCAATGTTATAGAGGGGGAAAATGGGGGACTTGTCGGTCATTAGGTTTTGATTGCATGTAAGTATCATGTATCTTTTCAGGCTCTGTAGGGCGTGGTTTAGTCATGACGTAATTTGCTCCGTTTACTTTTTTAATTTATAAAGCACGATATATTCAAATAATATGATTTCATATAATCGGTGAACTATATCTAGATGCTTTGAATAAGAAAAGAAAAACAACAATAACAACACTCCACAATCAATACCATTGAATGATTGAATGGGGTTTAATGCCAATTCTAACAGTATTTCAGTTATATCGCTGCGGCTGGAGCACCTAACAATGGATTCCTGGTATTCTCACACCAGTTCTAGCACTACATCCTTTCCTAGCCTCCAGCTGCTATCATACTTATAGGTGAACGATTATCCACCCATTGGTGAAAGACAAATGTCGGAAAGGATATGTGCCGCCGCCGAGGATTGAACCTATGACATCTCGTGATTGAAGATTAGGGGTCTGGTGCGCTTTCAACTGCGCTGTGACGGCGGCGCTTTGAATAAGAAAGAAAAACAACAACAATCCACAAGTAATACCAACAAAAACACACATCAATTCCTAATGCACTTTTCAAACTTTGTTGTTCAAGCACACGGCTTTTGGTTGTTTTGATGACTTAATCGTCGTAATTATAGCTTATCCAACCTGTAGTTACGACGTTTAAATCGCCAACCAACTATTTTGCCTTTTTGTGTCATACTACTAGCCATGAAAATCGGAAAATAACGCCGTGTAAATTCGGAGCGGAACTTCCCGTCAGGTCAATGGGAGGTCCCAAAGACGTAAGCGGGTGTCAGTCACGCTTCAGTTATGAATAAGCTGTAGCTACAACGTTTAGGTCACTTACCAACCGTTCTTCATTTCCGTTACTGGCCATTATAATATAAATAACGGAGTAAATGGGCGGGTCTAGCCATGGTCAGTTTCAACAAGTTTACACAAATTCTAAGGCACAGATAAAAACCCTGAGAGGCCGACTAAGATATTGTAGCTACAGCTAAAATAGTCAGGTTGTGTGTTATGACATTTGGGTCGCTCTTCGAGGAACATATTTTTTCAGATGTGTTTTGCCATGGGGTCAACAATATTTTCAAGAAGTTAACCAGAGAGAAATGTTGATTACATTGATGGGCCAAGGAAAGGCGAATAACGGTACCGCAAGAACCAATGAGAACAACTGACCGATCGTGATTGTCAATCAAAGAATAAATCGACCAATCAAGTAATTCATTTGGACAGGAAGTAATCTTTGTACTTTAACATCGTCCGATTGTTTTCTGACTTAAACGTAATAAAGCATATTCAATGGAGCATTCACCTGTTTTGGTCCATGTTACTGAGCATGGATTTAAATCAAAGCGTTGAAAGAACTGTAAGCTAGCAAAGCATGGTTGGATTAAGAAAATCTTTCCCTTGTTGGATAGAAAATATTGTGGACATTGAAGAAATTGCTTGTTACAAGCAATTTCTTCATTGTCCACAATGTTTTCCAAAGCTTTTTTCTTTAGATACTTAAAAAGGCGGAATTCAGTGGGAAAGAGTTCTTTGACAGGATTCTATACAATTTGCAATATTCCTGAAATACATAAGAACTACTTTTTATAGCGTAGGCATTCAATGGATTTGGTGGTTAAGCCTCCAATGGCAGTTTGCACTCATTGAACTTTGAGACGACCTCAACATTTTATATGTCAACTTGAGCTATCAAAGCTGGCGCTTTGCTAGCTAAAAACTAACAATCAAACAAACAAACAAAATTAAAACAAAAAACCCGTTAGTTATTGAAGCGGAACTTCCTGTTTGAGTTCAATAGGTGTGTCCAGCGATCCATAAGTTGACCAATCATGGCTGTCATTCAAATAACCAGTCGACCAATCAAATCATTCATTTAGACCAGAAATGCGTTTTGAACTCCAACATTGGGCGCCATTTCTGTTAACCCTTTTTGTTAGTTTGGAGTCTTAAACGTCGAAACTACAGTTTATTCAAGCTTTAGTTACGACGTTCAGGTCGCTAACCAATTATTCCATTTTTGTTACATGCTACTAAACATAAAGTCTGCAAAAAAAAATATAAATAAATAAATAAATAAAAAATAAAATAAAAAAAGACGCTTTAAAATCGAAGCGGAGTCATTGTTTCCATATCAATAGACGGCTGTCAATAAATTATCGATTGACCAATGAAAATGAACTTTGAACTCCGACATTAGTGTACAAGTGAAGAAGGCTTTCAGGCGATTTTACTGAGTCAAGCGAGTTCTAGTTTTACTATATAAGGTTGACAAAGTATTTTTTTTTTTTTTTTTATTTGCCACAATGATTTCTAAAGATATTATTCATAGGGGTGTAAAAAGGGATTATATGGAAATGGGCTTAGTATTTTGACGTTTCACGTTTCACGTTTGACGTTAAACATACACATTTACATGTATGCCAAATACGTAGCCAATTGACTGCGTTTAATGCAGTTTTATGGACTCTAGTTGTTTTACTCTGTCTCTTTTAACTCTATTTTAGAGTGACTTTGATCACCTTTTACTCGATTTTTATATGTATGTGGTTTGTATTGTAAATCAAAGATGAGACGTAAATAAACTATATATACATATGTATGCCGTGTATATTTATGCTTGTCTTTCTGAACCCGGAATATTGATCCTAGACTAAGTTCAGCCTTTGACTGGCGAGCCTGTCCTAATCTGATGATACAAGCAATATCGGAGAGCAGTACAGATGGGACAGGTTCACCAGTCTAGTTCAGCCTGAACTTACGCCCAGTCTGAGCATAGTCAACAAGACCTGTTTGATGTTGTAAGTTAACGTTGTCTTTATAAAAAAAATAATACTAATAAAATAAATGAATAATATAAACTAACATCTAAAATTAGTACCTTTAAGTGCTTTCAGTCCTTTGATTTTCAAGCAATTTTGAATGAAGATATTATTTAGCATGACAAGGGTATAAGTCATTGCCCAAACTGGTTGCTGAGATGCCAAGATCAATCAGAAAATATGGTTAACCCATTCCCACTCAGTGACGCCTTTAGACGCCGCCAAGAAAAAAAGCTTTGAAAAACATTGTTGAAAATGAAGAAATTGCTTGTTACGAGCAATTTCTTCATTTTCTACATTTTTTTCTTTCTAAGAAGACGAAAAATCTGAAAATTCATAAAGTTTAAATTGTAGTCTGCATCTTCTTTCAATTTGGACCAGTCTAAAATTTTCTTGTGAGGTAATGGATTAAGTGAGATCCCTGAAAAATGTACTAAACATGCTGATATGTGCATATTATAGTGTTGGCATACAAGCTTGTATCTATATCGCAATTCCACTTTTAATTGACCGTTCGCTGGCCCCGCCCACTGACTCATTTGGCCCCTCCCATTGACTCCGACAATTAGTTCAGCTTCGATCTTTGCAAGATCTATGGCCAGTAGCATGTTACAAATAAGTGGAATGGCTGGTTGGCGACCTAAACGTCATAATTACAGCTTGGATAAATTGTACTTACGACGTTTTAGTCGCCAAAACAACAAAAATGATTCATCAAATGGCGGCATATGTCGGAGTTCATACTGAACTTCCAGTCTAAAGGAATGATAATATTGGTCTACTGATTATTTAAATGACAGCCGCGATTAGATAATTGATTTATTAAATGGGCTTAACGGTACTTTTAACAGAAATTTCTACTTTTAAATAAGTACGTAAACAGCGCTTGAATATCTTATTGTATTTATAATGACTTACACTCATCAAAGTCAAAAACCTAGATACTTTGTTTTGTGTCTTAACTGACCAATCACTGGCCCCGCTCACTTACTTCGTTATCCCTGTCCATTGACCCCGACAGGAAGTCCCGTTTCGATTTTAAACATGGTTATATTGAAAAAAATGTAGGGCCAGAAGTATGAAACATAAAAGTAGAATAGTTGGTTGGCGACTTAAACGTTGTAACTACAGCTTGAATAAGCTGTAGTTACGACGTTTAAGTCGCCAAACCAACAAAAAAGGATAATAAAAATGGCGACCAATGTCGAAGATCAAAACTCATTGCTGGTCTAAATGAATGATTTGATTGGTCGACTCCTTATTCGATCGACAACAGCTTTTGGTCATTTTCAAGTAACTCGTAATAATTCTATAAGTTCACATATCTCTGTTGGAAATTACAACGATTTTGCCCTAACGGCATTGCCTTTGTCGTCGGTTTATTTCTTAATTCTCGTAACTAAAACTTATCAAAAGCAGTAGTTAAGAGGTTCCAGAGGTAAATCGACTGCATATAGAAGAACACAAGAATCATAACCCCGTAGCCTAAGTACAAGTTCTTAAACTAATTTGTAACGTGATATTAACACACCCGTAGGAATTACTTTGCATCGAAAAAATTCTACCCTTTTCGTCGCACATGAAAATCAAACGATTCAATTTCGTTTTAAATTTGTGATAGTTTTAAGCCCGTCCAGAATTCACAAGCTTACACCATGATGCATTTCTCTATTTGTTGTTATCGTGTTCGAGAATCTTGTAGAGGTATTTTTTATCGGATGAGACCGAGAACACGATAACAACAAATAGAAAAAAACACACTGATGTAATATTCCCTATGTATCTCGGGAAACAGAAAAAATCCCATTGATAAATCAAATCGTTCGACTACACATGTAGTGATTATTGCCATTGGACGTTTACCCTTGTCATGCTGAACCCGGAATATTCTGGTTTGGGCAGGAGGTAAAGACAAAGATCAGCCTGCACATAAATGCAGTCTCATCTTGGTTTACACCTCCTGCCAGAGTTGTTCATGAAATTGATTTCTAAAAAAAAAAATATTGATTATTGAACAACAAGTTCTATCATTGCTTTCAGCCCTTTGATTTGACAGCAATTCAGCAAGGTATTTATACAGAATGATAAGGGTTAATGCAAGTCATTTTTTTTTTTGTTGAGCTACAGAGAATATCGTAACGACAGCTTTTTCGACGATTTGTGTTTTACTTAAACTTCTGAGTATAAATTGACCTATCAAATAACCAATTAAACTAATGAAATCATTCGTTGACTCTACACTGACAGTAATTTATGAGAAGCATTTGTGTTGGTTTCGCGACTCAAATGTCGTAACTACGTCTTTTAAAGCTGTAGTTGTGGCGTTTAGGCCGCCAACTAACCATTTTTGTTACATGGTTCTGGCTTTATGTTTTGCAAAACAGTGTTTGAAATGGAAGCGGTACTTCCAGCTAAAGTATGGAAATTAACTTTGAACTCAAACATTGGCCGCCATTTATGTGAAACATTTTAGTTGGTTTAAACGTCGTAACTACAGCTTGAATAAGTCGCCAAAATCTTCATTTCTATTACATGGCTCTGGTTTTATGATCTGCATGATGACACCGTTTAAAATGTGAGTTGGAAAATCGCAGTAAGTGGGGCGGGGCTAGCGATTTGTCAATTATAAACAACCAATGTCGTTTCACTCCACAGGCCAGGGGCGTTGTCAGCGATCCATCATTTAGATTGTTCTGTTTTACCAGCTTAATTGATCAAGAAACGATGCTCCCAACAGACCTCCGGTATACATAATTTTGAAAAACATGTAGTCAGGGACTTGAAACAAAAAAGATAAGTCGATGATCGGCATTTACGACATTTATTTCGCCGTACCAAGGCAACTACTCGACATTAATGTAAGAGTTAAACATACACTTCCGGTAAAAATGAATAATTGGCTAGCAAAGCGTCACCTTATATAGCTTAAGTTAACAGATAAAATGTTGGTCTTTTAAAGTTCAACGAGTATACAAACAGGCACTGGAGGCTTAACCACTTAATCCATTGAATGCACACGCCATAGAAATATTTCTTACGTATTTCAGGAATATTGCAAATTCTATTCAAATTGTAGAGAACTCTTTCAAAAGCATGCTATTCAACCCATTTCCACCAATCCCGCTTCTAAGATTTTGTTACGTTGTTATGGGTTAACTCCTGGGCTACTTTAATCTCTTTTATTTATCGTGATAAAATTACCTAACAAAACCATGCTTTACTAGCTTACAGTACTTTCAGTACTTTGATTTACTTTGTCAATCGATTTATGTTATTGACAGCGGAAAATTCGCAAATAATACATTTCTGCAAAATTCCAAGTTATAAGGCATGTACGTTCAGATTTACATTGTGTGCAAATACCTGCATTCCTAATCTTGTAAGAAAGAGTAAAATATCTTTCTGTTGTCAGCTGGTTAAAGTTTGTTTGTTTGAATGGGGTTTTACGCCGCTTTCAACACTCTTTAAGGTATATCGCGGCGGCTGAAGCACATAACAAAGGATTCCTGGTATTTCTCACACCAGTACTACCATTACATCCCTTCCTAGACTCCAGTTGCTATCCCACATAGGTCTACGATTATCGACCAATTGGTGAGAGACAAATAGTCGGAAAAGGTGAGTGCCGCCGTCGGGGATCGAACCCGGGACCTCTAGAATGACAGTCCGACGCGCTGCCAACTGCAATATGACGGCGACTCAGCTTGTCAAAGTAAAGGATGTTCTTTATTTAGCGGATTAAAATCAATTTTGTGTGATGTTAAAGTGTGACTCCTGTGCGTTTTATGGAACAAATTACGGTGTTAAATCGGATTAAATCTAAATTATTTATTCAACCACATCATCTTTCGAAAGTGGCGATCTACATACACACGAAAAAAGCCTTTTACTTTCCCTTGTCATGCTGAACCCGGAATGTTCCGGCTACGGCAGGAGGTGTAGACAAAGATCAGCCTGCACACAAGTGCTACCAGTGCTTTCTGCCCTTTGATTTTAATGCAATTTCCAAAAGGAATTTATACACATCGTGTTAAAAATTACTCTAATCAGAGTCTTCAAAGAAGTTTCAGACGATAATATTTAGTTAATGGAATTTTGAAGATATTGTCTATCTGGGTAGAAAACAATGGGGAAAGTGAAGGAATTGCTTGTAACAAGCAATTTCTTAATTTTCCACATTGTCTTCCGGGACTATTTCTTAAGGGACGTAAAATGGAGGGATTGTGTGAGAACGGGTTAACTACTGTGTTACTTTAATATCGTTTATTTATCATGACAAATTTTGACAAAGAAGATTGCTTAACAAACCACATTTTGCAATCTTACAGTTCTTTCCGTACTTTGATTTTTAAACTTGCAAAGGATATTTGTAATACCTTAAAAAGTTTGTGAAATTGGACCGGTCATACCGGAAAGCACGGGAAAAGGAGCCTATCGGATTTTCACGCAAAATAATTTTGTTTAACCCAAAATCAATACAATTAAGCCTTTTCACGCCCATCAAGATAATAGCTAATAAAACAATGTGATGTTGAAAATGAAGAACTTGCTTGTTACAAGCACGTTCCTTATTTTTCACAATTTTTTCTACCCCAAAAGACAAAGAATATTTGAATTACACAAATCTAAAATCGTATTCTGCAATTTCTTTATTTTGGACTAGTCTCTTGGGTATTGTTTGTTTGTTTTGTTTAGTTCTTTTCGCGTGGGAATGATTAGGCGATTAAGTCTACAGATAACATAAAATTCACTAGAAACTTTCACATGATAGGCATTGCGTCATTAGAACGGGTCATCTCGAAAATTTACCGATCGCAGCAATCGACCAATCAAATTAATTCTCGCCGGTAATGATCTTTGAACTCCTACGTTGGCTGACATTCTTGAAAAGCGACATTAAGGTCACCAACCTACCATTATTTTGCAACATGTTACCAGCTATAAGGTTTGAAAACTGACGCCGTTTAATAACAAAGTGGATCTTCCGTGTCGGGGCTCAGTAGGTGTTGCCAGCGGGCCATCCATTCTAACCAAACATTTAATTATTTCATTAACCTTTTCTTTTACAGTCCCCGGGTTTTACGCCCATGTGACTTCATACTTACGAAAATATTGTGAAAAAAGAAGAAATTGCTTGTGACAAGCAATTTCTTCTTTTCTCACATAATTTTCTACCACACAGGATGGATTCATTTTAAATTGCGCTCTCTTTTCATTGTCATCTGCAAAGTCTTTCAAACTGGACCAGTCTAATATTTCGTAAAACGGGAAAGGGTTAAGTACAGAATACACTAACTTTGTCTAGAGATGACACCTGACCCGCCCCCCCCTCCCCGAAAAAAAGAATCTTCTGGACCGGATCCAAAAAAATTAAGATAATATGGGGTTCACTGAAACTCTTTATCGGCGGTATTTATTACACGTATCTGAAATATACATACCAACAATTTGAAAAAATGTTGAAATCATTCAAAATCAGATATTCCGTGTATCTTAATAGATGTACTAGTTATAGCGAGTGACCTATGGTCAAATTTGTCTATACAGATACATTGATCAGTCACTATAACTTGTACATCTAAAGTTCTTGTCTTAGGCTGAATCTCATTGGGCAACATGAATTTACGAGCGACAAATGAAATGCGTGCGGAAAGGGTTATTTTAATTTACTGTAAGCGTGTTAATTTCACCTGTTCGGGCATTGAGATTTCAGCTTTGATCATCTTTGTGGAAATTAATTTGCTCACTGTATCTAATAAATTGGATTTTTTCCTATTTCCTTTAAATAAAGACGGAACGAGCTTATCAGAAAAAGTTGCTGTGTGCTTTTTTAGTGTAGCCCACGACACGAAAAAGAACATTTAGGGATGGAAAAGGTGGCTCGTGATCAGACAGTATGATTAACGTAGGCTGTCGAAGTTCTCACATCTCGTTTAGATACAGGTTTTTACAAACACTTTAATGGTGCTATTTGAAATCCTGACCTATTCTGTGTCCGATCACTTTATCGTCTTTTTTAGCTTTCCCTGCCAATCTGCCAAACTGCCAATCATAACATTCTTATAGACCGACAGAAAAGTTTGAACTCCGACATTTGCCTGTGAAACATTTTTGCTGGTTTGGTGACTTAAACGTCTCATCTACATCTTTAATGAGCTGTAGTTACGACTTTTAGGTCGCCAACCAAACATTCTATGTTGATTTTTGTTTGTTTGTTTGTTTTATACTTCTAGCCATAAATTTTGCAAAACTGATGTCGTTTAAAATCGAAACCAGACTTCGAGTCAATGGGCTCGATCCCCTCTGTTTTGGGGTTTATATATTGCACATTATCAGCCTTATATCACATAAAATTCTCGTAAATTCCTGTCCTGTTTGCACCAGCTGAAATCGTTCCACCTTGTCGGTTCTAAACAGTGAAAAATAATATAGTGTTAGATTTGATAATTTTATTAAAAGATATAACATAATCCCTAGTAAAATTTTGCTTTTTGTTAACGGTATTTATTCTGGGCAGTTAATAGAATGTGTTCCTTAATAGAGCTGGTCATCAATCGAGGCAAAAAGGGATTAAATAAACCCTTTCCCAGCCAATGACGCTTTTAGAAGACCTAATGTAATTATGGTTGATCCTCTATCAAGGAAATTCTGTCTTAATGACGTAACTTTATGACGTTGGAAAATTCCAATGTTTTGAAGAGGTCACAATTGTCTGATGTTGCAAAACTGCCCAAGAAAATTGCTTTGGAAAACTTATAGAAAATGAAGAAAGCAATTTCTTCATTTTCCACAATGTTTTCTACTCAAAAAGGCAAAGATCTATAAATTTCATCAACCAAATCTTGTCGTCTGCAACATGTTTGAATTTGGACCAGTCTAATATTTTTCCGTCTGGTAATGGGTTAAGGAACTGCAGAAGTCATAAAGTGAACTAGCTCACTGGTATTATTGTTTTTTGCTCGCTAAAATAAGTAAAAAAAAATCATCAGATAACTCGATTGATTAGACTTAATTGGATGCTTATCTCTTGTAATCGATCTCTAAAATAAGAGAGACTGGATATTAAGATGCAGACAGATAAATAGAGACATTGAGAAAAAGACAAAATAAACCAACATGAACAAAGAAAGAATATTATACAAAGGGAAAGAATTACTAATAATACCTGGTACGAGATTTTATTGTTTATCTCTCTAAGGTGGCAGCCCGTCGCTGAGTGAAGTTTGCATCTTATCGGTATATAAAGCGGTATGCTGAGGGCAAAATGTCAGCCTGATTATCTAAGTTGATAGAACACTTGACTTCAAACCCCAAGATCACAGCTCAAAAGTTCGTCAAAATGCGGGTTTGTACGGTAAAGGGCTAAATCGTAGATATTAATCTGGCATACAGAATGGCTTGTGTTTCCAGATGACTTTTGAGGTGAACTCTTATGTCTTTTCTCCATAAATTATGCATAAACTATTGATGATAGCCTCAAATGACCCGAGTTGAATTAACCCGAAGAATATATGTTATGTGACACATAAAATTATGTATGGGATTTAACGCCATTTTGAACAGTATTTCGTTTATACATCGATGTAGTTCATTTGTTCAAAGGGTATCGCAAGATAAAGTTTTTATCGCAGCAAAAGGATAAGCATCGCGAAATTGATAAGATATATTGACACCACTAAATTTAGAAACTCAACCAACAGCCAAATGTATCGACCCAGCTCAGCGTAGCCTTTATTCTAGCTCCTTGCACTTTGACCAGGCCGATTCTTTCTCACTTAACCGCCGTCATAGCGCAGTTGGTAGCGCGTCGGACTGTCAATCTAGAGGTCCCGGGTTCGATCCCCGACGGCGGCACTCATTCTTTCCGACTGTTTGTCTCTCACCAATGGGTCGATAATCGTAGACCTATGTGAGATAGCACCTGGAGGCTTGGAAAGGATGTAAAGGTAGTTCTGGTGCGAGAAATACCAGGATTCCATTAATAGGTGCTCCAGCCGCCGCGATATAACTGAAAGATTGTTGAAATCGGCGTAAAACCCCATTCAAACAAACAAACTTTCTCACTTGATCTCTTTTCACTTTACGTTATAAGACTTTACCAGTTTATTTATACTCCTATAGAGGGCCGGGCCACAGTCCAGTAGGTCTCCTAATCTTAGGGTTTCCGGTTCCATCACAGGCATCAGCAAATATCCTTTCCGACATTCGTATCCCACCAGTGGATAGGTAATTGTAAACCTATAAAGCTGCAGGCTCGGAAAGGATGTATTGGTAGTACTGGCCTGAGAAATAAGCTGCAGACGACATTTTCAAGTTGACCAATGATTAGGTGCTCCAGTCGCCGCGATATGACTGAAATACTATTGAAAGTGGTGTTAAACCCTATTCATTTAATCATTTGAATCAATCAAACAAACAAACAATTAAGCAAGCAATCTATAAATGTTTTAAACATGAATAATTATTTCAATTGGTCCCCATTTATAAACGACCACAGTAAGAACTATATTTGTCTTTGTAAGGTGATATTTCACAGTTCACTGTTTAAAGTGGGGAGTATGTCAGTATTTCAGTAAATTTATAGACCCTAATGTGCAATCGAGTGAGATATTATTGTCTTTAAGTAGATAGGATAAGTGATTTTGAACGAGGTTAAATATCGTATAAATGTCTGGTGAATTGCAATATCATGGGATTTTGTTATTTTTATTTTTCTTACTCGTTGACAGATATTTTCAGGACTGAAATACTGATTTAATTTTTTGTAAGAATGATAATTATAAAATTGACAAGCAATAGTTTTACTAATTTAATTCTTAGTTACGTCCATCAAAAACGGACGTTTGATAGGCCGAAAAATTATTCATACCTCCTTTAAAAAAATTGAGCACGCAGCTATTTTGTATCATTCCGCACGAGATAGTTCCTTAAAAATGTATCAACATTTGCAAATAGTTGCTTTTTCACTCGATGTCATTAAAATTATAAGAAATGAATACTCTTTGTTTTCATTGAGGTATAAAACGAAAAAACCTTGTCACATTGTATGAATCCGCTTATTTTTGTGAATTCATACAGTATGACTAGGGTTTCTTTTCATACCTCCATGAAAACAAAATATATTTTATTCGCCTTTTAACCCTTTCCTGTTCAATCTCTAGATTTTACGTCCCTGTGATTTTATAATTGAGAAAACATTGTAGAAAGAGAAGAAATTGCTTGTAACATGTAATTTCCTCTTTTCGACAGTATTTTCTAACCTACTGAATGATTGGATTTCAAATGAAATTCACTTTAAATTACAATTTGCTAAACCATTGAATTTGGACAGGTCCATTAATTTGCTAAATAGAAAGGGGTTAAATAACTTTTTATGATATGTTATTATAGCATTTCCGCCATAGTTACATGTATGTAAACTTGTATGATTTAAAGATGATTGATACCGTTCAAGTCGTATGAATAATTCTTATGTTATGTTTTGGTACATTCACGGTTTTCCCATTACCAGACGACAGAATTTGAGACTGTTCTAAATTTCTAAGGAGTTAGAGACAACAATTTTAAGTTTATGATTTTTTTCATTTTTTCAACTGTCTGGGTAGAAGATATTGTGGAAAATGAGAAAATTGCTCGTAACGAGCAATTTCTTCATTATCCATAATGTTTTCTACACAAAAAGACGAAAAAAGATTCCGTCAACTTGAAAATGTCGTCTGCAGCTTATTTCAATTTGGACCAGTTTAAAATTTGGTTGTGTGGGAAAGGGTTAAACATAATCACAGACGATATATTGGTTGGAAGCTGGTGAGAAAACACTCTATAGTGATAATGTATAGGTCAAAACGATGTGACCAGACTATACGATACAAATGTTGAGGAAATCCGATTAAGCTGTGTGAACAGTGAAACTTTCAAGTGACACAGACATGAATGGAGTACAGGGCTTAACAGGATTTGATGGTGAGTTTTTTGTCCCTTTTATGTATATCTCTCTCTATCTTTTCGCTTATCATTGAAGAGCCGCCGTCATAGCGCAGTTGGAAGCGCGTCGGACTGTCATTCTAGAGGTCCCGGGTTCGATTCCCGACGGCGGCACTCATCCTTTCCGACTATTTGTCTCTCACCAATGGGTCGATAATCGTAGACCTATGTGGGATAGCAGCTGGAGGCTAGGAAAGGATGTAATGGTAGTACTGGTGTGAGAAATACCAGGAATCCATTGTTAGGTGCTCCAGCCGCCGCAATATGACTGAAAGATTGTTAAAAGCGGCGTAAAACCCCATTCAAACAAAACAAATTATCATTGAAGAAATAAAAAAGACATTTTCTGTTTACATTGATGTATGGACGTAAAAATCTAATCACACCAATGTACGAATCCGTATATCCGTATATTAGTGTGTATTAAGGTTTTAGGTTCAAACTTCAATAATTTAACTTTTAGTTTCGTCTATCAAAAACGAAGGTTCTGATTGGCCGAAAAAAGTTATTCATAACTCAACGAACAAAATTTTGAGCACGCAGCGATTGTGTATGCTTCCGCACAAAATAGTCCCATAAAAAAAGGTATCAATAATTTGTAAAATATTTGCCTTTTTCGCTCGATGCTATTAAATTATGAAAAATGAAGAGAATATTTTTTTTGTTTTCATGCAGGTATGAACCGAAAAACCTAATCACACTTATGTATGAATCCGCTTTGCGTATTCATACATAAGTGTGATTAGTTTTATTTTTTTTTTTGTTTGTTTGTTTGTTTTCGGTTCATACCTCCATGACAACAAAAATATTTTTTCGTCTCTTATGAAAACAACAACAACAAAACCAAAAATATATTAAGTAAAATAAGTTATACATGAAGAAAACGAGGGATCACCATAGTTTTATCCATTTATTATTATATGTGTCGTTTTCATAAATAGATTATGTGACTGAATTTTAATATAAAAATAAGCAAAATTAAGAAGATATTAAGAGATGAAGAGACTATTTTTGTTTTCATTGGGGTATGAACCGAAAAAACTAATCAAGCTGTATGAATACGCGAAGCGGATTCATACATAAGTGTGATTAGGTTTATCGGTTTATAACTCCATATTCTCTTCGTCTCTTATAATTTAATAGCATCGAGTAAAAAAAAGTAAAAACTTTATAATTTTGATACCCTTTTGAACGTTGAATATTTTGTGCGGAAGCATATAAAATCGCTGCGTGCTCAAAATTTTGTTCGTGGAGTTATGAATATTTTTCGATCAATCGGAACGCCCGTTTTTGATAGAAGAACCTAAAACCTAAATTACAAACATATAATTTAGATTCAGTTTTGTCGATCAAGCTTCAAGCACTTTGGTTGCTTTTTCTTTTTTCATACTTTCATGAAAATTTTTTTAGCAGGCAACCATATTGTACGCATGCGGGCAAGGTAGATCCATAGAATTTAATGCAAACTAGTAGAATAGTTGGTTAGTTTTGTTTGTTGTCATTTAATTATTGAAAAATAAAGGGAATGTCGTTGTTGAAGAAAGTACCTTCTTCATTTCTTCTTTAACAACAATGTTTTCTCAGAACTTATCCCTTCACTTTTTCTGGACAAGTAGAAAATGTCAGGGGATAAATGTAGAAAACATTGTTTTAAAATGAGTTATGAAACTTCGGCTTTAGAAATTTCAGAGATGAAGAGAAAATTTTTTTTTTGTTTTCGTGGAGGTATGAACCGAAAAACCGAATCACACTGTATGAATACACGAAGTGGATTCATACTTAAGTGTGATTAGGTTTTTCGCTACATATCTCCATGAAACAAAAACATTCTCTTTGTTTCTTATAATTTAATAGCATTGAGCGTAAAAAAGTAAAAAGTTACAATTTTTCTACTTTATATTATGGACTATTTTGTGCGGTAGCATGCAAAATAGCTTAGTGCTCAAAATCAGAACGCCCGTTTTTGATAGACGAAACTAAAATTTAAATTATACCATGATGAACAAAATATATCATCGCTCACTCTTTTAATGTTTTCAAAATTTTGGCCTTGTTCAAAGTCGAAAGGACTAGCAGAAGTTATTATAAAGTAAGTACAAATTAAAAAGGCAATCATCCTAAATGACAGAAAATATTACGGGAAACGAACTAATTGCTATAGTTACAAGCATTTTTTGTCTTTTTCGAAAATTTTTCTCAAGTAAATTATCACAGTGTCTTAAAAATCAGGGATTATACGGCAAAAGATTAAATAGCATCTAGAAGATCAACTGTTGTAAATTGAAAATAAATCTCTTATTTCTAGTTAAATATTTTACATTTTTTTCTTATTGCGAGAATTATATTTGTCTTTTTATTTGAAACAATAAAAAGGAATGAATAGCGTTTGCTTTAAACACATTTTCTGAGTTCAAAATAGAAGGATGATTTTAAATGATTGAGCACCCAAAGATGGATTCCTGGTATTTCTCACACCAGTACTACCACTAATCCTTTCCTAGCCTCCAGCTGCTATCCCACTTAGGTTTAGGATTATCCACCCATTGGTGAGAGAGACAAATGTCGGAAAGAATATGTGCCACCGCCGGGGATCGAACACATGACATCCCATGATTGAAGATCGGGAGCCTGATGCACTACCAACTGCGCTATGACGGCGTATTCGTGATTTTAATACAGCGATAAAGCGAGTTCACACTGCTTGTCGGAACACCGTCGAACGGTCGGGAACCGGTCTGCTTCTAATCGACAAATCAAAGTACTGAAAAGTTCTGTAAGCTAGCAAAGTATTTTTTTGTTCAGTAATCTTCTCTGTCAAACGTTATCATGATAAAGTAACGAGAGAAAAGTAAGCAAGCATTTAACCAATTCCCACACAATCCCTCCTTTTACGCCCCTCAAGAAAATACATGTAGTTGTGGAAAACAATGGGGAAAATGAAGGAATTGCTTGTTACAAACAATTTCTTCATTTCCACATTGTCTTCTACATAAAGAGATAAATATTTTATAATTTCAACAATTTGAAATTGTCGACTGCAGCTTCTTTGAAGAAGTTTTGAACACTATGTGCTCTAATGAGCTAAAACTTCCTGGGAGATAAAATGGCATGAAGAGTTTGCAACATTCCTGATATACATTTGGACTACTTTTTATGGCGTAGGCATTTAACGGATTTAGTGCTTAAGTCTCCAGTGTCAGTTTGCACTCGTTGAATTTTGACACGACCTCAGAGTTTTGTCTATTAACTTAAGCTATCAAAGCTGTCGCTCTGCTAGCTAAAAATAATCAATAATCCCTTGGAAATTCGATCGACTACTAATTGATGATTGATTGATTGATTGATTGATTGATTGAATGGGGTTTAACTCAGCCTTTAACAGTATTTCGGTCATATCGCGGCGGCTGGAGCACCTAACAATGGATTCCTGGTATTTCTCACACCAGTACTACCACTAAATCCTTTCCTAGCCTCCAGCTGCTATCCCACTTAGGTTAACGATTATCCACCCATTTGTGAGAAACAAATGTCGGAAAGGATATGTACCGCCGCCGGGGATCGAACCAATGACATCCCATGAATGATTATTCGGAGTCTGACGCGCTACCGACTGAGACATACGAGACGATCGGGAAGTAATTTTTAACGAGAACTAGCGCGGGCGGATTTCATCCGAGTCAACTTAAACGATGGACCACTAGTCACGCAAACAGACCTCTTTTAGAAGGTTCATCTTCGATATTAATCGGCGTTATTTTGCAAAATGTATGGCTAGCAAAATGTAACAAAAAAGTAAAATGTTAATGACGCCGTTGATGAGCTTCAATAAACAGTTGTTACGGCGTTTTGGTCGCCAAGCCAAAAATAATTCACATAGTTGTCAGCCAATGCCGGATTTCAAAGTTCATTTCTGGTGATAATGAATGATTGATTGGTCGATAGATCTTTTAATTGACCGCCGCGATCAGGCAATTCAGCTCGATCAGTTGTCGTGTGAAGATCAGCAGTGGTTCCGAGAGGAGAAGCTAACTTGATAGAGGTTCGAGAGTGTAAGCATTAATGTCCGGATAATCAAACAAAAATCGGATTGTTTAAATAGTTTTGTATAGGGCTCCTTGCCATTGCCTTGGCCAGAAAAAGACATGATCTTTATGGTCGAGTTTGATAGGAACTACAGCGCTAACAAATCTTTAAGCCGTTACCACACACTCCAATATTTTACACACTGAATAAAATTAACTATTAAAAACATTGCGGAAAGAGATGGAAATGCTGATTACCAGCATTTACTTCTTTTCCAACAATATTGTCTACCCTTTCTGGTAAAGAATTAGAAAACTTGACACCGCATTTAAAATGTTGTCTGTAATTCTTTTCAATTCGGACCAGTCTAAAATTTTGTCGTGTGGTAATGGGTTAAAGAACCATTCTCCTAAAAGTCACCAGTCGTATTGAAACCACACATATATTCAATTTTTTCATAATCAAAATATTCTATCTAGAATGTCTAAAAAGAATAAAAATCAGAACAATTTCTTGAACTGTTATGTACTCCCCGACCTTTCCGAACTTGAACAATCGAAACGACAAATATTCCTCATAAATGAACTTCTTGATCAAATAATGTGCAATAAATCATATTTCAAAATGTAAACATACAATACGTAAAAATACATATAAAGATGGTAGAATTCAAATCAAGTCGAATTAGAATACCCGGATGCACAAAAAAGCAGACTTGACCGGACAGTGGAATTCCCATGCGCAACTTGTCCGATATGGGCTTTCCTACTTGAGGACATGTACTTTTTTTGCAGGCCACATGTCCGTGGACAAATAAATACCAGGTAAATCTTGGAACGATACAAAATACATCTCAGAGATAATTCATTATCCAGCATGCTTTTCACTAGAAATAATATTTCCCGAAAAATTGTCTTTTCACTTTTTTTTGTTGACAAGTTCGTTTTAATTCTAGACAAGTTAATACTCGCGTCTTACTTGTGTACGGTTTGTTAGTTTATTTAAATGGGATTTAACGCCGCTATTAACAATCTTTCAGTCATATCTGGTCGGCTTGAGTACCTTACAATAGATTCCTGGTATATGTCGCACCAGTACTACCATTACACCCTCTCCTAGCCTCCAGCTGCTATCCCAATTAGGTTTACGACTACCCACCCATTTGTAAGAGAAGAATGTCGGAAAGGATACGTGCTGCCGCCGGGGATCGATCCAACGACACCCCATGATTGAAGATTGGGAGTCTGATGCTCTACCAACTGCGCTATGACGGCGGCTACTTGTAAGCGGACAAGATGAGATGTATTTCCTCACCACTGAGATTTCTTTATTTCAATTTCTCATTTTTAACGTTTTTGATAATAGATCGACATAATAGTTAAACCTCACTTAAAGAAGGGAAAAAATCGATATCAAAAAGGTCTTTTCTAAAAAATGTGAAAAATGAAATGCCAGGAAACTTTAGAAAAAAATGTCTAAGTCTCATTACTTCATCTATGATCTATAAAAAAATGTATGTAAACAAGTGAAAGATTAGAACACAAAAATGTCATGTCATTGAATAAAGCTGTAGTCACGACATTATGCTCACCCAACAACCATGTGTTACCGTTTTCCCGTTTGTATACTTTTCATATGAAAACAGAAAATAAGAAGAAAGGGAAATGATTTAAAATATTACGGAATAGCGACCCTGAATTAGATGCAAAAGCTATAATTCTGTCTTCGATTTACCTCTTTTTATCTCTATTTCTGTCATCTTGGGAAGTATTGGCTGGGTTTAAAGTACCCGACAAGTGTAGGCAATTTATAACCCCACTTAGCGCATTATTTGTAATGTAAAACGAGTTTGTGTAATCAAGCTTTTAAACAAAGAGCAGTCATCACTGAAAAAAAAAATCTTTCTCATTTTAAGCTAGCAAATTGTCCACTTTGATAGCTTAAGTGAACAGACATAATTTAGAGGTCTGCTCAAAGTTCAACGAGTGCAAACTGCCACTGGAGGCTTAACCACTAAACCCATTAAATGTCCATGCCAAAAAGTAGTTCTTGTGTTTTTCAGGAATATTGCAAACTTTGCCTGCAAGCTCATCTCCTGGGTAGTTTTAGCTCACATGAGCGTATTGTATTCAAAATGACTGGCCACATTAATTAACGTTAATCAAATTGTAGAGATCCCATTTCAAAGCATGTTATAAACCCATTTCCCTCTCAAACCCGCTTTTTAAAAATCCCAAGAAAAGTTTTTGGAAAACATTATGGACAATGAAGAAATTGCTTGTAACAAAAGACAAAGAAGATTACTTAACAAAACCATGCCTAGCTAGCTTTCAATACTTTCAGTACTTTGATTTTTTCTATGACAAAATGTCCCTATCTAAGATAACGGACCGGGCAAACACGCGGAATAACATGGTGCGCGGACACCGAATGGTACTTAGCTCATTCCTAGATCTAAAATTCTAAGACTTTGCAGGCAACAATTCAAAGCTGGTGCCATTTAAATGTCATTAGCCTGACTAGGTAGAAAACACTGAAGAAATTGCTACTTTTCTCACAGTAATTTCGACATCTATTTTCTAACAGTGCGTAAAAATACGAGATTGTGTGGGAATAGGTTAAACTATAGACCCCCCCCCCCCAACAGAACCAATGATGGTGTAACGAGCTGTTACGAGCTACTGGCCGTAAATTTTGCAAAATAACGCTCTCTTAATTCGAAGCAGAACTTCCTATCGGAGTGAATGGGCAGGGCCGAGGGAGTAAGTAGGCGGGGCCAGCGATTGACCAACCTGTGAAATAAGAGAGTTATTGATATAGGAGCAAGTAGATCTTCGTAATATTAAAGTTTGTTCCTCATTTTGTAGTCTAAGTACCTTACCATCGGTATTGATTTACCAACGACAGTGATTAACACCAAACTATCACTAACATCTCTAAACGCTCTGGATTCCGCACGTATTTCATAATCCATCTGACTCCAGTGTTCGAACAATAGACCTTCCATATCATGTTGCTTTCTACCTGGAAACCTATTCTCGCTATAACCCCAAAGGGTCATTCCATCTGTACTAATACCGATTTGATTTTGTTTGTTAAATCATGAAGATGATCTTGTTTCGCGAATACCACCCACTCATAATCAACTCTATCGCGACGCCATGGGGAGAAAAACGCGCTGGTCGATTTAAGGTTTTGGAAAAAAACCCGCCCTCCTTATAATAGTCTATTAAAATAAAAGATTTCATCCGACATAAATTACTTTGTTCTAGCCAAAAATGTTTTTATTCTGCGTCCTACAATTCCACCATGTCAATAGAGTTTTGCTTTGACTTTGTAAATTTTCGATTGGTTGAATGCGGCTTATCGCCGCTTTTAATAGTCTTTGATATATATCGCGGTGGCTTGTGCACCTAACCATTGTTTCTTAAGTCAGTAAAACCACACCCTTTGATGACGTGGTAAACACTGGCCAATCGAGATTGTTGATAAAAATATTACAATGATATGATAGCTTGATACCAAGCAAAAGGTTGGAATGTTATTAAACCCATTGCCAAACGGTTTGTTTTAGATTAGTCTTAATAAGAAAAGATGCAGAAAGCAATTTTAAGTTGATAAAAGTTAACAAATTCTTCACTTTATGTTTCGAAAGCTTTTTTCTTGAGAGCTTCAAGAGCAGAATTGTGAAGAATTGGATAAGTTATTTCTCAATGAATGAAAATCACTCGCTTCTTATGTTAGGTAACTCTGTAAAGTTGATCAGGGCTGGTGTTTGACTCGTAAACCTCAAAAATCTGAATATATCCAATTTTGACCCTGAGAAATTTATAACAAGGTGATCATTTTGATCTTTATTTGCTTCTTTTCATATTTATAGAAGAAAAGGTTAGTTGGTACTTAAACCTGCATATTCCTACTCATAACTCACCCATTTTACTGTTTTGACCCCTTCAAAATTAGATTTGACCCCATGAATTTCATGTTCAAGATGTCAATGACTCCTTAAGTTCAAATACTAAGACAACGCCCTCCTTAACCAATTACCAGACGGCAAAATTTCAGACCAAATTCAAAGGAGTCGCAGACGACAGTTAAATGTGTATAAAATTCAGATTTTCGCTACTTTCTGGGTAGAAAACATTGTGTAAAATGAGGAAATTGCTTGTTACAAGCAATTTCTTCATTTCACACAATGATTCCCAATTGTTTTTCTTGGGGGGCGTCCAAAAGCGTCATCATGTGGGAATGGGTTAAAGTCATGAATCATGACTTTGTTAGAAGGCAAAATAATATGTTAAAGAAACACCACTTTAGACAAAGTTTGAATGATGATTGATGAATATGAAATTCTTAAGTGGCGAAGCTTTAATCCATTCCTTCACAGTGAAGTTTTAGGCCGGTCCAAATTGAAAGTAGCTGCAGACGACAATTTCAAATTGTTTAAATTTTCAAAGTCTTTGTGTCTCTGGGTAGAATATATTATAGAAAATGTAGAAATTGCTTGTAGCAAGCCGGTTCTCCATTTTCCACATTTTTTTCCAAAGCTATTTTCTTGAAGGGCGTAAAAAGGAAGGATTGTTAGGGAATGGATAAATGAATGTAAAAATACCAAAGTCTACTAATTCAAATACGATTCCCTTGTTTGATCGATCTTTTTGTATTTCGTTACAGTTTAAGTGGAGAAATTGACGGCCGGATATGTTTTAATGAAAGTAGATTTAATCGTTGAAAATTATTAATTGTTAATGTTTCGTGTCTTTGTTATGATTTCGACGGACAAGCGAAACTAGAAATTGACATACATTTTACCAAATGCTAGTTTCATCATCGTTTGAATTATAACTTAAATTTTGTTTCGTGAAACAAGATTCTAGTGGTTTGTTAAGCTGTTGTCTTTTTTTCTTTCTTCTTTCATTCTTGCTTAACGCCGCTTTTAACACTTTTCAGTCATATCGCGGCGGGTGGAGCATCTAACAATAGATTCCTGGTATTTCTCTTACCAGTACTACCACTACAGCCTTTCCTAGCCTCCAGCTGCTATCCCGCTTAGGTTAACGATTATCCACCCATTGGTGAGAGACAAATGTCGTAAAGGATATGTGCCGCCGCCGGGGATCGAGCCCATGACACCCCATTATTGAAGATTAGGAGTCTGACGTGCTACCGACTGCGCTGTGAAGGCGGCGATTTTTTTTCACACTTCCATGAACAAGATTTTGAGCACGCAACTATTTTGTTAGCTTGCGCACAAAGTGGATCCATAAAATTTTTACTTAAAACTAGTTACATAAAAGGCATTTTCTTGATTTTGCTTGGTCGTATTGAATTATAAAAAATGAAAAATGCTCTTGTTTTCATTCAGAAATGTATCTTCAAACTTATTTACACTTATATGTGAATCCGCTTTGCTTATGCATACAGTGTTATAAAGTTTTTAGGTACATATCTCTATGAAAACAAAATAAAACAAAGCAAAAAAAAAAAAAAAAAAAAAAAAAACCACACACACACAAACAAACGAAAATATTCTCTTCATTTCTACTATAAAGATATGTTACGGATACGCCTCTGCGACTTGTGAGTGGTCACCGACCCCCCCCCCCCCCCCGAAAACCGTGAAATAGACAATTGCACTTTATTAGCCAATCTAAGGGTTCTGGAAAAACTTCCGTGGTCTACTGGTAGGACGTGAGGGGTTAACCTTCGAATCCAAAAAATGTTCCGGGTAAAAACTAACTCTTTGTTGCTCCTCTCATCAAGGGTGTATAAGTGAGTAGCTGTGAAGGTCGCAAGCAAGGTCGATGTATTGTGACGGCTAGGTGCGTCGTTAACAGCCGACTAGCCATTTAATGATCGAGGTTTAGCGTCGACCCTTCGTCAAACCCTTGTTATGCTGTACCCGGAGTATGTCAGTTTTTGGCAGGGGATATAGACAAAGATCAGCCTGCACAAATGTGCAGTCTGATCTTAGTCTATACCACCTTTATGTCCCTTTCAAGCCAGACATTTTTATTAAAAAGAAATTTAAGGGAAAAATCGACCCATAACAAGTGCTTGCAGTGATTTCAGCCCTTTGAATTTAACCCATTCCAACGCAAGAAAATTTTAGACTGGTCCAAATTGAAAGAAGCTGCAGACGACAATTTCAAGTTGATTGAATTTCAATTTTTTTCGTCTTTTGGGATAGAAAACATTGTGTATAATGAAGAAATTGCTTGTTACAAGCAATTTCTTCATTGTCCACAATGTTTTCCAAAGCTTTTTTCTTGTGAGGCGTAAAAAGGAGGGTTTGAGTGGGAATGGGTTAAGGCAATTCCTAAAGGATTTTATTCAGCATTACAAGTGTAAATAGAGGTACATGTATCCTTTATCATTATCATTATTTTTGTCGTACGTATTACGCAAATCAAAGCAAAAAAGAATGAAAATACGCTAGCAATTGAATAGAAGAACAGATATTAAATAATGAATAAAATCGGAGTTCATAGTTTGGTATGGACCCATTTACACATATTATTATGCTCTTAATCAACAGTTCTGTTGGGAGACATAACTCTTTGTGTGCCCTTTTTTCTAAGAAAAATGTATTTTTAGGAATATAACAAAAAAAAACAAAAAAAAAAAACCACCACCAACAACAACAACAAACAAACAAACAAACAAAAACACACACACACACACAAAAAAACAAAACAATTTGATATCTGAAATAGACAAGAGACAAATAGCAGCAACAAATAACCAATCGAGACTGTCAATTAAGGAATCAACCGACCAATCAAATCATATATTCAGCTCGGAATTGTGCTTTGAACTCCAAAATTGGTCGCCATTTTTGTTGGTTTTGCGACTTGAACGTCGTAATTACAGCTTATTCAAGCTGTAGCTACGACGTTTAAGTCGCCAACCAACAATTTCACTGTTTGGTCACATGCTACTGGCAAACTAACGCCATTTAAAATCAAAGAGGGACTTCCTGTTGGAGTTAATGGGCGGGGACAACGTAGTATGTTTGTTGGGCCAACAACAAAAACAACAACAAAAGTCCCGAAATAAGCCGCGATTACAAGTACAATTTATACGCACTGAATGAATACTGTGTCTTTGTAGGCATGTTAGTGAAAATTGATCAATTAGCAGCAGATGACTTGACCTACAGATTTCTATTATCACGCAATATTTGTCGTGTTTCTATGGCAAATGACTCTTGTCAACATATTCTTAATTTCCCTTGCATTTATTTACCTTGCATTTTTAATCTCTACTTCAGAGACTTTGTCTCAATTTTTTAACTCTTGTGACTTGACTTAGCTGATCGTATTTATACATTAGTGTATTATATTTGTAAAAATACAATAATTCATACCCCTGTAATCAAAATTTTGAGCACGCAGCTATTTTTGATGCTTCCGCATAAACTAGTTCCATAAAAATGTATCAAAATATGAAAGATATATATATATTTTTTTTTTCATTGAAGAAGTGAAGAGAGTATTTATTTTACATGTAGATATTAAAAGAAAAACCAAATCACACTTAAGCATGAATTCTTCGCGTATTCATACACTGTGATTAGTTGTTTTTGTTTACTTCGTCTAATACCTCCATGAAAAAAAATATTCTCTTCATCTCTTAACCCTTTCCCACACAATCCCTCCTTTTTTACGCCCCAAGAAAAAAGCTTTTGAAAACATTGTGGAAAATGAAGAAATTGCTTGTATTAACCAAATTCTACATTATCCAAAATGTTTTCTATCAAAAAGACGAAAAAAAATCCATTTCCTTGAAATTGTCGTCTGCAGCTTCTTTCAATTTGGACCAGTCTGAAATTTTCTTGTGTGGGAATGGGTTAAGTAACTACAATGACTAATCCGTGTTCAATAAGTAAGGACTTCGATTGTAGAATTAAAGCCCACGCAAACGATCAATTCGTGGATCATAGCAGTCAATCAAAAATTCAATCGATCAATCAAATCATTCATTTAGTCCTGAATTGAACTTCGAACTCTGACATTGGCCGACATTTATATGAAGCATTTCTGTGAGTCCAGCGACTTATTCAAGCTATAGGTACGACGTTTAGTTCGCTAACCAACCATTTTAGTCATTAAAATTTTGTTAGATGTTACTGGCCATAAGCTAGACAAAAATAGCGCCGTTTGATATCTAAATAATTTCATTGCTAGTTTCGTCTATCAAAAACGAGCGATCTGATTGGTCGAAAAATTTAATTCATACCTCCATGAACAAAATTATGAGTACGCAGCCATTTTGAATGCTTCCGCACAAAATAGTTCACTACAAAAAGGTATCAAAATTTGTTAAGTTGTTGCGTTTTTCGCTCGATGCTATTAAATTATAAGAAATGAAGATAATATTTTTTTGTTTTCATGGAGGTATGAACCGAAAAACCTAATCACGCAATGTATGAATCCGCTTCGCGTATTCATACAGTGTGATTAGTTTTTTCGGTTCATACCTCCATGAAAACAAAAAATATTCTCTTCATCTCTTAAATGAACTTCCTGTTGGAGCTCAGTAGGTGAGACCAGCGATTGGTTAATTGGTGACCATCTTAATGATTTAAGCCCGTAATGCTCTAGGTATTTGAAATGATGCGGGGAACAGAGAACAGGCTTATGGTCATACTTTGTTGCACGTATTACAACTTGTTTCTTTCTAAATATTTGCGATTGATAAAAGACTTATTGCTAAAAGGCAATAATACGTTATACAATTTTCCTTGCTAGGCATCATTTATTGAACAATGGCCGGCCACTTAATTTGTAAGCTCCACCCATTGACTCAAACATAAAGTCCCTCTTCGATTTTAAACGGCGTTATTTTGCAAAGATTATGGCCAGTAGCATGTAACAAAAAAGTAGAATGGTTAGAACCTGTCCCATCTACGCTGCTCTCCGATATTTGTTTCGTCAGATTAGGACAGCCTCGCCTTCCAATTGGTCTGCGACCTAAACGTCGTAGCTTGCATAACTTGCAGTTACAACTTTTGAGTCGCAAAAAAAAACAAGTAAGGTTGATATAAAAGGCGGCTAGTGTTGGGGCTCAAAATTCATTTCTGTTTAAAATGGAATAATTTGAATTTTAGTTTCGTCTATCGAAAACGAGCGATCTGATTGGTCGAAAAATTTCATTCATTCCTCCAGGAACAAAATTTGTGAGCACGCAGCCATTTTGTATGCTTCCGCAGAAAATAGTCCCATACAAAAAGGTATCAAAATTGTAAAGATCTTGCTTTTTTTCGCTCAATGCTATTAAATTATAAGAAATGAAGAGCAAATTTTTAGTTTTCATGGAGGTATGAACCGAAAAACCTAATCACACACTGTATGAATCCGCTTCGCGTATTCATACAGTGTGATTAGGTTTTTCGGTTCATACCTACATGAAAACAAAAAATATTCTCTTCATCTCTTAAATGATTTCATAGGTCCACTGGATACATTTGAGAAACAGTCGCGATTGATCAATTTTCTGCACTCCATTTAACTTTTCTTCTAATTTGATAAACAACAATAAAATTTTACATGGTTTTAGAATTAAATTACCAACATATCGGGGATGTATCAAAATATCCGTATACCATCATAGGCTACATTCATAACACAACGCCGATTGGCGATTAAAATGTCGTAACTGCAGTTCGAATAAAACTGTAGTCACGGCATTCTAATCGCCCAACGACGACAAGATTCTAAATTTTAGAAAGGAAAGAAACAATGTGATATTCAAGAAATAACCAAGGCCACCAGCGAGATCTAGAATTTCAAATATCAATATTTAACTCCTATTTAGACCAGCACTGTTGCGACAGAAAACTATCACAATGAAGTTATCGATAAAATTTGTTAATCCATTCCTACACACTACCGCTTTTTACGTCCCTTAAGGGAAAAAAACAAAGTTGGAAAACACTGGAAAATGACGAAACTGCTTGTTTCAAGTAATTTCTTCATTTTCAAAAATGATGTAACCATTAAAAATGCCGAATCTGAAGCTATAGCGCAGCTGGTAAAACGTAGTTCTCTCAATCATGAGGACCTTGGTTCGATCCCCGGTTGTGGCATATATTCGACATTTTTCTCCACCAATGGGTAGATAATCGCAAATTTAAGACGGATGAGTAGCCGGAGGCTCGGAAGGGGTGTAGAGGTAGTGTTGGTGTGAGAAAAAAAACAGGGATGCATGGTTGGGTGCTCCAGCCGCCCCAATATGACTGAAATACTGCTGAAAGTGACGTTAAACCCCACTCAACTAATCAATCAATCAAAAACAGGTCGAAATATCCTTTCAGAAAATACCCATTAACTGATATCATAACGCTACAAATAATGTACGATTCCTTCAAGATAGACACATCTGCAGCACTATATACACTCTCTGCCTATTGTGTATAAACATCTCATGAATTGATTGTGAAGCAAATATTAAAGTCTCTTGGATTGTAATTATCACTGAAAGACGAAGGTACCTGTTTATGCTAGACTTTGATGCAATTTAAGAGATGATACTCATAAGATTATAACCTACACGAGTACAAGTAACATTTTATTCTTTTTTTCTTCAGCTTTACTGCGAGAACACAGACGCTTGGCAACAAAGCTAACATCAGATGAGCTTCGAGCGATCCGTGATTATATGGACTATCAAGTTAATTTGGAACACGCGGAGTTAGCGTTACGTTACAAATCACTTCAGAATGATTTCAATGCCACGGTAAGACGAAGTTCTGAAACAATCACTGAGCTATATCAGGAATTAAACGAAAAGAAAGACATTATCAGGCAATACAAGGATTCAGATGACACCCTGTTGACTATCTATAAACAAAAGGAACAAAGATGGGAAAAGAAACAAGAATTATTAGTGGCAGAGATTGATAAATTAGATACGGAAAATAAATCCACAAAGACTAAACTAACGGAAACTGAAAAGGATTTGGAAGAAAAGAATGGAAATGTAAAAGAATTAGAAGAGCAATTAAGTGTCGCTAATGAATCAGTGAAAATTGTGGATCAAGCCAAAGTGATATTGAAAGAGAATGAAGAGTTTAAAAGAGATATTTTGAGACTAAAAATGGAGATTGACAAAAGAGACAAACTTGTGAACAAATGTGAAAGGGAAATCGAAGCACTGAAAGACGATCTAGTACGATCAAGGAAAGAAAAAGAGTATAAGGACACACAGGTATCTGCTATGCAACAAGACTTGAAAAAACATGTGAAAGAGGTAGCAGAGAAGTGTAAAAGTCTGTCGGAAACCCAGTTTCAGTTGCAGATGGAGAAGCGACAAGCAGAGACGTTACAGAAGGATTTGAGACGAGCTACTGAGGACTTAGAGAATTATCGGAAAATATTAGATGCCGGAAGGTAAGTATGGAGTATATTGTGGCAGGTATTTTATGGTCTACAGTCTTTCGAACAAAAAATATATGAGCACATGCGTGACATTTCCAACCATTACACATGTGCGCCAAGTAAAGACTCAGATCAGCCTGTGCATCCGCACAGTCTGATCAGAGTCTTCACTCTGCGCTCTGTAGATAGATACGCCCCAAAACTTCTTTAAACAATCAGCGAATGTTCTAATTGCCCTGAACGGCTGTCCAGGGTGCTCAATGTGTGTGAGTCATGCATATGCAAAATGGTTGGAAATATCACGCATAGGCTCAAATCTCTTTCGTGGTTAGCGCGATGTACTCTTTATCTTTCGATTAATGTCCGCATGGGTTCGAGGCTAGTCCGCGTTCGTTTTTTGGAGTTTTTTTTAGAAATGTATGTGTTGCGAACGTGTTTGTTCTTAAAAATATGGCAAGATCTTGGTTTGTCCATAGCAACTGCGGAATTGTAGTACCTTTACTTACATGAAAAATGGCTTATCAGCACAGCATCAATCGAATATTAATTGTTAACGAATTTTAAACCTTTAACCTATTACAAGACGGCTAAACTCTAGACTGTTCCAAACTGAAAGAAGTTACAGAGGACCATTTCAAGTCGGATTAGATTGAAAATATTTTTTCTTTTATGGTAGAATATATTTAGGACAATGAAGAAGCTATTTTCCCCCTTTTTTCTTCGGGGTAGTCAAAATTCGGGACTTAGTGTGAATGGGATAAATATAGGTTATACATTCTCGGAAATCTATTTCAAGCGTTTATTACTTAAAAAAGCATGGAAAATGAAGCAGATAAACAGGAACTTGGAAATAGTGGAAGAGTGAACTTTTCGACCTTGAAGAAATTACAAAAATCCTATCAAACCTTTATTAGTATGCCATTTAGCAAGGGTAGTCCATGGCCTCTATCTAAATATTTCTTAAGTTTAGAGCGCAGTTGGTAGAGCGTAAGACTCCTAATCTTGCGTCCCGGGCTCAGCTGCAGCGAATATCCTGTCCGACGTTTGTCTTCCATCAATAGTTAGATAATTGTAAGTCTAAAGCGGACGGGGGTGAGACACTTTAAGGGGTAGAGCATCTTAAGGCTTGGAAAGGATGTTGTGGTAATGATCGTGTGAAAATTACTTGGAATCAATGGATTGGTGCTCACAATACAACCGAAATACTGTTAAAAGCGGCACTGTGATGTCCCAGTCGTAGAAGATCGGCAATTTAGAATTCAGAAAACTGTTTCAGGATACTGTTTCATGTAACTGAATGTTTATCATTTGTTATCATTATTATTATTATTATCATAATTATTGCATTATTATTTCTTCGGGTCAGTAAAAAGCAAGTCCTGGGCATTGAAATGGGTATATCTCGATCTCAAATATTTTTTCTTGCTATTTCTAGACCAGCGTTAAGTCCAAACCATCCAGCCTCAATTGTGTTACGAAAAGATCTAGACATCATGGATATACGAATTAAATCCCTTGATATTGGGGTTCGTCTCAGAATGGACGAACAAAAGAAATTAGAAGACAGACTCGAAGATTTAGGTGCAGAAGAACGTCTAGCCTCTCAAATTAAAAACGAAATCTACGTGCAAGGTGACACTTATCTGGAATTAACGTCTTCCGAACTTGTGAAAAAGTATGGATTCAGACGAAAGAGACTTGAAGAGGAGTTGAAATACGCTAAAGACTGGAGTGTATCTAAACGGGATGCTGATATACTCAGAAGTGAGATTCAAGCTCACATAAAGCAAGCGGCCATATGTAAACTAGCGGACTTGGGAAGCAGAGCATCAAAACAGTTACAGAAAATAGACTTAATCATGCGAGGAACGATCAGCCAAAACACTATGCCTAAAATTTTCAAAGTATCTGACAAATCTAATTCCGATTCAAAACGGTCGGACTTTAGACCCTTCCCACAAACCAATCAAAAACTCAAACCGGCTTTCATTGCCTCATCAACTCCAATAAACGCTTTCGATTCTTCCTATAAAGCTCCCCATGCTGTTAAAACTCGGAAGAAAATGTCAATAAGTCGAGGGACGGGGCGTCATTTACAGCCCATGCCACAGTTACCAAGCTTTGACAATCATACTGACGATTTAAAAATGCAATTTATTGACACGACAGAGATTGACCTCACCGGAATGTCTCCGACACCGTCGGGCTCGCCACGTCGAGGAGGCGGTCAATCGGACAGAATGACGATGAAATCTATGTCAAATTCCACCGTCCACACTCTGTCAGAGCGTTGAGTTATGTCATTTGACCAATCGAATAATGAATCAACAAATAGAATTGTTATTTTAGACTAGAAATGAGTTTGCCACCATTTTTGTAATCATTTGTGTTGATTTGGTGACATAAACGTTGTTATTACAACTTGTTCAAGCTGCAGTTACGACGTTTAGGTCAACAACCAACCATTCTACTTTTTTGTGATTTTCTACTTGCTATGAGTTTGTCGATCAAAATTGAAGCGGGATCATCTGTTGGAGTCAATAGGCGGGGACAAGGTTGTAAAGGGGCGGGGCCAGCGATTGGTCAATTATTCAACAATCCAAAGGAATAAACTCCTCAATTGCGAACTGTAAAAATCTTTAATTTGTCAGGAGCAAATATTCAACCAATCATATAGCACCTTCTAAATAATTGGCCGATTACGACTGTTAATGAAAATCGATTGACCAATCAAGTCATGTATTTATATCGGAAGTGAACTTTGAACTCTAACAATAGTTGGTATTTATTTAAAATGGCTTGTGAGTTTCGTGACATAAACTTCGTAAATGCAGCTTATTCAAGCTGTAGTAATGACGTTTTGACCATCACCCAACCATATTACTATTTGTTACATGTTACTGAATATGACTTGCACAAATGAGGCCGTTTAACCCTTGTCATGCTGAACCCGGAATATTCGGGTTTGGGCAGAAGGTATAGACAAAGATCAGTCTGCACATAAGTGCAGTCTGATCTTGGTCTACACCTCCTGCTTGTACTTGTCCTGTCAGAGAAGTTATGAAATTGATCTTAAAAGAAAAAATTGATTATTGAACAAGTACTTTCATTGCTCTCAGTCCTTTGATTGTAATACAATTCTGTAAGGGATTTTATACAGCATGACAAGGGTTAACGTCTAAGTCGAACGTCCAGATTTATCCAAATGATGTACAGTCAAAAGCTCTGTGATTCTCGTAGGGACAAGAATTATCACCAAAAGGAATACTAAAATTTTCTTTAGAATTTTTAACAGAAGCCTCTATCAATGAAAATAAATTTCAAACAGTCTATGTTTCCCACATGAAATAACTTTATAAATAAATTAATTGCTGTTTTTCGTGTGACAAAATCATTGAGAAGGGTGTCTGTACTCAAATTTAACGAATATTTCACGATTCCTTTTTATTTTGTCTTGAATTATATTGCAATACGACTACTTGATTTACATCATTTGGAGACAAGTTTCTCAAACTAAGATTAATTTCTCTCGAGTCTGTTTCCTGGAAAATTCACCAGTGCTCACACCGAATGTGTTGGCCAATGATCGATAACCGCTCCCAGGAATCGAACCCAGGACCTCTTGATCGGGAATCCGACTCTCCACTTCTCAACCACGGACACAAATAAGATATCCCTACGAGAGCCACAATGCCTTCAACCCATTCCAACACAATGACGCTTTTTGACGGCCCTCGAGAAAAACAATCAGAAAACATTGTGTAAAATGAAGAAATTGCTTGTTACAAGCAATTTCTTCAATTTACACAATGTTTTCAATCCAGAAAGTTTATAAAATCTAAAATTTCGTAAACTTAAAATTGTCGTCTGCAACTCCTTTTAATTTGGACCAGTCTAAAATTTTGTGGTCTGGTAATGGGGTAAATAATTCGTCGAGTAGGTATTTTACAGTTTTGACCATTAAACCCCATATCAAATACTAAGGCATTTAAAACCTCCGTGAAAGCCAACCACGTGCTTCTTTTTCTTACTTTGCTTTTCGATTTTAACCCATTCCCACACAACACAATTCTAGACTGGTCCAAATTGAAAAGTGTTTTAGAAAACAATTTAAATTTTAAGATATTTTAGATTTTTCCACTTTCTGTGTAGAAAATGTGGTGAAAAATGAAGAAAGTGCTTGTTACAAGCAATATCTTAATTTTCCACAATGGTTTCCAGAGCCTTTCTCTTGAGGGGCGTCAAAAATACGTCGTTTTCCGGTAATGGGTTAATTAGATACTTGGGTCAGATTGCTGATGAAATTAACATTTGTTAATAGTATTTCCGGAACACGTGAATTATGTACGTTTAGTGACAAAACATCGTAACTACAGCCCGAACAAGCTGTAATATTTACTTAAGTCGCCTAACGAAGGACATTGTACTTGTCCGTTTGATAATGTTTCAATTATCATCTTCCCTGGTAATGCACAATAACGTGGAATTTGGTTTTTGTCAAACCCTAACATGAATTCACGCGACAAATATCCCATTTTGTATTGGTGTACATGTTAAAAAAATACGCGGAGCGCCTCCTCTATACGTTAAGTCACCAAGCAAACAAAAATACTTTACATAAATGTCAGAGTTTAAAGTTCACTTTCGGTGTAAATAAATGATTCGATTGGTCAAAGGATTTGTTATTGTCGGTGGCAATCCCTCGATTTCTCGATGTACATCCAATAAAATTTTGACCTTTATATATGCTAGCGTATTACTAAATGTGGAGCTACGCTGCAACAATATTTCGACCAAATGTATCTTAAAGTTACCTTTTTAACCCTTTCCCGTTTTTCGAAATTTTAGACCTGCCCCAATTGAAAGAGGTTGCAGACAACAATATAAAATGATCGCAATTCAAATTGAAAACATCATATTGTGGTAAAAAATATTGTGGGAAAAGAAGAAATTGCTTGTTAAAAGCAATTTCTTCTTTTCCCACAATGTTTTCTCAAGTGTAAAATTACAGGGAGTGTAAAAACCAGGGATTATACAGGAAAGGGTTAAGCAGGCGCTTTGCCATTGAAATGGATTGCAGTATAGGTATACAATGTAGTTAAGAGAAATTATGAATCGAAAAAAAGAAGGTTTACGTTTAAGAATAAGTTTCGTATGTACGAACTATCAAAGTAAAAAAAAAAAATATTTTTTTTTCAGGGGTAGTGGAAAAGGAAAAGTTATTGGCTTTCTTCAATAGGGTTATATGGTTCTTTATCATTACAGGATTTTTCCTTCTTTCTTACTTGTAGACCTACTAGTTACTGACTGATAGTTAGCCCAACCGTTATTTTAGAATCGTTATTTTAGACTAGAAATGAGTTTGCCACCATTTTTGTAATCATTTGTGTTGATTTGGTGACATAAACGTTGTTATTACAACTTGTTCAAGCTGCAGTTACGACGTTTAGGTCAACAACCAACCATTCTACTTTTTTGTGATTTTCTACTTGCTATGAGTTTGTCGATCAAAATTGAAGCGGGATCATCTGTTGGAGTCAATAGGCGGGGACAAGGTTGTAAAGGGGCGGGGCCAGCGATTGGTCAATTATTCAACAATCCAAAGGAATAAACTCCTCAATTGCGAACTGTAAAAATCTTTAATTTGTCAGGAGCAAATATTCAACCAATCATATAGCACCTTCTAAATAATTGGCCGATTACGACTGTTAATGAAAATCGATTGACCAATCAAGTCATGTATTTATATCGGAAGTGAACTTTGAACTCTAACAATAGTTGGTATTTATTTAAAATGGCTTGTGAGTTTCGTGACATAAACTTCGTAAATGCAGCTTATTCAAGCTGTAGTAATGACGTTTTGACCATCACCCAACCATATTACTATTTGTTACATGTTACTGAATATGACTTGCACAAATGAGGCCGTTTAACCCTTGTCATGCTGAACCCGGAATATTCGGGTTTGGGCAGAAGGTATAGACAAAGATCAGTCTGCACATAAGTGCAGTCTGATCTTGGTCTACACCTCCTGCTTGTACTTGTCCTGTCAGAGAAGTTATGAAATTGATCTTAAAAGAAAATATTGATTATTGAACAAGTACTGTCATTGCTCTCAGTCCTTTGATTGTAATACAATTCTGTAAGGGATCTTATACAGCATGACAAGGGTTAACGTCTAAGTCGAACGTCCAGATTTATCCAAATGATGTACAGTCAAAAGCTCTGTGATTCTCGTAGGGACAAGAATTATCACCAAAAGGAATACTAAAATTTTCTTTAGAATTTTTAACAGAAGCCTCTATCAATGAAAATAAATTTCAAACAGTCTATGTTTCCCACATGAAATAACTTTATAAATAAATTAATTGCTGTTTTTCGTGCGACAAAATCATTGAGAAGGGTGTCTGTACAGAATTTTAACGAATATTTAACGATTCCTTTTTTGTCTTGAATTATATTGGAATACGACTATTTGATTAACATCGTTTGGGAGACAAGTTTCTCCAACTCAGATTAATTTCTCTAGAGTCTGTTTCCTGGAAAATTCACCAGTGCTCACACCGAATGTGTGGGTCAATGATCGATAACCGCTCCCAGGAATCGAACCCAGGACCTCTTGATCGGGAATCCGACTCTCCACTTCTCAACCACGGACACAAAAATGATATCCCTACGACAGCCACAATGCCTTAAACCCATTCCCACACAATGACGCTTTTTGACGCCCCTCGAGAAAAACAATCAGGAAAACATTGTGTAAAATGAAGAAATTAATTTCTTCAATTTACACAATGTTTTCAATCCAGAAAGTTAAAGAAATCTAAAATTTCGTAAACTTTAAATTGTCGTCTGCAACTCCTTTCAATTTGGACCAGTCTAAAATTTTGTGGTCTGGTAATGGGGTAAATAATTCGTCGTGTAGGTATTTTGCAGTATTGACCATTAAACCCCATATCAAATACTAAGGTATATAAAACCTCCGTGAAAGCCAAACATTGCTACTTTTTCTTAATTTCTTTTTCGATTTTAACCCATTCCCACACAACACAATTCTAGACTGGTCCAAATTGAAAAGTGTTTTAGAAAACAATTTAAAGTTTATGATATTTTAGATTTTTCAACTTTCTGTGTAGTAAATGTGAACAAAGTGCTTGTAACAAGCAATATCTTAATTTTCCACAATGTTTTCCAGAGCCTTTCTCTTGAGGGGCGTCAAAAATACGTCGTTTTCCGGTAATGGGTTAATTAGATACTTGGGTCAGATTGCTGATGAAATTAACATTTGTTAATAGTATTTCCGGAACACGTGAATTATGTACGTTTATTGACAAAACATCGTAACTACAGCCCGAACAAGCTGTAATATTTACTTAAGTCGCCTAACGAAGGACATTGTACTTGTCCGTTTGGTAATGTTTCAATTATCATCTTCCCTGGTAATGCACAATAACGTGGAATTTGGTTTTTACATAAATTCACACGCAAATTATCCCATTTGAATAGGTGTACATGTTAAAAAAAAAATACGCGGAGCGCATCTTCTATATGTTAACTCATTCCCACATGACAATTTTTACACTGGTCCAAATCGAAAGAAGCTTCAGACTGCAATTCCAAGTTGATGGAATTTTAAATTTTTCCATCTTTTTGGATAAAAAACATTGTGGATAATGAAGAAATTGCTTGATACAAGCAATTTCTTCATATTCCACAATTTTTTCCAAAGCTTTTTTCTTCAGAGGCGTAAAATGGAGGGATTGAGTTGGAATGGATAAAGTCACCAAGCAAACAAAAATACTTGACATTAATGTCAGAGTTCAAAGTTCACTTTCGGTGTAAATAAATGATTCGATTGGTCAAAGGATTTGTTATTGACATTGACGATCCGTCGATTTCTCGATGTGCCGCCGTCATAGCGCAGTTGGTAGCGCGTCGGAGTGTCAATCTAGAGGTCCCGGGTTCGATTCCCGACGGCGGGCACTCATCCTTTCCGACTATTTGTCTCTCACCAATGGGTCGGTAATCGTAGACCTATATGGGATAGCAGCTGGAGGCTAGGAAAGGATGTAATGGTAGTACTGGTGTAAGAAATACCAGGATTCCATTGTTAGGTGCTCCAGCCGCCACGATATAGCTGAAAGATTGTTGAAAGCGGCGTAAAACCCCATTCAACCAAACAAACAAATTTCTCGATGTACACCCAATAAAATTCTGACCTTTATACAATGTATATGCTAGCGTATTACTAAATTTGGAGCTACGCTTTTACAATATTTCGTAGTTTTTGACCAAATGTATTATAAAGTTACCTTTTTAACCCTTTCCCGTTTTTCGAAATTTTAGACTGGCCCCAATTGAAAGAGGTTGCAGACAACAATATAAAATGATTGCAATTCAAAATGAAAACATCCTATTTTGGTAGAAAATATTGTGGGAAAAGAAGAAATTGCTTGTTACAAGCAATTTCTTCTTTTCCCACAATGTTTTCTCAAGTGTAAAATCACAGGGACGTAAAAAACAGGGATTATACAGGAAAGGATTCGGCAGGCGATTTGCCATTGAAATGGATTGCAGTATAGATAGTTAAAAGAAATTATGAATCGAAAGAAAAGAAGAAGGATTACGTTTAAGAATAAGTTTCGTATGTACGAACTATCAAAGTAAAAAAAAAAAAAAAAAAAAAACATTTCAGGGATAGTGGAAAAAGAAAAGTTATTGGCTTTCTTCAAAAGCGTTATCTAGTTCTTTATCATTACAGGAAATTTATTTTTTCTTACTTGAAGCCCTACTAGTTACTAACTGATAGTTAGCCTAGCCCGATGATCTCCGACAGAGAAGTCCGACTAGTTTTAACCCATTCCCTCTCAGTGACGCTTTTAGCCACCCCCAAGAAAAAAAGCTTTGGAAAACATTGTGGAAAATGGAGAAATTGCTTGTTACAAGCAATTTCTTCATTTTCCACAATGTTTTCTTTCCAAAAAGACGAAAACATCTGAAATTTCATAAAGTTTAAATTATCGTCTGCAACTTCTTTCAATTTGGACTAGTCTAAAATTTTCCTGTGTGGTAATGGGTTAAAACATGGCAAGGGACGAAATACGCTAGAAAATCGTTGATTAGCGACCTTATAATCGTAAAAACAGTTGTATTTAGCTGTACTAACGACAGTTATGTCGCCAAACCAACATAAATGCTTTACATAAATGTCGGAGTCCAATATCACTCCTGGTAAAAATAAAAGATTTGACTGGTTAACCGTTTCTTGATTGACGGCGGCGATCTGTCATGATACCACATGCTCAACGCATAATTGCATATTTATTCTTGCCTCATACTATATTTGTACTTAGTTTTCTTTTGCGTGATACCGGTGTCATAAATTTATTTACATGTATTTGTATAATAAACAGATAAATATGCAATAGTTGTGGTTTACGACTTTCATTTCACAAAATAATATTTCATATTTTTGCAATCTCATATGCAATATAGTATAAAAAAAAACTCATAAATAAGTGATTATGGTAAAAATGCAGAAACCATTTGATATGGCCAGATTATTGACCAATCGCGGTTGTCAAAGAATCCGTCTACCAATCAAATCCTATATATAGACCGAAATGAACATCAAACTTCTTAATTGGCCGACATTTTGATGAAGCATTTTAGTTGCATTGGCGAATTAAACGTCGTAACTACAGCTTGAATAAGCTGTAGTTACTGCCTTTAGGTCGCTAACCAACCATTTCACTTTTTTGGTACATTTTACAAAATAACGCCGATAAATATCGAAGTGAAACTTCCTGTTGGAGTCAGTGGGCGGGGCCTAAGTTCCGTCATGTATGTTTTACTGCATTCAGTTCCTTGATTTCCAAATCTTATTTTCAAATTCCCTTTAGGAATTGGTTATTTAGAAAATACTGAATCAAACGGTAATGATTTAATCGGAATTCGTCGACAACTAAGATTTGTCGATAATTCTTCATACAGCAACATGTAGTTTAACGATGGTTTAGTCCTTAACCCTTTCCTGGATAAACCCGGGATTTTACGTCACTGTGAATTTATACTTGAGAAAACATTGTGGAAAAAGGAGAAATTGCTTATAATAAGCAATTTCTCCTTTTCCCACAATATTTTCTAAATATGGTTTTATTTGGAATTGCATCCAATTTTCATTGTCGTCTGCATCCTCTTTCAATTTGGACCAGTCTAAAATTTAAAAAACCAGGAAAGGGTTAAAAAGCCGCCCTCACAGCGCAGTTGGTAACGCATCAAACCCCCATTCTTCATAATTTCGATCCCTGGCGTCGGCACATATCCTTTATGACATTTGTCTCTCACCAAGGGGCGGATAATCGTAAACCTTAGTGAGAAAGCAGCTTGGGGCTAGGAAGGGATGTAATGGTGGTAGGTTCGAGATATGGCAGGAATACATTGTTAGGTGGTCTAGCCGCCGCGATATGAATGAATAATTGTTAAAATCGGCTTGAAACCGAAAACAAATAAACAAAATCCTTGAAAAGGCAACTTAACATAATTGAAATTTCCGGTGAACAATAAGGGATCATTCAACATTTTAAGCAAATCCAAATTTGAAGAAGGTAGTAACATTTCAAAGAGTGTTTAACCCCTATATTCTATAAAATTGCATTAAAAAACCGAAGGCTTAAAACACTGGAATCACGAATTTTTGGTTAATTTTCATTTCAAAATATATCTTTTAAACAACTCTGTCTTGAAAGGGTACAAGCAGGTGGTGTAGACTAAGATCAGACTGCTTAAAGTTTTCAGGCTGATCTTGACTGTACCTCCTTCCAAAACATGAACATTTCAGGCTCAGCATGATAATAGTTAAGATAAGTACCTTATTCAAAGCAATTTCCCTTTCTAACGATATTTCTTCCTAACATCTTAACAATGAAATTTGTGGCAATAGTTTAAGGAATTAGAGCACATTATAAATAAAGCACTGTTTTCGTCAATGCAATTTCACAACTCTGCGTCATCTCCACTCAATATCTTAGACTGAATATCGTCTTTGTCAGTATTTACATTGTTGTCTGTATCTTTAGCAGCTTGGTCAATCCCTGTAAAATGAACAACGGCTTCCGTTTGATGTGTCTCAGCAGTGGTTGGCTGTGCATTCTCCTTGATAGGTTCCAGGTTCGAACCAGGCCGTAAGTTTGACCGTGTTAAGAGTCTAGAGGGCGCCGCCGACCGCACGGTTAATGTATCCGGCATTTCGTAAGAGAGGATGCTTTTTCTAAACACAGATTCATCGAACTTTGTTCGTCTGTATAGATTTGGTTCAACGAACTTCAACGGCATTTGTGGTCGTAAGTGTCCGTCAAACCCTTGTCTCCAGTTTGCTGTAAAATGTAAAGTTATTAGTCAATATGAATAAAAATCTTATGTTGGACCAAAATTTCCGCAGTTTAGGGTTCAGAATTCTGGTGGCAAGCTGGTAAATGTATTTAACCCTTTCCTGCACAATCCCTTGTTTTTACGTCCGTGTGATTGTATACTTGAGAAAACATTGTTGGAAAAGAAGAAATTGCTTGTAACAAGCAATTTCTTCTTTTCCCACAATGTTATCTACCCTAAAGGTTGGTTACTTTTAAAATTTCGCTCACTTTTAACGGTTTTCTGCAACTTCTTTCAAATTGGACAGGACAATTTTAGCTAGCAAAGCGTCAGCTTTGATAGCTTACGTTAACATACAAAATTTTGAGGTCTTTTCAAAGTTTAACAAGTGCAAACTGCCACTGGAGGCTTAACCACTAAATCTATTGAATGCCTATACCATAAAAAGTAGTTCTAATGTAATTCAGGAATATTTCAAACTCTATTCAAATTGTAGTGAACTCTTTCAAAGGGATGCTATCTTACCCTTTCCAAGTCAATTTTGTTTTTTAAGCATCTCTAGAAAAAGCTTTGGAAAACATTTTGACAATGAAGAAATGGCTTGTAACAAGTAATTATTTCTTCAATGTCCACATTGTTTTCTACCAAATTCCACTAACTTGAAATTGTCATCTGCAACTTATTTCAATTTGAACCAGTCTGAGATTTTGATATGTTATAATGGGTTAACTCCTGGGTTACTTTAACCTCGTTTATTTATCAGGATAACCTTTGATGTGTCGACGTGTAAACCAATGCTTTGACACATTAAAAATCAACTTCCTTTTGATGTCTTGACCCTTTCCCGTGTCTTGAAATTTTAGACTGGTCCAAGTTGAAAGAAAGTTGAGACAACAATGAAAATTGGATGCAATTTGAAATGAAACGGTCCTTTGTGCTAAAATATATATTTTTCAAAAGGGAGAAATTGCTTGTTACAAGCAATTTCTTCTTTTTCCACAGTGTTTTCTCAAGTAAAAAAATCGAAGCGATGTTTTTTTTCAGAAACGAGTTAATATTTTACACGATTCGTGTTTGACTCATAAACCAGGGTTTCGAGGATAGTAGAAAGACCTATTTTGACGCCTGCAAATTTATCCAAAGGGAGTCATTTAGACCCCCTTGAAAGAGATTTCTAAAAGTCAATAAAGGCAATTTTGTTCCCTGAAATTTTTAATGTTTTTCTGAAGATGATACAGATTAATAGCTAAACCTAAAATCTGTACAAGACAAGGTCCATTGGGATTAGTGCTTTTTGTTGTTTTGAACCCTTCAAAATTAGTTTTTATCCCTGGTATTTAGGGTTAAAGAGTCAATAGCCCCCTAACTTCAAATGCTAGCAACAAGCCGCGATACACGATAGACAATCCCACGTTATGACTCCCGGAAGAAAGTAATAGGGAAAATGTTGTCAGAATAGTAGAAATTACCCATAAAAAGTGTGTTTTTTAGAATGAGGTTTAACGCCGCTTTTAACAATTTGTAAGTCATATCGCGGCCGCTGGAGCGCCTAAGAAAAGATTCCTGGTATATTTCGCACCAATACCACCATTACATCCTGTATTAGCCTCCAGCTGCTATTCAACTTAGATTTACGTAATCAACCCATTGGTGAGAGACGAATGTCGGAAAGGTCATGTGCCGTCGCAAGGGATTGAACACATGTTACCCCATTTTTGAAGATTGGGACTCTAATGCGCTGCCAACTGCACTATGACAGCGGATTTACTCGTAAAAGAAATGTCTCATTTTCACATTTTTTTACCTAATATGCGGACCGCCATTTCAATTCAAACGTACTTTGAAAATTTAATGCGGTTTGAAGTAACTTTAACTGAAATTTAAAAAGACGCAAAATTAAGATTTGTCCAAATTTAAAGAAATTGCAGACGGCAATTTAGCTGATAAAATTTTAAAAATCCTTGTCCTTTAGGGTAGAAATTACTATTGATAATTAAGAAATTGCTTGTTTGGAAAACATTGTGGAAAATGAAGAAATTGCTTGTTACAAGCAATTTCTTCATTATTCATCATATTTTCTACGCTCGAAAATATTATCGAAAATGTTAAAAAAAAAATGCACAGTACAGGCAATTTCTTCATAATTCACAATGTTTCCTACCCAAATAGACAAGGGTTTGATAAAAAAAAATCATTTATAAATAGTCGTCTACAACTTCCTTCAATTTGGACCAGTCTAAATTTTGTCGTTCGGTGATGGGTTAAAATCTACTTACAATATGGAAAAGTTTCAACGTAAAGTTTCCGTAATTCAAATGGCGTCATTGGCACTGGCTTAGACATCGCTTCGTCACCCTGTAAATTTAATTCGTTGTTGGAATACAAAAACATTTTAACAAATGCTTAACTAAGCTGTATTTACGATATTTTTTTTTATCAAAACGTCAAATCTAATTTTGTCCTTTGGGCATGTAAAGGTACGGTAAATCTTGATTTAAACAACCTATCAAGATAAGACCAAAAAGTGGTCGCTTAAAAGAATGGTCCCTCAATGCTCTTGTTTGAGAAAGATATGTTGAAAGATTGATTCGATTGCATATATAAATTAAAACAGATCTCTCACTGAATCCTATGTTCTTGGAACTCATTAGAATCGTCTCATTGAGACGATTCTAATGAGTTCCAAGAACATAGGATTTAGTTATGATTTTACTTTTAAGCAAAATACCTCCACTTCTTTAGAGCATTAGCTTTACAAGGATTTCGATTACTGTCGCTTAATAGACGTGTCGTTTAATAGAAACTGTCGATCGGGCAAGACCAGCTATGTTTACTTTTGCCTTTTTGCTGTGTGTAATGCGTTAGACAGATTTCTTACCCAAATGGGGAGAAAAAGAATAACAAAACAACAACACCCCCACCCAAAAAATACACTCTCCCCCAAAACCATCCACACTCACAAAATCAATGATATCGTAGAAAACGACTCTAGAAAAAAAATGAAAAGGCAAGAATGAATAAATTAGGAGAAAAAAAAAAGAATAATTATCCGAAAAATAAAATGTGTTCAAAGGTAAGTAACTCATTTACCGGATCAATAAATATATGTGAAGCTGTTGTCGGTCTTGACTCGTACTGTTCACTCGTTTCCTCGCTGTAGAATGACTCTGTATCTGAGTGTGGGTGGATTCTTTTCTTCTTGTGAAACACGTAAATGATCCCCGCAATAATGATCGTTAGAATAATCAGAAACACAGCCGCCCCAACACCGATCACCAGCCATGTAGCTAAGAAAGCAAATTAAGATGTGTTTGTGAAATATCATGCCCCTGTAACAGCCTGTCTTCGAAAATTGCGATCTTGACAATAACCCTTTGCCTTCACAGATAATCTTGAACTTACAATCAACTAATGCCTGTTATTGCAAGGAAGATGTTAGCCAAATATGAGCCACGCATCTGCAACGGAGTTTGAATAACAGCAAAACAGACGGACATCGGTAAAACAATATTCCCCGATCTTATAGATGTGAGAGCATAAAAAGGTCGAACGGATCACTTTTGTGTTAATCTGAATAATGTCTAAAGCTACAAAAATATCGTAACTAATGCTTGAATTAGTTGTAGTTACGACCAAAATGACGATATGAATCCCAATTTACATAACTATATTTCATTCTTCATTGCACTATTCCAATAGGTTTAAATCATCCTCGCCAATGATCACGTTGGGAAGATCTTTAGTCTGCCCTGTGTCGTTTTGTATCAGTTTACGTAAAATGAATTGTCCACATTTCTTGCTATAGAAGCTCTCGAAATTTCACAAGACCTATTAGAATTAAATCCTCATTTCATGAAAGGGTTTTTATCAGGCTAGGTTGTCTTAACCCAATCCTAAACTACACATTTCTAGACTGGTCCAACTTTCAAAAAGTTGTAGACGGAGTTCAAAGTTCAGTTCCTGTCTAAATGGATGGATTTACTTGTCAATCGAATTTTATAGACAACTGCGGTGTGTTCATTCGTCTTGGATCATCTTTCGTAACACTTAGATTCTATATTTCGATGGGTTAGTGCAAAACATGTTTTTGAAGTAACAAGTCGATTGGTACATTTTTTGCATTTTGGTTGATAACATAAATGTAGACTTAGTTACCGTTATTGGAGGATTCTGATGTATTCGCTTCTGTTGTTGTGTTTGTGCAGGACGCAACTGAAAGGAAACAGATAAGGGAAATATATCCACTTGCAATACGATCTTACTACGGTATACCAAAATTTGTTAAATTTTAGCTAGCAAAGCGTAAGCTTTGATAACTTAAGTTAACAGATAAAATTTTTGTGGTGATCTCAAAGGTTCAATGAGTGCAAACTGCCACTGGAGGCTAAACCACTAATCAGTTGAATACATACACCATAAAAAGTAGTTCTGGTGTATATTAAGAATATTACTAACTCTATTCAAACTATAGTGTAGTCTTTCAAAAGTGTGCTATCTAACCCATTTCCACTCAATTCCGCTTTTTAAGCAGAAAAATGCTTTGGAAAACATTGTGGACATTTAAGAAATTGCTTGTGACAAGCAATTTCTTCAATGTCCTAAATGTTTTCTTCCAAATTCCAATATCTTGAAATTGTCGTCTGCAACTTCTTTTAATTTGAACCAGTATAAGATTTTTACATGTTGTAATGGGTTAACTCCAGGATTACTTTAACCTAATTTATTTATCATGGCAACCTTTAACAAAGAGGTTTACCTAACAAAAACTTGTATTTCTAGCGTACAATACTTTCAGTACTTTGATTAACGAGAAGGTCCAGAACACTATGTTGATAATGCGAGAGTACGAGGATATGACGTAGAGTGATAAGTATAATGCGCGAGTACAAGAAAATGACTTATGATGGCGATATCTCGAGGAAATGATAGTGATAATACGAGAGTTCGAGAATATGACATATAACGGTGATATCACGAGAATATATAATGCGGAGAACAAGAAGCGAATCAGCTATTTCTAAATTGTGAATGTAGAAATTAATTTCGTTTTTGTGCATTTACAAAACATTGTGGTTAAAGGCGAACATACAACATTTTCCATTATCGTTTCTTCCGATATGAAATATTACTCTTCAACAAACAGTTCATTTACACCCATACATTCTAAATAACCCTTGTCGCCTATGATAATTTATTAGCTAGCAACGCCTCAGTTTTGATAGCTTAAGTTAACAGACAGAATTTTGAGCATTTCTCAAAGTTCAGCGAGTGCAAACTGCCACTGGAGGCTTAACCACTTAATCCATTAAATGCCTAAGCCATAGAAAGTAGTTCTGGTGTATTCTAGGAATGTTGCAAGGTCTCTTCAAATTGCATAGCTCTCTCTAGAGAGCATGCTATTTAACCCTTTCCCACTCAAATCCGCTTTTCAAGCACCTTAAGAAAAAAAGCTTTGGAAAACATTGTGGACAATGAGGAAATTGCTTGTAACAAGCAATTTCTTCACTGTCCACATTTTTTTCTTCAAAAACAAGGGACATGTTTTCTAAATTCAACCAACTTGAAATTGTCATCTGCATCTTCTTTCAATTTGAACCAGTCTAATATTTTGTCACGTTGTAATGTGTTAACTCCTGGAATATTTTATAATCGTTTATTTATCATGATCACCTTTTAGAAAGAAGATTACTTAGCAAAACCAGCTTTGCTAGCATACAGTACTTTCAGTACTTTGATTTTATTTTCATGTCTCTTTTGGTTTTGGATTAAAGCCAAACATATAATGCATATTTGTCATTCGGGTATAGAACACGGCACATATTCATAAAATGATGAAAAAAACTCTAATTCTTTTATACAATTTGATAAAACAACCCCAGACAGAATTAAAATGATGATTTAGATCCAGGTTTCTTTTTTTAATTTACGGATCGCGTTTATCAATCAAAGAACCAAATAAGTTGTTCATTTAGACTCGTAGTGAACTTTGACCTCCGTCATTGGCAGACATTTATCTGAGAAAGTTTCGTTGGTGTGGAGACTTAAACGTCGTAACTACAGCTTATTTAATTTGGACCAGTCTTATATTTTGTGGTGTGAAAATGGGTTAGTACCTTTAGAAATCTACTTACTTTGAATAACAGATGAAATCAAATATAAGATGTAGACCAAGTCCAAGTTGCTTCTAAGCGAAACCATGTCACTGCATGCTCGAACAATAACACGCTAAATTTACGATCATCGAAATCTCCAACAAATATTCACATTGTCACAAAACGTTTTTGAACTTTTTTCTTTCTCATTATTTGAATTTGTCTTATAAAAGGGTTTCTATACAATTGTTAATTAATTAAACACGCATTCTACCTATCACAGAAAGTAGGCTGTTCCAATAAAAACATTAATGGTTGGCTAGCAAAACAGCGCAGTTACAGCTTCATTTACTAACGACCTTTTGTTAACCCTTTCCTGTTTTCATACTTCAAGACCCGTCTTAATTCATAGATCTTGCAGACAAAAATTTAAAGTCGATTTGATTTGAAAAAGAAAACAAACACATTTGATATGGTAGAAAAATTGTAGAAAAGGAAGAAAGTACGTGTTACAAGCATTTTTTTCTTTTCTACAATATTTTCTCAATTATAAAATTACAGGGACGTTAAACAAGGAATTGAACAGGAAAGAGTTAAACCCTAAAACGTTTCTAAGATAAGAAATTTCAACATTTTATATCAATAAAACTCTGTCAATGTTCATGAACTCTACACTAGATATTATTAAACATTATAAAACTGTTACCAAACACCAGATACAACATTAGTGATTGTTTATTCAAATTTAAAGAAGAATAAAACAACAACAAAACACAGAAAGATTATCAAAATTCCAGGCAATAACTGTCAAAAACATTCTAACATTCATGTACTTTATGTACATGTCCGTGTTATTAAAACTAGACGTTAAAAATCCCTCTCTCAGATTTAAACAGATTAGCGGGATTAAGAATATAACCATGTTCGTATCGACATTTTGTACTAGGTTATTGTTTAACTATATTCTGCTGAACTCAGTACCAGACGACAAAATTTTAGACGAGTCCAAATTGGAAGAAATTGTAGACGACATTCTAACGTTTAGGATTTATTTTTTATTTCAACTTTCTGTGTAGAAATTATTGCGGGAAATCGAAAAATTGCTTGTAACAATCAATTTCCCTTTTCCACATGTTTAAAACACTGTGGGAAATCAAGAAGTTGCTTGTAACAAGCAATTTCTTCATTTTCCACAATGTTTTATAGCGTTTTTACTTAGGGGGCGTCCAAAAGCGTCATTGTGTGGTAATTGGTTTACAGTGGAAAATTGAAGTCAAATCGGTGATTTCTATTTCTTCTATTTCAGTATCCTTTTTCAAAATAAATAAATGATAAAAAAAAATCTCATGAACGAGTACGGTTAATGTTTCTAACCAAAGCGTGAATAGTAAAGTAGAAATGAAATAACTAAAGATTTATATAGATATTTGATAATTTCATAGATTTTATTTAAACAATGTTGGTATATAATAAACGGAATATTACATTACGATACCGATACAACATCTTGTGTTTGCTTCTCGCTGCGGAGGAAAATTTGGTATTTCACGAGACCGAAATTAAATTTCCTCCGCAGCCCAAAGCAAAGACAGGATGTTGTATCGATTTCACAACAAAATGTTCCCTATATATGATAAAAAGGTATTTAAGATACAAACAATAAATCAGATTAGACGCCGTCGGACTAGGAGGCTGCAATATGTGACATGAATTAATTGGGGGCCATCAGTCAAAATATCTTTTGACCAATAGAAGCATTCATTTAGACTGAAAGTTAACTTTCAACTCCAACAATGGCCATCAATTATGTGAAGCATATTCCTAGGTTTGATGACTTACACGTGGTAACTACAGCTTTATAAGCTGTCGTTAAGAGGTTTAGGTTGCCAACCAACCATTCTCATATTTTGTTACATGCAACTAGCCTTAAAGTTTGTTTGTATATCTGTTTATTTATCGTCGTTACGGTACCACATGCCCATATGAGCGACGACCCAGAAGACGGTTAGTTGTTACGGGGGATAGTGCAAGGATACAGGACGAAACCACTGAGAGCTCCGCCTGGTTCTTTAACGTGCTCGATGTATAGCATCGTCACACGGGGCCTCAGTTTAACGTCTCATCCGAAAGACAATTAGTTAGTTAGTTGATATGGTCAGCCCAGGGCTCGAACCCGTGACCTTGAGGTTTGATGTTATGTGCTCTACCAACTGAGCTAATCGGACTGACTGGCCATAAAGTTTGGAAACAACGCCATTTAAAATCGGAACGGGTTATCATTTTGGAGTACGTGGAAGGGACAAGCGATTGGTCAATAGACCAATCGCTGGCCCCTCCCACTTACTCCTTTGACCACGCCCATTGTTAGGAAGTCCCGCTTCGATTCTAAACGTAGTTATTTTGCAAAAACTATGATCAGTAGCATGTAACAAAAAGTCAAATCGTTGGTTGGCGACCTAAACGCCGTAACTACTGCTTGAATAAGTAATGCTATCATTTTCAAATATCACTGAGAATTGCATCAAAACGTCTGGAAAATCCCCGAGGAAATGAGAGGTTTTCCTGTTTGAAAAAAGGTATCTCTTATTGTATGGCAAGGAGAAATTACGTTTGAATAGACGATTCCCTCTTTCTACACTGTCCTTTGACTACAAAGTACATGGCTCTGAGAACAATTACGTGTACAGGTTTCCTTGAAACTATAAAAAAAATGAATCTTGTTTTTAAGTATAACAACGTTTCAGCATTAATTACATCTGTCTATTTTATTTAGATACAATTAAGTGCGAATATATTCGGCCCGTGGATAAGGGGTTCAATATCAAATCTGAAAATAATCCTAGATTAAGAGTTAGTATAAAAATATTTCTTTTTATCAAAGTGGCAAACGAGTCAATTAGCATTTAGAATTCAATAAAGGTGTTGATATTTTCTTAATTTTGATCTTGTCCGAAAAGAAATATTTAGCTTTCATTAAGAAATTTGAAGTGGGGGTGATTTGTCAATATTTTGTTAAGAAAATACTTAAGATAAATATTGTATTCCCGACATGGAAAAACTGTTCATTAACCATCTCTCGTTCTGTTGAAATTTAAGACTGGTCCGAAATGAAAGAGGTTGCAGACGACAATGCAAATTGGATGCAATTTGAAATGAAATGATCCTATATGGTAGAAAACACTGTGAAAACAGAAGAAATTGCTTGTTACAAGCAATTTCTTCTTTTTCCACAATGCTTTCTCAGGTATAAAATCAAACGTTAAAAGCCGGGTTTTTACAGGAAAGGGTTAAGATACATTCTGAAAGTGTTTGTGTTCTTTTCTATTTGACTAAAAAAGTTACGGCCTTGAGATGGTTTAAATGAAAATGTTAATTTTGATCCAAACCAATTAAGAAGGAAGTGCACATTTACTATAAAGGAAAGATCTGCTATTTAACCCTTGTCATGCTGATCCCGGAATATTCCTGCTTTGACAATGGCTCTGGCAGATGTATAGACTAAGATCAGCCTGCACAGAAGTGCAGTCTGATCTTAATCTACACTTCCTGCTCATAGGTGTTGTTTAGAGAGAAATCTTTGAATGCAAAATGCATCTATTTATGTTAAAGTTTTCAAATATAGTGAAAAGACGAAATATATTCAGCAGGCCAGGGTTAAAAGAGAATCATTTTACAGTCCGCTGGCCGCGCCTACCGACTCCGCCGGTCACATCCACTGATTCCAACAAAAAGATCCACTTCAATATTAAATCGCATTTTTTACGCAAAATTATGGTCAGTAGCACGAAAAAAAAAAAAAGCAAAATAGCTAGTTCGTGACCTAAACGTCGTACCTACAGTTTCTTCAAGTGACGACGTAAAGAAGCTGAAGTTACGACGTTTAATGAAATGCTTCAAAAAATGTCGGTCAATATTTGCGTTAAAATCACTTCTGGTCTAGTTGCATTGATTCATATGTCGATTGACAACCGCTATTGGTCAATGATCATGGTATAGGGGATTGTTTTTGGGGAAAAGAAAAGATTGAAAACCGACAAAAAATGATAGAGAAAATTTATGTATTAAATAAAGACACGATTCTATTTTCATAAAGGAATTTGCATATATCAATGGACAGAAAGGCATTTAAATTTTTCAATGGACAATAACTCTTTGCACTGGTTTGATTGTCGAACTTTTACAACGGGTCTTGCCGGATTTGGCCGACATCCTTCGTTTTCTTCCGACACCAGGAGGAGCTGAGCCCGGAGCGTCTCGGTTTTCCGAAGCTGCCTTTGGTGGTTTCAACGCTTGTACCATGAGAGGAGGTAATCCGCTTCTGTAAAGGATTAATCAGTTACAATTTACACGATTAGATGATAGAATAAACTTAAGAAAATATTTTAGCAGTGTTCTGAAAGAATTATACATAAACTGTCTTGTTGACATAATTAAGCCGAAAGGGGCTTTAATGAGTGTTTTGTAATTTTATTTGTAAAAGAGATCGGTAGAAGCAGAGGTCAACCAGCAGTCGCATTGCAAAAATAATCATAATGTAGGTGGGCTATACCATACTCCCTTGCACTCGGTTCATTCCCGTAATAATTTAATTGTTAGTTTCGTCTATCAAAAACGAGCGATCTGATTGGTCGAAAAATTTAATTCATACCTCCATGAACAAAATTTTGAGTGCGCAGCCATTTTGAATGCTTCCGCACAAAATAGTTCACTACAAAAAGGTATCAAAATTTGTTAAGTTGTTGCATTTTTCGCTCGATGCTATTAAATTATAAGAAATGAAGAGAATGTTTTTTGTTTTCATGGAGGTATGAACTGAAAAACCTAATCACACAATGTATGAATCCGCTTCGCGTATTCATACAGTGTGATTAGGTTTTTCGGTTCATACATCCATGAAAACAAAAAAATATTCTCTTCATCTCTTAAATCCTTTGTAATGGGCTCAGTAAATAGTCCGCCAATACATCATCATTTTTTTATCACATCACCTCAACGGATTTCCATTTAAAAACTGCCGCATGAATATGGCAGAATTTTCCCTATTCTAATTATTATAAAGTAGTTCATTGGTTTACAGGCAAATTATCAAATTATAAAGTTTTAATTCACATATAATGCATCTTGAATCATATTTACAATTTCCAAACCGTTTTATTTCTCGCGAATCAAAAGAAAAATAATATATCTTCCATTACTTGGTTTGACAAGAATCTTGTCATTTAGGCCATTGCAAAGGTGTATGATGAGAATAACGAACGACAACTCTGCTTTGAGAATGGGGCAACCAATGTATCATAAATCATCTTATTTACTAATATTTACGATATTTTGGTTGCCACAAATATATAGTAAGATAGAATTGTCATTCTCCAAATGGAAATTCGTCAGATAGAACAGTTTCGACCCTGGTCAGACTTCGCTCTCCGCGCAATCTGATCTGAGTTGATACCGTTTACCCTTCCCACGCGGTCCTTTCCTGCGTGACGGATCACAGTTTAGTCTGTAACCGTATCAGAATTTCAAATTTGTTGATAAAGACTTAACACTTGTTATGCTGAATAGAAATCGGTTTCTAAGAATACTTTAGATTAATTACTTAAGACACCGGAAGTCCTTATAGCGGACTTCCTTTGAAAATTAATTTCACAAATAGATACCGCTGAAAAGGCAAGAGCAGGTGGTGTAGACTAAGATCAGACTGCACTTTTGTGTAGGCCGATCTTTGTCTACACCTCCTACGAAAAAAAAGGAATATTCCGGGATCAACACGACAAGATTTGAAAGGAAGCTAAACTGTCTGAACTCACAAGTTATCTGGGTCTATTTTCTCGTTTCCGTACAATTTCATCAATCTGTCTCTAAAATATTTCACCCTTTCAGCCGGACTGGTGGATCTGTTGACCAGATAATGTAGTGGGTTCTTGCGCGGAAGGTCAACAGATTTAGACATAACTGGAGTGGTATAACCTGTTTTCTGGAGAAAAACAATATCGACACATTTGGTTTAAAATTGACAATCCATTCGTTCAATTGGAGCAGAAAATAACTGTCATAAGAGTTAAAATTATTGAAGTAAAACTAATATTAAGAATCGTGAAATATACATTCTGAAATATACATATTGGGCATTTCGAAGAGCACAAGTAAGCATGCTTAAATTTCTAATACACTTTAATGTTTGTTTTATTGAATGGAGTTAATGGCACTTTAAAACAAAATTCTAGCTATATCGTGGCGACTTGAGTACCTAACCACGGGTTCCTTGTATTTCATGACAGAACTACCACAACAATTTATAGAATATCGACTATTGTGTAGATACATATCGATTCATTTTGTCTATTCTTAACAAAATGTTTTCGGTTGGTCACTACAAATACAAGGAACTGTAATACAAATCATCTTAACATATGTTTTTTACACATCTCTCTGGAATTTACTTAATCCAGTCCTTACACCTGGGTATCTAGTATGTTAACTGTCTGTCTATAATTTGTTTTCACTTACAATACCTAACCCATTGCCTGACGACAAAATTGAAATGAGTTGCATACGGCTATTTCAAATTGGTAGATTTTAGGCTCTTTTTGCATTTTAAGGGAGAAAGCATTATTTACATAGACAAGCATAGGCATTGTTACAAGCGGTGTCTTTGAGGCAACAATGTTTTGCAAAGCTTTTTTTCTTGAGAGGCTTCAAAAGGCGGGATTTGGTTAAGCACCGGCACATCGTATCGAGTGACTCAGAGCCAGACGATATTAGATGTTTAATTCAACTTGTTTACCTTTATCGCAGAAGGTCCATGAGTCACTGAGGAAGATTTGATGGTAGACTGACGAATGGTTGGAGATGCCCGGCGATTCGAACATGCGCTGATCTTTCCGCTTCTCGAACTTACACTCCTCTGCTGTTTGGTCGGTTCAGGAGAACTCTTGGCCCCCTTTTGAGCTTTCTCGTCTAGCGTTGGCTTTTGATTTGTCTCCCTGTTTGAAGATTTTCCCCCAGTTTGAATTTCATCTAGGACCGCATCACCGACATTTTTTACCGGACTTGGAAACCTGAAATCGTCGACGTCATTTGTGACGTCATTGTTGTCGTCAAGAAATAGCAACTCTGGTTCCAAGTCGTCGGAGTTCGGCTGTGCGTCCATCTTGGCGAGGGCTGCTTCGGCTTTACAGCAACCGCAGTTATTCTTGGAGACTTTGGTGTGATCCTTGGAAGCTTCCTTTGCTGTCATATACTGAAGAAAAGCAGATTCATACCTAAATAACTTAATTGTGAGTTTCGTCTATCAAAAACGAGCGTTTTGATTGGTCGAAAAATTCTATTCATACCTCCTTGAACATAATTTTGAGCATGCAGTGATTTGTATGCTTCCACACAAAATAGTACCATACAAAAAGGTATCAAAAGATGTAGGGTTCTTGCTTTTTTCGCTCGATACTATTAAATTATAAGAAATGAAGAGAATATTTTTTGTTTTCATGGAGGTATGAACCGGAAAAAACTAATCACACTGTATGAATACGCGAATCTCTTAAGTGCAAATGATGAGTCGCGATGTCATTCAAAAAATCAAACGACCAATCAAAGTATTCATTTAGACCCGGAGAGTACTTTGAACTCCTACATTGGCTTGCATTAATACGAAACAGTTTGGTTGGTTTGGCGACTTAGTCAAGTAGTAGTTAACACGTTTAGGTCGCCAACCAGCCAACCAGCCTTTTTACTTTCTTTGTTTTATGTGACTGGCTATAAATTTTAAATATAAAGCCATTCAATATCGATACGGAGCTTCCTGTTGGAAGTCTGTGGGTTTGGCAAGCGATCCGGTTTATCTCACCATAAACAAGAGATCATATTAGATCAAAAGAGTCTAAAAGATATACATTTTTCAAAAAGTTATAAATACAGTTATTATTTTTTTCTATTTGATCGGTTAATTATATGTCCACCATTCATAATACGTGGATGACCATAATTTCATAACTGTAGTTTGATTAAGGCTGTAGGTAAATGTATTGCCTTTTGGGCGTCCATCCACATCGCTATGAGTTAATAAATAACCAATCGAGATTGTCAATCAAGGAATTTATCTACCAATAATATTATTCATTCATTGCGGAATTGAGATTTGAACCCAACATCGGCCGCCATTTGTGTGACCTTCGACCTTCCTACTACGACAAGTTTTATTGATTGATTGATTGAGTGGAGTACAACACAAGTTTTAACAGTATTTCAGTCAAATCGCGGAGGCTGGAGCACCTAACAATGGATTCCTGGTATTTCTCACACCAGTACTGCACTACATCCTTTCCTAGCCTCCAGCTGCTCATTTCACTAAGGTTTACCATTACCCACCTATTGGTGAGAGACAAAGGTCGGAAAGGATATGTGCCGTCGCCGGGAATCGAACCCACGACATCCCATAATTGAAGATTAGGAGTCTTATGCGCTACCAACTGCGCTATGACGGCGGCCACGACAAGTTTTAACCACGACCAGACTCATTTCATAGCATGGTGAAATCGCGATCGACCCTTTTCGATTTGATTATCGAAATAGTTAAAATAAGTGACTTTAAGTTAGAGAATGTAAGAAAATGTCAAAACAAGAACGTACTTTTTCCATAAACCACTTTGTGAACTTATCCGTCCCGGTATAGTCTTTCTTGCTGCAGGCGTCGTCTTTAGATGTCTGACCTTGACCCTGACTTTTCCTCTGGCCGTCCTGTTGCTTGACGACGGTTGCCTTGGTTTTCCGATATTTTTGATCACGTGACGATCTTCCTTTGTCATTCTGTTTGTTCTTGTCTTGTTGTGGCCAAGTATTTGGTCGAGTAGATACAGGTGGGCCGCATGTCCAGATATTTTCTGGAAAAGAAAATCATAGAGGCTTCACCTATTACCAGACGACAAAATTTAAGGCTTGTTGAAATTGAAAAAAAAGTTAAAGATTATAATTTGAATGGTATAAAAATGTGTCCATTTCTCATAAGATAACATTGTGGAAAATAAAGAAATTGTTTGTTACAAGCAATTTCTTAATTTCCCCGAATATCTATCAAGTCTTTTATCTAAGGAGGTGTCAAAAAGCGGGATGTGTTAGAAAAGCTTAGCTAATTTGCCAGAAAAAGTGTCACATTTTACAGCTTTTGTAGTTGGAAAGAATCATCTAGGTATGGGTTAATGTGCAAACGAGATTTTTTATGATTTACTGGGATTCACATATTGTAATTCACCTCAACATCGCACAAACCGGTAATGGTAGTACTGGTGTGAGAAATACCAGGATTCCATTGTTAGGTGCTCCAGCCGCCGCGATATAACTGAAATATTGTTGAAAGGGGCGTAAAACCCCATTCAAACAAATCCGCACAAACCGATCTGCCAACTCTCTTAAATTTTAGAATCCTAGCGAGAACACCAGCAACATAGAAAAAGCGCCTTTGGCTTTGACAGTAGTGTAATTAATGATGACAATTAGCAATAGCGAGAGCTTCCCGCTTGAAGTCTGCCATTGCCATATTATGTGCGAACAAAGCGGAATACTTCGAACTTCATATTAGCGAAATTTTCGACATCCCTAATGCAGGTCAGAGTTCTCACAATCGCCATGCTTGGCATATTCTAGCAATTGCTGAAAGCCACAGAAACACTTTGTCTCTTGCAGACTAAATAGAAAGGCTCTAAAAACCTTATGTCTTATGTCTTACTTGAAAAAATGTATCAACCGTTTTTTGGTTGGGTTGTTGTTTTATTTATTATTATTTTTTTTTTGTAATTCAAAAGCATAGAAAACCCACATCTACTATGTGCGAACTTTATTAGAGCGATTGAAAGAAACTTCAATCTAAACCCCAAACAAACATGTCAACATCATCCGCGGATAGCCGTGATCTTTTGTGCTAGTTTTTTAACTCATTGCAACACAATCCCGAATTTTTATGCGTAAAAGAAATATTGCTATTGAAAACATAGCAATTTCTTCTTTTCTCACAATGTTTTCTGTCTCCTATCCGCTTTTTTGGTCGTCTGCAACGTCTATCAATTTGGACCAGTCTAACATTTTATCGTTTTGGATTGATTTAACATTACCACAATGATGCTCTCTGACGCCCTGAAGAAATATAATCATAGAAAACTTTGTGTGATCCTCAAGTAGACCCAATCAATACACTCAAAGTGTTCGGTGTGGCAGAGTTATCGGAAATGTAAATCGGCATTGTATTACGTCTCGCGGCGAGTTAAACGTCGAAACTACAGCTGCATTAAAACTGCAGTTACGAATCTTTGTTCGCACTTCGAAAACAACAACCAAAACACTGATGGAATCCTCCTGGCTTACTCTTATTTCCTGTCCGACTCTTCAACACAACCGTTTCATTTTTTTCGTGATTAACTGTTACAGTGGCATCTGGGCCTCGCTCTGGTATGGTAGCTTTGTAATATACAGGATTTGGACCTTTATCTCCACCTATTTGTTCGTCATCGATCTTCTGGTAAGGGTTCTAAAAAGGGTTTATGATAAAGGCAATATATATATACTGATTATTTACGGATAACCGCCGAAATAAAAGAACGATTGGCCACTGAAACCTTTCTTTTAGATTTGAAGTGAATCGCTAACCCAATCATGGGTTGTCATGGGTTCGATCCCCGGCGGCGGCACATGTAAACCTAAGTGGGATAGCAGCTGGAGGCTAGGAACGGATGTAGTGGTACACTGGTGTGGGAAATACCAGGAATCCATTGTTAGGTGCATTATTGTTGGTTCGACGATTTAAAGCTTGGTAACCACAGCTCACTCAAGCTGAAGTTGCAGCACTCGTACTCGTAGGTCCATGGGCATGACTACAGTTTCTTCTATTGAGAATTTGCAGCTGTCAATCAAGGAACCAATAGGCCAATCAAATCATTCATCCAGACAGGAAGACGACTTTGAACTTTATAAATGATGCTTAATGTAGTTACTACGTGCTTAGTGCACCAACCAACCTTGTATCTTTTTGTCACATGCTACTGGCCATAAATCTTACTAAATATCTCTGTTTATTAAATACCTATAAAAGATCTAATACAACTCGACAGAAAAAAATTCAATATTCGGCGTGTACCAAAAAAACGTATTCGTCGAGTACCGTTAAACACGGACTCCTTTTTTGTGTATTGACGTTCGGGTTTTTTTTTCCCGGAAAGTTGGTTATTTCTTAATCATTTATGAGGATTTTTTAAATGTCATGTCCTAAAGGTATATAATAAAAGGAATATTACAACAGTGTGTTTTTTCTAGTTGCTGTTATCGTGTTCTCGAAACGTGTGTAGGTATTTTTTTATTGGATTCTACCTTCGGTCTAATCCAATAAAAAAATACCTTCACACGGTTCTCGAACACGATGACAACAAATAGAAAAAACACACTGTTGTAATATTCCCTATTTATTATGGAAGGTGATTTTCCTATCAGAGATCTTTGGCGAGGCCAGCGATTCATTACTGCTAATGTCGCTTGCAACTATTAAACACGTGGGAAAGTGATGACTGAGATTAGTCTGCACAAACGATTGAGCAAAGCCATCATTGTGCGCTCTTTGGGATAGGCACTGATTCATATTTTCTTTGGACGATTACCGAGTGAACCGTGTGTACCATCAAGCCCATTGATTGATATGTGGACTAGCTTACTATATTTCCAGATGTCAGATTTTTAGACTGGTACAAAAGGAAAGAAGTTGCAGACAACATTTCGAACTGCGTTAGAACTGGGAAAAATGTCAAATAAAGTAGAAACATTATGAGAAGAGGAGAAAATGGTTGTTACAAGCAAATTCTCTTTTTCACTCAAAGTTTTCAATGGTAATATTTCACCAGAGCGTCAAAAACCGCCATTGTGTGGTAATGGGTTAAGGGATGAGCATGAGGATTCTATAAGCCCAACACGTCCCTCTATTAACAGATTGAAGATCAAAAGAATCAATCGACCTTTAAAAACCATTCATCTTTCCAGGAAATTGATCTTTGACATTCGACATTAACCGACATTTACGTGAAGCAGTTTTGTTGTTTTGGTGACAACAGTTCATTGAAGCTGTTGTTACGACGTCAGGTCGCCATCCAACCACTTAACTTTTTTTGTAACACAAACTGACTATGAATTTTGCAAATTAAGGCCGTTTAATTCCGAAGTGGAACACCTTGTTGTAGCCCAAAGGGCTTGGCTAGTGTTTTGGTTAATTTGAACACTGAAATAGTCTTTACCACCCATTTAGGTCGGTTTACTTGTCGAGGGATCAGTCGTTTTCCGGTTAACCATGGATCACTCAGTATTTCTGCTGTATTGGGTCGGCTTGTCGGATTGTACTGTAGAATCCGGCGTACCAATACCATAGACTCTGTGAAACGATTAATAAACGTACTATAGACGGAATGAAAATATACAATATATAATCCTCTAGGTAAAATCGTTTTGATCTGAATTAATGAAATTATTGTTAAATTATTTACTCTCAGTAATATTAACTAATGTGGAACTATATGGTACTATTTCAAACTTGTAAAATCTTTATTTATTTAATTTCTCTAATGATCTATGCCTAATGATTATAAGAACAAAGATGGCTCTTTTTAAAATTCGTTTTTACTTTCATACTCGCATGAAAAAACAAAGCAACTTAACCCCTTCCCACCCTTACCCTCCCCCCCCAAAAAAGGTTTAGGTTTAGGTTGTCAACCAACAAGTTATTTTTATTATTACATGATACTGGCTAAATACTTTTATAAATAAAGCAGTTTATAATCAAAGTGTAACTTCCTGTTGGAGTCAATGAGCGGAGCCAACGCAGTCAGAATGCAGGGCACGCAGTTGGCCATATACCACTGAATTATAAAACAAATACCAATATAGGATAGTGAATCCAATGCAAGGTAAGCCGGCATAAAAGGTAACCGTTTTTTTTGTTGTTGTTGTTGTGTTGTTTTTTTTTTCAGGAGGACGAGGGCAAGAATGCGAAAAAGACACTGACTCTTTTTTTTAAAAGATCACTAAGATCGCAATATTTGAAGGATTTTGAAAACTTCGAGATCATATAATTTAACTATTATTTATCAAGTTGTAAATTTTCGGAAATTTATTTGCGTGAAACGGTTAAACATAGTAGATTCAAAAACGCCATCTCATTTAGAAACAATTCTACTTAAAATGATTATTTAAAAAATGGGGGGGTGTTACAAAACACGTGACTGAATAATTTATCCCCAAATATTTTTAATCCATTTTCCTTTCACTAAAATGCATTAATATCGGACGCCTTTGCTAATGAAATAATCAGAAAATAAATCCTATGTTGATGGATCTCATTAGGATCGTCTAAATTCCATCAATATAGTTCTAAATAAGAATCTCAATATAATTTATGTAGGCGGCCGAAACGAACCCTATATTTGTCACAAACAAGTGTATAAAGCGACCATTTTCTTAAACGACCACATTTTGGTCGTCCATTGAGTGGTCGCTTAATACAAGTTTAACTGTATATATGTATACAGTTAAACAGTTTAGTGGGGAGAAAAAATATGAAAATGTCATTAGGTGTGCGTGTATAAATTGCAAGAATAAAGCTTCCTCGCATATCGTAAAATTGATAGTCGCATATCGTAAAAATGATTAGAATAAAGCTTCCTCGCATATCGTAAAATTGATAGAATATATATTCTATCAATTTTACGATATGCGAAGAAGCTTTATTCTTGCAACTTATAAACGCACACCTAATGATATTTTCATATTTTTTTCTCCCCATTTCGTTGATTATTCCAGATATATCATACCAAACGAGACGGTCCTTTCGAATCTTAGCCTCTGCATTTTCATATCCTCCTCTAGCTCGCTGAGCTGGGCATCATTGAAAGGAAGACGTCCATTTAACATTGCAAATAGAATTATGCCTCTGAAATAAACCCAAACAATAACTTTTAATTCAAACTCTAGATTATATTTTGAAAGTTAATATACAACTTTTCTTCCTACTCTTAGAATAACCCAAACAATAACTTTCATTCAAAACTCTAGATTATATTTTGAAAGTTAATTCACAGCGTTTCTGTCTAATCTAACATTTTAACATTCTTTTTTCCGAGGCGAATATTTTTTCCGACATTTGTCTTCCATCAATGGTTGGAATAATTGAAACCTAAGCTCGGGACGGATGTCGAGGAAGTACTGGTGTAAGAAATACCAGGAATCTATGGTTAGGTGCTCCAGACTCCGCAATATCACTAAAATAATGTTAAAGTATTAGATTACAAAGAAATCAATCTTACATTTTTTTAAATCTTCATACTGAGGGTCTTTATTTTCTGTACGAAATTGGTGCAAATTTTAACATTTGTCATGCTGAACCCGGAATATTCCTGTTTGGACGGGAGGTTTAGACAAAGATCAGCCTGCACATATGTACAGTCTGATCTTATTCTACAACCCCTGTCTGTCCCGTTCAAGCCTGAAGTAAGTATATAATCAGTTTTCAAACGAACTATTGACATGCAACTAGCGCTTTCAGTGATTTCAGTCCTTTGATTTTGATGCAATTCTAAACAGGATTTTTATTCAGCATGACAAGGATTAAAGCAATTCAACTTACAAACTCCAAGCATCAGATTTGGTGCCATCATAAGGTTTCATACGTATGACCTCAGGGGCAGTGTAAGCATAGGACCCACACGATGTCTTCAACAGAGCAGTCTTGTCGGGAGTAAACTTGGTGGAAAACCCGAAATCTGGAAATCGATAATTCAACTGTATTATTAATTAACAGGACAAAAAAGTGTTTCGAATTATCCTTATATCATAAAATTGTCCTTATGACATAATGTAATCTTCATAGTACATTGTTAATGTTTTTTATTGATTTCAAAATGCTAATTTTTCATAACTTTTTAAAACTTTATGAAAAAGAAAAATACATAATATATATGTCAGATGTCACAATTAATTACTGGCCTAATAAGTGATTTGATCCCTCAATCGATATTTTGAATGACCTTGGCGATCCGTGAATTTACATGTCCAGGGCTTGATTCATACGGTCGGCAAATATTCACCCGACATTTGAAAAAAAGCGTTTATATTGTACGTCATTTGTATCTGACCGATTCGGCAAAAAGGGCATTAACCCTTTCCCACACAATCACGCCGTTTGGCGCCTGCAATAAAAAAAAGCTTTGAAATATTTGGAAAATGTAGAAATTGATAATTACAAGCAATTTCTTCATTATCCAGGATGTGTTATACCCAAAAAGCAAATATTTTGAAAATGTCATCAACTAAAAATTGTCGTCTGTAATATCTTTGAATTCGGACCTGTCCTAAATTGTGTCGTCTTGTAATGGGTTAATGTTGGACTGCTATGGTTAGATTGACCATCTTTTGCGAAATCACTGTATGAGGCCCATCTAACTAAACGAATATGTTCAAAGATCACCATTAACAATTGATTCTGAACAAACTGCCTTTAGATTACACTCACAATACTATTTCATGTCCACGATTTGAATTTCGATCTTACTAAAATTTTCTTCTTATATAGACCCCTACTTGGCTCTGTGATTAGAGCGGTGACCGCGTGACATTGAATACATTATTTTGTTCCGCGGCAACAGGACCGTTGGGTATATCCTCGGGCGAAGCTTTTGGGTTCGCTAGCCGAGTAATGGTGATGTCCGAAAAACACACCAACGAGTGGACTTTGTCGTAGCTATAGCATTGTTCAAAGAGGCGTGAATCCTTTTTTATTCCTTGGGTTTTAAAGTGAATGTGAATTTATGATCGATAAAACATTGTAGAAAAAGAAGAAATTGCTTGTAAAAGCAATTTCTTCTTTTTCGACATTATTTCAAAACTTATAGAATGATTATTTTTTAGTCAAATCCAATTTACCTTTTCGTTTGCAAAACCTTTACATTTGGAAAGGTCTAATATTTTTTGCAAAACAAAAAAAGGTTTAACCAAATTGTGAGAGAGCTAGTTCCTATACCAAAACAGAAAGTGAAACATTGTACGATTTTAAAAATCCGTAATTACCTGTTATCTTTATATTGTTTTCGTGATTCAGCAATATATTTTCACATTTCAAGTCCCTGCAAAACAAAGTTCCAAAACATGAAATTGAATACATGAAAAATGGCTCCAACAAATTCGTATCAACCCTTTACTGTACAAACCCTGGATTTTACGTTGCTATGATTTTATACTTGAGAAAAAATTTTGGAAAAAGAAGAAATTGCTTGTGACAAGCAATTTCTTCTTTTCCCACAATAATTTCTACCACAAAGGATGGTTTCATTTCAAATTGCTTCCAATTGTCATTGTCGTCTGCAACCTCTTTCGATTTTCACCAGTCTAAAAATTTAAAAAAAAAAAAAAAAAAAAAAAAAAACGGGAAAGAGTTAAACTTTGACACGCAATAATAGTATAGGTTGAACAATGGTCAAACAAATAGTTAAAGTTTTGGCTTTTTTTTCCCGAAAAAAAAAGAGATTTTAATAGGATGCTTGGGTTAATATAGTACGAGTAAGTGTAGCATAGAAAAACATATGCATTATCGATAGGCGAACAAAACCTCGAATCTACAACTTTTAGTCAAGAGGTTTGGGTTGCCCACCGCCGATATAAAGTAGTAAAAAGACTTCAAAAAGTTTACACGAAATTTCAATAATTTGGGCATAGACATTCTAGCTATCAGCGTTTTGTTACCAGAGTCTTTCGAGATGATCCCGGTGTATAAACGTTCAAGCATGTTGAATCCGATTGGAAGTTGCCTGCATGGCTAAATATCGCCAGAACGGAGTTTACAGTACAAACATTTCCAGGTAATTTAGGAACCCATTCGACCGCCCTCGTTACTTGGTTATGTCTTAGAAATGCTGGACTAAAACATACTTTTAAACCACAAAATGCCATATTTAAACGAGGATATGAAAACTTTTACAAGAGAATTAAAAAGAAGATAAACGATCGAAAAAGAAATTAATCAAATGATAAAACAGCAATTAACAAAAAGATATGTTTTTGGTCAGTTCACTGTATTGAACCATCTGTCTTAAAATACTACAGTTAAATCCTGTTAATTCAAACTGCAATTAGTCAACAATTTTTGTTGCAAATAACTAGCAGTTGCTATTTAAAGGAGCTATCTAATATTTGTGAACGAAGGTAGTGGTAAGCAGACAGTGAATTCATTTTATGAGGGTTAATGATAATGATGATATCTTTATTTCGAGAAGGTAACCTGTTAAGGCATATAAACCTCGTTTTCAACATGGCCTTCGAATCAACACATTAACAACTTTTACCTCCCCCCTCCCCCTCCCTCTCTCTCTCTCTCTCTCTCTCTCTCTCTCTCTCTCTTTCTCTCTCTCCCTCTTTCCCTCCCTCCAGCTCTCTCTATCTGGTTAACAAAAGTGATTTATTCAAAATCAAGTGCAAAATAGTGATAACGTTCTTTTTTCAATTACCTTTGATGAATATTTACATATAAACATTTAAATACAAATATTAACGCATACATGTGCATTTATATTCATAGTTATACATTCTACATAAAAAGGTTAGAATTCAAGAACAATTCTTAGAAAAGATTAAACTGCTTTTTCTTGTTCTTGTTCTTGAAGGTTATGGGTGTAAGTTCACTTCTTAATTCAAATTTAATTTCATTCCAAACATTGACAAACGGAAACGGTTCTTAAAAACATGTTCTTGGATGATTTCACTGTAGCAGTACATGCCGATAGCTTAGAGTAAAAACATCATAAGTGTCTATACTTTGTATAGACACTTATGATGTTTTTGCACTAAGCCACCAATGAATCCAGTTACCTGTGAACTATCCCATTCGAGTGTATATGGTGAACACCTTCTGCCATCATTTTAAACAAAGACCGAGCTCGATCCTCACCAACACCTTTACTGCTCTCACTAATTTTCTGGTTTATAAGGTCTAGTAGATCCCCTCTACTACAATATTCCATCACCACGTAAAAACGGTCCGTGGTTTTGAACTGCTCGTATACTTCAACCTGCCAAGAAAGATATTTTTTTTTAGCTAGCAAAGCGTCTGCTTTGATAGCTTAAATTAACAGACAAAATTTTGAGGTCGTCTCAAAGTTCAACAAGTGCAAACTGCCACTGGAGGCTTAACCACTAAATCCGTTAAATGACTACGCCATATTTTTAGCTAGCAAAGCGTCTGCTTTGATAGTTTAAATTAACAGACAAAATTTTGAGGTCGTGTCAAAGTTCAACAAGTGTAAACTGCCACTGGAGGCTTAACCACTAAATCCGTTAAATGACTACGCCATAAACAGTAGTTCTGATGTAAATAAGGAAAATTGCAAAATCTGCCTTCACATTCATCTCCTAGGTATTTTGCGCTCACTTGAGCACATCTCGTTAAAAATGACTCTGATCAGAGTCTTCAAAGCAGTTGAAGATGACATTTTCAAATTATTGAAAATTCTAAAATACTTATATTTCTGGATGGAAAATAATTTTGAAAATGAAGAAATTGCTTGAACAAGCAGTTTCTTCATTTTCCAAATTGTTTTCCACAAATTTGTTCTTGAGGGGCATAAAAAGGAGGGATTGTGTGGGAACGGATTAACTCCGTGGTTACTTTAACCTCGTGTCTAATTATGATAACGTTTGACAAAGAACATTTCTGAACAAAACAATGCTTTGCTAACTTACAGTACTTTTCAGTAATTTAATTTTATTTTGTGTGAGGCTGTTATTGAAATTATTTTGTATTCCTTGATCAGAATAATAGGTTCAATACCTATTCGGATTTACTATTGATACGTATCCGATAACTACAAATAGAATCGAAAAATTGTGCGTTCCAGTGGCATGGCTTTTGGTATATCAGAAATATATAAAGTTAAAGCGAGAAAGAATTTGATCTTTCTCAGTACGAATGCTAACGATTCAGTAGTCTTCAGACCTGATTCCTTTATAACAGATGCAAAAAACTGTCAGAATTGTCAAACTCAAAACGAAAATCGCCATGGATAGTAAACAGTGATTACAAACAGAAAATAAATTCTTATGAATAAAGCTATTAGTTACATACAAATTCCTATTTTTCCAAATGCCTTCTTAACGGATTATTGGAATTATCCATTTTGTCTCCCCTACCCGATACATTTTTGTATATTTCCCGCATTGATTTCATTCTTTTGGGCTCATGAAAACTTTGATTATAAGCTGGTGCATTTTTGACAGAAAATGCGAGAACATAACCAATTGTTGTGCTAGACATTTTAGTATAAAATTTACATTACTTACCACATTTTTGTGAGCTGGTAATGGGCAGTGATTTCCTAGTTCACGAGGTAAAAACTTCTTCAGAAACTCCTTTGGCACGTTCTTACTTTCGATCACTTTAATTGCAACCTTTAAAAAGAAAATGGTTTTCAAATTCGGATCATGTACGTGACCCATCAAGTTCGAAAATTATAGACCCTGGTCAGCCTGTTGGTATTACAATTTTACCGGAGTCCATTGGAATATGGCTATTAGTAGAATGGCCAACCTACCTTACTATTGTATTTTGTTATCAAAAGATGCCGATCCCAGTCTCGTGTTTGATCATATCTCGTTTTCATATACTTGTGATGCGAAATTTTCAGAAAAACTTATTCGCGGGATGGGTAACAAAATGTAATTATATTTCGTCGGAGGGCGAACTAAACCACGTAACTATAGCTTAACCAATATTCTGAGCTTATAATTGTTTTCACGAAGCTCGTCAACAACTTTAATCAGTTACCAGACGACAAAATTTCCAAGAAGTTGCATACGACATCTTTTCGTTAATGGTTCTTAAATTTCTATGGTCTTTTAGGAAATAGAAAAAGTGTTGGGAATAAATAATCGCCTGTTACTAGCCATGTCGTCATTTTCTACAATATTTTCCACAGGTCTTTACTTTAGAGGAATTTAGTGGGAATCCGATAAAAGGTCTTAAACAGACTAGGAAACACTCTTAAAACCCGAATTCAGCTTGCTAACGGTCGCCCTTCGCTCTTCTTGAAAAGTGGCAAAACAATATATAGCCTATCAAGGGAAACGGGACCCACAAGACATGCGTATAGTTTATCTATCAAAATTCAAGGGTTATGATTTGTGATTTTTTCATACCTCCATGAACACGCAAATAGTTTCATTTTTTCGCACAGAGTAGATCAATACAATACTACTCAAAAAGAGAAAAAAATATTTGCTTAATTCTAATAGGTGGTAATGGAGATACCTTTATGTCTTTACTTTTTATTCAGGTAATAACCTAAAATTTAGTCACACTTATGTATGAATCCATGTCGTGTATTCAAACAGCAGGATTAATTTTTTTAGATTTATATCTCAACAAAAACAAAAATATTTTCCTTCTTCCTAACTATCTACAAAAAAGTTTGGATCTATAGGAGGTAATTAGAATTAGTATATCGAAAACGGATTTATAGTTATTCTAGATAAAGTGAATGTAAGGCACAGTATGACCCGAGTAGATAATGTTTGCAATTTCACTGAGGTCTGCTTCGTCCTTAAACAAGAAAATTCTAACTATTCTCGTTTTCTCAAAGCCCTTCAATATTTTAATCGGGAAAAACACTGTTTGATAAGAGAAAAGCAATTTCGTTTCTACGTACACTAACTAGAATGGTCATTTTGATTTAAGCCCACCATTATTTGTCGCTAGAAACCTTTATTTTAAAAAAGAAATAAATTCATCATTTGAAGTATTTTTTTTTTTTTTACTTACGAATAGAGTTTCATTCTCACTGTCTCTCGCTAGATCAGCCATTTTCTCATTTCTCGCTAGTTTGGATGGCAGCACTTCAGCCAGTTTAACTTTAGCGTAGGCTCCTTCTCCTACTGTCTTCTCAATCCTGTATCCGTGATTCATACAGTCGGCTCGGATTACGTCCTCGGCTATCTCCACGTAATTCCTAACTGGGGCTTTAAAGATGGAATCCTTTACCGGCGCTGGTACAGGCGCCGTTGTAACAGGCTTCTGTTTCAGTGTGTTATTTTCTTTGACTTTAACCGGACTTGTAGCTCTCTGCTTTTCTTCTCCTTTCTTAGCATCGGCTGACGTTTGAGCATTGGTTCTGTTACCGTAATATGCCGATTTACGCGGTAAGTTTTTGGTGGTCATTGTCGTTTTTTGATCCGTTTTTGTGGTTGTTCCGACGGTCGATCGCTCTTTTGAAGAACTACAACGCCTCGTTGAAGTCGGGGCCTTATTGAAAACCATTCTAATGCATTTTCTTTGAAATCTTCTTGTATATCATAATAAAAATGTCTTAGTGTGTCATTACTTTCAGCGATATACTTGAGGACGTCTAGCGTCTGACGTTACTATGATAATAACGTCGACAAACGTTACGTAAAAACCAATGACGTCACGGAAATTACGTAAGTTGTCGTAAAGATATTGTTCACGACGCGGAGACTTGAAGCAGACTTGACGTCGATTAATACATGTTAAATATTGTGCACATTTCAAATACATACACAAACACATACATATATGTTTAAACTAAACTAAGATTCTGATCTAGCTCGCCGGAGTCGCAGTCTGGTCTTAGTCTCGGCCAGGTACAAAAATGTATTTGACCAATCGCTGGCCCCGCCCACTGACTCCCTAAGCACCGCCCATTAACTCCGACAGGAAGTTCCGCTTCCACTTTCAAAGGCGTTATTTTGCAAAATTTATTGCCAGCAGCATGTATCAAAAAAGTAAAATGATTGGTTGGTTACCTAAGCGTCGTAACTACAGCTTGAATAAGGTGTCGTTACGACGTTTAAGACACCAAACAAACAACAAAGGTAAACGAAAATGGCGGAAAATTTCGGAGTTGAAAAGTTCAGGTCCCGACTGAATAAATTATTTGATTGGTCGGTTTTTTCCTTGACTGACAGCCGCGATTGGTTAATTATAGAAGCATAAGGCTTTTTGGAAGGCAAGAGATATTGTATCTCGGTCACAGAAAATTTGAAATTATATTTGAGCGGTTACATAAAGAAGTGACCCCTTAACAGCTTATCTCTATCAAAGCCCTCTATTATCGAATGTTTTGCGATGTTGTTTGTTCCTTGAAGATAAAAACAACATTTTATGTTTTGTTAATATTTGGAAACAGATTCGTGTCGAGTTAGAAGATGTGTTTTAAATAGTTAAACTAAAAATTAATACCGTTATGCAATGGATCTTACGTTGGTGTGTTTTCGTGATTTAACACATTATCAGACGACAAGACTTAAGACTAGTCCAAATTGAAAGAAGTTGCAGACTACAATTATTGAAAGATGAAAACTTATAAATCTTTGTCTTTTGAGGTAGAAACCATTTGTGGATAATGAAGAAATTGACTGTAACAAGTATTTTTTTCATTTTCCACAATGTTTTTAAAGCCTTTGACTTGAGAGGCGTAAAATCGGGCGTGTGTGGGAATGGGTTAACCATTTACCAGGAGTCAAAATCAAAAACTGCCCCACTTCGAAGGAAGTTGGAAACGTTGATTTAAAGGGGAGGTAAATCGGTAAAGATAAAATGTCAACATAGGTAACGTGGTAAGGAAATAAGGAATTACTTGAATCAAGCAGTCTCTTCATCTTCACCTTTCCACTTGTCAATTTTTGTCAATGTCGGAAAACCAAGTGATTTATTATAAAAAGGTTCTATTGAGCATTTTTAAATCGTTTCATCGCAGTGTTCGTATTTGGAATATACTACTATAGAAGAATCCCGCTTTTTCTACGCCTGGGAAATGGAAAATGTGCTTGTAACACGCATTTTTTCATTTCCTCATAATATTTTCTTTCCTATTTGGCACGTGTTTTAAATGTTTAAAATGCCGTCTGCAATTTTCTACAATTTGGATCAGACTAACATTTTGTCGTCTAGTAATGGGTTAACAGATAGCGTAAATATTAAGCTTGGGACATGTGAAAATTGGGTTTTCATAACAATTGGTCTGGTCTATATCAGTCGCTTAGGCAAGATAAACCGATTCCCACACAACGACACTCCTCACGAAAAACCCTTAAAAAACCTTGTATGAAATAAAGAAATTGAAGATGAAAATGAAGAAACAAGCAATTTCTTCACTTCCAAAATTGTTTTCTACACAGAAAGTCTCAGCAAAAATCTAAAATTTCACTAACGTTCAATTGCCATCTGTAACTCCTTTGAATTAAGACCAGTCTAAAATTCCGTTGTCTTGTAATGTGTTAACTTATCAATCGCAGCTTCAATCAAATAACAAGCTGACCAATGAAATCATCCATTTAAACCAGGAAATGAGTTTTGAACTCCTACATTGGCCGCCATTCTTTTTACCCTTTTTTCTTTGTTTTGTGACTTAAACGGCATAACTATAGCTTTTCAATCTGTAGTAACGACGTTTAGGTCACAAACCAACTTGAACCTACCTTTCTGTTACATGCTACTTGCCAGAAACTAAAATAGCACCAGTAAAAATCAAAACGGGACTTCCAGTCGGAGTTGATTGGCTTGGCTAATTGAATAAGAGGGCGGAGCAAGCAATTTGTCAAGTGTAATTAACGACGTTTTTTGACGATAGATTGTTACGTCAACATAACGTGGTATGGATGGCAATGTACGTTTAAAGGCGGTTCTAATCGGGGATCAAGGTGTAAGTAAAACTAACGTCATTCGAAATTTCCGGGAAAGCTTAAAACACATTCAGGCAAAAACACAAACTCAGACACTCAGAATTCAGCGATATAATTCATATGAACTTGAAGTGTATTTTGAAAGGAAATATTTGATGGACCGACGAAAAGTTGCCATGGTTATTTGGGATACCTGTGGTAAGTTTAACTTTTTATTTCGGATTTTTAGCGTCTTTTTTCTCCTAATTGACGGATCGCAGCTCCGAATAAAAAATCGTTTGATCAATCAAGCATTTATTTAGACCGGCAGTGAACTTTGAACAGTAAAATCTATGTCAAGCATTTGTCAGTGTGGTGACATACAATCTAAACGTCGTAACTACAACCAATCGAAATTGCTGTTACGACGTTTGAGTCTTCAACCAACCATTTTACATTTTGAAGAACTTACGGACAACTTATTTTGCAATAATAACACCGTTTAACACCAAGGTAGAAATTCCTCTAGGAGGCTAGTGGGCGTGTCTAGCGATCCTTTAATTGTAAAAGATAGCCGTAAAAATAACGTATGTTACCTGTCACGTGAATAGGAGCCATCTGGGAAGAACTGAGAAGTTGGAAATGGTTAAACCCTTAATACAATGCGTGGTTTGAGCAGGTTGACCGGGATATGAATGTATTATAGTCATTCTACCTTACCATAAGTTGCATCTTTGAAATCGCACAAGTAACGGGTCGCAGGCCAGGCCAAATGACCACCAACACGGCACTCCAACAGAAATGTTTAACAAAAATGTCGAATCGCAAACTTCATTACCTGTATGCGTGTAATCTTCTGCCCTATAGTCCTTTTCACCAAAATATAATCTTTTTCATGAAAACAATCTGACCAAGGTAATGGCCCCCTTAATAATAATATATTTTTTCCCCTCCTTTCCCTACTTTTTTCCCCTCTTCGCAATTAGTACCTTTCTCTCGTCACTATCTGAATGTATTGTATGTAAGCAGTTTATTTTGTTATGTTCGTATATCATATGTATGTGTATGATTTGAACAATAAACGATTTGTATTGTATTTGTATTTGTATAAACGAAGATTTTGATTGGTCTATCGAATTCTTGATTGACTGTCACGATCCGTCAATTGAGATAGGATGGATCCGATCTCCTTTTCAAATCTTTAAAGAACAGACATTTTTCGCATGACAGGCTGCATATGATTTGTTTCTTGACCGAAGTCATTTGATAACTAATTGATTGGAATGCAGTGAAAATTTGAATACACTTTATTATGATAAAGAAAGATAACTGTGACAGATTCATGCTGTGATGAAATTCGATTCTCTACCTTTTTTAACTGAATTTTTATATACAGTCGGTCTTCCTTTAGTGACCACTTCTATTGAGTTTTGTTTGTTTGAATGGGGTTTTACGCCGCTTTCAACAGTCTTTCAGTTATATCGCGGCGGCTGGAGCGCCTAACAATGGATTCCTGGTATTTCTCACACCAGTACTACCATTACATCCTTTCCTAGCCTCCAGCTGCTACCCCACATAGGTCTACGATTATCAACCCATTGGTGAGAGACAAATAGTCGGAAAGGATGAGTGCCGCCGTCGGGAATCGAACCCGGGACCTCTAGAATGATAGTCCGACGCGCTACCAACTGCGCTATGACGGCGGCACTTCCATTGAGAATGCACGTCCATGAAGCGAAATTGTCGAAATTCCCTTTTTTTAAAAGCTAAAGCCTAAGAAGTGAAATCATAAGTAAAACATATGTTTTTGGAACTCCTTAGAACTCGCTGAATATGATTAAAAGGGTCACCCAATAAACATTCCAAATAAAACATTGTTTTGGAAATAAATATATATTTTTTTTATTATAGAATTAGTAAAGGAGACGAAGTTTGTAAAACGTTACGTATGCAAAAAAGTTGATATTTCATATCTTTTTTAATAAAGTATATTAGGCAACCACTTGTTGATGGTCACTTCATTGGTAGCATAATAAAAGATATTCTGTATAGTTAACTGAGTGATTCTGCATTTGACAACTTTTCTGTTTACGATTCAATATACTTTTTCACCGAACAATTATGTTTTAAACTCCAAAAAAAGCTAAAATGAATTCACCTTTTCAGTATATCTTAGCCCAACAAGAATTTGCGGAAATATTTCTCAGAACCACTTATGCATGTACTTGTCAAAGTTGCGAAAGTATACCATATGTCCAATGACTTGTGAGGAAAGTAGACATGGATAAGACTGAAAATCGAGATGGTGAATTGTGATTTTACTGCACAACAAGTTTTTGACTTGTCAAAATTCAAAGAAGCTGTGTACGACACTTCTTTTATAATTTTTTTTTCTAGTTTAACCTTTTTTTTTAAACTAAGGATTTTACTGCGCTGTGATTTTATACCTGAGAATATATTATGGAAAGAGGAGAAATTGCTTGTAACAAGCCATTTTTATTTTTCCCACAATATTTTCTACCACATAGGTTTGTTTCAATGAAAAATTATCAAATTTTCATTTTCGTCTGCAATCTCTTTCAACTTAGATCAGTCTGCAAGTAAGATCTTCATAATACTATACAAGTGTCAAACTTTGCAGCAAATAATATCAGAGGAAAAAATAATCAGATCACTGAAAAATACTGTAAGCTCGCAGAGCATTGTTTAATTCAGTCATCTTCTTTGTCAGACGTTATTATGATGAAAAAACGAAGTTAAAGTAACCAAGAAGTAAGCCCATTCACACACAATCCCTCTTTTTTTATGCCCCTTAAGAAAATAGTTGTGGAAAAAATGTGGAAAATGAAGAAATTGCTTGTTACAAGCAATTTCTTCATTTTCACGTTGTTTTCTACAAAGAAAGATACATATTTGAAAATTTCAACAAATTAAAATTATCGTCTGCAACTTCTTTGAAGACTCTGATCAGAGTCATTTTGGACACGATGTGCTCTAGTGAGCTAAAATACCTGGAAGATGAAAATGCAGGCAGAGTATCCAATATTCCTGAAATACATAAGAACTACTTTTTATGGCCTAGGCATTTAACGGATTTAGTGGTAAAGCCTCCAGTGGCTGTTTGTACTCGTTGAACTTTGAGACGACCTCAAAATTTTGTCTGTTAACTTAAGCTATCAAAGCTGACGCTTTGCTATCTGAAAAGCAAAGCTTAAACAGTTCTTATCCATAAAAATAGCTTAGTTTTTTTACAAGTGGTTTAAATCAAATAAATGTTGAGAAAACAAATTTAACATTAAGAATTATAACAAAGAAGATTTAGAAAGGGCAGAGGACTGGATAGAAAAGAAGAGAAATGGCCGAAGTAAGGTCATAGCTTCCGCACAAAATAGTCCCATACAATAAAGTATCAAAATTAGTAAAGTTTTTGCTTTTTTCGCTCGTTGCTTTAAAATTATAAGAAATAAAGAGATCATTTTTTTATGGATGTATGAATCGAAAACCCTAATTACACTTAGGTATGAATCCGCTTCGCGTTAGGCAATTGTTGATAAATTGTGAATAATCTGAATATTAAAGTTTTTATTCACGCGAGACTCATTACGTGTGGTCAAGTGCAGGCAAGAATATAATACCCTCAACTGTGACAAAATAATCGTGAATGTGGTGTAAACTTGTTTAGAATGTTATAACTTCATTGGCCTCGCCCAGTGGCTACGACAGGAAGTTCCGTTTCTATAATAATCCGCGTTATTTTGCAAAAATTATGGCCAGTAGTTTGTAACAAGTAGAAATGTTGGTTGTCGACCTGAAAGATCGTAACTACAGCTTGAATGTGGCTTTTTAAATGTCAAATAAAAAAAACAGAGTACAAAAATGACGGCCAAAGTTGGTTAACTGCTTATTTGTTTGTCAATTGACAGGTCGCTGCTGTAAAAAAAGCTTTTGATTGAATGGGGTTTTACGCCGCTTTCAACAATCTTTCAGTTATATCGCGGCGGCTGAAGCACCTAACAATGGAATCTTGGTATTTCTCACACCAGTACTACCATCACATCCTTTCCTAGCCTCCAGCTGCTATCCCCCATAGGTCTACGATTATCGACCAATTGGTGAGAGACAAATAGTCGGAAAGGATGAGTGCCGCCATCGGGAATCGAACCCGGGACCTCTAGATTGACAGTCCGACGCGCTACCAACTGCGGGTAAAAAAGCTAACCCCGACACATCGAGTATCGAATCAAATCATTCATTTAGACCGGATGTGAAATAACACGTGCAACATTGGCCGACATTTGTTATAAGCCTTTTGCTGGTATTTCGACCAATCGCGTCTGTAAATCAAGGAATTAGCCGCCCAATCCAATCATTTATTCAGCTCGTACCTGAGCTTTCAATTCCGACATTGGCCGCCATTTTTGTTTACCTTTTTCATTTGTTTGGTGACTTAAACGTCGTAAATACAGCTTATTCGAGCTGTAGTTACGACGTTTAGTTAGCCAGCCAACTATTCTACTCTTTTGTTACATGCCGCTGGCCATAATTTTTTCAAATGAACGCCGCTAAAATCGAAGCTGAACTTCCTGTCGGAGTCAAAGGACGTGACAAACGAAGTAAGTGGGTAGACCCGCGATTGGTCAATTGACCGCCATCCTTATTGTATAGTGGACTCTTAACTCTGTTCACAGGGTTGTTTAATCTAAAGTTTGATGTTCCTGTTTATAAGTTCGACATCTGACCAGCTAATCAAAAAGTGTTCATCTAGAATTTCGCGAAACTTATAACGACAACACCGATAAAATCTGACATTTGCTAGTCAAAGTTGGCATTTCAAAGATTAATTAGAACAAGGCAGAATCGCTATTCTAAATTGATTGATTGGTTGAATGGGATTTAACGCCACTTTTAACAGTATTTTAGTCATATCACGACGGCTGGAGCACCTAACAATGTATTCCTGGTATTTCTCACACCAGCACTACCACTAAATCCTTTCCTAGCCTCCAGCTGCTATCCCAATTAGGTTTACGATTATCCACCCATTGGTGAGAGACAAATGTCGGAAAGAATTTGTGCCGCCGCCGAGGATCAAACCCATTCTACAAACCGATATACTTATTTTCCATCCTGGTTCGTCCGCGCATTCTGTTCGCGCTTACCAGGTCGATGTCTTAACCCATTATCACATTATTAATCATTTTGACAATCCTGAAGATATTCAAAGTACTGAAAAATTCCGTAAGCTATTAAAGCATTGTTTTGTTCAGTAATCTTCTTTGTCAAACGATATCATGAAAAGGAACTTCGTTAGAGTAAACAAGGAGTAATCCGAATCCCACACGATCCCTCCTTTTTACGCCCCTAAGAAATTAGTTGTGGAAAACAGTGTGGAAAATGAAGGAATTGCTTATCACAAAACAATTTCTTCATTTTCTACATTATTTTCTACCTACAGAGATAAATATTTCAGAATTTTCAACAATTTGAAATTGTTCGTAGCAACCTCTTTGAAGACTCTGATCAGAGTCAATTTGAACACGATATGCTCAAATCAGCTAAAAACACCCAGGAAATTAACTTGTATGAAGAGTTTGCAATATTCCTGAAATACATAAGAACTACTTTTTATGGCGTAGGCGTTAAAGCCTCCAGTGGCAGTTTTCACTCGTTAAACTTTGAGACGACCTCAAAATTTTGTCTGTTAACTTAAGCTATCAAAGCTGTCGCTTTGCTAGCTAAAACTTGAAGACAGGTTTGTGAGGAAAATGAGAAATTGTTTAAACAATGATCTTTCCTATTCCAAACGTGATTTATACACCAAAAGATAATTACTTCTTTTAATTTGGATAAGTTTTTTTTGTTGTTGTTTCGTCTGGTAATTTACAGGTCTCGGCAGCCAATCAATCGACCAATCAAATCAATCATTTAGACCAAAACAATTCGCTGAAGTCCAATACTTGTCGACACTAATGTGGAAGCCTTTTGATCTGGCAACTTGTTACAAGAAATTTCTTCTTTTTACACAATGTTTTCTCGAGCGAAAAATCACAAGGACGTAAAAGCCAGGAAAGGATTAACTGTATCATTATGCAAAATATATACCAAGTAACATCCAACAAAAAAGTAAAATAGTTGGCGACATAACCGTCGTATGAGTCATCAAACGAACTAAAATGCTTCACAAAATATCCGCCAAAGTCGGAGTCAAACTTTGGTTTCATTTCAAAATGAAATATTTGATTCGCCTTTTTCTTCTTCGATCGACAGCCGCGACTGCCCCTTTTATAGGACAAGATAGGCTTATGCAACCTAAACGTATTCATGATATATTAAGGATAAGTCAGATCTGTGATTAAAAAAATCCATAGAAAAACGAATACTTTACATTGAAAACACACAAAAACCCTTTGAGCACCCCCCCCCCCCCCATCATGGCAAGCCCTGGTATAATTCGAAAGCTAGCCAGAATAGGCTGCTGACGGATAACCGGCCCTGCCCACTGACCTCCAGATCGACCGAGTTAACCCTTTCCTGTTAAATCACTGGTTTTTACGTCCCTGTGTTTTTATATTTGTGAAAATAGTGTGAAAAAAAGTAGAAATTGCTTGTAACAAGCAATTTCTCCTTTTTCCACAATATTTTCTACACTATCGAATCATTATTTTCAAATAAAATCAACTTTAAATTTTTGTCTGTATAACTTTGGAATTTGGACCAGTCTAAAATTTTGGTAAACAGGAAAATAAACGCAAATATTTTTGAAATAAGAGGCAAACTTGCACAACTGTAGTTAAATCGTTGTATTCGCATAACAAAATGGAAAACAAAAACAGAAAAAAAGTTTAACATTAATGTCGAAGTTCAAAGTTCAGTTCCAGTTAAATGAATAATTTGATTGGCCGATCGCTGTCTGATTAACAGCGGCGATCCGTCAGTTTTCGCCGTTCAAGAAAGGAATCTCCTTTAAGTTATGCAGATGTTTCTCACAACACTGTGGAAAATTCACTAGTCGAAAGTGTATATGTAGTTCTTATCGAAACTAATACCAGGCAATGCAGACTTGTGGAAAAAAAGGTTTCTTGTGATCACCTACTATTTATTATATTGTCGTTGGGCGTGCAAAATGTCGTAACTACAGCTTGAATAAAGCTGTAGTTACGATATTTAACACGCCCAACGACGATATGTAGGTAATCAGAACTCAAGATCAAGGTTAAGGCCATGTTGAATAGCCTGATATTGCCAACACAATTACATCTTCATGTGTACTGCTTCAGTAAATAGTAGTCGAATTCAAACCCATGTGTTGACACGTTCAATTTATGGATATTCACGATTTGTTTAATACATTTTTTTATTTTTAAAAAAGATATAAGGAATGCTTATTCCTAAGCATTATCAATTGTTTATGTATAAGATATATGTGAGGAAAGAAGAAGCGTTTTACCTCAAAATCAATTTATTCGTCTCTCCTTATGTTCAACTGGTTTTACATAAATCGTTTTGAATTAGTAATTGATCAATCACAGCTATACAAAACAACAAGAAAAAGAACCCAAAAACAAAAACAACAAAAAACAGCCCTTCAAATCATTCATTTTGACCGGAAGTGAAATTTGAAATCCGACACTGACGGACATTTTTGTGAAGCATTTTAGTTGGTTTGGCGACTTAGAAGTCGTATTAAAGCTATAGTTACGACGTTTAGGTCGGCAATCAACTATTCTATTTTTTTGTTACATTCTACTAGACATAGATTTTGAAAAATAACGCCATTCAAAATCAAAGTGCAACTTCCTGTTGGAGTCATCGGGCGGGGCCAGTGGAGTTAGTGGGCGGGGCCAGAGATTGGACAATTATATCGCAAACTGATGGATTGGATAAGTTAAGAACAAAATTATATCTTGTCGTGTTGGGAAAGACGAGAAAGTGAAATATTAAACTATTTAGAGCTTAAAAAAACTCGAATCATCTTAATTTGTATAAATATCAAGTGCACATGTAGTATTAAATACGCTTATGTTGGCCCCAGCTATGGTGTTGATCCCGCTATAATGTTCCACGCCATAGTTGGTACCAACTATGGTGTTGAACATCATAGCTGGGTCAACGCTATAGCTGGGTGCAACACACGTTCCCTTGTTAGAACAAGTAATCGGCGGTGTTGATGGTAGAATCTATTCCGGGACTTTTGATTATTTCCGTTTATTTATCGTCGCTACCGTAGCACATGCCCATATGAGCGACGCCCCCAGAAGACGGTTAGTTGTTACGGGGTATAGTGCAAGGATACAGGACGAAACTGCTGAGAGCTCCGCCTGGTTCTTTAACGTGCTCGATGGATAGCATCGTCACACGGGGCCTCGGTTTAACGTCTCATCCGAAAGACAATTAGTTTTGTTAGTTGATATGGTCAGCCCATCAACCGGGACTTGGGATTAACACCATATTTAAACCAATAAATGTAATGAAATCAAAGTATTGAAAGTACTGTAAGCTAGCAAAGCATGGTTTTGTTAAGTAATCCTCTTTGTCAAAGGTAAAGGAAGGTTAAAGTAACCCAGGAGTTAACCATTACAATATGACAAAATCTTAGACTGGCCAAATTGAAAGCTATTGCAGACGCGACTTCAAGTTGGTGGAATTTGGTAGAAAACATTGTGGACATTGAAGAAATTGCTTGTTACAAGCAATTTCTTAATTGTCCACAATGTTTTCCAAAGCTTTTTCTTGTGATGCTTAAAAAGCAGAATTGATTGGAAATGGGTCAGAAAGAGTTCCCTACAATTTGAATAGAGTTTGTAATATTCTTAAAATACACTAGAACTACTTTTTATGGCGTAGGAATTCAATGGATTTAGTGGTTAAGCCTCCAGTGGCAGTTTGCGCTCGTTGAACTTTGAGAAGACCTCAAAATTTTGTCTGTTAACTTAAGCTGTCAAAGCTGACGCTTTGCTAGCTAAAAACGCCCCTGTTGTAACAATGTTTTTGCAGCTTGAGCAATTTTTTCACTTTTTACTAGTCCAAAATCGTATCAGGTAATTGGTTGATTGGTGTATAACCTTGTCCAAAAATGGTTTCGTTTAAGGTTGGATGAAAATAGGTGCTTATCAGTACATTGTTACTGATTTATTGATAGAAACGTACCCTGTGATTCACTGTTGATGAACTGATGTTCTAATTGTTGACTTTTTAACTTCATTGATTCGACTTTGTGGTTGGATGCGATTTGCTTCCAAACTTCTTATTTAATCTCGGAAATAAGAGCGTGGGGTTTGTGGCACAGATCCCGGGGTTGAGAGAGCGCGGGAGGTGTTTCACAGATCCCGGGATTGAGAGAGCATGGGAGGTGGGGCCCCGGGATTGAGAGAGCGTTGGAGGTGTTTCGCAGATCTCGGGGTCGATTACGCAGGCGTCTCTTCTCCAGATTGATTGCCGTTGGACATCAAACTCTCGATTTAGAGAGAAAAAATGTCATATTTGCAATTTAAAAAAAAACATTTTATGTAATAGAGGTGAGCTGTTAAAATTTCTTTAGTACTATTCTAATCACCTCACTGCACATTTTCCAACCCCCTAACTTATAAAAATACATATATTGTGATGTCTAAGTAGGTACATATAAATCCATTTTCTTAAGTACAGAGAACTCATTGGTGACGTTCTGTCCGTACTCTGAATATTTATGGGTTAGCGCGAAACAGTTGTAACTGCCTATAACCTTATAGCCTATAAAACCGAGCTTGTCTTGTCTTCACATATCGATGGGTCAGCGCGGAACAGTTGTAACTGCCCATAAGTTGATAGGCAGTTACAACTGTTCCGCGCTGACCCATCGATATGAGAGAAGGATAGTTTTGTCAAGCTATAAAGCTAGGAGATATCGTTAGTGGGTGAGTGGCTGGATTCATCATGCACTTGTAATGTTTGTATTTCATGTTATGTGTTTCTGTCACAATTCTTTATGTGTTGGGTTAATTGCAGAAAAAAATCTGAATCAGTGAAACAACAGAACAAGTTATTTTCAGAGAAAAAGACTAAACCTACTTTTCAACATATTTTATTTCATGTTAGAAATATTTGAGTCTCGGCGTGAAATTTCCAGCCATTCAGCCATTTCACAAGTCCATGAAGCACACATTGAACATCCTGCGCAGTCTCAAAGTACTTGCAGAATATTTGCTGATCCGTTTTTATCCATCCACGGATACCCTGGAATCTATTTATTTGCTACGCTACATCCTTGGACACCCGGGGAGTCCTTATTTGTTAGGCTACACCCTCGGATACCCTTGGGTACCCTTGGGTACATTTATTTGCTACGCTACATCCTCGGACACCCCGGGATGTCCATATTTGTTAGGCTACATCCTCGGATACCCTTGGGTACATTTATTTGCTACGCTACATCCTCGGACACCCCGGGATGTCCTTATTTGTTAGGTTACACCCTCGGATACCCTGGGGTACATTTATTTCCTACGCAACATCCTCGGACACAACAAACTTTTTCACCAAAACGTATCCTAAAGTAGTCATTAAATTGTGTACAGACCCCTCTATGATTTCAGAATTTTTTTCTCTCTCCCATTCTTCTATGCACAAATCTTTTTAGACTCCCTTCTTTTTCGTGTTATACCATGTAGCCTGATCTTTGATTGTACATGTTCTCACTATTCTCAAATACCAGGCCATCAAGGTGTGAGAATAAAATAGTCTTCTTTTCTTGCTCTCTTAGTAACAAGCCTGCTATGAAAAGCTTTGCCGAACAGAGAACGAAAAAAAATCTAAATTATTATATGTTTCCAGCGTAGATTAATTTTGAAATTTATTTTCGTTTTCTGTTCAGAAAAGCTTTTCGTAGCTAGCAGCCCACGTATTGTGAAATTATTGATAGAGAGGTCAGTTGAAAACTTAACGAAGACTTCATGATTCCTTTATAGAAATATTATCCCTACAAGAGCTAATCAAAGTACTGAAAGTGATGTAAGCTACCAAAGCATAATTTTTAGTAATTTTCTTTGCTAAATGTCTTGATAAACAAACGCGGTTAGAGTAACCCAGGAGTTAACAAATTACAACGTGACAAAATCTTAGACTGGTTCCTTTTAAAAAAGTTGCAAACGACTATTCCAAAATGGTTAAAATCACAAAATCTTTCCCTTGTTGGATAGAAAACATTGTGGACAATGAAGAAGTTGCTTGGTACAAGCAATTTCTTCAATGTCCACAATGTTTTCCAAAGCTTTTTCTTGTGATGCTTAAAAAGCAGAATTGATTGGAAAAGGGTCAGAAAGCATACTTCTGAAAGAGATCCCTTCAATTTGAATAGAGTTTGCAGTATTCCTTAAATACATAAGAACTACTTTCTATGGCGTAGGCATTCAATGGATTTAGTGGTTAAGCGTTTAGTGGCAGTTTGCACTCGCTGAACTTTGAGAAGACCTCAAAATTGTATATGTTATCTTAAGCTACCAAAGCTGACGCTTAGCTTACTAAAAAAACCATAATAAAAAATTCCATGGTTTTCCCTTCCTCTTATGATGGGATACATCTGAAGTTTTCTTCTAGAAATTACGTTTCAGACAGAATCGTGCCAATTGAGGTTAACGACCTTTATTGTAATAATTACTACTGCATTTAAAGAGGGTATTTAGCATAATTTGATCTTTAATTTCACGAAGTTATTAACCTATATTTATCAACTTAGGTTTTCTGCTAATTTTGTGTGTTTATATTTTCATTTTCACGTACGAAATAATTGACCAATTTTATCATCTGTTTAACCCATTGAATGACGACAAAATTTAAGACGGGTCCGAACTCAAAAAAGATGCAGACTACAATTTCTAAGTGATTGAATTTTAAAAACATTTGTGTCTCGGCTTAGAAAACATTGTGGATAATAAAGAAATTGCCTATAACAAGCAATTTCTTCATTTTCCAAGATGCTTTCAAAAGCATTATCCTTGAGGGGCGTTCAAAACGGACAATGTGTGGGAATGGGTTATCCTTATTGCTAGATTCAATTTAGGGTCGAATAAAGCGTACGATTTCATCTCGAGTTGTATTAGTTGTTGGAAGCAGGTGTTTTGTTAGAAGCAGGCCATTTTAATGCGTAGGGATTTCTTCGTAGCTTTCCTTAGAGGTAAGCTAACTGCATTTGCGTTAAGTAAAGAGCCAGATCAGCCTGTATATCTGAGTTTCCGCTATGCACTCTACAGATAGATATGAACCAGACGATTCCTCACTCGATCAGCAAATCGTTATTGGGCGTGCAAATTGTAGTATCTGCAGCTTAAATAACGCTGAAGTTACGACATTTTGCTCGCCCAACAATGAAATGCTCAAGATGTCCCGATTGGTATATTCCTAAGAGAGCCAGAATCTTTGAACATATTTAATTCAGAAGATCTTCTTAAAGCTGAAGTTATGACATTTTGCTCGCCAAACGAAGAAATGCTCTTAACGTACATCCCTACTTCTTGCAAAAGTAAATTGGTTTATAATTGTAACGCAACTGCCCATAAACGTGTCCAGCCTTTAAACCCCTATTTAATGGCTCTGATTATATTCCCCGGTATAATAGACCGGTACCGCAGTCGACTTTAACAAAGCCGGCTTATTTGGTAAAGTCGACAGTGGTACCAGTCTACCGGTATAACTAACCCGTATTGCTGACCCAGAGTCAGATATAGCCAGATACTATTTGATCCAGGCGTATGAATTTCCACCAATGTTACTCCACATTAACCCTTTCCTGTTTTTCAAAATTTTAGACTGGTCCAATCTGAAAGGAGTTGCAGACGACAATTAAAAGTGGGTGTGATTTGAAAAGAATACAATCTACTGGTTAGAAAATATTGTGGGAAAAGAAGAAATCGTTTGTAACAAGCATTATCTTCTTTTACCACAATGTTTTCTCAAATATAAAATCACGAGGACGTAAAAACAAGGGAAGGTACAGGAAAGGGTTAATGTACTTTTCATGATTCATAATTCAGTATTCTTATAGATATAGTATGTTTTTTTTTTTATAATCAAAAGTAGCCTCTAATCCGACCAGAATACACGAATCGCGCAGTCTGACCTGAATCGATGTATTTTGCAAAAACATATGGCCCCTTTTGTCATGAAGGATCGAAAAACATACATTAGGATCAACTAGGGTGACTCTTATCAATAAGATAGCTTATCTTTAAAATTATAGAAGAAATTCTCAAAAAAATAAAGTTCTAAAAATAAAACATAGAATCATTGTTTCCAAACTTCGTTGGCCGATTGGTGTTCAATTCACGGATCGGATGGTCAATCAATTTATACATCGACTAATTAAATTCATTCAGACAGGAAATTAACTTTCATCTCCAACATAGACCAACATTTATGTGCAGTAATGCTGTTCGTTTGTCGACTTAAACGTCGTAACTACAGCTCGTCGTAACTACAACTTGCACAATATGCTTGTCCAACGACGATATACAAAATCGCATTTGCTGAAATTCGTAAGATAAGAGACAGGAGGACAAATCCAACGTTTCCATATTATTATGTTTGATCACGAACTTGTTATGGTGAACTCGTTCTTCACTGACGACGAATATTAAAGTCCAGAAGTTCTATTCTGATGTGAGTTCTCAAGGATAAGGTTTTGTTTGTTCAACTCCGTTGATTGAAAGCGGATTTTTCTATCATAACTACTTACTTTAAGATCGCGGATAGATTTTCTTTCTCAGAATGGACGGTTATAGAAATATACTTCTGAAGTGAGGATCAAAAGTTTTGTTTAATTATATAAGGCACACACGCACACAAAAAGAATAATTCGTATTTTAGTGTACAGAATTTCAACAATAAAAGGAGAATACTAAGTCATTATGTGATACGAAGTTGGTAATTTTCATGGAAGATACGGGCACATTCCAGAAGACATTACTGGTTTTAGAAGCGGGTATTATAAAGCAAAAATGTACACGAAACTTACATGCTTTACCTCGAACAATCGCGAATTGTGAAAGCTGTCCTTTATTCTATTCCAATTGATTACTCTATATTTTGTAACATATATTTGTAACAGTGTTTTTTCGAGTAACTCGAAAGAGGATTATTTTTTTTCTAATAAGACACCAAAGAGACCCTAGATTCCAACTATGGACCTTGGGAGGGTTCCAGGAGGTATCGGCATACAATCTATCTTTCGAATTTTATACTTGGGTGATCACACAGTAGGCAAGTCTGACATTTTGTTGAAAGTACGTCGAAATAATCCAGGGACTGCGAGAGGGCGACGCCATTCCCTTCCTGTCCGAAATCCTGCTTTTGAAATGATGATAAACAGGAAAGATAAGCCTGTGATATTGAAGGTTATGGACACTGGAGGTAAGCTCCCTTGATAAATCTTTTTCATGATTGTAGTGGGCTGGCTGGTATAAGAATAATGATATTGATTGGCCCACTATTGTATACCTCATGTCATGTATAGTTCAGCAGTCGAAAATTAAGTAGACGTCTATCATACTTTATTGACCGATCGCGTGTGTTACTCAAAGAAAAAAAAACGACCAATAAAATCATTGGTTTTGATCGGAAGAGGTATTTGAACTCCATCATTGACCGCCATTTACGTGAAGTATGAAGCTGTATTACGAAGTTTAGGTCGCCAACAAACAATTCTATATTTTTGTCAAGATCACGGATTCGAGCCCTGAGCTGACCAAACTAACAAATTTAATTGTTTTCGGGTGATGTGTTATATCGAGGTCCTACAACTAATTGACCTCTGATGAACTCGATCTATTTTTTTTTTCAAATACTTGTTTCACGTTGATTCCGGATGGTCAAAGTTCACGTGACGGGTCACAAATGTAGCACTGGTACCACACTGACGGATCGCCAGCCACACCAACTGAACTCCGACAGAAAGATCCACTTAGAGTTTTCAGGGCGGTATTTTTCAAAGTTTATGGCAAATAATATTTAGACAAGTTGTGTGGTTTTGCGACCTAAACGTCGCTAGTACAGCTTGAAATATGAAATGTAAGTCGCAAAACAAAACAAAACAAATGCTTCACATAAATGTTGGAGTTCAAAGTTTACCTTTAACCCAATCCCAAACAAGTACGCTTTTAAACGCCCCTCAATTTGAACGGTTTGGTAAATATCGTGGAAAATGAAAAAAAATGCTTGTTACAAGCAATTTCTTCATTATACACAATGTTTTCTACCTCAAAAGATTGATTGAATGGGGTTTAACGCCGCTTTTAACAGAATTTCTACCTCAAAAGTAAAATATTTTTTAAATTTCATCAACTTAAGATTGTCGTCTGCAACTTTCTCCTTTAATTTGGACCAGTCTAAAATTTCATCGTGTGGGAATGAATTAATGAATGATTTGATTTGTACATTGTTTTTGATAGAAAGCTCCGATTCGTAAATTTCTTGTGCACATGTACTCAAATCCTCCTTTTAACGCCCCTTAAGAAAATAGTGGTGGAAAATAATGAGGAAAATAAAGAAATTGTTTGTTACAAGCAATTTCTTTTTTCAATTTCGACAATGTTTTCTACATAGAGAGATAAATAGCAACAATTTGAAATTGTCGTCTGTAATTTCTTTGAAGACTCTGATCAGAGTCATTTTGAACATTTTGAACACGATGTGCTCAAGTGAGCTAAAATACCTAGGGGGTGAACTTGCAGGCAGGGTTTTCAATATTCCTGAAATACATAAGAACTACCTTTCATGGCGTAGGCACTCAACGGGTTTAGTGGTTAAGCCTCAAGTGGCAGTTTGCACTCGTTAAACTTTGAGACGACCTCAAAATTGCGTCTGTTAAGTTAAGCTATCAAAGCTAACGCTTTGCTAGCTAAAAAGGCTTGGAAAACATAGTGGCAGCAATAGCTCTAGGGAATGTTCCAATCTTTGTCTGGTACTTAAAGCAAAGGGTCCATAATACTTGGTGTACATTCAAAGACTAGTTTAGAATGATGCAAATTGAAGATGCAAACGATAATCCAACGGGCGTGTCAATTGAAAAATAATCTGTTTCTCCTTTTCCTATGGAGTTTTCCAAAGCTATTTCTTCATTGTGTCAAAATATGGTATCTCATGGTAATGAAATGGGTGAATGTTTACCGCATAAGACAAAATTGAATCTTAATTGCAACCCAGTTAAGAATACTAACATTAAGTTTACTTAGTTCCTACCCCCGCCTTTAGCAACCCCTTGTTCATATGATCCCAATGAAATGTTAAAGTAACCTGAAATTGGTCTTGATTTAGCCAAATTTTAAACCTAGTTTGCGTTCGTCCGCACCATTTCGTCCACGTATTTCAGGTTTATACCGTTTAACAGACGAAATTGATACCCACCATGATGCAGGTAAATACACCCAGGATTATGTAATGATGAAAAAAATATCGTTTTCAAGGACTTAATCGTTTTGCCTCAGTAATTCGGTCAGGGGTTCACGTTCCAACCGTATTGAATTATCACCAGACGGCAAACGTTTAGGTTAGTCTAAATTCAAAGACATTGCAGACGACAAATTCAGGTTTGAGAAAATTCTAAAAATGTCTGTCTTTTTAGGTAGAAAAAAAAGGTTGAAAATGAGGAAATTGCTTGTTACAGGTAGAAAACAGGATTGAAAATGAAGAAATTGCTTGTTATAAGCAATTTCCTCATTTTCAACCTTGTTTCATTGTATCTTTTCTTGAGGGTGGAAAAAGCGGGATTGTCAAGGAATTCTTTAAACAATCACCTAACTGCATAATTGACCAATCGCTGGCCCCGCCCACTAACTTCGTTGGCTACGCCCATCGACTCCGACAGAGAGTCCCGCTTCGATATTTAACGTTGTTATTTTGTAAAATTGATGGGCAGGAGCGTGTTACAAATAAGTAGAATGGTTGGTAGTTACGACGTTTGAGTCGCCAAATAACAAAAATGATTCACCAAAATGGTGGCCTATGTTGGAGTTCAAACTGAGCTTCCAGTCTAAATGAATGGTTACTTTGGTCGGCTGATTGGTTGATTGAAAGCCGCGATTGGTAAATTCAAATTTAGTGCAGACGCTAATGAAATACGCTTACGATATAAATGTAATCTTGAAGGTCGTATCCATCAAAATTCAATCAGCGAACATCATGGTAGAAATTTCGAATTCAAACGGGGTAGGCCAACATCTAATGTTCCTACTGCTTCTAGAAAATAAAAAAACAACAACAAAAAACAAAACAAAACAAAACAAAAAAAAACAAAAAAACAAAAAAACAACGAGAAATAAGCCCTGGTGCAACTTGTAATTTGCCCAGTCTTACGTTGCTATCTCAATGGAATCGATCTTATTTTGCACCAAAGAGAGAGCCTTTGCGTGACATGTCATATTTTTACCATTAATTGTGATTTTGTTGAAAAGAATTGTAAATCAAAGTTCAATTTCACTAATCAAATTATTTATTTAGACCGTAGATGAAATTATAACCCCTAGATTAGCGCTTTACTCATTTTAACACAAAGGCGCCATTTACGCCCTTTGGGACAAAGTCTTTTAAACATTTTCGCAAAAATAAAGCATTTGATTATTTCAAATAATTTTTGTTTACTATCCACATTTTTTTCTCTCACAAAAGACAAAGATTTTAAAGATTTTAACAAAAGCAAAACAATTATCTTCAACTTCTATGAAATAAGACTAGTGAAAAATTTCGTTGCGTAGCCTAAGCACTATTTTGTTGGTTCGGCAACATAAGTGTGATAACTACAGCTTAATTTTGGTCCGTAACCAATGATTTGCCTTTATTTCTTTTGTTTTTATACAAAGAAATGACCAATATTACCGCAGTCGGACCTCCGTGCAGAGGCCAGTGGGCGTGACCAGCAATCACTAAAACACAGGGTGAAATGACGTAACGATCATGTCGATGTTTAGTGTAACTCGACCGGTTAATCTTTACCAAATTTATGACCAGTAACATTTAACAAAATCGTAGAATAGTCATTTGGCGACCTAAACGTCGTAACTACAGCTCGAATAAGCTGTAGTTACGACGTTTAAGTCACCAAACCAATAAAAATGCTTCACATAAATTTCGGCCAATGTTGGAGTTCAAAGTTCACCTCAAGTGTAAATGAATGATATCATTGGTCGATTGATTCTTAAACGGGCCGGTCGTTGAGATCAGACCAGCTTGAGATTTTGCAGAGCTAATATAGCCCTTTGCTACTAAATGCACTTTTCGGAACAATTACGCAATCTATCTGTTCCAAATTATGCCCTAAGTCATGCAAAGAAATGAACCAGTAAATTGAATTTCGAATAAACATTACAGTGCACGTCGAAATATTTTACATCTTTTATTTACCTATAAACTTCATAAATCAAGGGCAAGGACATATTGTATAACCAGAGCGTAATGTGATATAACTTTGTAATAAACTTCTATACTTCATTTCTACAGAAAATTACAATTTTGCGACCATTGCTTCATCTTTAAGTCATAAAAAAAGTTATGAAAATATTCAAATTTCGCCGTTTATGATGTTTTGTCTTTTAAGGTAAATTGTACGTATTTGGTGATCGTTCAATTTTCGGCTTTCTAAAGTAAACAATTTTGTTGCTTAAATGTTTTATTAGTTTAAATAACTTTACGTAACCATAATTTATGAGAACTGTATGAGAACTGGGTCCCACTCTGTGCTGAGTTCATCCACCCCTTATATAAGGAGTGCCTTATCTGAATCAATTTAGAAAAAGAAAAAAATGCGGTCGCGTATTTCTTCCTATAAATCAGCGCTTTCGCACAAACTATTTCTTCAGCGTTCGAACCTTACGCGTTTGGATTAAACTTAACTCTTTCCCGTTTATGGAAATTTTAGAATGGTCCAATTTGAAAGCGGTTGCAGACAACAATGAAAAGTGCACGCAATTCGAAATTAAACCATCCAATGTGGTGATGAAATATTGTGGGAAAAGGAGAAATTGCTTGCTACAAGACATTTTTCTCCTTTTTTTCACAATGTTTTCTCCATTTTAGAATCACAATGACGTAGAATCCCGGGTTTGTATAGGAAATGGATGGTGTCTTATATCGATTGGGAATCAAATTCTTCCAATTTAGATAAATGCATCTCGATTCTGCCTCTTGGAGAATACACCAGCATCCGCTCTGATTACGCTGGCTAATGGCGCTAGCTAAAAAGATGGATAGCCGCTCCCGGAAATCGAACTCGGAATCTCTTGATCGAGAAGCAGACGCTCTAGCTCTCGAGCACGGACAAACCACGCGTGGACACCTTACATTTATATGGTCAAGGGTTAGAATCTTTGAATCTGAAATTTTCATATTTCAAATTTGTTATATTCAAACGTCACGGTCCCATATGTGATCGTACGAATATACTCGACACATAAAACATGTTTTCGAAGGTTGATTGACAGCTCAGACGGATCGTGAGTGCCAATCAAATAATCAAATGAAATCATACATTAAGACCGAACGTGAACTTTGGACTCTCGCATTTGCCGATATTCATGTGAAACATTTCTGTTGGTTTGGCGACTTAAACGTTGTAACTACAGCTTTTACAAGCTGTAGTTACGACGTTTAGGTCGCCAGCCAACCATAATATTTTCTTTGTTACTTGTTACTGACCATACTTTTTTGCTAAAGACTTAAATGTCGGAGTTCAGGGGTCGTGTTCTGCGATCCTTTATGACTCATTGGTTTTCCAATTATGGCCGATGTGTTCGAGTTAGATGCCTATTCGTGTGAACTGAGATTTATTAATTCGGCTCTGATTTGACCAACGCCTTTTAGATCTTGCATAAAACGAAAGAAGAAAAGAACGAAATTGTCTGTTTTCCTCGTTGATGAAATAGTTCACTGTTTGAGGTACATGCAGAAATATTGATTGATTGAATGGGGTTTAACGCCGCTTTTAACAGTATTTCAGTCATATCGCGGCGACTGGAGTAACTAACAAGGGATTCCTAGTATTTCTCACACCAGTACTACCACTACATCATTTCCAAGCCTCAAGCTGCTATCCCACTTACGTTTACGATTATCTACCCATTGGTGAGAGACAAACGGAAAGGATATATGCCGCCGTCGGGGATCGAACCCATGACATCCCATGATTGACATGCAGAAATATACACAGGCTGCAAATCTGAAGATATGTTGGTTAAAAGTAACTTCTTCTGTTATCGGCATGTTTTCCGATAAAGCGTTTTTTCCGATGGTCCACAAGAACAAACGGATCGCTGGCCACGCCCACTGAGCTCCAACAGGAAGTCCAACTTAGATATTAAACGGTGGTATTTTGCCAAATTATGATCAGTAACATGCAACAAAAGGTGAAACGGTTGGTTGGCGACCTAACGTCGTGAATACAGCTTGAAAACTGTAGCTCGACATTTAAGTCGCCAAACCAACAAAAATATTTCACAATTATGTCGGCTAATGTCGGAGTTCAAAGTTAACACCAAATCTAAAAATAACCATTCGATTGGTCAAACGAGTCTTTGAGCGACAATCTCGACCTGCCCATTACATCTATGAACCCATTCCCTCCTCTTTACGCCTTTCAGAGAAAAGGCTCTGGAAAACATTGTGGAAAATGAAAAAATTGCTTGTTTAAAGCAATTTCTTCATTATCCACAATGATTTCCATCAAAAAGACCAAAACATATGAAGTTCCATCCACCTTGAAATTGTCGTCTGCAGCTTCTTTCAATTCGGACTAGTTTAAAATTTTGTTGTGTGGGATTGGTAACTTTTCTGATACTTTTTATTCTACCACTACCCATACATTGCACGTTACATAAAATCTCTGTTGTATGAATCGTGCATCGCTGAGGATTGAATCGTAAATAGATACAAAATATTTGACATTCTTCAAGGATATATAAATCTCCAATCTATCAGAGGGAGGATCTGTCTAACTCTTGTTTAATTATTTATTTTTTGTTAATAACAATTATTAATTTTATCAAACCATTACCAGATGACATAATTTTAGACTGATCCATTTAACCCTTTCCTGTATCGCAAAATTTTAGACCTGTTCAAATTCAAAGGTTTTGGAGACGAAAATTATAAGTGGGTTTAATTTGAAGAAAAATTAGTAGGACAGGAAATATAGTGGAAAGAAAAGAAATTGCTTTTTACAAGAAATTTCTTCTTTTTCCACAATGTTTTCTCAAGTACAAAATCACAGGGGCGTAATAACCAGGAATCGAATAGGAAAGAGCTAAAGAAGTAGAAGACAACAATGAAATAGTAAAAATACTTTTGTGTTTTAGGTAATAAAGAATTTGCTTGTTTCATGCAATTTTGTTTTTTTCCACATTATTTTCTAAAGTTTTTTAGGGCATCGAAAAGCACGATTATGTGGAAATGGGCTTTGAAGTTAGACAGCAAACAATATCCTCCCACAATACGTCGACGAGATAAACACAGCAATAGGTGGTTTGCAGATATTTACGTGACTAATTGGGAGGGGTGCTTTGGCAACAAAAGTGGGGTGAACAAATCTCCTTTGAAATCAGAACAAATTAGCTATGATATTTGTATTGTAGCATCACTAAGTCGGCATTTAGCAAAATTGTTTATATGATACCCATCGGTTCATACTTTGGCTTCGTCCAGAAGAGTTCAATTTTATATTTATCAAACCTTGTAAAGCTGAACCCGGAATATTCCTGTTTTGGCAGGATGTGTAGACCAAGATCAGTCTGCACATAAGTGCAGTCTGATCTTGGTCTACACCCCCTGTTTGTACTTTTCCTGCAAGAGTTGTTTATGAAATTGATTTCTTAAAGAAATATTGCTTTTTGAACAACGAGTTCTATCAGTGCTTTCAGTCCTTTGATTTTACAACAATCCAGTAAGGCAATTTATACAACATGACAACGGTTTAAACGAAAGAGAGGAATCTTTCATAGGCTTTTACAAAATAAGAATGCTCCTTAAGCCATTTAGCTACTCCACAGCATAGCCTATTATACATGCCGTGCCCATAGCACAGTTGGTGGTGCATCGGACCCTTAATCATGGGGTCCCGGGTTCGATCCTTTCTGACATTTGTCTGTCACCAACGGATAGTTAATAGTAAACCTAAGTGGGATAGCAGCTGGAGGCTCGGAAAGGTAGTAGTGGCAACACTGGTGTCAGAAATACCAGGAATCCATGGTTAGGTACTTCAGCCGCCGTGATATGACTGACATACTGTTAAAAGTGGCGTTAAACCACATTCAATCAATCATTCAGCCTATTATACAACGTGAAAATCATAGAGACATTGAGGGAAGCCTTTAAAAATATTCTCTAAGCATAGCACATTTATATTTTGCATGCATCGTCTCATAGTTGACATTCAGCGACTGTCGCCTTGCGCGATGTCCCTTTTATAATATTCGACCTCCGCCCGGGCACACTCTATTTTAAATAGTTCATGCAATTTTCACGGGACGATATTTGGGCTCTGGCAGAATAAAACCCACTTTATACAGAAATTAAGAAGGGAATATTCTAAAATCTTATAACAATCCATGGGACTTAAGAGTTTCGTCCTTGTAATGGTATTTATATTGTGCGTCTAAACAATGTTCCATCTATAAAAATACTTAATCATTAACTCAAGTGAGCGTTTTAAGTCCTATTTTGCTCATGTGGTCTGTGGCGCTCTTGATTAACACATTCCCACACAATGACGCTTTTTGACACCCCATCAGAAAAATATTTAGGAAAACATTGTGTAAAATGAGGAAATTGCTTAATACAAGCAATTTCTTCTCTTCACAAATTGTTTTCTAACCAGAAAGTTGAAAAAAAAATCTAAACTTTCATATACTTTATAATGGCGTCTGCAACTCCTTTCAATTTGGACCAGTCTAAAATTGTGTTGTGTGGCGATGGGTTAAAAACATCGTCTTAACTCCCTAGAAACTTTTGTTAAGACAGGTATTCCCTTTGGCGAAATTCTGTTAAAACCATCTATTTTTCCATGCGTTCACTAGCGCATTCAAAAATTTCCAACCATAAAAACATTAAAAGGAAGGAAGGGGCAAAAATGAAAGGATAGAGTATTTTGTGAATTTTAAGATCGGTATAAATTGTTTGTTGACGTTTTAAGAGTAAGCCTAATGTATATAGTTTATGGCAATCACCAATATGATTGTTTATGTACGAAGAAGCTGATTAAATCACGTTACGAACTAGCGGATGATTTAACTATTTGTCTGAACGGCTGGCGGGTCTGAAAGAGGTCACTATAACGTCATCAGTATATAATTGCAATACTTCAAAATAGAGTATTTTCATTGGCCCAAATCGTATTACGTGATCAAATCAATTGCACTTTATACCTCGATAAAAGGCAGAACTATTTTCGACAAAAATAGAAACAAACAAGGTCAGGGATTTCCGATATTGGGAATTCACTTCCAAGAAATACCAAACTTGTTTTGTTACTATTTATAGTCATCACCTTTTGAATTTCGATTTCCTCGAATTCCTTTATACTTCCGTGGATTTTCAATAAATAGATAAACAAATAGTGTCCTTATAACAATTATAATGTTCGTTTTAAACGTGAAGATTTCGAGAAACTCACCTTTATTAGCCGTAAATCCGAGATGTCGAATCGGCTTCGCGACATATGCATGCATTGTGTCATGTGGTAGGTTTATATTTCTTGTCTATTACAAAGCATCTATTCATAATTCTAACTGTTATCGACCCAGATATCATAATTTGCAGAGTTTAAAGTTAGTATTTCCTCATAATAATTCCAAATAAATCCAACGAATGTTCGAATTTCCATTTCAAAAACCCCAAGCGACGAAATAAAATATCCGCCGTTACAACGACTCGAGCGATAAACTGTGTCAATGTATCCATACGCCTGTCAAAGAAAAGTAACTCCGCCCACAGTTCGTTTATTTGTTTTTATTTTCATCTCTCTATCCGTTTCGGATTTGAAAATAGACGTATTGCAATTATATGGGCCGAGTGTATTTTTCACTGCGTTTATTGGAGTATAAAGTGTTATTGGAGTATAAAGTGCAATTGCCTTAGCACATGGCTTAAACATAACGCCCTACGGGCGTTATTTGCCATGTGCTAAGGCAATTGCACTTTATATTCCAATAAACGCAGTGAAAAATACACTCATCCCTATAATGTAAACGAACTCTAATTTTGTGGTCCACAATTTCAACATAGCCATTGATCACTGACGTATCTTAATCAAACAGTGCAGACCGAAAGCATTCTTATACTTTGATTCTTCTTATTTTTCGATTTTTTTTTTCTATAGTCTCAAGTATCATTATATATCAATTGCTTCCATTTTATAGGCAGCAGGTGACAATTCGCGAATGTACATCTAAGACAGAAACGAACGATCAAATCATTCATTTTGATTTGAAATGCGATTGGAACTCCGACATAAGCCGCCATTTATGGGAAGCACATTTATTGGTTCGGTGACTTAAACGTCGTAACTACAGCTTATCCACTACTTTTTGTTACATACTACTGGTCATTAAATTTGCAAAACGCCGTTTAAAATCGAAGTGGAACTTCCTGTTGGAGTCAATGGGCGGGGTCAACTCAGTAAGTGGGCGGGGCCAGGGCTTGGTTAATTATGGCTCTTATGGTGACGCTGACAAAAGAGTAAGTCCGAAGTTTTAGGATCTTGAATTCATTTAAGAAACGAAGAGAATATAGACGTTGTTCTACGAAAACCTAGTAACTACAGCTTATTCAAAGCTGTAGCTACGAGGTTTTCGTAGAACATGGACGATATTGTTGTTTTCATTGAGATATGAACCTAAAAACTAAACCACACTGTATGAATACGCGAAGTTGTTTCACACACTAACGTTATTAAGCTTGTTGGTTCATACCACAATGAGGACAAAAATATTCTCTTTCCTAAAATTTGATGCCATCAAGCTAAACAAGGCAAATAGTTTTCTAGTTCTGAGTAAAACCTTTTGAATCTTCTTTGTGCGTAAGCATGCAAAACTTGGCTTATATAGAAGTATGACAAATTATTCAGCCGATCAAAATGCTTGAATTTACGAAACTATAATTCAATTATTTGCACGTAATAAGGGAGGCCTTTTTACCGGGTACTATGACCCTTTGACCTTGACTTTATTCTACATCTAAACAACTTAAATCTTGCTATTCCTAATAACTTAAGATCAACAATGTTTACCGATACACTTTCATATTAGACAAAGTATTATGACCCTGTGGTCTCGATCTTGGCCTTTGACCTACTTTTCATATTCTTAGACCTTGTTCATATTTCATTTCTTTCACATAGGAGTGTCACATTTTATAGTTATTATCAACAAGCCAAGAGTGTTTTTGAGCGTCAAATTGGTTTTACTGGCAGCTTCGATTCCTCAGTCTTAAGCTTCAAACTCTTCTGAGATTCTGTTTGCTCGTTTCTTCTAAAATCTCTGCCACCTGATTTTAACAGTCTTTTGGTGATAAGTATCGTAAGATCAAAAAATTTGCATGTCTGCAGGTGGTTTAAGTACGGGGTAAATATATTCATATACAAAGATCTTTTATTTTCAGTTACGTCTCTCGATATTAAAGCGTTTGACCGATTTTTTCTTTATACTTCCACGAATAGAATTTCGATCAACTATTTTTTATGCTTGCACACAAAGTAGATCAATACAATATTTAAAACTAGGAAATGTTTATTTTGTTTTGCATGATGACACTAAATCTATTGACATGAAGAGAATGTTTTTTTTTTTTTTTTTTTTTTTGTGTGTGTGTTTTTTTTTTTTTTTTTTTTTTTTTTTTTTTTGTTGTTGTGTTGTGGTTGTTGATGTTGATTTTTTTTTTCATTTAGGTAAGAACCTTAATACTTAATCACACAGATCCTAAATACTTGTTCACACACAGATGTATATATGAATCCTTTATCGGTATTCATGCAGTATGATTAAGTTCCTTATTTCATTAAATCAATTCAAATACAAAACTATTTTCTTCATTTCTTAACTGATATCGTCTTTCGGAAAATTTGAACATTTCAAAAGTTTTGTCTTCTTATAAATGATACGAAAAATTCTTTCCGTGGACATATATGTGGACATATCAAACGTGCATGTGAGTCACAAAGTTATCTTTGTTTTACCATAAAGTTGTAAGAAGGGGCAAACTGTTGGTTGAAATTTATATGCATCATCAAATGAACAATATTCAAACACCTCTGAACTGACCAGTTACAGGCCCCGCCCACTTACTTCGTCAGCACCCCCCCTCCTCAACCCTGACAGGAAGTGCCTTTTCGATTCAAAACGGCGCCGTTTTGCAAAGTAGCATGAAACAAAAAGGCAAAAATGTTGATTTGGAACTTAAACGTCTGCACTACAGCTTGAATTAGCTGTACTTACAACGATTAACCCTTTCCTGGATAAACCCTGGATTTTACGTCACTGTGATTTTATACTTGAGAAAACATTGTGGAAAAGGAGAAATTGCTTATAATAAGCAATTTATCCTTTTCCCACATTGTTTTCTACCACATAGGATGGTTTTATTTGGAATTGCATCCAATTTTCATTGTCGTCTGCACCCTCTTTGAATTTGGACCAGTCTAAAATTTCAAAAACCAGGAAAGGGTTAAGTCGCAAAACCAACATAAGATGTAATAAAATGGTAGCCAATGTTGGAGTTCGAAATTCATTTCTGGTCTGAATGAATGATTGCATTTGTTTACTGGTTATTTGATTGACAGTCACGATTGGTCAATTGATAAAACTACAGTCCCTCCCATTAGTACGACATATATTCTGGCACCCTAAAGAAATACAATTATGGAAAAATTTGTGAGAAAAAGCAATTTCTCCTTTTTTTTTCAATTTTTAATACCCTGCTTGGCACTTATTTACCAATTTTAGTGCAAGTTGAAATATCGTCTGCAACTTCTTTCAATTTTGACTAGTCTAAAATTTTCTCGTCTGTCAGTTTGTTAAAAACAACAACAACAACAAGAAAACAAAAATCGAAGAACACGTCTCCTGAGCCTAAAGCATAAGCTGAAAGATTTTTTTTTTTCGACTTAGAATAAAACCAAGTATATTACGACTTATTCCGATGAAAAACGATGTTTACCGAGCCGAAAGTTGGCGTCTTTTTGTCCTTTATCTGGACTGTTGTATAACTGATATCAGTTTATTGTAAAGAGAATCTTCCCTATTTGATTGATTAATAGCTTCATTGAGCATTGAATGCGGAGTTCATCATCCAACCAAAGCGCATTTCCTTAATTGATATCAGATTTACTTGGATAGGATTCTGAGATGCATTTCAGTGATTTACGATGTATCATTTTAAAGTTTGTTTTCTCACAATTAAGTAGTTAGTCAAGGCTAACTCGTATTAGCAAAAGCTCTGTAAAGACGCGTATCAACTAATATGTTTCTTTTTCTAAGGGTGAGTTCATAAATAAAAAAGAATTACGCAAAAATATATGATTTGAAGTAATCGAATACTGTCTCATTCATGAACAAAATTTGAGACAGTGAACTCCATGAACAAAATTTTAGAACGAAGCCATTTAGTATGCTTCCGCATAAAATAGTCCCATACAAAAATGTATCAAAATTTGTAAAGCTTTTGTTTTTTTCGCTCGTTGCTATTAAATTATCAGAAATGAAGAAAATATTTTTTGTTTTCATGGAGATATGAACCAAAAAACATAATCACATACTGTATGAATCCGCTTCGCGTATTCAAACAGTGTGATTAGTTTTTTCGGATCATACCTCCATGAAAACAAAAAATAATCACTTCATCTCTTAATTATCGTCAATCTCATTCTTTTTAAATCATTTCTATTATTATATAAAGTAAACGGTGTTTGTAGAAACTTGTTTGATTCATGCTACTGACCATGTATATTTTGGATGAATAAAGTCTGATTTCTTGTCGTAGGTAGAGGGAGGGTTCGTTAATTATCAATTATCAATGGTAAAATATTTATCCTCTTATTAAACGATCGAACGTGCGTCATAACCAGATTTGACACCGTTGTAAGGTTATCAGTGAACAATCACATGATTTTGAGCGCCTTTGAACTTAAATACATAGCCATGATCCGCCACGAAAAATAGTGCTCCAGCCACCACGAAAAGATTTAAGTACTGTTAAAAGTGGCTCTAAACCTGATCAATCGAACTGCATTATTGGAGGTCAGCGGGCGTGTCTAGCAATCATTCAATTTTGAGGACGATATCAAATCAATTATAAGTGCAGAAAAGCCTCATATATATTCAATTGACCAATCGCGGCTGTCAATCAAGGAATCAATCGACCAATCAAATAATTTGTTCAACTCCGACATTCGCCGCCATTTTATTAAATTTTTTTGTTGGTTTGGCGACTTAAACGTCGTAACTACAGCTTGTTCCAGCTGTAGTTACGAAGTTTAGGTCACCAACAAACCATTCCGCTTTTTAGTTACATACTACTGGCCATAATTTTTGAAAGAAAAAACGCCGTAAAAAATCGAAGCGGAACTTCCTGTTGGAGTTAATGGGCGGGGCCTAGGGAGCCAGTGGCCTATAGCATTTAAGAAAAAAGGTAACATGGTTGTTTGGCGACCTAAATGTCTTAACCATAGCTTGAGTAAGCTGTAGTTACGACGTTTATGTCGCTACCCCCCCCCCCCCCAAAAAAAAATGCTTCACAAAAATGGCTGCAAAAGACGGAGTTTAGAATTCTTTTCTGGTTCGAATGATTTGTTTCGTTGATGGATTGGTTTGTTGATTAACAGCCGCGATTGGGCAACTTTCAGCGGGAACACTTTCGTCATTCTATAAAATATGACCTGTCTGGCAAAAGGAAGGGGTCATGCAAAAAGGAACTAATGCTTGAAAATAGAATAGATCCAGCAGAGGCCAACCAAAGGTCGCATCCCAAAAGTTAGTATAAAGTATGTTAGAATGGTCTTGCTTAATATATATTAATTGTCACGAATATCAGTATTTCCAGGATTCAAATAGGAAATTTCAATAGGCTATTCAAATCTAATGTGTCGAAGTACGAATATCTCGAATTTTCCGGGATGAGGCGCCGAGAATGATGTAGAAAAATGGTTAAATGATGCTTATAGTAATAAAATAAACAACAGCAAAATTGATTAATTAGTACGAAAAGCTCATTTCCCAAGCTAGTCTTTTCCCCTTTAGTTTCCCCATTTACAGCTTACAAATACGTTTGTATTAAAATTCTTACTGTTTATTATAGTCGTACACATTTATCACAAAATCGAAAGTAGATAAGATAAATCATGACCTAATCCACTTTAAAACAATCTAAAAACTAGGGATTTATGTAAAGTGTGATTTCGTGGTCGTTCTACTTGCATTCTTTAAATAAAGACAAACTTTTTTTAGAAATACTTGTTGTTCTTTAGACACTTAAAATACATATATAGTAAGTTTGTATTTGGTTCATATCTGCATGAGATGTGGATTATTTGTGGAGTTAAGAAAAATCGTGAAATAGACACAGTGAAGGATTTCTAAATAACTTTCGAATGGAATAGAGTGGATGCAAATGACCAATCGCAGGTCCCGCCCACTAACTACGTTGGCCCCGCCTATTGTCTCCGACAGGACGTCCCAGTTCGACTTTAAATGGTGTTAGTTTGGAAAATGTGTGGCCAGTAGCACGAAAAACAAAAATAGACTAGTTGGTTGGCGACCTAAACGTCGTAGCTACACCGTGGATAAGCTGTAATTACGACTTTTTAGTCGCCGAACCAACGGAAAAGATTACCAAATATGGCGGCAAATGTCTTTGAATGGTTTCATTGGTCGACTGGTTATTTGATTGACAGCCGCGATTGGTCAATTATCCTTGTTGAACAAAATAAACGCATTAGGCATATAATTGTACAGAAAAAGAAAAAGATGTGACTTAGACTTGAACAAAGGGAGTTATATTTTGCAATTTTAAAAATATCTTAAAGTACACAACGGATATATAATTTATGCCATAGCAGAAAGAATATGCATTAATTATGTAGATATAAAACACAATATAGAATATCATTGGGAGATCATGCATTGTGACAATTGAATAAAACATGTAAATCTATCATTTGAAGCGTTGTGTTAAAGTACTATTATCGCCTTTCGAATTATATAAAGTTCGTGCAGTGGATAATATTAAAAGAAACTAAATAAAGTTGAACTATGCCAAGAACACATTCAGACAATATCCGATCACGTCACAGCAGCAGTGCAAGTAGTAGATCTTCTTCTACTAGTCTCAGTATATCTACAAGTACGAACAATCAGCCCGTCTTAACGTTATCTATTATTGTGTTGGGAGATTTTAGTGTTGGTAAAACGATGACTTGTTTAAGATTCGGACATCATACTAGACGGATGTCGGACCAGTACTTCCCTATGTCCGTGTCATCCCAGATTGAAGTTCGGGGTACCAAAGTTAATGTGCGGGTCAAAGACACGGGAGGTAATTGAATTTCATCAAAAGTTTAGGGTACAGGGAATGGTAATCGGGGAAGAGGTACAGGGTGGTCGCAGGGTATAAGTTAAACTTACTAACTTTAACATTTGTGATGCTGAAAACGAAATAATCCGATTTTGGCAGGAGGCGTAGACCAAGATCAGCCTGCATGTAAGTGTTAGCTGATCTTGGTCTACGCCTCCTGCTTGTACTTTTCCTACCAGAGTTGTTTATGAAATTGATTTCAAAAAGAAATATTTATTTTTGAACAACAAGTTTTATCAGTGCTCTCAGTCCTTTTATCTAACGGCAATTCAGTAAGGTGATTTATACAGCAGAACAAGGGTTTAGGTAATGCTTATTTAAGACGCAGATGCTGTTCAACCCATTCCCACATGAGAAAATTTTAGACTGGTCCAAATTGAAAGTAGTTGCAGACGACAATTTAATGTTTATGAAATTCTAAAAAAAAAATCAACTTTCTGGGTAGAAAACATTGTGTAAAATGAAGAAATTGCTTGTCACAAGCAATTTCTTCATTTTCCACAATGTTTTCAAAAGCACTTTTTCTAGAGGGGCATCTAAAAGCATCATTGTGTGGAAATAGGTTATCAGAGGCTCATCGTTAAAGTGTAGTTGCGACGATTGTGTGGCCCATCAATGATAAAATCATCGTTCTTCCGTTGTAAGATTTTCTGCCATCTTTCAATCCTAAATCTTTCCTTTTATGTCCTATATTATTGATTGCTATGAAATGCTGTATCGTGGTCCTGAGTTGGCCGATCGCTGGTCCCGCACACTTACTTCGTTATCCCAAACCATTCACTCCAACAGGAAGTCCCTCTTTGATTTTGAACGGCGTTATAATAATAATAATAATAATAAAATCTTTATTTAAAGAAGGTAGCACATTAAGCTATCATCATATGAAATAATACAATGAAAAACTTATTTACAATGTGGCCCTCTGCAACAAATAAGTTATGATGAGCAATCATAACCTCACAGTTAATAATTCTAATTGAAAAAAAAAAAAAAAAAAAAAAAAAAAACAATAAAAATGGTGATGAATGAATAGCCTTACCAGTAAAACCCACATAATTGTGAATTAATGATAAATGCTATTCTGAAATAGTGATGATAATGATGAGAAATGATAATGTTAGTTAACAAAAAGGTAATCTCATTTGACATACACACTCCTGAGTGAAGTAATTGTAACAATAACCCATTACTAGACACCAAATGTTTTTCAGGGAGCATTCAAAGTAAGATAAATTTGTAATTGTTCGAAGGTTTGTTGGTATGGCATTCCAACATTTCATACCGGTGTAAGTAAAGATTTTCTTCAAAAATTCAGTTCAAGGAACACATTTGTGAGATAACTGGTTACCAGACCCTGATCTTAAATTATGGAATTGATTGTTACTGACTGTTACAAATTCGGACATATACGAGGGAGTTAACCCCATTAGAATCGTGTAATATTTACATCGGTTTTCAAAGGATAACAATTTCAAAGAAATGAATTTTTTCTCAGAACTAGGCCTCCTAGGCTGGCATAGAATAATTCGAGCACTTCTTTTTAGGATTTTATTGACTCTTTCAGCTAATGAGGATTTACACTGGTCCCAAAGAATACACCGATAGTCTAAATACGGAGTGATGTAAGAGTTGTAAAACATTTGTTTCATTTCCATAGAAAGGAAGTTATTAATTCTTTTGAGTAAACAAAGCTGTGATGTCAATTTTCCACATAACTGATCAACGTGAACTTTCCAGCACAAAGTATTGTCAATATATACACCTAAAAGCTTCTGTGAATAAACATTTTCTATCTTGCAATCTCGTATAATTAGATTTAATTCAGAACTATTTTTTATATTTTGCTTAGACGCTATTAGCATACATGTTGTTGTGTCATTGCACCATTTTTCAATTCGATTAAGATCATCTTGTAGGAATTCATTTTGAACATTAATTCTGAGCATTAATGGCTAGTAGCATTTGACAAAAATGTAGAATGGTTGGTTGGCTACCTAAACGTCGTAAACTAAACTGTAGGCTGTAGTTACAAATTTTAAGTCGCCAAACAATGAAAATAGTTAACAAAAATGGCGGCCAATTTTGGAGATCAAATGTCATATCTGGTGTCAATGAATGATTTCATTGGTCGACAGGTTATTTGATTGACAGCCGCGATTGCGATAGGTCAGCTGTCTAATTCTTCTATCCTATATATACACTTGATCATCTGAGTTGAAGTAAATACAATACATAGGGAATATTACAACAGTGTCTTTTTCTATGCGTTGTTATCGTGTTCGAGAATCGTGTGTAGGTATTTTTTATTGGATGAGACCGAAGGTCGAATCCAATAAAAATACCTACACACGATTCGAGAACACGATAACAACAAATAGAAAAAGACACTGTTGTAATATTCCTTTTATTATATACCTTTTCGGAAATGACATTAAGAAAATTCTCTTAAATGGCTTAGAATTAACCAACTTTCCTAAAAAAACGGAACGTCAATACACAAAAAAGAAGTCAGTGTTTAAGGTACTCGACGAATACGGTTTTTTGCTACACGCCGAATATTGATTTTTTTTCTGTCGAGTTGTATTTGACAGCCAGGTTTTACTCCATATCTTTTATAGGTATATAATAAAACATAATACAATGACCTTATTGCATTAAACATGTTTACAGCAAACAAATTTACAAACAGAGAGAAGAAATTGCATAAAATAACAGAATATTGTGATATTTCTTCAACAATTTCATTTTCTAAGAGAAGATACATGGTATATAAGTAGATGATTTTTTGATTGTCGCTTTTGATTTCTTCGAGATCAAAGCCCTTTGTAAACTTGAGAAGAGTTGGTCATGTAAACAGTATCTTTTAAGACATTTAGTTCTGATATCACAAACGTATGACAGGTTAGTAGTAAACGGAACTCGTTTTCGAAATTTATCGTATTGTAATACCCAGATAAACTTATTTTTCTTTCAATGTTCAGTATCGATCGCATTCGATATATATATTTCATTAGAAATCAGTCTTAATCTAGTAGAAGAACGTCGAAATTTCGTATCGTCTACTGAGACAAGGAAGTTTGTGAAATTTAAGTTTGTGAAATGATTATGTTTGAAGTCGATCAGAATCATTAATATTCCGTCTAGTAAATTTTGCAGATATTATGTATTTATAATTATCTGTTATAAATTTGTCCTTATTTTGTATGTCATTTACCAGTATGTAATAATCAGTTATTAATCAATTCAAAGTTGAGTGGAACAATGAACTGGTTTTGCAAAAAAAAATGTAATCAGCAAAAGAGTACATTTAAAGGAAAGTATTGAGGGTTTTTTGTTTGTTTGTTTGTTTGTTTGTTTCTTCATGTCACAGCTTTAAATTATCTTTATTTTCTCTCATATATTATTTCAACAAGATGGCCTTAAAAGAGGTTTTGCGAAAATAAAAGGTTGATTACCAAAACAGGTATTTCCATAATAGCCTACGTAGGCTTTTAATCTATTTTCGGAAGATGTGTTTCGTTCCAATTTTCCAAAACTGACTTTAGCCGAAATGGACGCGTACAACTGGGCGCATACAATAAAAACGATTTTTTACACACACTGTTTTGATTATTGTTACCATCTAAATTTCTTCGAAGATTTAGCTAAAGTTTCATCTTCAATGTGTTCGATAATGGGTTAAAAAGTCGATGCTGAAGGATTATCAGTAAAATATCATTACATTTTACAAGTTAAGAAATATCATAAGGGAGTAAAGAAAAGCAGGACGGTCACACGATTTAAACAGGCTACAAAGAACTAATCAAACTTTTCCACTCGTGTTGTACGCGTCGGCAAGTCATTTTACAAACCCATTCGCCGAATGAATCAGGTGGTGTAAAAAACAAGTAGAGAACGAATCTTCAAAGTAAATGATACTACCACATAATTGTTTTCTAGTCACAAGTTGAAAAATACAATCTTCGGTTAAAAGATTATAGAGTAATATGTCAGCATGATCTAAGCTATCGATATATCGAGAAGTATCTTAGATGGGATAGGTCAGCAAGTCTAGAGTAATGTAAATAAATGAGTCAGGTGACGAAAGAGTTCTCTCAACGTATTACAAATAACACTTTATAGAAACTCTGTACGTTAAAAATGTCGGGTGCTGCCAGGATGGCAGAAGGATTTCTTTATAAGGTAAGCGTCATTTATTTCTAGTCAGAAAGTATTGATTAAGCATTTCATATTGAGTGTTGGATATTGTCGTGAAGATTATTGGTTGGAGAACCAATGAATATAAACCTTTTGATATGAAGTAGTACCTTTTGTCTGTAATATTGGGCTAAAAATGTCATTTTGGTGTCGTAGAAAATCGAAGCGATATATTTTGACAAATCGATCTGTATTTCCGAATGCATAATGTTCCTGACAAAAACACATGCTACGCAAACTCAGGCTAAAAATGCAATGACTTTCATTTCGACCAGTCAAAAAGTTAGCCTGATAATGCAGTCAGATTTAAGGTAAAAACATAAAACGAGCTTACATTGTGATTGAACATGTAAAAGCTCTAGAATTCCTTTGTTTTTAGATGCAAATTTTGTCTCCAAACAAAGGGTGTTTTATCGTAAACCTAAGTAGGACGATCAGCTGGAGGCTCGGAAAGGATGTAGTGATAGTGCTGGTTTGAATGATCAAAAAAATCAATTGTAAAGTGCACCAGCCGCCGTGACATAACTAAAATACTGTTAAACATAGCCTTAAATCACAATCAATTAACCAAGCAATCTATATGCAAATGCACTAATTAATTGACAACATAATTACATTTATAAAATAACCCCAAGCGTACATACTTGTTGGTTCATATCTGGCCCCCAAACGTACAGAAATTCGTTTCACCGAACAGTACAGTAGGTTAGTTTCGGTTTGCACTGAACTGTACAGCATGCGTTATTTCATAACGTATTTAAAACAAAATCAGAGTACAATGGCAAACTATTATACATTGTTGTAAAGGTCAGACATTTCTTTACCCTTCTAGGTATGTGTTTTTGTCAGAAGCTTTCTGCATTCAGAAATACAGACCGATTTATAAAAATCGCTCGCTTTGATTTTCTACGTCACAAAACACTATATTCAGACTAACATTTTAGACAAAAGATACTATTTCATTTCAAAAGGTTTATACTCATTGGTTCTCTCCAAACAATATCCAACACTTAATATGAAAAAGCATAATCAATACTTTCTGACTAGAAATAAATGGCACTTACCCTATAAACAAACCCCCTCCGACATCTTAGTAGCACCCAACATTTTTAACATACAGAGTTTCCATGCAATGTTATTTGAAATACTTTCTGACTAGAAATAAATTACACTTACCTTATAAACAAATCCCGTCCGCCATCTTTGAATCACCCAACATTTTTGACGTACAGAGTTTCCATACAGTGAATAAAGCCTATCTGTAACCCCTATATAGCAACAAGTACCCGCTTGACGCAGTGGTAAGAGGGCTCGCTTACCATGCGGGTAGGCCTGGTTCGAACAAGACTGTCATTTTTTAAACAACCTTATGTTTTAGTCAAACTGTTCATTTATTTTCAAGATTACGTAGTTCCTTTACACAGCATCGGTTTTTTACATTATAGGTCTAATAATTTATTTTTCTCACTCTAATTTTAAACCGAAATGCAACTGTCTGTCCATTTATTCATTGACGACCAATTACAGTGCTTACAGCACTTTGATTAGAATACGCCAAGACAGTGCAACGAAAATTGGGACACTCACGTGCTGTGTATAAACATTTTCCCTTGTCACATGCATATCTTTTGTTGATTGTTTGGGTCAAATTCCAATGAGGTCATGCTGTTTCGACAACAGAATGCACTAAAATCTAAGATTACACGGACTGGCGCCAAATCTTTTCAAGATTACCACAAAAAGCAACGTTAAACCTATTAGATTGTCACGAAGACAATTCCTGTCTCATATCTAGGTATGAACATGTTCGTTTTGATGTATTTTTGAGAAACAATAAGAAAACATTTCCTTTCTAGGTTACTAAAACATCGTTTGTTCGTTTTACCAAGCTCTTACCAGACTTGTCGTTCGTTAGTCTACCATATATTTGAGACGAACCGGAGTATAAGAGGATTGTCAATGAAAAGTAAAGTCATCATTTGTTTATTTGTCAACACTTAAAATCAAAATAAGATTCAACAACAGTTTATATAGTAGAAACAGCGCAGAGGATAAGGCATTGTTGTTGGCGTGGGTTAGAGTGATCCAGAAGGTAGATAGATATATATATTCTTTATCTAAAAGTTAGACTTTTATACTCAATATTTGCTTGTGACGAAATTATAGATCAGTAAAATACTAGAGTAATCATGACAGAGAAAGCATAGCTCAAAATATCACTGTTTCCATAGGCACCTTCAAACACATATTGAAGATTTGAAGGTGAATTTGGAGTCCTCGTAACTCACTTCCACACACATACACACACACGCATACACGTATATATAAAGAAATAGATAGATAGATATATTGATTTATAGATACATAGATAGATAGTTAGATAGACAGACAGGCAGACAGATAGATAAATAGATAGATAGATAGATAGATAGATAGATAGTTAGATAGATAGATAGATAGATAGATAGATAATTAGATAGATAGATAGATAGATAGATAGATAGATAGATAAATAGATAGATAGATAGATAGATAGATAGATAGATAGATAGATAGATAGATAGATAGATAGATAGATAGATAGATAGATAGATAGATAGATAGATAGATAGATAGATAGATAGATAGATAAATAGATAGATAGATAGATTATTCAGTAAGTACTAGCAGGCCTCTGACCCATATTACAAACCCTTGCATGTACAAAAACATAATGAAGAGTATACATATGACGGCATCTAAATAAAAAAAAAATATCCATTCATCCTGATGATGAGAGGGAGTTTCCGTCATGAACATAGTCAAATATTGCACATCTCTTAGACGTACCGTATTGCATGATTTCTGCTTGCAAAAAAGACTCTTTTTCAGTTATCATCCAAACAGAAAGATGCTTGGTTCATAATTCATTTATATTGAAATCAACGAATAATAACTGAAAGAATTGTATTTCTTATCACAAAAGTGAATCTTTTTACTAAACGAAAGTAAAAGGATTCACTGTCTGGCCAGAATATTTGAATTTGGACATTTTCTCTGCAATTTAAAGAAGGAGAACGTTTTAAACTTACTTCACTCGCCTACCAAATTTGTTTTCTTACTATAACGATATTGTTTAGCAACCTTTTCAAAAAGGATAAAAAAAATAAGAATAGCGTTGTTGATATATGTTCACACAAAAAACATTGTAAACGAGGATTATAGGATATTGTATCAATAGTTATCATATGTATTTTCACAAAAGAGGAAAAATATTAAATATATATATATTAACCTTTTTACAACACATTTTCGTTGCTAGGATCATCATTATCATCATGATGAGAATAAAAGAAAAAAATGAATAGATAAAAATGAATGCTGATCAGGTTTGTATCACGATATATATATTCATTGAAAGCTGCTCACGTCTCACATCATGCCTTAAAACGTGATAAATACACACAAAAAAGTATTAATAAACTGGTGTTTTGAAGCGCATCGAAGCTGCATTAGTTTAGAGAGCAAGAAATTGACATATCGTTTGCCCTGCACACTTACTTCGTTACCCCGGACAAATATTCCTACAGAAAGTCTTGCTTCGATATAAAACGGAGTTATTTTGGAAGAAAATTCATGACGAGCGGCAAGTAACAAAAGAATAGAAAAGTTGATTGGCGACCTAGGCGTCGTAACTTCAGCTGGATTCTTACATAAGTGTTATTAGTTTTTCCTTTCATACCTCCACGAAAACAACAACAACAAAAACATTCTGGAGCAATGTATGTGACGAAAGAGTTCTCTCAACGTATTACTAATAAAGCCTATCTTTATCGCCTACGTAGCAAGTACCCGCTTGGGAAGAGTGCTCGCCTACCATGCGGATACATGTAGGCCTGGTTTGAATCAATCTGTCATTTTCATCAATCTTATTTTTACAAAAAAAAAACAAAAAACGTTCATTTATTTTCCACGCTAATATTTAAATCCGTTGTACTTTTATACCGCATCAGTTTTTTTATTTTACATTATAGATCTAATTACTAGTTTTCTCACTTATTTTTAACCGAAATTCATTTGTCTGCCAAGTTTTTTATTGACGACCAATTACAGTCCTTACAGTACTTTGATTAGAATGAAACGAAAATTGGGACATTCACGTGCCGTGTATGAACGTTTTCCATTGTCACATTCTTATCTTCTGTTGACTATTAGGGTCAATCATGCGGTTACCACAAAAGAATGCCGTGATATATAAAATAACACGGATTTCTGCTATTTTTTTTTTTCGAGATAACCACAAAATGCACGTTAAACCTATTAGATTACCGCGAAGATAATACCTGTCTCATGTTTAAGTATGAAAATGTACGTTTTGGCGTATTTTTAAGAAACTATAATTTAATTGCTAGTTTCGTCTATCAAAAATGAGCGATCTGATTGGTCAAAAAATTTAATTCATACCTCCATGAACAAAGTTTGAGTACGCAGCCATTTTTGATGCTTCCGCACAAAATAGTTCACTACAAAAAGGTATCAAAATTTGTTAAGTTGTTGCATTTTTCGCTCGATGCTATGAAATTATAAGAAATGAAGAGAATATTTTTTGTTTTCATGGAGGTATGAATCGAAAAACCTAATCACACAATGTATGAATCCGCTTCGCGTATTCATACAGTGTGTTTAGGTTTTTCGGTTCATACCTCCATGAAAACAAAAAATATTCTCTTCATCTCTTAAATGAGAAAATATTTCCTCTCTATATCGATACTTCCCTTTAACCACCTCTTACAAGAGTTGCCGTTCGTTACTCTCACCATACATTTGGAACGAACCGGAGTATAAGAGGGTTGTCAATTCAGAGTTATGTCATCATTTTCTTTATAATTCAACGCTAAAAATCGAAATAAGATTCAACAACAGTTGACAGTAGAAACAGCGCAGAGGCTAAGGCATTGTTGTTGGCGTGGCTTCGAGTATTCTAGAAGAAATATATATATATATTTCTTATTTAAAAAAAAAACAACTTTTATTCTCAATATTTGCATGTGGCGACATTTAAGACAAGTTATCATAGCACTGCTTTCCTTAAACACCTTCAAACATAGTCAAATATTGCACATATCTAAGAGGTACCGTATTGCATGACTTATGCTTGGAAAAGAGGCTCTATTTCTTTGGTTCATAATTCATCTATATTGAAATTATCGGAGAATAACTTAAGAAATAAAGAATTGTATTACTAACCACATTAGTGAATCTTTTTACAAAACGAAAGTAAAGGGATTCACTGTCTGGTCAGAATATTTGAATTTGGACAATTTTTCTGCAATTTAAAGAAGGAGAACATTACTTTTCTCGCCTACCGATTTTGTTTTCTTACTATAATGATGTTGTTTATTAAAACATCTTTAAAAAAGGCTAAAAGAATTAGAATAATAGCGTTGTTAATATATATTCACACAAAAAACATTGTAAACGGAGATAATCGGAAAAAAGTTGAAAAAAATAAATATATTTACTTATCCCTTATTTATTTACCCCTTTTACAGCATGATTTCGTTGCTAGTATAACCATTATCATCATGATGCGAATTTAAGACATTTTGAATAAATAAAAAATGTATGGTTATCAGGTGTATATCAAGATATATATGAATATTGAAATCTGGAGTATATTAATCATTTCATGTCAAAAAGACTGATAAAGCAAACTAAAGTAAAGTCTTGATAAATTGTTGTATTGAAGCGCATCGAAGCCATATTCGTTAAGCAGGAAAAAATTGACCAATCGCGGCTGTCAATCAAAGAGCCAGTCGACCAATGAAATCATTCATCTAGACCAGAAATTATTTTTTTCTCCAACATTGGCCGTAATTTTTGGTTAACCTTTTTGGCTGGTTTGTCGACTTGAAAGTCGTAACTACAGCTAATTCAAGATGTAGTTACGACGCCAACCAACTATTCTATTTCTATATGTGCTACTGGCAAAAGTGTGATTAGGTTTTCGCTTCATACCTCCATGAAAACAATATTCTCTTTATTTCTTCTATGCGAAAGCAAACACAATACCTGTGTGCTCAAAGGTTTGTAAATGGAGGTATGAATATTTTTTCGACCATTCAGAACCCTGAATAAAGATATATGATATATAGACGAAACTGAAAATGAAATTATAATCTTATACCCCCTTTATATATCATCGGTGTTTCACAGGCCTGTGTTTTTATGCTCTTCGAGGTACGACCATTTAACCTTCGCTTCGTCTGTCCATCCGTCCTTTCTTCCACCATTCCGCCCGTCCGTCCGCCACGTTAAATCGACAACTCCCGGGCTAAATTACTTGAAACTTCACATGTCAATTGCTTTTGATATATTGCGCCGACGCATATTCCGGGTTTTTTGGTAGCTCCAAGGTCAGTGTCACAATTCAAGGTCAAACATAATTATTTTTTGCCAGAGTATAGCTCCTTCATTTATCGATGGATTTCCAATCAACTTGCAACAATTGGTCGATATTATTTGTAGATGTACCATTAATAAGAAATCAGATACCTCCAAGGTCAAGGTCACACCTCAAGGTCAAACGTTTTAGTTATGCATGTCCGGAGTGAGCCTAAAAACATGGATTGATTTCGAAATAAATTTGTACAATCGTATCATGAGTAGATGTGCCATTTAAAAAGATCAGATAGCTCCAAGGTCAAGGTCACACCTCAAGGTCAAACGTTTTAGTTAAGCATGTCCGGAGTGAGCCTAAACACATGGATTGATTTCGAAAAAAATTTGCACAATCGTATCATGAGTAGATGTGCCATTTAAAAAGATCAGATAGCTCCAAGGTCACAGCTGACGTCATAAATAAACATTAAAAATGTCTGGCGCATAGCAATTAAATTATGGATGGATTTCCAAATAACTTTACACACTTATTCTCTATCATGACAAGATGTGACACAAATTTTAGAAAGCTTCAAGGTCAAGGTCACAGTTAAAGGTTGTTCGTTGAAGTTTAGCATGTCAGGAATATTGTGAGAATAAAGTCGCATCTTAGTCTTTCGGTCTGTCTGATTCATTTTCCCTGTTAAATTCACACTTTTTTGTGACAGGGCTATTTCATAGAGAGCATAATCCAGCTCTGACGGCACTAGTTCATTCAAAACTTACAAAGTGAAAAAAGTAAAAAAACACCTTCCTGCTGCAATCCAGGAGTTACCATGTAAGCAGTAATTATTCTCTCACACTAGCCGCCTTGACATGACACAGAGAGAGGCCGAGGCACTATTCTTGATAATGTGCCGCTTCCCATTTGGCAAAAGAAAATGGAAAAATATATCATAAAGACGAAAAGAAAAAGAAATGGATGGAATTAAGAAGGGAAAAGATATAACATACATTATGGATGGAAAATAACAGCAAAGTCAAAATAAGGATTCGAACACACGCATTACGGCTGCCTGCCACCTGCCTGAGTTATGAACCAGTTTATGGATAATTACCGTGTAATAAATTATTTTTGCAAGTCAGCAGTCGAAAAGTAAACATGAGATGACATCACTTCCAATATTGGCCGTGTAAGGTTTTACCGAAATTGAAGAAAAGACGTAGACATATCATTAAAGGTCACCTGAAAAGGGACCATTTTTAAACTGTGTAAAATAAAAGACCGCATGCCTTACCTATTCCACCATAAATGACTTTTCTGACGTTTTCTAAATTTCATCAACCAAAAACTGTCGTCTGCAGCTTCTTTTAATATGGAAGAGTCTAAAAAATTTTCGTCGTGTAATGGGTTAAACATTTATATATGTGATTATGGACAACCCAAGGATTTCCAAATTAAGTGCATTATGGCTAAACAATAATATTACTTCAGTCTCTTGTGTCCAATGGAAAAAAAAAAGATTTTGTTCAACGCTAGCCACAAACATAATCTTAGATTAAAGAGGTACAGGGCTGTATAGTTAAGGTCAAAAAAAAAAAAAAAAAAAAAGAATTTGGCCAGTTTACCCCTTGCAAATGATAATGATAATACATTAATACTCTTATTCCTGTGATGGTAAAAAGGAAACGGAAGTGGTGTATAAAGAATATTACTTATCGAAAGACATCTCCCCCTTTTGCTACCCTATTTCCCCCTTTGTTGAAAAGCTGGAATTTCGTTGTCTTCCTATTGCTTATGATACCAATAAAAATGTGTGTAAAATATGATTGTACTTAACACAACTGTTACAATATGCTTTAACCATTACCGGACGGCAAAAGATTAAACTAGCCCAAATTGAAAGGAGTTGCAGACTACAATTTAAAGTTAAGGATTTTTTGAATTTTTCAACTTTCTGAGTAGAAAACATTGTGGAAAATGAAGAAATTGCTTGTAATAAACAATTTCTTCCTTTTCCACATTGTTTTCGAAAGCTTTTTTCCTTCGAGGCGTCTGAAGGCGTCACTGAGTGGGAATGGGTCAAAACTGCAAAAGATAATTAGCTAGAATTTGGGGAGTAAATGAAACAGTAACACTTCATCCCGGATACTCCCGCATGAGTCTTTTCAATGGACATCTAAAAAGTTGCGATTGTTGGAATCGGAAAGACCCAGATTGGCGATTGCAACACGACTTTCGGGTGTCTCATTTCTCTGATCAACATTATCAACACGTGTAACAGTATAAGGATACGGAACTTGAAGCCCATTTTTACCCAGTGCGAAAACACAAGTGAAAGAAAAAGACCAAAAATCAGCGTAACCGTGCGTTTTTGTCGGCAAAACATGGATTTGCGTGCTTAACTCTTGTCATGCTGAATAATATCCTCTACGGATTTCAACTCGTCAGACTCCTAGTCATGAGGTCCCGGGTTCGATCTCCGGTCGCGGAATTCGTAAACCTAAGTGGTATGAGCAGCAAGAGGCTCGGAAAGGATGCAGTGGTAATACTGGTGTGAGAAATACCAGGAATTCATGGTTAGGTGCGTCAGCCGCCACAATATGACTGAAATACTATTAAAGGTGGCATTAAACCCTATTCAGACAAACAGACGATTACACAAACGGAATTGAACTTAAGTTAAAGAATTGAAGGCACTGGAAGTACTTATTATAGATGAATAATCATTTTGAAAATCTATTTTATAAAATACTTTGGGTCACATGGGGTAAGCATGTTGTATAGACCTAGATCAGACTGATCTTTGTCTTTACCTCCTGTAAAGTCAGGAGCAGTCTGGGTTTAGCGAGGCGATGGTTAAATTCCTATCGTTGATTGGCTACTTGAGTATCGAAATAGCAAATTCCTTCGGTTACGAGGTCTTTGAAATACAAAGATATAAAAAGTAAATGTACTTTTAGAAAAGAAGAACGCCCAAATTTTCTAAAAACGCAGATTTGTTGGTGGGGTGTATTTATCATGAACGCAATGATTCACTATCATGAGTTTCATGGCTTACCTTAAATAAATATTTTTTGATGCAAACATACTTCAGTCTTATCACTGAGGAATTTTCGGATAAATTGAAATTTAACCCTTTCCTGATTTACAAAATTTTAGATCCGTCAAATTTCAAAGATTTTGCCGACTAAGATATACATTTGATTTAATTTGAAAAATAATCATTCAGTATGGTAGAAAATATTATAGAAAAAGAAGAAATTGCTTTTTTCAAGCAATTTCTTATTTTCTACAATATTTTCTCAATCATAAAATCACAGGGGCTTAAAAACGCGGAATTGAACAGGAAAGGATTAAAGAACAACACTATCTTTTGTATATGAACGTAGCTGTGACATTCAGAAACGATTATTGTAATCAAGATCTGCAAATGTTATTATTTTGACGATGGCTGCTCACAAGCGAGCGTTTCCCCATAGATAAAACTGCGCGTGCATAGCGGGGTATCATTTCTTTTTCCACTGACGAAAGCCATCGGGCTATTGTCAAGACGCTGTGTACGTAATGCGTCCGGTCGTCCGTCCGTCCGCAATTTTCTCATTTTAAATGTTTTCATAAGAAACTGCTGGTTGGAATTTAACCACATTTCACAGGAATGATCCTTATATGGCCCTTTCCTTCAAAGAATTTTTCTGATGAAAAACATATTTTATGGGCGGCTAATTTTACATAAACGGTATGAAGTAAAACCTTTGAAAACTTGAAAAAATATAAATAAAAATAAAAACAACAAAGTAAGCACCTACTGACTGGATTATTACCCGATTTAACAGAAATGGTCGGTGAGTTACCTCTTAACAGAATGATCAAACAACAAACAAACAAGCAAACAAACAACAACAACAAAAACAACAAGTGATCGGATGACAAATGTGGCTTGATGGGTGGGACTTATTTCTGTATATGGAATACAGCGAAATCGGTTTTCTCCTTAGACAGTGTGAAATCAATATCGGTTATTTAAATAGCTTCTCTGACCAGATACAATTTGCAATTTATTTATTTAACTCTTTTTTACAGAACTTTAACCCATTCCCCAAACAGTCCGTATTATGACGCTTGTTAAAACGGCTTTGGAAAACGTGGAATTCGAAGAAATTGCCTGCTACAAGCAATTGAATCATTATCTACAGTATTTTGTATCCAAAAAATCAAATATTTTTTTTAAATTCCCCTACCCAAAAATTGTCCTGTGCAACTTCTTTCAGTTTGGAACAGCCTGCAGTGTTGTCTTCTTGCTTGGTTAAGTTATACTTTTGTCTTTAATTCCGAGAAGGTTACTCTACCAAGGTGTGATAGTGTCTACATTTATATTCTGCACTTTAGCGAAAGGACCAAAAATCACATTTATGATTAATAAGCATAATAGTTACATTTAAAGCAAAAATTGGATTATTGATCAGAAAGTGACAGAAATGGATGGATGGATAGATGTGTGGATGATTCGGTGGCTGGGTTGAAAGATGGATGGTTGGTAAGATGGGCGGGTGGGTGGATGGATGGATGAATGGATCGATGGATGGACGAACAGACGGACGGACGGATGTACGGATGGATCCCCAACCCTAAAATAAATAACTCTACTGTTGCCACGAATTTGGGTGACTTGATATAACCTGAGGTCTTTAGTGGTGCTATACCGCTGCTTCACAATTTGCATCTGATCAAATAAATCATTTGAGAGAACTATTAAAACGGGCTATGACTTTTTTGAGCCATTTCCAGCATAACTAACTCTGTGGAATTGAGAGGTTTCCGATAATTGTTGCAGTACAGCATGTTTGTCAATCTTTGTGCTGCCAATTCTCTTGAATGATTTAACGAAACCTGAAGGCTTGCAAATCTGACACACCTTGCTCTCTTTTTTCTCATCATATCAACCAGATGTACTTTTTTTTTACAACACGACGATTAAGAGATTTTTAGATTCAAAATGAACGACTTTAAATGGTACTACGTTTGAATAAGCTTAGTAAAAAGAGGCAACGCTTTTCACATCGAATAAAAATTACGGGAAAACAAAAAACAAATGATATGAAGGAATTAAACCGTGAACTATGGTTTCAATATGGTTGACAGATCGCTTGCCTAGCCAACTGACCTCAGACAGGGCAGGTCGACTGAGATGATATGCGCTTCTATTTTATAAAATGTGGTAGAGAAATAAAATAATGGCATCTCGTTAGTACAGCTTACATGAGTTGTGGTTACGGCGTATAAGTAGCCAAACTTTCAAAAATGCTTTACATCAATGACGAAGTTCAAATTTCTCTTCCTGTCTGTATTAATGATTTGATTGGTCAATCGATTTTTGATCAACAGTGGCTATCCATCAATTTTATACAACGCACGGTTCAAGATAACGTATCCTGCTTTATAGAAAGGATAGTTGAAGTATTCAGTCCGAAAGAAACAGTCAAACTACATGTACAATCGTTTTTGATCGAGCGACCACTTCTGTTAACTCTTTCCCGTACAATCCCTGATTTTTACGTCCCTTTAACCCTTGTCATACTGAACCCGGAATATTCCGGTTTTGGCAGGAGGCGTAGACTAAGATCAGACTGCACTTATGCGCAGGCCTGTCTTAGTCTACACCTCCTGCTTGTACTTTCCCTGCCAGAATTGTTTATGAAGTTATTTCTAAAAGAAATATTGATTTTTTAATAAATAGTTCTATCAGTGCTTTCAGCCCTTTGATTTGACAGCATTTCAGTAAGGTAATTTATACAGCATGACAAGGGTTAATATCATACGTGAGCAAACATTGTGGAAAAAGAAATTGTTTGTAAAAAGCAATTTCTCCTTTTCACTTCAATTCTTTCTATCGTATAGGATGGTAACGTTATGAGTCAATCTTACTTCACACATGTATTTTCATCTGCTTCCGTTTTTAATTTGGACAAGTCTAAAACTTTGAAGAAAAAAAACAATAGGGTTAAAAAAGTTCTTCCTTTAGGCGACAACAGTCGAAATTTACTTTTCAAAATCAAAAGCTCCCATAAAATAGTGTCGTATTTGCGAAAAATATACCTATTTCCCAGTGAGACGATTCTAATATGTCTCTAAAACATACGATTTGGCAAGAATTTTGTATTATTTATGTTTGAAATGGAATCAGTTCTTCACATATTTCACGAAAATGTATATAAGCGACCATTCTCTTAGGCGACCACTTTTGATCGTCCCTTGAGTGGTCGCTTAATACAAGATTTACTGAAATACCTGTAAGGCATTTTGATTACAATCTATTTTTTAAGCCTTTTTATTTAGTATAGTTTCGACAGTTCATCTAATCTTTTTTAAAGATTGGGTTTTGAATTTGATCTAGATTGCAGACTGCAGACAAACAAAGGTTTCAAAGTTCAATTTGTGTACTAAATCAATAAAAAATGAGCCCAAGTATTTGACCGTTGGTCACGTAGGGTCATTTTTATTTGAAAAACGTGATTCGGATTAAAGATGATATTTTTAGACTTTGATATTAAACTCTCATGTCCAAAATATTCACCGGTATCTTTCAAGGAGAGTGGGATTTGAGGGGGCGCTAGGTTAATATTTTTCTTCTCTGAAGCCATAAGTTGAAATTATGTTCAATTGTATATTAAATTTACCCTCACACCAAGATTTATCACAGGATTCAAACTTCCGATTAAATTAATAACTTTGTGTGGACTGAGGTCTATTGGAAACACGATTGCAAAGGTTCTATGTGAGCACATGCGTGACCTTTATTACAATTTGCCATATGCGCAAAGTAAAGAGCAAGATCAGACTGAGAAATCAGTGTTTTCCAAAAAACATTCAGTAGAAACTATTGACTCAACAAAGGATCGTATTCGAAATATACTTTGTTCCCTTCCAGGCTGTGTCAGAGAGAACGTACAGGTTACACCCCTGTCCGTTTTTCATTAATTAAAAACAGAGTAAAAACAGTCTGTCTTGGCAGTGTAGAGTTTTTTACAATATTCAAGCCTGGAATCATCTTAACACTTTTACGTTTTTCAAAATTCAAAGGACTTTCTGATGAAAATTGAAAGAGGATTTAATTTGGAAAATAACCATTCAGTAGGATAGAAAATACTGTGAAAAAGGAAGAAATTGCTTGTTACAAGCAATGTCTTCTTTTCCTACAATATTTTCTCAAGTATAAAATTACAAGGACGTAAAAAAGAGGGTTTGTATTGGAAAGGGTTAAAGAGCGTACAATTACCTTGAAATTCGTGCTAAGACAGTGATACCATTAGCAATAAACCTTTGGACAAATTTGCATTGAACAGAACGAGCGTCGAAATTCGGGACGTCCTTACCTTGGAGGAGGGGGGAAGGGGTGGGCGGGAGGCGGCGTTTCACTCCTCATCACTTAACAACAAACAGTTCCTTAAAAATTCAGTAGCCCATGGGCTTTAGACTTCTACTACTTCCAAGACCTACAGTGGCTTTGAACGAGGAGTGACCTCACTGGAATTTACTGTTAGTTCTTTTACCAAAACTAGTCATATACGAGTAAGCTCAAATGTATTATTCTCCATGAAATCCGTGTCTTCTCTATAGTTTTATGCCTGATTAGCCGCCTCGGTCCTTGACTTTATATTCCAGAGGACGGCAAACGGATTTTGGCGTACCCCAAACTCACCTACTTTCCTCTTCTCGGGCTAGAATCGCTAAAAAAGTATCATTCGTGGCCTATGAATTTTTGTCTTAAAATACATAACGATAAATGAGGATAAAGCACTTAAGAGGTAATATATCAACGAATGCTGTTTAATCTGCTACATTATTACAAATACGTGTAATTTATATAGTTACAAAGAAGGCCGAAATTCGGTGGGGGTGGGCAGGACGATATTATTGTGGTTGTTCTTGGTGTAGAATAAGAACGCGGTTAATTCATCCCATGAAAAATTAGTCCTACCGAACAATTAGTCCTATCCATAAAAAAACCCACTAATCTCGACCGTTTTGAACTTAGAAAATTCGATTTTTTTTATTTCAATTCTCAGGTCAAAAACTAACACTTTTCGACCTTTCGCGGTAACATTTTTGCTAGAAAAGTGGAAGTTTATGCATTTTCCATTTTGCTTGCTCTTGAGAGACAGAGATTTTAAAACATTTGATAATTTAAAATTGTCGTCTATACAACTTCTTTTAAATTGGACCGATCTTAAATTTCACTTTGTGAGAATGGGATAAACGTATCTTAATCAGTAAATCCACACGCCGTTAACGACAGACTATTTTTTTTTAAAAACTTGAATATCGTCTATCCCTGTCGAATATTTTGTCCATTATGATAGAATCTACTGATCTTTTCTCCGCAATATCCATTTGAACTCAGATATATTAAACCTTTTTTAACATAATCTTAGGGTAATTTATTGAAGAGATTACCTTTTTAAAATTACAAATGCGTCAGAAAATCAATGCTCATCAATAAATGAAAATAGTGGCTCTACGGCGCATCGTTCTCAACTGAGTGAATAGGGTTTTACAGTGCATCTTTTCAAATAGTTTGTAAAAAAGCGAGACCGATATATTTTTTACAATTGGCCGATCGCCAGCACAAAACTACCGTTTTGTAATTCGGAGCGACATGTCTCCGCGGTTATAGACAGCCGAATTAACGGATTGGGACTGTAAATGTAAGTGAACTTTGAACTCCGACGTTAGCCAAAATTTATGTGAAGCGAGTTTGTATTTTTCCTACTTAAACGCCGGAATTACGGCTTATTCAAGTTTCACAACCAGCCATTTTACTTTTTTGTTTCATTTTATTAGTCAGAAATTTTGAAAAGTAACGGCGTTCAATATCGAAACCGAGCTTACAGGACAGAACTCAGTGGCCAAAGCCAGCGATCGTCAATTGTCTTTAACAGTCTTTAGGTCATTTTTTTTTTATTTTTGCACCAGGCCAGCGATTGCAATATCAGCAAAAACACACACTACTTTGTGAAGGATTTATCGAAGGACAAGATGAAATAAACATGGCTAAGCGGTCAGTCGTACTAAATTTGAAGGACGTTAACTCATTACAAGACGTCAACATTTTAGACTGATCCAAATTGCAAGAAGTTGCAGACGACAATTTAACGTTTATAAAGCTTTATATTTTTTCATTTTTCTGGGTAGAAAACATTGTATAAAATAAAGAAATTTCTTGTCACAAACAATTTTCTTCATTTTACACAATGTTTTCCCAATAGTTTTTCTTTGGAGATGTCCAAAAGCGTCACTAAGTGGGAATTGGTTTGAAATTAGTTTGGACAATAACATTTTTCTCTGTTTATGTCATTGTTAAATTTTCAATCGATTTTCAATCGATTTCCGCCGCCGTCATAGCGCAGTCGGTATTGCGTCAGACACCTAATCTTCAATAATGGGATGTCATGGGTTCGATCCCCGGCGGCGGCACGTATTCTTTCGAACATTTGTCTCTCACCAATGGGTGCATAAACGTAAACCTAAGTGGGATAGCAGTTTGAGGCTAGGAAAGGATGTAGTGGTAGTACTGGTGTGATAAACACCAGGAATCCATTGTTAGGTGCTCCAACCGCCGCGATATGACTGAAATACTGTTAAAACCCCAATCAATCGGTTTCCAGAGTATTAGATTTTGGACTAGTTTAAGTATCACGAATTATTTTTGACTTCAACTAGAGGTAAAGAGTTAAAGAAATGTGTGAAAATGACAAACTTTTTCTACATTGATTAACTTAAAGCCCCGTTTTTGGTTTGGTTTTCTTTTCAAAGATATAGGAAAACATCTTTTTCGGAGATTATGGCCAATGTTCCTCACATATAGCCTAGATAAACAACAATAAAAACAACAACAAAAATAAAAACAAGAAACTGTTAGCGGTACTTTGGTCGTCGGAACTCCGTCCTAAAATTGTTCATTTCATGTGACTGCATATTAAATACGGCATTTTCAATTCAATTTCACGATGGCAAAATATTACATCACTGTCTGACAATAACAATTAAAAAATTGTAGTCAACTCGTAATGAAGTTCTTTGAAATTGATATTAGTTATTACGGGGATAGTGCAAGGATACAGGATGAAACTACCGAGAGCTCCGCCTGGTTCTTTAACTTCCTCGGTGGATAGCAGCGTCAAACGAGGCCTTGGTTTAACGTCTCATCCGAAAGACAAATAGTTTGTTAGTTAATATGTTCAGCCCAGGGCTCGAACACGTGATCTTGAAGTCAAGGTGCTCTACCAACTGAGCTAATCCGTCTGATCGCTGATAGGTGTTGAACCCTGGTCTTATATTTATGGGTGGCTTTTAATCTTGTTTTTTGTGGAAAGACATGTTTTTTGGTTTTTGTTTGTCTGTTTCTTTTACCTTGTTTAGTTCAAACTAAGTAGATGCATAATAATTTACATGCGTATATCTCCCATCTAATGTGCACAAGACAACATAGCTTAAGAAGGTTGTCCCTCATTCGCTCTCAAAAGCAACTTCTAGTTTGGGAGACCGAGTAAAACGGGAATGCGGCTTTCTGTATTTTGTGTAATTCTAACGCTAAATGAAGGAGTTACAGGAAATAATTAACAATACACTGACTTCAAGCAACAACATATTGTCTGTAATGTTTTTAAAGCTGTAGTTACGAGGTTTTAGAATTACACCAATGATATATCGACTCCTTTTTGACATGTCAGAATTTTGAAGCAAAGGTGAACATTTGAGGATTTTGAGACAAAAATAAATGTTTAAACTACTATACCACGGTCTGCAATAACCAACCAGATTAATTCACCAAACAAATTCAAATTTCGCAAGAAGGAATCTGAAAGTCCGAGACATATTTCTCGAACTTTCAAATCCTTCGTAATGAATTACAAGGTTGTAACTGGTTGGTGTCTTGTCATCTTGAATGAAGTCAAGAATCTACAAGAGTGGCATTTGATTGACTGTGTAGAATGTATGTATGCACATTACGTTGAGTACACGCACATACGGGCGAGGTCGTATGTCGAGTTGAACTTTAACTTCAGTTGTTGTATAAGTGTTGTATTTGGTCAAGGCAAGGTATAATCAATATATTTCAAGGATAGATGGTTGTAACGATTAGATGTTCGCCTATTTGATAAAAGCTGACCCACGAAGAATACAACATTTATTACTTGCGATGATTAAATTTAGACCGCAAATTTGTTTCATCTACCATCTTCAAATCTTATGTTAAGTCCCAGTAACACGTAGACGATTTAAAAGAACAAAAGAATTGAGCACCCATCGATTTTGTATTCTTCCCTGAAAAATAGTCCTATACAAGAAAGGTATGAAAATTTGTAATTTCGAAAGCTTTTCTTTTTTCGTTCGATGCTATTAGATTATGAGAAGAAGACAATTTTTTTCGTTTTCATGGAGGAAAGAACCGAACTTATGTATGAATCCGCTTCGCTTTTTCATACAGTGTGATTAGTTTTTTCAGTTCATACCTCCATGCAATTTTCTTCGTTTCTTAAATGTAATTAAAGAAAAAATCAAGTACATATATACATATATAATTATTTTCCTAATTGAATGTTTAGGTAAATCCATATCTTTAAAGTTAGGCATATTTTGGGTTTCAGTTTGTTTGGTTATTATTGACACTTTATTCGCACTGTACCATCATTAAAAAAAGTTTGTAGAGAGGATATTGAGAAATGAGACGATTCTAATAAGCCCAAACAGCATAGGATTAAAGTTGAATTTTGTAATACCGTCTTGGTTCAATCAAATCAATCCCTTGATTCTTTCACAATAAAGTTTATAAAACAGCCATTCTTTTGAGCGACCATTTTTTGGTCGTCCCTTCAGTGGTCGCTTAATACAAGATGTACTATATATTTCAAATCTTATTTCTGAAAGCATTCTATAATGCTGGAAATGGACCACGGTCATGGTCACTCTAATGTCCAGTTAATAGGTCAGGGTTGGAGTGACCGAATATGATATACTCCGAACATTCAGATTCAATGAGTAGTGTGTTTTTTGCACGACAGAAAGTATTAGTTCTTTTTATTGAAATAAATTTCGGATCGTATTTCATATGGGGTACAGGAATTTTAAATAAAAGTGGTTTGTTTTGTAAACCCATTTCCACACGACCCGGCTATTTGAAGCCCCAAAGATGAAAGGTTTTGGAAAAAACACGAGGAAACGAAGAAATTTCCTACCGCAAGCAATATTATTCATTACAAAAAAGTTTTCTTTACCTAAATTATATATATATATTTTCAAAATTTCATCAACTGAAAATTGTTTTGAATTTCGACCAGCCTAAAAGGTTATCGTTTAGTAATAGGATAAAAAAAATATCTGAAAATGATTACCAAATGAATACAAAAGTCAAGAAAAGATGGGTTTTGTTGTGTGGTTTCAATGTTTGGTTCCAATGATCCAAAAATAATTTGATTTTTTTTCGTCTATCAAGATTCTAACTATTTGATTGACTGCTTTTTATATTCATACTTCCAAGAACTACATTTTGAGCAGGCAACTATTTTGTATGCTTGCGCACAAAGTACATGTATATCCATGGTTTTTTTTGTTTTTTTTTTTTTTTCTTGGTGGCATTAACTTTCAAGGAAGGAAGATAGTACTTTTGTTTTCATTGAGGAATGCACCTACAAACTCAATCACACTATTTATGATTCCGATTCTTGTATTTATACATTACATATAGTTTTTATATTCATACCTCAATGATAACAAAACAATATTATCTTCATTTCTTAACCCTTGTCATGCTGGACCCGGACTATTCCGGTTTTGGCAGGAGGTGTAGACTAAGATCAGACTGCACTTATGTGCAGGCTGATCTTAGTCTATACCTCCTGCTTGAAATTTTCCTGCCAGAGTTGCTTTTTAAGTTACTTTCTTAAAATAAATATTGTATTTTGAACAACACGTTCTATCAGTGCTTTCAGCCCTTTGATTTTACTGCAATTCAGTAAGATAATTTATACAGCATGACAAGGGTTAATAATTTTTGTCTTTTATCTTTATCAATGAAAGGTCTTGTATATTGTTTTACCCGATACATTCTTTTCTGAAGGAATCTTAGTCCAAATTCTAGAGAAAATTTATAGAAGACAAATCAAGAAAAAAGTTTGTAACATTTGATCTCCAAAGAGCATAAACCATATTAACAGACAAACTTCATTTCTTTTTAAAAGACAAAGGGAATATGTTCCGTTTTCATGGACGGATGAATCGAATACTTAATGAAATTTTATGAAACCGCGATTGCTACTGAAGTACAACTAGAATTGAGATGAGAACGACAACATCAACAACAAAAATATCTTCACTTTTAGAATTTAATATCACAGACAGTAAAAAAATGAGAGGGTTTTGTGCATGGAACTACAATGTTTGAAAGCATACAAAATTGTTGAGTTACCAAAATTATATGTAGCCAATTACACAACATCAAATTGAAATTATTTTCTGGTAATTTTTTGTAGCGAATCCGAGAAGAATATAAGCGCAGATGGACACTGACATTTGACCGTATACTACACGTAGTAAGCCATTTTCTTGACGATATAGAATAATCATGAGAAATAAAGAATTTGTTTTGTCAGTATTCCGTTTTTAACAGCATTTGGTTTGTCAAAAGTTTTCATATCTCAAGCTATTTCTGCTGGAATTGCGTATGTTGTCTTTACCCTTGTCGTGCTGCAACTAGAATATTCCTGTTTGGGCAGGAGGTATAGGCAAAGATAAGCCTGCACATATGTGCACTCTTGTCGTATTCTACACCACCCTTTTAAGCCGGAATATTTATAAAATCATGTTTCAAACGAAATATTGACCTACAACTAGCGCTTTGATTTCAGTCCTTTGATTTTGGTGCAATTCTAAACAGGATTTTATTCAGCATGGCAAGGGTTAAGCATTAAACTGGACTTTCTATCTCCAACTTTCTTTAACAGTGTTAAATGGTGAAAATACATATAATAGCAAAATCGTAAGTAGCAAAAATACCCGATCAGTCCAAGAAATACTATAATTCCAATAGAATAATTCGAAAGATACAATGCTCAAAAACCTGATGTTATCCAACCAAATGTTTTGAAAAAGCGTCATTTTTTAATTTGAAAACATCCAAAAATCACGTAAATTATGCCCGAATGACAAATTTGGTTAATATAATAGGAGTCTACAAATGCCATGATTATGATCGTTAAATTTTATAACGTTTTAACCAAGGTAACACTTTCAAGTGCTTGTCAAATCATCTTCCCGGTTAAACATGCCCCAATAAAGTTGTTGTTTTTAGCTAGCAAAGCGTCAGCTTTGACAGCTTAAATTAACAGACAAAAATTTGAGGTCTTCTCAAAATTCAACCAGTGCAAACTGTCACTGGCGGCTTAACCACTAAATCTATTGATTGTCTACGCCATAAAAAGTAGTTCTTATGTATTTCAGGAATATTGCAAACTCTATTCAAATTGTAGAGAACTCTTTTAAAAGCATGCTAGCTAAACCATTCCCACTCAATTCCGCTTTTAAAGCATCTCAAGAAAAAACTTGAATTTGTCGTCTGCAACTTCTTTCAATTTGAACCAGTCTAAGATTTTGCCAGGTTGTGATGGGTTAACTCCTAGGTTACTTTAACCTCGTGTATTTATCTTGATAACATTTGGCAAAGAAAATTACTTAACAAAACTATGATTTGCTAGCTTACAGTATTTTCAGTGCTTTGATTTAAAGAGGACGTTTTGTTTTACCAAAATAATTCTCCGTGTTTTCTTTTAAGAATCCATGGCCGTAAATAACAATCGTCTATGAATTTGTAAGTTGTATATGCTTGTAAATATTTGTTAATTGTCTAAAAGAGGGCCGCTTAGTAGACTGGCAGTATAGCTAAAAGCTTTTCCCTCTCAAAATATTGTATAAATAAAAAATATTGTATGAATTAATAAAATAAATAAATAAACCACACAATGGTTGTCTTGCCGTTTACTTAATTCAAAAAGTTGATAAAATTTAATTCAAATCTGACTGGAAATTCAGCTCGTATAAATCTTAATTTTGAGGCGAAATAGTTATTTTTGTGATATATATTCGTAATGTACTGGGACTTTTTGACTATTAATAAATGAGTAAATTGTTAAATAAAAAAACAACAAAGAAACATAAAAAGTGAAAAAACAAAAAACAAACACAAAAACAAAAAGCATTTTGTCTTTATTTTCAGCTAACCCATTAACACACAAGAAATTTTTAGACTAGTCAAAATTGAAAGAAGCTGCAGGGTACAATTTTCATGGTATTTTAAAAATCTTTGTCTTTTGCGACAGAAAACCTTGTGGATAATGTAGAATTGCTTGTTCCGAGTAATTTCTTCATGTTCCTCAATGTTTTCCGAAGTCTTTCTTTCTTAATGGCGTCAAAAAGCGTCATTTTGTTGAAATTGGTTCAGCAATAGAACGGATTCTCACACTTCAGATTCGTTGATTAGAAATAAGATATGAAATATTTCCTAGGTTCGACCTCCGGTAGGTTATATGACTTTGTTCGACGATGTATTAAAGTCGATTATTTTAAATGATAACTACACAAGGAAAATCTGACTTGATCAAATCAGCTGTCAATCGTTCAAGGATATACATGTACAAGTATTATCAGTCAAAATAAGGTTATGATCTATAGAGGTAACTGACCCGAAACTATGAGGTAGCCATTTTTAGCTACTACAGCGTCAGCTTTGATAGCTTAAGTTAACAGACAAAATTTGAGGTCTTCTCAAAGTTCAACGAGTGCAAACTACCACTGGAGGCTTAACGACCAAATCCATGGAATGCCTACGCCATAAAAAAAGTTCTTATGTATTTCAGGAAAAATGCAAACTCTATTTAAATTGTAGAGAACTCTGTCAAAAGCATGCTATATAACCATTCCCACTCAATTCCGCTTTTAAGCATCTTAAGAAAAAAACTTTGGAAAACATTGTGGACACTGAAGAAATTGCTTGTAACAAGCATTTTCTTCAATGTCCACAATGTTTTCTACCCAATTTTGCACGGGAAAGATTTTTTCGATTCAACCATGCTTTGCTAGCTTACAGTACTTTCAATACTTTGATTTTAAGTTATTTGAATAGAAGCCAAAACTTCTGTTATAGGTCCGAAAGAGATCGATTAAATGTACATTAAGGGTTTGATCGTTTGGTTTGATCTTTCTAGAAGTTCTTACCTCAATTTTATCTAGTATCTTCTGAGTCGCGAATTGAAGCAGCCTTGCATGTGAAGGTTATTTTTGCACCTAAATGGTGGCCCCTTGTCGAAAGTCAATTCAATGAATTTTCAACTGAAGAAATAAACAAAACCAACAACATCAAAAACCCAAAATAAGAAAGATAATCAATATATTATTAGCAAATTCATCTTTTTTGTCAGTTGCTATTATAACAGGAAAAGTATCTGTTTGTGATACTTTTACGCTGTTGATATCTGTTGAACACAGTGATATCTGAAAATAGATTTCAGACTAGAGTAATTATCGGTTGTTCAAGGAGCTATAAGTTTAGATAACGTTAGGGGTAACATTTCGGATACTTGATGTAATAAGGGGTTTATAATTTTACGTCTTGTATATACTGAATAGCTACCCGACACGAGAAAATAAGAGTGAAAAGTGAAGACCAAATTCTCTCTTCGCTAGTTGTGCACACTAACAATGATTGAAACTATGTTTGCTTTCGACGTTGGTTAATCTACGCAGGTCGCCTATGTCAACCCATTCCTACATAATCCCACTTTTAACGCCCCTGAAAAATTATATTAAAAAAAACATCGTTATAAAAAGAGAAACTGCTATAAACAAACGATTGCTTCGTATATCACTATGTTTTTACACACAATTTTGTCCTTAGTTTTTAATTTCAGATCAATTTGAATTGTCGTCTACAACTTCTTTACAATTGGACCTGTCCAAAACTTTGTTGAGCGGTAACGGGTCAAAAGCAGTCGATTCTTTTCGTAAATCCATGATGTCCGTTTATCTGACGAGTTATGTATTACTAAATCGCCTTAGATAAAAAAGGGGAGACCTTAACCCATAACTAGACGACATAATTGTAGACTTGTCTAATTTCAAAGAAGTTGCAGGCGACAATTTTGAATGGTAAAATCTTAGGGTTTTTTTTGTGTGTTTGAAAATACTGTGTGTAATAAGAAGTTGGTTGTAACAAGTAATTTCTTCATTTTCCACAATGCTTCCTAACTTATTTTCCTAATGTGCGTCCATAAGCGTGATTGTATGGGAATATGTTATAGCTTCTGTGGGATCCTAACTTCTTTTGAGACATTTGACTCATTACCGTACAATCCCGCTTTTTGACACCTTGAGGAAATAGCGTTATGGAAAAATTTGTGAGAAAATGAAAAAATGTACTATGAAAGCAAATTCTCCTTTTTACTCAAAGTTTTCTACCATATTTTGCACGTATTTTTTCCCATGTTAATCGCACTCTGAAATGTCGTCAGTAAATTCTTCATTTAACTTCGACCGGTCAAAACTTTGTTGTCTTGTAATGGGTTAATGGAATATAAGAATAATTTCTTCCCGATACCCTAATACGCATTTCAATAAACAAGATAAATATATTCAAAGCATAGAGATAGGGATTACTTTAATTCTGACGCGAAATTCGATCAGCAACTTTTATCATTTAACACCGGGTAAGCCTGGGTGAATATGTTTCTATTTTTAGAAACGAACACATGGCTGTTTCACGTCTCATTTTATTTGAATTTGCAATGGGACGCTAACATGTAAACATTGTTTTCGTTACCAATCAAATACAATATTCCTAAGTTAACTTCGTTGAAATCGATTTACTTAAAAACTCATAAAATATTTGGTGCTATCTATAAGCGGATTTTAATCAGTATTGCATCTTTGAAGACAAAAGTGCTGTTTAAGAAAAAGGACTATTTTATACAAGGCGGATTAATTTTGAAGTGGAAAATGACCAGAAAAGACAGCAATGATACACCTGGAATTTCCATTCCCGCCATTTGAGTATTTGACATTCGAATCGGGAGTTAAGGATTTATACTTGGTGTGTCTAATGTTTGATTTCTTTGTTTTCTTATATGGCAAGTTATGCTATAATGCAGCTTTTGTATTTACGTACGATACAAACCTTCATTGAAAATTATAATGGATTATCGGAGTAAGGTAGAATGACTCTGTTAGATACACGTGAATTTGTTTAAAAAAAAACTTTAATCTTTTTTCACACCGATGCTGGAGTTTCATTCCTTTTGAGTAAATTGATGGAATCTTTAAAAAAAATCTTTTGCGGGAGGAAACACTTGTAACAAGCAATTTCTTCATTTTCTACAATGTTTTCCAAAGCCTTTGAATTGGGGGGGGGGATTAAAAATGTCTTTGAGTGAGAATTGGTTTTAAAGACACAGAATCAAAGAAGCGTAACAAAAGGCTATCATCAACATCAACTTATTTCCCATCTATTCGAGTGTCTCAGCAGCGTCTTTGGAGCAATTGTCTGACAGTTTAGGGATGATGCGCAGAATGGAACACTATCACCCTGCAGTTTCGCCTTTCTCACTATGTTTTCTTGACTTCATAGGACGAGAGTCGCGGAAAGGACCATCTGAAAATTCTTAGATCAATACATCGAACCAATTGGTGATTATTTGAAAACATTAAAAAAAAAAAAAAAAAAAAACAACAAACAAACACACACTCACTTAGTGAAGTATAGTGATATTGTAGATTAAAAAAGTCTGTTCACTCTGACCGGGGTCGATAAAGTTCGTATTTTCCAGATGGTCCTTTATCGCTTGACTGTTCAAATATTAATGTCATTTTGTCTTGAAATCTTGTGATTGTATGGCAAATGTACACAAGGTATTTTTTCATGAATTTCAGGAAATTGAAACAGATTCTGATGAAAATAATAATGAAATACATGCAGATCAAATAGAAATAAACGTTAAAAACAATAAACGAGAAAGTGACAATAAAACCATGGTGTTGTTACAGAGTCAGGAGAAAAAGTCGGTGGAATTTAGTAGACTTAATGATGTACGGTGGGACATTAGTCCGACTAAAATAAAACCATTCAAATGGATGAGGAATACATTACGTCATGATACAATTCCAGAAGAAAGGCCGGACTACTTTACTAAGGTGGTGTTATTAGGTGATCCTTGCACGGGAAAAACTAGTTTATTAAACTATTTACAATGTGAACCTTGCTCAAAGAAACGATGTCAAAACTTTGAATCGTGCATTTCAAGATTTAAACATTTCGTGGAAAGAACTTTTACCGTCTCAGAAAAAGTAGTTCTCACGCGGATATACGACACTGCTGGTAGGTCTTTAACTCAATACCACACAACAAGATTTTAAACTGGTACGCAATGAAAGAAGTTGCAGTCGACAAATTTTAATTGGTGGACTTTTTTAAGTTCATGTTGTCGTCTGCAATTTAATAGGACTAGGACTAATCTAAAATGTTGTCGTCTGGTAACTGGTAAATAGGTGACGCACTGTTGTGATACGAAGCATATTGCAACGAATGACTTCAGCCGTTGGTGTTTTTTATGAAGCCAAACCCCGAAACTAATCATCAATATATCTAAAAGTTTACAACATTTCTAGAAATCTCATCTATAGCAATTTCTTCATTTTTCACAATATTTTCCAATATTCTTTTTCTTGACAAGTCTAAAAAAGGGAGAACGGGTTAAATATTCCTCCTTCATGTTGCACTTTTTAATGCCCAAGAAGGTAAACGCATCATTAGAAAATGTCCTGTTTGAAGCCCGTTAAACGACATCCCTCTTAAAAGTTCAATAGCCCTAGAAATGTAAAGTGTCAAGGTTTATCTAAAATTTTAGATTATTGAAAGTACTTTTATTATCATCAATGGCTACATTGTTCACCTTTTGTTTTACTCTTTCACATATTTCCACACAATAAAATTTTAGACCAGTCCATATAAAAAGAATTTGCAGACAGCAATTTTAAGTTGATAAAAGCTTTAAAAATCTTTGTCTTTTGGGATGAAAACATTGTGGATAATGAGAAAATTGCTTGTAACAAGCAATTTCTTCATTTCCCACAATGTTTTCAAAAGCTGTATATTGAAGATGCGTTTAAAAACGTCACTCTGTGGGAATGGGTAACATACGAGACAATTTTAGATTGGTCCCAACGTTTAAGAAGTCGCTCTTCCATCAAGCATGCAACTTTTGTGTTTCATAGCTTTGCTTTCGTACTTTAAGGTTTTTATAATATCACCTAGTTGAGATTGGTCTCATTTGATCACTATTAAATTCTTGTGCAAGGTATTCACTATGCGTATGATTAATTAAAAAGTGCCAGAAGTTATGACGAGATACAGAGAGAGAAGGGAGAGAGATAGAGAGAAACAAGCAAAGGGATGAGAGATATAGATAGATATAGATATATATATATAAATAAAAACAGTTTAAATTGATTCACGTGTGAATAGTAGATTGGAGATGGATTGATAGAAAATCGATAGATAGATAGATAGATAGATAGAATGATAGATAGAATGATAGATAGATAGATAGATAGATAGATAGAAAGATAGATAGATAGATAGATAGATAGAATGATAGATAGATAGATAGATAGATGGATGGATGGATGGATGGATAGATAGATAGATAGATAGATAGATAGATAGATAGATAGATAGATAGATAGATAGATAGATAGATAGATAGATAGATAGATAGATAGATTAGGGACAGAGATAAATATAAAACCTTATTATCGCCTCGTCAGATATCTATTTTGCATATTTTATGTTATTTATGTAATATCTGATCATATTACGGTTATTGCCCTCGTTGGATGCAGTTACATATTGCATTTTCTGTTCTTTTGTGTAACTCTAGCGTGTACACCCGAATTATGTAATCTCAATTTCCTCTTTATGTTCATATTACCCGTCACGCGGCACAGTACCATCTCGAAACCCTGCAAAAAATTGTTTAACCCCTTTTTTACATTTTAGAATAAATTAAAAGAGTTTTCAGTCACCAATGTGAATTGGCTGCAGTTTGAAATAAAATCATTTTATATTGTAGAAAATATTGTGGGAAAAGAAGAAATTGCTTGTTACAAGCAATTTCTTCTTTTCCCACAATGTTTTCTAAAGTGAAAAATCACAGCAATGTAAAATCCCGATTTGGTAAAGGTTCGTATCAACCAATGGTCAACCCAAGATAGTTTTTCGAAAATGTGCTTTAGAACTTAAGATTATTTAAGTTAGACGTTTCAAAGAGCACAGAATATTGACCTTGGATCACTTACTCTGAACAAGTACTCACTCATCACGCTCGTAGATGCCCTTCTTACTCGAGACATGACGAGAACGAGACTGATCAAGTGAATAAGTATCATTTTAACGCATTCCCAGAATACACGATTTTAGACTGGTCCAAATTCAAAGAAGATGCAGACGACAATTTATGGTTTATAGAATTTTTGATTTTTCATCTCTCTTGGTAGAAAATATTGTGGGAAAATAGTGCTTGGTGCAAGCAATTTTTTCATTTAACACAATATTTTCCCAATTACTTTTCAAGAGGGGCGCCAGACAGTATTATCGTTTGAGAAAGGGCTAACAGTGCTATATAGGCATCGACCGTAAGATAGTCTGTGCTGTAAGAATACATGATCGAAACATTTCTTTTTAGACAGACTTTCTCTTCGCAGAAGGGTAATTGACCAATCGCTAGCCCCTCCCACTGACCCCTAAGCTCCGCCAATGAACTCCAACAGGAAGTTCCTTTTCGATTTTTAACGGCTTTACTTTGCAAAATTTATTGTCAGTAACATGTTACAAAAAAGTTAAATGGTTGGCTTGTGGCCTAGACGTCGTAACTAAAGTTTGAATAAGCTGTAGTTACGACGTTTAAGTCTATAAACCAACAATAAAGGTAGACGGAGTTGATAAGCTCAGGTTCGGGCTGAATAAACTATTTGATCGGTCGGTTCATTCCTTGATTGACGGGCGCGAAAAAATGGCTTGTTACCAGCAATTTCTTCTTTTTTCACAATATTTACTACCTAATTGAATAACAATTTAAAGAAATAAAAAGATAAAAATAAAATACTTTATATGTCGTATGCAAAACCGTTGAATCTAGACTAGTCTAAAATTTTGCAATACAGTAAAGGGTTAAGACCATGAGACTAATAGTTTTTGCAGGGTGAACAGCTAAATGCTTATTTAGGATGCTACAGTAGGAATGGTATATTTAATACCAAGAAAAGATTTGTCAAGTGCTCAAGCCGTGACAATACGACTGAAAAATGTTGAAAGTTGTGTTAACCTGACACATTTAATCAATAAACGACGATTCTACCTTACTATTTGTCAAGTTTTCGAATACCAGTACTAAGTGACTTGTGTTGGGTCCAATTCGTTCTTATATGGCCAACTATGAAATTATCAAACAACGGTTATTAGATATATATTACCAAAACTGGTATTCTAGTATTAATAATTTCGATCGACTTCACACATACTCATTATATAAACATGAGAATTACCTCGATTTTGTAAAGGATAAGAGATTTCGACGTACTCTTACCAGATTTAGACTCTCTTTGCATGTTTAAGACATCGAATGCGGTCAACATTTATACATTGAAAGAAAAGAAAAATTATGTAAATACTGCAATACAAAAATATCGAAAAATAATTTCGCTTTCTACTAACTTGCCCTAAATATACCGAATTCAGAACTAAATATCCAGAAAAAATATATTATTTTACCTGGCCAACTCTACAAAAGTTTACAAATCTGTTGTCAAATAAAAAATCGAAAACAACTGTTCAAAATTTGTCTGAATATATATATATATATTATGCATCTCAACTTAAAAAATGAAATGGTTCACGTAATGTCATGTTCTTCTGTTAATCCCTGTATCTCTTATGTTTTTCTTTTTTTTTTGTATATTTATTTGCTGTAAACATTGTAAACATGTTTAATGCAATAGACTTATTTTATTGTATTGTATTGCTCAATGGACTTTCGGGAAAGAGTGAGAGAGCGAGAACAAGAGAGTTGAGAGAGTTGATGAAAGAATGAAAGAAACCAATGAATGAGATGGAAAGAAGCAAGTAAGAAATGCACATTATGTGTTAAATTGTATTAAAGAATTACGCCGTATTGTTACATGCCACCATACAAGGTTGTTTGATCACTGATTAAATTATTAAACTTTGGGTCAAAAGGTCATTTATTGACCGGTCGATACTGACACATGTTCGAAAACGTGATTAATTTTCGATATATTTGACCATGATTAATCCGTGATTAGTCTCTATTATTTTCAGCGGAAAATATCGTTTTATTTATTTCCACATTAAGCTTTTGTAAACACAAGTTTTACCAACCGAAACTTTAACCTAACCCATTCACGCACATTGACGCATTTGTAAGCCCCTAAGAAAAAAGCTTTGGAAAACATAGTAGAAAAAGAAAAGAATGCTTGCTACAGGCAATTTCTTCATTTTCCACAATGTTTTCGACCCTGCAAATTGTCGTTTTTAATTTCTTTGAATTTGAAACTATCGTAAATTTGTCGTTTGGTTATGGATAAAAATAACTAATACACACACACAAAAAAACCCATCAAGTATTTAAATCATACTGTATAATATGTTGTAACCCATAGCGGTGATGCGCTTGCAGGGAGCCATAGCTTATTTTAATTCCACTAATCGAACCTTCAACTCATTTCCACGCAATTCTGTTTTATAACGCCCCAAGGAACCGCTGGAAAAGTGTGGAAAATGTAGAAATTACTTGTCACAAGCAATTTCTTATTATCTTCAATGTTTTTCCCCATAAAGACATTCCACCAACTATAAATCTAGTCTCAACTTTTTTGAATTTGGACCTGTCTAAAAATCGGTTGTGTCATGATGGTGAAGAGTCCTACAAATTGATTGATTAGAAAACAAAACAAAACAAATTAAACAAACAGTCAAAAAAGAACCCAAACACACACACAAAAACATAAAACCAAGACAACAACAATTACAAAAACAACCCCAAACTCTTTGGACTTATCAAATCAATCTTATATACCAAAAAACAGAATTTTCTCCTGTGACATTTATTTGATTTATTTTCATTGGTTGTTTTAAATTATTATTAGCTAGCAAAGCGTCAGCTTTGATAGCTTAAGTTAATAGACAAAATTTTGAGTTCGTCTCAAAGTTCAACGAGTGCAAACTGTCACTGGAGGCTTAACCACCAAATCGTTGGAATGCCTACGCTATAAAAAATAGTTCTATTATATTTCACGAATAATGCAAACTCTATTCAAATTGTTGAGAACTCTGTCAAAAGCATGCTATTTAACCCATTTCCACCCGATTCCGCTTTTTAAGCATCTAAAGAAAGAAGCTTTGGAAGACATTGTGGACAATGAAGAAATTGCTTGTAACAAGCAATTTCTTCATTGTCCACAATGTTTTCTACCCAACAAGGGGAAGATTTTCTAAATTCAACCATGCTTTGCTAGCTTACAGTACTTTCAGTACTTTGATATTCTTAAAGCTGCATCGATTCATGCCCTGGTCGATACTACACATAATACTGTCTTCTTATACCCAAGTAAATTGCTTTGTAGAAGGTCAATTGGCTGGCCTATATCTGCCAAATCCACGTGCGTGAAAAAACTCCAAGGGTAAATGCATATCATTCTTGTATGCTAACGATGTGCATATAGCCATTTGGCGGCCAAAAAGTCGAAACAGCAACTTTGGATAACACGGCAGTTAAATTTTGGCTGCCATCTGAGGAAATTTGTAATTGGTTGTTAAGTAACCAGGCTTTATTCGACATATTAACATATATATGTAATTGTTCAAAGTCGCTTCATTAGTGATTATACATTAATTAGTCTGATCCTCTAAATTTATAGGTGAGCAGGTTACGTAGGCAAAGATTAGGTTGTTTCTACATACCAGTACAGGAATAACATTTTATATTACTATGGAAGATAACTCTTTCGTTTTGCGACGTGGCACGTTTCGCTTGTGACCGTCAACATGGGTTTTACAAGTTTCGTTTTGATTTCTATTTTTAGGACAGGAGAAATACCGCAGTCTCACAGCGTCATACTACCGCGGGGCGCATGGTTGTCTCATCCTGTATGACGTCACTAAAGAAAGCTCATTCGAAAACCTTAGCCATTGGTGAGTATTTTTTTTTTAAAAAATGTCACCAAAATAATCATTATGTGACGTCAGAAAAAACAGGTTTTTAAGAAGTTATGTGAACTTGTATTTTGTCATATATCATAAGTCACAACAACAATAACTTCATATATTGTATATATGGCAGAAAAGTTGGTCAGAAACCTCGGTTATTATTGTTTCAAAGTGCAATACACTATTCTAACACGTACCTATTTATAATTTGGCGTCTTCAGAGTATCTAAAAATGCTTTTAACCAAACGGCGAATATTATTAAAGTAGCTTTGACCTTCACATACGTATGGCTAGACTGATTATAGTTAACCCTTGTCATGTTGAATAAAATCATAATCTGAATTTGTAGTTAAGGCAAAGGCCTGGAAGCATTAGTTAAGGGTTTATTTTGAAATTCATTTTTATAAACAACTCTTGGTTGAGGGAGACAAACAGGAGGTGTAGACTAAGATCAGCTTGCACTTATGTGCAGGCTGATTTTTGTCTTAACCTCCTGCAAAAACAGGCATATTCTGTGTTCAGCATGGCAAGGGTTAAAATCGAAAATATTACCCCTGTAAGTCAAGGCTTCAATTCATGTACATGGGTGTACATGAGCGGGAATCGGTTAAACCGTAGGTGAACTTTGAACTTCCTGTAAAGGGTCAGTAGGCGTGGCCAGAGATCGATCAAATAAAGACCATCCAAAATAGAATTACAAACGCTCTCTTTTCTCTTAGGTAGGATATTTCGTCTACACCTGTCATAAAAAATGTCATCGTGACGTCACTAGTAGCTCTTTTCGCTAGCTATTCACAAGTCGATTAACGAGCATAGATATTTTTCCGTCACATAACAGTTTTCTTTTACCTGTCAGCCAGGTACAACCATCTCTTAGGGTTTTGCAAAAAGCCTCCCCAGAATTTGAAAATACTAGTACCGGTTATAATTTTCATGCATTTGATTTCGGTCGAACTTTGTGCAAATCGACTATGTTCACCTTGACGAAACATCAGAGTATTTGCGTCCGCAATCATAAACTTTTTTTTCCTTAAAACAGTATAGTCTTCTAGCACAGTTTCCTTTCCGAAATCCACTCAAATTTCAAGATTGCGGACAATACAATCTCTTACGTGACGTAACAAATGAAGTAGATAGTAGTTTTAGGACTCAGATTAAATTCTGTTATGTAATAGAAGGGCTTTTTGAAGGAAAAGCTTGTTTTGTGAAAATATTTGGATATTCAAGAAGTAAAAAAAATAGAAATTTTAAAGACATTTTCTTGATATTTCCTTAACCCATTCCCACATGACAAAATTTCAAACTGATCCAAATTGAAAGGCAAAGAAAGTTGTTTTAAATTGAAAAAACAAGCACCATATTATATAGAAAACACTGTGAGAAAAGAAGAAATTGTTTGTTTCAAACGATTTTTTCTTTTCTAACAATGTTTTCCAAAGCTATATTTCTTAGCGCGTAACAATGCGGGATTGTGCGGTTATGGGTACAAGTTATTATTAAAAAAATCGCATTCCTTAATGTTAAAAAAAGTGAAAGAGAGTAAAAAGAAAGACCAACATCAAGCACTATGTATGGTACCATCCTACCTACCCTATCTTTTTTCCATCTTACCCCTTTCATGGGGTCATCTTTTGTCATCAAACTAGTACAATATCGATGGCTTAGAGCAAAAACATAGTATGGCTCTATACAATGTATAGAGCCATATTATGTTTTTGCTCTAAGCCCTCGATATATCTTGTTCCACTCATAAAATTTGACATAGTATGAATGTACTCAATATTTGCCGACGTAATTTTTGTTGAACACATTTTATTTGGTCGTTATCACTTTCAAATAATTTGGTTTATGTAACAGTTATAAAATCGCTCATAAAATACCGTCGGTTTATTTCTAAAACCTCGTAAATACAGATTGAATCAAGGCGTAGTTACGTTGTTTCACAAATACATCGACGATATTTTAAATGGAACATGAACTATGTTTATACAAAGGCAAAATCAAAAATGTAAATACAAAGCCTTCTTTTCTATAATAACCTACAGAACTTTGAATTTTTTATTCATATGAAAAGCCTAGATATTGTTAAAAGTCTAAAACAACAACAATGAATGACATTTCGCAGCATACAGCTTTTCCAAAAAGTCTTAATATTAGTCGAAGACCAAAACCTTCTAAAAGCTCTTTTAACACGACCAACGACCCGGATTGAAATAAACCCGTTGAATACTTATACTAGAGAAATAATTATAAATGAGCGAAAACATATCGATGGTTCAGCGCAAAACAGTCGTAACTGAATCTATGTTTATAGGCAGTTACAACTGTTTCGCGCTGACCCATCGCTGACCAATCGATATGATCGATTTTTTTTTAATTAACAATGACGTCACATAATTTATGTTAGTAGAGTTTTATATTTCGTAGAATATCTTATATCGATAATGTTCAGGAATTTTGTCCGTTAGTCGAAAAATATATGTCGTAAATAGATTGTGATATTCGTGCTCACAAAATACCGAATTTTATAAAACTCGTCGTCTAAAACAGATAAAAACTTGGCATAACCTCGTTTTCACCGGTTTACAGAAGATTTGCTTGATAAATTCTCTATTTATGAGCACACATTAAATATCCCCCTTATTCAAGATGTAGTTACATGATTTATGTCGTCTAATGTTTGAAGCATTTGAAGAACATTGCAGAATATTGCAAGCCAGTCTGAACAAGAGAAATCATCCACGTGTCCTCTTTATTATCAATCGTTGTAGGAATGATCTCCCTTACATTTCCACATTTTTACAATGGCATCGGACGTTGTCTGCGCATGTCATATTCTCCGAAGATTGGCCTGTCTTCGGGACCGTATCACTTATCCTGATTGGGATAAATATTACTACGTCGTACGCATAACTCCATATTATATCGCCAAAAAGTAGCAAGTGGATAATTGCAATAAAACCTACAATAGTGGAGAAATCAAACTTAACTGTCGCCAAAATTTGATGACACAAATAATTATTTTGAATTGCGAAAGCACCGTTGTCTTACCTGTGCTCCAAGAAGAGACAGCAAAAATTCGAAGCGTGCATTTCATTGGCGCTGACATTTGAATGTAGTTCAACGGAATCGGCCGAGTTGTCACGAATGACACTACCCAGAATGCTCAAATTAGATAGGTCAGTTTTTGAAAAATGCCAACTATCGGAAGATAACGTGGCATCGGAAACAACTTCGTCTGAACTCGGATTATGATTAGGAATAAACAATGAATGAATTGATTTATGATAAGTGCTGGTGTAGAATCGACAGTGAGTAATGCCAACAGCGATGTAACTAAGATACTGCTTAAAACTTTATTTTAACCCATTCCAACACTATGACGCTTTTTGACGCTCCTTAAGAAAAGCAATTGGGAAAATAATGTGTAAAATTAAGAAATTGCTTGAAACAAGCAGTTTCTTCATTTTCCTGAGTGCTTTCTACCCAGAAGGTTGCAAATATCTAAAAATTCATACACTTAAATTGCTGACAGATCCTTTCAGCTTGTACCAGCCTTAAGTTTTGATTTCTGATAATGGGATAAAAGACGAATCACATGTTACAAATGATATTAACTGAACGATGATATAATAAAACATCTTTTCAAATTCACCCCCTCCCCTCACACACACACACAAAATAGAATGACGAAAACAACAATAGCGTATCACAATATCTGCCCTTTAGTCCGTCTCTTTTAACCCTTGTAATAATGAACCAATATTCCTGTTTTGGCAGGAGGAATAGACAAAGATCAACCTGTATATTCGCACAGTCTGATCTTATTCTACACCGCAAGAGTGTCTCATTCAAGTCAGAGTTATATTTTAAAACTAATCACCCAAAGAAATACTGACCAAAATTGGTGCTTTCTCAAGTCCTTTTAAATGCAGTTCCAAGGAAAAATATTCCTTTTGACCAGGGTAAATATCAATATTACCACCCTTTTATTACCTACAAAATTCTAGTGAATGGTAACTTATAACAAGATGTACTTTGACTTGTGAATCTATGGTTTCGGACAACAGTTTAGGTGATCTCAACAGTTTGGGGACATTTTTCAAAAAACTTAGTTATGTATGAATTATTCGACACGCAAAGAGAGTTCCATGTACGGTCTAATGATTTAATCTTCGTTTCGTCTATCAAGATTCTAGCGTTTTGATTGGCTGAAATTTTTCCATGCTTCCATGAACAAAGTCTTCAGCACGCAACTATTTTGCATGCTTGGGCACAAAATAGATCTAGAAAAAATAATATTCAAAAGTAGTAAAATATTTACTTTTTTGCTTGAAGATAGATTTTCTTTGTTACGTTGAGGTATAACCTGAAAACCTATTCGACAAATGAATTAATCTGCTACGTATATTCATATAGTGTGATTTATTCTTAGACTCGCCCACAATCTCTTCATTTCTTAAATAATTTAATTGTTAGTTTCGTCTATCAAAAACGAGCAATCTGATTGGTCGAAAAATTTAATTCGTACCTCCATGAACAAAATATTGAGCACGCAGCCATTTGATATGCTTACGCACAAAATAGTTCACTACAAAAAGGTATCAAAATTTGTTAGGTTGTTGCATTTTTCGCTCGATGCTATTAAATTATAAGAAATGAAGAGAATATTTTTTGTTTTCATGGAGGTATGAACCGAAAAACCTAATCACACAATGTATGAATCCGCTTCGCGTATTCATACAGTGTGATTAGGTTTTTCGGTTCATACCTCCATGAAAACAAAAAATATTCTCTTTATCTCTTAAATGATAAAAATCCCTTTCAGGCTGGCAGACCTCAAAGAGTACACAACCCAACCTGAAATCTCCACAATAATCGTTGGTACGAAATGTCACGTGCCGGAAGACAGACGGGAAGTGACGTTAGAGCGTGCGCAAAAGTTCGCAGAAAGCTTAAATATTCCATATATGGAGGTGAGTGCGGAGGAGGGAATAAACATTACAGAAGTGTTTGAAAAGCTTGCTGATCTGATTATAGAATCACTTAATAAAGATGCTGTGTTAACCCAGATTCAACAAAAGAATGTGATCCTTGATTCCAAACCTACGAAGAAAAAACAGCAATGGTGTTCCTGTTGAAACTGTTCATAAATACTTCGGTAGTTGTGGAAAGTTCACGTTTCTTAACGAAAAGATGTTGCCGTGAAATTCACTAGTCATAGTTGAGTGCACTAAGAGGGCCTACTAAGGGAAACAATACGGAAAGGGAAACATTTTACTCCTGGTTACTTTCCATTATGTCAAATAAGTATGTATTTCTGTTGAAACTATGGCGGTGAAATGAGGGATAGCTAGTCATGTTTTCTTGTTTGTTTCGTTGTTTGTTTCGTTGTTTGTTTATATTGTGTTAAAATTCGAAAAAAAATATTGTGATCGAATTTCCTGTGTAAATATTTGATGTAAAATGAAGTACTAATTTCAAAGGGACTTTTTCAGCATTTAGAAGCTCCATGTTATACCTGATTTCTTTTTTTTTTCTTCTGATTTTGTCAAAGTTCATTTTATTATCAAGAAAGTAAGAAGTATTAGCTTGGATGAAAGACAAACATATATAAAATGGCTCTTTAGTTTTTCTGCAACTAAAGACCAAATAATTATTATGAGCTTTTAGTATGCTTGATACTTATTTTCCTCTTATGCGTTTATAAGTCACTTCAGACAAGCTTAGAAAATACTTTGTGCTAATGAAGCTGGCTTCGTTCCAAAGCATCACATTCACAATCAAATCTTTTATATTGCTTCCTCGATTAATTCATTCATTTTGTTAAATCTAAATTTGGATCAGGTTTTTTTGAGAAATTCAGTATGAGGTTTCAACAAGCAATGTGATCTTGTTTGAAACTCGAGCATTGATGGGTCGCGTTGTCAATAAAAAGTCTCGATAAACCAATCAAATCATTCATATAGACCGGAAGTGAGCTTTGAACTCCCACATTGACCTACATTCATACTAAGCACATTTGTTTGTTTGGCGTCTTAAACGTCGAAACTACCGCTTATTCAAACTTGTTTGTTTGTTACATGTTACTGTCCATATATTTTGCGAAATAACAGCGTTCGATATCGAAATCGAATCTACTGTTGTATTCGGTGGCTGTGAAGACTGATCCGTTAATAATCCTTGACATTGGCGAAATAGAAACTCAACTAGACTTACCTTGACCCTTTACCGTTTTTCAAAATTTTGACTCGTCCAAGTTCAAAAGGATGACAGACGACGTTTAAAAGTGAGTACAATTCAAAAAGTAACTAGCCTGTGTCCTTGAAAATATTGTGGAAAAAGAAGAAATTGCTTGTCACAAGCAATTTCTTCTTTTTCCACAATGTTTTCTCAAGTATTATATAACAGGGTCGCACAATTCATGGGTTGAATGGGAATGGGTTAACTAGCTTTTTGGCAAGTTAATGGAGAACAAAGGCACTCTTATGCCATATATTCGCTGTTATTTACGGCAATATCTTTTTAAAACACATCTTATTTTAGGGAATAGAGAAAAGTAGATTTTTGCAAATTAAATTTTGCGAATCAAGTTCGGAATATGAAAGCCTTCTTTGTGGAAAAGCGATAAACCAATTGTGACAATAGTTTCTTTTTTCCCATAATGTTTTTACAAGTTTTTTTCATACGATACTTACGTGAAATTGCCAGTTCAACACCGTCTACTTTTGATCAACACAGTTGAATTATACTTGAATTCACTTCTTATAACGAAATGGTATTACATGTATAATACACTAACCAAAAGTTTTAAGTGTTACCTGCAGGTTCTTTCGATTATGACATCGCCTTTAAACAGCCTCTTTCAATTACTTTGTATTCATTTGTTAACCTTACTCTGTTTTATATTAAATTTGACTCAATACTGAATTTCTTGTTGATGTTACTGCTGTTAATCTTTATATGTTTATGTTCATATCCTGTACACAGCCACTCTTGCTCGCGCGACCACATCTTTTAAGCAACCACTTGAATAAAGCGACCACAATCAAAACCCCCTTTCAAAACCAAAAGCTAAGTGGTCGTATTTGCTAAAAGCATATAAAGGAATAAATCCAATATTGTTGAAACAACATTAGAATCGTCTCAGTGAGACGATTCTAATGAGTCTCAACAACATAGGATTTAATTAGAATTCTGTAATAACTTATGTATACAATCGAGTCAATCTTTGATATATTTCACAGAAATGGGTTTTAACCCTTGTCATGCTGAACCCGGAATATTCCGGTTTTGGCAGGAGGTGTAGACTAAGATCAGACTGCACTTATGTGCAGGCTGATCTTAGTCTACACCTCCTGCTTGTACTTTTCCTGCCAGAGTTATTTATGAAGTTGATTTTTACAAGAAATATTGATTTTTGAACAAATTCTATCAGTGCTTTCAGCCCTTTGATTTGACAACATTTCAGTAAGGTAATTTATACAGCATGACAAGGGTTAAGCGACCATTTTCCTAATCGACCACTTTTTGGTCGTTCATGAGTGGTTTCTTAATACAAGATTTACTGTATATGAAAATCTATTTCATGATGGTGAAACAAATTTTTGCCAAACATTCAATCTTTATTAACGATATTTAGGTCGAGCAACAAAGCCTCCGCGTCGTTAAAGCTCCGTGTATCAAAAAGCAGACTAGAAAAAGCTCCGTGTATCAAAAAGCAGATTAGAAAAAGCTCCGTGTATCAAAAAGCAGATTAGAAAAAGCTTCGTGTATCAAAAAGCAGATTAGAAAAGGCTCCGTGTATCAAAAAGCAGATTAGAAAAGCAGAAATTTACAGGTCGCGTCTGTCGATCAAAGAATCCATCGACCAATCAAATTACTCATTATACCGTTGAACTTTGAACTCCAAATCTTGGCTGGCACTTATATGAAGTATGTTTTTTGGTTTGGCGACTTAAACGTCGTGACTACAGCTTGAATGAGCTATAGTTACGACATTTAGGTAGCCAACTAATTTTACTTTTTACGTTACATGTTCCTTGCGATAAAATTAAAAAAAAGATCTCTTTAACCCTTGGCATGCTGAACTCGGAATATTCCGGTTTTTGCAGGAGATTTAGACCAAGATCAGTCTACACCCCCTGCTTGTAATTTTCCTGTCAGAGTTGTTTATGAAATTGATTTCTAAAAGAAATATTGATTTTGAACAACGACTTCTATCAGTGTTTTTAGTTCTTTGATTTTCACAGCTTTTATACAGCATGACAAGGGTTAATATCGTAGTGGAAACTCTTGAGGGAGATGTGTAGGCGTAGCAAGCAATCTGTTGATGCATTCCCCTGGTGTCTTAGCAAACTATAGTTTCGGAGTACGTTTGCTAGTTTAATAATCACTTGTTTGTTAACGAATGTATTGATTGATTGATTGAGTGGGGTTTAACACCTCTTTTAACAGCAATTCAGTCATTTCCTGGCGACTGGAGTACCTAACCGTGGTTTCCTGGTATTTCTCACACCAGTACTACCACCATATCCTTTCCGAGCCTCAAGCTGCTCATCCAACTTCGGTTTATGATTATCCGGGATCCAATTATCGGGAGTGCTTCGCGTATCACTGTGCAATGGCCGCGATCCGACCGACGAATATAACGTATCTCTAGAGCACAAGCGCTGATCAATTTGATTTCCTTGGCACCGAACGAACCAATCAAATGATTGTGAGACCATAAGGGAGCGACAAGGCACAGAAAGAAGACATTTTCAAAATTATTTAATTCAGATTTGCAAAAAAAAAAAAAAAAAAATAAAAAAAGAGAAGAAAAATCTTGTCATCCCGAGCCCGAATTGTTACTGTTTTGGTAGGAGGTATAGACAAAGATCACCCTGCACATATGTGCAGTCTGATCTTAGTCTACACCAACTGTTTGTCCCGATTGAGAGTTATGTAGAAACAAGTTCCAAAAGAAATATTGACATACTGAGAGGCGGTCTGGTGATTTCAGCCCTTTGATACTAAATGAAATTCTGACAAGAATTTTATTCACCTTGAAAAAGGTTAATCATTTAGTTATTTAATTTGTCCATTCCAGCAGATACTCACTATTGACTGTATTTTCAGTCAATAAAATCAACTACCTTTCAACTTATCAAAGTGAATCACACTGTTTATAAGCGGGTAAGTATTTCACCACTTCTAAAGATTATTTTTCCTTCTCTGCAAGTTTTTTTTCTTTGTCACTTCTGTCTTCCCTGAATCATTTTAGCATCCGTAATCGCCATTATATATAAATATATATATATATATATATTCGACTGGCTACCAAATCAATAATTTTAACCGGAAGTGAACTTTGAAGTCCAACATTTATGTTAAGCATTTGATTAGTTTGGCCGGAACAACGACTTATTCAAACTTTCTAGCTGGAAGCTAGTTAACAGACAAATTTTTTAGGTCGCATCAAAGTTCAATGAGTACATACTGCCACTGGAGGCTTAACCACTAAATCCATTGAATACATACGCAATAAAAGAAGTTCTTGTGTATTTACGGAATATTGCAAACTATATTCAGATTGTAGGAAGCTCTTTCAAAAGCATGTTATTTAACCCATCCCCACTCAACTCCGCTTTTTAAGCATCCCAGGAAAAAAACTTTGGAAAACATTGTGAACAATGAAGAAATTGCTAGTAAGAAGCAATTTCTACATGCTCAGAATGATTTCTATCCAACAAGGGACAGATTTTCTAAAGTTAACCAACTCGAATTATCATCTGCAACTTTCTACAATTTGAACCAGTCTAAGATTTTGTCATGTTGTATTGGATTAAATCCTGGGTTATTCAACCTCATTTCTTTACCATTATAACCTTTGACAAAAGATGGTTACTCAACAAAACCATGCTCTGCTAGCTGACAGTACTTTCAGTACTTTGATTTCAAGACGCTTGTGTCGCTAACCAACAAATTGTCTTTGTTTTATATCCAAACAACATAATTTACCTCAGTCAAAATGACACGATGGATGTCAGTTGGAATCGCCACCGTCAATATGAGTGGCATTCCTATGTTCCCAAAATCTGTGGGAGTGCTAGTTTAACATAATTTAGTTTTCCTGGTTTCCTTTTTTCCTGCTCCTGTTCAAAGTCGGGAGTAATTTGTAAGTGCGGGAATCTTCCTTCTGCAAATGTTTGATTCATTGTAAATGAATCTCTTTTATTTGTCATTAACCGTAACATTTAATTTCTCACTGAGTTCCAAGTTGCTTAATGTGTCTCATATGACGTATAACTGGACTTACCGCGATACGAAACATACGCAGCCAAGATAAAAAAAAAACAAAAAAACTCATCGAACTTTTGACATTGCACGGAAAATACTGCACTTACGTAATAACTATGCTAAAGAGATCGAGTCTGCAGTTAAAGATTTTCGTTGCCGCAAAAATGACGTCATAACATATATTATGAGATCATTTTACAATAGTAAGTAATATCTTAAATCGATAATTATCAATGATTTCGACGAAAATTTTGCCGAATGAGGTCATGTTATGAATAGAATATCAATGTCGGGCTAGAAAAGTACAAAGATTATTTGAATGATCGATTGAATTGGGTTCAACTTAACCTTTAACGATATCTCAATCGTATCGCGGCGGCTGGGGCTCCTAACAATTTATACCTGCTATAGTTCACCCCTTTGCTTCCACGACACCAATTCTGAGCCTCCAGCTGAGACAACTGTCGAAAACTTTATTCGTCTCGAGATCGTACAATCTACTTTGAACTCGTCATCTAAAACCTGTAAAACCCGACAAAGTCTTGGTTTTATCTGTTTATGGCTGACTAGTGGACGATCAAGGTATTTAATGACCAATTTCCACTCCTCGAAATCTACGTTGCAATTTCTGCCATGTTAAAACGACAAAATACGTCTGCCAGAGAGTAACCCGGCGAATACGTCTTAGATCGAAGGTATTGTTCAAGGCCATTCCGCGTTATTGCATTGTTCTAGGGGGTGCATTCCATATTCTAGATATAGACATACAAATATGACGATATATGATGAAAATATGTCAGAGATGTGGACAACAAAGGGAACATGCAGTTGCAGACGTTAATTGAAAATGATTATAAATTAAAAAGCAAGTATTTTACAGGCTGTATATGAACATGTTTTAAAAGGATATCGCTTTGCTTTATTACAACCAGTGTCTCCTGTCTACGTGGTGTTTTATAACTGATTTAACCCTTTCCATTACAAACACAGGATTTTACGTAGCCGTGGTTTTATACTCGAGAAAACATTGTGGAATAAGAAGGAATTGCTTGTTACAAGCAATTGTTCCTTTTGCTACAGATTTTCTACTACATAGGATGGTTTCATTTAAAATTGCATCAAAATGTCATTGTCGTCGGCAATTTCTTTCAATTAGGATCAGTCTAATAAAGCACAAATAAAACACACACACACACACACACAAAAAAAAAAACAACAAAAAAACCCCACACACATACACACACACACAACGGGAAAAGGTTAACCAGCACATTCTCTTTTGCTTATAACACTTCAATCTTTTTTAAGTGATTTTTATATATATATTCATATTTCACCAATAAAATCTCTTTCAAATTGGACCAGACGTATGAAATGTTTCAAAACGTTTCAGTTTGAATAACCATAATTTTACTGAGCTACTCTATACAAATCCAATTCTAGTTAATTACTCAAAACCTGTTGAAAATTTTGTGCAAACAGAATTTTCCTTTTGACATGTAATTTAATTATTCACAGCGACACGATTTCTCAAGTAAAGAGAATAAATGTATACAACAAAAAATACACAAGTCCCTCTGAGGCTGTAATTCTCTATTGAATTTGACGAGTTGAGGCAGGTCTATTAAATTGTGCCTACCTAAATTCTTGATTTAATTCACAACGTTAGGTTTAGAGCAATGGTTTTCAAACAGATCAAATTCATTTTTGTCTTGTTAAACAGACAAAGAGTGCTTCTTTAATAGTAGGTACTGAAATGTTTTATTGAAACCCAGTTAAGTTTTTTGTCGATAAGTGGCATTTCTTCAGAATGCCGTCAGGCCATCGCGTCAATGTAAAATTTGAACGCGAAGTACAAGAGTACGACGATGAGAACACAATAGTACGTGAATACGACAATCAGATCGTAGAGGACACGAAAATATGACATCACGGTTGTGAGAGTACGAGATAATCTCGTGTTCTCGTCGTCGAATTTTGTACTCTCATGTTCTCATCGTCGCTCTCTCGTGTTCTCATCGTCTTTCTCTCGTGTTCTCATCGTCGTACTCTCATGTTCTCATCGTCGTACTCTCATGTTCGTATCATCGTACTCTCGTTTACTAGTATTCATAATCTAGTGTTCTAGTCGTCGTATTCTCATTTTCTCATTGCCGCACTCTCGTGTTCTTGTCGTCGTACTCTCGTGTTCTAGTCGTCGTTCTCTCGTGTTCTCGTCGTCGTACTCTCATGTTCTCATCGTCAAACTATCGTGTTCTAGTCGTCGTACTCCCATGTTCTCATCGTAAAACTATCGTGTTCTAATCGTCGTACTCCCATGTTCTCATCGTAAAACTATCGCGTTCTAGTCGTCGTACTCTTGTGTTCTTATGGTCAAACTCTCTTGTTCTAGTCGTCAAACACTCCTCGTCGTTCTCTCGTGTTCTCCTCGTCGTACTCTCGTCGTTGTACTCTCGTGTTTTAACCGTATTCTTGCTTTGCTCGTCATATTCGTATGTCGTATTCTCACAATCGTACTCTCATATTCTATTTGTCGTGCTCTCGTGTTCTCAACATCATACTGTCGTGTCTCGCATACAATTTTACAAAAAAAAACAAAAACAAAAAAACGCAATGGCACTAACGATATTCCGTATATTTCTGTAAATTGTTAGAGCTTTACAAACCAAACCGCCTTTTTATTGCCGTTTCACAGCCTTCAATACAAATGACACGATTTGTCAAATTCAAGAGAATAAATGTATATCACAAAAACACATACGTCCCTATGAGGCTATAATTTCTAATTCAATTAAACGAGTTCACAAGACAGATGAAGCAGATCTAACAAATTTTGTCTACTTCAATACTTGTTTAGAGCGCCCAGTTAAAAAAAAACAAGGTCTAATACAACAAACATGTAGTCATCAATTTAAGAAATGAAGAGCATATTATAGTTTTGTTTTGATTGAGGAATGAACCTGAAAACTTAATCACACTACTGTATGAATCCGCGGAATCAGACAGTTGTAAGATTAAGTTTTCAGGTTCATGCTTCTATGAAAACAAAACTCTTACAATTTAATCTCATCAAGCGTAATGAATTATGTATCTAATCTATACGCAAGTGTGAAAAATAGTAGCGCGTTCATTTGATTGATCGAATGGGTTTAACGCCGCTTTTAAAAGTATTTCAGTTATATCGCGGCGGCTGAAGCGCCTAACAATGGATTCCTTAGTTTTCTCACACCAGTACTACCACTACATCCTTTCCAAGTCTCCAGCTGCTATCCCACCTAGGTTTACGATTATCCACCCATTGGTGAGAGACAAAGTAGCGCGTTCAAACTGTTGTTCGTGGAAAGAAATTCCACCAGTAAAAACGATTGATTGTTGATAGGCGAAAAAAACAAAAAATAATAAAAAATATAAATCATTGACCTTGACCCTGACATAATGTGTCTTGTTTTACCTTATCATGCGGTTTGGTGTCTTTACAATACTGAGGTAGAAATTAACGCATCAACTAGGTTCAGCCGCCGTCATAGCGCAGTTGGTAGCACACCAGACCCCCAATCTTCAATCATGGGGTGTCATGGGTTCGATCCCCGGCGGCGGAAAATATTCTTTCCGACATTTGTCTGTCACCAATGGGTGTTTAATCGTAAACCTAGGTTGGGTAGCAGCTGGGGGCTAGGAAAGATGTAATGGTAGTACTGGTGAGAAATATACCAGGAATCCATTGTTAGGTGCTCCAGCCGCCGAGATATGACTGAAAAAATATTAAAAGCGGCCTTAAACTACATTCAAATAAACAAATCAACTATGTTCATCCGGGAAAAAACTGAATGGCTTCTGGATAACTCTGATAAAATGCACACATATTTCTAAAACCAAAGCGATTACCGTCCAACTTTATCACGTTCTTGGCGAATTCTTTATTCGTCGAGCGTTGATTCTTGGAGCAAATCAAACGACTGCTTTCCTTAGACGTCAACATTCATGCCATAAAGCACCTGTTATCAGATTCTTATTATAAACTCATTACCATACGACAAAAGTTTGGACTGGCCGAAATTCAAAGATGTTGCAGACCAAAAATTTCAGTTTGTGAAATGTTGGATATATTTGCCTTTTTGGGGGTGATAAACATTATGGATAATGAGGAAATGTCTTTTAACAAGCGATTTCTTCATTTTTCATTATGGTTTCTAAAGTTTGTCTTCTTTTGAGCGACAAAAGCGTCATTGTGTAGTAATGGCTAAAGTATTGCGAAGATAATTGCACTTAGATATCAAACTTCAGTATTTTATAGAATGTAAGGCCAGTTTTACTGAAAATAAGTAAAATGGCTAGTAGGCCAACTAAACATAGTTACTGCAGTTTGAATAAGCAGTAGTTAGGACGTTGTAGTCGAAAAACCAAGTGGCCATCGTCCTTAATCAGAAACAATAAATCAACTCTTTCTCACCATGTTCTATTAGATAAAACAAAATGCATCTAAACTCTTCTCGTGTTTTTCCTAATCAAGACATCCCTTGTCATATTCTTAAGTCGCACAATATCTTTTCAAGCAATGTATCAAATACTTGATTTTACCAAGATGATTTACGCAATCATTCCGTTTCAAATGGGCATATGCACATGCGTCCCCACTCTCTTGAACTCGGGTATGGAGAGAAACGAACGATTACTCTGCATGAAGATTGATGTGAACCCACAGAAATCCACAATACCACATTCGATTAATAATATCGGGGAAGTTAGTTATGGCTTGAACAGGAATTATGTCCTTTAAAAAAAAATCATGCCTCTTAAGTTTTAAAATATTTACCCCCCCCCCTCCAAAAAAAAATGAATCGTGACGACAGATTGTTTGAATCCGTCGTTTCTGTCTGGATATTTCAAGTATTTCCAATGTGTCACAGACTGTGGTTTCATGGGTGTGTAATTGCCAACTCGCCCACGGTGATCCTTCACACAGACATTATAGAGGACCAGCATTTGTTAATTTAGTCTTGTAGCCAAAGGTTCATTAAACGTTATTTCATGTTTAGAAAGGGATCATATACGAATAATATGTGATTTCACGTCAGTGTTATTCAAGAGCGATAAAATAATCGGCCTTGATATGTCTTAGAAACGTACCTTGGTGTGGATAGGACCAATGAGTCACATTATCACTTTAAAGGTAGGTGTCGGTGTTTTTCACGTCACAACTTTTAATTATTATACTATTAGAGTATAGTACTCTTATACTATTTAAATACAATATGCCACAAAGTATTTTTTCAAAAATCTGAGGTCGCTTATCAGAAAAAAAAGGGTACTAATAGCCTACGTTAATCTATTTTTAGATTAATCCGAGACAGATGTGAAAATTATAGGGCATCCACGTGGCGCGAATAACCGTTTGAACCTTGCATTTAGTTTAAATAACATCAAACCAACGTCATCTTTACGTCATCAAGAAAAATGTGCGCTAGCCGGTCTGTAAAGATCAGTCTAAAACTGTCGTAAGCGTTAATACGAATATAAACACTTGCCGTAGTTTTGCGCTTAACCTTTCATGTGACACGATTTAGGACGTTGGCTGTTTCGCTAGTAAATGTATTACGTTTATTTGACTAGGTCAATGCAAATGAGGTCATTCGATGTGTGTGATGTCTAAAAATAACCAGGAATTCCAATGAACCTTTCTGATATAACCACAAAAAGCCACTTTAGGTCTATTAGATTACCATCAAGACAATATCTGACCTAACTAAAGTATTAAATGTTAGGTTCAGTCTTTTTTTCGGCACTTGGAATTTTTTCTTATCTAGGTTTCAAAAACATCGTTACGTCCATGTAATGTGGCAGAACATGTTCACTGTGGCAGGAATTAAACTAAATGTAGCTTTTGTAAAAGTATTAGCCTGGACGTAAAACTAATCTGTAGGTGATTAACTACGGAAAGTTAATTGTATCAAGATACAGCAGAGAGATTCTAGCCCAGTTTGTGGTCCTATGTATATATTGTGCCACTAGTTAAGGGTTGAATTTTTGTTAATTACCAAATATGTATATCATTTCTTGAGAAGTAGAATTAATCTGTATAAAGAAAAGTGTTCAAACCTTCTTTTGTGTTTTGTGCATATTAGGTGTTTGACAGACAAGCCAACGGATTATAGCAATCAGCTATGGTAACACACATACTTAGCATGTGTTATAATACTGATGGTTTAATAGTCAAATAATCTATATTTCCTATATGTTTTTATTAAAGCTTAGTCATTTGGACTCATTTCCTTGTAAGAACATATAAATAGGCGCACAGGAACTTGAGAACAGACTTAGAATGACTTTGTGTAGAATGACTTTGTGTTAGATAACGTAAACAACTAAATCTAGAACAGTATAACTCTTGTGTTTTAAATGAAATAAGAATCTTCTAGGTGAATATTTGGACTTTGTGTTTCTGAAATTGAAATTATTCAATTCTGTCTTTGTGGATCGTTAGAACGTTTTATGTTATTCTGTGTAAATCTTTATCATATGTTTAATTAAATATCAATAAATTGACATCTTTTCCTTTGACATTCATCCTTCCGACTTAAGCCTTCCACCTAAGAAAACAGCATCATGATTTATAACAACAACTACCGAAATCCCTGTGTTACGGTCAGACGAAACCCCCTTCGTAATAAAATGGTGCAGAATTCCGCGGAACCGTTACCCTGGTTACCTCCGCAGCAATACCCAAGCGAGTTAAATTACTTTTCCCCTACGACATATTGGAACTATGTGAATAATAAGGACTTAAATGGATTTCGGAGTTGCTTCAAGTGTAGGAACTCGTACATGGAATTTCATGTGAGCCCAGCTCAAGGTAGGAATTGCTACTCCTGTAAAAGGTATGGACATTACGCTTCATTGTGTCGCTTCTCAAATTCAAAAGCTCAAACAGAAACAAAAATTAGTAGTGCTAGCACAGACGTTGCAAAATGTATTGAAAATCTTTCTAACAAACTATCTTGTGTTGAAGACAAATTTGATAAGCTTTCATCAAAATCCCTGGATGAAGGCAGAAATCAATTAATCCCCAACAATGAATATTTTAAAGTTGAAATTGAGACTCTTGAATCGAAAGTTGATTCACTTACTGAATGCGTGAATGAGTCAAATTCCACCATCAAGCGGTTGCAGGTTGAGAATGAAACACTAAAGCATGGAAATTCCACACTTAGTGACAAACTCAAAGACCTGTCTTCAGAGAAAGAATCATTGGAATTGGCCAGTGTAAATGCTGAAGAAACCATTGACAGCCTTAATGAACGGCTGACTAAGCTGTATGAATACTTGATGCTTGTTGGTGATGGCCGACAGAAATTATTCATGATTATGTGTGAAGCTACACAAGAGTTCGATTTAATCCTCAAAGGAATTAACAAAAAGGGACCTCGTAAATTATGCTATCGTTGTGGATTGGCTTCCCATGCAGATGAAAGTAGGTGTTTAGCGAACGATCGCAAATGTCAGTTGTGCAAGAAAAATAACCATTTGACTTTAAACTGCAGAACCGCACCCCCCGTTCATGGTTATTTTCTAGAACCTTGTAGGAAAACAAATGATTTACTAAAAAAATTTTGAGGACAAAACTGGTGTGACATATGACTATCGATATATAAAATGGACTGCAAAACAACCTAAAACATAACTTTGGGGTCCAGAGTCTTTGAAGACCAGGGAAGTTATTGTGCCACTAGTTAAGGGTTGAATTTTTGTTAATTACCAAATATGTATATCATTTCTTGAGAAGCAGAATTAATCTGCATAAAGAAAAGTGTTAAAACCTTCTTTTGTGTTTTGTGCATATTAGGTGTTTGACAGACAAGCCAACGGATTATAGCAATCAGCTGTGGTAACACACATACTTAGCATGTGTTATAATACTGATGGTTTAATAGTCAAATAATCTATATTTCCTATAATATGTTTTTATTAAAGCTTAGTCATTTGGACTCATTTCCTTGTAAGAACATATAAATAGGCGCACAGGAACTTGAGAACAGATTTAGAATTACTTTGTGTAGAATGACTTTGTGTTAGATAACGTAAACAACTAAATCTAGAACTGTATAACTCTTGTGTTTTAAATGAAATAAGAATCTTCTTGGTGAACATTTGGACTTTGTGTTTCTAAAATTGAAATTATTCAAATCTGTCTTTGTGAATCGTTAGAACGTTTTATGTTATTCTGTGTGAATCTATATCATATTTTTAATTAAATATCAATAAATTGACATATTTTCCTTTGACATTCATTCGACTTAAGCCTTCTACCTAAGAAAACAGCATCATGAATTACAACAACAACTACCGAAATCCCTGTGTTACGGACAGACGAAACCCACGTCGTAATATATACTCCGTTAGTTGATGCCAATTCGAACGTTACTGATCCCCATCTTCGTTGACAGACAATCGAGCCTTTTGCTTGGCCTGCTCGATTATTAGCTCTTAATCAAATTGGACATTAATACCCAAAGCATAAAATAGGGACAATGCTTATTCATTGTCTCAACAATACAACAGGTGTTTATTTTGGAGGTTAACTATACAAATATAAAATGCATACCTTTGGGATGGGATGTATACTGCGAGTTTCTTTTCACAATACTTTAAGCAAATTTTGACCGGATTTTAAGGGTTCCTAGATATTTTGACGCCACACATGAATTGGTTGAAATTGAAGGAAAGAGAAACAGAAGTTAATCTGTGAATGTTCTTTGTGTACACGTCGCAACATTTCAGTGAGTTAGTGTAACTATCGAAAAAATGAATGTATCTACAAGCAAATTATAAATAGAAAATATTGGATGTATATGTGTATTTAATCCACACACATTGTAAAAGAATGCCCTTTCTGCCCCGTAAGGGACTTAAAATTTATTCATGAACATAGTTGAAAGTGTTAAAGGGAGGTATCGACGTTTCTGAAACCTAGACAAGAAAAAAAAGCCAATTGTCGAAAGACAGGTATCGTTGGTCAATTTGTAACCTTTCGTTGACTTGGTCATATACAAATGAGGTCATGCGGTATCGACATCCGAATTCCGTGATATCTAAAAAATAACCTATAATTCCGCTCTGTCTTGCCTATATAATCCCAAAAAAGCCTCTGATGTCTGACTCAAACTTGGTTATTAAATAAATGTTCGTCCGTGCGTATTTTTCGGCAATTAATTTGGCAATTTTTTCTTATCTTGGTGTCAGAAACATCGATACCTCCCTTTAACAACTACTTTCGGAATAATGTTTTGGTTAATGACAAAACTACGAGCTAGTGTGAACATTTAAGCATAATTATGGTACTCATATCTCTGCTATATTTAAGAGAGTATCGATACCCTTGTATTGTCAGCCCGATTAGCTCAGTTGGTAGAGCACTTGACTTCAAACCTCAAGATCACGGGTTCGAGCCCTGGGCTGACCATATCAATTAACAAACTAATTGTCTTTCGGATGAGACGTTAAACCGAGGCCCCGTGTGACGATGCTATCCATCGAGCACGTTAAAGAACCAGGCGGGGCTCTCAGTAGTTTCGTCCTGTATCCTTGCACTATCCCTCGTAACAACTAACCGTCTTCTGGGGGCGTCGCTCATATGGGCATGTGCTACGGTAGCGATGATAAATAAACGGAAATACAAACAAACCCTTGTATTCAATTCAGAACAATACTATCCACCACTTTTATGAAAATTTATCTTTGACAACAACTTTAATTTGTTCAAACGAACTTCTCTTTTTATAATACCCAAGGGCATTTGGTAAAATATCGCGTCTAGAACAATATACTTTCTGCCATAAATTACAAGAAATAATGAAGGATATTCACACCTTACTAGACAAGTGAATGTTATTTACTGCCACTCAAAACCAGGAGTTATTAGTTTACACCATTGTAAAGGAACAACAAACAGTTGCTGTCAGGAAATAATTATTTCATTACTTTAACGACACTATAGTATCATAGCTTACAGATCGCGCCTGCCAATCAAAATTAATCAACCAAATGAACCATTAATTTGGAAGACCGCAAGTAAATTTTGAACTCTGAAATTAGTCGACACTTATGTGAAGCAATATGGTTGGTTTGGCGACTAAAACATCGTAACTACAGCTTATTCAAGCTCAAGTTACGACGTTTATTTCGCAAACCAATCATTTTACTTTTTTTTCGCGAGTAAATGTTTGCAAAAAAGCGCCGTTTAAAATCGAACTTCCTGTTGGAGATCAATGGAAATTGTCAGCGATCAGTTTACCATTGGTTTTTAGACCAAACAGAAACGATCTCAATAATAAGGATAAAATACTTTTTCAAACAATTAGCTCAATTTTGGAGAGCCTTAAGAGTCTATATGTATTTTACTTAGGATGTCGGTTAACGGTTGTGTATCATCTCATAAGTAACTGATGGAAAGAAAAACAGTTCATTTTTTGCAGCGATGACTATAGCTGCCAAGAGGATATATCCATGCTTTGGTTTTTCCTGAGTTTTGGATTTTAGATAGCTACGGACAAAAATCTACAAAAGAAGCACAACCAAAACAAAATGACTTCATATACGCAAAGTTAGTACCTGTTCCGAAAGAATCTCTGTGTACACAACTTCATTTTTGCATTAGGAAGTGCACGTTTAAAATTATGATGGTCTTCACTGAATTTCATTTAAACCGTATCTTCAAATTAAAATATTTTTGAAATAGATCTGCATAAACTATTGCGACTCGGGATTCCCTATCTAAGCTAACACATAGTGTAATTCCTATCAACAAGGAAATAAAACAGTATGATTTAATGTAGAAGACAAATCATTCTAACCATTTCGATCGAAACAGCCAATAGTATGACTAGGGAGTTTGTCGACTGGAAGAGTTAACGAAACTAGTGTGCTAAAGAAATCAAGAAATGATTGCATGATATGGGAACAATTTCCATTATCAACGTTTCCTTTAAAGTTGAATTTGACTTAAATACAGTTTTAAAACAGAGAACCTATAACGTCACATACACAAGTCTGTACTGATTAATAGGAGACAAAACATTTATAGGAGAAAAAATAACTTTTTGCCGCATCTTAAAGGGAGGTATCGATGTTTCTGAAACCTAGATGAGAAAAATTTGCCAATCGCCTAAAAGTACGCTAAAACGGCCGCTTAATACTTAAATTTATGTCAGATAGTGTCTTCGCGGTAATCTGATAGGCTAATAGTGGTTTTTTGAGTTGTATAGAAAAAGTTTAGCGGAATTCCAGGTTATTTTTAGATATCACGGAATTCGGTTGTCAACACCACATGACTTCATTTTCATATGACCCAAAGGCAAAAAACTACGGTAACTGTCTATATGCGTATAGTTTTGAACCGATCTTTACAGAAATGAAGACCTGCTAGCGAACATAGCTTCTGGTGACGTATTGATGACGTTGTTGTGATGTAATTAAAAAAATACGAGATTCCAACGGTTCACGCACCGCCAGAATGACCCAATATTCTTCGCAACTGTCTCGGCTTAAAATCTAAAAATAGATTAACAGCCTACGTAGGCTATTAGGGAATTACCCGTGTTTATTCAATTAAACGACCTCTGTGACATGAAAAAAACATCGATACCTACCATTTAGACATGACATTTGTCAGATGAAATAGCAACTATGATGATGGAATTGGTTTGTTTTGCACCGTGGTGCAACCATACGGGATCTCACATGTCAGTGCTATTTCCAACGAGATAAAGAAATATAAGCATCTACAATCAACGAGATACAAGTAAACAATATTAAGTCTACGATTCTAATGGACTCGTACGACAGGCTGAGGTACTATGCCGGTATATTGTCCGGCATCTCAATGTGCTCTTCGAGCAAATAGACTTGTAGGACTATTACGTGCCTTCTTTTATATCTTTTTGAGCTATTAAATTAGTAAAGGTGAGTAAAAAACGAAATGATACATGGAACTGCTCCCTAAGTATATTACTTTATTTTAGTTTCAAAATTCATTATTTCTATTTATACCCACAAAACAATATATACGGAACTGGTTTTGAATACCATACACACAAAGGTGTTCAATACAAAACTGTCTAAAACAAGTAAATGCTTTTCTTATTTGATATCCATTTACGGTACATGTAAATATCTGGTTTGAATTATACAAAACGTAAGTCACAACAATACTGTTTTCTTTGAGGTATGAGAGTAAAAATCTTATGACACTATGAAGTCAGGCAGATATTTCGTACAGAAGTATGATTAGGTTTTCGTTTCATACCCCAACTGCAACAATAATATTATCTCTCGCTCTTAGACAGTTAAAATTTCGTAGAATTTAAATCAGCTTATTTCAAATTAACACATAACAAAGGTAGTAAATTCCGTACTCCATTTTAAGCAATTTTCTAATGAAGGAATATCTAATAATTCCATTTTCGATGAAAAAGCAGTAGGCATCAAGAATTACTAAGTTAATCTCGAAAATGGTATAAACACTTCATACAAATTGGTTGGGAGCTCTTATTAACATTCTGATAGAAATTCACTGACATAATCGCCTAAAAGGGAGAATAGATCGTATAAACCGCGTTTGTATGAACTGTATTTAACAGACATGAGTTACGCTGATTTTAAAACAAGAGAGTACGGTTTTCAACCAATTTCATCATTTTGTGGTTCCTCAATATTTTCAGGTTTTAAAGGCCACTTAATTAAACATTCAATACAATGAAAGATTGTAACGGCCTTTTGAGATTGTTGGTACTATTTTATCAGAGAGCCTGCTTTCCCACCGACATCGTGCTCTTTAAATTACTGATAAGGCCAATTTATCTCACACGAACGAAGCTCAAATTAAAAATCCTAAAGGAAGTACGCTAACATATACCTCCAGTCTTGTGCAATAAATATTCTAAGTTTCTAGAAATAATTTAGTCTTTCTCTAGTCTAATAGACAAGCAAGTGTCATTTATTACACTCAAAAGACGAGATGGAGCTTGAACAATCAAGATTACATCGCAGAGAAATGACAATCTGTGACAAATTTTATTTGGCTTCAAAACGAAGAAACTCCAATACGCCAATTCATTTTCATAGTGTGTTTAGATTAGGTTAAGCCATTACAGCGCACTTTACTCGATTACACATATCTTTTCTTAGAAAGGACATTTGTTAAAGGGAGGTACCGATGTTTCTGAAACCTAGATAAGAAATGTTTGCCAATCGCCAAAAAACCGCTAAAACGGCCGCTTCAACTTACATTTGTGTCAGATATTGTATAAGCGGTAATCTGATAGGCTTAAAGTGATCCTTTTCGGTTAAATAGGAAAGGTTCATCGAAATTCCAGGTTATTTTTATATCACGGAATTTGGTTGTCGACACCGCATGACTTCATTTGCATATGACCCAGTAAGAGGAAGGTAACAAATTGACAAGCGAAACAATCATTGTCCTAAATTATGTCACATCAAATGGTTGGCTCAAAACTTTGGCAAGTGTCTTTATTCGTATAAACGCTTATGACAGTTTTAAAGGTAGGTATCGATTATTTTTTCATATCACAGATTTTAATTATTTCTATTTCCTCTCGTATACTATTTGAATACAATATGTCGTTAAGTAGTTTTGCAAAAATTTGAGGTCGCTTATCAGAAAAAAGCAGGGTATTTCCTTAATAGCCTACGCAGGCAATTAATCTATTTTTAGATTAATCAGAGACCGTTGCGAAGAATATATGATCATTCACGTGGTGCGAATAACCGTTGTAACCTTGAATTAAGTTTAAATTACATCACATCAACGTCATCGTAACGTCATCAGGAGTAATGTTCGATAGCCGGTCATTAATTCTGTAAAGATCAGGCCAAAACTGTCGTAAGCGTTATTACGAATATAAACACTTACCGTAGTTTTGCGCCAACCCTTTCATGGGACATGAATTAGGACATTGGCTGTTTCGCTAGTAAATTTTTTACCTTCTGTTGACTTTGGGTCATATGCAAATGAGGTCATTCGATGTCGACAGTCGAATTCCGTGATACCTAAAATTAACCTGGAATTCCGCTGAACCTTTCCGATATAACCACAAAAAGCCACTTTAGGCCTATTAGATTACCACAAAGACAATACCTGACGCAACTTAAAGTATTAAATTTTCGTTTAAGTTTATATTTCGGCACTTGGTATTTTTTTCTTATCTAAGTTTCAGAAACATCGATAACTCCCTTTCAACTGATCTTCACAGAATGTAAGACCGACTAGCGTACATAACTCCTGATGACGTGTTGATGACGTAGTTTTAGCAAATTCAAACTGAATACGGGATTCCAGTGGTTATAAGCACCGCTAGAATGACCCGATATTCTTCGCGACTGTCTCAGCTAATTCTAAAAATAGCTTAACAGCCTATGTAAGCTATCAGGGAAACACCCTTGTTTATTCAGATAAAAGACCGCTGATTAAGGCAAAACTACTTTTCTGAATATAATCTTAAAATGGTATTCGAGAGGGAATAAGAAAAATCAAAATCTGTGACATGAAAAAAACATCGATACCTACCTTTAACAATTATTTTTGAAACCGGAACACAAAAATTAACAAAGAATTAGACAGTCAATTGATTGAAAGTTCTGATAATCGACTGATGTACTCTTTAGAGAGTATGGTGCCGACCCGAGATCTCTTAGTCAAGACGTTAGTGTAGCTTTTATACTCATATAGTACACAAATAACATACACAATTACATTAGGAAAACCGCTAGTAAGCACTTGAAGCTCAAATGTGCTACACTAATACTTCAATATACTTAGAAAACGAATTTCCAGCGCCCAAACGAAATAGAAGAAGTATAGTATATCTAAAATGTCTCTCTAAATTTAAAGGGAGGTACATGTTTTTTATCATGTAGATTTTGATAGTTTTTACTCTCTCTCATGTATTGTTTGAATACAATATTCTGATTTTCTGCTGTTGAGTTTGTGTCATATTCAAATGAGGTCATGCGGTGTCAATAACCGAATGCATTGAATTCTAAAAAAGTTATTCTTGACACATCAGACTACCAAGTCGATATCTGGCTTATATTTAACCCATTCCCATACGAACAAGCTTTTGCGCTCCTCAATTAAACAAAAAACTTTGAAAATCATTTTGCAAAGTGAAGAAAATGCCTTTCCTCAAGAAATTCCACCAGAAACTCACAAGAATTATAAAATTATTACAACTTGAAATTGTCGTCTTCCAAATCTGTAAATTTGGACCAGTCTTAAATTTTGCCGTATTGGAATGGGTTAAAGCCGCAGGGTGCATTTATGCCGAAAAAAACGAAACTCCGCGATATTATATCTGTTTTCTAATATTGATACGATCTACTATAAGGTCGGTCAAGTTAAATTGTAATTCAGTCGGGTTAAAAACGCATTTTAGAGAAACAAATAATCTGTTGTAACAAAATAATATGCAAATGAGTATTTGTTCACGTGTACGATGCGCAAGCGCAAAACTCATTACGCGCTGATTTCAAACCACGTGGCTCCTGTTTACACTTTGCAAAAATGGCGACGCACAGTAGGCGTGCACCGTATTTTAGGGGGTTATCACCAGATTCTACCCGTATTCTTAGAGAAAAGAAGGCTTCTGATCGAGTACCCCAGCATGTTATTAGATTAACGGAAGCTGTTTTCAAAAGATGGGCAACTCTCCGATCTTCACTGAATTTGTCGACCCACAGCGAATTGGCTGCTGAGCTCATCGACCAATGGTAAGTGTAACATATTTTTACTGCCTTTGCTATGATAACCGGTTAATTGTATTTCCAGGAAATCAAAGTAACATTTTATATTTCAACATCAAATCTGCGGTAGAGTAGATAATCAAAAATTGCGGTTTCGTTGTGTTTCCCAGTAATGGGGCCCCAAGTGGGGAAATGTGGTTTCAAATCACGTTGAGCCAAATGGATTGATTGAAATGGAATTATATCCTATCATATTTAAATTCTACTCTATTTTCTATGTTTTCACGATCAAATATTAGTTTAGATTGCAATTTTTTTTTCCGGTTGATTTGAATACATATGACCCATAATCGGGTGGACCTTAATGGTGCTTCAATTGGATCCCACAGGAATCCCTGCCTATTACTTCAGTTTCCTCCTTAATTAGGGATCCCTATACATTAAATCATTCAAACGCAATCCTGCCCTTCTAAGCCGAACTTGAAAAACAAGCTTCGGAAAATATTGTTGAAAATGAAAGAATTGCTTGTTACTAGCAATTTCTTCATTATCCACAATGTTTTCTACAAAAATAAAAAATCAGGAGCATTAGTTGACACATTAACATCTATTGTACTGGAGAAATATTGAGGGATCCTGACGGAATTCCTAGCCTGAGATTGCTGGGGTCTCTTCCAATTTTCAGGGATTCTCAGGATACTGTTAGTGTTGACCCTTGATAATATGTACATGTATATAAAAAGTTCATTCTTGCCCTTCCAAGTGACCCTTCCAAACAAAGTCAAATGGGAATTGAACAGGTCGGTATATGTCATATTTTTCAAGGTGTATTTTCTGAATCTAGATCTTTTGTTCTTCTTTAGTATACAATTAGTTTAATACTGAACTTGATTGCCCTCTGCTGGAACATATCTTTTCTTAAAAAAATTGTAATTGAAATGTGCAATATCTTTTTATTGTGAATGGTTAGATATATTTCTCACAACTGAAATATTGAATCTAAAAATTATTTTAAAATGGTTTTCTTTTCAGGGAGTTTTACAGATCAAGGCATCTGCAACAAGAGAGACAGCTTTAGAAACACTGCCTTCTATATCTGCAGGCACCTCGACTCCTATTCAAGTCTGCGAAAGCTTACCCTTTTTTGAAGGGGTGTCAGACATAACTGAGGGGTATGTTGCAAAATAATCCAATTTTTAATGAATATCTTCATCTAACTAAAATAGATTTTTGTTGAAGTCTTTGAATCTCTGAAATCTACCGGTCGAAAATGTGGAATGTTTATAATAGTAAAAAAATGTTACTTGATACCAAACAGTATACCCAGGGTTAGGGTTTGGGTAAGGCTAACCCTAAGAGGCATTTTGTTTAAGGGTTTACTTTCTGGAAGCCGCAGTTATTATGTAATTTTGCTGAAACTTGGTCATAATATTTGTAAGGTCACAAGGATTAACCAATCTTAAAATCTGAGTGTAAAATCAAATTAAAATTGTATAATGGCTTTATGACTACTACACTCAAAAAGCCTAAATATTTATAACCCCACACAGCAAGATCGGGGGCATATTGTTTTACTGTTGTCTGTCATTCAGTCTTAATGTCTGTTGATCTGTCTGTCTGTCTGCAAAACTTAACCAAACAAGAGGACCATGATGGTCCTAAATCGCTCCCCTGAGTATGAAGGTTCATGGCTTTATGATATGATACAAAATGGCAAAACTCTCTGTCTAGTTATTTTGGAGAAGATGTTTAAGGATTTTCTCTTTTAACCCAAAGTATATTGATGATCCAACCATATAGCGCTAATTTCCCGAATATGGTAATACTTTGAATTATAGACATCAAACCTACCAAATATCAAAGCTCTGGGCCTAATGGTTTTTAGAAGAAGGTTTTCAAAGATATCATTCTTTATTCCTCTCCAAAATTAGGGATCGACATAAAAGGGATAATTTTCAGAATACGGTAATTCTTTGAAGTATTTTGGTAGAGGGTCAATAGCTGATGATATGTCCCAAATATCAAAGCTCTAGGCCTAATTCATTGGAAGAAGAAGACTTTCAAAGATCTCCTTCTTTATTCAATTGTAAAATCTGGGATCGCACAGAAAAGGGCTAATTTTTTTGAGTACGATAATTATTTGAAGTATTTTGGTAGAGGGTCAATAGCTGATGATATGTCCCAAATATCAAAGCTCTAGGCCTAATTCATTGGAAGAAGAAGACTTTCAAAGATCTCCTTCTTTATTCATTTGTAAAATCTGGGATCGCACAGAAAAGGGCTAATTTTTTTGTGTACGATAATTATTTGAAGTATTTTGGTAGAGGGTCAATAGGTAATGATATGTACCAAATATCAAAACTCTAGGCCAAAAGGTTTAGAAGGATAAGATTTTTTATTAATTGTTTACGGACGTACAGACAGACGGACAATTACCGATCACAATAGCTCACCTTGAGCATGTTGTTTTCAGGTGAGTTAATAACTTATTATTGCCAATTAGTTCCAGCCTATTCAAGATAAAATACTCATATTTTGCATGATGATACATCTCCATAATACGCATCTCATGTCAAGGTCAATGTTATGTGATAAGGTCAAGGTCACATTCCAAGGTCAAATGTTTAGTCCTGTTGCGTGTGCATTGTGTTTCTCAAACTCATCTTGTTTTGTTCTATCTCCATCACAATTGGTCAGAATGTTGTCAGTGTGTAAGGATAAACCATTTGGATAATATGAAAATTTGATTGAAAAACAAGCAAATTTTTCATTGTGGTGATTTAACCCTTGTCATGCTGAACCCGGAATATTCCGGTTTTGGCAGGAGGCGTAGACCAAGATCAGCCTGCACATAAGTGCAGTCTGATCTTGGTCTTCATCTCCTGTTTGTTCTTTTCCTGTCAGAGTTGTTTATGAAATTGATTTCTAAAAGAAATATTGATTTTTGAACAACAAGTTCTATCAGTGCTTTCAACCATTTGATTTTACAGCGATTCATTGAGGTTATTTATACAGCATGACAAGGTTTAGTTTTTATAATCTGGAGGACACAATTTTGTCTCAATCCTAATGAAACTTCATTAAACTGCTTAAGTGGTCATGGAAATGAAAAAGGAAGTCAAAGTTTTGACAAAAAAATTTTTTCACCCCAGCCTAACACTTTTAATTGCAAAACACATGTCTAAAGTTTGCAAGGGTTTTTCTCCACCAAGTAAGGAAATAAAGCCAGGGACATATTGTTTTCTTATTTTCTGTCTTAACTATCAAGCACATGCAGTTAAGCATATTATCTAATCAAATTAACATTAACTAATCACACACTGGTGTCCAGAACCCATTGCCTCCTGCCTGTGGACACCACTAGCTTCAAGAGGGCGAAATCCGGAATAGATGCTTGCAATTATCTATTTCAAATAAGTGTTATTGTTTACCTTGTGATTTATATATTTCATTTCAGACTTCATAGAGCATATTCCAAAAGAAGCAAAAACTGGACCTGTTACCAGGAAAAGGTACCAAAAAGCTACACCTACATCAATGATTTATTGAATAAAATAGTGACTCATTTCATACAGCAGGATGCTCTATTGCGAAAAAAGATAGAAATGTCACCTACAGACCAAAGGAGAATTAAAAGAACGTTAGCAGAATTAACACCACCACCACCAAAGTCACTTTTCAGTGAGAAAAATTCGCGCTTTAAGGAGTAAATGAGAGTACCTTAGAATGTATCTAGGAATACCAGTCACTAAGTGAGAAATCAACCATATTTTTCTACTTTGATATTGATCACCCAGTTTTCAACAAATATGTCACATTTCAAATGAAGACATTATCTGTTAACTTTGTGGAAAACAAGAGCCGTTGGAGACTGATTATTCTCCCCAAATAAGGCTTTTGTCACAAAACTGTTTACCATTATTGGACAAAAAACTTTCTATTGAATGCAACTATAGTTTGAGAGTTCAGTTCACAACAAATTTGGAAGTTTGACAAATATTGAGGGAATCTGTTTGGCTTCACAGGCCTGATTTTAGTAAAATTCAATATCATTATATGGTAAAATGTCAAATGTATTACCTTGACTATCAAAGTTATCAATGATTAATGTCTCGATTCAAAAAATGAAGACTCTAACTTAAACAGTCTTGCAAAAACAATAGATTTATTGTAGAGTAGGAAATAATCAAAATGTAAAGCCCTCTTTTAGCATGGTATGGTTCATTGGTCAAAAATTGAAATAAACATTACAACACTTAATAAACAACATTTATATAGAGCAACTAGAAATTTTGGCAATTTGTAAAGGAGGTATATTTGACAATTAATGACCTTGACAATTTGACCTTGACCTTGACCAATGACCTTGAACCTAGTACCAACAGAAAGTCCATGTCAAAAGCAATGCACATGTAAATTAAGAAGACTATATCACTTACCATTGTATACTTATGAGTGATGTAAAAATAAAATTTTGAAATTTTGAAACAGAGAAATGACCTTGACAGATGACCTTGAACTTAATACCAACAGAAAGGTCATGTCATATGCAATGCACTTGTGAATTATGAAAGCTATATCACAATTGTAAACTTATGGCCAATGTTTAAGGTAAAATTTGAAATTTTGACCTTGAGAAACGACCTTGACCTCAACAGATGACCTTGATCTTAATACCAACAGAAAGGTTTTGTGATAAGCAATGCACATGTGAAATATAAAGGCTATATCACTGACCGTTGGTAACTTATAGACAAAGTTAAAGTTAAGATTTTTGAAATTGTGACCTCGACTGATAACCTTGAACTTAGTACCAACAAAAAGGGTTTCTCACAAGCATGGAACATGTGGAATATGGATACTGTATCTGTAACCAATAAAAAGTTATGGCAAATATAAGTTTTTGTGGGACAAAAAGACAGCTTACGTAAAGCTAATAACATCAAGGCCCCATTTCCCATGACACATTTTTTTAAACGTAAATTTTCGATAGTTTAAGGTCAAGAGGATCTGATTATGTACTCAAATATGATATTTCATAAAATTCTGACTATTTGGCAAAAAAATAATTTTTACCTTTAGGCTCCTTCTTCCATGACGTAGCCTTGAATTGAGAAAATTCAAAAAGGTCTCTATGAAATTTCCTAGGAAGATTATATATGAAGTTTCATCAAATCAGGCCCAGGGGTTCCTTAGATACGAAGCCGTAAGGAAGGACGGACGGACAGGTGCACAAACCGGCAACTATATGCTCCCCCAAAAAAAATTTTCGGGGAGCATAAAAATGGTCAGCCAGCACAGTCGAAATTCATAAATTGGTCATGTTTTTTTGCAAGGCCTTATGGTCCTTTTCTGTAAAGAATATTGCGTTTGTATTAGCCATGAAAAAATAAATACAAGTTTGTTTTAAAGCAATAGAATAGATTTATTCATTCATGAACATAATATATATTCTTCATGCATGTTTAGTTCTACATAATCATGGGATGTCACGAGTTCGATCCCCAGCGGAGTCACATAGTCTTTCAGTCATTTGTCTCTCACCAATGGGTGGATAATCTTAAACCTAAGTTGGACAGCAGTTGGAGGCTAGGAAAGGATGTAATTGTAGTACTGGTGTGAGAAATACCAGGAATTCATTGTTAGGTGCTCTTTACTCTATGGCAGTTTGACAGTTTGATTTAAAAAACTTTAGTTCTGCTATTGTTCAACTCATTACCAGATGAGAAAAATGTAAGACTGGTCAAAATTGAAATAATTTACAGTTGACATTTCAAACAGCACGAAAATTTAATAATTATCAAATAGTGTATGAAACTTTATGAGAAAGGGGGAATTGCTAGTTACAAGCAATTTCCCCTTTTCCTACAAGTGTTCAGTGATTATATTTCTTCAGTCACTGTGTTTAATGGGTAAAATGGAACAAATTGTTTCTGGGAGAGCAAAAAGTTGTAAATACATTGCTTAAATAGGGTAATAAACCATTTTAGAATAGGTTTACATGAAACAAGTAACTGAAAGTGTTGATAGTTTCAAGATCTTACACAAACAAAACAAAATCTTGGTATCTAACACGTACCCACCTGATGCCAATTCATGACGCCCCTCATGAAAACCGCTTTTGAAAATATTGTGGAAAGTGAAGAAATCGGTTAAAGGCAATTTCTTCAATATCGCCAATCTTTTTTTCAACCAAAAAAAAAAAAAGGATTCATTCAAACCTATAAACTAAAAATAATTTTCTGCAAAATTATTTCAATTTAAACCAACAAAACTTTTTTCTGATAATGGATTAATGTATTACTCAAATAAGATGCTTCTTGAATAGAATAAATCAGGGATTGACACTAACTCTGTCCCTGGACCCCAAGGATCCAACAAAATTGAGGCTAGGGATTCTGTATGGATCCTTCAATGTTACTCGAGTACAAGAGATCTGATGTACTAACTAGTGCTCAAGATTTTCCGAAGAACTTTCAGTGAATTTCAATTTGGTTTATCTTTGACATTAAACCAATTACCATACGACTAAATTTAACATTGGTCCAAATATGAAGAATTTGCAGACAACTTCTTTAGGGTAATAGAAATCTAATATGTTGGTAAAAAACATTGTGGATAATGAAGAAATTGATTATAACATGAAATTTCTTCATTTTCCTCAATGTTTTCAAAAGCCTTTTGCAAATGGGGCTTAAAATTTCCTGATTGTGTGGAATTAGTTATGTAAATTATTGAGGAGGAATCCCTGGTTATCAGGAGGAAGCTCTGATGTGATAAGAATGGATTCCTGTGGGATCCCATTTAAGCAAAGTAAGTATCAACCCTTGATTTATTGTTCACACACAAGAAAAATTGTGTAATCAGAATTTGGCATTTAGCTCCTCCTATGCTTTGAGCAGTAAATAAGGGTAATGTCAAAATATAATCATACATATAACAATATGAAATAATCACTACGTAAATTTTCAAGAAGGGTAGTTTTCGAACCAATTAAAGAGGCTGAAGAAATCTATTTTATTTCATATAAATTTAGGTAAACTATATTAATAGACTAGGTAGTTTCATTTGACAGGGAGATAGTTTTTGCCGCTCCAAAAAATGTCAAACAAATATATAAAAGAAAGGTCTGATCCAGCAGAGGTCAATTAGTGGTTGTAATGTTAGAAATAAAGATTGAAAAAAAAATCCATTCCTGATTAACAAATCAGCCTCAACAAAATGTTTTGTTATGGTCAGCCTGCACACTGTGCAACTAAGACAAGCATAGATATCTTTTTCATGTATGAGCAGATCTGTTTCATGATATTGATAGCAAGTATTAGTCATTAATCAAATCAAAGCATTTTTTCAACACATTGCTACGCAACTCCCAAGTTCCAGTATCTGAATTTAATGTGACAAGCAAACATGTTTGGGTATCTGTGTCGGACACATTTCTATTTCCTTATGCCTTGATCTATAAAACATCAATTTAGAAAGTTAGAAAGGGACATAACTTTGTAAAATATGTTGTGAATTGCCTTTTTTTTATACGCCCGTCGAAGACGTGACGTATTATGGGGTCACCCGTGGTGTCCGGTTGTCCGGCGGTGTCAACTTCTTTGTCCGGAGCATAACTCCGTCACCCTAAGTCCGATTGACTTTAAACTTATACTTAAAGTTATATTCCTCTCATCAATACGGAGTGCAGTGCTCAATAACCATAACTCTACCTGGCCTATTTTTTGAGTTATTGCCCTTTGTTGTTTTTCATACTTGAATCTTGTCCGGAGTAAATCTCTAAAAGTATTATAGCTAGGATCATGAAATTTCATGGGTGAAAAGATCTCACCAAGGGGGAGTGCAGAGCACAAGAACCATAACTCTACCTGGCCTATTGTTTGAGTTATTGCCCTTTGTTGTTTTTCATACTTGAATCTTGTTCGGAGTATATCTCAAAAAGAATAATAGCTAGGCTCATGAAATTTCATGGATGGATAGATCTCACCAACGGGGAGTGCAGTGTACAAGAACCATAACTCTACCTAGCCTTTTTTTTAGGTATTGCCCTTTGACGATTTTCATACTTGAATCTTGTCATGAGTATATCTCTAAAAGAATAATAGCTAGGCTCATGAAATTTCATGGATGGATAGAGCTCACCAAGTGGGAGTGCAGTGTACAAGAACCATAACTCTACCTAGCCTACTTTTTTAGTTATTACCCTTTGTTGATTTTTATACTTGAATCTTGTCCGGAGTATATCTCTAAAAGTATAATAGCTAGAATCATGAAACTACATGGATGGTTAGATCTCACCAAGTGGGAGTGCAGTGTACAAGAACCATAACTCTACCTAGCGTATATTTTGAGTTATTGTCCTTTGTTGTTTTTCATACTTTGACAAAAAATATTCATTCAAAATAACCTCAGTTCTATTCAAACCCCCAGTTGATATTAAGCAATGTGACGGGCGTATCTTGTGACAATTTGGCACCTTGTTCTACTATGGCATTGTTAAATTTATATTTCTAAAATATTAAATAATTCCTTCAAAATGTTTGTTTGTTTTTTGTTTGTGTTTTTCTTTTCAATAATCATAAACTTTAACATGGAAATTAGTCCTGCCCTTAAAGCCATGTTTTTCTTCCAATCCAATTTCCTCTGAGGAATCCAATAAATGTTCACCCAATGATCATTTCTGTGAAATGGTTGAAATCCATCCACTAGAATATGAGAAGAAAATTTTAAAAGCTTTCACCACATAAAGAAATAAGCCCCTCCCCATAAATCCATTTTTCACCCAATCAAAAAATCTGATAGAGGGCCACCCAAAGATCATTTCTGTGAAATTTGGTTGAAATCTTTTCATTTCATTCCGGGGAGAAAATTTTAAAAGGAAAAGTTTAAGGATGGATGGCCAGACCCACAGACATCCGCCATGACAATAGCCCGCTGGCTTTTAGCCAGTGGACCTAAAAACGGTAGAACAAAATACATGTTTATAGTGACAACAGATTGATGTAGAAAGGATCAATGAAATATCAAAAATTGGTCTTTTTATAAATCACAAATATATCTTGGATATAGTTCCACATATACTCATTTACCACACAATGCCTCTTTCTGATACTGGAAAATACTGACGTAAAAGAAGAAAATACTGGTCCATAATGGGGACCAGCATTTTTTGCTTTGTCCTTAATCCTTTTTAGGGGTTTCTTTGCTTTTTGATGCACCCATCACTATTTTTGTCATCTATTGCATATTGTCTGCATTATTCATTTATGACTAGTCCAAAATTTATCTATTGGGAAACCCTTCATGGCTAAGACTCTTCTTGCCTTTATGCCAGTACATCCAGTAGCACCAATGGGTGGATAACAATAGACCTGTGTGGGATAGCATCTGGAGGCTAGGAAAGGATGTGATGGTGGTACTGGTGTGAGAAATACCAGGAATTCATTGTTAGGTGCTCCAGCCACCGCGATATAACTGAAAGATTGTTGAAAGCAGCGTAAAACCCCATTCTAACAAACAAACAAACATCCAGTAGATCTAACAACAGAACAATGAGACGAAATTCGTTATGTAAAACTGCATGGTTGTCAAACATATCTACTAGGAATAAATCCTGTATAGAGATTATTTGGACTTGGAAATGTATCTCGTATTTTACAAACAATACAGCTTGGAATGACAACGCGATTACCAGTTCAGTCTTCCAAATCGAACAAGAATCCATGTTCTATAGGCTGCATGTCTCATTGTTCTGTTGTAATCTTCAATTTGTTGATCTATACGCCCCAGCAGCTCATCTCTGTAATTTTGGTGGACCATTAGCATCTGAGGGTCTAAAACTAACCTCTCCACTTCCTACAAATAGAAAAAAAAAAATACTCCAATCCCTAAATGCATGTCAGTCTCATATCATTTTAGCCCACCTGAGCACATTGTGCTCATGGTTAGCTTTAAAGATTCTTCAATGTCTGTGATCCCAAATCACCAATTACATCGTTGAAACTCTAGTGGTCAAGATTTTGGTCAAATCTTGATGCACATTGGTCAGGATGTCTCCTAGGTCATAAGGATAACCCTATTTAAAATGGGAAGGATCCACTGGATCCAAAAGAAACATACTATATTCATTTCGGGCGATCCTCCTGGCCTAACAAATTGTTCTGACCAAGTTTTATCAAGATTGCGATAAAACTACTCTATCGTGTAAAAACTTCAATTGTTGATGGAGCACAATGAATCATGCACAACGGGTATGAAATGAGAACAAAAATTTGCCAAGTGCATGTTTTTCTCAGTTGAGCCAATAACAGATAGCAAACTAATGAATGACAGAAAAAAGTTACATTTTGATGTGTTGATTGAATGGTGTTTTAATCTCTTTCAACATTATTTCACTACTATCAATTCTGGTGTATCTACCTCTTCATTTCTGTCTTTTCTCATACAGCCACAATACTCTATCTACCAGTTGCTCATCCCACTTGGGAAAACTTGAAAAACTCAATATTTCATCCGGTTCACCCCACTTTGGCAAAATATATATCACATGCAATTTTGTGAGAGAAAAATGTCAAAATTACTGTATCAATTGTTGGAATGCATAATGCCCAAAATTGGTTCCAACCATTGTCTCCTAGATGTAGAGCACAATATAAGATCCCATACTTTCCATTCAGAGTTATTAAACTAAAATTCGGCATTCATAAATTCCCCAAACCGTGGTGTGACACTTTCTGTCAATGTAGCCTGGCAAAATGTCTAAATTTTTTAAACTTCGGAAATCACACCTTTTTACATTATTGGTGTATTAAAAATTATCAGGTCATTCAGGGTATAATATCCAACACTTTACAAAAACAAGAGATGTCGGAGACAGATTATGCTTCCTGAATATAACCGTAATCAAAACTATAAAATAAACAATGAAAGGAGTTCAGATGTATGGACAGACGAAGCCACGGCTATATACTCACTCTTCTCCAGACAAACATATTTCAACCATAACCTTGAGCTGTGAATTTGACCTTAGAGCTATCTGAAATTTTGTTTCAAATGGCATGTCTAATCATGATAAAGAACCAATTGTGCAAGTTTGATTTGAACTCCACCAATTACTTTAAGAGCTATTCTCCAGATTGGTTTACTGTAATGTTTGACCTTGAGCAGTGACCTTGGAGCTATCTCATTTTATCAATCAAATTGTACATCTACTCAGGATAGATAACTGTGCCAGGTTATATTGAATCTATCCATAATTGAAGGAGCTAAGCTCTGAAAAAGCTCAATTTCAATGTTTTAACTTGAACTGTGACCTTGGAGCTATCAAAAACCTGGGGAAAAACAGCACAATATCATTAGGAATACATATGTGAAGTTTCATCCAATTGGCCCCAAGGGTTGTGGAGACATCGAGACAGGTGGACAGATTGCAGGATTAGAAGCAGTAGCTATAGGCTTGCCCTTGGAGAGCATAATGACACTGAAAAAATAGAACAAATACCTCTCTTCTTGACATGCAGTGCTCCGGGCTGCATCCACAGCAAAGCCTTTCCCTCTCTGTAGCCAATTCCCTGCAATTTCCACACTTGCACCAGGGAAGTTGTTGTGTTGGTCCAGGAACTGGCTGTGGCTCATCATCAACCAACAAGTCAAATAACAGCCCTGGTTCCATGTCGATGACATCAGCGACTAGCCTCCTTAGTCTCTCCTCTGTACATTTTTCTACTAACTCCTACAATATAGATATACTAATCATGAAGATGGGACAAAAATATAAGTAAAATAGTGTTTCTACGTAAAGTGTCCTGTGTATATATAAATAAGACAATAATAGTAAAATCAATTTAAACTTAATTTCATTCGAAAGATCTCTTTATCTCCTTAAATCTGTTCCCTTTGATTGGCAATAAGAGGTTTTGACCCTTGTCATGCTGATCCCGGAATATTCCTGTTTAAGCAGGATGCGTAGACAGAAATCAGCCTGCACATATTTGCAGTCTGATCTTAGTCTACACTACCTGCTAGGCTCCAACAGCCATAATTATTTGCAAACTTGTTGAAAAAAAACAAACCAATCAAGCCTTCCAGCCCTTTCAGAGCTTTGATTTTTTATTATTTTTTTGTAGAAAGCATTTTATTCAAATTGACAAGGGTTAGACATGACTGTAACATAAAGTTTAATAGTACAAAAAAGTTAGTGACATACAATACTTCTAACAATAATTTGAAGGCCTATGTAAAACATAAATAGGTAATTCTATTTGGTCTCTAACACACATCATTCAAATTATATGTAACATTTTCTCAATTTATAAGATTTGATTTATAATTTTTTACATGAACATTTGGAAAAAGTGATTGTTTAGAGAAAAAGGAAAATGATTTCCTTTTTTTCTAACAATCTTCATTCTAAACAATTCAGCTAGAGTAAATCAGAACAGTTATAACCATTTTCTTTATCTTTTCCTTCAGCAGCAACCTTTTGGGAGAGAGAAGTTAGAGATCAATAGAAATACAATTCATTCCTTAATATGTAGTGAAAAATAATATGTGTGCCATGTCTAGACAGGTTATGTCGGATTTAGGATTTTTTCATATTTACACACCCTTAGTTCAATCTGTCTCTGTCTTCTTCTTTCATGTAGTCGCTCTTTCTCACTTTGAGATATAGCAGTGATGGACCGTCTTCTCCCTCTGCCTCGTCCTAATTGGTTGATCTTGATCACCCACCCCTGTCTGAGGATCTTCCTCTTTTATTAGCCCCTCTTCTACTTTTACTCCTCCCCCTCCCGTTTCCTCTTACTGTTGTTCATATTGAGATAAAATGCTTTAATAACTGATCATGTATTATCCTTTCTTGTTCAATCCCTGTTTTTTTACGTCCCTGTGATTCTATAATTGAGAAAAGATTGTAGAGAAAGAAGGAATTTCTTGTGACAAGCAATTTCCTCTTTTCCACAATTGTTTCTACCATAATGAAGGTTGTTTTTTTCAAATTTAAATCCAGTTTATATTTAAGCAGGGAAGGATTAAAACTAGCATACAAAAATACTATTTGGCCCGTGTAAAACACTTGTTCTTTCCAATTTATTACTTTTATCACGTGGTCTTGTAATGCAGTGGTAAGGGGGATTTGTGACTTGAGAGAAGTGTTAGTTTCGTCGGAAATGTGACTGTGGGCACGTCTAGCAAGGCATTCAGTCCTCCAGTCACTGATTTTCGAGAAGTGAAAACTTCGATATTAAAGTGGAAACTTCGATAGAAACCAAGTTAATACAGTGCAGAAATAAAGGCCATGAACTCACATATAATGTTAAATAATTGTAAACGACGAATAATAGATTTATCTATATCTTTATAATTTCCCCATCGGGGCCCCTTCACATATCTGGAAGAAAAATCCTTCTTCTAAGACGAAATGTCGCTTTTCGGCTATATGATTACCGTTACCTACTCCTAAGTCAATATTTTACCGATCTGAAACGTCAAAAACTGTATTATACGTGTGTCTTACCTCTGAAATATTGCCATTGTTCCCGTTCGAGTCGTTCGTACAGCTCCTTGACACCATTTTTGTTGTGAGTGGAAGTGGTAAACGATGCGCGCGCAGGAAATAAATATTCATCAAGCTATATTTAGAAATACGCGTCAGACTCATTTACATGTTCGATTTTTTCAAAGTCGATTTTAAGATAGTTTTAAAAAAAAACGTATACATTTTTTGTATTTAATCATTTGAGAACCTATTGTCACGTTTTTGAAAGTTTGATAAACGCACACTGCGGCTTTAAGTATTAAATGCTCATTTCAGCGTTATTTGGAACATTGGAAATGGTTCTCATTTAAGATGCCGATCCTTCCTTTAAATAAATTGATGCAAGAGATTTACTGTTAATATATATTTTTTTTCTAGAATTCGAGAGAACCTTCGTCCAATCACCGTCCTGAGTACTATTCAGCCACCAAAATTATCTAATAAAATATATTAAGATAATCTGAATGATTTAGAATTCTTCAAATAACTTCCTCCTAAATTACACGAAGGACCTAGATGATGTGTATGAAATTCTCTTTTGAGCTTAGATAAGAATTGTGAATGAGAACTTACAACAATCTATATAATTGATGACTTTTCATAAAGGAAAAATGTGTAACAATTCAAACAAAATTAAACTTCTATACGACCAAGATACATAAAGCATCACATAATTCTAAATGGAGGCCAAGCAAACCTCCCCATTGACTTCAGGTTTACTCTGACATCGTTTCCATTTCCAACTAATGTAAGTACACCAACTCCATGAAATATGAAGACGTTTAAGTCCCAAATGTTGTGATACCTTTAAAATAACAGTTTAACCTAGGTAAACCTGAAAAGTAGCAAATACTTTATCAAAACAACCAGTAAAAATGGCTCAAATTTTCGATTTGACGCATTCATTACCAGGAGTCCAATTTAGAAAGGGTGACATGCGTAACAGATGGTGCTTATTACTTCTAATTTTAACTTATCAACATCACTGGAGATCAAGATGCTGAGAAAATGTACCCTTACTGATGACTTTTGGAGGCTGATTGAGCGATGGTGTTTGAACAGTGGCCTGGAGTTCAGTCCTTTAGACTTACTAACTTTTTCATTGTAAGGTCTTTCGATGATCCTCGAATGTGCAGTGTCACTGGGTGGAAACGGGTCCCGGATATTGCACCTCAGAATGACCGCCATGTCAAAATATTAAGGAACCAGTGTAAGTATTTGTTTATTTTCTATTATTAAGTTATGTACTCACGCTAATAAAGTCTAGCCTTAAAGACAGTATGTGTCTAAGATTAAGTTTACATATTCATTACGTCCTGTACTCGAAGGTTTGTCGTCAAAACACAACATGAACCACGTGTTTACCACGAAGAGTCTTACCCCCACTCGCATTCATTCAACCACGATACAAAATAAGAAGTGTCACTTAAAAAATTGAATCCGGCGATCGATTTAAATACAATCCACGGAACAATGCTGAAAAAATAGGCCACTAACATTAAAAATTGACAAAGATATGGCTATTTTTTGGTGGACTGTAGCAATTCTTTTGGGTACTGGGAATTGATATCTTAGCTGTTTGGACATACTGGGAATTGCTTAAAAGGGTACTGAGAATTGCAATGTAAATTTTCTTAGTTTTGGCCAATTGTGTATGTTTAGGACTGAATAATGTATATTTCCTTTTGTCGGACAGATACATGGAAAAATACATTATGCAATCTGGAAAAATGATTAGCTTTTGTACGTTTTTAGCTGCTCCAAACTAAATCGTAAAATATGACGTCTGTTTGGCAGGGGATACGGTACCAGAGCTCATTTTGAAAAAAACACGTCTATATAGAATTATAACAATATTATAACTAAAAAATTAGAGGGCGATTGGTATATTTATTGAAATATGTATGCAAAATTTGTTTACAAATAGTAAATGATTTTATACTTTTTATTCGAACCCTGAAGGATAAATCTCGATAATTTTACACCAATACTACTATTTCAAAACGCTTAAACTAATTCTACAAAATGGTGTTTCACAGAACGCTAAATTTCAGAGTGCTTTGTGGATTTTCAAAGAAGCTAGCAAAGCCCACTTGTAATATATTTGACGATTCATTTCGATCGTGATTCTAAAATATACTGAGCAAAAATTGAAAATTAACGTTTAATTTCGGGACCTAAAGCTTTATGTCAACGTGTAGTCCCCGAAAGCGGAAAATTATAACTTCCTTTTCATACAAAATAATAGGACTGTCTTGTTGGAATGAAAATGTTTCAATTGTAGAAATCACCTATTTGGCTTTATGTTTGCTCTAGAGTTCTATAAAGTGCACTGTTAGGGGAGGGGGATTTACGAAATATTGTTTGAAAGTAGCTCATCACAGTGTGATCATTGAAGCTCCCATTGAGCACATCGTGCTCAGGTGAGCCAAAACTTGGGTGTCAGATGAGAAAACAAAGTCAATTTACATTCACCCCCCTTGTGTTTTGTTAAAATGGCACTTTGGTGGTTTATATAAGCGCTTTGAAATTTTACCATTTAGATGTTTCTTGATGAAATAAGCATATTTACTGTTTTTGAAATCGATTCTTGTTGCTTCAAAATGTGAATCATCTCAGTCCAAATTTAACTTTTATTCTACGATTAAATGTTGTTAGATGAGACATTAAAGATACCAATAAAATGAAGAGTACCGCTTTGTTGAAGTTGGTTAACAACCTTGTTCGTATTTTTTGTCGAGAAATCTGTTCCTTAAAGCTTCAAAACAAGTATAAAGTCTTGGAATGATTGTCAATTCCCAGTATCCCTACTCCTAAGTACGACACCGCACGTTTACGACCATATCTCTTTCAATTTTGGAGATGGGGGCTGAAAATTTGAAGATATGAACTTGAATGATAAAAGTTGAAAATGTTTTTAAAACCATGATTTTATTGCTCATAGATGTAAAATGACAGAGGAAGTATGGATATTTTGTCTCTTGTAATTGGTCCAATTAGCGCTAAAGAATAACAGAATAAAAGAAATTAGGCATGTACTTATCAGTGGCGATGATTCTGTAGATAAAAAATGGCGGATTTCGATTAAATTTTTAGCAATATCCGGGACCCGTTTCCACCCAGTGAGTGTTGTCCGTACCTTGATTGTACCCTTACCTATATTAATTAGATACCAAAGTAACCTTGATAATATAATCATCAAGATAAGGACAGTTCCTCTAGTTTTAGGTGCCAATATGAGTATGGTCAGCAAGCATCAGTCATTTGTAGTCAAACATAGATAGCTAATAGATATTTCAAGAAGTACAGCAAATCGCAGAATAAGCGTGGTATCTGCATTGGTTTGACATTTATCTTTCTTCAGCCAAAACAGTAATTTGGGTTTCGTGTGAGCAGCAAATTTCAAAAGCTAGACCAATCGCTAGGTCCTATATAGAACATTAAGACAATGTGGACCCAAGGTCGTCTGAAAATTCACCAACAAACAAGTTGCTATTCAGTGAAGCAAGTGAGGGCGGAGAATACTTGTTTGTTTGTTTTAAGTGGTTTAACACCGCTTTTAACAATTTTTCAGAGTACAAAAGGATCTATGGTGTCGTATACCAAGTTTTCTATTATACACAGACTCTGTGAAAGAACATTAATTACGCAATGCTCCTATTAAACAAAATAGTGCAGGAAAAAACTTTTTACTGGGAGCTACAGGGAAAGCGAGACACCTTTCCATAGAGCAAACGCCGGCATTCTCTCCATGAAAATTCTTCACGAAATAAAATGTGTTTGAAGTGATTAGACTCAACAGATCGAATCTTAAAAATGTCCAAATATCTCATATCACATCTCGTGTCTCATTTGTAACAAAAGCAAGAGAACTGAAGTGACAAATATAGAGAAATTGCCAAACCCAAATGGTTTCGAGTTGCAGTCGATAAACCAAGGATAGACAACTAATAAAGAATAAAAGTGAAAAGGTCCGAGTTGTAGCCCGCATACAAATCACACAAAATTTACAGCTTAGGTTAGACGGTTTGAATACTTCTGATTTGCGTCATAAACAAATGCAAGACATTGACATTGTTATTATGTTCTGTGCCAAGGAAGACGTTAAATCTTAACATTCGAAGGATATTTCAAGCTACTTTTCTGTATCGGAAGAACTTTAGTCAACACTTGATAGACTAGAATGTTTCTTCTTTGATGATGGCCGCCGTCATAGCGCAGTCGGTAGCGCGTCAGACTCCTAAATCTTCAATCATGGGGTATCATGGGTTCGATCCCAAGCGTCGGCACGTGCTTTATATTCTTCCCGACATTTGTCTCTCGACAATGGGTTGATAATCGTAAACCTATGGGGGATAGCAGCTGGATGCTAGGAAAGGATGTAGTGGTAGTACTGGTGTGAGAAAAACCAGCAATCCATTGTTAAGTGCTCCAGCCGCCGCGATATAACTGAAATACTGTTACAAGTGGCGTTAAACCCCATTCAATCAATCAGTCTTTCGGATGATGGGCCAAATTTTGACTCAAAATTATTTTAAGACATTTGTGAAACGCTAGAAACAAGAATAATTAAAACCTCCGTAAATAGACCAGAAACTAATGGTTTAACTGAGTGCATGAACCGTTGTATAGCAGGCACGCTGTTCTTGTACTGTAGACAAGATCACAAAGTATGATGTCCCACAGTACTTCAGTTTACTCAAATACTTGATACTCACCAAACAAATTCACTTTTGGGAAAAAAATGCACAGCCCTACTTCGGCTTTGATTCGTCTACTCTGTTGAACCAATTTAACAAATGACTATGTAGTTTAGATTCAAAATAACTTAAAATAAGATCATAAGGTAGCAGGAAATCCCAGAAACAACAAGAGCCATGTCGGATATGCCGCCCTAAAAGCTTAATAGTCAACTGAAGCCAGTTAGATTTAGGCTTCTTGCGCACTGCATTTCTTCTCATGATTTGTAGACTTACTGCGTATAATTAATCTATATTCTTTACTTGATAATTGTTTAGTGTTTTTCGGGGAAGATATGACCTTAAAAATGACTTTATTTAGTTCTATGACCCTTCGCAAAAAGTAGACGTTTGAATAAAACTTGCTCCAAAGTGGAGAGGGCCGTGCGTTATTAGTCAAAACAGATGAAACTATTTAAGTTCAAAGGCTATGTAGGTTTAAACCAAATATTTACAACATAGATAAATTGAAGCCATATCAAGATGGAATCAAAATTTATAAAAAGATTAACATATAACCTTTAAATCCGAAGAATAAAGAAATCTTGATATTTTTTTCCATTAACATTACTTCTTAAAGCTAAAAAGCAAATTAAATTATGAAAGTTCATTTAGTGAATGCTGAAGCTAAGTGTACCGGATACTTTGAGCTCACCGCGGAGAGGTTGGGTTAAATATGTTGTACATAAAAGAAATGTTTAGGGCCAAATCAATGTCCTTTTCTAGTATTACCCTTAATGATTGTTAGGAGAACCAGGCATGTATGGAGTTGTTTACTGTTCCTTGTAAAGCAGAAGGTGAAACATCTCTCCACTAACTTGGAATGCACCGAAACCTGTTGTGGCTTGAAAAGGAGATCAACAGTGAGTCTCCTAACCGAACAGTTTGTTCCTTGATATAATTTCAGAACTTGGCATATCAATGTAGGACTTATGGGGCACATGAAATCAGTCGGAAAAAAATTGACAACCATGATGCGGCAGAACACCAACAATGTATCCGTATTGTAACCCAAAGGAGACTGTCTTGGGCAGACTAAATTATCTTAAGAAACACGAGACTATAACTAGGTCCCTGTTTGACTGGGGGTAATGGATTTTACCTATCATGTAGCCCTCGCGAGTGTGTACGTCACGTAATTTCATCGTTGATTAGTTCCCAAGAAGCAAGATAGGCCTACAAGCCATTGGTACACCCCTGCAGGACGACAACAATAACAATCCGTCCACCATTGATAAAACTGGCAACAGTAAAGTTCGATAGCAACCAAGGTCACGGTTGATCAGCCATCTTTTGAATGTTACTCCCCTACTCGGCCGGAACTGCACAACCATCTGAGGCAATAAATTTATTTGAACAATAGCACTCTCCAAGCAGAATTTATACTTGACGAATCAACCTTTGTAGCCGATCCATTCTTCTAAACCTAATTTTCAGAACGGAGATGGCATTCCACCCTCTACTTATGGTATTCACAAGAAAGTCGTAGGTCAAGATTACTTTAACGTTAGCTCATCTTTATCCACTGGTCTCGGAATTAGTCAGACACTAACTTGGTCCCCACATAAATGAAAAACATATACTTCGCAGAATAAATTAATGGTAGTCATGGCCGTTTTCTTTAAAGTGGATGAAGATACCAGTGGTCTGGCTTTAGAAACTAATAACATCCTCGTTTTACATTGCCAGGAATTGCGTATAACCGATGATATCCCGCATTAAGTTTAAATTTGTTCAATGTTTGAATGGGGTTTAACGCCGCTTTTAACAATCTTTCAGTTATATCGCGGCGGCTGGAGCACCTAACAATGGATTCCTGGTATTTCTCGCTCCAGTACTACCACTACACCCTTTCCTAGCCTCCAGCTGCTATCCCACTTAGGTTTACGATTTATACCCATTGGTGAGAGACAAATGTCGGAAAGAGTATTGCCGCCGTCGGGGATCGAACCCGGGACCCTTTGAACGATAGTCCGACGCGCTACCAACTGCGCTATGACGGCGGCTTAAATTTGTTCAAACCAAAATCATCGTTTGTTCAAACCAAAATCATCGTTACGTGATCAGGTGATATATTTGCTAATCGGTCTTCAATTATGTAAAGATAGGTCCAAAACTGTCTTAAGCGTCAATACGAATATAGACACTTACCGGAGTATTGCGCTATCCATTTGGTGTGATATGATTTATGACACTGGTTGTTTTGCTTGTCAATTACCTTCCGTTGACTCCGGGTCATATGCAAATGAGGTTATGCGATGTCGACAACCAATTTACGGGATATCCAAAAGTAACCTGGAATTTCGCTGAACCTTTACTATATAACCAAACAAAGCCACTTTAAGCCTATCAGATTACCGCGAAATCAATATATGACTATTTTTAGGCAATTGACAGAATTTTCTTATCAAGGTTTCGGAAACATTGATACCTCCCTTTAACACTTCATAATTATTTGTGTTAAGCAATTTATTGAATACCTGACTCTGACCTTCAAGTTTGGACTAAGGAAATCTTTGAATTCCTGGCCATTTCAAATTTTCAAGGGACCAGTTTTTATTTGAGTGAAACACTATCATTGTAGGGTATCAATGTTCAGGTCTTGTTATTTATCTATTTAAATCTTAATTTATTCATTTTGTTTTCATATTTGTAGCATTTGCCGTTGGAAGGAATTTCCCAACCTTGATCTCTGAAACGTTTTGATTGACTGGATGCAACCTTTTGATCTCTATGATTGGTTCTTTTGGATTGTCACCTGGGAGACCAAATGCTTATATATAGGGGCAAATCCTTTCAGACTCTTCCCAGATCAGGAGCTACTCATGAGCAAATCCCCCCATTGGATAACTTTTATTGTTTTCAGATATTTTTGAAGCATTGGTAATGTAGGATTGATAAGTACTGAAATTGGACTAAAACAAACTCCAAAACAACAACAAAACACATGCACACACAAACACACACAAGACTTTAAGTATAATCACAGATGATTATATGCTTATCACTGACGATTATAAAGTCACATCTCTTTAATAAAAGAAATAATCGTCTGAATACGAACAGGTCGAACAGGTCAAAAAGATCCTGAACAGAACCCGCACTGAAATATCTGAAACAAATTGTTTGAAAGACTATTCTGTTAATTATGATGTTCGATAGAAAACGAGGCACCGCAAGGTATTTACGGGTAATCCCTGGTTAGCAGCCAAGAATGAGTAGGCCGTAAATGACCTATTCGAAGTCGTAAAAAACACTACTTCTCGGCGAACAGACCTGCAGATCAGGTACCCCTCACTAAGGTAAGGTTTGACTAAGTAAAGTTCTAAAATCTGAAATAAGACATGAAAGATCAGATTTCGCGGACCTGTCATCTTTCGCATTGCGGTTGATACCAAATATAGCTTGGAAACCAACAAAACACTAATCTGAAACAGGTTAACATCTCAGAGATGCGTTCAAGGTTGAGCAATTAGAGGATTTTCATACTTCTGATTTGATGTTATACTGACAGGGAACTCGAAATAATGAAACGATTTGATCTTGATTGCTCTGTGACATTAAGGGCAAGATCAATAGCTTTGATATCAGCTGAGAAGATTTGGCGCGAAGACGAAATTTCAATACTTTCTTTATTTGGTTGGACAATACAATTACTTAATCTTGAACTATCAATTATTGCTCATTTCAGAACAAGTATCCATTATGTGCAGACGTGTTTTATATAAAAAAAATACAATCATGTACACGCCCTTGGTTTGTTTTGAACTAAATCATTAGCAAATCCATGAAGTAGATTCCGTTTAGTCCATATTATCAGTTATGATAATTTATGTCTCTTTCCTGTCTAGATTGTTTACTAATATCAATCCTAAACATTCAGACTGGTCAAAATGCACATGGTTTGAGATGGAAATGTTTATTTGGATTAAAGACAATAAGACAGATGTTGTTAAAAGTGAGATGTTTCTGCTTGGTCAAAGCTATTTATCTTTCTCCACATTGCTTCGTTTGTCTCTACTTATAATATCATATTTAGATAATCAACCTATTGGAATCATTTGAAATGTTTCAGAATGGTTTTAATAGGAACCTATGGTAATAACTATGGAAAAGATCCTGAAACTTGGAAAATTTCATGGTCATTCTTTCTAATTATATTCCACAGCATTGGCATCTTTGGAGTCGTTGGTGTAGTAGTTAGTAGCAATAGTGTTCATACATAAGTCCTCAACAGAACGCTCCATACAAAATCCAAAAGTGGGAATGGCATTTGGCTTCTGTTCAAACGGAACTTTAAAATGTGGCTGAAAAACAACTTTATGATTTGAGTTAGGATTCGAGTTAAATTTTAATAGATGTCGAAGGGAGAGCTTTTCCCGCCGTATTAACAAAGAAACGAAGACATGCGTGATGGTTGGGATTAAGTACAGGTTGCCGGGCTAATCCTCATGCAATACAGACATTATCCAAGTTCGGACGTAAAAGGGATCTATAAAGTCTCATCGGTACATTAGGATCTGTAAACAATGAGTCCATAAACAACTGCCAATCTAAATGAAATCTATACTTTGTAGGATTGTCGCACAGTACTTGTAAGCCTTGTCGTGATATAACAGTAGTTGATCAAATAATAAATTTTAAGTATCATCTTGATTTGGCATTTGCTAAAGGACCCGATGCCAATAAGGATGAGCCTTTCATAATAAGAATTAAGAATTATTAATAAGAATTAAGCATTATTAATAAATGTAGAAGTAGATTGCGCTGTTACAACAGAATTTTTTTGCTTGACATCTTTACACTTGACAACAAACGGGCTCAGATATGTATTCAGTATGTAGTATATTATTTTTTAACTTGTGTGATGCCCAACTCCTCTAACAATAGAAGGGAAGTTACTTTTTGTTGGAAAATACCTGAAATTGTGGTAATATACACAGATGGTGCCGTTTTACCTGATTTTGTTTTAGTTTGTATGTTTCGTATATATGCGTCGTTCTTTTGGTCATCAAGTGTGGAACAGAGGTACCAAATTGTGTTAAGGACCCATTCAAACCTTCAAAAGGGATTAAAGCAAATTAGTAAATTGAAATCTTTGGTAAATACCTCTGGGAATCTGAGAGTTGACACATGGTATCACAACTTAATTGATTGATTGAATGGGGTTTTACGCTACTTTTAACAGATTTCTGTGATATTAGGCGGCTGGAGCACCGAACTATGGATTCCTGGTATTACTCACACCACTACATCCTTTCCTAGCCTCCAGCTGCTATCCCACTTAAGTTTACGATTATCCACTAATAGGTGACAAATGTAGGAAAGGGTATGTGCCTACGCCAGGGATCGAACACTTGACATCCCATGATTGAAGATTGGGAGTTTGATGAGCTACTGACTCCACTATGACTGCGACGGTATCGCAACTGAAGCCTCTAAATGTAATATTCAACAAATCAGTCTGAAGACGCTTTTACTAGTAACTCGTTTGAGTATTACCACTGTCACTTGCCTCGCTTATCCTTTATAGTTGATTTTTAGGAAGAAAACGAAACCTTTGTCAGTGCAATGATTCCACGACGGGTTCACCCCTTGGTGTCCACTCGTACTTTTAATTCAACTTCAACATCTAACCAGAAACAAAGGTGTTTTTGTATGATTTCAACCATTGTTTCTTAGTTGGTTATTATCAGATTTTACTCAAATACGGGGTTCCGTGAAATCATATTAATTCAAAGATAACAATGATTGATTGAATGAATAGGGTTTCAAGCCACTTTTAACAATATTTCAGTCATATCGCGACGGATAGGCACCTAACGATGAATTCCTGGTATTTCTCACACCATTACTACGACTACATCCTTTCCTAGCCTCCTGCTTCTATCTCACTAGGGTTTACGATTATCCACCCATCGGTGAGAGACAAATGTCAGAGAGGATATGTGCCGCCGACGGGTGTCGAAACCATGACATCCCATAATTGAGGAATAGGAGTCCGATGCGTTTCCGACTGCGCTATGGCGTCGGCTCAAGATAAAAACATACTAACACCATTGAGCAATAGATACACCATTAATAGATGAACAAGTATATTGGCTCATGACCCCCTCTTTTTGCATTAGAAATACTGTCATATCTAAATTAATTGAAATATTTAGAAACAATCCAAGTGTAATGTTTTCATTTTTGAGTAGGAAACCCAATCACTATACCTAGGGAGGAACTACGTGTAATTATGGATGCGTCCAAAGACCAATTTCAGCGTCTATTTCTGTTGTCGAGTTCCCAAGTATTCACAAATACATAGTGAAAATGTGTTGTGAATTGAGATCAACTGAAATTGGTTACGTTTTTCCTCGTTTAGAGCTTTGCTAATTCTTGTCCATAAACTTATATAAACGCGTGTCAAAACATTAAAGGTAGGTATCGAAGTTTTATTCATGTTAAATTTTAAGTATTTTATCCCCCTCATATACTGTTTGAATGCAATATTCTGAAAAGTAGTTTTGTGAAAATAGGAGGTCGCTTATCAGGAAAAAAAAGATATTTCCTTTAAGGTAGGTATCGATGTTTTTTTCATGTCAGAGAGTTTAAGTATTTTTATTTCCTCTTATAAACTATTTGAATATAATATGCCGAAAAGTTGTTTTGCCAAAATATGAGGTCGGTTAGCAGAAAAAAGCAGGGTATTTCCCTAAAAGCCTACTTAGGCTATTAATCTATTTTAAGATTAATCCGAGACAGTTACGAAGATTATAGGTCATTCACGTGGCGCGAATAACCGTTGGAACCTTGCATTTAGTTCAAATTACATCAAACCAACGTCATCGTTACGTCATCAGGAGTAATGTTCGCTAGCTGGTCTGTAAAGATCAGTCCTTTCATGTGACATGATATAGGACGTTGGCTGTTTCGCTAGTAAATTTGTTACCTTCATTTGACTGGGTCATATGCAAATGAGGTCATTCGATGTCGGCAGCCGAATTCCGTGATATCTTAAAATAACCTGGATTTCCGCTAAACATTTCCGATATAACCAGAAAAGGCCACTGTATGTCTTTTAGATAACCACCAAGACAATACCTGATCTAACTTAAATCATTAAATGTTCGTTTGAGCCTATTTTTCGGCACTTGGTAATTTTTCTTAATCTAGGTTTCAGAAACATCGATACCTCCCTTTAAAGGCCTACGTAGGCTTTTAATCTATTTTACATTAAGCCGAAACAGCAGCAAATATTATAGGGTCCTTCATGTAGTGCGAATGGAATCTCGCATTTAGTTTAAACTTTTAACAACGTCACTGTAACGTCATCAGGAGTTATGTTCGCTAGCCGGTCTTTAATTCTGTTAATAACAGTAAAACTGTCGTGCGCGTTATTACGATTATAAAAACTTACCTTAGTTTTGCGCTTACCATTTGATCCGACATTTTTTAGGACGTTGGTTGTTTCGCTTGTCAATTTGTTCTTCCGTTGACTTGGTCATATTCAAATGAAACCATGCGATGTCGACAACTGAATTCCGTGATACCTTAACAAAACTTGAAATTCCGCTGAAACTTTTATGCATAATCTCAAAAAGCCATTTTCAGTCTATTAGATTACCGTCAAGACATTTACGGACTCAGTTTTAAGTATTAAATGTTTTTTGGGGCGAATTTTTAGGCACTCAGCAAGTTTGTTTTTTCAAGATTTCAGAAACTACGATACCTCCATGTAAGGGCTAAATATAAATGGTTCATTCTTTTATTCACAAAGAACACATACAGGTTTTTCGTTGAAAAGAATTAATTAAGATCAATTGTATTTATCATATCATTATATCTTCCAGCGAAAAATATTGAACACTTACCGGTATGACTATAAATAAAACGATGTGGTTATATTCGTAATCATCCAGACTCGAACAATACACATTTTTAACATCTTATCACTTTGGGTACCTTCTACCTATGTTTAAACTAATATAACTTCGTATAACCTATTTAAAGCAATATCATAAAATAAGCTAAACTGGTAAGCCATCAGTCCAGCTACTGCCGTATTAAAGTTCTAATACCCTTTTGACATATGTACTAACAGCTACTTTGAAATACGCTGAATTATTGGATTTATTTTGGACATTGGAAGTTGATCGATTTTTTTGTTCGTGGTAGATTTTCAGAGGTCGTTGTCAAGGATTCATCAAACTGGTGAACTCTGAGCTTTCAAAGTTTGCATACCAAAATACTTCAAACTAATCATAAGCCCTTAATTATGGAATTAAAGGTTTTACAAGGACATAAAGAAGTGTATATTAAAAGAAATATTCTCTCCAAACTATTAAGCGTAGAATTTTCAAATCTTCTCCAAAACTGCTATATCTGGACCATTAAGAAAACATGTAACATAACCTTTTTGTCCTCTAACATAATTCTGAAAATTAAAACCATATCTGCCCTTCGATGAAGAAGAAAATAGTTGAAAAAATCTATCGCTGATTTTCTCATTAAAGCAAACAAGGGCCTTCTTAAAATCGATACGCAAAGGAAGGGTATGATTGATGTTCTCAAGAAAAAGTATTAGTGTTTTTCTTGTCGATATCAGTTTGTGTTTACATTTTGAAATCGATACGTGTGCAACCGGCTCATCGTCGGAAATCTTCGCTAATCCTTTTCATTGACTTCATTGACTGTTAAATGTACGCGCGGATGACTGAATTTTACGGATGGTTTCGTTGATCTTCGTGACCTTCCTAGTTGTTCGAATGACTAGCGAATTGTAAAACGTTGTTGTGGGATTCCCTTAAGCCTGAGTACATTTTCTATTGATAGCATCCAATTATATCATGGGCCCCTACGCCACTGGAGAAGAACCCTCATTCCCGCGCTACCCAGAAAGCTGAATTATTCAACAGCTGGAGTTCCAAGTGTTCACATCGTATTGTCAGTGCTACATATCATAATTAACGAAAACCGTGAAGGGCCGGCCCGTGAGCTGTACAACGGCAAGTTCGTAAGATTATTGTGGTATTTTTGACAACATTGGCGCTGTCGGCTCTTTGAACCGTTGAATCACCCACGCAAACAACTTGGGGAAACTTTTCTAAATGTTGCAAGCCGTCGAAAATTCGGAGTTCGTCCCCTCTAGTCTGGATACATTGACACAGATTTTGGGTTTCTAATCGACTATTCATACTAATTCCTCGTCGGCTTAGGTAGCGGCGCAATGGTTGGTGTGAAGGACCGATTTCTCAGAGTAATTGAAAATCTTCGGCTCAATGAACAAGTGATAAGATCTCGCTTCGCTTCGTTGTATCGATTTAGATTTGCTTTTGCTTTCGTTTTTGCGAGATTAGCTATATTTGCAGTCTTCTGATATCGTTTGAATTGACTTGGAAAAGTTTTTATGGATTAACGGATTGCGACCACGTAATTTTTGTTCGATTTATCGGCCATTTTCTAACGTGGCCAATCCGCCATCGTAGATAGTTTAATCAGTTTCCGGCATCGTCGCAGTAACTTGCGCAGACGGTTTTTCGCGGGCTAAATCGCAACAAGGCATAACAGCTCCAGTCTTGATCCGAAAATGAGACGGCAAAGTACGTTGATGTGTGGACTATCGTGCATTAAATGCTGTCACTGTGAAGAATTTTCTTGCATGGCCAAACAAAAGTGATAAATTTATTCTAGACACGGACGCGTCTAATTTTAGCTATAGGACCGTGGTGTCACAAGTGCAACAAGGACAGGGATTTATAGCATATGCCAGTCTAGGACTGTCGCCTGAACAAAGGAAGTATTGAACTACAAGAAAGAGCTATTGGCTGTGATACGCTTTACCAGACAATTTAGACATCTGTTAGGACGTCCGTTTGTTGTTAGGACCGATCATAGTAGCCTTACCTGGCTGTTGAATTTCAAAGAGCCACAAGGACAAATAGCACGATGTTTGGAAGAGTCGAGTCAGTATGATATGAAGACCACATTCTAACATTGGTTGCAGAGATTTCAAACTGGGAGTAAAGGTAGAGGACCTGCCCTGCTGGGGATGCCTATATTGCGAAAAAGCCCGAAAAGCCAGGTTTCTTTGAAATAAGTGAAACGAATGATTCGGGAGTTGTTGATGGGCAAAAGCGCAAAGCAAGGATGAGGATCTCTCCATCATACTGGCCTACTTGAAAAAGGGAAAAGAACCAAATGAAGCCGAATTAATTTTGGAAAGCCCTGTTACTAAAAAGATGTTGGTAAATAACGACCTATTTAAAATGCAGAATGATGTACTAAACAGACAGAAGAAAGCTGACGGAAAACCTCATTGAGTGGTGCCCCAATCTTTGAAACAAAAGGTTTTTGAGGTACATCATGATCTCCCCTCTGCTTGACATCAGGGACCAGAAAGAACTAAACTACGGATAAGTGAGAAATTTTGGTGGCGTTCGATGGGTCGTCATGTGAAAGAGTTAATCTCTTCCCGCAGTGCTTGCATTAGGAATAAAAAGCCCAACCGACATTCAAGGGTACCCATGACAAATGAGCGAGCAGGGGCATCCATGGAAAGAGTTCATTTGGATTTCTTTGGTCCGCTTCCAAAAACTCTATAAGGCAACGAGTATGTTCTTATGATGGTGGATCACTTCACAAAATGGGTGGAGTGCATACCTTTACCATCACAGACTGCTGAAGTAACAGCGCATGCGACGGTCATGGAATTTTTTAGCCGCAGTGGTTTCCCATTCCAAATGCATACTGATCAAGGACGAAATTTCGAGAGTCATCTTTTTCAAGCCTTATGTAAGCCTCTCAAGATCCACAAGTCAAGGACCACGTCGTATAGGCCATCAGCCAATGGCCAAATTGAAAGGTACAACCGTACTCTGATGGATGATGTGCGTTGTTTTGTGTCCTCATAGAATTCTTGGGATAGATTCTTACCAGAGGTTGCAGGAGCTCTTAGGTCATTTGTGAACCGTCAAACGGGACTCACAGCTAACATGCTTATACTGGGAACCGAAACTAATCAACCAGTAGAACAGCGATATGATAACCGTGAAGAATATATTGCAGACTTGCAAAAGTCCGCTGAATTTGCTCATAAAGTCGCCAGAGAGAACGTTGGTGCCGCCCAGGTCATGGCACGGGATTATGAAACGAAGGTGGTTGTAAAAACATTCAATGTAGGGGATGCAGTTTATATCCTTGACTCTGCAACAGTGAAGGGAAAGAGTAGAAAGTCAAACGCTCCTTTGAAGGGACCAGGCATCATTGTGGAGAATTATTCCAATGCAGTGTTCCGCATCCTGGTGAAGGAAAAATATTTCGTGGTAAATCATGACCGAATTAAATGGTGCCAAGACAGAACACTACCTCAATGGATCTAAAGATTACAGAAGGTTCCAAAGTTAATATTCTATTATTAAACAGAGACAAAAGAGTGAGTGTGCAGATCAATGTTTTGTTGTTTTTGCAGACAACCTGATTATAGTGACTTTATGATTCTGTATGATTTTTGTTTAGACTGGTACCATGGCCCCTGTGTTAATATTACCCCTGAAATAGGAAAGAAGTTAGACAAGTATGCGTGTCCGGTGTGTGAAAAGATGTAGTACCTGGACCGAACTGCTATTTTTTTTAATTCTAGAAATGAGTCGTCAACGCAGAATTAAAGACCTAAGTCGGCTAGTTTTGACGATCCTGTCTATTCCACAGAGGCTTGACTTGCAGGGATTTTTAGCCATAGTCAGGAACCAGTATGAGGACGCGGTGGAGAGAAGAGATCAGCATTGGATCAGGGGTCTGCAAAGGGAATGTGCAAGTGGCATTATCGGTGGAGGAACTTTTGTGCTTCCTGCCAAACCCATATGTGAGGAATTTCTAGAGAGCCCCAAGAAGACCTGTTCCAAGTGAAACCACCGTCTTGCAGGGACCTTGTACGGATGTTATATTGCAGGAAAACCATAATCTCCCTGTGTACAGAGCAGATGCAGCAGAGAGAAATTCGGTTCCAACAGTGGTGACCAATATTCCTGTTGTAGGGCCAAAACAGTCCTAGACCACTGAGTGTGGCCCAGTTCATATGGAAATGACCGACACCCCGGTTGCTGCAGTGGAGAGGAGCCATGGGGACTATGTGTATCAGTCTCGCCCCATATCGAGGAATTCCAACAATGGAATTCCAAAGGCGTAAACCTGGGACCCAAAATAGGCCAAATTCAATGGATTCAGGTAGACCATATTTTTGGAGTTCCAGGCACAAACACAGACATCGTGAACCTAGCCGGGCTGAGAGTAGATCAAACACTCAGCTATCGACTAAGAACAGGGTAAGAATATTTTATAACCGAAGCCTTCAGGTAAATAGATCTCAAAGCCCGAATGACTCCAGACACCCTAGAAGCCGTGACCATTCTACAATGGGATCCGAGCGGAGAATGGAAACTTGCACCAGGAAATCTGCGAAGCATAGAGAATCCTCAGCATTTGATATGGCTATTACGATCACAGGAAACAGACGAGTAGTAGGTAACAGGCGTGGAAGCAGAAGGCTCAGAGAGGAAACCGCCCATCATCCAGACAGTCCACCAAAGAAAAGAAGAGTGTGCCCAGTGAGAGGATGTGGAGCTCCAGTGGACAAACTAAAGACCAATCTTAAACAGGTGCACATTCCAGGATTTTTTCACTATGGTGAGGTCTCGTACGAACTGGCTAACTCCCAGTTCATTGAGGAGACATGCTCTCTAGATGATGGCCAGATTCCTATTTGGACAGAATGGTAAAGTTGAGGATCTAATGGACTTGGTGAATGAAGAAGTCTAAATAGTTCTCAGAGAGAAGAGCTTTTTAATCTTTTCTGGGAAAAACGAACTTTTGCTTCCGAACAACCAAAGTCCCAAAGGCTATGTAGGCTAATTCCACAAAGAAAGAGGAGAAAAAGACAGACGAGGGAAGAAATAAGAGAAAGGAGTAGGCCACAAGAGGGTCTGACGTATGAGATGCCATCAAAACCAACTCTAACCGAGACTGTCATGTTGTCTCTAATAGGGAAGGAGAATACATCTACAAGGGTCGAGGATACCAGCGCATTAGTAGGCTGGGGAATTTGGCATTCAGCAGGAAAATTTCCCCTTTTCTGGAGGAGAAAACTCATTCAGACCGAGTTCAACAAAAAGATGCACAGTCTTCAGTAAAAGAGAGTGCACGAGTCTGTTTGAAACTGGGATCAAAATAAGTACCTGCAAGTCAATTTTCATTAAGTAAGTTTTCTTTCAGCCCAGGCAAAATGTAGGGACCTCGAGTCCTCAACGAAGTTATCCATAACTGTCAAGGCCAATAGATGGAGAGTCCTTACTGAAGTCTCCATCACCACCACATTCTCCAATGGAAGTTGTAGATGAGGACCCCGATCCTGCAGAGAGTAATGGACGGTCCACAGATCAAAAGGAGATGGTGGAAAAAACAGTGGTACAAACAATGGTAGAATCAGTCAGCCAGATAAACAAGTAGACAAGGCAGACTCTTCGGTGTCCTATGTGGCAGCAATAAAGACGAATTTGCAAGCTAAGCCACAGACGGGAACCACAACCCTGATTTATGCAGAGGTTTGTTCGTCCACACCCAAAACAAGTTCACCAGTTGGATTCGTAAAGCCTAAAATAACGGGACAGAATAAGAAAGATATTAACAGCGCTTCTGACAGTCAATTCCATTTGATCCGCCTTTGCCCGAATCAAAATTTTGATGAACCGGATTAAGCATTAGTAAGCATTAAGCTGGATTATTTGACCCGGTAGGGTTCAAATATGTTCCAAACAAAATGGATACCAAATGGAAGATTGCAGTAGGAATTCATCCCAAGAAAATTGAAGATTTGACTCCCCCTAGGCTTCAACACCTTCTTAGTCTTTTTATTCCAGCCTAGAGTTACAGTCTTTGGAGAAATTGACCTGGATTACAGAGAAAGCAATACTGACCGAGAGAAACAGAAAGACAAATAAGAGGGGCTACTGCCCATGTGCTCTCTTCGTCACGTGTTTGTGTTGCACAAGCAAGAAGGAACACATGTCGGACCGATCCTTCAATGATTGTTTTGATTGTTTTGATTTAGTTAAGAAACACATTCCTAGGGACCAACGGATCCACTTTCATTATTTCTCATGAAATCACGGCCAACAGATAAAATGGAGTCGGGTATACCCAAACTTCTTCTTTGGATAAACAGGAAAAGTAGTCAGATTCAAAAGACCACAAAGGTAAGTTTTTCCTCGTATGCCTTTAGAGACGGACTCCCCTTATTTATCTGTGCACTCTGAACAAAGATTTAATACTCCTGTGTATATAGGTGATGTAGCTAATTCAGTCTCTTCTATTAGACAGGAACCGTTTGCACAGATCCTACACCACACCGAGCGTAATGGCCAGTTGCTATACCCCCATGTCCAAGGGTAAGATCGATGCGCCGTTTAAGATGGACCGCTAATCTCCCTTAAATTTACTTTACCAATTTTCGCTAATGGTTGAACTGAGACTATTTTCTGGAACCACGAGCTACATTTATAAATGTTTGAATTCCATGGAGGACCCAGTTAAATAAAATGTGGAGGAGTGTTGTGGGATTCTTTTAAGCCTGAGGACATTTTGGATCCCCCAAGAACTATTAATAGCATCCAATTATATAGTTGGCCTCTGCGCTATGAGAGAAGAACCCTCGTTCCCGCGCTCCCCGGAAAGCTGAATTATTCAACAGCTAGAGTTGCAAATGTTCATATCGTATTGTCAGTGCTACATGTCTGAAATTAATAAAAGCCCCCCCCCCACCAGAAAGAAAAAATAGTTGAAATATTCTATCGCTTATTTGGTAACTAAAGCAAACAAGGGCCCTCAAAATATCGATACGAAAAAGATGGGTACGATTGATGTTCAATAGAAAGAGTATTTTGTGTTTTTCCTGTCGATTTTAATTTGTGAAATCGAGACGTGTGCACCCGATTCGTTACCAGAAATCTTCGGCATTGACTGTTAAATGCTCAGCTCACATGCTGATGACTAAGCTTAACGGAAGACGGACCATTTCGTTACTCTTCGTGACCTAGCTAGTTGTTTGAATGACTAGCGAAAGTTAAAACGTCATCACTGACGTCATGTCATAACTTGATGTAAACAAACGTTAAATTCTGGTGGGTCACATCTTCCCCCAAAACACATTAAAACAATTAACAAATAACCATACTCTATGCTCAAAAGCATAAAAAATATGATAATTGAAATTATAATATCAACATAATTCTACGAAGTAAGCATGCAATTTATGAAAGAAATTACGATATTTTTTAATGACACACCTGTTTTTGAATGACTAGCGAAAGTTAAAACGTCTTCACTGACGACATAGTTTAGTGTAAACAAGCATTACATTGTGGTGGGTTTATTGATTGAATAGAGTTTAACGCCACTTTTAACAGTATTTGAGTCATATCGGGGCGGCTGGAGTACCTAACAATGGATTCCGGGTATGTCTCACACCAGTACTACAACTACATCCTTTCCTAGCCTCCAGCTGCTGTCCCACTTAGGTTTCCGATTATCCACCCATTTGTGTGAGACAAATGTCGGAAAGCTATACTCCGCCGCCGGGGATCAAACCCATGACAACCAATTATTGAAGATTTGGAGTCTGACGTGCTACCGACTGCGCTTATCAAAACTTCTTTCGTAACTTGTAGATTTACCGTGTAGAATTATGTTGATTTGATAATTTCAATCGTCGTATTCATTTATGCTTTTGAGCCTGGAGAATGGTTTTCTTATTAATTTCAAAGTGTGTTTTAGGGGAAGATATGGCTTTAAACAAATTTTTTGATCAAATTATAGGAAATCTTGTTAGAATCTAGTCTTGCAGGTGTAATCGGAGAATAAATATTCCAATCATATTAAATCGAAGCAGGGACCTCTCAATTGAACGCCACAGCTGTCTGATGTTATGAGCAATAATGTGAACATTCCGAATATTTGGCTAATTATAAGTTAAAGAAATGTTATCATGCTTAAAAGTGTTGCTGACTTATCCATACTGTGCATTATCATATCTAAAATGGTGTTGTTATGCCCCAAAGCGGTGATGTCTAGCCGAAAAATGCCTTACCATGTGTAAGTGTAGTGCGCTAGTGTCAAAGTGTTGCATTGGCTTTTTAAAACAATGTCTTGTTATATCAAAAGGTTATGTGATTTTGTCGACAAATGGCGTTCAATTAATAAAGCATTTCTTTGTAATGTCAAAAAGGTATGCTATGATGTTCAAATGTGGTGTTGACTTGTCTAAAAATAGTCTTATTATGTGAAACAATTATGTCACCATGTCCAAAAACCTTGTTGACTTGTCAAATGATTATCCTTTCTCTTCAAAAAGCAGTTCCATTGTGTCTATCTGTACTTTGATTTACTTAAACACACTCTAATTACGCAAAAACGTATTGCTGGCATGCTTATATGTAAGATTGACTTGTGCTATCATCTTCAAATATGGTGTTTCAATATAAGGCGTCAAAAAGATTTGTTTGTAAAAAGGCAGTTCCATCATGTTCCCTGGTATGTTAACTTGTTCAAATACTACCACATAATATATCATAACGCTACCTTTAAACATGATAAGACAGCGTTTAGACATATCAACATAACATTTTGACAAAACAACACCACTTTTTGATATTAGTAGATAATATGTAGACAAGTAAACATCTTATAAGAACATGATATCGATACTTTGAACATATTTAGGCAGTGTTTCATCAAGTCATGTCGGTATTTAACATGATAAGACCATCTTTTCACATAATAAGATTAATGTGAGACATGTCAAGATTATATTTAGAGTTTTAATTTCTCCATTTATATAATAAGGTATTGCTTTGGCAATTAAATGCCTCGTTTAAAAATGAAAAATCTTCTTTTTGACATATATAGACATTATTTAGACAAATAAACATCGCATTCAGGCCCACAAAACTGTTCCTTGACAAAACAAGACAACATGTAGACAAGTCAACGTTAAATATGAAAACTATAACAATACTTTTTGACTTAAAAAGGCGTTGTTTGATCAAATCACCACCATGTTTGGACAAAATAACAATACCTTTTGACATAAAAGTGCAATCAGTCGACAAGTCAACCTCAAATCTAAACAGGATAGTGTTATTTTTACATAATAAAGACCAACCTGAGACATTTCAAGATTACTTATCATATAATAAGACTATCTTTAAATATTTAGACATGGTAACTCTACTGTTTAATACAATAAGGTAATGTATAGACAAGTAAGCTTCAAGTATTTACAAAATAAAACGTTTTTTATGCATAATAAGACAGAATTGAAACAAGTCGATACCGACGGTGGAAATAATAACAAACCTAATGGCCATAATCAGTTTAAAATAAACTTTTGATATGTCAACGTCAAACTCTGAAATATCGATGATACTTGTTGACATAATAAAGCATCGATAAGATAACTCAGCTCCACATTAAGACACAATATTACTACTTTTTGACTTAATAAGACAAAAATTAGACAAGTCAACACCACATTTGAGCATAAAAACGAAGCTTTGTGATAAAGTAACATATTGTTTACACAAGTCAAAACCAAATTTTAATTCAATAACGCTACTTTTTAACAAAATAACACGATGCTTAGGCAATTTAACCCCTTAATTAGACATGATGACGCTGTATTTGGCAAATTAAGGTAGAAGGCGGACATGTCCACATTATTGTTCGTAACATAAGACAACTGTGGCGTTCCATACCTCTCTATGTCGAAGTAATCGCTCCACAACGTCACTATAGAAGCTAGGCCGTGTGAAGAAAGTTAATGCTTAAACACAACCCGTCTTCATGCGTATCTCACACGCTTTGAGAAATATTGCAGAATTCATTTAGTATATGTCTTGACCAATTGATGTATGACGATTCAAACTAAAAGTGCTCTCGAAATCGCCTCGAAAAAGTAGGAAAAACAGGTAGAACTTGAAGAGTATCATATCATGTCATTTAAATCGCATACTCTTTCCAATGCTCAAAATAATACAATTTTGTTGCTTTTAATTTGCTGCCGAATCCCGGCAAATACTCCTCGTATGTGATTATGACCTGTTGTAAGGTCGACATCGCCTACGCGGCGCTCCCGGTGACACTGAACTTGTCAAATAAAGATTACATGCGATTTACTTTGCGTTGAAACATAATAATGAAAAAAAAAAAAAATAAGTCAGTTGAGAATTTAAAAGTAGAAGCCAAAAAGAATCAATTTACAGAAGGAATGTTGCAAATAAAGCAAAAACAAAACTTAGGCTTACCACAATAGTGAAAAGGGGAAATACAAAACTTGATTACAAACTACAGTCAGTAAAACGAGACACTGAAAACCATGAAATATTTCCAATTACCAAATAGACTAACATACACTCAAACGTCACATTCAGACAACTCGATTGTTCTCATTTACTTGTTCAATTTGTAAGCTACATAAAGGATAATGAGTAAATCCTTCATTTTTGGATGTATTGATCTTTCCGAAAGTTTTTTTCCACTTTAAGATAAAAACTTGGTCTTTTTACATGATTCTCCCTTAAAGAGAGGTATCGATGTTTCTCAAACCTTGTCTAGAAAATCTTGCCAAGTGTCGAAAGATACGATCCAACGAAAATCTAATACTTAAATTTAATTCAGATATTGTCTTGGCGATAATCTTATAGGTTTAAATTGACTTTTTGTGGTTATACAGGAAAGGTTCGGCGGAATTCAAGGTTATTTATAGATAACACGGAATTCGGTAGTCGTCATCGCATGACCTCATTTGCATATGACCCAAAGTCAACGGACGATTACCAATTGACCAGCGAAACAATCACCGTCCTAAATCATAACACATCAAATGGTAAGCGCTAAACTAAGGTAAGTGTTTATAATCATAAAAACGCTTACGCCAGTTTTGGACTGATCTTTAAAGAATTTAAGACCGGCTAGCGAACATAACTTCGAATGACGTAGCGATGATGTTGGTTTAATGTAATACAAACTAAATGCCACATTCAAACGGTTATTCTCCATTGTTTGCAACTTTCTCGGCTTAATCTAAAAATAGATATAAAGCCTTCGTAGGCTATTAAGGAAATACCCTGTTTTTCTCTGATAAGCGACCTCTCAATTCGCAAAACTACTTTTCAGAATATTATGCTCAAATAGTGTATGAAAGGAGATAAGATTAATTAAATTCTGTGACATGAAAAAAACATCGATACCTACGTTTAAACGGAGATATTCATGTTTCTGAAACCTAGATAAGAAAAAGTTGTCAATCGCCAAAAAATACGCTAAAACGGACGCTTTATACTTAAAATTGCGTCAGATATAGTCTTTGCGGTAATCTAATAGACTTAAAGGGAGGTATCGATGTTTCTGAAACCTAGATAAGAAAAATTACCAAGTGCCGTAAAATAGACTCAAACGAACATTTAATACTTTAAGTTAGGTCAGGTATTGTCTTGGTGGTTATCTAATAGACCTAAAGTAGCTTTTTCTTGTTATATCGGAAAGGTTCAGCGGAATTCCAGGTTATTTTTAGATATCACGGAATTCGGCTGTCGACATCGGATGACCTCTATTGCATATAACCCAGTCAAATGAAGGTAACAAATTTACTAGCGAAACAGCCAACGCCCTCAATCATGTCACATGAAAGGATTGATCTTTACAGACCGGCTAGCGAACATTATTCCTGATGACGTAACGATGACGTTGGTTTGATGTATTTTGAACTAGATGCAAGGTTCTAACGGTTATTCGCGCCACGTGAATGCCCTATAATCTTCGTAGCTGTCTCGGATTAATCTAAGAATAGATTAATAGCCTACGTAGTCTATTAGGGAAATACCCTGCATTTTTCTGATAAGCGACCTCATATTTTTGCAAAACTTCTTTTCGGCATATTGTTTTCTAATAGTTTATGAGAGGAAATAAAAATAATTAAAATCTGTGACATGTAAAAAACATCGATACCTACCTTTAAAGTGACTTATTTGGTTATATAGGAAAGGTTTAGCGGAATTCTAGGTTATTTTTAGATGCACGTAATTTGGTTCTCGAAACCGCATGACTTCATTTGCATATGACCTAAAATCAATTTTGTTTTGTTTGAATGGAGTTTTACGCCGCTTTTAACAATCTTTCAGTCATATCGCGGCGGCTGGAGCACCTAACAATGGATTCCTGGTATTTCTCACACCAGTACTACCATTATATCCTTTCCTAGCCTCCAGCTGCTATCCCACATAGGTCTACGATTATCGACCCATTGGTGAGAGACAAATAGTCGGAAAGGATGAGTGCCGCCGTCGGGAATCGAACCCGGGACCTCTAGATTGACAGTTCGACGCGCTACCAACTGCGCTATGACGGCGGCCCTAAAATCAATGGAAGGTGACAAATTGACAATCGAAACATTCAATGGCCTAAATTATGTCACATCAAATGGTTGTCTATCTTCGTATTAACGCTTATGACAGTTTCTGACTGATCTTTACAGAATTTAAGACCGGCTAGCGAACATAACTCCTGATGACGTATTGAAGACGTTGTTGGAGCAAATTCAAACTGAACACGGGATACCAACGGTTATACGCACCGCGTGAATGACCCAATATTCTTCTTAACTACGTCGGCTTAATCGAAAAATAGATTAACAGCCAACGTAGGCTATTAGGGAAATACCCTTGTTTATTCTGGTAAACGACCTCTGATTTAAGCAAGACTACTTTTCAGAATATTGTATTTTAGTATACGAGAGGGAATAAGAATAATCAAAATATGCGACATGAAAAAAACATCGATACCTACCTTTAAAATTTTCTTACGCAAGGATATATCCTGAGACACAGAATGACTATTCAATGACAACACATAAGAGACCTCTCTGTAATAATGCTAAGAGTTTGTGCACACATTACTGAATGATCCAAGAATCATTCAACCTTTAATTCTTTTTTCCATTCTATTAAAGGCAAACATACAGTAAAGTTTTGAGGAGACAAAAAATTCAGTGAGATGTTCAGGCCGAAATTAAAGCCATATTTTCCCTCTAAGGAAGGAAAACCAGTTTAAACAATCCATCGTTTATTTGATTACTAAATTAAACAAAGTCCTTCTTAAAGGTAGGTATCGATGTGTTTGTGTTTTTTTTTTTTTTGTTTTTTTTTTCATCTCACAGATTTTGATTATTCTTATTCTATCTCGTATACTATCTTAATACAATATTCTGAAAAGTAGTTTTGCTTCAATCACAGGTCGTTTATCTGAATAAACAAGGGTATTTTCCTAATAGCCTAGGTAGGCTGTTAATCTATTTTTAGATTTAGCCGAGACAGTTGCGAAAAATATTGGGTCATTCACGCGCTGCATATAACCGTTGGAATCCCGTATTCAGATTGAATTTGCTCATACAACGTCATTAATATGTCATCAATACGTCACCAGGAGTTATGTTCGCTAGCCGGTCTTAAATTCTGTAAAGATCAGTCCAAAACTGTCATAAGCGTTCAAACGAATATAGACACTTACCATAGTTTTGCGCAAACCATTTGATGTGACCTGATGTAGGACATTGGTTGTTCCGCTTGTCAATTTGTTATCTTCCGTTGACTTTGGGTCATATTCAAATGAAGTCACGCGGTATCGACAACCAAATTCCGAGATATCTAAAAATAACTTGGAATTCCGCTGAATCTTTCCTATATAACCAAAAAAGGTCACTTTTAGCCTATCAGATTACCGCGAACTAAAATTTATGAATTCAGCATCCGTTTTATCGTATTTTTTGGCGACTGACAAATTTTTCTTTCTAGGTTTTGGAAACATCGATACCTCCCTTTAATATCAATATGCAAAACTAGGGTATGATTGAAGTTCACTGTTTTTCGTTTTTTTTCTTATCGCGTTTTTTCTTATCGCTTTCAACTCATGATTTTTACAGTATGTGATCGAGACGGCTGCACCCGATTATTCACGGGAAATGTTCGCTAATCTTCGGCATTGACTGTTACATACACAGGAGCTAATTGCTAAACTTTATGGACATTTTCGTAAATCTACTAGACCGAGAAATTTATTTGATTGATGAATTGGGTTTAACGCAACTTTTAACAATATTTCAGTCATATCGCGGCAGCTGGGGTACATAACAAGGGATTCCTAGTATTTTTCTCGCACCAGTGCTACCACTATATCCTTTCCTAGCCTCCAGCTGCTAGCCCTATTGGTTATTCGATTATCACGCTTTGGAGAGAAACAAATGTCTGAAAGATATGTGCCGGGATCGAATTCATAACATGCCATGATTGTAGATTAGGAGTGATGCACTATGCTATGACGGCGGCGAGATAGTTGTTCATAGTTTTATGTAAATAAACCTTAAATTGTGATGGGTCATATTTTGCTTCTTTCACGAAATGTTGGCTTATACTTATAATTTCAAACGTCATGATTATTGATACATTTGACCCTCGATAATGGTTTTCATACTAATTTGTTAAATGAATTTGGGATTTGTTTTTGTTTTGATTGGGTTTAACGCCACTTTTAACAGTAATCCAGTTATATAGCGGCGGCTGGAGCACCTTACAATGGATTCCTGGTATTTCTCACACAAGTACTACCACTACATCCTCTCCTAGCCTCCAGCTGCTATCCCACTTAGGTTTACGATCATCCACCCATTGGTGAGAGACAACTGTCAGAAAGAAAATGTGCCGCCGCCGGGGATCGAATTCGTGAGACCCCATGATTGAAGATTGGGTGTCTGGTGTGCTACTAACTGCAATATGACGGCTGCTTTGTTTTGGGAAGTTATGGCTTTAAATAAAATGACCATATTACGTCACTTATAGTAGCGTCCCTAAATTCGTAATAGTAGACGTGCCTACGTCATTAGCGTCATTAAAAGTCGTTATTTAAATACTATATTTATTTCCTCCTGACGGAACATTTGAAACCGGTCGAATAAAATTAAGCTTAGTTAATCATACAAATCGACAAAAAAGGAAATTGTATGTGCATTTCAAGCCTTCTTAATACTTTATTAAGTTTTATTATCCTCCACCTATTTTCTTGTCCACACTTATTCAGAACCAGTTATAATTTTGGAGGGGAGAAAATAAAGATAAATTCAAAAAAGAATAAAAATAGAAAAACACCCTTTCAAAACTAATGCTGTTTATGGCATAAAAAAACCCAGTCGACAATTGAAATTATTCATTTAGACCAGAACTTTGAACTCCAACGCCACTCTGAAATCGGCCGCCGTTTTTTATAACATTTTTTGATGGTAAGGCAATTTATACGTCGTAACTACAGCTTATTCAAGGTGTAGTACTACTTTGTTGCATGCTACTAGCCATAAGCATAGTAAATTACGCCCTTTAAAATCGAAGGGAACTTCCTGTTGGGGACATTGGGTATAGTGCTAGTGGTGTGAGTAGGCAAGACGGCGATTGGTCAATTTGAAATCTATTCAGGTCTATATCTTGGAAAATATTTGATAGAATGCCACGATTTATTTTTTTATGAGTGTTCCACTTACTGAATAAAATAGAAAAAGAAATGAAATTACTAAATATAAACAAAAGAAAATGTTTTCGAAATTGATTCTTTTATGAGATGGATTTCGCTTCCATTTTTTTTTAAAAATTGATGAGTTCTTTTACCTTATTTGGCGGCTACCATTACAATAAGTTTATTTCTATAATTTGACACTTCCTGTCACTTTTCAAAAGTTAGGAGATACAAATTTCTTTTAAAACAATTTTAGATCCACTTTTTTTCTTGTAATTTCCATACCCTCCCCTCTCCCCTCTAAAGGCTGAAGATAGAATAATGAAATGAATATGATTATTACAATTTTTTGGGCGTTGTGCATAGTTTTGAAGCGAATAAGATGCAATTCAAATTCTAGAATATCAAAACTTCGATTTTCCTTTATTTCAGAGGATCAGGGGTTCTTGAAATGAAATGTTTTTATGTGTGTAGATGATTGCTATGCGAGGACTGCATATGATACTACCAGCCCTTTGATTGAGATTAGCTGTCATGGTTGACCAGTGTAGGGTTTTTTCTATATTTATATCATCTTATACTGGAAGCGTCCATGCGATAAAACGAGACATGTCGGAATTTTCTTGCCGATAAGTTGAACGTCTATTGTTGAGGTATCGATGTTTTTTAACCTAGATAAAAAAAGATAAAAAAAAAGTTTCCAAAAGAAAACGCTCAATGAAAATTTTATGAGTAATAATGATTGATTGATTGAATGGGGTTTAACGTCGCTTTTAACATTATTTCAGTCATATCGCGGCGGCTGGATCACCTAACAATGGATTCTTGGAATTTCTCACACCATTACTACCCCTTCATCATTTCCTAGCCTCCAGCTGCTATCCCAATTAGGTTTACGATTATCTACCCATTGGTGAAAGACAAATGTCGGAAATAATATGTGCCGCCGCCGGGAATCGAACACATGGCATTTCATAATTGAAGATGAGGAGTCTGGCGCGCTATCTATCGACTTCGCTATGACGGCGGCTACGTAAATTTGAACCGGATATTGTCTTCGCGGTTATCTGACAGGCCTGAAATGGCTTGTTTGGTTATCTAGGAAAAGTTCCGCGGCCCTTTGTCGGATAGCGGGGTATTAGTCCGCTTTGCAACAATATCTAGTTTGCATTTGGCCGAAATTGAACAGAAGATAACAAAGTAGCGAAACAACCAACGTTAATCACTTTGAACATTAAGGAAATTTTCAATGAAATTAAATCAGAAATTATACCGGAAATTAACTGGGTTGTTGATGCAGGTGATTTTAATACACAAAACCCATCATTTTTTTAAAAAGCTAAAACATAAGAAAGCTTCAAGTCTTAATGACCAAAGTTTGAACGAGTATTTGAATGAAGGTGCCTATATTTTATCCAGTCACTTAACAGACATATCAGGCGTATTTTCCATTTAGGTTACTTTCCTAAAAGTTGGTCCGAAGGCTGTATTATACCTGTCCACAAAAAGGAAGATAAGTCAGACCGTAATGACTATGGAGGATTATCCTTATTAGCTCCTTGATAAATTATTCATCAATGTTTTAAGTGAGCGCGTACATAATTTGTGTAATGATCAGTGCAAGATATTCGATTCACAATTCGGTTTTAAACTACTGATGCTACTTTTTATCAAATTTGATCGATCATATTGTCAACAAAAACCAACGTTTATACTGTGCCTTTGTCGATTTCAAAAGGCCTTCGATTCTATATACAGAAATGGTTTATGGTATAAGTTACTTTAACAAGGATTAGATAGAAACTCTTAACCATCTTTAAATCTATGCTTGACATTGTAAAATACACTGTAAAATGTGGTAATGATATTATGGTTTTAATTGGTCGAAGACCAATTTATATAACCATAAATTCGAGATTGTGTCGCTGCAATTTACCAAAACTGCCTTTAGCCCAACTGGACGAATATTCTGACGGGAAAACAGAAAAAAAAAAATCATTTTATTTTACAAATTAAGAATTATCAAAAGGAGTAAAGGAAAACTGGACGGTCACACGCTTTAAAGATGAATGCTTCAAGGATTTCCGCTAGTGATGAACGCGTTTAACCAACCCTTTCTTTCAATCATATCGATGTGTAAACAAAGATGATACTGCCTCTCAATTATTTCCCAGCAATAAGCTATTCAAGGTACTGAAAGTTCTTCTGGAGAGCAAATTTGATTATTATGCTTTCAAGCTGTCTAAAGGATTCGCCCAAAGAATAGTATCAGCTGTGTTTTCCTTTGTTTATAATCAGCGCTGTTTAGGAACTTGTTAATTTCTGCCCAGAAAAGAGAAGGTTTTGAAATTTCATGAACCTGCTGTCAGCATTTGCTCTTAAACTTGAGTTATCATATTTCCATAATTTTCTGTTTTGCTTTATAAAAAAAGCTTGCAGGGATGATCTAACCATGACTATTTAACAATCGAGAATTTTTAAAAATTTAGTTTTCACAAAAAGTTGCTTTTTTGTCGGTACCCATGTTGCATCAAGGTCTTACGTTCATGTAAAATGATATTAGTTCTAATTAACATTCACGGAAATATCATACACTAGGATAGAACCTACGTGTTGTGAGAGTAATAGAAATTAAAGTTGTTTTACACTTATTCTAAAGTCGGAATGCAACGATGTGTCCAATTTCTCAGTGACGACAAATTACAGTGCTAACGGCACTTTGATTTCAATATTTCATCAGGTATAAGACAGAATCAAATAAACTCCCGTGTCAAATGCCCTCTATAGAATACCATACATAGTACTCTTTTAACAGGACGACCCTAATTGTGGAATAAGGTTTTCATGACGTATGCCTGATGATTTTGTTATGTGCTTACGACATGGTCGTTATTGGTAATTCCTAAATGACTTCCTTACACGACTGAATTAATGTGTCAAAAATATTTCTTAAGTTTGCGTATGAAATTCGACCGACGTACTATAAGTACTATACTTAATACGTGATATTAAACTATTAAGAATATGCTATTCAAGATACACGTTTACTGCGCAGTACAGCTGTCCCTTCGTTTTTATTGCAAATGCCTTATTCAATTTCTGATTTTGGACGATAGAAAACATTAGACATGTATTGAGTACATGTTTCAATTCTTTTTACCGTCCACGATACTTTTTTTTTTGAGGAAAAAAGCTTTTTTGAATCAAGCCTACAAAATCAGTGTTACTACCTTTCGCCTATTATTCCTACTCAGAGAAATTGTATTATTGTAAAACTATTGGGTATGACGAGATATATGTAATTGTATAAGTCAGTCTCTATCATTAAAATATTTAGAGTAAGTGTGCGTTGTACCTCAGAATCAAATATATCTTTGCTGACCCTCAATGTTGGTGTAAATCAAATATTTAATTGAATATGACCCAATTATTCTAGTCTAATAATGTAGTCACGCACCTACAGGCCAATAACATGTTCATAAAGCATAAGACGAAGTAATTCGATACAATAAACTTTGGTCTTTGATTGCGATTTCGTTGATAATTGAACATGGTAATTTAGTACTTTCCAATGAAGATTTGTTTCTTAACCCTTTCCTGGTTTTTGAAATTTTAGACTGGTCCAAAATGAAAGAGGATGCAGACAACAATGAAAATTGGATGAAAATCAAAATAAAACCATCCTATGTGGTAGAAACATTGTGGGAAAAGGAGAAATTGCTTATTATAAGCACTTTCTCCTTTTTTCACAATGTTTTCTCAAGTATAAATTCACAGTGACGTAAAATCCCGGGTTTATCCAGGAAAGGGTTAAACCCATTACCAGACGGCAGAAATAAGACTAGTACAAATTCGGAGACGTTGTAGACAAAATTTCAAAATCATTTTATTGAACCGTCCCTGTCTTTCTGGATAAAAAAAAAACAATATGAAGATTTAGATATATTTGTGGCCAATTTCAACCAGTTTGGCAAAAATGTTTCTCAATTGGTGCCCTTTAAAAATTGCTAAAAGATTTGAAATTCGTTGAAAACCCTGGTTTACCCAGAAGGCGTCATCGCCCTCGGATCCCCAGGGGCGGAGCCCCATGGGTGTATATAGGAATGAAGAAGGATTTTTAAAACGATATCTCCTCCCAAACCACCGGGCCGCTTTCTACCATATTTGTCAGAAATGTTCCTTATGCGGTGTCCTTTAAAAATTCCTAAAAGAATTGAAACCAGTTGAAAACTCTTTTTGCCGTGGTAACCAAACCGAAATTCTAAAAAAAAAATCTTTTAAAATGATCGTCAAGTAGGCGTAGAGTCTTGATATTTGGCATAAAACATCATTACATTGACCTCTTTCAGAACTGATAATATATGCATCTTTATATCAACAGGGGCGGAGCCCTAAAGGGATGGGGCTTATATAGAGATAAAGAAGGGTTTTTAAAAAGTCCTTTCCCCAAAACCACTTGGCCAGTTACAACCAAAGATTTGAAATCAGTTAAAAGCTCCGGTTGCCTTGCCAATAAGAGTATATTTTTTAAAAAGTCATCTCCCGCCAACTAAGAAGTTGAAGAACCTTTAATTTCGCTTAAAGCATAAGCACTCCGACCTTTTTCAAAATTGAGCCACACAGTAATCGGGCTTAACTAGAAATAAAGAAGGCAACTCTTCAAAAACTATAAACCCAATTTGGTAGAAATTTACATTAGGTTGCCACCTTTTAAATCTGTTGAAAGCATTGATTGGCATGGCAACATAATTTTTTTTAGTTAAATTTAAAGGAGGCCTTCTCCCGACCCAGTTATTATTAGGCCTTGAAGGAAAAGAGCCTTATCTCAGGTGAGCACTAGGGTCGCTGGCTCTCGGATTACTACCTACTAAAAATAAATGTACTTCACGCCAAATAGTTACATGAACTTTAGTAGCTTATAATCTGGGATAAGTACCCTGATCGTGTGAAGATACAGCGTATTTTGACAGTCACATTTAAAGGGGGTATCGATGTTTCTGAAATTTGGATAAGAAAAAAAAATCACAATAACAAAAAAAGATACGCTCAAACGAATACTCATATTTAGATATGATTCAGATATTGTCTACACGGTTAGCTTATAGGCTTAAAGTGAATTTTGTGCTTTTTAGGAAAAGTTCAGCGGAAAACCACGTTAAATTTAGGAAACTCAGATTTCGGTTGTCTGCATCGCATGACCTCATTTGCATATGCCCAAACCTTAACAGAAATTAACAAAGTGACACGAAGAACAACTAACGTCCATAATTATGTCAGATCAAGTTGTGAGCGTAAAACTACGGACAATGGCAATATATATATTAATTAAAGCTTGCGATTGTTTTAGACCGATCTTTACAAATTGAAAACCTTCTAGCAAGGATAACTCCTGGTGACGTCACGGTTACGTTGGTTTGAGCGAACTTTTATTGAATGCTTGATTTCAACGGTTATACGCACCACGTGAATATCTCAATATTCATTTCATCTGTCTTAGCGCAATCTAAAAATAGATTGGCTATTAGGGATATCCCCTGGTTTATTTTGATAACGACCTATAGTCTTTGCAAAACTTATGAAGGGAATGATAATAATTAAAATCTGTGATTTGAAAATAACATCGATACGACCCTTTATCAAAAGTCGAAGAAGCTCGCGTTCATCAGGAGTTATGTTCGCTAGCCGGTCTGTAAAGATCAGTCCAAACTGTCGTAAGCGTTATTACGAATATAAACTCTTACCGTAGTTTTGCGCCAACTCTTTCATGTGACATAAATTAGGACGCTGGCTGTTTCGCTAGTAAATTTGTTACCTTCATATGACTTTGGGTCAAATGCAAATGAGGTCATTCGACGTCGACAGCCGTATTCCGTGATATCTAACAATAACCTGGAATTCCGCTGAACCTTTCTGATATAACACAAAAAACCACATTATGTCTTTTAGATTACCACCAAGACAATACCTGACCTAACTAACTTAAAGCATTAAATGTTCGTTTGAGTCTATTTTTCGGCACTTTGTAATTTTTTCTTTTCTAGGTTTCAGAAACATCGATACCTCCCTTTAAAGTGTTGGGTAAACTTTTATGATTGTATTATTATCATTACCCTGTCTCATTATCACTAAAGCTTATGGATCAGAAATAATTTGACATTCATGTAGCTTTCGTTAATTTTTCTCGTACATCTTCGTGCAATGAAGATGTACACACACATCGGCTTTGAAAGGGAGAGAAGCATACGAGGCGTGTTCACATTTCCCTTGATAAGAATAAGAATATTGATTGTTAGCACGACAATAAATTGGCCCCCATGAACAGATTTCCATTCATTAGAATAAGAAATTTGACTGTTTACATAACTACAATAGTGGTCTCATGTACAAGGTTTTCAGTACGCACCGTTTTGTATGCTTGAGAACAAATTAGATCTATAAAACAACTCACTCAAAAGTAGTAACATAGTTACTTTATATTGCTTGATGGCATTTAAATGTAAAAATAGGAAGAGGATATTATTTTGTTTTCTCTTGCGGTATGAATCTAAATCTCTAATCAAACCGTATAAATACGCAAAGCGGATACGAACGGTAAGTTGTATTTACGACGCTTAAGTCGCCAAATCAACAAAATTGATTCAAATAAATGTCGACCAATATCGAAGTTAAAAATTCTCTTCCAGTCTGAATGAATGAATCGATTGACTATTGGTTCGACAGTCGCTATCCGCCAGTTGCCTGCTTCTACAACATTTAGTCCAAGCCTTAACCCATTCCCACACAGTGGGAAAACATTGTGTAAAATAAAGAAATTGCTTGTAACAAGCAATTTCTTCATTTTACACATTGTTTTCTATCGATGAAATTGGAAAAGCTAAATTTTCATCACATTTCAATTGCCGTCTGCAACTACTATCGATTTGGACAAGTCTAAAAATTTGACGTCTGGTTATAGGTATAGGGTTATTGACAATGCAACGATTTCTAAATTAAGTTTACTGAGTTTGATACACTAAAGTCAGAGACTATGCCATTATACGTTGCCCTTATCAAATGTGGCCGCGGCGATAGAAAAGTTTGTAGCGCATCGGATTCTCAAACATGAGGTTCAGGGTTGGATCCACGGTCGCGGCAAATATCCTTTCCGACATTTGTCTCCCACCAATGGTTGGATAATCGTAAACCTTTTTGGAATAAGCAGCTGGAGACTCGGAAAGGGTGTAGTAGTTGTACTGGTATGAGAAACACCAGGAACCCATGGTTAGGTGCTCCAGTCGCCGCGATATGACTGAGAAACTCTTAAGAATAACGTTAAACCCCATTACAAACCTTAACCACATTATCAAATGTAAACGATTTATAGATAAGAAATTATATGAATAAAAACTCAACGATTTTTAGGCTTACAGAGGTAGTCGTTTCTAGGTAATATGGATTTTTTCTCCAAAAAGGTTCATTAGCCGCTTTTGCATCCAATTTACATGAACTATAAAAATCCTGCAAATAGGACTCTATCACAATTATTCCTGTGGGAAATAAGCTAAGGGATATCTTCGGTCTATCGCAATAAAGTATTTTAAATCCGTGGAAGTAATGAATTCGTTTCACAGTTCCACAGACAAGCAAGTTTCATTTATTACCACTCAAAGACAAGTTATTACAACACACGCCATGAGCATATTGGGGATGTCAAGTTGCAAAGAGTACATGAATTTGACATATCGTCGGTGGGCGACCGAAATATCGTAAATACAGCTTAAATAAAGTACAGCATAGTTCTTTATTTTAACATGCAAGTTTAATTATTTACTTCTTTATCTTAACCCTTGTCATGCTCAACTCAGAATATTCATCTTTAAGCAAAAGGCATAGACAAAGATCAGCCTGCACATATGTGCAGTGTGATCTTTATCTAGACCTCCTGCTTATCTATTTAAAGCAAGCATTGATCATTCATTAATTTTCTAAATAGTTACCATCCCAAAATCAGTGTTTTCCGTACTTTCAAGCCTTTGGTTTTCATAAAACTTTGTACAGGATTTTATTCAGCATGACATGGGTTAATTTATTGTATCTGTTTATGCATCTGTTTATCATATCTACTTCATTATAAACGCAATGCTATTCATTCGATATATATTGAGCATACTTCTATATAAACATTATATATTTTCTTCGATCCCATGCGGTGATCATATTACTGTGTTACACATCGACGTATAATCAAGCTGTAGTTACGAGGTTTTAAAACGATAACGACGATAAACTGACAAGTGAAATTGACGGATCGCTAGCCCTGACCATTGACTCCTCTGGCCACGCCCACTGACTCTAACAGAAGGGTTGCAAAATGTAAAGCCAGCAACATGTCATAAAAAATTCTATTCCGATCTAAAGGAAATATTTGATTAGTTGATTGATTATTTCATTGTTTTCCGCGATCCGTCAGATGATAATTTGTGGACGAAATCGGCATATGACAGGTGTGAAACGGATAATATATACAAGAAAAAGTTTTTCACTTAATTGAAGTATATGTGATATCTTAAAATTGTAATTTGTAGATAGTGCGCTTTAAGTGACGAAATCTCCGAAGAAAATCTATTTCAAGACAATATCGGGGACTAAACGAGAAAAAGATAGAAATAAGATTCACAAAGATACAACAATTCCAATCAGTTAATTGACATACAAACGCCAATGGCCAATTCGGACAATCCATATTTTCTCGTTTACGAGTTCAGATCGTAATCAACATAAACAAAACATGATGAAATATAAATGACCCTTTCCCCCCCCCCCCCGAAAAAAACCCTTTTAAGCTAAATACTTATTATTAGACTACTAACGAGGGGCACATCGCCACAAATCATATAAAAAGGAGACCCGAATGGATTTTGAATTGGTCAATTGCCTGTCAATCAATGAGTCTATCGACTAATAAGATCATCCATTTAGACCGAACGTGAAATTTGATCTCCAACATTTGCCGACATTTTCGATGAGCATTTTGTTGATTTGGCGACTTAAAGGGAGGTATCGAAGTTTCTTAAACTTAGAAAAGAAAAAAATACAAAGTGCCGAAAAATACTCTCAAACGAACATTTAATACTTTAAGTTAAGTCAGGTATTGTCTTGGTGGTAATCTAATAGGCCTAAAGTGGCTTTTTGTGGCTATATCGGAAAGGTGCAGCGGAATTCCAGGTTATTTTTAGATATCACGGAATTCGGCTGTCGACATCGAATGACCTCATTTGCATATGACCCAAAGTCAACAGAAGATAACAAATTTACTAGCGAAACAGCCAACGTCCTAATTCATGTCACATGAAAGGATAAGCGCAAAACTACGGTAAATGTTTATATTCGTTATAACGCTTACCACCGTTTTGGGAATTAAAGATCGGCTAGCGAACATTACTCCTGATGACGTAACAATGACGTTGGTGTGATGTAACTTAAAATAAATTCAAGGTTACAACGGTTATTCGCACCACGTGAATGATCATATAGTCTTCGCAACGGTCTCGGATTAATCTAAAAATAGATTAATAGCCTACGTAGGCTTTTAAGGAAATACCCTGCTTTTTTCTGATAAGCGACCTCAGATTTTTGCAAAACTGCTTTTCGGCATATTGTATTCAAATAGTATACGAGAGGAAATAGAGTTAATTAAAATCTGTGACATGAGAAAAACATCGATACCTACCTTTAAACATGCTGTAGGTACGATTTTTAGATCGTCAACCAACCATTTTACTATTTTGTAACATGTTACTGGATTTAAGTTTTTTCAAAATATAGTAATTTTATCCGGAAGTGGAACTTTCCGTTGGAGTCAGTGGGCGTGACTAGCGGAGTCAGTGGGCGGGGCAAGCGACCTGTCAATTAACGATCCAAAATTTGAAAGCACGGTACGACTTTTTGTTTTGTTCTTCTTCTTCTTCTTTCTTAAGCTTTGGTAAGAAAATTGAACAATCGCTGCTGTCAATCAAGGAATCAACCGACCAATAAAATCATTTATTCAGCCCAGTCTTGGCTTTCTATTCCGACATTGGTCGCCGTTTATGTTAACATATTTTGTTAGTTTAGTGACTTAAACGTCGTAACTACAGCTTAGTCAAGCTTTAGTTACGACGTTAATGTCGCCAACCAATCAATTTACTTTTTGGATAAATGCTACTGGCTATTAATTTTGAAAATTAAGGCCGTTAAAGGTAGGTATCGATGTTTTTTCATGTCACAGATTTAAATTATTTTATTTCCTCTCGTATACAATTTGAATACGATATGCCGAAAGTAGTTTTGCAAAAATCTGAGGTCGCTTATCAGAAAAAGCAGGGTATTTCGAATACGATATGCCGAAAGTAGTTTTGCAAAAATCTGAGGTCGCTTATCAGAAAAAGCAGGGTATTTCCTTAACTCATTCCCACTTGACAAATTTTTAGACTGGTCCAAATTGAAAGAAGATGCAGACGACAATTTCATGTTGATGGAATTTTAAAATTTTTCACCTTTTTGGATAGAAAACATTGTGGATAATGAAGAGTATGCTTGATACAAGCAATTTCTTTATTTTCAACAATGTTTTCCTAAGCTTTTTTCTTGAAGGGCGTAAAAAGGAGGTATTGAGTTGGAATGGGTTAATAGCCTAAGTAGGCCATAAATCTATTTTTAGATTAATTCGAGACAGTTGCGAAGAATACATGATCATTCACGTGGTGCGAATAACCGTTGAAACCTTGAATTTGGTTTAAATTACATCATTCCAACGTCATCAGGAGTTATGTTCGCTAGCCGGTCTTTAATTCTGTAAAGATCAGTCCAAAACTATCGTTAGCGTTATTACGAATATAAACACTTACCGTAGTTTTGCGCTAACCCTGTCGTGTGACATAAATTGGGATGCTGGCTGTTTCGCTGGTAAATTTGTTACCTTCAGTTGACTTTGGGTCATATGTAAAAGGGGCTAATTCGATATCGACAGCCGAATTCAGTGATATCTAAAATTAACCAAGAATTCCGCTGAACCTTTCCGATATAACCACAAAAAGCCGCTTTCGACCTATTAGATTACCACCATGCAATACCTGACTCAACTTAAAGTATTAAATGTTGGCTTGAGTGTATATTTCGGCACTTGGTAATCTACGTTTCAGAAACATCGTTCGAAGCGGAGCTTCCTGTTGGAATTAAACGGCGGGGACTAGGGACTAAGTGCTGCCGTCATAGCGCAGATGGTAGCGCGTCGGACTGTCAATCTAGAGGTCCCGTGTTCGATCCCCGATGGCGGCATTCATCCTTTCTCCCACCAATGGGTCGATAATCGTAGACCTATGTGGGGTAGCAGCTGGAGGCTAGGAAGGGATGTGATGGCGGTACTGGTGTGAGAAATACCAGGAATCCATTGTTAAGTGCTTCAGCCGCCGCGATATAACCGAAAAATTGTTGAAAGCGGCGTTAAACCCCATTCAAACGAACAAACACGAGACTAAGTTGACAGAGTCAGCGATTGGTCAATTAGGTTCTATAACACCACGGACAATATCGTTATTGGTAAAACGTGTCTTTAGGTAAAAAGTTATTTAAAATAACATTGTTTCACTCCGCGTGAATATTTCTGATTAAAAGAATCTTGCAATGTTGCTGGAATGTTTGCTCAGGGCAAATTAGATAAAGAGTCACCTAGAATTAGGCATGTTCATGAACGTATGATTACTCAACTCCCTGGACTATCGGTCCTTTTTAGGGTTTTTTTTGGGGGGGGGGACCGGTATTTTAAATCGATTAACCGAAAACAAATTTTCACGCATTTCCGCTCATTTCCACGCATGCTCATAAATTTGAAGTGAAAATCTATGTGATCGCCTTCATCTTGTTTCATTGCTGATGAAGAAAATAACTTACTTGCTGTATGCCAACAGCCTCCTTTTAGTCATGAATATCCAGGAAAATGGTTTAAAACTCTGACTTAATATATCCATGGTAAATTGTCTAATGAACTGTCAAAATGAGAAAAATAATGGCCTCGCGTTTCAAGATAGAATCGAGATCAGCGGTTAGTGTAGTTAGCGAATACGTGTAAACTGTTTGTTAGTGTTTTGACCTGGCACGGCTTAGCAAATTTACAGCCCGTATACACAGTATATGTTACAAGTTACAACCCAATTCAAGTGCATTTTCAACCCATCGAATAAAACACCTTTTACCTCCAATTCGACTTAATCTTTGAAACGGACACGTAGCACTTCAATTGTAATAATAATATGCTCAACGTAAAAAGAATTGAATGTTAGCTTTGATTTCTTTACCTTTAATCATTCAACCTTTTACCACACAACCACAAATTTCACGCACTGATGAAATTATATAAAAGAAAACGTTGTGATTTAATCAAAATAGCGAAAACAGTAAGGGATCATGATTGATTGAATAGGGTTGAACGCAATTTTAATAGTATTTCAGTTATATCGGGACGTCTGGAACTTCTAACCATGGTTTCCTGGTAGTTGACACACCAGTTCTACCACTACATCCTTATCGAGCCTTCAGCTGCTCCTCCTAATTAGGTATACGATTTACTTACTCATATCGATGATACATGCTGGAATTATTGAGCGCGGCTACTGATAAGCTAGAAACCCCGCTCTCAGGACTTTCAGTCCTTTGATTTTTATTTAAAATATACCGAACATAAAGCTCAGCTAGCAAAAATAAATGAATAAAAGGGACACGTTTAGGACTCATATGGAAACGTATATGGCTACGTATATGGCCAACCAATCATAGGTCCCAATGGGACATGCAACCAAGATTTCTATGGGACCGATGTAGGCAACATACATGAGCCTCTTCTGGGAACCATGTTGGACCTTTATGGGCAATAATGTACACGTCACGAACCAATTTGGTTCATGTATTAACCCTATGGTTCTCTTCGGGTAACATTGTAGAACCCGACTGGCTACATACATTGAATACTCATAGAAATAATTGAAGTAGCGCAAAAACACTTGAAAATCAATATTTGCCTCATCGAAAACGAAAAAAATATGAATGATTACGTCATGAATTAGAAGAGAACTTTATTTTGGTACTTCAAAGACCCACAGAAAATGCAAATGTTTATGCACATTTTCAAATACGCTACTTACACCGTTCAATTTTTCTGTCAGCTGAAAAAGGTCGTTGACATCAGTAAGATCTCGTAAAATTATGGTCCCATTTTGGCATCAAAATGCTTGTTGATAATACGTATGAATTTTCTGTTTGGAAAAAAGTTCATTTCAGAAACAACAACTTTTACAAGATTTGGTTTAGCGGGTTTTTATGGGTTGTTGTTGGTGGTGGTGTTTTGTGTGTGTGTGTTTTTAAGCGTTTATTATTGTTTCGGCATTGGCTAAACTTCCCATATAAGACCGACATTTATCCCACATTGTTTTTTCCGGTTCCTTCCAATATGGGTCGAACATTTCCATGCTTATTGCGAAAGTACGCAATCAAGGGTTTCTCATTCAGTGACATTTATTATTACATTGTTTGATGCAAATCTAAAGGAAAATGATGAACAAATATATTATGATATGTTGGACAAAAGTTGCACGACTGTTATATTAAAACTATTTCAAATCAATCTGAACATTGTCATACAAAAACGCATCCGCACTTTCCTAAATTACAATCGGATGAGGTATCATAAAATGCTCATAAAGATCGCAATTAAATCTCAGATGTATCATTCAAGCAGGGGTTTTCGTTGCAATTCTCCTTCACTATTTTAGCTCCATGGGACGAAATCATAAGGGGTATGAAGACGATAGTTTAAAGTTCATGATTAAAATTTTGTAGATTTTCCGAGTAGAAAACAATGTGTTAAATGAAAAAATTACTTTTTACAGACGATCTCTTCCTTTTTCACAATGTTTTCCCATTGCTTTTCTTTAGAGATTTCAAAACAGACGATCTCTTCCTTTTGCACAATGTTTTCCCATTGCTTTTCTTTAGAGATTTCAAAATCATCGATCTCTTCCTTTTGCACAATGTTTTCCCATTGCTTTTCCTGAGATATTTCAAAACATACTATCTCTTCCCTTTAGCACAATGTTTTCCCATTGCTTTTCTTTAGAGATTTCAAAACAGACGATCTCTTCCTTTTGCACAATGTTTTCCCATTGATTTTCTGTAGAGACTTCAAAACAGACGATCTCTTCCTTTTGTACAATGTTTTCCCATTGCTTTTCTTTAGAGATTTCAAAATAGTCAATTCGGACCAGTCTAAAATATTGCCGTCTGGTAACGGTTTAAAAGGAATATTTCTTAGTCGGCTCTCTTTAGGTTCTCTTCAAGAAATTTTGGCGTCAACAATGCTTGCCTGACCTCTCAGATTTCTTAAAAAAATATTAAACGGACGAAAAAATTGCGTATAATGAGTGGGGCTTCAACACGATTTTGGAGATAAAGCTTCTTTATAAATACTGATTGGATGTAATTTTTTTCGTAGGAATATTCCTTGGGTAACCCTTTCTAAGTCTTCTAAAAGAATTTGTTATTAACTCTTTACCAATTGACAAAAGTTTAGACTAGTCAAAGTTCAAATAGGTTACAGATTAATTTAAACGTTTTGCGATCCCTTTACCTAGACAATGACATTTGAAGAATAGAATGTCATAACTTCGTTTTGAATAAAGCTGCATTTATAACATTTTGGTCGCCAAACAACGAAATACTGCCTGAGGTGTTGAGTAATTATATCTACGACTGCATTATCTCAAATACGAAAACAAATAGTGAATCTTTTGAAATGAAAACATGTTACCAGTATCCGTTAATTTATTCATTGCTCGTTAACTAACTTAAGTGAGAAAACATTACAATCGTGTTTTGTAAATGTGTTGTTGTTTTTTCTATTAATTCGTAAAGTTGAAACAATGCGATCTCAAAGCAATTAACTCAAGAAATAGAAGACAAACAATTCACCATTTTAAGAAAATAAAACAGCGGAATGTAATAGGAAAAATATGAATCGTTAAACGGAAAACTGGAGAATGCTTTTATAAACGATAAATATTCAAGATGATATATAGCGATGGAAGAAGTTCTTGTGTGTCTTTCTTTTTTAATCGTTTGACAATTCCGCAATCCCTTTCGATAGCATCGACGTGTCTAAATTCAAGAACGTATAATTTAATCATAAGTTTTGCCTACCAAACACGAGCGTTCTTATTTGAGTAAAAAATATTAATACCCCCATGAACAAAACTTTGAGCACGCGGCTATTTTGTATGCTTGTGCACAAAATAGTTCCATAAAAATGTATAAACATTTGAAAGAATATTTGGTTTAATTTTTCGTTTATAAAAAATGAGGACAGATTTTTTTATAGATGTGTGAGACGAAAAAACTTATCACAATTATACATGTACGAATCCGCTTCGCGTATAAATACAGTGTGATTAGATTCTTTTCATACCTCGATAAAAGAAAAAATATTTTCATCTATATCTACTTATTCACAATAATTACCGAAGCTTTTGTTTTGCGTTAAAATCAAATCATGTTTTAAACAAAGAACAAGTTTTCATTGACTTAATTGATGGAATGTAACTGTGCCGAAGTGAGAAAGCAAATCAAATGAGTTAGCTTTATTGTGTTTTAGACTATCAAGGGAATATTAGCAAATACTTCATCAAATTATAAAACACATTTATCCTCTTTATGAAATATGTCTCATCTCGACAGAGACTACGATTTGTTTCCTTAAATAATTGTACTCGATAAAAGACATTTAATTAAATTTGTTTAACACAAATCAAGTGTTAACCGCTCGCTAAATGGTACTTGCTTTTCATACCATATAACTGAGTAATATAACTCCACGACCTCTGAAGTAGGTCTTCTGAAATATCAGCTCGACCTTCAGGACGAAAGCAACATGTAACAAAAAAGGAAAATGGTTAGTTGATGACTAAGAAGTCGTAACTACAGCTTGGATAAACTGTAGTTACGACGTTTAAATCACATAACCAACAAAAATCATTCACATAAATGTTGGCTAATTTTGAAGTTCAAAGTTCACTGAATGAATAATTTGATTGGACGATTGAAATTTTGATTGACACCTGTGATCACTGTAATGATCACATAGTCATCATTTTGAAGAAACATTTACCAACACTAGATGCTCTATGTATGATGGTTCAGCCTGCCAAAGGGTGAGTATTTGACAGATCCTTGGTGCCGCCAAGTTCCCCCCAACACAAGGCAAGACGTACATGTATAAAGGGAATATTATGCAAATATAGAGATACAACATCTTGTATTTGCTTCTCGATGTCTATGAAAAATTTGTTATTTCACGAGACCGAAGGTTTTTATTTCATTTTGTCTTTTTATTTACACATTTTTCACATAACATCACAACTAACTTCAGTAAATTTGAATCCGAAAGAAAAAATACCCAGAGAGCCATTGATTTGAAGGAACCTGTGAAGGATCACATGTTCGCGAACAAAACATGAAATTTAGAATGAATTAATTTTCCCAGGTGTGGCAAAATTTTGTAACTCTGTCAATGCGGCTGACGGTCGCGACAGCAGAGCCCAATCCTTCTTTTACAATATGCGCAGTAACTAAATAATGATCGATACGATGATGAAAACGTAAGCGAGACAATGGAATCAAACTTAAATTTATTTTAATAGCTGATAGTTCTTTTACAATGCTTTTTCGTAGTCGCGACCATAAATTCTATCAAATTTGCCTAACGACTTTCGCTAGATATCTCATCACCTTTGATTGCCTCCCTTATTCCCAGAAATCCACATGTAGGTGGCGCACTCTAATCTACTTCCTGTTTGGCGGAGATTGTAGAAATGGAGGTAATACTAAGGTTATTTTAGAAGAAAAACAGGATTTCTGCCTATCTGTCAAGAGAATCGACGGTCGAAACATTGTATTATTGATTGTATTATTATTACCCTGTCCCAATTACACTAAAACTTATTGATCAGAAATAATTTGACATTATACATGTAGCTTTCGTTAATTTTTCTCGTACATCTTCGTGCAATGAAGATGTACACACATATCGGCTTTGAAAGGGAGAGAAGCATACGAGGCGTGTTCACATTTCCCTTGATAAGAATAAGACTAAAGATTGTTAGCACGACAATAAATTGGCCCCCATGAACAGATTTCCATTCATTAGAATAAGAAATTTGACTGTTTACATAACTACAATGGTGGTCCCATGTACAAGATTTTCAGCACGCACCGTTTTGTATGCTTGAGAACAAATTAGATCTATAAAACAACTCACTCAAAAGTAGTAACATAGTTATTTTGTATTGCTTGATGGCATTTAAATGTAAAAATAGGAAGAGGATATTATTTTGTTTTCTCTTGAGGTATGAATCTAAATCTCTAATCAAACCGTATAAATACGCAAAGCGGACGCGAAACGGATTCGTGCGTTATGTTATTAAGTTTGAATAAGCTGTATTTACGACGCTTTGGAGTTAAAAATTCTTTTCCAGTCTGAATGAATGATTTTAAAGGTCGATTGATTATTGGTTTGACAGTCCCTATCCGCAAGTTGCCTGCTTCTACAACATTTTGTCCAAGCCTTAACTCATTCGCACACAGTGGCGCTTTTTGACCTCCCGAAGAAAAAAGTGGGAAAACATTGTTTAAAATGAAGAAATTGCTTGTAACAAGCAATTTCTTCATTTTACACATTATTTTCTATCGATGAAATTGGAAAAACTAAATTTTCATCACATTTCAATTGTCGTCTGCAACTACTATCAATTTGGACAAGTCTAAAAATGTGTCGTCTGGTAATAGGTATAGGGTTACAATGCAACGATTTCTAAATTAAGTTTACTGAGTTTGATACACTAAAGTCAGAGACTATGCCATTGTACGTTGTCCTTATCAAATGTGGCCGCCGCGATAGAAAAGTTTGTAGCGCATCGGATTCTCAAACATGAGGTTCAGGGTTGGATCCACGGTCGCGGCAAATATCCTGTCCGACATTTGTCTCCCACCAATGGTTGGATAATCGTAAACCCTTTTGAAATAAGCAGCTGGAGGCTCGGAAAGGGTGTAGTGGTTGTACTGGTATGAGAAACACCAGTACCCCATGGTTAGGTGCTCCAGTCACCGCGATATGACTGGGAAACTTTTAAGAATTACGTTAAACCCCATTACAAACCTAAACCACCTTATCAAATGTATACGATATATAAATAAGAAATTATATGAATAAAAACTCAACGATTTTTAGGCTTACAAAGGTAGTCGTTTCTAGGTAATATGGAATTTTTCTCCAAAAAGGTTCATTAGCCGCTTTTGCATCCAATTTACATGAAATATAAAAATCCTGCAAATAGGACTCTAGCACAATTATTCCTGTGGGAAATAAGGTAAGGGATATCTTCGGTCTTCCGCAATAAAGTATTTTAAATCCGTGGAAGTAATGAATTCGTTTCACAGTTCCACAGACAAGCAAGTTTCATTTATTACCACTCAAAGACAAGTTATTACAACACACGCCATGAGCATATTGGAGGATGTCAAGTTGCAAAGAGTACATGAATTTGACATATCGTCGGTGGTTGACCGAAATATCGTAAATACAGCTTAAATAAAGTACAGCATAATCCACCCTTTATTTTAACATGCATGTTTAATTATTTACTTCTTTATCTTAACCCTTGTCATGCTCAACCCAGAATATTCATCTTTAAGCAGAAGGCGTACACAAAGATCAGCCTGCACATATGTGCAGTGTGATCTTTATCTAGACCTCCTGCTTATCTATTTAAAGCCAGCATTGATCATTCATTAATTTTCTAAACAGTTACCATCCCAAAATCAGTGTTTTCCGTACTTTAAGGCCTTTGGTTTTCATAAAACTTTGTAGAGGATTTTATTCAGCATGACATGGGTTAATTTATTGCATTTGTTTATAATATCTACTTCATCATAAACGCAATGCTATTCATTCGATATATATTGAAGCATACTTCTATATAATCATTATGTATATTCTTCGATCCCATGCGGTGATCATATTACTGTGTTATACATCGATGTGTAATCAAGCTGTAGTTACGAGGTTTTAAAACGATAACGACGATAAACTGATAAGTAAAATTGACGGATCGCTAGCCCTCACCATTGACTCCTCTGGCCACGCCCACTGACTCTTACAGAAGGGTTGCAAAATGTAAAGCCAGCAACATGTCATAAAAAATTCTATTCGGATCTAATGGAAATATTTGACTAATTAATTGATTATTTCATTGTTTATCGCGATCCGTCAGATGATAATTTGCTGGACGAAATCGGCATATGAAAGATGTGAAACGGATTATATACGAGAAAAAGTTATTCACTTAATTGAAGTATATGTGATATCTTAAAATTGTAATTTGTAGATAGTGCGCTTTAAGTGAGGAAATCTCTGAAGAAAATCTATTTCAAGACAATATCGGGGACTAAACGAGAAAAAGATAGAAATAAGATTCACAAAGATACAACAATTCCAATCAGTTAATTGACATACGAACGCCAATGGCCAATTCGGACAATCCATATTTTCTCGTTTACGAGATCAGATCGTAATCAACATAAACAAAACATGATGAAATACGATTTACCCTTTCCCCAAAAAAGCCTTTTAAGCTGAATACTTATTATTAGACTACTAACGAAGGGCAAATCGCCACAAATCACGTTGATATCGGTCAAATATAAAAAAAGGAGACCCGAATGGATTTTGAATTTGTCAATCGCCTGTCAATCAATGAGTCTATCGACTAATCGGATCATCCATTTAGACCGAAAGTGAATTTTGATCTCCAACATTTGCCGACATTTGTGAGGAGCATTGTGTTGATTTGGCGACTTAAACAATCTGTAGGTACGACTTTTAGATCGTCAACCAACCATTTTACTATTTTGTAACATGTTACTGGCTATAAGTTTTTCAAACTAAAGTAATTTTATCCGAAAGTGGAACTTTCTGTTGGAGTCAGTGGGCGTGACCAGCGGAGTCAGTGGGCGGGGCAAGCGATATGTCAATTAACGATCCAAAATTTGAAAGCACTGTACGACTGACAAATTGTTTTGTTGTTGTTGTTCTTCTTCTCCTTCTTAAGTTTTTGTAAGAAAATTGAACAATCGCTGCTGTCAAGTGACGAAGCAACCGACCAATCAAATCATTTATTCAGTCCGGACCTGGGCTTTCTATTCCGACATTGGTCGCCGTTTTCGTTAACATATTTTGTTGGTTTGGTGGCTTAACTACAGCTTAGTCAAGCTTTAGTTACGACGTTTATGTCCCCAACCAATAAATTTACTTTTCAGATACATACTACTTGCTATTAATTTTGCAAAATAAGGCCGTTAAAGGTAGGTATCGATGTTTTTTCATGTCACAGATTTATTTTTTTTTTTATTTCCTCTCGTATACTATTTGAATACGATATGCCGAAAAGTAGTTTTGCAAAACCTGAGGTCGCTTATCAGAAAAAGTAAGGTATTTCCTTAATAGCCTACGTAGAAAACCCATCTTAGGTCCCAATGGGACATGCAACCAGGATTTCTATGGGACCCATGTCGACAATATACATGAGCCTCTTCTTGGAACCATGTTGAACCTATATGGGCAAAAGTGTACCCGTCACGGACCAATTTGGTTCCTGTATTAACCCTATGGTTCTGATCGGGTAACATTGTATAACCCGACTGGCTACATACATTGAATACTCATAGAAATAATAACACTTGAAAATCAAAATTTGCCACATCGAAAACAAATAAATTATTGTATTAAACCCATTCAATGATTACGTCATGAATTAGATGAGAACTTTATTTTGATACTTTAAAAACCGACAGAAAATGTTAATGTTTATGCACATTTCCAAATACGCTACTTACACCGTTCAATTTTCTGTCAGCTGAAATAGGTCGTTGACATCAGTAATATCTTGTGAAATTATGGTCCCATTATGGCATCAAAATGCTAGTTGTGAATTCGTTTGAATTTTCTGTATGGAAAAATAGTTCATTTCAGAAACAACAACTTTTACAAGAATTAAAATGTTTCTTTGGTTTAGCGGTTTTTTTTTGTGTGTGTTGTTGTTGTTGGTGCTGGTGGTTTTTTTTTTGTGTGTGTGTGTTTTTAAGCGTTTATTATTGTTTCGGCATGGGCAAAACTTCCCATATAAGATCGACATTGATCCCACATTGACTTTTTGTCTGGTTCCTTCCAATATGGGTCGAACATTTTCATGCCTATTGCGAAAGTACGAAATGAAGGGTTTCTCATTCAGTGACATTTATTATTACATTGTTTGATGCAAATCTAAAGGAAATGATGAACAAGTTTAATATGCTATGTCGGACAAAAGTTGCACGACTGTTATATTAAAACTATTTCAAATCAATCCGAACATTGTCATAAAAACGCATCCGCACTTTCCTAGATTACAATCGGATGAGGTAACATAAAATGCTCATAAAGATCGCAATTGAATCTCAGAAGTATCATTCAAGCAGGGGTTTTCGTTGCAATTCTCCTTCACTTTTTCAGCTCCATGGGACGAAATCATAAGGGGTATGAAGACGATAGTTTAAAGTTCATGATTAAAATTTTGTAATTTTTTCCGAGTAGAAAACAATGTTTATCTGACAGGCCTGATGTGGCTTCTTGTGGTTATCTAGGAAACGTTCCGTGGAAACCCACGTATAAAAAAAAAAAAAAAAAGAAAATACGGCATTTCGGTTGTCAATACCTCATGACTTCAATTGCATTTGACCAAAATTGAACAGAAGATAACAAAGTAGCGAAACAACCAACGTCTTACATTGTGTCAATCTAGCGATTAGCGCAAAAATATGGTAAATGATAACTCTTATCACAGTTTTGGACTAATTCTCGGAGAACAAAAAAAACTAGCAAACATAGCGCCTGATGACGTCACGAGACGTTGTTTTCAGCTAAGTCAAACGAGAATATCCCGTATATCCCATTATTTATTACAACTGTCTCGTCGTAATCTATAAATAGATTAAAAGCCTGCGTATGCCTTGAGGGAAATACCGTGGTCTTTTCTGTTGATAATCGACCTCTGAGTTTCGCAAAGTCTATTTTCATGATATTGTACTCGAGTAATATACTAGAAGGAATAAACGTAAGAAAAATCTGTGACATAAAACAAACATCGGTACTTTTCTTAAAAGGAACTTGAAAATGTGAAAATTTGATTGAAAAGCCCTTCAAACAACAACAACAAAAAATAATAAATAAGGGACAATTGATAATACACACACTTTTGTTAATAACTTTAAAAATTAAGGGATTTTTCAATGAAATTAAATCGGCAATTTATACCGGGAATTAACTGGGTTGTTGATGCAGGTGATTTTAATACACAAAACCCATCATTTTTTTTAAATGAAAGAGTCGATGTCTAATTCTGAAATTAAAAACACAAGTAAAAGGTCAAAACATAAGAAAGCTTCAAGTTTGAGCGAGTATTTGATTGAAACTGCCTATATTTTATCCAGTCACTTAAAGGAAATATCTTACGTATTTTCAATTTAGGTTACTTTCCTAAAGGTAGGTCCGAAGGCGGTATTATGCCTGGTCCACAAAAAGGAAGATAAGTCAGACCGTAATTACTATTGAGGATTATCCTTATTAGCTGCCATGGTAAATTATTCATCAATGCTTTAAGTGAGCGCGTACATAATTGGTGTAATGATCAGTGCAGGATATTTGATTCACAATTCGGTTTAAAACTACTGTTGGTATTTTTATTTTATCAAATTTGATCGATCATATTCTCAACAAAAACCAACGTATATACTGTGCCTTTGTCGATTTCAAAAGGCGTTCGATTCTATATGCAGAAATACTTTATGGTATAAGTTACTTTAACAAGGATTAGATGGAAAATCTTAAGCATCTTTAAATCTATGCTTGACATAGTAAAAACTCTGTAAAATGTGGTAATGGTATTATGTCTTTTTCAATATTTCATCAGGTATAAGACAGAAACAAATAAACTCCCGTGTCAAATGCCCTCTTTATAGAATACCATTCCTAGGACTCCTTTAACAGAACGAGCCTAATTGTGGAATAAGTTTTTGATGACGTATGCCTGATGATTTTGTTATGTGCTGACGATATGGTCGTTATTGGTAAACCCTAAATGACTTCCATGCACGACTAAATGTGTCAAAAATATTTCTTAAGTTTGCGTATGAAATTCGAACGACGTACTTTAAGTACTATACTTAATACGTGATATTAAACTATTAAGAAAACGTTATTCAAGATACACGTTTACTGCGCAGTACAGCTGTCCCTTCGTTTTTAATTTGTCGTAGACCAATTTATATAACCATAAACTCGAGATTGGGTCGCTGCAATTTACCAAAGCTGCCTTAAGCCCAACTGGACGTATATTCTGACGGGAAAACAGAAAAAAAATCATTTCATTTTACAAGTTAAGAATTATCAAAAGGAGTAAAGGAAAACTGGACGGTCACACGCTTTAAAGATGAATGCTTCAAGGATTTTCCGCTAGTGATGAACGCGTCTAACCAACCCTTTCTTTCAATCATATCGAGGTGTAAACAAAGATGATACTGCCACTCAATTATTTTCCAGCCATAAGTTAATCAAAGTACTGAAAGTTCTTTTTGAGAGCAAATTTGATTATTATGCTTTCAAGCTGTCTAAAGAATTCGCCCAAAGAATAGTATCAATTGTTTTTTTCCTTTGTTTATAATCAGCGCTGTTTAGGAACTTGTTAATTTCTGCCCAGAAAAAGAGGGGTTTTTGAAATTACATGAACCTGCTGTCAGCATTTGCTCTTAAACTTAAGTTATCATATTTCCATAATTTTTCTGTTTTGGTTTTATAAAAAAAGCTTTCAGGGATGATCTAACCATGACTATTTAACAATCGAGAATTTTTAAAAATTTAGTTTTCACAAAAAGTTGCTATTTTGTCGGTACCCATGTTGCATCAAGGTCTTACGTTCGTGTAAAATAATATTAGTTCTAAATAACATTCACGGAAATATCATACATTAGGATAGAATCTACGTGTTGTGAAAGTAATAGAAATTAAAGTTTTTTTTACCCTAATTCTAAAGTCGGAATGCAACGATATGTCCAATTTCTCAGTGACGACCAATTACAGTGCGTACGGCACTTTGATTATTATCCCCCGCCGTTTCGGCGAAGGGTCTCCGTCCGTCCTTCCGTCACTAAAATTGTCCGGAGCATTATCTCTGAGAGTATAATTGCTATCAATTTGAAACTTTATGGTCGATTGATCTCATTGAGGAGAAGTGCAGTGCACAAGAACCACAACTCTTGCTTGCATAATTTTTTGAGATATTGCTCTTTGTTGTTTTAAAGACTAAGATTTTGTCCAGGGCATATCTCTGAAAGTATGCTGGCTATTAACTTGAAACTTCATAGGTGGATAGATCTCATTGAGTAGAAGTGCAGTGCACAGAAACTATAAGTCTTGCTTGCATAATTTTGGATTTATTGCCCTTCGTTGTTTTAGAGACTTAAAATTTTGTCCGGGGCATTATCTCTGAAAGTTCTAATAGCTATTGACTTGAAACTACATAGGTGGGTAGATCTTGTTGATGAGAAGTGCAGTGCACAAGAACCACAACTCTTGCTTATATAATTTTGGAGTTATTGCTCTTTGTGTTGTTTTAAAATAAGTTTTTTGTCCGGGACATATCTATGAAACTATAATAGCTATTAGTTTGAAACTTCATAGGTGGATAGATCTCGTTGAGGAGAAGTGCAGTGCACAAGAACCACAACTCTTGCTTGCATAATTTTGGAGTTACTGCCCTTTGTTGTTTTAAAGACTTAGATTTTGTCCTGAGCATATCTCTGAAAGTATAATAGCTTTTATCGAACTCATTGAGAAGAATTTCAGTGTACAAGAAGCCTAAATCTAACTGGCTTCAGTTTACTTTTAAGCTTTTACGGCGGGGGATGGCCATGTCCAACATGGCTCTTGTTGCATATGCCTTATTTGATTTCTGATATTGGACGATTGAAAACAATAGACATGTATTGAGTACATTTTTCAATTCTTTTTACCGTCCACGATACTTTTTTTGAGGAAAAAAGCTTTTGTGAATCAAGCCTACAAAATCAGTGTTACTTTCTTTCATCTATTATTCCTACTCAGAGTAAATTGTATTATTGTAAAACTATTGGGTATGACGAGATATATGTAATTGTATAAGTCTCTATCTTTGAAATATTTAGTGTAAGTGCGTTGTACCTCAGAATCAAATATATCTTTGCTGACCCTCAATGTTGGTATAAATCAAATATTTCATTGAATATGTCCCAATTGCGGCACTGTTCTAGTCTAATAATGTAGTCACGCACCTACGGGCCAATAACATGTTCATAAAGCATAAGACGAAGTAATTCGATACAATAAACTTTGGTCTTTGATTGCGATTTCGTTGATAATTGAACATGGTAGTTCAGTATTTTCCAATGAAGTTTTGTTTCTTAAACCCATTACCAGACAGCAAAAATTAGACTCGTACAAATTCGGAGACGTTGTAGACAAAATTTCAAAACCATTGTATTAAACCGTCTCTGTCTTTCTGGATAAAAAAAACCAATATGAAGATTGAGATATATTTGTGGCCAATTTCATCCAGTTTGGCAGAAATTGACAAACAACCAACGTCCTTAATTATGTCAGATCAAGTTGTGAGCGTAAAACTACGGACGATGGCTATATTTATATTTATAATAATTAAAGCTTACGATTGTTTTAGACCGATCTTTACAAATTTACAAACTCTAGCAAGGATAGCTCCCGGTGACGTCATGGTTACGTTGGTTTGGGCGAATTTTAATTGAATGCGTGGTTTCAACGGCTATACGCACCACGTGAATGTCTCAATATTCATTTCAACTGTCTAAGCGCAATCTCAAAATAGATTGGCTATTAGGGATATACCCTGGTTTATTTTGATAACGACCTATAGTTTTTGCAAAACTTATGAAGGGAATGATAATAATTAAAATCTGTGATTTGAAAATAACATCGATACCGCCCTTTAACAAAAGGTTACAAAGTCGAAGAAGCTCACGTTTGCCGTAAAATGTTAAGACTAAACACCTGTACCTCGTACTGATCAGCCGTGGAGAATTATATACATACGAACAAATCTCAGTCTACATACGGCGTATCGTCCGCGTGAAAGTCCGTTGCTCCAAGTTAACTCATAAGATCTTTTGTCCAAACTAAATATTGACTATGACAACAAGACCTACAGTGCCATCAGCGCTTTGATTTTAACCTATTTCTGTATTTGCATGACAAGGGTTAAAGTGTTGGGCAAACTTTTATGATTGTATTATTACCCTGTCCCAATTTCACTAAAGCTCATTGATCAGAAATAATTTGACATTATACATGTAGCTTTCATTAATTTTTCTCGTACATCTTCGTGCAATGAAGATGTACACACATATCGGCTTTGAAAGGGAGAGAAGCATACGAGGCGTGTTCACATTTCCCTTGATAAGAATAAGACTAAAGATTGTTAGCACGACAATAAATTGGCCCCCATGAACAGATTTCCATTCATTAGAATAAGACATTTGACTGTTTACATAACTACAATGGTGGTCCCATGTACAGGGTTTTCAGTACGCGCCGTTTTGTATGCTTGAGAACAAATTAGATCTATAAAACAACTCACTCAAAAGTAGTAACATAGTTACTTTGTATTGCTTGATGGCTTTTAAATGTAAAAATAGGAAGAGGATATTATTTTGTTTTCTCTAGAGGTAGGAATCTAAATCTCTAATCACACCGTATAAATACGCAAAGCGGACGCGAAACGGATTCATGCATTATGTTATTAAGTTTAAATAAGACGTATTTACGACGCTTTAGTCGCCAAATCAACAAAATTGATTCAAACAAATGTCGACCAATATCGGAGTTAAAAATTCTCTTCCAGTCTGAAAGAATGATTTTAAAGGTCGATTGACTATTGGTTTGACAGTCGCTATCCGCCAGTTGCCTGCTTCTACAGCATTTAGTCCAAGCCTTAACCCATTCCCACACAGTGGCGCTTTTTGACCTCCCGAAGAAAAAAGTGGGAAAACATTGTTTAAAATGAAGAAATTGCTTGTAACAAGCAATTTCTTCATTTTACACATTGTTTTCTATCGATGTCGTCTGCAACTATACTAGCAATTTGGACAAGTCTAAAAATTTGTAGTCTGGTAATAGGTATAGGGTTATTGACAATGCAACGCTTTCTTAAATAAGTAAACTGAGTTTGATACACTTAAGTCAGAGACTATGCCATTGTACGTTGTCCTTATCAAATGTGGCCGCGGCGATAGAAAAGTTTGCAGCGCATCCGATTCTCAGACAAGAGGTTCAGGGTTGGATCCACGGTCGCGGCAAATATCCTTTCCGACATTTGTCTCCCACCAATGGTTGGATAATCGTAAACCTTTTTGGAATAAGCAGCTGGAGGCTCGGAAAGAGTGTAGTGGTTGTACTGGTATGAGAGACACCAGGAACCCATGGTTAGGTGCTCCAGTCGCCGCGATATGACTGAGAAACTTTTAAGAATAACCTTAAACCCCATTACAAACCTTAACCACATTATCAAATGTATACGATTTATAAATAAGAAATTATATGAATAAAAACTCAACGATTTTTAGGCTTACAAAGGTAGTCGTTTCTAGGTAATATGGATTTTTTCTCCAAAAAGGTTCATTAGCCGCTTTTGTATCCAATTTACATGAAATATAAAAATCCTGCAAATAGGACTCTAGCACAATTATTCCTGTGGGAAATAAGGTAAGGGATATCTTCGGTCTACCGCAATAAAGTATTTTAAATCCGTGGAAGTAATGAATTCGTTTCACAGTTCCACAGACAAGCAAGTTTCATTTATTACCACTCAAAGACAAGTTATTACAACACACGCCATGAACATACTGGAGGATGTCAAGTTGCAAAGAGTACATGAATTTGACATAGCTTAAATAAAGAACAGCATAATTCACCCTTTATTTTAACATGCATGTTTAATTATTTACTTCTTTATTCTTAACCCTTGTCATGCTCAACCTAGAATATTCATCTTTAAGCAGAAGGCGTAGACAAAGATCAGTCTGCACATATGTGCAGTGTGATCTTTATCTAGACCTCCTGCTTATCTATTCAAAGCCAGCATTGATCATTCATTAATTTTCTAAATAGTTACCATCCCAAAACCAGTGTTTTCCGTACTTTAAGGCCTTTGGTTTTCATAAAACTTTGTAGAGGATTTTATTCAGCATGACATGGGATAATTTATTGCATTTGTTTATAATATCTACTTCATCATAAACGCAATGCTATTCATTCGATATATATTGAAGCATACTTCTATATTATTTAATTTTAAGTTTCGTCTATCAAAAACGAGCGTTCTGATTGGTCGAAAAAATTTATTCGTAATACCATGAACAAAATTTTGAGCACGCGGGGATTTTGTATGCTTCCGCACAAAATAGTCCCTTACAAAAAGGTATTAGAATTTGTAAAATATTTGCTTTTTTCGCTCGATGCTATTAAATTATAAGAAATGAAGAGAATATTTTTTTGTTTTCATGGAGGTATGAACCGAAAAACCTAATCACACAATGTATGAATCCGCTTCGCGTATTCATACAGTGTGATTAGGTTTTTCGGTTCATACCTCCATGAAAACAAAAAATATTCTCTTGATCTCTTAAATAAACATTATGTATATTCTTCGATCCCATACGGTGATCATATTACTGTGTTACACATCGACGTATAATCAAGCTGTAGTTACGAGGTTTTAAAACGATAACGACGATAAACTGATAAGTAAAATTGACGGATCGCTAGCCTTTACCATTGACTCCTCTGGCCACGCCCACTGACTCTAACAGAAGGGTTTCAAAATGTAAAGCCAGCAACATGTCATAAAAAATTCTATTCCGATCTAAAGGAAATATTTGATTAGTTGATTGATTATTTCATTGTTTATCGCGATCCGTCAGATGATAATTTGTTGGACGAAATCAGCATATGAAAGATGTGAAACGGATTATATACGAGAAAAAGTTATTCACTTAATTGAAGTATATGTGATATCTTAAAATTGTAATTTGTAGATAGTGCGCTTTAAGTGACGAAATCTCTGAAGAAAATCTATTTCAAGACAATATCGGGGACTAAACGAGAAAAGATAGAAATAAGATTCACAAAGATACAACAATTCCAATCAGTTAATTGACATACAAACGCCAATGGCCAATTCGGACAATCCATATTTTCTCGTTTACAAGTTCAGATCGTAATCAACATAAACAAAACATGATGAAATACAAATGACCCTTTTCCCCCGAAAGCCTTTTTAGCCGAATACTTATTATTAGACTACTAACGAGGGGCAAATCGCCACAAATCATGTTGATATCGGTCAAATATAAAAAAGGAGACCCGAATGGATTTTGAATTGGTCAATCGCCTGTCAATCAATGAGTCTATCGACTAATCAGATCATCCATTTAGACCGAACGTGAAATTTGATCTCCAAAATTTGCCGACATTTGTGAGGAGCATTTTGTTGATTTGGCGACTTAAACAAGCTGTAGGTACGATTTTTAGATCGTCAACCAACCATTTTACTATTTTGTAACATGTTACTGGCGATAAGTTTTTCAAAATAAAGTAATTTTATCCGGAAGTGGAACTTTCTGTTGGAGTCAGTGGGCGTGACCAGCGGAGTCAGTGGGCGGGGCAAGCGATATGTCAATTAACGATCCAAAATTTGAAAGCACAGTACGACTGACAAATTGTTTTGTTGTTGTTCTTCTTCTTCTTTCTTAAGCTTTTGTAAGAAAATTGAAGAATCGCTGCTGTCAAGTGACGAAGCAACCGACCAATCAAATCATTTATTCAGTCCGGACCTGGGCTTTCTATTCCGACATTGGTCGCCGTTTTCGTTAACATATTTTGTTGCTTTGGTGACTTACTTAACTACAGCTTAGTCAAGCTTTAAAAACGACGTTTATGTCCCTAACCAATCAATTTACTTTTCGGATACATACTACTTACTATTAATTTTGCAAAATAAGGCCGTTAAAGGTAGGTATCGATGTTTTTTCATGTCACAGATTTTTTTTTTATTTCCTCTCGTATACTATTTGAATACGATATGCCGAAAAGTAGTTTTGCAAAACCTGAGGTCGCTTATCAGAAAAAGTAAGGTATTTCCTTAATAGCCTACGTAGAAAATTCATCTTAGGTCCCATTGGGACATGCAACCAGGATTTCTATGGGACCCATGTCGACAATATACATGAGCCTCTTCTGGGAACCATGTTGGACCTTTATGGGCAAAAGTGTACCCGTCACGGACCAATTTGGTTCCTGTATTAACCCTATGGTTCTGTTCGGGTAACATTGTAGAACCCCACTGGCTACATACATTGAATACTCATAGAAATAATTGAAGCAGTGCGAAAACACTTGAAATCAAAATTTGCCACAACGAAAACAAATGAATTATTGTATTAAACCCATTCAATGATTACGTCATGAATTAGATGAGAACTTTATTTTGATACTTTAAAGACCCACAGAAAATGTTAATGTTTATGCACATTTCCAAATACGCTACTTACACCGTTCAATTTTCTGTCAGCTGAAATAGGTCGTTGACATCAGTAATATCTTGTGAAATTATGGTCCCATTATGGCATCAAAATGCTAGTTGTGAATTCGTTTGAATTTTCTGTATGGAAAAATAGTTCATTTCAGAAACAACAACTTTTACAAGAATTAAAATGTTTCTTTGGTTTAGCGGGGTTTTTTTTGTGTGTGTTGTTGTTGTTGGAGCTGGTGGTTTTTTTTGTGTGTGTGTGTTTTTAAGCGTTTATTATTGTTTCGGCATGGGCTAAACTTCCCATATAAGATCGACATTGATCCCACATTGACTTTTTGTCCGGTTCCTTCCAATATGGGTCGAACATTTTCATGCCTATTGCGAAAGTACGAAATGAAGGGTTTCTTATTCAGTGACATTTATTATTACATTGTTTGATGCAAATCTAAAGGAAATGATGAACAAGTTTAATATGTTATGTCGGACAAAAGTTGCACGACTGTTATATTAAAACTATTTCAAATCAATCTGAACATTGTCATACAAAAACGCATCCGCACTTTCCTAGATTACAATCGGATGAGGTAACATAAAATGCTCATAAAGATCGCAATTGAATCTCATAAGTATCATTCAAGCAGGGGTTTTCGTTGCAATTCTCCTTCACTTTTTCAGCTCCATGGGACGAAATCATAAGGGGTATGAAGACGATAGTTTAAAGTTCATGATTAAAATTTTGTAATTTTTTCCGAGTAGAAAACAATGTGTTAAATGAAGAAATTACTTTTTACAGACGATCTCTTCCTTTTGCACAATGTTTTCCCATTGCTTTTCTTTAGAGATTTCAAAACAGACGATCTCTTCCTTTTGCACAATGTTTTCCCCATTGCTTTTCTTTAGAGATTTCAAAATAATCGATCTCTTCCTTTTGCACAATGTTTTCCCATTGCTTTTTCTGAGAGATTTCAAAACGTACGATCTCTTCGTTTTGCACAATTTTGTCCCATTGCTTTTCTTTAGAGATTTGAAAATAGACGATCTCTTCCTTTTGCACAATGTTTTCCCATTGATTTTCTGTAGAGACTTCAAAACAGACAATCTCTTCCTTTTGTACAATGTTTTCCCATTGCTTTTCTTTAGAGATTTCAAAATAGTCAATTCGGACCAGTCTAAAATATTGCCGTCTGGTAACGGTTTAATAGGAATATTTCTTAGTCGGCTCTCTTTAGGTTCTCTTCAAGAAATTTTGGCGTCAATAATGCCTGCCTGACCTCTCTGATTTCTTGAAAAAAAAAATATTAAACGGGCGAAAAAATGCGTATAATGAGTGGGTCTTCAACACGATGTTGGAGATATAGCTTCTTTAAATATGCTGATTGGATGTTAATTTTTTCGTAGGAATATTCCTTGGGTAACCCTTTCTAAGTCTTCTACAAGATTTTTTTATTAACTGATTACCAATCGACAAAATTTTAGACTAGTTAAAATTCAAATAGGTTACAGATTAATTTAAAGGTTTTGCGATCCCTTTACCTAGACAATGACATTTGAAGACTAGAATGTCATAACTTCGTTTTGAATAAAGCTGCAGTTACGACATTTTTGTCGCCAAACAACGAAAAACATGTTACCAGTGTTCGTTAATTTATTCATTGCTCGTTAACTAACTTAAGTGAGAAAATATTACAATCTTGTTTTGTAAATGTGTTGTTGTTTTTTCTTTTAATTCGTAAAATTGAAACTCAAAATTGATCTCAAAGCAATTAACTCAAGAAATAGAAGACAAACAATTCACCATTTTAAGAAAATAAAACAGCGGAATGTAATAGGAAAAATATGAATCGTTAAACGAAAAACTGGAGAATGCTTTTATAAACGATAAATATTCAAGATGATATATGGCGATGAAAGAAGCTCTTGTGTGTCTTTCTTTTTTAATCGTTTGACACTTTCGAACCCCATTTCCTTAGCATCGAGATGTCTAAATTCAAGAACGTATAATTTAATCATAAGTTTCGTCTACCAAACACGAGCGTTTTTATTTGAGTAAAAAATATTAATACCCCCATGAACAAAATTTTGAGCACGCGGCTATTTTGTATGCTTGTGCACAAAATAGTTCCATAAAAATGTATAAACATTTGAAAAAATATTTGGTTTAATTTTTCGTTTATAAAAAATGAGGACAGATTTTTTGTTTTCATAGAGGTGTGAGACGAAAAAACTTGTCACAATTATACATGTATGAATCCGCTTATAAATACAGTGTGATTAGTTTCTTTTCATACCTCAATAAAAAGAAAAAAATATCTACATCTATATCTACTTATTCACAATAATTACCGATCATTTTGTTTTGCGTTAAAATAAAATCATGTTTTAAACAAAGAACAAGTGTTCATTGACTTAATTGATAGAATGTAACTGTGCCGAAGTGAGAAAGCAAATCAAATGAGTTAGCTTTATTGTGTTTTAGACTATCAAGGGAATATTAGCAAATACTTCATCAAATTATAAAACACATTTATCCTCTTTATGAAATACGTCTCATCTCGACAGAGACTTCGATTTGTTTCCTTAAATAATTGTACTCGATTAAAGACATTTAATTAAATTTGTTTAACACAAATCAAGTGTTAACCGCTCGCTAAATGTTACTTGCTTTTCATACCACATAACTGAGAAATATAACTCCACGACCTCTGAGGTCGGTCTTCTGAAATATCTGCCCAACCTTAAGGACGTAAGCAACATGTATCAAAAAAGGAAAATGGTTAGTTTATGACTAAGAAGTCGTCACTACAGCTTGGATGAGCTGTAGTTACGACGTATAAGTCACCTGACAACAAAAATTATTCACATAAATGTGGCCTATGTTGAAGTTCAAAGTTCACGTCCGGTCTGAATGAATAATTTAATTGGTCGATTGAAATTTTGATTGACACCTGCGATCACTGTAACGATCACATAGTCATCATTCTGATTATTTGGTTAGAAGAGAATTTAACAACACTAGATGCTCTATGCATGGTGGTTCGGCGTACCAAAGGGTGAGTATTTGACTGATCCTTGGTGCCGCCAAGTTGCCTCCGACACGAGGCAAGACTAACATGTTTAAAGGGAATATTATGAAAAGATAGGGATACAACATCTTGTATTTGCTTCTCGCTGTCGATGACAATGTTGATATTTCACGAGGCCGAAGGTCGAGTGGAATATCTAATTGTCATCAAAAACGAGAAGCAAATACAAGATGTTGTAACGTAATCGTGACATTAAATTCCTTACTTTATATACCCATTTTTTAATTAAATGAATTCGATGAAATGATAAAACAAAACCCGTATTTCTGAAGGTATTTCCCTTCTCCATTACGAATCTGATTACGTTTATTCTCAGTATATCGCTATCTACCTAATGAAAATGACGTCATCTTAGACTGCGTTATACGGAACCGTATCGACACTAACAGATACGATTTTTTTTCTGGCGTATCCGATTTTCTCCGTATGGAATGGATAAAAAGCTCAGGGGAATAAGAAGTTAATTCAATTAGATGTTCAAACTTTTACAATTGCACAATTATTTTCATTTTTATTATCATTTAAAGGATTAAAAGTCATGAAGAGTACAACTTTAAAAATAAATAAATAAACGCATAACAGAATCGTTTAAGCTTTCTGTACATTTTGCGTTGTATTGCAGCAATTAAAAAAATCGAGTGTTCTACTCTTTCTACTAATCCGGATATTGAAAGGCATGTCATCCGGTAATAAAACATGCCTCGTTAACGTATTGAGATCTTCTGGTATAGCATTACCAATAAAAGAAATAAATGGAAGAGTAGTTTCAACACAATCCTTTATCAATCGGGCAATAGTTGAGAGACACCTAGTTATGGTATCTTTCTGCTTAGTTTTCTCATTTTCTTGTGTCTCCATGAATCTTTGTATGGTTGTAATGTTGCCTTGAATATATTTTTCAGGTATAACACGTAGAAGTAAAAGGTAGGTATCGATGTTTTTTTCATGTCACATATTTTAATCATTCTTATTTCCTTTTATTCACTTTTTTAATGAAATATTCTAAAAGTAGTTTTGCGAAAATCAAAGGTCGTTCATCAGAATAAACCGGGGTATTTCCCTAATGGCCAACGTAGACTGTTGATCTATTTCTAGATTATGCCGAGACACTTGCAATGAATATTAAGTCATTCACGTGTTGCGTATTTCCATTGGAATCCCGTATTCAGTTTGAATTTGCTCCAACCAACGCCATCGTTCTCCTAGCCGTTCGTCAATTCTGTAAATATCAGTAGAAAACTGTCGTAAGCGTTAATACGAATATCGACATTTACCCTAGTTTAGGGCGAACTATTTTATGTGACATAATTTAGGACGTTTGTTATTTCGCTTGTCAATTTGTTACCTTTCGTTGACCTTGGGTTATATGCAGATGAGGTCATGCGGTGTCGACAACAGAATTCCTTGGTATCTAAAAATAGCCTAGAATTCCGCTGAATCTTTCCTATGAAACTACAAAAGGCCACTTTAAGCTTTTCAGATTACCGCGAAGATAGCATCAGCTCAGGTTTAAGTATTAAATGTTCGTTTGAGCGTATTATTCGGCAAATGGCAAATTTGTCAGATCTTGGCTTCAGAAACGTCGATACCTCCCTTTAAGTTAATATTTGTCCTTCCTGAGTATCAACAGTACCAAACTAGGGTTTTAAAAATCTAGACCTGTGAGTCTTCTAATCTTCTTGAAATTAAAAAAGAAGATAATGATAATAGTAACGCAATGTAGTGTTGTATAGAAGCACGTACATTTTAATTTCATCTTATTTTTTTTCTTAAAACAAACCCAGATTCATCCGAAGAGATATATACAATGACAAATACTTGAAACTATATGCACGTAATTATCATCTAAGGCCTGAAATACATTTATAATATGCTACTCAAAACAATTTATAAGTGGAAAAATTAATATTGCGACATATCAATGCTATTAAATATTTGTTTAATGAAATTTGTGAATATTTACCTAAGATGATCAAAAAGTCTTTTTTTCAGGGAAAGAAATCGCAATATGTGCTGCCTGTGGAATTTAATTTTAAAAGCCTTATCTCGACCCGAAAATGAGTGAAACCGCAACATTTCCTGTATCTGCGTCTCATGCTATTAACTAGAGTCAAAAAAAGATTAACAGGTGAAATTAAATCGTTAGATGGAGCATAAAAAACCTACGAGTTCTGCGACCCGGATCATCCCAAGTATATTCAATTGGGCTCATGTCGAGAAAATAAGCGGGCGAATCGATCCTTGTAACATTCCTCTTCAAACCAAGCCCATTGAGGTCTGGCATGGGCCCCAACTTGCTGCATATTGGCTAATACGTTGAGTTCTATAATCTTGTGAAGACAGTGATCCCCGTTAAGGTTTCTATGAATGACAAAGAGGCGAGTCCGAAAATGATTGGATACGATTGGTCGAATTCCATGATTTTCATATCAGCTCCTAACTGGTCGACGATTTTTCTTGCAGTGACTCTGTGGTGGCGTAGGACCATATTTGTAACATACCTATCTTCACGATGGATAGTTCCTACTCGGAACGCAGGTAATCATAAAGGCTTCTAGTTGATCTTATCCATGGTCAAAGCCTCCAAATTACACTCTGATTTACATTCAATCACCGTGAGACGCCGCTCTGGCTCTCGCAATTCCGGAGCTATACTAGAGCCCGTCCTCTGTCTGTGGAGCTAGAAAACTCGCCGTACCGTGACCAGTTTTAAAAGAGAGAGAATTTAAATTACAACGGTATCACAAGAATGAAATATGCCATATGTTGTATACTCAACTCTAATAGCTTCGAAAACCACATGCATATCGTACATGTCGTGTAATTTGTCTTTCATACGATTTATAGAGAGATTGTGCGTTAAGATAAAAAGAGGTTGCATATACTCTCATACGATAGTTTATTTGTTGTGTTTCAAAAGAAAAATTCCGTCGAATATCTTCAATTTTCGTTTAGAAAGGTTTAATCAAAAGGTTTAAAACACTTTTCGAAGAGTTTTTGTCCGAAAATGAGACTTACGGTTCGATAAAAATGGAAGACCATTGACTCTTGAATTATTTTGAGTATAGAATTCGTGACCTATGATTTTGTTAGATATAATGTTGACAAGGTAGACAACGACTTTTCTGTGTTCGAGTTATCGCACAGGTTACGAAAAATTTAGTCACGAACATGTTTAAGCAGCCTGTCGGGGATTGCTCAGTTATTGCCGGGTTATCGTTCGATCCCCGTTCTTACACAATGGGCCTTGTGAAGCATTTCTTGATAACACGGTACAAGCTTTCGTTTTATGAAAATATTTATTGTTATAACACGATATCGCAAGAACAAAGGCTCTGGTAACTACGTCTGACTATCAGATGGACACCGAACCGTTACCTTAGCAATCATCGGTTACCCACTGTACTTTGTTTACGTTACGTCACTCCATTTAAGTAGGAATGGAGTGTAAATGGCTAGATTATCCATGGGGACCGGCGATGCACCTTACCATGCTTTGTCCATGTCGTGTTTAAGGGCACCTTGTAGGCTCTTTAGAATAAAATCTATTTATATATAAGAGGGTTGATTCCTTCCTTCCCCACAGGAAGAATATTAGGTTTCCCTATCTTCTATGCACTAACTCTTTGCTATACAACACATTACAAGGAACAATTTAAATCTCTTGTCGTGTCATTCTGTTTATATAGAAATAGTTGTTTACAGGACAAAACTTCAACTGCTATCGTCAATGCTGTTTTATGGACTTGATGGAGATCGCTTTTAAATTTGTATATTAAAGTTCATGTCTTAACTATTTGTATTTGTTCTAGAAATGAAATGAGATTCCAGTGCTTTTTGCACTTTGATTTTAATGTCATTCTGAATAAGTATTTTATTCAGAATGACAAGGGTTAAGTGAAAAATTATTGTCGACTTACAACAATCATCATAATCAACCTTTAATCTTGACCTTTGATTTTTTAATTATTTTTTAAACTTTTAAGTTTAGGGCTTTATTTATCAGAAAATAAATGTTTATAGGAGAATAATTTGTAAATGTAGTCAAACTAGGTCTATGGCATGAACTTTCAAGTACTTTTTGAAATATTAGATTATAAAGTCCAGAACTGTTTTAGGAAATAATGAATGATATGTACCGTCGTGCTTTAGCCTTGAACTTGACCTATTTAATGGCTAATTATCAATGTTGGAGTTGTATAAACTGAAATAAAGTGTTAAGCATTTGCTTTTTCAGCTAAGATCTTGTTTGCACCTTCGACCTTGAATTTGTTAGTTATTCAGGATGGGAACATGCTATCCCAAAACTTTTGATTTAATAAAAAGTATAGACGCATTTTCTTTAATCCCAAACACAGTTAGCCAATCGCAGCTGTCAATCAAAGGAAAAACGACAATCGCATCATTCATTGTGATCGGAAGTGGAATTTGAACTCAAACATTGGCCTACATCTATGTGGATCCTTTGTTGTTGTTGACAATATTTGGAGATCTTTCCTGGAACAAACACATTGACAATATAACATCAAATGCTAATAAAACTTTAGGTTTTCTCCACAGAAACATCCAGACCAAAAATAAGAAGATCAGAGAAATAGCGTATAAAACTTTAGTGACACCCCAGGTAGAATACGCATCAACAGTTTGGAGCCCCTACACAAAAACCTATATCAACAAAGTGGAAAAAGTACAACGTAGAGCGGCAAGATGGGTTCAAAATAATTTCTCTTATTATGACAGTGTTACCTGCATGCAGAAGGAGCTTGGTTGGGAAACTCTCCAATACAGACGAGACATCTCCAGGGTCACCATGTTTTATAAAATCGTTAACAATTTTGTTGCAGTGCCAGTACCAGCTTATCTTGAAAGACCAGTGAGGACCACCCGACATATGCACACAGCATCTTTCAGACAGATCCACACAAATGCAGCCTACTTTAAATATTCTTTTTTTCCCTACACAGTGATACTATGGAACAGCCTTCCAGAAACAATTGTACAGCAACCTGATATTGCAGCATTCAAAAAGAGTCTTGATTCTTTTCAGATAGTGAGCCGTCCCTGAATGACCCAAATATGTTTTATCAGCTCTTTTAATCTAACACTCACAATACTTTTAAAATTTTGCACCCTAACAAATGTCTAACAGTTTTTATTCCAGCACAGACGCGCACCTGCCAGTAATACCCGAAAGGGGAGTTGGGCAGTATATATATATAGATAGATAGATAGATAGATTTGTCGACTTAAACGTCGTAACTACAGTTTATTCAAGCTGTAAATACGATGTTTAGGTCGCCATCCTATCATTTGTGTGTGTTTGTGTTTTGTGTGGTTTTTTATGACACTGGGCATTAATTTTACAAAATAAGGTCATTTAAAATCGAATTGAGTCTGCCTCTCGAGGTCAATGGGCGGGGCCAAATACGTGATTGGGCGGGACCAGCGGTTTTGCAATCGCACAGAAAATGGTTTGAAAACTGCCTAAGGCTTGTCAAAAAGAACGGTATTCTGTTAAAACCCTCCCAAAAGGATCTTTTGAAACATGATGTTTTTTATTCATTTATAGTTTGACATTGTAAACTTTAGGAAAAACAATAAAAAATATCCTTAATGGTCGTAATAAAGGGTGTTACTATTCTTTGCACAAATGCAAAATTTTTTCCGAATACATGTTTCTTTCTAAGGATCATCCCAATTTACTCGGGTGCCTGTGTACGTATAAGAATAAATCCGTAAATAATACGAAAATAGTTATCGTTTGCGTTCTATAATACAGTGGAATCTGTGTACAGCAGCCAATGAAGGGAAGTGCCCAAACTGGCTGCTGTACACAGATTGGCTGCTGTTCACAATATTCAACCTAAAGGGTGTTGTAATTCTATTCACATCTACTGTTTCAATGTGTGAGATATTTGTTAAGTTCTACTTAGTAAAAATAATGTTGTTGTTTCCTTTGCTTTGTTTTTCCCTTATGTATCAAATTTGGGAAATAAAAATTATGGCTATTTTGTTAAAGCTTAATCACACAGTGCATATTAAAAGGAAAGTTTTGATGTAAGTTTGCAAAAAAGAAAAAAAAATATATAATTGACCATGTTTTGGAAAAATCATATGCATTTTAAGAAAGACTTATAACCACACAAATGTAGTTCTATAATATGGTGGCAAATCAGTGCATTCATAATATAAAGAGTGTGTGACAACTTCACACCTTATTGATTGTTAGGTGTGAAAATTGGTCTTAAGTTAAAGTGGCTGCTATACAGGTGTCATGTAAAGTAGAAACCTGACAATTGAGGGTGGCCTCTGGCTGCATTTCACAGTTGGCTGCTATTTACAGTATATTTATATAGTAAAATTGCAGGGGGGGGGGTCTGAGCTGGCATTTGTCCACAGATTGGCTGCTGTTCAGGGTTGGCTGCTCACTCAGATTTCACTGTATGTAGAACGCAAACGCTACATATTTTCGCATTATCTATTTAAGCAACATTGTTTAATAAGGAGTGCTTTTGTTGCAATCTACATTAAAAGACGGATCGCTGGTCCCGCCTACTAACAGTTCCTCTTATTTTTAATTATTGCATTATTTTGCAAAATTAATCACCTATAACATAGAACTAAAAAGTAAAATGGTTAATAGGCAATCTAGACGTCTAAACTACAGATTGAATAAGCTGGGTTTACGATGTTTAAGGCGCCAAACCAACAAAATTTCTTCACAAAAATGACAGTCAATATTTGAGTTCAAAGATGTCTTCCGGTTTAAGTAAATGATTTGATTTTCCAATTGATTATTTTTTATCAAGAGCTGCGATTTGTCTATTTGTTTTAAACCACTAATAAGTACACTACAAAATTGACAAGCCGATTACAAACGCAGTAACGCAATTCCACCTTACTCAATCGAATATTCAAGAGATGAGGAGAATATTTTTTGTTTTCATGGGGGTATGAACCAAAAACATTTATCACACTATGAATACGCGAAGCGGATTCATACATAAGTGTGATAAGGTTATCCGGTTCATACCTCCATAAAAAAAATATTCTCTTCATTTCTTATTATTTAATAGCATCGAGCGATAAAAAAGGCAAAAACAAAAACAATCTTTATACTTTTTTGTATGGGACTATTTTGTGCGGAAGCATATAAAATAGCTGCGTGCTTGAAATTTTGTTCATGGAGTTAAAAATAACTTTTTTCGACCAATCAGAGTGCCCGTTTTTGATAGACGAAACTAACAATTAATCTATAAAACAATAAATTCGAACCGAATAAATATTATGTTATAACAGTCGTAACCTATCAAACTCTTAAATCATTGACATAGTGATATCAATAAGCACGATTTCTAGAATTAGATCGTTTCCATAGAAATCTCCTATTTGTTTTATTTATTTATTATCTAATTATTTTGTGAAGAATAAAGGTGTAACCGAATCAGATTTTGTATAAAAAACGTCGCCGACTACAATAGGAGGTCTAGCGATTCATACGTTTTTATGACGTCATTTAAACATTAAGATGTTCGTTTTTTCATACTATTACACCTTTTATCTATCTCTGCTTCATTTAAATCTTATTCTTGTACACCGACAGAAATAATGTTTGTCTTATTTTAATACATGTATTTATATAAATGTTTTAAAAGTGTAAAGGGAATAATCACTTTAAGGTTGAAATAAAATGCACTGAATTAAATATAAAAACTAGTACTTTTTCGTAATTTTCTAAGAAACTGTTCCATAGACTTTCATATATTTAATTTTTTTTTCTTCATATTGTCTAGTTAAATACATATTTATCCGAAATCATAAGAAAAAACAGGGTATCATCGTCTTAATTTCTGAGAAAATCGCCTGTTTCAATCACGCAGTTTGAGATGTCGAAAGGAAATATTTGAAATTTGCGAAATTTCAAATATCCCTTAATCTCAAGTCATAAATTGACTGTAAACCTGCATTAAACTTCAGAAAATCGACATTGTAAAGTCTTAATTTTTCGCCTCATTCATTGCATAAGGTGTAATAAGATCGACGCGCGGATTCTTCGTTCTGAGCCGATAAATAACATTATCATTAAATGACGTCATGTCTTGATTTCCTTGGAGTTCTGTGACGGCTGTTGCAAATATACTTATAGTAAACATAATTTCTGATCAATTGAAGCTTTAAACATATATACCCATTGAATATGAGTCTTCCTTGAATGGAAGTTGAGGAAAATTGCATATGGATGGTTATAAACATATAGGCAGTTACAACCGTTTCACGCTGAACCATCGATATTTGCTTCACTTTATTGAAGATACTTCAATGTTGCGCAAACTGAATGCGCGAAACGTATTGACGGATCGCGATTGTCAATCAGTTGATTAATCTAAACTTTATTTAGACCGGAAGTGAACTTCTTTACCCCGTTATTTAGTTGAAGTATTTTTGCTAGTCGACCACTTAAATGTCGTAACTACAGCTTATCCCTGGTTACCCCTTTTTCTGTTTAATTACAAGTTACAGGTCATAAACTTTGCAAAATAACGCCGTTAACCCATTCCCACACGCTAGCGCTTTTGACGCCCCTCAAGAAAAGCAATAGGGAAAACATTGAGGAAAATGAAGAAATTGCTTATTACAAGCACTTTCTTCCTTCTCCACTATGTTTTTCACCCAGAACGTTGAAAAAAATCTAAAATTTCATCAATTTTGAATTGTCGTCTGCAGCTTTCAATTTGGACCGGTCTAAAAGCTTTCTGTGTGGGATTGGGTGAAAGGGAACGTCCTGTCAGAGGCAAGTAGGCGTGGCTATCGATCCGTCAATTCGTAAGATACGCCCCATTATAATGAAGATATTTCTAAAGTTGTCCAAATCAATCTTCTTTTGAGTTAATGCTGTGCGTCTTCTTCATCTTGTAGACGAACAAATGAATTATGCACCCATCTTATCTTATGCACGTACATCGAAAAAAAAATATATTCACTTCATCATCTAATAAACAGAATCCATTTAAACAAACCGATGGTTTAATGAGAGTCACCTTAGGACGAAGACGAGAGGTGGTTTGTCTTAGAATTCCCTGATAAATGAAGATAAATTGGCTCACACTAAGTGGTGCTTGCTCTACAAGTTGGTGAAAATTTGTCAATTTCTCAACTAATCTGTGATTAAATTACAAGAAGTTGTATCTTTTCTAAAGAATCGTTTTCTCATTTTACACGACAATTTAAATCTTTAAATGGATTGCTGAAAAGAATATTCGGCATTTTAGATTTTAGCCAAAATGGGGATTTATTGGTGGGGATTACAAAATAAACATGCTTGTTTCATAAATTGTCACAAGATTATACATCATTTTAACCCTTGTCATGCTGTATAAATTACCTAACTGACTTGCTGTAAAATCAAAGGGCTGAAAGCACTGATAGAACTTGCTGTTCAAAAATCAATATTTCTTTTAGAAATCAATTTCAAAATGAACTCTGACAGGAAAAGTAACAAGCAGGAAATTTAGACCAAGATCAGACTGCACTCATGTGCAGGCTGATCTTGGACTACAGCTCCTGCAAAAGCCGGACTTTTACGGGTTCAGCATGACAAGGGTTAATATGTTTACTATTATCTGGCATGATTCGTTACGCTACTTATAAACACAAAAAGACGAATTGGAGGATCGCTGGCCCCGCCCACCGAGCTCCGACAGGAGGTTCCACTGAGATTTTACATGATGTTAATTTACGAGATTTATTATCAGTAAGATGAAACAGAAATAGGATGGTTGGTTGGCGACCAAATCGTCATAACTACAGCTTGGATAAGCTGAAGTACGACGTTTAAATCGACAACCTGAAAAAAATGCTTTCTGGGTTCAAAGCTCACTTCTGGTCAAAATTTTCGATTTCATTTGTCAATAATTTAATTATTAGTTTCGTCTATCAAAAACGAGCGTTCTGATTGGTCGAAAAAAATTTAATTCATACCTCCATGAACAAAATTTTGAGCACGCAGTGATTTTGTATGCTTCCGCACAAAATAGTCCCATGCAAAAAAGGTATCAAAAGATGTAGGGTTTTTGCTTTTTTCGCTCTATACCATTTAATCATAAAAAATGAAGATAATATTTTTTGTTTTCCTGGAGGTATGAACCGAAAAACCTAATCACACAATGTATGAATCCGCTTCGCGTATTCATACAGTGTGATTAGGTTTTTCGGTTCATACCTCCATGAAAACAAAAAAATATTCTCTTCATCCCTTAAATAAATTTGTTTAGTATTGACAGCTGCAATCCGCCTACCGAATGAAGCATAATATACCACCTATATATATTTGAAGTGGGTTATATACATTCAACACAGACAAAATCGGACACGACAGAAAACAAACTTGTATATGAGAGAGTCAAATACGGTTCAATATAAGGTAGTCCAAGATGACGTAATATGAGGTCATATTGCAAAATCGCTGCGTGATCATAATTTTGTTCAGGGAGTTATAAATAATTTTTTTCGACCAATCAGAACGCTCGTTTTTGATAGATGGAACTAAAAATTAAATGATTCATAGTGAAAACTTGTTTACTCCCGCTTATTGCAAATCTCGGAAAAATATTGGAAACACCATTTTGTTTCAAAAAGATCCCCGCAGGAAAAATGACGAACCGAAACTAATTCTAAGTAGAACATCAGACAAAATAGTCTTAAACAATAAACATCCTAAATTTGTTGCAGTAATAATGTCAAATCTCAGTTCCCTAGACACTAGAGTGCTATTTATTACAGCTTAAAAGACAAGTAATTAAATCAAACGTCATATAATGAACAATCCCGACATAAACATAGTTTCTCAACAATGTAGTCATAATATTGGTACATATTATCCAACTTATTCATAGGTAGTTTTTGTCGGTTATTTTGCAAAAAGTCTTGCACCTAATGATTTTTAATACAGTTAGTATTGCATTCAGTGTTACAGTTCGTAAGTGGGCGATGAAACGCCGTAAGTGTATCTAATTTACTATAGTTTTGATTTTTGTTTGTTTGATAAGTTGTGCGGGTTTTATTCATCTTTGAGGACTACATCTTTATTAACGAGGCTACTGCTTTGTCCAATGCATGAGTTCTAGACTTTCCTCAGTCCAGAAATACCTTAATTAGATCAAGCATCACCGACTGATATACTTCTTTACCCTTTCCCGCATCATCCCTGTTTTTGCTGTTGTTGTTATTGTTTTTGTGTTGTTGTTGTTGTTGTTTTTTCGTCCCTTTCAGATTATACCTAAGAAAACATTGTGGTATATGAAGAAATTGCTTGTAACAAGCAATTTCTTCTTTTACCACAATATTTTCTATCATATAGAAAGGTTACTGTTTTAATTGCGCTGACTTTTTTATGTCGCCTGCTACTGTTTTGAAATTGGACAAATCTAAAATTTTGAAAAACAGTAAAGGGTAATTCAGCAAACCTAACTTTGAGATAAATGAAGAATGTGTAAAATTCTTTAATCAGATATATATGATTTAGTTGAGCTTGGGATCGAAAACACTCAAAAAGTATTACGAGATAGCCGACATTTGTTCCGGTTTTGCAAGACGGCTGTAAATAAGACTGGAAAAAAATCGGAAATTTGCACCTGGTATCTTGACAAATAAGAAACAAAATGAATCTGTAATCCTTCCGAAATACGTTGGGTCTAATTCCTTTTAGGAGAAACTAATTAGTTTTCTTTCTATTAAATTGAACAAGATTTTAAAAAGCTATGAATACCTTGAATTTAAGACAATCAGATATTTAATTTCAATTTGTTATCGAAAGAATATCTGTATTGTTTTAGAACATAACTGAATATGTTGATAACTAGTTTGTGTCATAGAGATATAATTAACTGGCCATTTTGATGTCGCAAATTCTCGGAGAAAATTACTTATGCTTTCGAGGATATTTGTTTTGTATCTCTTATCAGTCTACGCTATTTACTATAAAAAACGTCATACTGTGTTTGAAATGAAGTAGAGTGTTAAAATAACATGATTCCAATGAATAAATTGCTAGAGTATTTCTTCGCCGAAGAGAAAAACAAATGAATGTTGGCTTTATTGGGTTAAAGAGTACCGAGGGGATATCACAGAGTACTTCATTAAATTACAAACACGCTTTATCTCGTTATTAAATACCTTTCAAAGATTTTAAGTATGAAGATAGTTTCCCGTATAACGCACAGAAAGAAATAATAAGCGAATACAAATGAAAAAATGATGATACTTGAATATCAACTAGGTTTTTATATAACTAAAAGATCCGTATTTGGTTGATAAGCAGATATGCAACTATATATATACTTTGTGCTTATAGTTTAGCTATGAACTGGTATACAGCAAAAGAAGGCTAATCATATTTGCCGTACTATGACGACCTTTTACCTTATCTATCGACCTGATTTTTCATTTAGTTTATGTTAATCTTTAAGTTGTGTTCCTCTTTCAAATGACAAATAAATGTACACTAGTGGATAACTGTGTGAGTGATTTTTTTTTATCGGTGCGCAATTTTTATGTCAACACATTCAAAGGCGCTTTACATATCATTCTAAATGCTTAAGTAAATAAAAAAATGTTAACATATGGACTTAAATATACACTTTCAAAAGATATTAAAAAGATATTAAAAAGCCATGTTATGAACAACAAAACAAAACAAACAACAGCAACAACAAAAGACGGTATGAAATAGGCCCTATTGTTAGGATATGATTATTGTTTTCACTTTTAAGACTCATTGTCAGGTTTGGGCAGATTTTGGGATATCCTTGAGTGGCATTTGGTTGGGTTTGTCAAGGTCTTGCAGGTTGGCCTATCAGCGAGAATGGTTATAATCGATCAAAGATTTACTTAGCAAAAGTTTTAATCAAGCTCATGCATGGTACATGCGACATGTAACTTAATCAAGATATCAGACGACATTACCATGACAAAATAACAAAATGCTTTAAAATATATTGATCAATGGCCACACCCTCTTGCCTACGCTGGCCACGCCTACTTGTCTCCGAGTAAGAAAAATAGACAAATGGTTGGTTTGCGTTCTAAACTACATCTTCAATAAGCGGTAATTAACGTCGTTTAAGTTGCAAAACCAACAAAAATGGTTAACAAAATTTTCGGCCAATGTTTGAGTTTAAAAATCACTTCTGGTCTCAATGTATGCTTCTCTCCCTCTTCCTTGCCTTCGCTCTCTGTCTCTCGCTCTCTGTCTCTCTCTCTCTTCCCTCTTCTCCCCTCCCTCTCTCTCTCTCTGTTTGTCTCTAATCATCCCCCTCTCCCCCTGTCTCTCTGTCTCCCATCTCTCTCTCGTTAATCTTTTTAAAGAAGATTATTGAATAAATCACTCCTAATAAATGTGTAAAGTAAACATCTCTAAACGCTTATTTTAGAGCATCAAGGATTCACAAAATCTAATAATAAACGTTTATCTTTACCAATTTAGAAGGACCGTTTACAAAGTATTTGGCTTCAAAAAGTTATTGAACTTGAACGGCAAGATAGGAAACGTATATAAACGGCACCAATGTATTTGTTAATTTAGGACAATTAAATTATTGCAAGCAGAACAAAGTTTCGTAATGAAGAGGCAATCTATTGCTCCACATAGGATAATTATGTAACAAAACCTTCACAGATCATATATTTGTCTGATGTTGAACAAATCCTTTGTCTGGTTTTATCATGGGTCTAGGGAAAACTTAAATGGGTCCATTTTGTATGAATATAAACAGACGCATTTGAGCGTGAATTTGATCTCGTAATTATAGAAACGCATGAACCCTATAGGCTTATTTAGAATGTCATTAGAATGTCATTCTCCTGCAAGGAAGCTCAAATCCTTCACTGTCGGCATATAAACGGAACAACGGGATATCCGCCCGACTATTTACCACCAACAGCCGACTTTATTGATTTATTGATTGAATGGGTTTAACTCCACTTTTAACAGTTTTTCAAACATATCTAACTAGGCTGGAGGACCTAACAAAGGATTACTGGTAATTCTCACACCATTACTACCACTACATCCTTTCCTAGCCTCCAGCTGCTATCTCACTTAGGTTTATGATTATCCACCCATTGGTGAGAGATAAATGACGGAAAGGACACGTGACAGCCGACGCTTACGTAGGTTATTGGCAGTCTTTGGTGTGAATGACCAATTGCGACTGTCAATCAAGGAATCAACCGACCAGTCAAAAATTCATTCAGGGCGGAATTGAGCTTTGAACTCCGACCTTAGCTGCATTTTTTGTTTAGCTTTTTTATGTTGGTTTGGCGATTTAATCGTCGTAACTTCAGCATATTCTGCTGTAGTTACGACGTTTAGGTCGTGAACCAACCACATCAATAAATTGTGACATTCTACTGGCTATGGATTTTGCAAAATAATGCCGTTTATTATCGGAGCGGGACTTCCTGTGCGAGTCAGTGGCGTGGCTGAAGGAATAAGTGGGCGGGGCCAGCGATTTGTCAATTGGTAGTTCTGATATGGTGTTACATTGGATATGATGAAGTTTAACCTGATAAAGAACAGAACAGAAACAAATCTTTTATTTATATTTAGGTACATTATAATACAACATATACAAAAAATATCAACATTAAATGATAGCATTTAGTACTACTAGTTGGGCATGAAAGAAGGATGAGAGAGAGAGAGAGAGAGAGAGAGAGAGAGAGAGAGAGAGAGAAAGAGAAAGAGAGAGAGAGAGAGAGAGAATAAAAAAATTTATGGGATAAAAATCGAAATCAACTGCACCACAGCTTGATACAAGCTGCACTTATGATGTTTTCGGAAATACTTGCAAAATGCTACAGGGCAAAGACAATGTTGTGTGATTTTTTTTACTACAAAAAGCTCTGTATCCCCTTTTAACTCAGGCCTTTTTCGATGCGAAAAATAGGGGTTGTTTGTGGAAGTTTAGGAAATATAAATGCGAAAAATAATAATAAGGTGCAATTAAATTTGAAAGAGAAAGACAAGTATTTTGTATGGATAAAGGGTCAGGCTGAAGGACTCTACTAGCCGGATGAACTCATCTGTATAACATCATGATAGACGAACGCCTTTATAGAGAGCGGTCGCCATCTTTTATCCATTAGGTTAAAACACAAGTCAACTCCTGAGTAGTCCCAGGTTTTTCAAGGGAAAAGTGAGCACCAAATTAAAGCTGAAATGTTATTTGTTTCGTTTCTTTTGTAATAAAATAGGTAAAAACCCCACCTTTTTGTAAACTAATTTAGAGGATATTAAAAATCAAAGGATTTAGTAGAACGTAAGCACTTTTGATTTAATTATATTTAAACAATTCTTGGATGTATGCATATCAAAGACTAATTTTCAGACCAAAAAGAAAATAAAAAAAGTTATGTACTTTTTATATTCAAGGAAACCAACTCTTTGCAAAGAAAATTACAAGCCATAAAACGATATTAGCCGGAGATAACTTCGATAAATGTTTAACGATAACATCAAATGCCATCGATCTATGTTGATCCTCAAAAATATGTCTTAAATATAAAAATATTCAAATAAAAATAACTAGGGTGGCAGAGTGTCAGGTCCATGTCGGAAAAACAACACTGTTTGACGCCAGATCGATATTAGCGAACATTTTAGGGCCTACTCATGCAAATGATAATTGGCCTATGTCGGCAATATGAATTAGCCACCATTGTTGGAAAAACAAACACACATATTTATCGGTAACTAGTATCAAGCCAATGATGGCATATGATACTCAGCCGATAGCGAAGACGTATATCAAACCGGCTTTGAAAATACCCTACATCTTCACAATTTCGGGATTTTGGTAAGAGGGTCAATGCCTGCAACTGATATCAGAGAGATGCTAGCATTGGAAGAACAAATAAGATGAAACAACTTGTTATTGAAGGCAGCGGAAAATATATACACTATAGAGACCGATGTCCCTAAAATCCAAAGCGTTTGCTACATGTAGTGTAAGAAATTATGTCGATATGTATGCATGACTCGAAATACTGATTTTATGTTAGTTTTTCTATGTTTTGCTGTCTAATTTCTATGGGTTTTTCGTCATAAAATATCCTTGTGCTGTTTGGATTTCAAGATTATTTTCTTGGTATCAATCCTTGTTGTTTTACAGTTACTGTCACTAGGGAGGTATAATTCACAACACAGCAGGTAAGTGAAATGCAATTTATGGCAGCATGGTCCTGCTCATTGGATGATAAATTGCCTGGTGAACTAATGTACATACCTTTAGACTAACATTACTGAACAACAAGCAAAATGAAAATACGAATAAGAATCTAAAATACACACACACATAGAAACGCACACACACACACACACACACACACACACACACACACACAAACAACAGCAACAACAAAAAACCCACGCATTAATTAAAATGCGCGGGTGTTCTGAAATTGATCTCAACTTATTACCATAAGTTCTATAGATATTCAAAAGAGAAACAATTTCTAACTTATCAATCGTTTTAATTGTGTTTATATTTGCAACAGGTTACTTACCAGCTTTCATTTCTTCTGAAAAAGTGGATGAGGAATATTACTCAACCGAGAGGCCAAGTTTTTAATCAGATAATTCGTAGGAATACTTATTGACTTAGGAAACATTTCATTCACGAGTATAAATCTAAAAATAAAGTCATAAACAATAGCTTAGATTCTTCACTTATAAATTAATTGACAGTCGCATTTAATTCCATTGTCTTATGTGCTCTTTTAGTATGTGCAGACTGATCTTGGTCTTCACCTCCTGCCAAAACCGGAATATTCCGGGTTCAGCATGACAAGAGTTAATTGATTTGCTAAGGCAATATATTTATACTATATTGTGTTTGTAGTATGGCCGTTTTTGACGATAGTTAATATTTGCATGTCAGTGTGTAAAATTTGTGGTTAACGTCCACGTTAAATTTGACAGAAAATGAGTCCTGACAAAGAAAAGCAATTTTGGTAAAAGGCATTTAAAGAGGGACAAACTTGACTTCCATATACTGAATATATTTACTTAAAATAGAATAGTCTCAGATATAGCTTTTTTGTGAGATTTGTGTTCTGTCTATCTAGATATTTGCACGGAGTTCGTGACGCGTACCTCTTGTTCAGAGGGTCCAGATTTCTAATCCCGTCCGGACAGTGGGGATAACAGTTGTTCAGATAATGCACGAGCAACCGCTCCTTTGAAGAAACTCTAACTCAGGTATATCAAGGCTGTCCGATATCGTAATCTACAGATCATTTACGGGTCTATAGCTCTCGCAGTGACACAATTTCTCACACAGAGGAATTCTGGCAACATGAAAATAATTTTGAAATCTATTTTTGTTTTCTGTTCAACAACCCTTTTAATATCGGGCTAGTGACATATTCTGAAGTTATTCACAGATGGGCCTTCGTGCAATTTTTACGAAGATTGGAGGATTTCTTCTGGCGAATTATGTCTTATGGAGAGTTTTAGTCCCTTTAACCATTATTATACTGAATTAAATAACTATTAAAATTTTTCTTGAAATCAAAGGGTGGAGAGCATGGAAAAACTAATATTGGTAAATATTTCTTTTGTTAATCAACTGTGTAAATACGCCTAGGTCAAACAACAAGCATGTAATGTAGACTAAGTAAGGTAGCACATATGTGCAGGCTGATCTTGGTCCATACCTACTACCAAGACAGGATTATTCTGGATCCAACATGACAAGGTTTAACTCGAACGGTATACCAATTGGGTTTTGTTAATGTTGTTGTTGTTTCCAAGCAGGTGGAGCCAACCGACAATATACTGGTTTCTTCAGCTTGGATTGGAGATAACAGAGAGTGGGAGTTTTGAGACTAAAAGGGGTAATTAGATTTGGCGGGCCGGCGCATGGTGGCAATTGGGTCTACATGATCAACGGAGAATGAATTGCCTTCTGAACAAAAAAAAAAAGCCTTATCACTTATGTAAGTACACAAGTAAAAACACAGTTCAGCTTTTAACGCCCGTTTATCGAAAATCTTTGAGGGTGTAAATTCGGAGGAAAATCAAAGCACTGAAAGTACTGAAAGCTGGCAAAACATGATTTTAATAAGTTATATTCTTTGTCAAAAGTTATCATGATAAATAAACAAGGTTAAAATAACTCGGGAGTTAACTCGTAACAACATGACAAATAGACTGGTTCAAATTGAAACAAGTTGCGGACGACAATCAACTTGATGGAATTTAGAAAATCTTGCCCTTGTAGGGTAGAAACATTGTGGACATCGAAGAAATTGCTTGTTTCATCATTGTCCACAGCTTTTTTCTTGTGGTGTTTAAAAAGCGGGATTGAGTGAAAATGGGTTAAATAGCATGTCTTTTAAAGAGTTCTCTACAACTTGAATAGAGTTTGCAATATTCCTGAAATACACAAGAACTACTTCTCTACGCCTATGCATTTAATGTATTTAGTGGTTAAGCCTCCAGTGGCAGTTTGCTCTCGTTGAACTTTGAGACGTCTTCAAATTTTGTCTGTGAATTTAAGCTATCAAAGCTGACGCATTGCTAGCATTAAAAGTTTACTGCGAGAATGAGAGACGGAAACAGACCGTTCTGTAAGACAAAAAAGTACTGTAAGCTAGTAGAGCATGGTTTTGTTAAGTAAGCTTCTTTGTAAAAGGCTATTACGATAAATAAAATAGGTTAAAGTAATCAAGGGGTTAACGCAATACAATATGACAAAATCTTAGGCTGGTATAAATTGAAAAAAGTTGCAGGCGACAATTTAGAAAATCTTTGCCTAATAGGGTAGAAAACATTGTGGGTAATGAAGAAATTGCTTGTTAAAAGCAATTACTTCGGTGTCCACAATGTTTTCCAAAGCTTATTTCTAGAGATGCTTAAAAAGCGGGATTGAGTGGAAAAGGGTTAGATAGCATTCATTCGAAGGAGTTTTTCTACAATTCGAATAACGTTTATTCATGTAACCATATTAAGCAGTGCGCATAGTGAAGACTGAATAATCTCATTTTGAACACACAGTACACTCAAACGAGTTGAAACTACCAACAAGATGAACTTTCAGTGTGCAATATTCCTGAAATACATAAGAACTACTTTTTATGGCGTAAGTTTTCAATGGATTTAGTGGTTAAACCTCAAGGGGCATTTTTTAATCGTTTGACTCTGAGAATGACTAAAAATATGTTTATATATTATTAAGCAATCAAAGCTGACGCTTTGCTAAAGAGAAAGAATGAACGAAGAAAAATACAAATGTATGTACCCAAACAAAAGGGTTTTTTTTAAGTAAGGGTAATTTGAAAGAGATTGTCTGATGTTTTCACTTATATGTAAATTAATCGACTGTCACTAACTGAGGCTTTTTTTCTTCAGGTTGTTGACATTAGTCAGTTTCAAGAATTAAACCGTGATAAAATTTTGTACTTGTACTTAGTACTTGTATTTAGTATGGACACTTAGTAATTGTTTCGGGATCATCTTTTCTCATAAAACAAGGGGTTGTGACACCGTGAAAAGGAAATGTGATAATACTTATTTAGTTGAATGATATGGGGAGTGGTATAAGCGACCTTGAGGTAGAGATGAACAAGATGATTCAGAAATAGGTGTCGAAACTTACAGAAAACACCAGGTTGTAAAAGGGGATCGAATAACATTCAGCAATACTACAGGAAGAAAGAGATACAACAGATACCGTGAATACAGACTTGAATATGTATGTATTGAAGAGATGTACCATAAAAAATCGGTTCCTCCAATGAAAGATTTTTAGTCCTCAACGAATCCACATGGCGAATGCTACTTTCGGCTTAGGTCATAAGTCCTTTTCTTAAAGGATTCAATTTTTTTTAATGTCCCCACCATATAATTGCCAAAAGGCATATTGATCTACACTGTACTATAAACCTCTGTCTGTGTACGTGTTTGTGTTTCTTTTTCTATGTCCGATCATTCGTACCCTGTAGCATATTATCTACATATGAATGGAACCAACATTAATTTGGCACACCTGCTGAGCTTGACCCGGTCTAGTGTCGTGCGAAAACTTTATTGATACACCAACGGTTAAGGTCACAGCTAAAGGCCAAGTGACAAACTTGAACACATATTTCGTGTCCGCAGGATTACTTCGGCCATTTATCGGTCTTTCAAAATAATAATTGTTCTCTAGACGATTTTAAAGATAATGCGTAGGGTTTGTTTGGATACACAAAATATTAGAGCTGAAGGTCAAATCGACATCTCCATTCGTATTTAGATGATATAGTCTAAATTTGTGGTTGTCTCAAGATAACTTGGCTCAGATATTCTCCTTGAAGTGTTCTAGTGTCAGCCGAAAAGTTTATTTGGATACTCCAAAGGTACGACTGAACGTCAATCGGCATAACTGATATCTTAAAAAGATGCTCTACACCTAAAGCTTGATTTCATAATAATTTCGCACAATTGTTCACCTTGATCATCGCTAGTGCCACACGAAAGTTATTTTGAATACACTTATGGTCAAGGCTGACGGTCAAGTGACAAAATTGACTCACAGATAAAGGACATTTGACGAAATTGACTTCATCATGGTGTCTTGAGCGCTTCTCCAACTTTTATGGATGTATTTTAAAATAACTTGACTCGGTTCCTTCCCATGGAAAGTGCTGGATCAGTTGGGTACAAGGTCAAAATTACACTAGAGAAAAGTTTGTCTAGATACCTCTACGGATAATGTAACTGCTGAGTGTCAGAATGAAATAATAACCCTGTTGGAGGCTGACTTCTAAATTTGAAACTGAACTTCTTCGTTCAGTTACATTGTATTGACTTAACCGTCGTAACTATAGCTTATTCAAGATAAAGAAGCATCGTTTAGGTCGCCAACAAACCATTTTACTTTTTTTAAGCAATTAGCTAAGTCTAAACTTTGCAAAATAACGCCGTTTAATATCCGAGAGAAATTTCTGTCGGAATCAGTGGGCGTGGCTAGCAGAGTCCGTGGGCGTGGTCAGCGATTTGTCAATTGGACACTTTTATACATATCTGTTGATGTAGCGGTACGCTCGATATCAAAGACAGAACTGAGGTTCAAATTACAATATTTATCTTATTCAGATTCGACAAGTGAAGGTCAAGTTTCAGAACTGATCCAGCAGGTATTTTTTTTTTGTGTGTGTGGGTGGGAGTTGTCTCTTTGAGTCACATACTTTGGACTGAAGGCAGTGTTTTCAGTAGCATCTGTTGTATGCGGCATATCATTTTCAAATAAAAGTGTGTTTATTATTTCACTAATGTATCGTGTTGGCAAGACTTCTAGGCTGCCTTATTGTTTTGTTATCCCAAATGTATCCTATAAATTTTCAGAATATCGGACAAGACTCATGAAAATTTACAAATATTTTAAGAGATGAAGAGACTATTTTTTGTTTTCATGGAGGTATGAACCGAAAAACCTAATCACACTGTATGAATACGCGAAGCGGATTCATACAGTGTGTGATTAAGTGTTTCGGTTCATACCTCCATGAAAACTAAAAATAGTATCTTCATTTCTTATAATTTAATAGCATCGAGCGAAAAATGCTACAACTTAACAAATTTTGATACCTTTTTTGTAGTGAACTATTTTGTGCGGAAGCATTCAAAATGGCTGCGTACTCAAAATTTTGTTCATGGAGGTATGAATTAAAATTTTCGACCAATCAGATCGCTCGTTTTTGCTAGACGAAACTAACAATTAAATTATAAATCGATTAAGAATTACCCGAGAGTAAGATGGACAACGCGAAACTTTCTGGTAAAAGCCCGCTTGGGAAAAGCGATTTCACTGTTGTTTTTATTTGTTTAATTTTACAAATATTAAAAAAGGAAAATAAACAGACCACCGAACGAACAAACAAATAGAATAACAACAAATGAAATCCAATTTTCATAAAAAACCCTTTTATTTCCCCTTTTACACGCTGTAAAGGTTGGGTTCTTGAAGAGGGTATTCTCAAGTCATTCACCAGTACGTACTACATTTGATGAAGTAATTAGAACTAATATTCCAGGAAAGATTTATTAGATTATAAAACCCATTTTACTACCAATTACTTTCATACTAGGGATCTTCCAACTATGTCATTGAAGATTGATGAATAAAAAAAGATCCCCCGACACTAATACGATAGGTGTGAAACCGGTAATGGATTTTGTGACGTATTGTCGTAATTACAATTGAAAATCCCTACAGTAACATGATTTCAACAGCCAAGTCATTCCATATACAGCTCTTACTTCTGAGGAAAGTTTTAAAACTCCTCTTGACTCAACATATCTTTATTTACCCTCAGGTTTGACAATTATACAACAAGGGCAATATGAAAAGAAAACAAAGTTAATGCCTTATGTCCCAATTATAGGTAGAAAAAAGAGTGGTGTATAACATCGTAGGATACGCAAATGCCATTACTACAGCTTTTTTCAAGCTGTTGTTAAGATATTTTACACGGTAAATAACGACGATAAAGCATTCGAATTATTCGCGGCTTCCAATCAAAGAATCAACTGACGAATCAAACCCTTCATTTAGACCGTAAGTTAACTTTGGACTCAGAACTTTAGCCGATTTTTATGTGAAGCATTTGCGTTGTTTGGCGATTTAAACTTTCTAAATTACGGATTTTTCCAACTGTAGTTACGCCGTTTTGGTCGCCAACCAACTAAGTGGAACTTCGTGTTGTAGCTCACTTGGCTGGGCCTGCAATCTGTCCATTGTATGTAAATATCTAAATACTGTTATACATATCGTGCATTTATTTACCTTAATCTGCTAATTAAAATATTAACATGTACTTTCAGATATATTTCTGTTGATTTTGTTGTACTTATGATATATTGATTATCCAACATCTCAAGTAATCCCTCAGATTAAAACCCTTAATCTTATGCTTGCCTTTGACACAAGCGACTTATCAGATCGGAAAAATTGACGAATCGCTTGCAATGCTCTCTGACCCCCGATACTTAGACAGTTCGACTACGGCACCGAACGTTATCATTTTGACATAAACCAAACGGGGATCGTTGGAAGGCGATCTAAGCTTGGATAAGCTGTTGGTACGGCGTTTGAATGACAAAACCGATTAAAACGCTTTACACAAATATAAAGGTATTAAGTTCTCTCTAAGTCATTAATATGATTGGCTTATCTGGGATTTATGGGTTTTTTTTGTTTTTTTTTGAAAGCAGCGATCCGTAAAATTTTATATAAATACTAAGCGAAAAATAAAATTAAATAAATTAAAATAAACAAAAAAGATAACATGGGAGGTGCAAAATGCATAGTCTTACGAGAATCGTAACCACCATTTTTTTTCATTATTGTATTCATTTAATTTTACTTATTATTTTTGCAATTTGAAAGGTCGATTTATTGTCTTGAAAAGTTGTTCCCATATGGTCGTTTTCACGTGACGTTTCATACATTTACGTTTACCGCCCGGGAGATTTAGATTTTTATCCATTCAAAATTTCTTGAAGACAACACATGAAGGATTCCTGAACAATTGGTTGAAATTCTGCGAAAACTGTGCAGAATCGCATTTCTTTGTTTGTTTGGCTTTTTACGAATTTTTGTCATTTTGTAATGTCACGTTATCCCCATGCCTTTCCGTCGAAGTGACTATAGTTACCCATGCGCACTGAAACACAGCCCATTCTGAGTAGAAGACTTTTGTAGACATGTTTTACGGACTGACGCATGCATGCCAGACGGACACATGTGAATAAAAATAAGGAAAACTGAGCCAAATTCCAGTTAATTATCTTGAAATTCGTTGACAATAAGTATGAAGGAATACGCAACAAATTGCCTTGTGAGAAATTACATATTCTCGTGATTAATTTTTCCTGTCTAATTCGGAATTAAGAATAGATGAAAAACCCTTTTACCTATAGGGTGTTTCATTTTCAGAGAGTAACACAATATTTTAGCAGGGATTTTCATTATTTTATTTTGTACGTTCCATAAACCGGAAACAGGTTTTTAACTGACCAATGGCTGGCCCCTTCCACTAAGTCCATTGGCCAGGCCCACTTCTTATGACAGGATGTTCCGTTTACATTTTTAGCGGCGTTATTTTGCAAAAATTATGGCCGATAGCATCTAACAAAAATGTAAAATGGTTGGCCGGTGACCTAAACGTCGTAACTACAGCTTGAATAAGCTGTAGTTACGACGTTTAAGTCGCCAAACCAAAAAAAGAAAAAGGTTTAAAAAAATTGCGACAAATGTTGGAGTTGTCAGTTCAGGTCCGCGATTAGTCTCTTGACGGATGCCTCACCTCCGATAGAAAGTTCGACTAAGCTTTCAAACGGCGTTACTATACAAATTATTTGGCTAGCATCATGAAAGGAAAATAGATGGCTGACGACCTAAACGTCATAACAATAGCTTGAATAAGCTGTATTGACGATGTTTAAGTCGCCAGTTTAATCCAAACGTTGGAGTGCAAAGTTCACTTCCCCCTCTAAATATTTTGATTGGTCAATCAACATTTGATTCACGGTGTTGATCCGTTCATTACAGTTGTGAATAACATATCTGAAAGCAAAGTTATATTTTTCTGAGTCTCTAATTTCTTTATCCCATTCCCACACAATAGAATATTAGACTTGTCCAAATTGAAAGACATTCCATACGACAATTTAAATTTTTAAACTTTCTTGGTGGAAAAAAATTTGTGAAATGAAGAACTTGCTTGTTAATAGCAGTCTCTTCATTTTGCTCAATGTTTTCCAAATCGTTTTCCCTGAAGGCCGTCAAAGAGCATTATTGTGTGGGAATCGGATAAAGCTAGAGTATAAAAATAATCCCGGCAATTTAAATGAATATATAGCATACAATGAACGCTGTACCGAATCTAGCTTCCAATAACCCTCAACAAACGTCAAAATCGTTTTTAAGAAAGCAGGCGAATATTTTTGTTTCTATTTGGTATAAATCTAAATTCCCCCCCCCCCCCAAAAAAAAAGTATTCGCCTCATTTCTTAAAATTTAATGCCACCAAATAAAATAAAGTGAATACTTTACTTGTTTTGAGTAATATTTCATATATATACTTTGTGCACAAACATACAAATAGTTGCATTTTCAATTTTTTTTTATTGAACTGTGGGAAAAAAATACAATACTTGAATATTGATAGACGAAACTACAAAGTTTAATCAATAGAAGTATGCTATGAATCAGTCAATAAAAGCAATTGAATCTTGATACACAAAACTAAAATTAAATTATGTATCCATGTTTGTACTCCATATAAAAGTATGAACCAACAGTTGTTTTTTTAGTCTTTTGCAAGTAGTTTACCTTAAAAACTATTTTACTAATAACTTGAAATGGAAACTGTCGGGATCTTTCAAGGATTACAAAATATTGAAAAATCTTATTAAGATAACATTGGCGGCGGCGGCACATATCCTCCTTTCCGACATTTGTCTCTTATCAATGGGTGGATAGTCGTAAAGCTAAGTGGAATAGCAGCTGGAGGCTAGGAAAAGGTAAAATGATAGTACTGATGCGAGATATACCAGGAACCCATTGTTAGGTGCTCCAGCCGCCGCGATATGCCTAAAGAAATTATTGAACGAGGCGTTAAACCCCATTCAAACAAACAAATAAGATAAAATAGAAGACAAGCATACCTTAATTTAAGCACGGGGTAATGACTAGGTGTTTTGCTAGTACAGCCGGTTTATTCTTCTTAATTACCCTCGCCTTCGGCCTTAGCCATGTGGCGAGCAACTAGCTGTTTTAGAGTGGAACAAGTTATTAAGTCAATAAGTTATTTACGAATATGTTATGTGAAGGGTTATTGTAATCCATTTGTACTATTTTATGCTATATTACTCTAGTACTTTCGCATATCCTCCTCGTTAAAGCAACAATTATTACATATATGTATAAGAAAGTAGTTTAAAAATAAAAAGGATAATATTAACTGCTGCGTTAGCTGAAGGCTGCCTTTGCTCACCCAAAAACGGTCCCAGGGCCATTTAAAAATAAAAAATATAACATAAATCTATTTAAATTTACAAGTATATACAGACGAGGAGGGTTGCAACTGTACCTTTGAAATTTTATCTAATTTTATCGATAGTAAATTACAATATTTGTTACTAAATTTAAGAATTAATATAGCCCTGAAACGGGCTTTTTATTTTTAAGTACGAGATTATAATATACTAATTTTCATTTATTGGACCTTATCGGTATTTACTTAGTGTTTGTATTTAGCCCTAAAAAGGGCTCTAAGTGATTCTAAGAGTTTATTACTATAGTAGAAGTCCTGATTTTTGAAGAAGTCTAATTTTATCCTGTCTATATTTTTTATTAAAAAAAAATTCTAGAAAAGTAGTTAACTATTGATGTTGAATCTCGTTACTCCCTGCTGTATATCTCTTTCTCTCAATCTTACTCACAGCTTAAACAATCCTATTAAACAATTTGACAGGACCGGAAGACATACCGAGGGCCCGTAGACAAAAAAAAAAGGAAAAAATGGTTCAAGATGCCGATCGGCCTGCTGTGACAGCGCGACAGGTCGACATCGCGTAGGAAGGGACTAAGCCTAAATTCCTAGGATGCCTGTTCTCTCCCTGCGCACCTACACAACAGGTGCTTATAGCTAAAAAACTGTAAAAAAGCTTAGCAAACACCCCCGGCCACAGAACCCGCGCCAAACTGGAAAAGGGCCGACTGTGAGAGGCGCTAGGACGACACTGCGTAGGAGGGACAATGGGTCCATCGCTCCTAGAGTGCCTGTTCTCTCCCCAACGCCACGTCACAGTCCGCCAAAAAGCTAAATCACGAAAAAAAAAAAAAAAAAAAAAAGGTTCGGTGCACTGGGCTGAGCGCCGGTCCCCCAGGCGGACGAGAATATGCTGACTGCGTAAGGGGCTTGGACGACATCGCGTAAGAGGGGCCTTGGGCAAACGTCCTAGGATGCCTGTTCTCTCCCCAGTTCCCTCCCGCAGCCCGCCAATTAAAAAAATATGGTAATTTTTTTTGCTAGTAATGTCGTATACAGCTAATTATTTACAAAGTAAACCCATTCCTGCTTTGCAAACTTTTAAACTTGAAAGAAAGTAATGTAGAAAAGGAAGAAATCGCTTGTCATAATCAATTTCTTCTTTTTCTACATTATTTTCTGAATTATATAATCACAGGGACGTAAAAAACAGAATTGAACAGGAAAAGATTAAATACTGTTAAAATGATTTTTGCCGACAACTGAACGCTTATTTAATTATTCTTAACGTGTTTCAATGGCTAAAAAGTCAGAGACATTTCGCAAGAAAATTCTTACTATTTTGTGTTATATCACCTTTATACCGCATGAAATTCACTATTATTAGTTCTTTCGATCAATGCAAAGTAAATGGAATAAATATGGCATGAAAAAAATTTGAGGAAAAAAAATGTTCTGTTTGACAACGCTAAATGTATATGTAAATAAATAAACAAGACATGACAGTAAAAATAAGTTTTTTTACATATGAGGCAGAAAAAAAAACAAAAAAACAAACAAACAACTGTTGGTTACGAATCTACAGATTATAAACAATCGCTGACCACGCCCACTTACCGCCGACAGTGCAGTAAGTTATTTTTTTTTTGTTAGGGACATACATGTAAAATATTTGACAATCGTTGGTTAGTGACCTTTAAGTTGTAACTACAGATTGAATAAGCTGTAGCTACGACGTTTAGATCGCAAAACGAATAGAAAATGCCTAACATAAATATCAGAGTTCACTTCCTATCTAAATGGAAAGTTTAACATTTGGTCATTCGCTTTTTGAATTACAGCGGCGACCCGTCAATTGTTAAATATGTGGTCTGCTACTACAACATTAACGGATAGCCTTACAACACAGAACTCGTTGGGTATACTCCTTTAAACATTATAGCCTATCTTGTTGATTGATTTTCTTGCGTTTTACGCCATTTCTAACGGCATTTCAGTTGGCGGCGTGTGCATCTGGAATGGTGTCCTGCCATTTCACTGTGCAAGCACCTGATCACCCAAATTAAAGGCAACAAAATTGATTCGCATATTGATGAGAGACCAATGAAGCAGTTTCTTTTGTCATTTGTCGCCGAGGGTCGGTTTCACATTACTTACGACAAAAGGATTGACAGCAGAGTGTGTTATCAAATGAGCTTACCGGACACATCTGAAGCCTGCCTAGACTGTAGACTGTTTAGACTTTAATTAAGAAATATCTGTATTTTTAAAGCTTATTAAGAAATTAATTTTACAACGCAATCTGCTTTACTTTATTGGTTGCATGTTATCATCCCGTTTCATCTAACGACGTTCTTCTGTTTTATATAACGCTAATAGCAAATAGAGGTGCAGTGTGTTTCAAATGATTTTTTACCACTAACACTCCTTAAGATTAAATTATACACCGACAACTTTTAATTACATACGATGATAGCGATATTATCCCTTGCCGTGCTGAATCCGGAGTAATCCCGTTTATAGGAGGAGGTATAGACAAAGATCAGACTGCACATAAGTACAGTCTGATCTTCGTCTTTACCTCCTGGTTGTCCCCTTTAAAACAGAGTTGTTTAGATAATTCATTTACAAAAGAAAATTTGATCGTTAGAAAGACCTTCCATTACTTCCAGTCCTTTCATTTCGATGTAATTCTGTCTAATTAGCATGGCAGAGGTTAATCATTCCTTATTCTTAAACTAAACATTGAGTCGTAAAATGTCACCTCTCCATTCCATTAGGCCAAAACATTCAATACAATTCTTCATCTTTTTTTCATGCATTGCTTGTCACAAGTAATTTCTTCAATGTCCACAGTGTTTCTAACCTTAAAGAAATAATCTAAAATCCACTGAATTGAAGTTGTCGCTTGCAACTTCTTCCGATTTGGACCAGTCTAAAATCTAGTCGTGATTCAACAGGTTAATTAGATAGATTTCATTCCAACAGCCTTTGCAATTTTCTGCGATTCTCAAACCTAAAGAAATATCAGGAGGCGTTTATATGAACATGAATATAGATTATCAAATTTTATTCATTTTTTTTCTTTCTATCTTAATTTATTTCTCTGTTTCAGAAAATATTTTGTTTATGTGTTTTTCTCAGACTCTATCGTTTTCTCGTTTTATCTCTATAGAACTTTAGCTTAAAAACCCTTAAAGCCCGATCCCCGTTTATCACCGTCCCTATAAAATGGAATGGTCGATATAACTCTAGATACAATACTGAAGCGTTATTTGCCAAAGTTAATTTCAGAAAGCCCGATCAATCTATTTTTTCCTGATCTGTGCAAATTATTCGTTCTGTATCAATAATCAATAATATTCTGTAAAAATAATCAAAAAATAGTATTGTACATTTAATGAATTATGACTTAGAATAAGATTTCAAGTTGGTATGAATTTTCAACTGATATACAGTTGTTTTGACTGCCGGATAGCATACAAATAAACGATCGGAAAAAAGGACAACGGTTATACCACATGTCTTTGATCTTTATATGAAGGAGAATATGAATACAATTAGGAAATGAAGAGAAATGTTTTTTGTTGTCTTCAATGAGGTATGGCATTTAATTCGATCAAGCAAAACAAAACCAAATGTTTACTAGTGTTGAGACAAATTTCATTGATAGACATTGTGTGCAAGCATACAAAATAGTTGAGAGCAAAAGTGGTTTTTTTCCCAAACAACAACAACAACAAATTAATCAAAACGCTTGAATCTGATAGACAACACTAAAATTAAGTTATCTGGAAATAATTTTGCTCTGCGGCTTTATATATTTGTTGAGCTGAGTGTTACGAAAGTAAAATAAATATAACAAAACCATTTTCAAAAAAAACGTGATATTTATTTCTACCAGTAAATTCTCCGTCGCTTAGCAAATGATATTTCGTTAATTCATTGTATATCGTCGCTGTCGTTCTAAAACCTCGTTACTACAGCTTGATTAAAGCTGTAGTTACGAGGTTTAGAACGACAATATATAACATGTTTGTGAATCGAAGAACTTCCTCACTGAAAAAGACGACCGAAATCAATATAGAACATAAACTATTAGAACCAGTAGAGGTCAGCGGAATCTTATTACCAAAGATTTGGTCGAATTGCATCTAGGCGTCTGAATTATTAAAGTAAAGCTGTCAAGGTGTTTTGCTAATAATTGAAGTGATGAAATGTATCTAATCATACTTACAATGACGGTTAATCAATTTAACTTACATCTAAGATAGTATTTTTTTACCTAATTTAATGTGATATTCGTATAGCCAAACAGGACCATTCGCATATTCCATAAAATCTGTACCTAAGAATTCGATAGGACTTAGTACAGGTCAATCTTGTTATGTTATTTCAAATCTTGCTAAGTGCCAAGATTTTATTCAGCGACCACTTTTATCAAGCGACCAAAATCAAAACTATTTTCCAAAAGTAAACTCTTTAGGAAGTAGACGTATATGATAAAAATGTTATTCGTAAATCATATATTTTTGGAACTCATTAGCGTCGTTTCGTTGACACGATGCTAATGAGTTCCAAAAACATGTGATTAAATGAGAACTATACAATGATTAAGCAATGTAAGAAACGCCTAATCTCCTAATCGGCCACCCTTTTTTGCCATCCCTTGAGTGGTATTTAAAATCGTTTACTTCCATTTTAACATGAGTATACAGCAGATATGGATTGAAATCTCCCTTAAACAATCTTCCAAAAATGATAAAAAAAAGTATTGTATTAAGCGAACATTCATTGGACGACCTAACTATTGTCGTTTAAAAGAATGGTCGCTTAAAACACATTTCCATAGAATAAATGAATAATTGATTCGATTGCATACATTTATTATTACAGAATTCTCGCTAAATTCCATGTAATTGTGACCCTTAAGAATCGTCTCTCATTCCCACACTATACCTCCTTTTAACGTCCCTGAAGAAAAAGGCTTCGGAAAAGATTGTGGAAAATTAAGAAATTGCTTGTGTCAAGCAATTTCTTCATTGTCCACAATGTTTTCTATTAAAAAAGACAAACAAATATAAAGTTCAATCAACTGGAAATTGTTGTCCGAATCTTCTTTTGATTTGAACCAGTCCAGATTTTTGTCATTTGGAAAAGGGTTAACGAAAGTGGTCGCTTAATAGAGATGGTCGCTGGAGCAATTTCACTGTAGTAAGAGTTATTAAAAAGTTAAGTTTGAGACACTCATTTTGTCATGCCGCATGTACTATTCGTTATTCCCAGACCTTGGGTCAGCGTTTCAATTATCACTGATGAGTTTGAATATTCACAGATAATAAGAAAGGCCGAGGCGCCGACATTGAGTAATAAGACAGACTAAATGAACAATTGTCTCTACGTCTGAGGCAGCTTTGACCGGAAATTGTCGAAGACTCGTTTCGAATTAAGACAGACAATTTATCGTCGTTTGGCGTGCAAAATGTCGTAACTACAGCTTGTGTAAAGCTGTAGTTACGACATTTTGTACGACCAGCAACGATATATTGATTATAAAACAATCACTGTAATGTTGAGCGAGGTCTTCTTCTATTTAGCTATACTTCAAGAAAAAGATAAAAGAAAATAAATAGAGGGGGTGAAAGAAAATCGCAGTACAGGGCTGTGCAACAGATATTCAAGTCAACATTGGCATTTTTTTTATAGTAAAACTATTCTATCGACACCCGGCGATCATGTTTTCTAACAAGTTACAGGTTTGCATTCATCATTTTTAATGTACGGCTAAAAAATCGAAATTGCGATCTACATTCACGTGTTCTAAATCTTTGAGTTATAGAATCAACATTCACGTCTTATCTCATATATCGATGGTATTCTACGAAACCCTTGTACTTACAGCTAAGTATAAGCTGTAGTTACGATGATTTCGTCGGTTACCCACGATATTTTGAATGAAGAGCTTAAAAGTCCACATCAAGCCAACAATACACCGATTCTGCAAAGATAAAGCTAATCCTGCTCAAAGGACCACCTCTATTAAGCAACCACTTTCATCAGGAGAGTACAATTGAACTTTCCTTTCGAAAACCATTATCTCTTAACCCATTCACACATAGTGACGCTTTTGAACGCCCCTCAAGAATAATAATTGGGAAAGCATTGTGTAAAATGAAGAAATTGCTTGTAACAAGCAATTTCCTTATCTACACACTGTTTTCTACCCAGAAAGATGAAAAAATCTAAAATTTCATTAACTTTAAACTGTCGTCTGCAACTGCTTTCAATTTGGACCAGTCTTAAATTTTGCCGTCTGGCAATGGGTTAAGAATCGGACGTATCTGTAAAAGAAAAAGATAACAAAACGTGTATTAAGCGACCATTCTCTCAAGATACCACTTTTCGGTCGTCTCTTGGGCGTATTTCAGGAATATTACAAGCTCTGTCTGCAAGTTCATCTTCTAGGTAATTTTAGCTCACACGAGCATATATGTTCGAAATGACTGGGCACATGAATAAACTTTATTGTAGAGAACTCCTTCATAAGCATGCTATACAACCCGTTCCTATCAATCCCGCTTTTAAAGAACCTTTAAAAAAGGCTTTGGTAAACATTGTGGACAATGAAGAAATTGCTTGTAACAATGTTTTCTACCCTACAAAGGCAAAAAGGATTACTTTTCAAAGCAATGATTTGCTAGCTTATAGTACTTTCAGTACCTTGTTTTTCAGTGTAGTGATTGAACATACATGTAGACAAATACCTCTTTTTGCAGGTGACTTGTGTGGGGTCAACTGTCGTTAATGGAGCTTTACGAAGCCGAAATTGAAGGATCGCCGGCCACGCCCACTGACCTCCAACAGGAAGAACGGCGTAATTTTGTAAAGTTTATAGACAATAACGTGTCACGCGAAAGTCAAATGGTTGGTTCGCGCCCTAAGCTTCATAAGAAGTGCTTTACTTATTTTGAGTTTGACATTGGCACCAGTGAGGTTAAAACTTTATGTCACTTGGTCAAATCTTACAAAAAAATATATGTGTATCTCAATTTTGGCCTTAATTTCCTGAAATTTTATCAGAATGGTTATCTTCATGATATCGCGGTGAAGTTTGATTTCGAATCAAATTGGGTTAGGCTAATCTTAGAAAAATCATTGGTTCATTTCTTGCTTAAATATCATTTGGTTGATATGTTTGCCTAATTATTATTCATGTCAATGTTGATATTGGGTAGCATAGAGTGAATAAGTATGCCATCAAGTCAAATAAAAGAAACAAATTGCGTGCTTGTAGAGATACTGGGTAATACACTAGCTCATTAGGTTGAATCTTAGAAAAGACTTGTATACACCCTAGAGTCAATATTTTTTGTACAAAAGTCTTGATATCTAGTCAGTATATTCATCTGCATAATATATCAATCAATTTCAAAATTAGGTCTCGTGGGGTCAAAGACAAGGTCACTCAGTCAGATATCAGACATCGTGTGCGCTTTGGAGGCCATAGTTTTATAAAATACGTTGATATTTGTTCGGAATATTCGTCGCCATGGTGTTTCCATATGGTTCGAGATTGGGTCATATGGTGTCAAAACCAACGTCACCCCTAAGAATCTAAGAACAATTTTGTGGGCACATTAGGGGCCATATTTTTGGCTAATATGGCTCAGTGATATCTTAGTCTAGTTCGATATTGAGACACGTGGGGTAAAAAATTAGGCCACAATGTATAATCTTAGATTACTATATATGCGCTTTGGAGGCCACTTCTTTGCTCAAATATCATGAAATTTGATCAACACGGTGGTCTTCATGATATCTCGGTAGAGGTCAAGCTTAGGTTACATGGCATCAGAAACTTTGTCACTAGGCTAAAATCTTAGGAAAAAATGTGTGCGCTAGAGAAGCCACAGTTTTGCTCACAAGTTATTGGGTCACATGAGGTTGAAATCTTGTGTGCACACTGGCGGGCACATTTTTGTTCTCGAATGTCTCGATATTTTCTCAAAATAATTGTCTCTATTACATTATAGTCAAATTTAAAGTTTGGGCACAAAGGATCAAGAGCTAGGTCACTATGTCAAATCTTCAAAAAAAACTTCTACTTATTGTATATTACCTTAACCCATTCCAACACAGCAAAATTTTAGACTGGTCAAAATTGAAAGAAGCTGCAGACGACAGTTTCAAGTTGATGGAATTTTTATTTTTTTTTTTTTTTTTTGTCTTTTGGATAGAAAACACTGTGGATAATGAAGAAATTGCTTGATACAAGCAATTTCTTCATTTTCCACAATGTTTTCCAAAGCTTTCTTCTCGAGGGGCGTAAAAAGGAGGGATTGAGTTGGAATGGGTTAAAATAGGATAAGAATATATTTACAGATTTAATTTTGAAGACAAGACTTTGATAACGAGTCACTTTGAAGTAAAATAAGGCCACTTGGTCTAATTTACTTCTGCAGTTATCGAAACAGAGTTTTTTTTAGGGCTGCCTCCCTAAGAATCTATACCGATTAGTACAGAGGAAGTGACTAGGGCTATATTTGGCCTCTGCCTGGTCTCTATCTATTTCAGTTAGAACAACAAGTCCTTTAACAATCTAATTGTCTGAAAACAAAATGCCCGGGACTTTGTTACTTTGTAGGTAGCAAGTACTGGCGTACCTCTACCAAGTTTATTTATATGGCAATCCCCGGGTCATAATTTGGCTCAGTTCTGGCTAATCGCATTTGTTATGGACACAAAGATATTTTTTCTGAAAAAAAAAGGCTTGTTAACTTGTATGCTACTACTCCAAGGTGCTAATACACAATGTGTTCATATGATTACACCAGGCTAATATTTGGATCACGGCTAGACAAACCCTATTTCACATAGAATAGAATATAAACGACAGAAATATCCTGATTGATTGAATGGATTGAATGTGGTTTATCGCCGCTTTTGACAGTATTTCAGTTATATCACGGCGGCTCACACCAGTACTACCACTACATCATTTCCTAGCCTCCAGCTGCTATCTTACTTAAGTTTACGATTATCCACCCATTGGTGAGAGACAAATGTCGGAAAGAATATGTGCCGCCGCCGGGAATCGAACCACTGACTTCCCATGATTGAAGATTAGGAGTCTGACAGAAATATCCTAAGAAACCAAAACTGTTTTGTAGCAGGCTCGATACATATACTAGTGGACCTTCTCTAATTTTGCGTCCGGCTGGGCATGTAGACCTCAATGTCATTATACACTGAAACTCGAAGATTTTTTTTCATCTCTTGAAACTAAAGGCATAGACTTTTGGTTATTGGTATGAAATATTTTATAAGGGACTTTTACCAAGTCTTTTCAATAGATGACACATGGAAAATATTTTTGAGTCCGCTCGGGCTCGCCCCATTGTATAAACAAACATTAAAGAAAACTATTGAATACCTACTTCTCATAAACAAATAGATCTAGAGATTTGGTATGTTACACCTTCTAATGAAACTTTCATAAGTTTGTTTTATTATATACATACGGTTATTCTAGCTCTTCCCGGACAAATCCTATTTTACATTCTTAAGAACCATTTTCTCTGAAACCAAAAGGTCTAAACATTCATATTGGTTGCGTACTAGTTCATATATGCACTTCAACCCGAGTGTAGATTGTACATTCAAAGAATACGTATATAAACCCGAATTGCATACCCAAATATGTTTTTAAAAACGTGATTATATATAAATATAGCTCTACGCCAAAACAGGTCGAATTTTAATTTGAATGCCGATTGCATAACTTTACAACGAAACAGGTCGAATGCAAATCTGCATGTCGAGTGCATAGTTTGAGACCCAAACTTGTCGAATGTGAAGCTAAATGTCGATTGAGTACCTTTAATAAAAAATATACTCAGAAAATCTTGTTTCGCCTGTCAATTAGTTATCTTCCCATTACTTTGGGTCACATGCAAATGAAGTCATGCGGTGTCGACATTCGAATTCCGTGATTTCTAAAAATAACCTAGAAAAAGAGTCACTGTAAGCCTATCAGATTATCGCGAAGATATTATTTGACTCAAATGATTAACGTCCGTTTGAGCGTTTTGTTTAAACATTAGGCAAATTTATCTTATCAAGGTTTAAGAAACATCGATACCTCTCTTTAAAGTTATATAATTATTATTACTAAATTGTGCTTTTTTGTTACGTATTTCTGGGATTTAGTTCGCTTGGCATGCTAAAAAATCTGTACATTCGGCATCAAAGCTATTCGATATTATGGGATTTAACTAAGAACATCAAGAAAGAGACTGGTAACGCAGAACACGAGAATATGCAATTACTGGAAAATCAGAAAGGTAATGAGAAATTTGACGCACAAATTCTTTGAATGAACTAGATTAATTCGAAATAAGTGACATGTTAAGAACATGTTGGGAAAATTGTAAACGGTAAGTATAGTGAATTTTCTTTATGACAACTTGGGTTAATCGGCGATTATTCTCGACGAAATTAGGATCTTCAAAATGTTGAAATGATTTCATGCCCATCGTCTGGCTCTCTTTGAGGAGAAATATGTTTGGGTACTTACAAGTGTGGCTCAAGATCTGGATCTGCAGCTACAATTTTAAGTACCAAAACATATTTCTCCTCAAAGAGAGCAAGACGATGGGCATTGAATCATGTCCTAACTTTAACACCATGCGTTAAGCTTTAAATAGAAACAAACTGAATTATTCATTTTTCTTCTACAAGTTGGCATTATATCAAACGATTACGAAAAATTGCAACAACATTGTCTATATACTTTCAGAGATCTCGTTAAAACGATTACAACAAACTTTTAACAAATGGATTTTCAGTTATATAAATAGCGAATCTTCCTAGATTCCAGACGAACTTGCATTGACGAATTGGATTAGGCTAACCTAAAAAATACATTGAAACGTCTAAGAAAAAAACATTGCAACTAAAATCTAAAAGCTGACTTGAAGAGCCTTTCAACTTTCATCAAAACTGGTGATCAATTAATTCTAGAACGTTAAGCAGTTGCTCTCTGTATCCATATGCTTTAAAAATGATGGATCCGTTAGAGAAAAGCAGGGTGAAAGCTGGTGATTAGATAAAAATGCAAGGTTTGACAGAGAAAGATGAATGTGATTTCATTATATGAACTGCAGACTTTAACTAAGACATTTTTGTTCTCATTAAGAAGCTAATAAGGATTTTGAAGCGTTGCAATGCTGAATACGGTAATCTTTTTCGCTTGTAAATCGCAGGGACATTAGATGGGACTCTGTTGAACAAATTTATTTTCAACAGAAAAATGTCTGATGCAGCTAGACTGTTATAAAATCTGTTTTTATTTCTATCAGATTATTTCTTAACACTTTCAAACTCAAGGTGATATTTTTTCCATATTTGGGTTATTATATTGCTGTAATCAAAACACGAATGTATCTTCTACTTTCCAGTATTTTTAAGAGTGGCCGTTTGTGTGTGTATGTGTGTGATGCAGAAGATAAACTTTGCATAAGTTAATCCCTCTAATTACCGAAGCCCTGGTTACCTATAATAGAAATAAAGAACGTTTAAGAATTTAATTATTAGCTTCGTGCTATTTTTCTATTTCTCTTGGTGCATGAACGGGCCGTATTTATCACGCATTTGCTTGTATAAATCATTTCAATGAAAGATAGTTTTGTATGGTCTCCCCCCACCCCTAGAGCTGTGACCTTTACCTTGGAACTATGTGAATATTTTTTTCAAATAGCACATCGATAAATAATGGAGAATAATTGCATAAAGAAATTTCGAAATCAAACCATAATTGAAGAATCTATGCTCTGGAAATGCTTAATCTTCACGTTCGACCTTGAGCTGTGGTCTTGACTTTGTAGCTATCTGAAAATTTATTTCAAATTTCACATCTACTTATAACAGAGAACTGTTGTGTGAAGTTGATTTAAATTCCATATATAATTATAGAAACTGTGCTCCAGACTTTGTTATTTTCATTATTTGACCTTGAGCTGTGAACCTTACCTTCCATCCGATTTTTTTCAAGAGTCACATCTTCACATGACCGAGATCAATTGTGCCAAGTTGTATTGAAATCCTTCTTTAATTGATGGAGCTATACTCCGGACATGCTAAATTCTAACTTTCGACCTTGGGATGTGACCTTGACCTTGGATCTATCTGAAAAAAAAATCAAATATCACATATACTCAGGACAGAGAAAAAATAACGCAAAGTTATTTCAAAATTAATCCACAGCTGAAGGATCTATGCTCTGAAAATTCTTAATATTTATGCTCGACAACATTGAGCAGTAACATTGACCTATGAGTTATCTGAAGATTTGTTTCAATTTGCACATCTACTCATGATAAACACCACTTGCAAACGTGTTTTGAAATCAGTCCATTATTGAAGAAGATATACTCTGAAAATGTTTAATTCCAACGTTTGACCTTGAGCTGTGACCGTTACCTTGGAGCTCTCTGAAGACTTGTTTGAACTTGCACATCTACTCATGCTAAAGAATAATTATGTAAAGTTATCTCGAAATCAACCCAAAATTAAAGGAGCTATATTCTGAAAATGCTTGGCTTTGAGCTAGGACCATGACCTTGGAGCTATCTGATTTTTGTTTCAAATGGTACATCTACTCGCAATAGAGAGCAATTGTGCGAAGTTATTTTGAAATCCATCCATAATTGAAGGAGCTATGCTATTAACAAGGTCAATCTTAACCTTTGACCTTGAACTGTTACCTTGACCTTGAACCGGGAAAATGCATCGACGTTTTATCATAGAAAATTCACATGTGAAGTTTCATCCAATTCGGCCCAAGGGTTGTGGAGATATTGGGGCGGACAGTCGGACGGAAAAAGCGTCGGCTTCATGCTCCCAGAAGGACGATCATAAAGCTCCTGTTTCCCTAGAATACAGCTCCAATTTGGACTTTACTTGGCAGAACTGTTCTTAGGTGACACATATCAAAACTTCTAAAAAAAATTGTTGATTTGTGAAAGAGTGCTTCATTTAATTTTAATTTGCGATGAAACGGGACATGACAGGACAAGACTTACCAGACACAGAGGTATCATTGAAAAGTTATTTTAAGATCTTCTTTTCCCAAACCTTTGTTTGATTTTGGACCAAATTTGGCAAGAATGTTCCTTGGATGACCCTCTTTAAGTATGTTCCCTGCGCTTAGATTCCTGGAAGTTGTGCGTGGCAGGACAAGGATTATCAGACAGGACAGGGATTATCACAGTAAAAAGAATTATGAAAGAATTATCTAAATTTCTTCCTCTCCCAAACCACTTTGACCTTACCCAGAAAGAATGTTTTTGGAGACACTTCACATGCTTTGTTCATGATTTTTTATTCATGAAAAAAGGGTGTGTTGAGGCGGTTCAGACTTGATACAATTTTGAAATGATTTCTAAAAAACCTACTTCTCCTAAATCACTGGACCAGTTGTGACTAGTTACCAGAGTGCACCATTGGTAACCTTCACAAACTGTTCATTAAAATTTGATTCGAGAAAAACTTGGGAGCGGCCGGGCATTGCATATAATACTCAATCAGTGGGCCAATGTAGATCTACCTTGGCAGTGTTGTTCCTTAAATGGCCCTTTTAGAAATGTTTTGTGTAATTTTGATGCAAGAAACAATAGGGCCTCGCTAGTGAGGTAAACGGTATCACTAAATAATTGTTTAAAAATCTTCTCCTAAATATTTTGCAATACTATCCATTGAGGCAACTTATTTAAAACAAGGAGCGGACCACTTCGGTCTGATCCTATTTACTTCCTCTCGAAGATCCTTAGTAATTCCTTTTCTCATCTCAGCTTTTTCAATGAAAAAACTATCCTTAGAATTGTACAACCATTCTATGAATACACTTTTACTTATGCTAAATATAAAATCTTATTGGACAAACGAAGATATTTTAAATTGATAGAAGGAGCTCAATCGATAAAAGAAAATATCCATATTCATATTTTCAAATCAATGTGTGTAAGTTACTTTTCTGTGGAGATTTGTTTTGAAAAATGGCGTCTTACCATTTTTTTGCACTAAGGTCCCTCTTCATACTTATCTGAGCCAAAACAATAGTTCACTGCTGCCGATGCTCGCTAACTGCTGACGATGATCGCTAGATCTCCTTGCAGCACCTACGTAACGTGCCTTCCGTAACCGGAAGACAGTATCGCATTCACCCACATCCTCTCCAAAATATGTCAGGAAAAAGCATTTAACCCATGTCCGTTTACCGATGATACTTTGGACAAAATCCGATGAATAACGGTTTCACGTATCCCGATCAAGAAGAGCAATTTGCAGATGAGTGTCATTCAGCGAAACCATTTTGGTGAAAGTTCAATCCTTATCTGGAATAGGAAAATAGTGGACCATCGAGTAACTGCATTATTGTTTACTTTGATACCTCTGAAGCTGAATTTAAGCAGACATTTTATGCAACTGGCCCTTACAAAATTTACCACTAAGCTGTACCCTTTGTTTTTGTAACAGAAATTATCTCGGCTATTCAAACTTTACTTCACGTCAGCAAAGAATCGTGCTTTAACACAGACAGAATAAATAACCAGAAGTACCCTTATCCCTCTTATTCTGAATATCTAGATAGTAATGTTGGATGCACACTTCTTAATGCAGGGTAAAGTTTTTCATCGGATTAGAAAAAAACCCAAATTATTATGTAGGTATGATTACTAAAAACAAAACTTCAGAGTGGCATCTGGTGAAAATAAGCAAACGAAACGTTGATAGTGTAACATTTCGTCTTTCGCCTTTGTTATCAATTGACCAATTGCTGACCCCTTTGACCACATCAATTTACCCCGACAGGAAGTCCCGCTCCGTTTTTAAACGGCGTTATTTGGCAAAATTAATGTCCAGTGCACTTACCAAAAAAGTAGAAAAAAAGGTTGGCAACCTAAACGTCGAAGCTACAATATTTAAGTCGCCAAACCAACTAAAAAAGTTTAATAAAATGACGTCCAATGTCGGAGAAAAAAACTCATTTCTGGTCTATATGAATGATTTCATTGGTCAACTGGTTATTTGATTGACAGCCGCGATTGGTTAATTATGACAATAAAAATATTTCAAACTTTTTTCATAAGCCGAAGATAAATCCAAGCGAGTTATATGTAAATGACAGCTGTCGTCAAAATACTAAGATGTTTTCTCATCACCGTCTAGAAAGGTTGGTTCAAATAGAGTTCATCTGGAGTTTCCATCTTTATACCTGCAGAAGTGCCAATCGTATTGAAAGTCTACGCGAAGATTTCATGTTACCTTTTGGACTTAAAAAGCCCATTCAACTTTACAGCTCTTCGGTAAAATGACTCCCCTGCTGCTAAGCTGTTAATGGCTTTGAATTAAATAACTAAAAGCGATTTTGAAGTGAATCTGACTTGCCGACACCTTGATATGAAATAGTTTATAAAAATTTAAAAAGATTCAGTTTCAATTAATCAAATATTCAAGTTTAAAAATTTGAAGTACAAAATTACACATTCAAGAAGTGGTAGAAATCGTGGAATTGTGTCACCCAAATTTATTTTCCTATAGCAAGGAATGCGGCGGCACATATTTTTTCTGACATTTGTCTCTCACCAATGCGTGGATAACCGTAAACCTAAGTGGGATAGCAGCTGGAGGCTAGGAAAGGATGTAGTGGTAGTACTGGTGTGAGAAATACCAGGAATCCATCGTTAGGTGCTCCAGCCGCCGCGATATGACTGAAATACTGTTAAAAGCGGTGTTAAAGTCCTATTAATAAATCAATTTAGGAAGGAATGATTTGTTTGTTTGTATTTAACTGTTATTCAGCATCCGCTACACATCACCTGTTTACAAACAAAACTCTTTAAAATCACAATATTTGCGAGTGTGTTGTTCTAATCATTTAGCGCCGCCGTCATAGCGCAGTCGGTAACGCGTCAGACTCCTAATCTTCAATCATTGGATGTCATGGGTTCGATCCCGGCTGTGACATATATTCTTTCCGACATTTGTCTCTCACCAATGGGTGGATTATTGTAAACCTAGGTTAGATAGCAGCTCGAGGCTAGGAAAGGATGTAGTGTCAGTACTGGTGTAAGAAATACCAGGAATCAATTGTTAGTGCTCCAGCCGCCGCGATATGTCTGAAATACTATTAAAAGCGGCGTTAAACCCCATTCAATCAATAAACTTATCATTTAGCGTCTATAGATCGCTTATCAAGTGATCTCGCTTTGTTTTTGTTTTCTTAGCTATTAAATCTAAACCTTATAACTTACATTAGGTCGCAAAACCAATAATTTTCATTTTTATTCCATGCTACTTGCCGTAAATTTTGCAAAAACCGAAGATGGACTTCCTTTCGGAACAAGTAACAAGCAATTTCTTCAAAGTCCACAATGTTTTCTACCCAACGAGGGAAATGTTTTCTAAATTCAATTCCTTCCTTGCTTTCAGTACTTTCATTACTTCGATTACATATCCGTCGTCCGTTTCCAAGTCTGGTATTAAGACAGATGTTAATCTTATACAACTTGTGTTTTAATTTCCGGAATTGCAGAGGAAGTACTCGATTCTTGTTTTGATTGCTGCAATTTCTCCCAGAAATACAAAATCGGCTTAATTACGTTTTTGATATAATCAGGATAACCAAAGAAGTCAGGACCTGAAATAGTCTTTAAACGGTTCCTAAAAAAATACTTTGCAACCCGATCCTAAGTTTGTTAATATACATAGTTCCAAATATACATACTACCAAAAGACCAACCAAGTTTATGTGCCAGGAATAAGTGGAGATAGTAGAATGTATATAACGTCGATGTGCGAGCAAATGTTGTATCTACAGCTTCATTAAATCTGTCGTAAGGACATTTCGATCTTGAACCGACGATATAATACATTCACAACCTTAGCGCACACAATTTAAATGCCGACATATATGAATACAGTTACCGCAGATCTTTGTCAGCAAGTCTTTGAGAAAATGACAAAAACCAATCATATTTCTCATAATCATATACAGTTACTTTTTTATTGCTCATTAACTCAGACCCAAACTGTCATTTCGTTCTTCATTTTCCATATTGTTTTCCAAAGCCTTTCTCTCGAGGGGCGTCAAAAAGGGTCATTGTGTGGGAATGGGTTAAAATAAATTTCTCCGCCCTACATTTCACTGCTCTAAAATATTCCTAGACGAAATTTGTCTTTTACAAGTCAACAAGTGTATACTTCAGGGATAAGCTATCTATGTCTTGTATTTAATATAATAAATGGCTTTATCACTTACTTTTCTCGGGACATGCTTACATTTGTAGTTCATGTTTAGGGCTGTTGGAATATCATAAATGGCGATTAAGAATTTAACCCTTGTCATGCTGAATAAAATCCTTGCCTCAATTTGCATTAAAATCAAAAGCCTGAAAGCACTAGAAGAAATATTCAAGGGTCAAAATTTAGTTCGAGAATTTTTTCATTAACCAACTCTAGGTCGAAGGAGTCAAACAGGAGGTGTAGACTAAAATCAGACTGCACTTATGTGCAAGATGTTCATTGTCTATACCTCCTGCCAAAACAGGAACATTCCAGGTTCAGCATGATAAAGAATTTAACATTATCGTTCAGAGAATCAATCGAGTCATTTTCATCGAATGCGGACAATTCGTGTATAATACTTGTTTCATAGACTCTTCTTGCTTTTATTATCCATTTCATTTTTTAGCTAAGCAGTTTTGATACCTAAAGTTCACAGACGAAATTTTGAGGTCTTCTCAAAGTTCAACGGGTGAAAACTGCCATTGGATGCTTAACCACTAAATCCATTTAATGACTACGCCATAAAAAGTAGTTCTCATGTATAATGCAAACTCTATTCAAATTTCAGAGAGCTCTTTCACAGGCATGCTAAGTAAGGCTTCCCAATCAATTCCGCTTTTTAATCATCTCAAGAAAAAAGCTTTGGAAAACAATGTGGACAATGGAGAAATTTCTTGTTACAAGCAATTTCTTCATTTTCCACAATGTTTTCTACCCAACAAGGGAAATATTTCTAAACTCAACCAACTTGAAATCGTCGAATGCAACTTCTTTTAATTTGAAGCAATCTAAGATTTTGTCGTGTTGTAATGGGTTAACTCCTTGGTTACTTTAAACTCGTTTATTTATTATGATAACCTTTAGCCAAAGAAGAATTCTTGATAAAACTATGTATTGCTAGCTTACAATACTTTCAGTACTTTGATTTGAAAAAAAAATGAGTACCAAGAATTGACAGACCGCGGCTATCGATCAATCAACCAATCATATTGTTCATTGAGACCGGAAGTGAACTTTGCACTCAAACATTTGTCGACAGTGATGTGAAGTATTTTGTTGGTGTGGTGAATAAACTGTGGTAACGACAACTTTCTCAAGTTGTGTAACAACGTTTGGTCACCATTTTTTTTTTTACTCATTTGATACAACCTACTGGCCAAAACTCTCTCAAAATGTTGCCGTTTAAATTGGATTAGTACTTCCTGTTGGGGTCCATTGTGTGAGGCTAGCGATGCGCTAATTCGCGTGCAACAGAGGTAACCTACATAAGTATATTATAACCATATATGTGTATAAAGATAAAAGAGCATTGAAAAAAGTCCTTCCGGATGAAACATACAGACAAAAGGCTAGTACGGTATGGATGTTTTATAGTCTCTGTCGGTTTTTTTAAAGTTCCGCTAAGCGTCGCTTTCACAATTACGCCATTGCATGCATTTATGTGACGTCATTTTCGGTATAATAAGAAGGAGTTATCATATGGCTTAGCCCATATACTTAATCATTTTACTAGTATAACATCACTCACGTAATATAAAATATTTAACTGGTGTATTACACTGTCACGTCGTTGGTCATGCTATTTTTACAACTACTGAGTTTACAACTGTCGCCTTTTTTCCATCTTTTTGTGATAAAGAGAACAGGAACACTTATAGATCAAGTCTCTGCTAGGTTCAATAAAGTTTAGTGGTGGCATATAGTATAAGGTTAGGTCAATATTAGAATTATATTACTTTGGTTTAGGTCAGATTGCGTCGGACAAGTCGTTTGATTAAAGTCTAGCTGTCAACTTGATTCATTAATTATTGCTATTTGATGAAGTAGATGTAATTTAGTTACTGTGTTGACTTCTCATTTTGTAATGATTTAATGTTTAGTGTCGTCTATCAAAAATGGGCTTTCTGATTGGTCGAAAAAATTATGAATAACTCCATGAACAAAATTTATAGCACGCAGCTATTTTGTATGCTTCCGCACGAAATAGTTCCATAAAAATGGTATTAAAAGATGAAAGATGTTTTGCTTTTTTTCACTCTTTACTATTAAATCATAAGAAATGAAGAGAATATTTTTTTTTTGTTTTCATGGAGGTATGATCCGAAAAACCTAATCACACTTATGTATGAATCTGCTTCGCGTATTCACACAGTGTGATTAGTTTTTTCGGTTTATACCTCAAAGAAAACAAAAAATATTCTCTCCGTCTCTTAAAAACTACATTTTATGTAAACAAAATATCTTTTCATACTCTTCAGATTGTCTTTCTATAGCTATTTTCGTTTTCAGTTAAAAAGAAAACCTAATCACATTTATGTATGAATCCGCTTGGCGTATTCACACAGTGTGATTAGTTTTTTCGGTTTATACCTCAAAGAAAACAAAAAATATTATCTCCGTCTCTTAAAAACTACATTTTATGTAAACAAAATATCTTTTCATACTCTTCAGATTGTCTTTCTATAGCTATTTTCGTTTTCAGTTAAAATTTTCTGTTTAATAAAATGACAAAATATAATTTCTAGCGATAAAATGTTATACGCACAATAGAAAATAGCTCTTAATCGGAAATTTATCGTTAATGCTTTGCACATGAAACGAAATGCCGTCAGCATATATATATATTAAAATGTTCCTTGAAGTTATTATTCTACAAAATATACTTCAATATAACTGATCAACATTCCTATAATTACTGGACAATCAATTAACTTTTTCTATACTGTTAATAGAGTTTTCAGGTCTGAGGGGAAGACTTTCAATCAAGATTGAGAGGATACAGCAATGATGAAAGGCCGGATGCCTGCATTGAGTAATAAGACGGGTTTATTGAACAATTGTTTCTTCATCTCAGACACCTTTGACAGGACTCCGAATAGCATTCAAAATTGGGGTTTCATTGGATCCTTGACCTTGATACTCTATGGGTCAAACATGATTTTGAAGAGGTAAAACAACACAAAGTGCGAATCATGAGTATAGATTCGAGGGTTAACCCTTTCCTGTTTTACACAATTTTAGACCTCTTCAAAATTCAAAGGTTTTGTAGACGAAAATATAAAGTGATTAAATTTGAAAAATAACCATTCAGTAGGGTAGAAAATTTTGTGGAAAAAGAGGAAATTGCTTGTTACAAGCAATTTCTTCTATTTATACAATGTTTTCTCAATTGAAAATTCACAGGGACGTAAAAACCAGGGATTGAACAGGAAAGGGTTAAGTGTCAACTGATACGAAGTAAGCAATTGATTTGTACAATTTTAAAAGTATATGAGGTAAATCACTCTGGGTTTAGGAGATGGAAATTTTTTGACCCTTAGAAGTTTCCCCACAATTTGGACAAATAACCCCCGTGGATGAAATTGTCAAAATAGGATATTTGCTATTGTTTTAGGGTCAAGGTTGGTTAACATTTCAAACCCAAGCCCCGCTTAGACCGCGATCGCAAATTGCCTTCATTGATGTTATTGCCAACGTATTACTAGTACTTGAAGTTTGAAATGTTATAGTTTAATATCATTACACCATTAGTATTACTTTTTGACATCGTTTCAAAGCGGTCTCTTAACCTGTGTCATGCTGAATAATTTTGTTTAGAAATGCATGTAAATCAAAAGGTTGAAAGCACTGGTAGTACATGCTGGTCGATCACTAATACTTCTTTTGAAAATAGTTTCCATAAACAATTCTGGTTTGAAATGGATAGACAGGGGGTGTAGAATAAGATCAGAGTGCACTCATGTGCATAACTCTACTCAGTTGTTTTGCGAAGTTATTTTCTTTAACTCTAAATGATAGGATTATGGCTTATTGTAAATGTAATAGTATTTCAGATGCCCAGTTTGGTTTTAAAAAGGGATGCTCGACAACTGATGCTGCCTTTGTACTCCAATCTGTAATTGAACATTTCATTAACTATAAAAAGAGACTCTATATTGCTTTTATCGATTTGAAAAAATGTTTCGATAGTATTAATAGAAACGCTTTATTTTACAAATTATTTAAACGGGGATTTGGGGGGCAAAACTCTACGCATTATAAAGTCTATGTACGACAACGTTAAACTAGAGTCAAACATTGTGGTAAACTATCGGATGTATTAGAAATCCCCTCGGGCTTAGGCAAGGGGAGGCAATGTCGCCAGTCTTGGTATCTTTATTTCTCGAGGACTTGGAGTTGTCGTTACTGTCCAATAGTCCATCAGGGGGTTATCCTAGATGAACTTCTTATTTTTCTTATTTTATTTGCAGACGATATGGCTATTTTAGCTGAATCTCCTTCTTATCTACAGCAAAATTTAGATTCTCTTTTGAATTATTGTAATACCTGGGAATTAGAAGTCAATTCAACCAAGACAAAGGTTATGGTTGTAAGGAAGTCTGGTCGTATACGTGAAAACGAACTGTTCTGCTATAATGGCAATATTTTGGATATAGTAGACCAGTTTAACTACCTTGGTACAGTAATCTCATGTAATGGATCCTTTGCGAAAAATATTGAATATTTGTAAGGCAAGGGACTGAAATCTCTAAATGCCCTGTTAAAAAACTGTCAAAAATTCCCGCTGAAACCAAAAATATTATGGCAACTTTTTGATTCATTTGTGGGCTCCATTCTTGGGTACTCTTCCGAAATTTGGGGCTTTAGTAAAACAAAATCATTAGAAAGAATTTATGTCAAATTTTGTAAGAGAATGTTAAGCACTTGCACAATGGGTGTATATGGAGAATTAGCACGGTATCCACTTTATATAATGCGTTATTTCAAAATTATACAATACTGGTGTATACTAATAGGAACCGAAAATATCATTTTGAAGAAAGCTCTTGATATCAGTTTATCAGGTTTTTAATCAAGGATATTTGACATGGTCCTCAAGAGTCAAGCAATTGTTGGATTGTTACGGTTTTTCATTTGTTTTTGATAACCCCGACACTGTGTCTCTTAAAATATTTCCATACATTTTTAAACAAAAAGTAATTGATTGTTTCATCCAGGAATGGCAAGGATCTCTAGATAGTAGTCCAGTTTTAATGGAGTTTAAACATTTTAAGTCAACATTCTCTTACGAAAATTACTTAGTTATATTACCGGCAAACACTAGATTTTTCCTAACAAGAATGAGACTATCAGCTCACTGCCTTAGAATTCAAACTGGCCGTTATAGTAGCATTCATACACCCAGAAATGAAAGAATCTGCCTATATTGTAACTCAAATGACATTGAAGATGTTTTTCATTTTATATGTATATGTCCCATTTATGCACCCCTACGAAAAAAGTATATTGACTAATTCTATCACAAGAAGCCTTCTGTCTTTAAATTCAACTTACTTATGTCCACGTGTAATGTAATCACGTTAAAACATTTGGTAAAATTTATTGAACGTGATCTTCAGTTAAAAGAAAAGTCTGATAACCGCTACATTCATACGAATCAATCAGCGCAATTACAGGTAAAGTAGTGCAAGTGCACATATGTATAGCTTGAGCATTAACCATTGTTATACGCTCATCCATCTCCTAAGTTTTTTTTCGATGTCTTTATTTATTTAAAGGTATTTCCCAAAATTTTTGTCATCCCCCCCCCCCCCAAAAAAAAACCAACCACACACACACACACACAAAACAAAAAAACATGTATCATTGCTCTCTTCTTTTACCTATTGATTAAGACCAATAACTGTGGCTGAAATGTATTGCTTTGTATATGTTTGTATGGCTATGTACTTTTTGTACTTGTCGATTAATGAAATTTCTGTTCTGTTCTGTTCTGTACTGATCTTTGTCTATACCTCCTGCCAAACCCAGAATATTCCGGGTTCAGCATGGCAATATTTCTTAAAAGTTTGACATAATTGCTACTTTTTTAATCGTAAATAGATCCTATGCTGTTTTTTAACTCGTTACATTCTTCTCTGTGAGGCGACTACAGGGTTCGAACAACAATGAATTAAATGAGAATTCAGGAGTAGTTATGAATGTAATCGAACACATCTTTCATATTTGCCTCAGAACGTGTATTAAGCGACCATTCTCTCGAACGATCACCTTTTAGCCGTTTCTCGATTACTTAATCAAATTAAGATACAAAATCTAATAATCACTTCAGATCACCGACTTGGTAAATCAAACTTCATTGGTTTTATTATATAAATCATCAAATTTAAATTTGAAATAGGTTAGATGATGCCTAACAATAAAAGTTTTGTTTTTTTTTTATCTTTGACCACATTAAGAAGAGTCTATACTAGTTTTGCTACAAGTATGTGAGAAAGTTTCGTTTTCGGTATTTATGTACCAAATTCCAAATGTAATCCTTTTTGATGATATATGAGCCTTACATCTCAGAAAGTTAAATGTTCCGAAGTGTCATCCCTATTGTATCGTAAAGATCGCGTTAAGAGAGACCTTAATGGTGCTCTCGTATAAGAATTCTTCCTTGAACTTTTGACCCGTACCTGAATCTATTTCATTGGCGTCTGCGTATAAAAATTTGAATAAACACCAACAAACATTAAGAAAGTCGCCTCTTTTATGACATTGCAAGAAATGGTGTCGGTGGGTCTCTGACCACGCCCATTAACTTCCGTCAAAGCAAGTTTGACTGCAATTATAGATCGTATTATTTTTGTAACATTTAACGTGAAAGACACGAAACTAAAAGTTTAACATGGGTTAGTCATATAAATGTCATAGGTTGAGTTACCTATAGTTACCGCGTTAAAGTCGCCAAGCCAAAAATCAAACAAACAAACAAAAAATGCTTAACGCTCGATCTTTGCGTGACAGTCGTGATCCATCAATTACTAAAGCCATTTAAACTAATCTTTAGACTTTTTCTTCTTTTCCTACAATATAATTCACTATATAGGATAGTAATATTTTGAATAAAGTTCGATTTAAAGGGAGGTATCAATGTTTCTGAAACATTGATAACAAAAATTGCCAATTACCGAAAAATACACTCAAAAGGAACATTTAAAATGCATTACCTTCTAAACATTTAATACTTCAATTTGAGTCAGACTTTATCTTCGAATTTGATAGGTTTAAAGCGGCTTTTTGTGGTTATATACAAAAGACTCAGAGGAATTCCAGGTTATTTTTAGATATCACGGAATTTGGTTGTCGACACCGCATGACCTCATTTGGACATGAACCAAAGTCAACGTAAGATCACAAATTGACAAGCGACGCAACCAACATCCTAAATTATGATGACGTAGGTTTGAGCAATTTCAAACTGACTGCGGGATTTTAACGGTAATAAACAAAACGTGAAAAAATCTAAAAATAGATTTACAGCCTACGTGACTATTAGGGAAAAACCTGGTTTATTTTGATAAACAAACTATAAGTTTCGCAAAACTAATTTTCAGAATATTTTTATCAAAATAGTGTATAAATGGGAATAAGAAAAATTAAATTCTGTGACATTGAAAAAAACAGCACAACGATACCTACCTTTAACTTGTAATCCGCGACCTTTTTCAAATTAAGAAAGTCTCAATTTTGTAAGAAAGAAAGGGTCGAATTCAAGGTACGTGTAACATGATAACATTGGTATATTCTATCTGCACCAGTATAGTTCAAGTTCAAGATAATATTTATTTGATTATGGTTTCACAAGTGTATTTTCCTGTTGTTTTTTTTCTTTCTACATTGAATTATAGCCCTCAATTAGATTTTGAGGTTGAGAGATGGTAAGAATAAGAGAGAAAAAAAATGTCATTTCAAATATATTTCAATGCGCTGTCCATTAATTATGCAAAAACACTTTATATTCTAAAACCACGGATATTTTATTGTCTGTTTGCATTTTTTGTTGCTATTGTGGTGGTTTTTAGCCTGAGATTGCGTAAGCAATCTGAGGCTAAAGTTACAATACTAAAAATTCAAACCCATGCAGAGTTTAATGAGAAAACATAATGTAGAAACATCTACCGCAATCAATATGATCTTCTGTCGCATGAAAAGTAGATCGGATCTGACCATAAATTAATACGCCCGATTGAGGCGAGAAGGACGAAGGCGAGATATGACTCATTGAAAGCTGTTGGCTTGATGTACAGTACTTTCGTGTGAGTGTTCTGAATTTGGCAAAATTATAAAAACTTGACGAGTGAATGGAAAGAAAGAAAGGATTGGAATATATTAGAAATGATTAAACATATAATCATATCATTATGTGAAGAAAAAATAAGGTGTTTGTTTCATACCAAAATGATATTACTTATTCTAGAGTAACAATGTTGAAACGGTCCGGTTAGACGAAGTTGCTGTAAAAAGCTGATAAGCGAAGCTGTCGGTCTTACGCACGATTGGAATGTTTTGTTTAGCAAATTAATTGGTCATACATAGGATCATATTCGCACCGTCTGAAAACAGTTTGGTCGTGCTCGGACTTTATGTCTATATATTTTTACCTCCGAAATCTACCCAAAGGATGCAACGTCTACATACCGCTTTTGAGAGGTGTACATAATAATGTTAACCTCGTAAACGACCGCCCACCCTCTCCCACTCTCTTTATCTGAATATTATAAAGCGCATATTTACATAACGAAATTGGTCTGTGTGGTAGAATACTCACATCGCACGCAAGAGCCTCCTAGGTCGAACCTGGCTACACTCTGCTTTCCCCATCTCTCTCACTCTCTAGCTCTCTCTCTCTAGCTCCACTTGCTGAAAACCAACGAGCTTTTGTCATGATGTGATTTCCGTCCGTCCGTCCGTCAACTTTTACTTTAAAAATCTTCTTCTCAGAAAGTGCTGAACATAATTCAACCAAAACTCAACCAAAATTCACAGGAAGGATTCTTGGGTGGCCTTTATCAGATTCCTTCAAAGTATTTTGATCGGGTGAAAAATGTGTAACGATATATACATGTAAATATATCGTTACAATACCCGAAAGGGATGAAAATTATTGCTTGCAGGTTGTGTCCCCTAGCGCACAAATTCGCAGATCTTCGCATAATCGACAGTAGATTTGGGTAGAAAGTGGCACCTCCGATAATCCGACCATCAAACTTTTTCTGCCCAGATTATATATCTCCTGTATAAATATCTCAGGCTTTCAGCGCTTTGATTTGTGTGGTGAGTGTGTGTGTTCTAAAAATATTTTTTTTTTGTTTTCTATTCAATACATTTTCAACATTTCAACCTAGATTTGCTGGTTCGTTCTTCCTTTAAAAATGTGTAAATCGGTTTTCCAAATTCGGATTTCTGTTGAAGGTGTAATAAAGTCTACAAAAGAAAAGTATGTTACACTCAAACGTGTAAATGGTTTGTGCTACAAATGTGTTCTTGCGGGAAAGTTAAAATCATATAGATGTCGTTCGCTGTAATCCGCCTTTGACGCTGTTCTTCAATATTCCAACATCTTTTACAAATCAAAGTACTGAAAGTACTGTAAGCTAGCAAAGCATGATTGAATTTAGAAAATATTCCCCTTGTTTGATAGAAAACATTGTGGACATTGAAGAAATTGCTTGTCACAAGCAATTTCTTCTATGTCCACAATGTTTTCAAAAGCTTTTGTTCTTGAGGTGCTTAAAAAGTGGAATTAATAGGTAATGGGTTAATTAACATGCTTTTGACTAGGTTCTCTACAATTTGATAAGAGTTTAAAATTTTCCTGAAAAACATAAGAACTATTTTTCATAGCGTAGGCATTTAACGGATTAAGTGGTTAAGCCTCCAGTGGCAGTTTGCACTCGTTGAACTTCGGAACGACCTAAGAATTTTGTCTGTCTACTTAAGCTATCAAAGCTGACGCTTTGCTAGCTAAAAACGATGTCCTTTATTGCATTTTTCTTTCGTCACGGCCATAGCTCAGTTGGATGAGTGTCGGACTCTCAATCGCGAGATCTAGGGTTCCATCGACAAATTTCCTGTCTGACATTCGTCTCCGACCAACTGTGGAAAATTGTAAATCTAGGTAGAATGAACAACTGGAAGCTCGGAAAGGATGTAGTGGTAGTGCTGGTGTGAGAAGTGTCCTAGATGCAGCGATATAATGTTTCTATTTTTTACATGATATTTGCCATTAGTTATGAAAAATAACGCCATTTAATATCAAAGTGGACCTATCGGAGCTCGATGGGCGGAGCAAGCGATCTGTCAACAGCCTACATGTTGAGCCCAAGGAAAAGTAGTTTACTTCAAAAGAGAGTGAATATCTGAAAAAAATATATGTTTGTGATTTTATTATCTCCATAGTTTAAAATGAATACTAAATACCTGTGCATCATAATGCCTTTAGGGCAGTCCGTTATCTTTGACAAAAAGTCAAAATACAAAAGTATGCAATTTCATCGATAAAGAAAGTACAAGCTTTCTGAAGGCAATATGCTATGTGGAGTTTAGTTCTTTTAGAGATTTGTTAGTTTTTCAGAGTTTAAATTAAGACACTGTCGTTTTTTTAGGGGAAAATAACATATTTGTTTTGCGAAATTTCCGTTGCAAAGAGGAAAGAAAATAATAGCATTTCATTTGCTCTCTGTGAAGATCTACTGTGCTTAGATTTATCCTCTATATAAATCACGTTTTGACGTTACTTTCGTCATAGTTTTGTTGAAAACCGACAATTTCTAAAAAAAATCTCTAGATATGCGGGATGCCCTATGCTAACTTTAATATGTATTTTAGTGGAACCGATTTACTCCATTTAACCCATTCCCACACAGCAAAATTTTAGACTAGTCCAAATTGAAAGAAGCTGCAAACGACAATTTCAAGTTGATGGAATTTTAATTTTTTTGTCTTTTTGGAATAGAAAACAATGTGAAAAATGAAGAAATTGCTTGATACAAGCAATTTCTTCATTTTCCACAATGTTTTCTAAAGCTTTTTTCTTGAGGGGCGTAAAAAGGAGGCCTTGTGCGGGAATTGGTTAAGAGATATGACTTCGATTAGGACATTGGTAGTTTTCGATTCAATTAAATTGTTCTTACAATATGCTGATTGATTGAATGGGGTTTTGACATATTTCTTACAATTTAACAGTCATATCGCGGCGGATGGAGTACCTAAGCATGTATTCCTGGTATTTCTCTTACCAGTACTACCACTACATCCTTTCCGAGCCTTAAGCTGCTCATCCCGCATGTGTTTACGATTATCTACCCATTGTTTTGAGACTAATGTACGAAAAGATTTTCACCACCGTCGGGTATTGAACCTGGGTTCCAATGACTAGAGGTCATACTCGCTAGCATTGCGGTATGCCCGCGGCACTTACATTTTGTATTTCAAGTTTGCGAGAAACCCTGCGCGAGTAACCGGTTGATATCACGTAAATCGATATACATGTGAATTAAGATATTAATGAAAGTTTTAAATTAGAATTCTGACAAGTATTTAACTTGAAAAAAAACAAAAACAAAACAAAACAAAAAAAACAAAAACAAAAAAAAAACCACAACGCACACACACAAAAAGGACAAAGACTAATGTTTAGGTTTATCATTTGCATGTATTCCTGGACAAATAGATAAAATATAAACACAGCTTTATGGAATTAATGTACGCGAGAATAAATTAGGAATGCCAGTGATCTGGGTTTTCTCTGTAGGGAAAGGAGAAAGAATTAATGTGTAAGATTGTTCTGATCAAATTTGATTGAAGATTTAGTAATAGACCTTATCAATACACATACACAATAAAAACATATATACATACGAAGTACTTTTAAGACTCTCGCCATCGTTAATATACAAGAATGTATGTATATTAAAGCCATAAATACAGGAAACAGCTGTATATCAATAATGAGAACATGTTTTTGCACTAGGTAATATAAAGTATGTCCACATAATGCAGTACCGTCTTGCATTATTGAAGACTTCCTGTTATTTATTTGGCATGCCTTGAGTATTTTTCTTAGTCGCGTATCTTTCATATCTATATTTATTATAGTGTAGGAGCTCGGCAAAATAACGGAACGGACGATTCGCGACTGTCAAATAAATATTCAATGTGTAAGCATAAAGATATAGTGTGGTTTTAAGTTGTCCCTACAGTGCTAAGCCTCTTATTTGCGGGTCGCAAGCCCGCGAGAAATTTCCACAACGATATTAAACAGCCTTTTTTCTTTTCAAAGTTTATGGTCAGTAACGTGTAAAAATGGTCTGTTGGTGAATTAAGCGTCGTAACCACAGCTTTAATAAGCTGTAGTTACGACGGTTAAGTCGCCAAAAAATCAAAAATACTTCACATAGATGTCGGTAAATGTTGGAATTAAAAAGACCACTTTTCGTTCGATTGAATAATCAACTGACAGTCGCGAACCGTCTATTGCGTTCTTTTGCTAAGCTCAAACATTATCATAAATATAGATAAGAAACTCATGACAAGATTTGTGCATGTGAACAGATATTGACTTTCAATGCCAGTAATATTTCACGAGGTTGTAAATCCATATGAATGCAAGATAGCAAAAGGCTTTTAATGTACAAATATTACTACTTGTAATTCAGTTGACCGTCTACAATTTCCGAAACTACATTTTTACTCTATACAAAGGCTTCTGCCATAACGCAGTGGTAGCGCGTGGTACTCCTAGTCCTGGGGGCCGGGTTCAATCCCCAGCCGCGGTGAATATCCCCTCCGACATTTGTCTCCCACCAATGGGTGTATAACCGTAAACATAAGTTGGATGAGTGACTAGAGGCTCGGAATAGATGTAGCGGTAGTACTGTTGTCTGAAAGACCAGGAATCCATTGTTAGGTGCTCCAGTCGCCGTGATATGACTCAAATTCTGTTAAAAGTGGCATTAAACCACATTCAATTAATCAATATTAACTTACTCTGCACAATATAAAACGGCTCCACATTTTCGGCTCGACTGTTTTCGTAGAGAACCCGAGGTATAACTATGACCAGATCTTCGCCAGGTTTTTATCTGTCTGCGGATGAGCGCCTGCGTCTCAGTCTTTCGAAACTTTGACATTTGTTATATCTCTGGTATTACTGAACATATTTACTTCAAACTTGGAATGTATGTTCCTCGTCAAAATGTCAATTTTTAACCCCTCAAAAAGGTGGTAACTCTAGTGCATGCTTGAACGAATTATGCACCCGTTTCGATTTAGAAGTTTTACCTACTACCAAGCACTTTAAAAGTTGGTCGTTGGCATCCGCATGTGGAGCTCTTGTTTATTTCTCTGTCACAAGAAGTTTTTTCTTTTAAAAATATATACACAAAGGAAACGTCCAGTCTACTTTATTAAGGCCGCGGCACTAGCACAGTTGATAAAGCGTATGACTCCTAATCACGGAGTCCAAGGTTCGATCCTCGTCTGCGGTGGATATCCTTTCTGACGTTTGTCTTTCACGTATGAGTAGATAAACGTAAACCTCAGTGGGATGAGTTGTCGGAGGCTTGGTAAGGATGTAGTGGTAATACTCATCGTAAACACAATACACTTGAAATGTATGCAATTTGAAATTAAACCATTCTATGTGGTAGAAATCATTGTGGAAAAAGAAAAAAATGTTTGTAATAAGCATTTTATTCTTTTTCCACAATATTTTCTTAAATATGAAATCAAAGTGACGCAAAATCCAGGGCGTGTACATGATTTGTTATGAAGCTTTAAACAGGTGTCTTACATGTTGCTTAACCCATTACCACACGCATTTTTACGCGCCAAAAATATAGCTTTGGAAAACAACGTGAGAATTTCTTCTTTCTCATGATGTTTTATTTACCTGATATGGCCCTAGCTTTTTATCCAATTTGAACTTCTTTGTTTTGTCATCTGTAACCCCTTTCAAATTTGGGCCAGTCTAAATTGTCGTTTGAGATTGGGTTAAAATAAAATGAAAACGAGGCCCCGTGTGATGGTGCTATTCATCGAGCATGTTACAGGGTCCGGCAGAGTTCTAAGGAGTTTCGTCCTCTATCCTTGCACTATCCGCCGTTACAATTTAACGTCCTCATGGGGGGAGGGCGTCGTTCATACACTGTAAAAAATTCCCGTAAAATTTTACAGTAAAAAACCCGGCAGCTGGTTTCCAGGACAATCCCGTAAAATTACGGTGACATACCGTAACGCATGAACCGTAATTTTACGGGACTGTCCTGGAAACCAGCTGCCGGGTCTATCCCCGTAAAATTTTACGGGGCATTAAGACCGTTTTTCACATTCATATCAAAATTCTTCCCTTCTGCAGTAAATTATACATCGAATAATAATGTTTTACACCATTTCAACATATCTAGAGAAACATAGGCAAACATTTCCATGAAAAATATACACATTTCTTCTGTTAACAAAACAAAGAGACAAAAAAGTATTTATTGAATTGACCATGACTTATTTTATTGAATCATTCACGATTTAACAATGAAAAATTCTGATGACAATTAAATCACACAAAAGAATTATAATATTTTTAAGGTGAAGATTGAGTTCTTCTAACAGTTCTGATCAATCCTCCTCTTTAGTTTTCATATAATCTGTGTTGTTTATCTCCACTGAATTGTACCATCTTGGATTAAAGGCCGGTTGAATTTCTCCTAAAATAAAAATACCTATTAATTTATGTAAGACATATTACATAACTTATACTTCGTCCAAATATTGTGGTCTAAATTCAAGTAAAGTTTTTTGTCACACACTACTTTACATTTTTTATTCAACTAAACAGTGTTGGTAGGAAGGTTGTATTTTACGAGAAATGGGTTGTCCAGGGACAACATGTCGAGCCCGCTGATTTTTACCGAGAATGTGGTACACAGAAATTTTTTTTTTAACTTTAACCTTGACCTTGGAGGTATCACAACACACGATTCGCATGACACTAGCACTCACCAAGTAGAACAGCCGTGCCAAGTTACTTTAAATCCATCCATGAATATAGAAGTTATACTTCAGACAAAGTTAATTTTATTGTTTGACCTTCAACTATGATCTTGACCTTGGAGGTATCACAACAAACGGTTCGCATGACACTAGAACTCAACAAGACGAACAACTGTGCCTAGTTATTTTTAAATCTATCCATAAATGTAGAAGTTATACCCGAGACAAAGTTTCTTCAGTAAGATGACTCGAATAGTATCACATTAAATGTAAAAAAGTGCATATTTTCTTTAAAAAATCAGCCATGTGAACTCATAATTCAAGTGATAGAAATAAAATGTATACATTTCAACCTTGTTCAATCCTTGGCCAAGATTATATAACTTACCTATAAGGGGGATTTCAGTCTGCATTCGCCATGTTGATAGCAAGATGGGGTTAGGGTAATAATTAATACTTTTGTAAAAACTGGTCATCATACACCATGATACACTCAGGCAAAGCCAGAACAACTAATCCTGAAATACAGAGTTTACACATGGGCACCAACGAATTATTTCTATATATATTATATCTATTAATCTATATTTAATCATTTTTTTTACCTTTAAAGAGATTTTTACTAACTACGTGTCTTAATAACCAAACAAATAAGTTTTCGATAACTGTCAAAAATACGAAAAGTACCAGTAAAAAGACGGGGTTCCCTGTTAATCGCCTTTTTTTTTATTTGACTGGAAAGAGTATTACAAAGCGTATATCTATATCCTAACGTTTGCCATCAAAGCTTCAAAACTATTCATATGTGTAACAAACATGTTCATATCATTCAGTCAAAACACAGATATTGCATGATAGTAAACGGTAATGGGTGGGGTAATATGAAAAATAAAAGAGCAGAATAAAGATAGTTACCTTTCTCAGTTGCGTTCTTTAACTATTTAAAAGGTGATGTCGATCATACCACAACTTCTTTTAACTCCATCTGAACTCTATCGACCTAGATCAACGCAAGCATCCAAATTCGATTCGGAATAAGTGACAGTTGTCAGCAAAATGTCTGCGGTGTTCAAATTAGTTTACCCATAATGCAACATTTTACGGTCAGATTCTGTATTCGGAAAATACGGAACAAAACCGTGACGAAATTACCGTAAAAACGACAAAATTTTACGGTATTATTTTACAGTGTATGGACATGCGTTACGGTAGCGACGATAAATTAACGGAATATACTATTTTTCGCTGAAAGAGACGGAAAAAAAACACACACGAAAACCTGCTTATTTTTCCGAAATTTCCTGTTTCACATGCAATTGGTCATCGAAAACCTCTCAGCTGAAATCATAATCGGTTTGGAGGACTTCTCGGTTTAATGAATGCCTTCCGTATACGAGAAAAGGAGACTGGCGAAATCCTTATTACCTTTCTTAATGAGAATGAAATAAATGAATCCAACAACTCAAATAATGAACTCACATCCATCTTTCACTGTCAAACCTTTCTTTTTATATAATTGAAGATTGCTGTGAATTCAAGCTGACGGGTCACTGGCAAAACCAACTGAATTCCGGCATGGCAGTTACTATTTGAAAGCAAACGATATACGTTTGCAAGGTGCTTGCCGGGGGATATCAAATATGGCAATCAATTAGTGGGCGACTTAAACGTCGCAAATGCAGCTTGAGACGGCTTATATGTAACTGTTTCTGCGCTGAAGTGTCCAACTAACGATTTTTTGATATATCTCGAAGGTCAATAATGAACTTTTGGTTTTACAAAATGTTAAGATTATTTTTTCGATATTTAGTGGACAATATGCGTATATATTTTACATACAGGCATTTCGACTAAGTGGTTTTAGCCTGGATAAAAGGATATAGTCTGTTTAAATGGACATTCATTTCAATTAACCCAATAAATCTTACATATAAGTTTTATGTTCAAAGTAGATGAATGTTAAAAAAACATTAAAAAGTAGCTTTACGATTTATGTTCGAAACTCCCTTTCATTAACACTTATAGCCAACACGATGTAGTCTATATATTCAAGAAAAACAAAAACATTGTAATATCCTGTCTAATTGACTATCGAGAAATCAATCAAAGAATCAATTGACCAATCAAATCATTCATTTAATTTGGACGACATAAATGGGAAGCATTTTACTCTGTTATGGTGACTAAATCCCCCTATATACAGCTTATTCAAGCTGTAGTTGCGAAGTAAATTTAGTTAGCCAATTAACCATCTTACTTTTTCGTTAAATGTTACTGGCCATACCATTTGCCAAAAAAAATATTAAAAAATAAAGACATTTATAGCCGTTTAATATCGAAGTGGAAATTCTTGTTGGAGTCAGTTGGTGAAGACAGAGGAAGCAGTTGGTGGTTCAAGCTATCCGTAAATTGCCTGTTTCGGTTAGCTGTCATCAATATATTTGATCAGGACTAAACAAAACATATAGCGGTTTTAGTATTTTGTCCAATCAATATGAGACATGCCTCTCTTTTTTGTTAATAGGCTATATGCTTCTTGTGTCAGATGAGAAATGCCGTCAATATAATTCATTTTCCCAAAGGAGAGATGAAAAATAAACTCTTCGAGGGGATAGATCTAAGTCGGGAGCACTGAAATGATATGAAACGGGACGAATTTGATACTTACATTTTATGCTCCCAGATCGTATCAAACGGAGTTTTGGGGAAAAAAGATAGTCCCCAAACGGAAAAAATGAAAAGATATTCTGAAGCGCACAAATCGTCGTTGTGCGAGCAAAATGTCGTAAATACAGCTTTATTCAAGCTGCATTTGCGACAATTTGCTCGCCAACCGACCATACAAAATCCTGTGCGTGTATAGCAAAGGTAAAGCTATTTGCATGCATTAATCCTTATCGAATTAAGATGTCTGTCATAAAATTTAGAATATGTCGTCACCTGTTTCATTTTACTTTACCTCGAGAAAATAGAATTTGTACCAAATTTTACATGAATCTTATGAATAATTGTGTAACACTTTCACTTTATCCAACAGAACTATCATAACCTATAAGATAGTTCGTGCAATGACAATCGAAATATGTATTTTGAAATTCGTTTTTACTCAACACCACAAAATCATTGAATAATTAAGCTGAATTAATGTATTTTTCTTACAAAACAAAGCCAAAAAAAAATAAAAAAATAATAATAATAATAATAATAATAAATAAATGAAAATAAATAAATAAAATAAAAAAAATGATCATACCGGTAGGTGTCTATATTTTTCTCATGTCACAGATTTTGATTATTCTTATTCCCTCTCATACACTATTTCAATACAATATTCTAAAAAGTAGTTTTTCGAAAATCAGAAGTCGTTTATAGGAATCAACCAGGGTATTTACCTAAAAGCCTACGGGGGCTGTTAATCTGTTTTAGATTAAGCCGAGACAGTTGCAAAGAATGTTGGGTAATGAACGCGGTGCGTTTAACCGTTGGAATCCCAAATTCAGTTTGAATTTCATCAAACCAGCGACATCGTTACGTCATCTGGAGAAATGTTCGCTAGCCAGTCTTCAATTCAGTAAATATCAATCCAAACTGTCGTAAGCGTTAATACGAATATAGATACTTACCGTAGTATTGCGCGAACCATTTGGTGTGACATGATTAAGGATACTGGTTGTTTCGCTTGTCAATTTGTTACCTTCCTTTGACTTTGGGTCATATGCAAATGAAGTCATGCGGGGTCGACAACCGAATTCCGTGATATCTTAAATAATCTTGAATTCCGCAGAATCTTACTTACATAACAACAACAAATAAAAAAAGCCGATTTAACCCTATCGGATTACCTCTCTCACACTGACTCACATTTACGTGTAAGGCGTCCATTTGAGCGTACTTGTAGGTAATTTCCCAATTTTTCTTAAACATCGATACCTCCCTTTTAGTACATGGTACATGGGACAAATCTTAGAATATCCTTCTTTTGCTGTGGAACAACAACGGTATAATGCAAATTTCTCGATTCAAAAAAGATTTTCTGGTGTTGTGACTGGAGCGGAAACAAGAGGGTTGATTGCAGCACATACTTTTGACTTCTCGAAAAGAAGTTTTGAATCGAATATGATAAAATTTGGTGTGAATGAGTCGTTTCTATTTTCCTATCATACACTGATGATATCTATGACATATTTGAAAAAAAAAAAAAAAAAAAAACAAAAAAAAACCCCAACGTTTGGCCAGGTCAGAAAGTAGGTCACCAAGTCAAAATGCGATTACACCTTGTCATATAATATCGAAAATGTTTATATTCAAATTGACTTTAATTGACTTTGAATACCAGTTTGGTATTTTCCGTAGACGTAAATCAGTGTTACCCAGTTTGGAAAATCTCGTAGGGTGTTACTATGTTAAAAGAGAAGTAGTGCCCTGATAGTTTCGATTTATCATTTTTCAAAACCTGTCTCCCCCAAACAACTGTGCATTTTGAAAATGGCGTACTACGAGGATGTGCACATGAATGCAGTGTGATCTTTGTACATACACCACCTGCTTGTCCAGTCCAATTCAGAATTGTTTATAAATTAATATATCAAAATAATAATAATAATAAATATAACAATAATGACCCCATTTTCTAAGTCTTGCAGTGCTTTCAGTTCTTTGATTTTCATGTAAATCCCAATAAAGATTTTATTCAGCATGACAAGGATACTGTCGAAACATATAAATAGAGGATTTTGAATGCGTGGCCAAACCGTAATGAATTCAAAGTGAGGTTTTGCCGAAGTGTTATCTGTTTCAGATGACGTTTTGATAAATTCGGTGTTTCATGAGCATAGATTAGATATTCTATCTATAATATAACGTTATTTTTGGGGATAAATCGATAACTTTCCTGCCATTTCCAAATGACACCATTTTAGACCGGTCCAAATTGAAAAAGGTTGCAAATAGCAAAACAAAGTTTATTTGAATGAAGAAAAAATAGCCAAATGAGAATGATAAGATTGTGAGAAAACATGAAATTGCTTGTGACAAGCAATTTCTTTTTTTCTCACAAGGTTTTCAATGCTAATTTCTTTGTTTCGTAGAAATGCGGGATTGTATGGTAATTGGTAAACGCCGTTTGTAACATGACGTCCTTTCATGCATTACGTTACGTTATTTTTACGGTAACGTAAACTCATTTCTATAGGCTCGACTCCTTTACATAGTGACTCTTAGTCAAGGGAACCTGGGTTCGATCCCCGACCGCGTCGAATATCGTTTCCGACATTTGTCTCCCACCATTTTTTGGATAAACGTAAACCTTAGTGGGATGAGCAGCTGGAGGCTCGGAAAGGATGTAGTGTTAGTACTGGTGTGAGAAATACCAGGAATCAACGATTAGGTATTCAAGCCGCCGCGCTATGACTGAAATACTATTAAAAGTGGCGTTAAACCCTAATAAATCAATCAACCAATCAAGCAATCAATCAACCAATCAAGGAAGCAATCAATCAACAAACAAATCAATAAACCAAGCAACTCCTGAGTCATAGGTCATGTTTTAGAAAATGCATAATAAGCTTTAGTTGAATTGGAGGTTGATTTCTTGAATCGCATAATTTCCAATCCTAAAACCCATATTCTCTCTTTCGTAGTAGCTACAAAATGATGTAAATCGGTTTTCTGAGATCAAATGTTCTGACGGTGTGAAGCAGTTTACAACATGAAGGTTTGTTGCACACATATGTGTAAATGGTTTGCATGGAAGATGAGATTTTGCAGGCAATGTTTCAATGTAATTGTCTTTCTTTATTCAGTTACTCTGCAGAATTGTAGACTAGAACATTTTATGCTGCATTGATGTCACAATATACTGAACACTTCTTTTCTACTGTACGGCTTTCGTACATTTCTTAGAAATTTAAGAGATGAAGAGAGTATTTTTTGTTGTAATGGAGGTATAAACCGAAAATCTAATCACACTGTATGAATCAGCGTGTGTGATTAGATTTTATGTAATTTGATGACATTGAGCGAAAAAAGCAAAAAACTTTACAAATTTTGATACTTTTTGTATGGAACTATTTTATGCGGAAGCATTGCTTCGTGCTCAAAATTCTGTTCATGGAGGTATAATTTAATTGTTAGTTTCGTCTATCAAAAACGAGCGATCTGATTGGTCTAAAAATTTAATTCATACCTCCATGAACAAAATTTTGAGCACGTAGCCATTTTGTATGCTTCCGCATAAAATAGTTCCAAACAAAAAGGTGTCAAAATTTGTAAAGTTGTTGTATTTTTCGCTCGATGCTATTAAAATTATAAGAGATGAAGAGAATATTTTTGTTTTCATGGAGGTATGAACCGAAAAAAATAATCACACTTATGTATGAATCCGCTTCGCGTATTCATGCAGTGTGATCAGTTTTTTCGGTTCATACCTCCATGAAAACAAAAATATTCTCTTCATCTCTTAAATGAATCATTTTCCACCAATCAGAACGCCCGTATTTGATAAACGAGCCTAAAAATAATTTTCTTTTTACTTTGAAGAATTTATGGTTGATATACAGCTAATCACTTTGGCTGTTAATATTGAGTCCTAATGTATGTAACGTACTTTTCGTCTTGTATCATATTGGTTTAAAAATTGTTGAAAAAAAGTGAAGTTTCAATTTCTTCGATCTAATCTCTAATGTATAAGGGTTTAGTCTATTGTTGACAAAATGAGTCAGATGAACACAAATCAAAGCGCTGAAAGCGCTGAAAGCCTGAGATATGTATACAGGAGATATGTAATCTGGGCAGAAAAAGTTTGATGGTCGGATTATCGGAGGTGCCACTTTCTACCCAAATCTACTGTCGATTATGCGCAGATCTGCCAATTTGTGCGCTAGGGGACACAACCTGCCCGCAATAATTTGTTTCCCGTTGAGGTATTGTAACGATACATTTACATGTATATATCGTTACATATTTTTCACCCGATCAAAATGCTTTGAAGGGATCTGATAAAGGCCATCCAAGGAACCTTCCTGTGAATTTTGGTTTAGTTTGGTTGAATTATGTTCAGTACTTTCTGAGAAGTAGATTTTTAAAGTAAAAGTTGACGGACGGACGAACGGACGACGGACACCACATCATGTTGTGGCTTTCAGCCATTGGAGCTAGCGAGAGAGAGCTAGAGAGTGAGAGAGATGGGGGAATGGAGCGTGTAGCCAGGTTCGAACTAGGAGGCTTTTGCGTGCGATGTGAGTATTCTACCACACAGACCAATTTCGTTATTGCGCGGCGTACCAACGCAGCGCTGCTTGTGGTTAGATTGGGACGAGGTCATGTATGACAGTGTTTGTATTTTTCAATGATATAAGCATTTTACAAAAACACAAATCAATTTTGTATCTAAACAAAACATAATTTTGTTTTGATGATCTTTTCTTATAAATCGGTGCAAATTAGTTTGGTAACAATTAAAACTCTATTTTAACTGTGATTTTATGATGAACTCGGAAGTATTTAGTTGTTGAAAGGTCAGTCAGATTCGAATTGATATTTTCATTTCAGAACTTATATTGGTTAATTTACGATTTCAGTTTTTTTTAATCAGAAGTGTTTATGTCTAAGTATTACAAAAATATGATTTACTGTATGGGATAGTGATTAAATTATCGGATTTGAGTTATATCTGTGTACCGTTAGAAACCCTCAAACAGACCATTCGGAAATCTCTCGACCGCTTTCGGGAATTACCGATCGTGTTCCGATTGGTTTATCGACAATCATTTCGTACCTTAACCATTTCATACTAGAATTTGTGTGGTTATTTCGTACCATGATAAACTGACCGGAAACGTGTGTGACATAGGGAATGAATCAGGTAAGATTGATAAACTGTATTTTAGCCCCAAATGTCTGAAAGCCTGTGAGCTATTGTAGTGGCTTTGTGTCCGCTCCGTCTGTAAACTTTTACTTTTGAAATCTCCTCCTCAGAAAGTGTTGTACAGATTTCAATAAAATTTCACCGCTACGATCTCTTTATGAAGAATTTTGATCGGAAAAACATTTTGTATGACTTTAATCGGTGGGACCTATGCCATATTTTCATTTATTTATTTATGTTGTGTGTGTGTGTGTGAAAACTTTGAATTTATTATCCTCAGAAGCCAGTGGATAGGTTTCAACCAAAGTTTACACGAATGATCCTTGGAAGCCCTTTAACCGGATTCGTTGAAAGAATTTTGATCAGATGAAAACAAAACATGGCTTTAATGGGTGAAGCTAGTTTTATATATGGCTAAAATTGTGAAAATCTCAAAACTATTAGACGGATTCCAACTAAATTTCACAGGAATGAGCCCTGAGTGACCCTCTGTCAGATTCCTTTAGAATTGGAATGGTAGAAAATATGGTAATCCTTTGGTCAGAGGTAGATTCCATTTAATGTATATAGTGAAAACTTTGAAAGTCTTATTCTCAGATACCACTTGATGGAATGAAATATCACAGACATTTACCTTTTTGATTTTTAACATATTCCTGTTAAAAGATTTGATCAGAATAAGAACATGGCATGGATGGGGCTAAATTTCATATGTATGGTCTATAGTGAAAGCGTTTTAAGATCCTCTTCCTAGAGATCATTTGATGAATTTCAGTTAACTTTAACAGGATTTGCCCTTTGGTGACTCTTTATTGGATTCCTTCGAAAATTTGTTGTTACAAAGAACACAAATTTGACACATTCCCACTCAATGACACTTTTAGATACCCACAAGAGAAAAAGCTTTGGAAAACATTGTGGGAAAGGAAAATGTTGCTAGTTACAAGCAATTTCATGATTATCCTCAATGTTTTCTACCCCAAAAGTATAAAGAGTCCAAATTTTCATAAGCTTTAAATTTGTCATCAGCAACTCCTTTCAATTTGAACCAGTCTAAAATTTTGCCATCTGGTAAAAGGTGAATGGGTTGGGTTAATGTCCATATATGGCATATAGTGAAAACTTTGAAAATAATCATCTCATATTCAACTAAATTTCACAGAATTGATCTTTTGATGACCCTTGATGTCAGTTTTTTTAAGAATTCATTGGCTTAATATAAATTTACCAAATTTCAATAGAGAGCACATAGTATTATGCAATGAAAACTATTGGAACTGCACCACTGATGATATTTGTTGAATGAAAGAAAGATGCCTCCCATCAAGTGAATTGAAAAACGTGTTTTTTTCCCCAAAATGCCTCCTTTGTAAATGAATACCAAGTTACCTGTATCTTAACCCATTCCTATACAACAAAATTCTAGACTGGAAGCTGCAAATGACAATTTCTAGTTTTGAACTGTTTAATCTTTTTGGGTATAAACATTGTGGATAATGAAGATATTGCTTGATACAAGCAGTTTCTTCATTTTCCGCTATGTTTTCAAAGCCCTTTTCATGAAGGGTGTAAAAAGGAGGAATAGTGTGAGAAAGTGTTAAGTATATTGTACATTTGTATATCAGGATGATGGAGCAAATCAGATGCTCAAGCGCCTATAGTTTCACTGTTATTGAACTTACTTTGTGACTAGTAATTTAGTTGAGGAAAGTATCTTAACTTTCATTTTAAGTTGTTAATGCTTATACATGTATATACCAAATTTACTTTGAATTGTTATCTGAATTTGTATTTGTCCTCTCCACAAATAGCCATTGCATGGTGGGCTTTCCACTTTCATTAATAAACATTTTTAAAATAGAAAGATGACAAGAGCAGATCACATCTTGCTATTATAAAATGAAAGATTAAGATTTTAGCTCCAATAAGCAGTAGTGTTTTATAATTGATGGAAATTAAATCAATGAAGATTAAGGTACTTCCCATCAAAGGCATGTTTCAAAGACCATTGCCACTTACAAGGGCAAAATGTCATAATTTGACAGCAAATAGTATCTTCTCAATTCCTTTCTTGAGTGTTCTTTTATTGTTTTACAGCCTGTTGGGAAAAGAAGTTGATGAAAATAACTGTGTCAGCCCTATTAGCTCAGTTGGTAGAGCAGTTGACTTCAAACCTCAAGATAACTTGTTCGAGCCCTAGGCTGACCATATCAACTGGCACAAACAATTGTCTTTCGGATAAGATGTGTGACAAGTGTGACGATGCTATTCGTCAAGCATGTAAAAGAACCACGCAGAGTTCTCAGCAGTTTCGTCCTGTATCCTTGCACTATCCCCCGTAACAACTAACCGTCTTCTAGGGTGTCGCTCATATGGGCATGTGCTGCTGTAGTGACCATAAATCAACGGAAATACATACACACAAAGCCATTTGTTTGACAAAACAATCCTTCTGTTGCACTGTTGATGTACTTAGTTGAGCTGTAAGTTGAGGATATGAGATGAGAAGACACTCTATTTTACTCAGAAGTAAGGAAGCTGCTTATAGATATGTTAGCACACATCTGCTAAATAGACAAATTTCCTGCACTTAAGGCAGAAATCAAGTAGGCTCTCAATACATGGCAAAGGAACATTTCCAGATGGAAATTCAAACAAACTTAAAAACTGTTTCCTGAAAGAAGGCATCAACTTATATGGAAGTTAGACTCAGTGTAAATGACAGTGATGAAATGTACTTTATAAAATATTAAAAGTTGCTCCATTTGTTGAACGCAATACATTTTTGGTAAATAGGACCTATTTCAAAATCAACTTTTTTCTCCTTTCATCAACATTTTCCTTTTTTGATAATGAAATATCAGTGATTGTATGAAAAAGGGTTAAAATTTGAATTAGTTGTCTTTTTCAGTCAACAATAAAATTGATTTAAAATTGGCATTTTGAATGGTCTGAGTCAAATTGTATTTACCCATTCCAACACAACTACACTTTTTTTTATGTCCCTCAAGAAAAAGGATTAAGAAACATTGTGGAAAATGAAGAAATTGCTTGCTACAAGCAATGTCTTCATTATCCACAATGTTGTCTAACCTTAAAACAAAAGGCTGTAGAATCCTATCAACTGTAAATTGCCATGTACAACTTTTTTGGATTTGGACCAGTCTGAAACCCCGCCTTTTTATGCCCCTCAAGAATAAGGATTTAGAAACATTGTGGAAAATGAAGAAATTCCTTGCTACAAGCAATTTTTTCATTATCCACGATGTTGTCTAACCTTAAAACCAAAGGCTTTAGAATCCTATCAGCTGTACATTGTCATCTAGAACTTTTTTGGATTTAGAAATTTTGGACAAGTCAGAAATTTTGTTGGGTGGGAAAGGGTTAACTTGGTAATATAAAAGGCATTTAAAACTTGGAATATTATATTGTTTTGAGTATCTCTTTAGACTGTATCCACTGCCCTTTTGGTACTAAACATAAAATGTTCCATGTAGCAAATCAGATAGTCTCTAATGTATTTTGTAGGAATCACTCCTTATTCTAGATTCTTTATATGTCCTATTAATCACAAGACAGCAAAGGGTCAGACATGAGTTTAACCCTTCTTTTATTTCCAAAAATTTAGACTGGTCCAATTTGGAAGAAGTTGTAAATGGCAATCAAAAGTTAGTGTAATTTGAAAAGGAACCAACAGTGAAGGGTAGAAAACATTGTGGGAAATGAAGAAATTGTTTGTTGAAATCATGATGTTTTTCAAGTATAAGATCACAGGCACATAAAATCCTAAGATTGTACAGAAAGAGCTAAGGTCAATCTGGAATGTGTGAAAAGCATCCTTTCAGACTCATCTTTGTAAACTGTGCATTCTGATCAGGGTTGAACACTCTTCTCAAAGCATTTTCTATGTGTGGAATGCTTATTATGACTACAATACTTTCTTTACTTGATGACCTCTGATTCATCTTTAGCTCTACTGGCCAAAGCCCAGGAAGCTATTCTTATAGCATTGTGTCCATTGTGCATATGTCTATTAGTGATTAACTTTTCTTAAAAAATATTTTCCCTAGGAACTGTTGGTCAGATCTAAACCAAATTTCACAGGGTTGTTCTATAGATGATCTTCTTTCAGATCATTTCAAACAATTATCTTCCAATATAATTTTGGTTGCAATGGCAACAAAGTAGATATCATTTAAAAATCATTTTAGTCAAATTTTCTATTTGATTTCATAATTCCTTTGCAAAAATGTTCCTTGCACCAAGACAAAGCTAATTACATAGCATTCTTTGGATTTGTCAAAAAATAAAATCCCTGCTTTTATAGGTTTGGCTTTTTTGTCATTGTATGGCATAAATATGTAGGTGATGTATTGCATTTGATAAATGGTCAAAGGGAGATAATGCATGGATTTTATTATTTAGGAAAACAGTCCAATTAGTAAAATATCTCCCCTGTACTACATGCTACATCTTGGTAGGAAATAAAGATTTTTGACTTGCAGAGTTAGTTGATAATAAAAAAGTCCAAATGAAAAAATGTTGAAGATGTTGATTTAAGTTGATGAGACTTTGAAAACTTCCTTTTGAAAATTGTTGGATTATATTTGATTAATGATGGAAGAGAGACAGCTTACTATTTGATAAAACTGTTATACAAATGGATAAAGTCCCTTTTACCTTAGATTTAAGTTGGATATAACACTACTGCTCATATCAAATGTACAGCAGGTTGATTACAAGAAGTAAAGAAAAATTTGTCCATAGAAGAAAAAGGGGAGAGCTCATTCAACCCATCAAACCCAATAACGGAATTGTATGAATACAATCTTGAAATTGAAAGATGTTTCAGAAAAGTATGAAATTTGAGTCAGGGTTATTTGTGCCATGACAAGGGTAGCCAATTGTAGTTAACACAGATCTTAGATTGTCTCTTTGAGCATGACTTATCATTTATTATTGTTTATTAGCATAATGGGTTTCATTCTTTGAATAATAAACGACCCATACCTTGTTCACACAATCACAAACAATTTGTTGCCAATGGTATTTCAGTTTCTAGTTAACCTTTAAATTTTTTACATCCATCTTTTTTATATATGTACCAGTTTATTGTTTGAGATGTTTAATTTTTATGAAATATTAAACTACTTCTTCAAAGAAAATAATCTTTACTCTTGCCAATACTACACTGGGTGAAAACAACAACAATGTATTATTTCCTATAGCTTTATCATTGACTGTAGACTTTTGTTTTTTCTTCAGATCTCTTAACTTAATCTGACAGTTTACACCGTGTGATGATATAGATGTTATCAAATTCTTTGAATTAAAAAATCTAAAAAAAATATGTTATTTGGATATGTATTAATGAAATTGTTTACTTATTAAGTCTACATCTGTATCAAGAATTCTAAATAAGTTTCTTTCCGCCGCGCTAAATCCTTTGCTCCACCATAGAGCAACTTTATACTTGTGTAAATATGCGCTTTATAATCTCCAGATAAAGAGAGCGAGAGAGGGCGGGCGGTCGTTTACCAGGTTAACGTTAATATGTACACCTCTCAAAAGCGGTATGTAGACGTTGCATCCTTTGGGTAGAATTCGGAGGTAAAAATATATAGACACAAAGTCTGAGCACGGCCAAACTGTTTACAGACAGCGCGAATATGATCCTATGAATGACCAATTAATTTGTTAAACAAAATATTCCAATCGTTCGTAAAACCGACAGCTTCGCTCATCAGCTTTATACAGCAACTTCGTCAAACCGGACCGTTTTAACATTGTTATTCTAGAAAAAGTAATATTATTTTGGTATGAAACAAACACCTTATTTTTTCATAACAATATGATATGATTATATATGTTTAACAATTTCCAATATATTATATATCTCCTTTCTTTCCTTCCATTCACTCGTCAAGTTTTGATAATTTTGCCAATTCAGAACACTCACACGAAAGTACTGTACATCTAGCCGACAGCTTTCAATGAGTCATATCTCGCCTTCGTCCTTCTCGCTTCAATCGGGCGTATTAATTTATGGTCAGATCCGATCTACTTTTCATGCGACAGAAGATCACATTGATTGTGGTAGATGTTTTTACATTATGTGTTCACATTAAACTCTGCATGGGTTTTAATTTTTAGCATTGTAACTGCTTACGCAATCTCAGGCTAAAAATCTTTCTAAGAATACCTTAGTTTGGCGGATACCTGTTCTCTTTAAGCAAATGGGATAATACCTTTTCTTTCTTGATGAGCACAATGTTGAAATAAATGCACTTGAAGCCACAGCAAATTAAAGATGGAGTAAAACCCACTGTGCACTGTCAGACTCTGCAATTTTAGATACTTGCAAGTTTGTTAGTTAAGACTCCAAGACTTTAAAGAGTCGTCACGTGGATTCATAGATGCAATATGTTTCGTAGGACAAACCTTTAGGTTTCAAGTGCAAAACTTTGATATATATATATATATAAATTGTAGTTTAAAATAAGGGTATTTAACATTGCGGAATTAGGTATAAGTGGAAAGATTATATTGCGAAATTGATTTGATAAAACCGGCAGATTACATTCAAAATTATTCCAATCAGACGGTATAGAACAAGGTAGATGCTTTGCAAGCATACTTTGTTCACAAAAAGTATATTTATCCAGCTTAAAGAAAACAATAAATAAATAAATAAAAAGAATAAAACGTACTGCATCCCAACTCCTAAACGTTGTCGTCGTTTTCAGGAAAATTGTGCACATGAACAAACGATTAGCCATGTGTAGTTAGCCAACTTACCAAATTCCTTCATAATCCTTATGAAATTAATATAATATGCATAGTAATAGCCCCTTTTGGTAAAGATTGCTCTTTTGATATGAAACGTATAGTCCCAGTTTCAACAAAAGTCTTCAGCTATGCTAAAGATATTACAAAATTCTAATGTATTGTGACGTTGACGCCGAAACATACATGGAAAACCACGACTTGGCTTTAGAAATATGGAAAACAGCCCAGCTAAATTTCGAGTCGGATATTTTGGAGACAATTGCAATTTATTTTATTATTTTGATCTTAGAATCGACACAAAACTTTAAATAATGTGTACAATTTTATGCAATCAAAGTTGTAAAGTTCATACAACAAATATACGGGACAAAAGGGAAGAAACATGTCTTTAAAAATGCATTTTTTTAATTCAAAGAAACTTTATCGGATGTTTTTGTCAGGGCGAAAAGATTATTAATCTTTGTCAAATGAAATGATAGAAAATGAATTTGACAAAATAAATCGAAACAATAAAATAACCTGTGTGTGTCCAAGCATATCGAGGGGTTAGAGCAAAACATAGTATGGGTCTATACACTGTATAGACCCTACCATGTTTTTGCTCTAACCCCTCGATATGTTGCCATTTCGGTGTAACCGAAACAACCTAATGAGGACGTACACAATTTATTGTTTTGGGCCAATATATTTTTAAATGAAGAGGAAGTTACATTAATTGCTGTTCTAATATACAGGTTCAAAAATGGCCTTTATATAAATTATTGATGTCTTTAATTGGCAAATCAGGAAAGTTTTTTTTTTTTGCCTTTGGCTTTAGCCAGTATTTACAAGATATGACAAAAACACTTAACGGTACCATAATGGCAAACATCATGTTCAAAAGAAAAAAAAAATTCTCTCGAATTAATTACAGGCAACTATTCGGGGTGGGGGAATAAAAAAGACTAATTGCTCGAATGTTAGATATAAATAATGAATGTCCAAAAAAACAGAAGAAGACCGAGCACTTTCAGAAAACTTCACATTTCCCACCACTTACAATCCTCCGTTTGTAGGTTTTGAAGTAAGTTATATGTAGTTCTTAGATGGCTCATTTATTTCGCGCTGTAGCTGAAATATTGTTTCTGTATTGCTTCGTTTTCCCCGAGGAGAGACGAGAAAGCAGCACTGTAAAATATATTTAATGTCGAAACTGACTAGAACAGTGTGAACAGATATTTATTTAGACGAATACGGTAAATATTGTATTAAGTGGCAAATCATGGGATGACCAAATGCGGTAGCTTATCAGAAGGGTCGCTTAAAACAAATTTTAATTATTTGAGAAATATATGAAGGATTGATTCGATTACATCAATAAATTATTACACAATTCTCGCTAAATTCTATGTGTTTTGGACTCAGATGAATCCTTACACTGAAACGATGAGTTGCTTAATGTTTTTGCAAATGAGACCACGCCTTTCGGAGAACTTTTGATTTAGAGAAGATTTTTTCGATTAGGGTCATTTAATGAAAGGGTTCGCTTAACAGAGGTGATTGTTTGAGCAAGATCCCCTTTACGACTGTTTAAAATGTCGATTTTTTAAAAACAAAACAAAACAAAACAAAAAAAAAAAAAAAAAAAACCACTAAATTCTCTTACTCTCCTAATCTTTGAATTATTTTCATTTTTCCTTTCGTCGTGAATAAATGTTGGCAAAATGGAGTTTACGGGAATCAGTCATATCGCTTGGGCAAGCAAAACGTTGTAACTACAATTTTATTGTAGCTGTATTGACGACATCGTTAAACCATTAACCCTTTACTGTTTTACGAATTTTAGACTTGTCCAATTTGAAAGATGTCGCAGATAAAAACTTTCACTGAACTTTATCAAACATGTTACTATCCTGTAGGGTAGAAAATATTGTGGAGAAAAAAAGAAATCGCCTATAACAAGCAATTCCTTCTTTTCTCACAACGTTTTTTTTTTTCAAGCATTAATCATTTGGACGAAAATACCAGAAGTTGTACTAGAAAGGGTTAGATAGATGTAGATTAACGGACCGCTGGCTACACCCACTGAGATCCCACAGAAAGTTCTGCTTCAATTACATACGGCGTTATATTGGAAAGTTTATGACCATTAATACGTAGCAGAAAGTTTGATAGCCTAAACGCCCAACCATCAGCTTGAATAAGTTTAAGTTAATACGTTAAGTCGTCGGGCAAATAACTTGTCTCGACATTTTACAAAAGTGGTTTGACAAATTTACTGACCTACAATAATGTAGGATGAACAAACATCAAAGAAAATACAGACGTCATTTAAAATTGACGTTAATTAAGACTAAGAGAGACAGTAGGGTAGAAATATTTTGAGGAAAGGGGGGAAATAGTTGAAATAAGCAATTGTTCTCTTTGTCACAACGTTTTCTTAAAACAGTCTATATTTAGTGTTAAATTTCGAGATTTGTAAAATTCATGTTCAGAATGAAGTGCCTCCATAGCTCAGTGGTTAGAGCACTGGTCTTGTAAACCAGGGGTCGTGAGTTCGATCCTCACTGGGGGCTTGAAGTCTATAAAGTCTTTTCTAGTATTCTTTTATTGATTCACGTTAGAAAAAAAAACGAGGAGAGTTAATCCCTGACCGGACGGCAAAATTTTAGGCTAATCCAAATTGTAAGAAATAGCAGATGACAATTTGAAGCTAACAAAATTTTGGAAACATGTATCTATCGGTTAGAAAACACGTGGATAATGAAGAAATTGCTTGTTTCAACAATTGGCTAATTGTCCACAATGATTTCTGAAGCCTTTTTTATTGGTCGTAGACCAATTTATATAACCATAAACCCGAGATTGTGCCGCTGCAATTTACCAAAACTGTCTTTAGCCCAACTGGACGTATATTCTGACGGGAAAACAGAAAAAAAAAATCATTTCATTTTACAAGTTAAGAATTATCAAAAGGAGTAAAGGAAAACTGGTCGGTCACTTGCTTTAAAGATGCATGCTTTTAAGGATTTTCCACTAGTGATGAACGCGTCTAACCAACCCTTACTTTCAATCATATCAAGGTGTAAACAAAGATGATACTGCCACTCAATTATTTTCCAGCAATAAGTTAATCAAAATACTGGAAGTTCTTCTGGAGAGCAAATATGATTATTATGCTTTCAAACTGTCTAAAGAATTCGCCCAAATAATAGTATCAATTGTTTTTCCTTTGTTTATAATCAGCGCTGTTCAGGAACTTGTTAATATCTGTCCAGAAAAAGGAAGGTTTTGAAATTTCATGAACCTGCTGTCAGCATTTGCTCTTAAACTTAAGTTATCATATTTCCATAATTTTTCTGTATTGACTTTATACTTTATAAAAAAGCTTCCAGGGATGATCTAACCATGACTATACAACAATCGAGAATTTTTCAAAATTAAGTTTTCACAAAAAGTTGCTTATTTGTCGTTACCCATGTTGCATCAAGGTCTTACGTTCGTGTAAAATACTAGTTACTATATTAGTTCTAATTAACATTCACGGAAATATCATACACTAGGATAGAACCTACGTGTTGTGAAAGTAATAGAAATTAAAGTTGTTTGACTCTAATTCTAAAGTCGGATTTCTCGACAATTTCTCAGCGACGACCAATTACAGTGCGTACGGCACTTTGATTTCCCCTTGGGAGTCTAAAAGCGTCATTGAGTGGGAAAGCATATTCATATTAAAGGTCGAATTCGGTTCTACGAAAATCGTAAATATTGCTTCTTATCATGAAGGCTTCTTACAAAAAAGATTAACTGATTGATTGTTTGGGGTTTAACGCCACCTTGAACAGTATTTTAGTCAAATCGCGGAGGCTGGAACACCTGATTCCTAGTAATTCTTACAACAGTACTACCATCATATCCTAAGCTGCTATACCACTTCGGTTTACGATTATCCACCCATTGGCCGGAGACAAATGTCAGAAAGGATATGTGCCGCGACCGGGGATCGAACCCTGGACCTGATGATTGCGAAACCGACGCGCTACCAATACTAAAGAAGACGACTCTTTATAATCATCAAAGGTAAACGGTACAGAGTGGATTTATGAACACGAGAACATTGTTCAAATGTAGTTTAAAAAGTTTGAGGTGTCCGTTAAAAATATCTTTATATAATTTAATTTTTGGTTTCGTCTATCAAAAACGGGCGTTCTGATTGAAAATTATTCATAACTCCATGAACTAAATGTTGAGCACGCAGCGTATTGTATGCTTCAGCACAAAATAGTCCAATACAAAAAGGTGTCAGAATTTGTAAAATATTTGCTTTGTTCGCTCAATGCTATTAAATCATAAGAAATGAAGAAAATATTTTTTGGTTTTCATGGAGGTATGAGCCGAAAAACCTAATCACACTTATGTATGAATTTGCTTCGCGTTTTCATATAGTATGATTAGTTTTTTCGGTTCATACCTCCACGAAAACAAAAATTATTCTCTTCATTTCTTAAAACAATAATTACAACATTTTTGTCGGTATTACTTACTCTCTTAAACTAATTGATGAATTATTCTTCAACATTAGCGAAAATCTATAAGGAATATTACAACGGAGTTTTTTTTCTATTTGTTGTTATCGTGTTCTCGAATCGTGTGTAGATATCTTTATTGGATTCGACCGATCTCTTGTTTCCTACACACGATTCGAGAACACGATAACAACTTTTATTTTATACCTTTTAGGACATGAAATTAAGAAAATTCTCTTAAATGTTTAAGAAATAAGAAACTTTTCGAAAAAATTCGAACGTCAATACACGAAAATGTAGTCTGTGTTTAACGGTACTCGACGAATACGGTTTTCTGGTACACGTAGAATACGGATTTTTTTCTGTCGGGCTGTATTAGATAGCCAGATTTTAATCCATATCTTTTATAGGTATATAATTAAAAAGTAGATTCACTTGAAAACTTGGCGGGTTGTAAGAGATCATAAAAACTTGGTTTTCTGTTCAATATTTTCTGGTGAATTATCACGTATTAAGCAAGTGCAAATTAAGAGCATTACTAGCATTTCCGTGTGTAATTCCAAATAACCAGTCGCTGTCCCCGCCCACTGACTTACTAAGCTCCGCCCATTAACTCCAACAGGAAGTTCCGCTACGATTTTGAACAGCGTTATTTCGCAGAATTTATGACCGGTAGCATGTAACAAAAAAGTTAAATGGTTTGTTTGTGACCTAAACGTCATAGCTACAGTTTAAGTCACCAAACCTACAATAAAGGTAAACAAAATGGCGGCCAATGTTTGAGTTGATAACCTCAAGTCCGGATAGAATAAATGATCTGATTGGTCGGATGATTCCTTGATTGACGGACGTGATTGGAAAAAAAGGTCATAATGGATCTATATCAGAGATCTGAGTTTGCTATCAAGTCAAACAATCTGTACAATTTTCATGTTATTTGAACAGAAAATATGATTAAAGCATAAACAAGGTGTTTTCAAAAAGTGAAATTCGAACTAATTTGTTTTAAGATGACATCTATTAACCCATTACCACACGGATAAAGCGTCTCTGAAAATGGGTTAAGACTAATGACTTAAATATTGTTTCCTGATGGTATTGTAGGTCTGAACTTAATTTTCCACTCATAGTTACAAAATTATGACCTCAACCGAGATTTCCGACTAATTTCATCGTTAATTCAGCTCAAATCGGGCTTCTAGAGCATTCACGATGTTTTTCTAGATTTGACCTTTATTGCATAAGGCAACCTTAAATTCTCAAAATTATATTAAAGCAATATCAATTTTCAGGTTGATGGAATAAGATAAGGCATCTAGAAATTCTACAATGTTTCTATGAATAAATCTAGAGACATAATTGCAAAATTAAGTGACTAAATTTCGAAATTTGCCATGACTTGATCTTGTCAACACCCTGTCCTATTTCCAGGGTGATTGGTACAAAAACAAGGCTTCTAGAATGTCTCTCTAGAAATGACCCAGTGACCTAGTCTTTGATCCCAAAACATTCTGACAAATTTATAGGTTGAATGTATATAAAAGCATTTTGAGTTTGTACCATGTTTTTCTAAGTTTTTACCTTATGTTGGACATGTCCAAGGAATCATTAAGACAAACATTCTGACCATTTTCTCTGTTGATTGATGTGACCTCTAATGTGTCTACAAGGTAAATGTTGTCGACAGCCAACAGACGACGGCCGATAGACAACGGCCGATAGACGAAGGACGTCACAAAAGGAAGAAAATCACCCTGAACACGTTGTTTATATGAGTTCATCTAATACATGGCGTTATTTAGACAATCGTATAGACACCTTGGTGATTTCCACCCTGAACCCTTACCAATTCGAATATAGTCCCGTTTCTTTGATACCCCTCAAGCTTGTCAAAAATCTAAAAAAAAAAAACAACTTGTAAAACATTTTGAAAAATGAAGAGAATTCTTATGATAAGAAATTTCCTCAATTCCCATAACGTTTTCTACCTTTGAAATATCAACTTGAAACTGTCATTTTCAATCTTTTCCTTTTTTGACTAGTCTTCATTTTTATGATAAGGCTACCTTGTAGTCTCCAGTAAATCCTATTTGGGTTAACTGAATAACTCGATACAAAAGCAATATACATTGTCGCAAAAGCCTTGTAAGATGCAAAATTTTAATGGTTTGATTTCTGCCGACGAAGGTCTTACTTCGCTTGTATTGTTATTTAAGTCAAGTAGGTTTTAATCCATTAGCTGGATGTTGATAATACCGAACTCAACTCAAAAAAGCTGACGCAGTTAAGGAATGCTATCGGTGTCAAAGGCTGTGTTACGATTGATGATGACAAGCGTCTATTGATTTCAATGTATCACTATTCATTTCTAACTTGTTGTTTCTACACAATAGTATTTACAATATGTACCTTGGTATGGTGGTATTTCTAAGCAGTCGGTAATTTGTGATAATACTGTTTTCTCCGGAATTTTCGATAAAAAGATAGTTTTGATACAGACTGATAGTTATGAAGTTCTAAAGGGATATATTTCCTTTTCAAAAGTGGTTCAATAAAAGCTAATTTCTTTTTTAGGGGGGGGGGGGAGGGACACATCCGAAATCCTTGACCGATTTATAGGTTACATATATATACAGGTTTTGTATGATTTCGAATGTTTGAATAGCATCCTGTTAACACGTTTCATTTGAAATGTTAATCACTTTGAGAATGCACCATTCTCTTAAAGTGGCTATAATTCGATTATTGTAGTTAGAACTTAAGAACTTTGCGTTAGTCATTTATTTTTTCTGTTTTTTCATGAATATCATCCAGAGTATTAGGTTACGGAGTAATCTTTATTTCGCAGTAGCGCACAAAGTCATTTAAGAGATGAAGAGAATTTTTTGGTTTTCATGGATGTATGAATCCAATAATCTAATCACACTGTATGAATCCGCGAAGCGGATTCATACATTAGTGTGATAAGGTTTATCAGTTCATTCCTCCACGAAAACAAATAAACGTTCTCTTCATTTCTTAAGATTTGTAACATCGAGCAAAAAACGCATTTTTTTTACAAATATTAAAACCTTTTTGTATGGGACTTTTTTGTGTGGGAGCATACAGAACCGCTGCGTGCTTAAAATTTTGTTCATGGAGTTATGTATATTTTTTTCGACCAATCAGAACGCTCGTTTTTGATAGACGAATCTAAAAATTAAATTATAAGCCGGTGTTTTATTAGGCTACATGTGCATCAACAAGATGGTTAGAATTTTTAATAGGAAAATCATCCAGCATGCATTTATGCTCAACAATATTAAATAGCCCTTACAAATGGACAGTTATGTCACTAGCTAAATTTCGGGGAAACACGATATTTCAATACACTCAAAGAAAATCGAATTAGTGCCAAATGTTACCTACACCTTATTGAAAACGAGGTCCAATTTCGCTTAATATACCAAAATGTTATATAGCTGCGGAAAGATGTTAAACGATAATCAATGGCCGTCAAAAGATACATTTTTAGCTTTTAAAATAATGACCGTTTACAAAAATGTCAAATCATTTAGCTAAATGTTCCAATTTCGCTCACAAAGTAGAAAGCGATTGAAATAATTTAATGGATTGAAAGGGGTTTAGGTTAAGATTATTGCATTTCTGTTACATTAACATTTCTTCTTTGTTTTCGCGACAAAAGTGTACCATTTTTTGTAATTAGTATTTGTTTGATAATTCAATCTGGCTGAACAGATTCGTTGTAGCACAAATAAATGAACGAAAATATTTAGGCAACGAGTTAACCAGATTTGAAATTCTAAGGGTAAAAATTTTCAGATTATATTTATTGTTTTGAGAAACGCCTGCAATTGTTTTTCCTCACTCATTTCGAACACCAACGCAGCTGATTTTTTTTGTTTGTAATAGTTCAATACTAAATTGGGACAAATATTTGTCTTTAGGCTACAGGGTTAGACACGTGTTCATTTGTCGTAATAACTGTTCAATTCAACCTCGAAATTTTACGACTGTCGCATTTAGACCCTAAAACATCTGGCTATTCGTAGAGGTTCGTAGGACGTTATATCGATAACCGTCAACAATATAGTGGTTCCCGAAAAAAGGATTGTCGTGATGATCAAAGGATAACAACTGTGGTTTCAATATCGAGTGTGTTCACCTCTAGCATCAAATGTGAGTTGCAAACATCAAATAATATGTAAAAAATCAGTAAATCGTATTTCAGATACTTTAGAAAGTATTCAACAAAAACGAACTATGCTGGTAATCGGCATTGTCCTGTTTTTGCCACAATGTTTTCGAAGCTTCAATGGTCTCAAATACGGTATTGCCTGATAATGCGTTGAACGTTATGATATATACCTATACATCAATGTATGCTGTATAGTACACAAAACTCTGTTTCTAACGTATTGTCGCTTTACAACACTTACCAGCGATTTTCCATCGTCATCTATATATCCCGTTATAAAATCTCAAATCATGAGAGAAACCACAGCAATCAAAACAAAACTCGTGTCCTTCCTTGCTATTCCGGAAATTAAAATACAAGTTGCATTCGATTAACAACTGTCTTAGCTTCCGCTTGGATAAATAATTGATATGTTATACTTGAAAATGCATTGTACAGTTGCATGATCTTAAGCATCAATATTGTATATACTCAACATGCTTTAGCTTTGGTCTTATTATAGAAAATGAAAAATCACCTCAATTCGATTCTTTTCTGAAACAGAAGCTGACAAATGCATGGCTTTTAGATGCGCGTACCTATATACTAATTCAAACCATCGACAAATTTATATAAAAAGAAAAACGCATGATTATAAATGATAATATGACTTATAGATGTACAATTTTATAGTGAGTGATCACAAGTAAACTTTGTCTATACCTGTATAAACAAAATTGTCCTTTGAACACTCACTAAAACTTGTACATCTATATATATATCCTTAAGTAATCCGGATAGTTATTTGTAATGTAGTGCCTCTCTAATGAATGGAACAAACATTATCATATTCGGGCACTTTCTTTTGCTACGCGTTATTTAACATCTATAAAATCTAACAAATATTGTATAAAGTGACAAATCATGGGATGACCAAATACGGTAGCTTATCAGAAGGGTCGCTTAAAACAAATTTCAATTATTTGAGAAATATATGAAGGATTGATTCGATTGCATCAATTAATGATTACAGAATTCTCGCTAAATCCTATGTGTTTTGGACTCAGGAGAATTGTTACACTGAAACGATGAGTTGCTGTATGTTTTTGCAAATGAGTCCACGCCTTTCGGAGAACTTTTGATTTCGAGAAGAGTGTTTCGATTATTGTCGCTTAATGAAAGGGGTCGCTTAATAGAGGTGGTCGTTTAAGCAAGATCCACTGTACGCTGGAAGTCTAACGACTGTTTAAAAATGTGGATTTTACTTTAAAAAAAAACTATATTCTCTCACCCTCCAGAATTATTTTCATTTTCCCCTTCGTCGTGAATTAATGTATGTAAAATGGAGTTAACGGGAATCAGTCATATCGCTTGGAAAAGCAAACTTTGTAACTACAGTTTCATCCCAGCTGCATTGATGATATGTTGGTCGCCTATCGGCGGTATGTCACTGTTTCTTTAGAAGTCTAGAGTGTTTTACAGTTAGACTGGTGACATCGCTAGACTATTAACCCTGCACAGTTTAACGAATTTTAGACTTGTCCAATTTGAAAGAGGTCGCATATTACAACTTACCCAAAACTTTATCAAACATGTTTAATCTTGTAGGGTAGAAAATATTGTGGAGTAAGAAACTAATTGTAACAAGCAATTGCTTCTTTCTCACAACGTTTGCTCAAGTATAAAATCATTTGGACAAAAATACCAGTAGTTGGGGGAAAGGGTTAAATAGGTGTAGATTGACGGATCGCCGATTGAGACCCAACAGAAAGTTCTGCTCCAATCATATACAGCGTTATTTTGCAAAGTTTGTGGTCATTAACATGTAATAAATAGGGAATATTACAATAGTGTCTTTTTCTATTTGTTGTTACCGAGTTCGAGAATCGTGGGTAGGTATTTTTTATTGGATGAGACCGAAGGTCGAATCCAATAAAAGATAACTACACACGTTCCGAGAAGTGGCAAATGAAGTGCCTCCATAGCTCAGTGGTTAGAGCACTGGTCTTGTAAACCAGGGGTCGTGAGTTCGATCCTCACTAGGGGCTTGACATAGTCTTTTCTTGTGTTCTTTTATTGGTTCACCTTTGAAAAAAAAAATGTAGAGTTAATAGCTGACGAGACGGCAAAATTTTATGCTAAACGAAATTGAAAGAAATTGCGGACGACAATTTGGAAATCGTATCTATCAGGTAGAAAACATCGTGGATAATGAAGAAATTGCTTGTTTCAAGTCTTTTTTTGCTTGGGGAGTCTAAAAGCGTCATTGAGTTGATATGGGTAAATGTATTATCTTATGTCATACAGCCTTCATCCATTGTCCCAGCCTGGCTTTCTGCTACGTTTCGGAGCCCACTCTTAGTCTCCCATACTGTCATTTAGAATAAGCTAAAAGGCTACATATATGGTCGAATTGGGCTTTATTACTATGTTTGGGCAAATACTATCGATGCAGTCTGTCAGAAAATTGAAATTAACGAACTGCAGAACATTCATATTAAAGGTAAATTCGGTTTTACGAATTTCGTAAATATTGCTCCTTATCATGAAGACTTCTTACAAAAAAAATAACATGTTCATTGAATGGGGTTTAACGCCACAATGAACAATATATTTGTCAAATCGCGGAGGCTGGAGTACCTATCCATTGATTCCTTGTATTTTTGACACCAGTTATACCACTACATCCTTTCCGAGTCTCCAGCTGCTTTTCCCACGTAGGTTTACGATTATCCTTCCATTGCTGGGAGACAAATGTCGGAAAGAATATGTGTCGCGACCGGGGATCGAACCCTGGACCTGATGATTGAGAAACCGACGCGCTACCAATACTAAAGAAGACGACTCTTTACAATCATCAAAGGTAAACGGTACAGAGTGGATTTATGAACAAGGGAACATTGTTCAAATGTAGTTTAAAAAGTTTGAGGTGTCCGTTTAAACGAGTTTTATATAATTCAATTTCTATTTTCGTCTATCAAAAACGTGCGTTCTGATTGGTTTACAAAAATTATTCATAACTCCATGAACATAATTTTGAGCACGCAGCGTATTTTATGCTTCCGCACAAAATAGTCCAATACAAAAAGATGTCAGAATTTGTAAAATATTTGCTTTGTTCGCTCGATGCTATTAAATTATAAGAAATGAAGAGAATATTTTTTTAAAGGAGGTGTGAACCTGAAAACCTAATCACACAGAGTGATTAGACTTTCGGTTGATACCTCCATGAAAACAAAAAATATTCTCTTCATCTCTTAAAACAATAGTTACAACATTTTTGTCGGTATTGGAATACTTACTCTCTTAAACTAATTGATGAATTTTTCTTCAACCTTAGCGTAAATCTATAAGGAATATTACAACAGTGATTTTTTCTATTTGTTGTTATCGTGTTCGAGAATCGTATGTAGGTATTTTTCTATTGGATTCGACATAACGTCGTAAGTACAGCTTATTCCAGGCTTGAAATGAACTGTATATAACTGAAGTTACTTTTCAGTCGCCCAGCAACGGAAAATATTTTTGATAAGTTTTATGTCGGATGTTAGCATTACAACTCATGTCCAAAAGAATAATTTTATCGATCAATATTCTAATTAACACGTAGACACATGGTGTACTACTAGGCGAATTTAACACTGGTGTGTGTAGTCGATTTTAATGGACATTTCTTTGTAAAGAAAATAAAAGAGGGTCATAATGGATCTATATCAGAGATCTGAGTCTGTATCAAGTCATGTTATTTGAACAGAAAATATGAATCAGCATAAACAAGGAGTTTTCAAGAAATGATTTTGTGTTTTACTACAGGTGACCAAATCTGAACTGTTTTGTTGTAAGGTGACATCTATTAAGACTAATGACTTAAATATTGTTTCCCTGATGGTATTCTAGGACTGAACCTACTTTTCCACTCATAGTGACAAAATTATGACCTCATTCGAGGTTTTCGTCTAATTTCATCGTTAATTAAGCTCAAATCGGGCTTCTGGAGCATTCGCGATGTTTTGCTAGATTTGACCTTGGATTGCATAAGGCAATCCAAACTTTAATTCTCAAAATTGTATTAAAGCAAACATGCACAAATATCATTTTCAGGTTGATGGAATAAAATAAGGCTTCTAGAAGTTCTATAATGTTTTTAAGAATAAATCTAGAGACATAATTGCAAAATTAAGTGACTAAATTTCGATATTTTCCATGATTTGATCTTGACAAACATTCTGTCCTATTTTCAGATTGATTGGTACAAAAACAAGGCCTCTAGAATGTCTTTCTAGAATTGACCCAGTGACCTAGTCTTTGACCCCAAAACATTCTGACAAATTTATAGGTTGAATGTATAAAAAAGCATATTGAGTTTCTACCACGTTTTGCTAAGTTTTGACCTAATGTGGGACTTGTCCAGGGAATAATTAGGACAAACTTTCTGACCATGGTCACGTTTCGTTGACACCCCGAAAAACTTGTAAAAAAATTGAAAACATGAAGAAAATGCTTATGATAAGAAATTTCTTCATTTCCCATAATGTTTTCTATCTTTGAAACATCAACTTGAAACTGTCATCTTCAATCTTTTCCATTTTTGACTAGTCTACATTTTATGATAAGGCTACCCTGTAGTCTCCAGTAAATCCTATTTGGGTTAACTGAATAACCCGATACAACAGCAATATACATTGCCGGACTGACGCAAAAGCCTTGTGGGGTACCAAATTTTAATGATTTGATTTCTGTTGACGAAGGTCTTATTTCGCTTGTATTGTTATTTAAGTCAAGTAGGTTTTAATCCATTAGCTGGATGTTGATAATACCGAATTCAACTCAAAAAAGCTAACGCAGTTAAGGAATGCTATCGGTGTCAAAGGCTGTGTTACGATTGATATTGACAAGTGTTGTGACAAAATTTGTGTCTATTGATTTCAATGTATCACTATTCATTTCTAACTTGTTGTTTCTACACAATAGTATTTATAATATGTACCTTGGTATGGTGGTATTTCTAAGCAGTCGGTAATTTGTGATAATACTGCTTTCTCCGTAATTTTCGATAAAAAGATAGTTTTGATACAGACTGATAGTTATGAAGTTCTAAAGGGATATATTTCCTTTTCAAAAGTGGTTCAATAAAAGCTAATTTCTCTTTTTTTTTGGGGGGGGGGAAGGGACACACCCGAAATCCTTGACCGATTTATAGGTTACAAATATATACAGGTTTTGTATGATTTCGAATGTTGGAATAGCATCCTGTTAACACGTTTCTTTTGAAATGTTAATCACTTTGAGAATGCACCATTCTCTTAAAGTGGCTATAATTCGATTATTGTAGTTACAACTTAAGGACTTTGCGTTAGTCATTTATTTTTTCTGTTTTTTCATGAATATCATCCAGAGTATTAGGTTACGGGGTAATCTTTATTTCGTAGTAGCGCACAAAGTCATTTAAGAGATGAAGAGATTTTTTTTGTTTTCATGGATGTATGAATCCAACAATCTAATCACACTGTATGAATTCGCGAAGCGGATTCATACATAAGTGTGATTAGGTTTATCGGTTCATTCCTCCACGAAAACAAATAAACGTTCTCTTCATTTCTTATGATTGGATAGCATCGAGCAAAAAAAAGCATTTTTTTTTACAAATTTTAATACCTTTTTGTATGGGACTTTTTTTGTGTGGGAGCTTACAGAACCGCTGCGTGCTCAAATTTGTTCATGGAGTTATGTATATTTTTGTCGACCAATCAGAACGCTCGTTTTTGATAGACGAATCTAAAAATTAAATTATAAGCCAGTGTTTTATTAGGCTACATGTGCATCAACATGATGGTTAGAATTTTTAATAGGAAAATCATCCAGCGTGCATTTATGCTCAACAATATTAAATAGCTCTTACAAATGGACAGTTATGTCACTAGGTAAAATTCGGGGAAACACGATATTTCAATACACTAAAAAAAATCGAATTTGTGCCAAATGTTACCTACACCTTATTGAAAACGAGGTCCAATTTCGCTTAATATACCAAAATGTTATATAGCTGCGGAAAGATGTTAACCGATAAAAAATGGCCGTCAAAAGATACATTTTTAGCTTTTAAAATAATGACCGTTTACAAAAATGTTAAATCATTTAGCTAAATGTTCCAATTTCGCTCACAAAGTAGAAAGCGATTGAAATAATTTAATGGATTGAAAGGGGTTTAGGTTAAGATTATTGCATTCCTGTTACATTAACATTTCTTCTTTGTTTTCGCGACAAATGTGTACCATTTCTGTAATTAGTATTTGTTTGATAATTAAATCTTGCTGAACAGATTCGTTGTGGCACAAATAAATGAACGAAAGTATTTAGGCAACGAGTTTACCAGATTTGAAATTCTAAGGGTAAAAATTGTCAGATAATATTTATTGTTTTGAGAAACGCCTGCATTTTTTTTCCTCACTCATTTCGAACACCAACGCAGCTGATTTTTTCTGTTTGCAATAGCTTAATACTAAATTGGGACAAATATTTGTCTTAAGGCTACAGGGTTAGACACGTGTTCATTTGTGGTAATAACTGTTCAATTCAACCTCGAAATTTTACGACTGTTGCATTTAGACCCCCAAAACATCTGGCTATTCGTAGAGGGTCGTAGGACGTTATATTGATAACCGTCAAAAATATAGTGGTTCCCGAAAATAAGATTGTCGTGATGATCAAAGGATAACAACTGTGGTTTCAATTAAGAGATGAAGAGAATGTTTTTTGTTTTCATGGAGGTATGAACCGAAAAACCTAATCACACTGTATGAATCCGCGAAGCGGATTCATACATTGTGTGATTAGGTTTTTCGGTTCATACCTCCATGCAAACAAAATATTATTCTCTTCATTTCTTATAATTTAATAGTATTGAGCGAAAAAAGTAAAAACCCACATCTTTTGATACCTTTTTGTATGGGACTATTTTGTGCGGAAGCATGCAAAATCACTGCGTGCTCAAAATTTTGTTCATGGAGGTATGAATTAAATTTTTCGACCAATCAGAACGCTCGTTTTTGATAGACGAAACTAACAATTAAATTATTATCGAGTGTGTTCACCTCTAGCATCAAATGTAAGTTGCAAACATTAAGTAATATGTAAAGAATCAGTAATCGTATTTCAGATACTTTAGAAAGTATTCAACAAAAACGAACTATGCTGGTGATCGGCATTGTCCTGTTTTTGCCACAATGTTTTCTAAGCTTCAATGGTCTCAAATACTATATTGCTTGATAATGCGTTGAACGTTATGATTTATACATATACATTAATGTATGCTGTATCGTACACATAACTCTGTTTCAAACGGTTCGATCCCCGACGGCGGCACTCATCCTTTCCTCCCACCAAATGGTCCGCATAAAATAGTTCCAAACAAAAAGGTATCAAAATTTGTAAAGTTGTTGTATTTTTCGCTCGATGCTATTAAAATTATAAGAGATGAAGAGAATATTTTTGTTTTCATGGAGGTATGAACCGAAAAAAGTAATCACACTTATGTATGAATCCGCTTCGCGTATTCATGCAGTGTGATCAGTTTTTTTTCGGTTCATACCTCCATGAAAACAAAAATATTCTCTTCATCTCTTAAATGAATCTTTTTTCACCAATCAGAACGCCCGTATTTGATAAACGAGCCTAAAAATAATTTTCTTTTTACTTTGAAGAATTTATGGTTGATATACAGCTAATCACTTTGACTGTTAATATTGAGTCGTAATGTATGTAACATACTTTTCGTCTTGTGTCATATTGGTTTAAAAATTGTTGAAAAAAAAGTGAAGTTTCAATTTCTTCGATCTAATCTCTAATGTATAAGAGTTTAGTCTACTGTTGACAAAATGAGTCAGATGAACACAAAAAATCTTTCTAAGAATACCTTAGGTTGGCGGATACCTGTTCTCTTTAAGCAAATAGGACAATACCCTTTTCTTTCTTGATGAGCACAATATTGAAATAAATGCACTTGAAGCCACAGCAAAATAAAAATGGAGTAAAACCCACTGTGCAATGTCAGACTCTGCAATTTAAGTTAAGCGCAAGTTTGTTTGTTAGGATTTTTCGACGCCAAGACTTTAAAGAGTCGTCAAGTGGATTAAGAGATGCAATAGGTTTCGAAGGACAAACCTTTAGGTTTCAAGTGCAAAACTTTGATATCTATATATATAAATTGTAGTTTGAAATAAGGGTATTTAACATTGCGGAATTAGGTATAAGTGGAAAGATTATATTGCGAAATTAATTTGATAAAACCGGCAGATTGTATTCAAAATTATTCCAATCAGACGGTATTGAATAAGGTAGATGCTTTGCAAGCATACTTTGTTCACAAAAAGTATATTTATCCAGCTTAAAGAAAACAATAAATGAATAAATAAAAAGAATAAAACGTACTGCATCCCAACTCCTAAACGTTGTCGTCGTTTTTAGAAAAATTGTGCACATGAACAAACGATTAGCCATGTGTAGTTAGCCAACTTACCAAATTCCTTCATAATCCTTAAGAAATTAATATAATGTGCATATTAATAGCCCCTCTTGGTAAAGATTGCTCTTTTGTTATGAAACGTATAGTCCCAGTTTCAAGCAAAACTAAATATATTACAAAATTCTAATGTATTCGGACGTTGACGCTGAAACATACACGGAAAACAACGACTTGGCTTTAGAAATATGGAAAACAGCCCAGCTAAATTTCGAGTCGGATATTTTGGGGACAATTGCAATTTATATTATTATTTTGATCTTAAAATCGACACAAAACTTTAAATAATGTGTACAATTTTATGCAATCAAAGTTGTAAAGTTCATACAACAAATATACGGGACAAAAGGGAAGAAACATGTCTTTAAAAATGCATTTTTTTAATCCAAAGAAACTTTATCGGATGTTTTTGTCAGGGCGAAAAGATTATTAATCTTTGTCAAATGAAATGATAGAAAATAAATTTGACAAAATAAATCGAAACAATAAAATAACCTGTGTGTGTCCAAGCATATCGAGGGGTTAGTGCAAAACATAGTATGGGTCTATACACTGTATAGACCCTACCATGTTTTTGCTCTAACCCCTCGATATGTTGTCATTTCGGTGTAACCGAAACAACCTAATGAGGACATACACAATTTATTGTTTGGGGCCAATATATTTTTAAATGAAGAGGAAGTAACATTAATTGCTGTTCTAATATACAGGTTCAAAAATTGGCCTTTATATAAATTATTGATGTCTTTAATTGGCAAATCAGGAAAGTTTTTTTTTTTGCCTTTGGCTTTAGCCAGTATTTACAAGATATGACAAAAACACTTAACGGTACCATAATGGCAAACATCATGTTCAAAAGAATAAAAAAAAAAATTCTCTCGAATTAATTACAGGCAACTATTCGGGGTGGGGGAATAAAAAAGACTAATTGCTCGAATGTTAGATATAAATAATGAATGTCCAAAAAAACAGAAGAAGACTGAGCACTTTCAGAAAACTTCACATTTCCCACCACTTACAATCCTCCGTTTGTAGGTTTTGAAGTAAGTTATATGTAGTTCTTAGATGGCTCATTTATTTCGCGCTGTAGCTGAAATATTGTTTCTGTATTGCTTCGTTCTCCCCGAGGAGAGACGAGAAAGCAGCACTGTAAAATATATTTAACGTCGAATCTGACTAGAATAGTGTGAACAGATATTTACTCAGACCAATACGGTAAATATTGTATTAAGTGACAAATCATGGGATGGTCAAATGCGGTGGCTTATCAGAAGGCTCGCTTAAAACAAATTTTAATATATTTGAGAAATATATGAAGGATTGATTCGATTGCATCCATAATTTATAACAGAATTCTCGCTAAATTCTATGTGTTTTGGACTCAGAAGAATCGTTACACTGAAACGATGAGTTGCTTAATGTTTTTGCAAATGAGACCACGCCTTTCGGAGAACTTTTGATTTAGAAAAGATTTTTTCGATTAGGGTCATTTAATGAAAGGGTTCGCTTAACAGAGGTGATTTTTTGAGCAAGATCCCCTTTACGACTGTTTAAAATGTCGATTTTTTAAAAACAAAACAAAACAAAAAAACAAAAACAAAAACAAAAAAAAACCCACTAAATTCTCTTACTCTCCTAATCTTTGAATTATTTTCATTTTTCCTTTCGTCGTGAATAAATGTTGGCAAAATGGAGTTTACGGGAATCAGTCATATCGCTTGGGCAAGCAAAACGTTGTAACTACAATTTTATTCTAGCTGCATTGACGACATCGTTAAACCATTAACCCTTTACTGTTTTACGAATTTTACACTTGTCCAATTTGAAAGATGTCGCAGATAAAAACTTACACTGAACTTTATCAAACATGTTACTATCCTGTAGGGTAGAAAATATTGTAGAGAAAAAAAGAAATCGCCTGTAACAAGCAATTCCTTATTTTCTCACAACGTTTTTTTCAAGTATTAATAATTTGGACGAAAATACCAGAAGTTGTACCAGAAAGGGTTAGATAGATGTAGATTGACGGACCGCTGGCCACACCCATTGAGATCCCACAGAAAGTTCTACTTCAATTACATACGGCGTTATATTGGAAAGTTTATGACCATTAATACGTAGCAGAAAGTTTGATAGCCTAAACGCCCTACCATCAGCTTGAATAAGTTTAAGTTAATACGTTAAGTAGTCGGACAAATAAAAATGTGAAAATAAATCTCGGCAAATGCTGGGTTCAAAGATTACTTCCGGTTTCAATCGATGAATTGAGTTGCCGATTGATGATTTTATTGATAGCTGCGATCCGTTAGTGCTAGATACAGATCACTTTGTATTTATTTACTTGTCTCGACATTTTACAAAAGTGGTTTGACAAATTTAATGACCTACAAAAATGTAGGATGGACAAACATCAAAGAAAATACAGACTTCATTTAAAATTGACGTTATTTAAGACTAAGAGGACAAGTAGGGTAGAAATATTTTGAGGAAAGCTATTGTTCTCTTTGTCATAACGTTTTCTTAAAACAGTTTATATTTGGTGTTTAATTTCGAGATTTGTAAAATTCATGTTCAGAATGAAGTGCCTCCATAGCTCAGTGGTTAGAGCACTGGTCTTGTAAACCAGGGGTCGTGAGTTCGATCCTGACTGGGGGCTTGATAAAGTCTGTAAAGTCTTCTCTAGTTTTCTTTTATTGATTCACGTTAGGAAAAAAAACAACAAAAAAAAAAAAAAAACGAGGAGAGTTAATCAATGACCGGACGGCAAAATTTTAGCGTAATCCAAATTGTAAGAAATAGCAGATGACCATTTGAAGCTAACAAAATTTTGGAAACTTGTATCTATCGGGTAGAAAACACGTTGATAATGAAGAAATTGCTTGTTTCAAACAACTGGCTAATTGTCCACAATGATTTCTGAAGCCCTTTTTTCCCCTTGGGAGTCTAAAAGCATCATTGAGCGGGAAAGCACATACATATCAAAGGTCGAATTCGGTTCTACGAATATCGTACATATTGCTTTTTATCATGAAGACTTCTTACGAAAAAGATTAACTGATTGATTGTATGGGGTTTAACGCCACCTTGAACAGTATTTTAGTCAAATCGCGGAGGCTCGAACACCTGATTCCTCGTAATTCTGACACCAGTACTACCATTACATCCTTTCAGAGCCTCCAGCTGCTATACCACTTCAGTTTATGATTATCCACCCATTGGTGGGAGACAAATGTCAGAAAGGATATGTACCGCGACCGGGGATCGAACCCTGGACCTGATGATTGCGAAACCGACGCGCTACCAATACTAAAGAAGACGGCTCTTTACAATCATCAAAGGTAAACGGTACAGAGTGGATTTATGAACACGAGAACATTGTTCAAATGTAGTTTAAAAAGTTTGAGATGTCTGTTAAGATTATCTTTATATAATTTAATTTTTGGTTTCGTCTATCAAAAACGGGCATTCTGATTGAAAATTATTCAGCGTATTGTATGCTTCAGCACAAAAAAGTCCAATACAAAAAGTTGTCAGAATTTGTAAAATATTTGCTTTGTTCGCTCAATGCTATTAAATCATAAGAAATGAAGAAAATATTTTTTGGTTTTCATGGAGGTATGAGCCGAAAAACCTAATCACACTTATGTATGAATTTGCTTCGCGTATTCATATACTATAATTATAACATTTTTGTCGGTATTAGAATACTTACTCTCTTAAACTTATTGATGAATTATTCTTCAACATTAGCGTAAATCTATAAGGAATATTCTATGGAGTTTTTTTCTATTTGTTGTTATCGTGTTCTCGAATCGTGTGTAGATATTTATTTATTGGATTCGACCGATTTGTTGTTTCCTACACACGATTCGAGAACACGATAAAAACTTTTATTATATACCTTTTAGGACATGAAATTAAGAAAATTCTCTTAAATGTTTAAGAAATAAGAAACTTTTCGAAAAAATTCGAACGTCAATACACGAAAATGTAGTCTGTGTTTAACGGTACTCGACGAATACGGTTTTCTGGTACACGCCGAATACAGATTTTTTTCTGTCGGGCTGTATTAGATAGCCAGATTTTAATCCATATCTTTTATAGGTATATTATAAAAAAGTAGATTCACTTGAAAACTTGGCGGGTTGTAAGAGATCATAAAAACTTGGTTTTCAGTTTTATATTTTCTGGTGAATTATGACGTATTAAGCAATTGCAAATTAAGAGCATTACTAGCATTTCCGTGTGTAATTCAAAATAACCAGTCGCTGTCCCCACCCACTGACTTACTAAGCTGCGCCCATTAACTCCAACAGGTAGTTCCGCTACGATTTTGAACGGCGTTATTAGAAAGAATTTATGACCGGTAGCATGTAACAAAAAAGTAAAATGGTTAGTTTGTGACCTAAACGTCATAACTACAGTTTGAATAAACTGTAGTTGCGACGTTTAAGTCGCCAAACCAACAATAAAGGTAAACAAAATAGCGGCCAATGTTTGAGTTGATAACCTCAGGTCCGGGCTGAATAAATGATCTGATTGGTCGGATGATTCCTTAATTGACGGACGCGATTGGTCAACTTTCGGTTCGCGATTATCAACCAAAGGGTGAATCGACGAATCAAATCATTCATTTAGACCGGAAGTGAGTTTTTAACTCCGATATTGGCCGACATTATATGAAGCATTATTGTTGGTTTGAAGACTTAAAGGTCGTAACTGCAGCTTATTCAAGGCTTGGAAATAAACTTTATATAACTGAAGCTACTTTTAAATCGCCCAGCAACGGAAGATATTTTTCATAAGTTTTATGTCGAATGTCATCATTACAACTCCGGTCTAAAAGAATAATTTTATCGATCGATATTTTAATTAACAAGTAGACACGTGGTTTGAATTTAATACGGGTGTGTGAAGTCGATTTAAATGGACATTTTTTTTAAAGAAAAAAGGGTCATAATGGATCTATATCAGAGATCTGAGTTTGCTATCAAGTCAAACAATCTGTACAATGTTCATGTTATTTGAACAGAAAATATGATTAAAGCATAAACAATGTGTTTTCAAGAAGTGAAATTCGAACTATTTTGTTTTAAGATGATATCTACTAACCCTTTACCACACGGAAAAAAACATCTCTGGAAATGGGTTAAGACTAAAGACTTAAATATTGTTTCCTGATGGTATTGTAGGTCTGAACTTAATATTCCACTCATAGTTGCAAAATTATGACCTCAATCGAGATTTCCGACCAATTTCATCGTTAATTAATGTCAAATCGGGCTTCTAGAGCATTCACGATGTTTTTTCTAGATTTGAACTTTATTGCATAAGGCAACCTTAAATTCTCAAAATTGTATTAAAGCAAACATGCACAAATTTCAATTTTCAGGTTGATGGAATAAAATAAGGCATCTAGAAATTATATAATGTTTCTAAGAATAAATCTAGAGACATAATTGCAAAATTAAGTGACTAAATTTCGGAATTTGCCATGATTTGATATTGACAAACATTCTGTCCTATTTTCAGATTGATTGGTACAAAAACAAGGCCTCTAGAATGTCTTTCTAGAATTGACTCAGTGACCTAGTCTTTGACCCCAAAACTTTCTGACAAATTTATAGGTTGAATGTATAAAACAAGAGGACCATGATGGTCCTAAATCGCTCCCCTGAGTATGATGGTTCATGGATTTATGATATAAACAAAATGGCAAAGCCCTCTGTCTAATTATTTTGGAGAAGATGTTTACAGATTTCTCTTTTAATCCTAGGAATATTATTGATCCCACCATATAGCACTAATTCCCTGAATATGGTAATGCTTTGAAGTCTAGACATCAATACATACCAAGTAAAAAAGCTGTAAGCCTAATGGTTTAGGAAAAGAAGGTTTTCAAAGATATCATTATTTATTCCTAACTAAAATTAGGGATTGCACTGAAAAGGGCCATTTTTTTAAGTAATTTGGTAGAGGGTCAATGGCTGATGATATGTACCAAATATCAAAGCCCTAGACTTTATGGTTTGGGAGAAGAAGATTTTCCAAAATTTCCTTCTTTATTCCTTTGTTAAATCAGGAATCGCACAGAAAAGGGCTCATTTTCAGAATACAGTAATTCTTTCAAGTATTTTGGTAGAGGGTCAATATATTATGATATTTGCAAAATTAAAGCTCTAGGCCTTATGGTTTGAGAGAAGAAGATTTTTAAAGTTTAACTTCTTTAATTCTATGTAAGATCAGGGATCATTAAGAAAAGGGCTAATTTTCAGAATAGGGCAATTCTTTGAAGTATTTTGGTAGAGGGTCAATAGATGATGATTTGTACTACATATCAAAGCTCTAGGCCTAATGGTTTGGGAGAAGAAGATTTTTAAAGATTTCCTTCTTTATTTATATGTAAAATCAAGGATCATTAAGAAAAGGGCTAATTTTCATAATACAGTAATTCTTTGAAGTATTTTGGTAGTGGGTCAATAGATGATGATTTGTACCAAATATCAAAGCTCTTGGCCTTATGGTTTGGGAGAAGAAGATTTTTAAAGATTTCCTTCTTTTTTCTATGTTAAATCAGGGATTGCCAAGAAGCGGGCTAATTTTCAGAATACAGTAATTCTTTGAAGTATTTTGGTAGAGGGTCAATAGATGATGATTTGTACTAAATATCAAAGCTCTAGGCCTTATGGTTTGGGAGAAGATTTTTAAAGATTTCCTTCTTTATTTCTGTTAAATAAAGAATTGCAAAGAACCGGGCTAATTTTTTAGAATAGGGTATTTCTTTAAAGTATTTTGGTAGAGGGTCAATAGATGATGATGTATACTAAATATCAAAGCTCTAGGCCTTATGGTTTGGGAGAAGAAGATTTTTATAGATTTCCTTCTTTATTTCTATGTAAAATCAGGGATCATTTTGAAAAGGGCTAATTTTCAGAATATGGTAATTCTTTGAAGTTTTTTGGAAGAGGGTCAATAGATGATGATTTGTACCAAATATCAAAGCTCTGGGCCCTATGGTTTGGGAGAAGAAGTATTTTGGTAGAAGGTCAATAGATGATGATGTATACCAAATATCAAAGCTCTAGGCCTTATGGTTTGGGAGAAGAAGATTTTTAAAGATTTCCTTCTTTATTTCTATGTAAAATCAGGGATCATTTAGAAATGGGCTAATTTTCAGAATATGGTAATTCTTTGAAGTTTTTTGGAAGAGGGTCAATAGATGATGATTTTTACCAAATATCAAAGCTCTGGGCCTTATGGTTTGGGAGAAGAAGTATTTTGGTAGAAGGTCAATAGATGATGATGTATACCAAATATCAAAGCTCTAGGCCTTATGGTTTGGGAGAAGAAGATTTTTAAAGATTTCCTTCTTTATTTCTATGTAAAATCAGGGATCATTTAGAAAAGGGCTAATTTTTAGAATATGGTAATTCCTTGAAGTTTTTTGGAAGAGGGTCAATAGATGATGATTTGTACCAAATATCAAAGCTCTGGGCCTTATGGTTTGGGAGAAGAAGGTTTTAAAAGATTTCCTTCTCTATTTCTATGTAAAATCAGGGATCGTTTAGAAAAGGGCTAATTTTCAGTATACAGTAATTCTTTGAAGTATTTTGGTAAAGGGTCAACAGATGATGATGTATACCAAATATCAAAGCTCTAGGCTTTATGGTTTGGGAGAAGAAGATTTTTAAAGATTTCCTTCTTTATTTCTATGTAAAATCAGGGATCATTAAGAAAAGGGCTAATTTTCAGAATATGGTTATTCTTTGAAGTATTTTGGTAGAGGGTCAATAGATGATGATATATACCAAATATCAAAGCTCTAGGCTTTACCGTTTGGGAGGAGAAGATTTTTTAAGTTTTTTCACTCCGTTGCCATGGCAACCAGAGTTCTTCATGGATTTCAATTCTTTGAAGTATTTTTAAAGAGCATGACGTAAGGATCATTTCTCTGAAGTTTTGTTGAAATTCCATGATTAGTTTAGGAAGAGAAGATTTTTTTCTAATTTTGAACGGACGGACGGACGGACGGACAGACGGACGGACGGACGACGGACGATGACCGATCACAATAGCTCCTCTAGAGCACTTCGTGCTCAGGGGAGCTAAAAACATATCGAGTTTCTACCAAGTTTTTCTAAGTTTTGACCTAATGTGGGACTTGTCCAAGGAATCATTAAGACAAACATTCTGACAATTTTATATATTGATTGATGTGACCTCTAATGTGTCTACAAGGTAAATGCTGACGACGCCCAATAGACGAAGGACATCACAAAAGGAAAATAATCATCTAATCCACGTTGTTTATATGAGGACATCTAATATATAGCGTTATTTAGGCATTCGTAAAGACACTTTGGTGATTCCCGCCATCTTAACCAATTCTAATATAATCCCGTTTCTTAGACACCCAAATAATTTTGAAAAAATGAAGAAAATGCTTATGATAAGAAATTTCTTCATTTCCCATAATGTTTTCTACCTTTGAAATATTAGCAACTTGAAACTGTTGTCTTCAATCTTTTCCATTCTGGATCATTTTTTACTACATTGTTATGATAAGGCTACCTTTTTATCTTCCAGCATATCCTATTTGGGTTAACTGAATAATTCGGTACAACTTTATTAAGAGCAGCAATATACATTAACGGACTGATGCAAAAGCCTTGTGGGATACCAAATTTAAATGATTTGATTTCTGCGGACGTAGGTCTTTTTTTGCTTGCATTGTTATTTAAGTCAAGTAGGTTTTAATCCATTAGCGGGATGTTGATAATACCAAACTCAACTCAAAATAACTGACGCACTCAAGGAATGCTATCGGTGTCAAAGGCTGTGTTACGATTGATGATGACAAGTGTTGTGACAAGATTTGTGTCCAATAATTTCAATGTATCACTATTCATTTCTAACTTGTTGTTTCTACTCAAAAGTGTTTACAATATGTACCTTGGTAGGGTGGTATTTCTATGCAGTCGGTAATTTGTGATAATACTGCTTTCTCCGGAATTTTCGATAAAAAGATAGTTTTGATACAGGCCGATAGTTATGAAGTTCTAAAGGGATATGGTTCCTTTTCAAAAGTGGTTCAATAAAAGCTAATTTCATTTTTTGGGGGGTGTGGGGGTGTGGGGGGTGGGGGCACAACCGAAATCCTTGACCGATTTATAGGTTACAAATATATACAGGTTTTGTATGATTTAGAATCCTGTTAACACGTTTCTTTTGAAATGTTAATCACTTTGAATGCACCATTCTCTTAAAGTGGCTAAAAATCGATTAATGCAGTTAGCTCTTGCGATGCGTTAGTCATTTATTTTTTCTGCTTTTTCCTGAATATCATCCAGAGTACTAGGTTACGGAGTAATCTTTATTTCGTAGTAGCTCACAAAGTCATTTAAGAGATGAAGAGACGAAGCGGATTCATACATAAGTGTGATTAGGTTTTTCGGTTCATTCCTCCATGAAAACAAAAAAAAGAGTCCCTTCATTTCTTATGATTTGATAGCATCGAGCAAAAAAAAAAGATTTTTTTTAACAAATTTTAATACCTTTTTGTATGGGACTATTTTGTGTGGAAGCTTACAGAACCACTGCGTAAACAAAATTTTGTTCATGGAGTTATGAATATTTTTTTCGACCAATCAGAACGCTTGTTTTTGATAGACGAAACTAAAAATTAAATGAAAAGCCAGTGTTATATTAGGCTACATGTATATCAACATGATGGTTATAATTTTTAACAGGAAAATTATCCAGCATGCATTTATGCTAAAAAATATCAAATAGCTCTTACAAATGGACAGTTATGTCACCAGCTAAAAATTGTGGAAACACGATACACTCAAAAAAAAAAAAAAAAAAAAAAATCGAATTTGTACCAAATGTAACATACACCTTATTGAAAACGAGGTCCAATTCCGCTTGATATACCAAAATGTTATATACCTATGAAAATATGTTAAACGAGAATCAATGGCCGTCAAAAGATACATTTGGAGCTTTTGAAATAATGACAGTTTGCAAAAATGTTAAATCATTTGGCTAAATGTTCCAATTTCGCTCACAAAGTAGAAAGCGATTGAAATAATTTAATGAATTTAAAGGAGTTGAGGTTAAGATTATTGCATTTTTGTTACATTACCACGTCAAAAATGTACCCTTTCTGTAATTAGTATTTGTTTGATAATTCAATCTGGCTGAGCAGATTCGTTGTAGCACAAATAAATGAACGAAAATATTTGGGCAACGAGTTTACCACATTTAAAATTCTCAGGGTAAAAATTTTAAGATATCATTAATTGTTTTGAGAAACGCCTGCAAATGTTTTTCCTCACTCATTTCGAACACCAACGCAGCTGATTTGTTGTCTGCAATAGCTTAATACTAAATTGGGACAAATATTTGTCTTCCGGCTACAGGGTTAGAAACGTGTCCATTTGTCATAATAACTGTTGAATTAGCTTTTACAAACGGCAACTCCGAAATTTTACAACTTTTGCATTTAGACCCTAAAACATCTGGTTATTCGTAGAGTTTCGTAGGACGTTATATTGATAACCGTCAAAAATATAGGGGTTCCCGAAAATAAGATTGACATGATGATCAAAGGATAACAACTGTGTTTTCAATATCGAGTGTGTCTACCTCTACCATCAAATGTGAGTTGCAAGCATTAAATAATATGTTAAACGAAATATGCTGGTGATCGGCATTGTCTTCTTTTGCCACAATGTTTTACCAAGCTTTAATGGTCTCAAATACGATATTGCTTGATAATGCGTTGAACGTTATGATTTATACATATACATTAATGTATGCTGTATCGTACACATAACTCTGTTTCAAACGGTTCGATCCCCGACGGCGGCACTCATCCTTTCCTCCCACCAATGGGTCGATAACCGTAGACCTAAGTGGGATAGCAGCTGGAGGCTAGGAAGGGATGTGATGGCGGAACTGGTGTGAGAAATACCAGAAATCCATTGTTAGGTGCTTCAGCCGTCGCGATATAACTGAAAGATTATTGAAAGCGGCGTAAAACCCCATTCAAACAAACAAACTGTTTCTAACGTATTGTCGCTTTACAACACTTACCAGCGATTTTCCATCGTCATCGTTATTCCCGTTATAAAATCTCAAATCCTGAGAGAAACCACAGCAATCAAAACAAAACTCGTGTCCTTCCTTGCTATTCCGGAAATTAAAATACAAGTTGCATTCGATTAACAATTGTCTTAGCTTCCGCTTGGATAAATGATTGATATGTTATACTTGAAAATGCATTGTACAGTTGCATGAACTTAAGCATCAATATTGTATATACTCAACATGCTTTAGCTTTGGTCTTATTATAGAAAATGAAAAATCACCTCAATTCGTTTCTTTTCTGAAACAGAAGCAGACAAATACATGGCTTTTAGATGTGCGTACGTATATACTAATTAAAACCATCGATAAATATATAACAAAAAGAAAAACGCAGCTTCTGAAAAAAAATATGATTTATAGATGTACAATTTATAGTGAGTTTTCAAAAGTAAATTTTGTCTATACCTGTATAAACAAAATCGTCCTTTGATCACTACCTATGACTTGTACATCCCTCTCTCTATATATATCCTTAAGTAATCCGGATAGTTATTTGAAATGTAGTGCCTTTCTAATGAATGGAACAAACATTATCATATTCGGGTACTTTCTTTTGCTACGCGTTATTCAACATCTATAAAATCTAACAAATACTTACTTAACAACTTAAAGCACTCTTATTTGAAATTTTTGTATTTTTAAACGGAATTGCCCATTTAGCAGTGATAGTGTTAGAAAACACACACACACACACGCGCGCGCGCGCAGATAGACTAATCTTTAAGAAGATTTTAAAGGATTTGATTTTAGTGTGAGCAAAGTACTTTCTAGTGTTAATTAGCCTACAGCCTAATCTCCGTGACATTTGATCATTTACATTAACAACCAAGAGTTGAGAAAACGGAGTAGGACAAACTATTGTTCTACTAGAAGAAAACATTTAACTTTAATCCTCGCTTGAACTATTGACCCATAGCTCAGTCGCCGAGTAAATTCTTCGCGAAATTGTATAAGTGTAAGCAGGAAATGATAATAACTATCTTTTGGTTTATATGTATATCGTTGCATGACAGTCAACACCATTTTGCTATAATAACAGATTATCGCAGTTCAAAATTTTAATAACGACGGATCTTCCTTGGTATAGTCATCATTCTGTTACTAGCCTGTGACTAATTTTTTACCTGATTTGCAAGCTTCCACAAGCATTTTTATAAATGCTTTCTTATGAGAGAAACAGAACCATCTGTAAACTACGAAATATATCGATCTTTATAATACAACTATACCAGAATGTAGAACGGTATGTTGTGGTTCCTATACGCCCATACCTTTTCTAATTATTGCAAGCCCTGGTTCAATTTACTAATTGCATATATCAACCAAAGAATAAATCGATCAATCAAATCATTCATTTAGTCCGGAAGTGAACTTTGAACTCTGACATTGGCTGACATTTATGTGAAGCATTTTTGTTGGTTTGGTGACTTAAACGTGTAACTACATTTTTTTCAAGCTGTAGTTACCCCGTTTAGGTCACCAACCAATTTGTTTCCTTTTTTACATGTTACTGGACATAAATTTTGCAAAACAACGCCGTTTAATATCGTGAGATCCCGGGTTCGATCCCCTGTCGCGCAAAGTATCATTTCAAGCATTTGTCATATCTGATATAGAAACGATAAAAATATTTGCGCAGATTCCGAAGATGCGTATATCTGACAAAAGATGTGTGCCCGAAATCGGATGAGCTGACATGAAGATGGTGAAACGGGAGGTTTACAGAGGAAAAATATAATTCTTGGTAAATTGAAATGTTATACAAGTTAATGTTCATGGTAAAATCAAGTCGGTTTCCTTAATTGAACAATCGCGGCTGTCAGTCAAGGAATCAACCGACCAATCAAATCATTTATTCAACCCGGACCTGAGCTTTCAACTTCGACATTTGCCCCCATTTTAGCGATTTTTTTGTTGGTTTGGTGACTTAAGCGTCATAACTACAGCTTTTTCAAGCTGTAGTTACGACGTTAAGGTCGCCATCAAACCATTTTACTTTTTTGTTACATGCTACTGCCTATGAATTTTTCGAAATAAAAAACAAAACAAAACACAAAAAAAACGCCGTTAAAAATCGAAGCGAAAAAGGTAGTCAGTGGGCGGGGCCTATGGAGTCAGTGGGCGGGGCCTAGGCAGTCAGTGGGCGGGGCCTAGGGAGTCAGTGGGCGGGGCTTAGGCAGTCAGTGGGCGGGGCCAGCGATCGGTCGAATTAATTTGTAATTGAGTATGGTACATATTCTTTTTTCCACACTGTATCCTTATACTCATCCACACTAACATAAAGACTTTTCTAACAAGTCGTCGATAGAAGGGCAAAACGTCGTTACTAAAGCTTATAAAAACTGTATATACGATATTTTGTAGACACATCGAGTGAGTGTTCCATACCAAGTATGAGTAGAAAATTGTATGCAATGAAATCCTAATGAATTTCATCATGACGATGATTGAAAAAACAACACATTATAGTTAGCAATTTATTTAGAAATTAATCTATATTAATCTATTAATTCTACATATTTTGATAGAAAAATAGAACAGATCACTGTGTCGTACATGTGAAGGGGCTTTTTCACAAAAGACATGTCATATGAAATATTTCCTTGTTCAACGAAATTTCCATGGATCCTACAGAATAACGATGGTCGTAAAAAGATTTTGAAAATTAAAACTTTGAATGACGTTTAAAACCATCTCGTTAAAGAAATGAGGATTTTTTTTTTCGTTTTCATAGAGACATGAACCGAAAAATTTAATTGAGTGAATACGAGAATCCCCTTCATTTCCTATCATCTGATGCCATCAAAGGAAACAAAGAAATATTTTATTAGACTAAGAATATGGTTTCTGCTTGCTTTGAGTAATATTCAGTGTGTTAATACAAACAGGAAGCAAAGCGAATTTTCTTTTCGATACTAGCTGATCGAGTTGTAAACTCGGCGTTAATGTGCAATTATTGAATAATGAAAATATTACAACCTATATGTGTACATCAAAACAAACTTTAAAGGAAGTAAACTATACCCATTGACAAGGAAATAAGCGATTTTTTTCTTTTGTCATTTCAAAATGACAAAAGAAAAAATCGCTTATTTCTGTATTAACCTACTGTGTAGGGCTATTGTATCATCATTAGATCAAATATAAATATCCACAAAAAAGAATAAAAACAATTCCTACAAAAAATCCAGTTAAATGAACTAAAATTATCTTCGGAAAACCATCTTCGGAAAACCATCTTCTGAAAACCGTCTTCGGAAAACCATTCCTATTTTTTCTTTTGTAAAGGAATATTTGAAAAGCCATAACCTTGAGAAAGCCTAGGAAGGGAGGAGATGTAAGCGGCCGTTTAAATATCTTTCTTCTAAAATGTTCTCACTCCACATAAACCAGGTAGTTTCAATGATTAATTTTTCTTTTTTTGTTGTTGTTGTTGTTGTCTAATATATATATATAGATATATATTTCAAAATGAACCAGCCTATCGATGTACGAGTTTTGTTTTCTCCCTGGAATTAAATAAGATATATTTCAAATCAATCCATTTCAATGCAATCTTCAGATTAATAAAAAAGGCATAACTGATTTAAAGTAAAATACATTAAAACGTAAATAAAACCGACAACTCTATGCATAACCTAATCGTGGTCAAATAAAGAAATGGTCGCTTAACACATTTTGTGAAATAATTATATTGGCCGATTACTTGCCTACATAAATTACTCTAGAATCCCTATCAAACCAATGATATTCGAACTCATCAGCATTGTCTCAGTTAGACAATTCTAACGAGTAAATTACCAGAGGATTTAGAAATTACATCTTGTTAGCAAATTTCTTATCTTTTGAAAAGCATACGCTGTTTGGAAAGAAAATTTTGATTGTGGCTGCTTAATAAAAGGGATTGCAAATTAGAGGTGGTCGCCGAGGCAAGGTTAACTGTAACTTCAATTTCCGACTCCTTTGCTGTTTCTGATAACGAGTCTCTATCTGGTTTAACAATCCTCAGTTGAACTCTTTTTAATTAGTGTTCGACTAATGCCTACTTCATCAATTGATTTTGAATGCTGATGTCGAAGAAAATGGGTGTTTGTTAAAAATTACTGTCATTTCTGATGAAGGTGTTAGTCGAAAATGAATTAAAAGAATTAAATTGAAGATTGTTTTACATTAATCGTTTTATATATAAAGTTAGATCGTGAACTTCATCATTAGTGGCTATCTCCACTTCGACAGATTTTTGTGTTCATTTTTCATTCAGCGACCAGAATTGGATTAATTTCGCAAAAGCAATATTTTATCTATAAAAAGATCGGCTTTTTCAATGTTTGTACCTATTAGAATTACTCCTGTCAGTCAGATCGGGTAGGGATCAACTCAGACTGTAAAGAAAAAGTTCATACTTGCAATTGAGATTGTCCGTTTATACTTGTATCTGACCTATCAGGTAAAGAGAAGTATCCTGAAAAAAGATCGATTCTGGTCTGACTGTTAATGTTTTGTGAATTTTCTTGTAAGTCTGCCGTTATACATATCATCATTTTCTATATAGTCTTTCTAATTGATTTAAAAAATTGTTTTACAGAGGTCCATGGCAGGTCTCTTTTCGCCGAAGGAGTCACATATGGCAGCAAGAAAGGGTTTATCAATGATCCATTTACTTAGCCCAATCCCACACAAGTCTTCCTTATGAAAGAAAAAACAACAACTTTGGAAAAAATTGTGGAGAAAAAAGAAATTGCTTTTATTAAGCAATTTCTTTATTATCCACAATATTTTCAATCCAAGAAGACAAAACGATTTAAAATTTGAACTTGTCGTCTGCAGCTTCTTTGAATTTGGACCAGTCTAAAATTTTGTTGTCTGTGAATTGGTTAAACAGCCTCAAATTTACACTTCCCCAGACGACTACCTGATCCTTTGACACAGCTATATGTCTTAGAGCACATAGGAGACAAAGGTTTTATTTATTAGTCCCACCACTTTGTCGGCTCTAGAAGAATTAATCTTATTTCTTACAATCCATTTCGATGTATTCGTCAGAGTTACTTAAACCGTCAAACGAGATTTCGTCATCCGGGGTCTGGTCGAGAAAGTCTTTAGTACTCATGTGTACATAGAAAATTAGAAAAGACATAATTGTATATAGTGCAGAAGCTAATAGGAACGAAAAACCGGGGAAAATGTCCAACGTAGTTCCATACAAGGCCGTGAAAATCAACGCAAGAAACTTTGCTATAGTTTCGCCACTTCCTAAAACGGAAAATATCTTTCCCACTTCATCCTCGTGCACGAGTTTGCTAAGCAGAGATCGCACCGGTGAGTTTATAAGACCACCGAAGCTCCCGACACTTATGGCGACCCAAACCATCCACGTGTGTTTACTCCAGGTGAGGATGATGAATCTTAGACTGGCGCATGCTAGACCAATGATACTTATAACGGAATCAGGGACTTTGAGTATATTTGAAAATATTGGTAGAATTATTAACAGCACTATTCCCATGGCTGCATTGTCAAACGCTGCCAGATACCCAAACCAAGATGTCGGCCATGAAAGGGGCGGTAACTCTGTGTATAATAACGTGACGTCAGTGAGTCCTGTTCGACAGGTTTGGTGTAGAATTAGGACAAACAGCAAAGCACATATACATCGACGTAAATTGAACTCTCGCTTTTTCACCAACACCATTAACGAATCCTTGAAATTTTCAGACCTAAATATAGTCCTGCATGGAAATACTTCTGTTCCTTCGTTGACAGACACCGTCTCCTTGACGATAGATAGAGCTATTACCACGACTGACGCGTTCAGAAATGAAGCCGAACAATACGTAATTAGTACATCTGTAGTGTCCAACAGTAAACCTGCAATTAATGATCCTAGAAACATCCCGAGGAATTGCATAGCTGCTAAAAGTCCTAGTTTATTCGTTCGTCTTGTTGAATCTGTGATGTCGACGGTATAACTATGAACGGCCATCGAGATCATAGATGTTTTTCCAAAACATCCATGTATAAGTGAACCACAGAGAAAGAATGCAATTGAAGATTTAGGTGAGAAGTTAGCTCCCATGTATAATAAAATAGCAAACGTAGTTCCAATTGATGGTAAAACCATTGGGATTTTGCGTCCATATTTATCGCTCCAAGCACCACAAAACAGTCCAAGCACTAAGGCCGGAAAGTTTGACAAGCATTTATGATATATGATATAGTTTGTTGCTTCTTTTTGAACGTCGTCTTGGAGATCTGGTGTATGTTCTAGGTGTTGGCACATGTTGATTCGATTTGGAAACATGTTAAAGCAGACGATTTGTGGAATGTTTGGACGAAGCACGGCATCTAGCATGGAATCCCCAATGTTGTAAAGAAAGAATATAACATCTATTGGACAGCCGTATAAACAACTCCAGAATTGCACTGAGAAGTTTGACGGTATCTTTCCTCGAATGGTTCTCATTAATTTTTCGGTTGGCATTTTCACTTATTTCGATATATACTTTCAAAGCAATTTCTTGTAAGGGTGGAACTTTACTTTCTTTGAAACAGTAAAACGCGTTAAGAATGTGTTGTAATAGGGAAGTGCTTCATTTTGGTCATAGATTCATCTGCGCCAAACACGTAAAAGACGTCGGATCTGAAACGAAACACAAATATGATTTCTTTAGACCCAGTCCCTAAAAATAATAATAACTTAAATATCAATACAGTGCCGAAATCCGTTGAAAGGCGAACAATAAATCATAGGAAAGGTTGTGTTATAAGCTCCCGAAGGTGACCTACGTTTACGTTTCAATGACGTCTGACGTTATAAGTGACGAATGATCACTGTCAACAAAAATCCATCGACCAATCAAAAGCATTCTTTTAGATCTAAAGAATATTTCGAACTCTAACATAATTGTCAATCATTTGTGTAGGTTTAACGCCTTATACGCTTATTCAAGCTGTAACTGCGCGGTCAATATCGTAGAGAAGTGCATGTATGCCATATTGTCCTAGAAAACGAATTTCATTTCAGAACCTTTCAGATTCGGAAAATCTTCTCAAACGTGTAGTGAATGTCACTGCTACAACTCCGTACCCAAACTGTAGTCATTTGATTCGAGTTAATTATATTGACGTATTTTCTGGTAAAAAGAAGTCATATATCGTAGTTTCCTACAAAGGAGTTTCATAATGTCCCAATATTTCTGTATAACCTGTCGTAGGCTTTAGCTTTTGCAAGAAAAACTACTTGCGAGTTTAACATGTAAACAATACATTCAATCCAGGTGCTAAGTTACAGATTTGTTTTATTTTGTTCAAAATAATTGTAATACCTTGAATAAAAAAAATCATTCTCCTTCGAAAACTTGTTAACGCAATCCCACACAACAACATTTTAGACTTTAACAAATTGAAAAGAGTTGCAGACAACAACGTAAAGTTTATGAAATTTAAGAATTGTTCATCTTTCTGAGTATAAAACATTGTGTGAAATGAAGAAATTGCTTGTCACAAGCAATTTCTTCATTTTACACGATGTTTTCATAATTGATTTTCTTGAGGGGCCTGAAAAGGGGTTATTGTATGGAAATGGGTTAAATAGGCCCTAACGAATCAAATTTAAAAAAAGAGCGTCCTCTTGAATAGCACGGTAAGATTATCTGTAGAGGCTAGACGCAGGGAAAAAAAGGGACAGGAGAATTGATAACTGGTATCATTAATGGAATCTAATTCATGTCCTTAAGTTGTCTGGTTCGGGGATAAAAGCCGGAAAGTGGTTCCTGAATACTAACTAGATTACCAATTCAATCAAACAATGGTCCCGTACCCTGTTGAATTTAAGAATGTGCTTTTTTATCCTTGAATTTCAAATTGTGGTGTTTTCTGATTTTATATCCTGATTTGTGTGTCTGTTTTTTCAACTTTTCTGTTGTAATTCTGGGTCAAAGCACATGTTTTCTTATAAAGTTCGTCTATAAATTAAATGCATGAATTCCATATAGATGTTCATTGCGTTCTTTTAATTTTAGTTTAGTTGAAATATATATATACATTGTATATCTATATACATGTATGTGTATTTGCTTTCATAAAAAATAAAATGGGACATTCTTGAAACTTATATTCGCAATAATTCCAATTTAGCGTTTTTATATGTAAATAAAGGCTCTCGTATTTAAAACATGTAAAACATATTAAAGCTGTAGTAACGACATTTAGCTCGCGCACGAACGATAAGCAAAAAGGCAAAAGATGTTACGTATCCAGCTTTATTATAACTCATTTGACAAGCGAAGAGAATATTTTTTCAACGAGGTATGACCGTAAAATCTTTATCACACTAGTGTATGAGTACGCTACATTTTTTCCAGCAAGGTAGAAACTTCATAACTCAATCACATTGTGTGAATACCGGATTCGTGCATTAATGTGATTAAGCTTTTAGGTTGAAACCTAAATGAAAAAAGGTGAATTATTCTCTTCAATTTACATCAAGCACAAAAGAGCAAATGTTTTACTACTGTATCGAATAGAATCTATAGAACTACATTGTGCGCATGTATACACAGTTTTGTTAATTGAAGTTTGAAGAAAAAATCAATCAATCAAAAACGTTTAGATCTTTATAGACGAAACTAAAATGAACTTATTCACAGAACCTACACATACGTCAAAACACTATAATGAACTATATTCTAACCCTTTCCTGTACAAACCCGGGATTTTTCGTCACTGTGATTTTATACTGGAGAAAGCATTTTGGAAAAAGACATTGCTTGTAACAAGCAATGTCTCCAATTTCTACCATATAGGATGGTTTCATTTCAACTTGTGTCCAATTTTCATTGGTGTCTACAACCTCTTTCAATTTGGACCAGTCCAGAATTAAAAAAAAACAAAACAAACTACCCCCCCCCCCAAAAAAAAGGGGGGGGAAAGGGGAAAGAGAAAAAAAAAATTCTGTACTTAATCTGAATTACATTTTAAAAGATAGCCAGTTTTAGCCAAAATGTAAATAAAAAGGACAATCCAATAGATCACGCAAACAAGGAAACATAGTCAACAACAATGCGGTCAAAGCTTTTACTGCGATAACAAATAAATGACTTATATTAGGACCTAACCAACTTTCTGGATGAGAAAATTTAATAAAGGGAAATGAAGGATGGAATGACATTACGTTTTATTAATGGACCCGTTGACAAGTGTCAACACACAACTAGGACCTGTATGTTATGTTTGTGATACAGGGCGAGTAGAGAAATGAAATTGGATACTTCTTTTGTCAATGGAACAAGAGTGGTCACTCTTATTTTTTACCCTGCGTTACGATTTCTTCGGGTTCGAAAAATTGGTCCTTTAGATAAGAATTGACCAATCGCTGGCCCCGCCCACTGACTCCTTTGGCCCCGACAATAGGCTCAGGTAGGACGTTCCATGTTTAACGGCGTTATTTTGCAGATATTCTATTGCCAGTAGCATGATATAAATAAGTAGAATGGTTGGTTTGCGACCTAAACGTCTTAACTACAGCTTTAAAAAGCTTTAATTAAGACGTTTACATCGCGTGACCAAACATGAGCCACAAAAATGGCTGCCATTGACGGATTTCAGACTGAAAATCCAGTCTAAATGAATGATTTCATTGGTCGACCGATTATTTGATTGACAGTCGCGATTGGTCATTTTAAGTAGTTGTTGATTTTTTTTCAACCGGTTCGTTTTTCGTTTTTTGTTTGTTTGTTTGTTTGGGTGTATAAATGTGTGCGTTTGTGTGTGTGTCTGTTTGTGTGCGTGTGCGTGTATGTATTTAAGTGATTTGTGACAAGAGAGAGAGAGAGAAAAGGAAAGGGTCCTACATTCTGTTTTACGTACGTGTTTCGAAACTATTTTCAATTATCCATACTTGTTAACTGCTAGACTCGCTTAAGATCCTCTTGACGTATAGGAAACCTTATGGCTGATCCTTTATGTCTTTATATATCATTAGTTATCAGATCGCTGGCCACGCCTACTGAGCTCCTACAAGGAGTTCCATTTTTATAATAAACGGCGTTAATTATTGTTAATATTGGAATATTCATGGCAAGAATAGAAAAGGCGCATTGGCAAGCTGGCGGCCTCTTGGTTAAGATATTGCTTCAACGATTAAGTCACTAAACCATCAATAATTGCTTCTATTAAATGCCGGCCAATGTCGCAGTTCAAAGTTTACTTCCGGTCTATATTTATGATTTGATTGGTCGATTGATTCTTCGAATGTCCTCGCGATCCGTCAATAACGTATTTAACAAAGATCTCTTTATATTTTCACCCGATTACAGAAAATCTAGCTACATTTATCATATCCATACAAATTAAGCACCTTCTTCACTTCGATTATTTCTTATTAGGTGATAGTCTATCAAGCCTCTTCCAATCAATAATCAACTCTATCATAGCATTCTTATTAAGTCCCAACTGATATATTACAGATTTAGCATAGGAAAATAAATCCAATTATTATATACCTTGCTGTGAAATCTTGGGATTTCTCAGTGTAATAAATTTTGATATCGTCACTGGAGTGAAGATAACACTTTTCCGTTTCACTCTCTGTAACAAATCTTTAATCATACATTAATCCGGACTTTTTTCAATAAACCCTCTCTCTATCAAAAAGGTTGGTTTCGATATTTTAATAAAAAAATAATAAGGTATACAAGAAATAGAATAATCAACTGGTTATTCGAGATATGAAAAGATATTTCACTCGGATGCGTTGTAAGGCGTTAAAAAAACCTCGTGCTGCGCACTCGTTTTTCAACGCCTAACAATGCATTCTCGTGAAATATTTTTTCATATCTGGAATAACCAGTTGATTATCCTCTATCTATTAAACGAGCCCTCTATAAACAGATAAAAAGAGTTCTAGTTTTGATGGCAATTTAGAGTTTTAATAAATTCGGTATCATAGGTACACGAATTTGGTATTCTAGGTACACGACTTTGGTAAGCTATATGGGAAATAACAATAGTATGCCCTTTCAATAAAAAAAAAAAAAAAAATGATCAGTACCTGATATCCGAGGGAAGGATGTTAATATGGCGTCATTACATACATTATGACGTCATTTTTACATTTCGAAGGAGCGTAATTTATCAAAATGGCAAAGTTAGATAAATAGTACCTAACCGTTTATTTCGCTCGGTACTTGGTAGATGATTTAACTAATATGATTACTTATGTCCTTTTTTCTGTCTGTCTGTCTCCCTCTGTCTGTCTGTCTGTCTGTCTCTCTCTCTCTTTATCTTTTACAGATGTATGATCTGAAGGTGTGAGTAATGATGAAACACAGAAAGACCTTATGAGCCAATTACTAACAACGTACTCCCTCAAAGAGGCGTTAACTAATCGTCCATTTATCATACTGAGATTTCTCACATTTCTAGATCATACAAAGCCCTCATGCGACCACTTGTCTTTTCCCCCAGTTTGACCGTGCGTCGATCTAAAACAATTTCAGGCTTAGTGACTACAGGTTTGAATCCGGCGATTATGGGGAATTGTCATTTTTAAAGAGTTTCAAAAAGAATAATATACTGGCGCACAATTGCAATAAAATTCATTTTGGATGGATAAACAAACAAATATTCGTCGTTCAACTATGTGGATTTAGAAATTTGATATGAATTGAAAAGGCCTTATGGGATTTTTCTCTGCTTCTTTCTTATACTCTCACATGTTGTATACATGAAGTTTATATCGATTTACGGGGTCAAAACATTAAGTCAAACTAATCGCTCTTTGATATAATTTGTCATGTTTTTGTGATAGACTGCAAGGCTAATTCCATGATGAACTCTCGTAGTAAATTGATGCTAGCTTGATTGAAGGCACACTTCCAGAACTTTACATTAAAGACTGAAGCTTTAACTTATCAAATAACCCCTTCTTTTGTCTCTTTTATCATCCTCCCTTATATCTAAAATAGCTTTACTTTAACCCTTTCCTGTTCAATCACTGATTTTACGTCCCGATGTTATTATATTTGAGAAAAAACACCGAGCAATTTCTTCTTTTTCCACAATATTTTCTTCCCTATTGGATAACTATTTTTCAGATGAAATCAACTTTAAATTGTCTTCTGCAAAACCTTGAATTTGGACAGGTCTATTAAAAAACAAAACAACACACACAAAAAAAACAGTAAAGGTTTAAATATATCTTAAACTCCGATACTATATGACAGAGAAAGTTAAATCATTTTTTAGTATATTATTAATTTGAAAATTTATTCCAATGCATCGTTTTCTGCTTTTTATTCTTCTTTCCCAGTAAAATAAGTTTTTTTTTAAAAAAGGTAAATGTAACACAACTCTCGGGCAAAATCAAGTTTATATTAAAAACTTTGCATATTTTTATGAATTTTTCATTCGTGAAAAAAACGTCCATCCTCATTTCCATAATTCAAAATATTGTAGCTGGAGAATGGAATTTTACTATTAATTTATTGGACAACATTGAATACAAATTAAATCGACTTTCTCTGCATAACAGATTCGTCAGTACTCCCAAATGCAACGCCAGATTCACAAGTCAAGCTACTGAAGAGATTTCATTCATTTTACAACGCTTTGATATACATATATATTCTTACTTGCGACGAAATATCATTAACCAATTCCCGCAAAATTCCCTCATTTTTACGCCCCTCAAGAAAAACAGCTTTGGAAAACACTGTGGAAAATGAAGAAATTGCTTGTAACAAGCAATTTCTTCATTGTTCACAATGTTTTCTACCATAGAAGACATAGGTTTATTGAGATTGTATCAATGAAAAAATTGTCTTGTGCAGTTTCTTTCAATTTGGACCAGTCTAAATGTTGTTGTCTAGGAATGGGTTAAGAAATAAACGTAATATATGTATAAGCAAACCCGTTTTCAGGCTTTACTTGCCTTCATCTATCTGTTCGACCGTCCTTTTGTTTCAAAGTGTGTAACAAAGTGTAACGTATAATAACTGACCAACCGCGGCTGTCAATCTAAGAATCTATCAACCTATTGATTAATTCATTTAGAACGGAATTGGACTCTGATTTTGTTTGTTTGAATGGAGTTTAATGTCGCTTTTAACAAATTTCCCATATCGCGGCTGCTGGAGCACCTAACAATTGATTTCTAGTATTCTCACACCAGTACGAACATTACACCCTTTCCCAGCTTCCATCTGCACCCCACTTAGGTTTACGATTATCCAACAATTGGAGAGACAAATGTCGGAAAGGATATGCGCTTCGCCGGGGAGCGAACCCAAGACACACCTTCTGAATATAAAATTTGGAGTCTGATGCGCTACCAACTGCGCTATGACGGTGACCTCCGTCATTTATGTGAAGCATTTTCGTTGGTTTAGCGACTTAAAGGTCGTAAATACAGCTTATTCAAGCTTTAGTTACGACATTTAGGTCACCAACCAACATTTTATTATGTTGGATTTACTGGCCAAACATTCTACAAAATAACACCTTTAGATATCAAAGTGGAATTTCCATGTTGGAGTCAGTTGGCGTGGCCACTGGAGTCACATGGGCGTGGTCAGCGCCAAGTAAATACTCAGATCATCATGTCTTTTCGCACAGTCTGAAGAGAGTCTTCATCGTGTGCTCTTTGAGTAGATATAGACTTTAAGCTTCTTCGGACGACAGGTAAACATTTAGTATGCACTGCGTGGGTATCAGGGTTACCCAATGTCACACATTCGGAACTAACGGATCGCAGCTGTCAATCAAAATTACATTGATCAATCGAATCATTCATTTTATCGCGAGAGAAGTTTGAACGCCGACATTTAAGTAAAGGCATTTTTGTTGGGACGGCGACTTAACCCTCGTAACAACTGGTTGTTCAAGTGTAGTTATGACGTCTAGAGCTGTTTTGGTTTCATGTTCCTAGCCGTGAATTATGTCAACTAACACCGCCGTACTACCGAGTCTTGTGTCAGTTGACGCGGTTAACTAAACGTGAACTGTAGGAAATTTCACGTACAGGTTCACATATACATGTAAGTTGCTTGACCATAAGAAGGGATTTATTCATACTATCACACATTATATAAGCATTCATATTTAAAATTTATGGTCCGTAATTCGAAAAAAAGCTACAAAGTGTTATCCTACTCCTACAAGAAAGACAGTTCAGCTTTCAACCGGTGTTAGTTAATGTGAAGTTTATCCCAGTACGCTAAAAATGGTAATTACAGCCTTCATCTCACAATATTATGGCGCACTAAATGCATAAAATTCCATTTCAGGTAGTACACTGTAAAATAATACCGTAAAATTTTGTCATTTTTACGGTATTTTCGTTACGGTTTTGTACCGTATTTTCCCATTACAGAATATGACCGTAGTTGCATTATGGGTAAAACAATTCGATCAAAGCAGACATTTTGTTGACAACTGTCACTTATTTCGAATGAATTTAGATCTAGGTCGATATAGTTCAAATGAGGGTAAAAGAACATAGAGGTATGAGGTACAAGAGGTATGATCGAATTCACCTTTTGAATCGTTAGAAAACTCGCATGAGAAAGGTAATTATCTTTATTCTGCTCTTTTAGATTTCATATTACCCCACCCATTACTGTTGCTTATCATGCAACATCTATGCTTTTGATTGAATGATACGAATATGCGTGTAACACGTATAAATAGTTTTGATGGCCACCGTTAGGATATAGATATACGCTTTGTGATACTCTTTCAAGTCAAATAAAAGAATGACGTTTAACAGATGAACCCGTCTTTTTACTGATACTTTACCCTATTTTGACAATTATCGAAAACTTATTTGTATACAAAGACGTGTAAAAAGTTTGTTAAAAGTATCTTTATTAAATGTCGAAAAAAATGAATAGATATAAATAAATACAAATAAATAAATGCAATATTATATATAATAATATAATATAACATTATATATATAATTTGTTGGTGTACATGTGTAAACTCTGTATTTCAGGATAAGTTGTTCTGGCAATGCCTGATTGTATCAAGCTGTAAGATAACCAGCTATAATTATAACCCTGATGTCATTTTGCTATCAACATGGTGGAGGCAGACTGAAATCCGCCCCCAACAGGTAAGTTTTATAATGTTGGACCAGGATTGAACAAGGTTGGAACGTATACATTTCTCTTCGAACAGTTAAATCATTAGTTCACATGGCTGAATTTTTAAATAAATGTGCAACTTAATATTTTTTGTGTTATTATTTGAATCGTCTTACAGATGTTTGCAGAAAAGTCCTTGAAAAAAAAAAGAAAAAAAAAATGATGTAAAGATGCTGTTGCGCTTGCACCTTACGAAGTAATTTATTATGTATGCACTTCAATTCAATATAAGAATTTCATTCACCTATGCTTACACCTGTGCGTAGGCTTGAAAATGACATGAATATACATTTTGATTTTTGTCGAGTACGCGTGCGGTGAATGAGACATAGTTCTCACAATTTCACATCGCTGGTAGTGCGATAGTGCGTGCGTCTATTTCGACATCTATGGATTGATTTTAAAAGAACTTTGCACAGAGTGCTAGTGTCATGCGAAACCTTTGTTGTGACACCTCCAAGGTAAAGGTCACAGTCGAAGGTCAAACGACAAAACTGACCTTGTCCGGAGCATAACTTCTACATTTAGGTATAGATTTGAGAATAACTTGTCACAGGTTTTCTTCCTAATTAGTGCTAGTGTCATGCGAAACGTTTGTTGTGATATCTCCAAGGTCAAGGTCATTGTCGAAGGTAAAACGAAAATGTTAACCTTGTCCGAGCATAACGTGTACATTAATAGATGTATTGGAAAATAACTAGGCACAGTAACTGTTGTTTTACTTGATGAGTGCTATTGTCATATGATATGTGCAAGGTCAAGGTCACTGATGAAGGTGAAAAGACCGTTGTCCAGAGCATTACTTCTACATTTATGGATGGATCTGAAAATAACTTGGCACAGTTGTTCTACTTGGTGAGTGCTAGTGTCTTGCGAAACGTTTGTTGTGATACGTCTAAGGTCAAGGTCACAGTAAAAAAAAAAATATTCTGTGCACCGCATTCTCAGTACAAATAAGCGGTCTCGACACGTTATCCCTAGACAACCTATTTCTCGCTAAATACAATCTTTCTACCAACACAGTTCAATGTAGTGTGTGACAAAAAACTTTAATTGAAACCGGACCACAATATTAGGACGAAGTATATGTTATGTAATATGTCTTATACACTTCCCTCTTTTTATTTTAAGAAGAATTCAATCAGCCTTTCATCTAAAATGGTACAATTTAGCGGAAAATAACGACACAGATTCTATGAAAACTACAGAGGAGGATTGATGAGTACTGTTACAGGAACCCAGTCTTAACCTTAGAGACATTATGATTCTTTTGTGGGATTTAATCGTGATCATAATCTTAATTGTTAAACATGAATGATTCAATAAAATAAGTCACAGATATTTTAGTCTCTTTGTTATGTTAACAAAAGAAATATGTACAATTTTTATGGAAATGTTTGCCTATGTTACTCTAGATATCTTGAAATGATGTAAAAGATATTTTATTATCTTTGTGTAATTACTGCAGAAGAAAATCATTTTGATATGAAAAATCCCGTAAAATTTTACAGTAAAAATCCCGGCAGCTGGTTTCCAGGACAAATTCTGTAAAATTGCGGTGATTACCGTAACACATGAACCGTAGTCGTACTGGAAAAGACCTAGCAGCTGGTTTCCAGGAAAGATCCCGTTAAATTACGGTTCATGTGTTACGGTAATCACCGTAATTTTACGGGATTTGTCCTGGAAACAAGCTGCCGGGTTTTTTACCGTAAAATTTCACGGTTTTTTTTTACAGTGTGCACGTTAAAATAAACACGTGCAAGCGTAAATAACACAGGTGTAGTCACAAAATTTAGTTAGGCGGGCGCGCAAAATTACTGAGCATTCAAGGTATGTAATGTGTGAGTACGCCTAAATTAGAAGTGAACGCTTAATATGAAAATGCATGCGTTAGATAACCCGTTCACTTTCAAAATATAAGTGCGCTTAAATTAAACGGGTTTGTCTATGTTATTTACGCGCGAAGCCGTTCTTTGTGCTAAGGCGACTTAAAGGGGACTTTTGACCCAAACGGTACTCCATACAATTTATCATTGGTGTATTCTACAACCTCGTAACTACAGCTTTAATCAAGTTGTAGTAACGAGGATTTAGAATTACACCGACGATATAACGCAGAAAACCTTAACAGTGGAATTAAAAAGATATTACAAAAAGAAAGCTGATTGTACCAATATCATCATTCATTGGGTAGATTATTTCACTTCGATAAAAAATCTTGATCGTTTACAACCCCGTGTATTATGTTCTTCAACACGTATGTGAAGTCAGGACGAGTTAATTACGGATGATGATTGAACACTAAGTGAGCACTTGTGTCGGTAGAAGACAAGTTTTACACTTTGATGGTGTCACCTTTTGACTTTCCTCAGACTGGCTGCTATTGACCTCTAGGTCAGACCATGTTCCCCTAACATATCACATGAGATCAGTATGTGTTAATTACTGATGATGATTGAACGATAGGTGAGCTCTTATATCCGTTACAGACACGGTTATCACTTAGATGGTGTTACCTTTTTGTACTCTCCTCTGATTGGCTGCTATTGACCTCTAGTTCAGGCCATAATTCATTCCAATGCGTCACCAGAAAACCAAAACTAGGGACCAAGTGCGCCTACATCAATCCACAGTTTAGAACTTATCTTAACAAAAAATTGGATTATTAGTCACCATATAACCATTTCTGTGTTAAAGCGATTCATCAGTTCCTAGAAAGATTTCACCACATAGTTTGTACCATACATTGAAATAAGTCCAGTCCATAAAAGCTGTATTTTTTGGTCGGATTAGAATTTTCAGTTCTGATCCTCAAGGATTATTCCACTGGAGTATAGTGGAAATTGATCCTGCCAGTTAATTGGAAGGCACATCTCCAATAATTGCAATATATATTTATAATTGTGTACTTAAAATAGCTCCTTGCACAAAAATCTAATCTAAATTCTTTAACTCGTTTTGATAAAGGGCCGCCAATTATTCATTTCTTTGATCGGTATTTCATCAAATGGAAATAATTGTTTATCCTACACTCTTTTTTTGTATGCTTTTTTTTTTTTTTTTTTTTTTAGATGTTAGTCGGAAATGAATCAGAACAGGGGATACGAATATCCATTCCAGTAGAATTTTGTTGCCACCTGCTTGTTTGTGAGGAAAGCGAAGACTGTTTTTAAAGAGATAGACGCACCTCTGTAACAAGGCTTCGGCTAATGGACCTTACTAGAAACCATTGGCCAAAAGTGTTTTTAGGGTTTGGAATTAAGTTTTAAATTTGAAGGTTCTTTACATTAGATTTTCATGCAAAGTTTACAAAGAAAAGTGGCCTTTAATATTAACATAGTTAATCATAAAAAAAAGCTCTATGGCCTTCTCATAAAGTTTGGTTCATTATCGATACATATTTTGATTTCTATTAATTTTACTAAAACATATACCGTTCTTCTTATTCTGTAGATATTTTAAATTAAACAAGTCGAAAGCTTGAGAAATAGAAATATGTTTATCCAAAATCTAAAAAAGAATACCTTCACTACGTCAGGCTGTCAAAATTTCATTTAAAATGTTACAATTCTATATTCTATAAGTGTCGTCGAGCAATGCTTTTGCAGAGACGGTCAAGGAGGAATACACTTGCAAAGACTGGTAAACTTTTGGTTATCTGTTTACTAGCCGAAGCATTCGATTTAGTGAATAGTTTTAAGTCCAACATCCTTATTTTCGTCGAAAAATCAATCGAATGGAGCAAAACTTTTTCAATAACTCAAAATTGCTGGCCAAATTCGGGCTGATCTTAGTCTTTACCTCCTGCCTATACATGAATATTCCGGGCTCAGCATGACAGGGGTTAAAGTGGTTCGAGAGGAGTAGATGATTACAGATTTGCTTATGATACATTGTGGACAAAGGGAGCTCTAAACAGTTGATCTTGGTCGCCTTGTTTTCAGGTGAGCAAGGGGTTTTTGCAAATGTTAAGATTAATCTCATCGATTGTCCGAGTGAAAACATAGAGCCAGACTAATTGCTGTTTGATAAAGTATGCCACTTTCGCATTTGACTGTTCATGGTTTGAATAAGACCTAAACTTTTCTGAGTTAAACCACTTTATTAGTTGAATGAATTTGTAGCTTTATTGGCATACATGTGCGATTCGTTTTAACAAAACTAAACTTATCATGTATATCCCAAATTATCAAAAACAAAATAGCAATTCCTACACACTGATAACTCCGACGGACCATACACAATGTTTAATTGCAAAAAAGTACTATATGATTATTATATCTACTAAATTTCTGTTTTTTAATCCTTTTCAAAACGTGCGGTTTTGCTATTTTTAAGATAATAAGTTGCGTGTTAGGTCGAATGATTTTTGGTTGACATGATAAGCCATAAACTCCATGCGTGGATTCAGAAATATTTGTCCGGGGGATCGAACCGAATATACTCGTCCTGTAATCGTGACGGTCGGTGAGGGACAAGATGTCGTAACTACAGCTTAACCCTTGTCATGCTGTATAAATTACCTTACTGAATTGCAGTAAAATCAAAGGGCTGAAAGCACTGATTGAACTTGTTGTTCAAAAATCAATATTTCTTTCAGAAATCCATTTTATAAACGATTCTTGCAGGAAAATTACAAACAGGAGGTGTAGACCAAGATCAGACTGCACTTATGTTGTTTGTAAGTCTTTTTCAATTGTCAATTGTTCTTTTCTTTGTTTGATAAGGGAACCAAGCAACAGCACACTAACAATACCCTTAATTCATTTTTCTCATTTTAGCCTACTTTTAGCTAGCAAAGCGTCAGCTTTGATAGATTAAGTTTACAGACAAAAATCTGAGGTCTTCCCAGCGAGATCAACGAGTGCAAACTGTCACTGGAGGCTTAACCACTAAATCTATTGAATGCCTACGCCATTAAAAGTAGTTCTCATGTATTTCGGGAATATTGCAAACTCTGCCTGCACTGCTTTGTATGGTCAAATTAATAAACTTTGTTCAAATTGTAGAGAACTCCTTCAAAAGCATGCTATTAAACCCATTCCACTCAATCATGCTTTTTAAGCTTCTACAGAAAAAAGATTTGGAAAACATTGTGGACAATGAAGAAATTGCTTATGATTAGCAATTTCTTCAATGTACACAAAATCACAATCAATTTCTTTATTGTACGCAATAGTTTCTACCCTACGAGGCAAACATTTTCTGAATTCCACCAACTTGAAATTGCTGTCTGCAACTTCTTTCAATTTGAACTAGTATGCGATTTTGTCATGTTGTAATTGCTTAACTTCTGGGTTACTTTAACTTCGCTTATTTTTCAAAACAACCTTTGACAAAGAAGATTACTTAACAAACCATGCTAGCAAGCTTACAGTACTTTGATTGTTATCATAGTGTGTGACAAAGGTGCATTGCGTCTCCATCCTCGTAAATAACACTAGTAGACATACATATCCGCTCGATAATAAGAGCACCGAACACACTTTACCACATACTAATGTACTCTATTTCATCCAATAATGTTTCTAATAATGTACAGTATTTCATTTAAATAATTTAAAATAAAAGTGTTTAAAAGTGTGTATTCGATTCCCTTTGGAATATTTTTTGGACTTGAGGTTCTTTGAAAGTTTCGTAGAATCTTGGTACATGTTAAAGGTCCTTCTAACGCATCTGTTTGAAAGTAAAGACGGTTTTGAATAGATGTTCTATTTTTTTAAACACCGATGGTGGAAATAAAATACAGGAATGTAAATTAAATTATTAGGAAATTTTAGTATTCTGATGCTCATTGATGAAATACATCCAACCATAAGTTTTGAGCTGATCTTCACTTGAGCATGTTTGTATGAGTGCTACATATCCTCTGAACTAGCCATAGGCATACAACATCTCCTCATACTATTAACCAATCTCTAGCCCCGCCGACTGACTCCCTAGGCCTTGCCCATTAACCCCGACAGGAAGTTGCGTTTCGATTTTAACTTACAGGCTCAATTTTTGGAACAATTGTGTCGGAACGTGTTAACTACCTGATAGAGAAATAGGACTGAAGTGAGAGATATTTAAATAAAAGAAAGAAACGGTTGTTTGGAAGGCTATGGAAGCAAGAAATAATGAATTATTTCATCGCAATGAAACCATCCCATCTACGAAAAAATGCCTATAAAAACTAAGAAATAATGAAAATAACTTGCACAGGATATTGCGAAAAAAAAAAAAAAAAAAAAAAAACCAAATACAACTAAAAAATGGTGTAGCTCATTCCATGAAAATACCCCCTCCCCAAGAACAGAGCTGTGGAAACACGAATAATAAATAAATTGCTTGCTACAAGTTATTTCTTCTTTATCCACAATTTTCCACAAAAGGTCAACGAGTTTTCGAAATTCATTGACTAAAAATTATCGTGTTTCACTTCTTTTATTTTGGATCATTCTAACTTTTTGTCGCCTGGCAAGATATAGAAAATGATAAAGTACAGAATGTCTACTTAGTAAAAAAGTAATCGGCACTTCATGTTAGAGTCTCTAAACAATTCTTTTTGATAGAAGTTTCGTCCTGGTTTTTAATTTCCCATTAGGCTCATAATAGATTTAAAATGGTTTAGGAACCGAAGTGTGGCTAATAAGATTTCCTAGTTGTTGCCTTGAAATGTCTACGACATATGTCCTTCAGGGCATTATATGTGATTAATTTGATAAACTGTTTTCATCTTGCTGTCTATTTTATTCCGGAGACTAGCAATTCTTATATTAAATTCATTTTTAGTAAAAGAAATGCCTTTTAATCTTCTTGTATTAAAGCCTACAGGAAATCGAAGTGGGATAGGGCAATGCTGTTTTTCATAAAGGAATATATCAGCTATTTTGTCCTGACCCCTTAAACGCCCGGCGAAGCTGCAACGTGTATCGGGTCAGCCATGTCGAACGATTTGGCGGGGGGAGGGCGTCCTTTTCTTTTCCTGAGCATTACTTTGACATGTGAAGACCTATTGAATACAGTTGCTTTTGCATTGGTGAAAAATACATGTGTAAGACCTACCTTTCTTAGTTTGGATTTATTGTATTTTCTTGTTGTTTTTCATAGACTTTAATTTGTTCGTAGCTTATCTGCGAGTGTATAATAACAATGATTGTGAAGCTTCATGGGTTGTAGATCATACCAAGTTGATGTGCATTGTAAACGACCATAACCGTACATTGTCTAGTTCTGTAGTAATTGCTGTCCTTCGAACTTTGTCAAGGCATATTTCGATTGTCGAGAAACTTCACGGATATAAATTATCAAAGAAATACAGTGCAGAAGATACATAGAGGATAATCGTTTGTTTCAGTGCAAGATCGATTTATATTTCATTGAGTGAACAAAAAAAAGCTTTATTTTCACGAGTGGCGAAGCCGCGAGTGAAAATAAAGCTTTTGTTGTTCACAAAATGAAATATCAATCGATCTTACACTGAAACAAACGATTGTTCTATTTCTTTAATGCAAAAATTAGACAAAATGCGAAAATTATATGACAAATTTTCCTAAAGCGCGTCATTTTGCACGTGACTGCTATGCAACGCTTATGATGACGTCACTTATTTGGCTCTGCTTAGATGACGTCAGATAGGGTGAAATTAACGAAATCGGGGCATAAGTTTTTGATAATTTCACTGGATAGGCGGTGAGATTATCAAATGATAATCTACCGTTATTTCTCGATAATCCACCCGAAAGCATTGAAGAAATTTGTCTAACTTACATACTGTATGAGTAATTTCACTTTAACCCTTTCCCACCCAGTGACGCTTTTAAACACCTCTCAAGACAAACAATTGGGAAAACATTGTGGAAAATGAAGAAATTGCTTGTTTCAAGCAATTTCTTCATTTTCCACAATGCTTTCTGCCAAGAAAGTTGAAAAAATCTAAAATTTCATAAACTTTAAACTGTCGTCTGCAACTGCTTTCAATTTGGACTAGTCTATTTTTCTTGAGTGGGTTAATGTTATTCGGAATTAGTATAGCTTTAAAGGGTACACTAGCTATGTTTGGGAAATTTCCTGATGGGATAAATCCTGTCAGGTTGATGTGCAGTGTACAGGAATCATAACTCTATCTCACCAATTGTGTTATTGCCCCTTTTCAGACTTACTCTTTGTCCAGAGTATATCCCTAAAAGTTTATTTTTTATGATTGTGAAACTTTACGGTCGATGGAAAGGTGCAGTGAATGAGAATCATAACTCTCCCTTGCCATTTTTTTTTCAAATTTTGAAGCAAATCTACAAAAGTTACGATTGCTATGGCTATTTACTCGTTCACAATTGATAACGTTTAATGACGCCCGAAGAACAAAAACTTTGGAAACATTGTGGGAAATGAAGAAACTGCTTTTTAAGAGAAAATTTCGTCATTATCCACAATATTTACTACCTCAAGGGACAAAAATTAGATAAATTGATAAACAGAAAAACATTAAACTAAAAATCGCCATGTACAATGTCTTTGAATTAGGACCAACCAAAAATTTCGTCGTCTGTTAGTGGGTTTAACTTTAAAGCAGCTAAGTCCAATCAAGGAGAAGTATTGTGCAGAAAATATTCTAAACCCAATTTTTGTAAATTGTTATAACCATTTTTATGGTATTACTTACTTTTTGTCGTGGAAATTTCATAAAAAAGTATAATAGCTAAAATACTGTACTTCATACCCCGATAGATCCCTCCAAAAGATAATGACAAAGAGAAAAAGCAACAAATCTGCTTGGCCAATTCATAAGTTATTACCCTTTATTCTTCTTTAGCGCTTTAGCGTAGTCTGGAGCATAATTCGTCAGAGTTCGCACAAAAAGTCGTAAATACAGCTTAAATAAAGCTGTATTTACGACATTTTGTACGCACATTGACCTAGTCCAGAAATATACTATAAGCATGCATTTTTATTGACTCTCATTCGTAAGTCTAACCGTAACCTGGTCAAGTTCTCAATTGTGGTCAGACTTTGTTCAATCGATAAAATCTGGACTAATCAAGAAAAATCCGACATAATCTTGTTACGTCTTCCTTTCTGCAAATGATTAATTAAGTTAAGCTTTGTCTTCTAAAAGGTTAGCTCTACTGCAATCACAAATATATACTTTTCTTTCAGACCTTGCTGTGAAATCTTGGGATTTCTCAGTGTAATAAATTTTGATATCGTCACTGGAGTGACGATCACAGTTTTCAGTTTCACTCTCTCTAATAAATCTTTAATCATGTATTAATCCGCACTTTTTTCAATAGCCCTCTTCTATATCAAATTGAGTGGTTTCGATGTTTTAATAAAAAAATTTAAATAATAAGGTATATAATAAATAGAATAATCAACTGGTTATTCCAGATATGAAAAAAAAAAAAAAAGAAATTCACGAGGATGCGTTGTTAGGCGTTAAAAAAACTCGTGCTGCGCATTTCGTTTTTTCAACGCCTTACAACGCATCCTCGTGGTTTTTTTTTTATCATATCTGGAATAACCAGATGATTATCCTTCTTTCTTGCAGACATTCTATTATCAATCCGTCTATTATCTGATAGCTTACCGCCACCTCCTTATGTGACGCTAAATCGTTATAATGTAAATATTGCGAATTTATGAATTTTAACTCTTTTCAAAACCTTTGATCGCGTTTTTATTATGTCTAAGTGAAGGTCATGAAAATCACTTCAACGGAAATCAGAAATTTGCGTTATGTTATCGCTAATCAAGATTCATTGGCTAAAACGATAAGATTAGCCACACACACCGTTATAGGGTGTTTAAATGCTTTAATCTTTTTTATGAATATATTGTCCTGAAAATAAATGCAGTAAGCAATTCAGACACAATATATATATAACTTGTATTACATGGCCGTCATCTTTGCCTTTGGCCCCGCATAGATGACTTTCAGTAGAGCGCCATGAACAAAAGCAGGGCTTAATCTATTAAAACAGTGTGTTTATCGTTTTGATAGGTTCATTATTTTTCGGTTGAAATAATCAAGTGGTAACTCAACATTTCATTTCATTTAATAGGCAAATCAGCACAAAATAGTGCTTTTGGCCCTAACATACAATGTGAAGATGGCACAAACAAAGAAGACATCAAATGGCACCAACAATGCAAACATATACATGTACAAACAGAAAATGGCGAAAACATGTAGAAAAAACAAACATAGAAACGGAAAAGATCTGATCGAAAAAACACAACATCAATTTCTAATATTTTTCGTCGCTTTAATACCAAAACATCACAACCACAGCATTATTAAAGCCATAGTTACGACGATTAAGCGATTTTATTCATACTTGATGCATTAATTGCTGGATTTTATAAACACGTAATTTGAAAGCATCTCTTATATATTTTGAAGTATTTAGTATTGTTCTTTTAGACTTAGACGACAAAATGTTTTCTAAAATATTGATATTTGGCCAGGGTAGGTTTCCAAAATACTTTTTACGGATATCAATGTATATCGGACAGCATAGCAAGAAGTGGTATTCAGATTCGGTTTGGTTACACGGACATAATTTGCAAAATCTGTTTTCGCGGTCAATCCCATGATACCTACTGTGTGTATTTCCGTTTATTTATCGTCGCTACCGTAGCACATGCCCATATGAGCGACGCCCCCATAAGACGGTTAGTTGTTACGGGGGATAGTGCAAGGATACAGGACGAAACTGCTGAGAACTCCGCCTGGTTCTTTAACGTGCTCGGTGGATAGCACCGTCACACGGGGCCTCGGTTTAACGTCTCATCCGAAAGACAATTAGTTTGTTAGTAGATGTGGTCAGCCCAGGGCGCGAACCCGTGATCTTGAGGTTTGAAGTCAAGTGCTCTACCAACTCATGATACCTACCTGTTTCAATTTCTAGTTTATTGGAAGATAATCTGAACCTACACATTATTTGTTTTAACGAATCATTTTTCAACACATCTAAATACGTTTCAAAACAGAATTGGTTTTTAATTCGTTTGTAATATGCTAGTTTAGGTGAAGTATTTATAGTGAAATGCCATTTTTGGATATACTGGTCTCTCACGCGTTGTTTTAATAAGGGGAGGTAATTTATTTGACTATCAAAGCTGTCAATGATATGTCCAAAACCTAGGTTGTTTAATTTTGATTTGATTTGGAAAGCCCATGATTTTTCATAATTGATTTCACATTGTTCACTGTAAGTTTATACATTAGTGATTATTGGTCTTTCATTATCTTTAACCAATATTTTAGTGATCTCTCTTTGGCGATTACTGATAACGGGTATCTACCCAGTTCACCGTACACACCATCGGTTGGCGTGGACTTATTTAACCCGAATAATTTCTTTAAGAAACGTAACGAAAAATCTCGAAAATTAATCGAAAAGCATTAAAGAATTTAGATTGAAATGGATAATAATGTGGAAACATTGCAGTATAATTTAATTGTTAGTTTCGTCTATCAAAAACGAGCGATCTGATTGGTCGAAAAATTTAATTCATACCTGCATGAACAAAATTTTGAGTACGCAGCTATTTTGAATGCTTCCGCACAAAATACTTCACTACAAAAAGGTATCAAAATTTGTTAAGTTGATGCATTTTTCGCTCGATGCTATTAAATTATAAGAAATGAAGAGAATATTTTTTGTTTTCATGGAGGTATGAACCGAAAAACCCAATCACACAATGTATGAATCCGCTTCGCGTATTCATACAGTGTGATTAGGTTTTTCGGTTCATACCTCCATGAAAACAAAAAATATTCTCTTCATCTCTTAAATTAATTAAGTGTGCTTTATGTTTTGTTGCCAGAGGACGTGACTATTTATTTTCGACTTGAAATTGATGCCAGCCCTCGCCTACGGCTAGGCAGACACCACTTTTTATAGCATAGAATAATGCGATTGTTACGTTGGTGTATCAAGACCGAGCGTTCTGATGGACGAAAAGTGTTATTAATTTCTCCACGATCAAAACTTTGAGCACGCAACTATTTATATGCCTGCACACAAAACAGTTTCATAAAAATGTATCTACATTTGTAAATATTTGCCCGTTTTCGCTCAAGGTCATTAATGTATAAGAAATGAAGAGATTTTTTCTTATTTTAATGGAGGTATGAAACGAAATGCCTCATCGCACTTATGTATTAATCCGCTTCGCGTATTCCTACAGTGTGATTAGGTTTTTACGTTTCATACCTCCATGAAAACAACAAAAACAACAACAACAACAACATTTTTTGTGGCTTCATAAAGTTCGATCTGCGCTCCAATGACGTCACTGCTGCCATGTCATTAATTTCTGTCAAGGCGTGTTTATGTCGCACATATCGAGAGTTAGTTGCGATACTGTTTTAAGTATCTATATAGTAAGTATCTATATACATTGTATCTACACTTGGATATAGGTTCGCAATTAACTCCCAATATAAGTATGGCTTTTCGGAGAAACGGAGCATGTGCTTGCAAACCTAAATTAAACGCACGTCGCAGCTCCGCACACAAAGAGATCATGTTGCATAGCAAAGAGTATGAAATTTGAAAGTTTAAATAACTCGAGCGTTGTCGCGACGAAACTTACTTATCGCGATGCGTAGTGTCTACAAAACCGATACGCAACAAAACTAGACTGGATTAATGCGTTTGATCCATTAAAATATGTATTAAAGTTATCTAAAAATATGAAAACAGTCGCAATACGCAATTAAACTACACTTGATTAATGCGTTGAATGCATTAAGGTATGTATTAAAGTTATCTAAAAATGTGAAAGCAGTCGTAACATTCACATATCTCAAAATGACAATCGACGTGTCAAATATGGGGGCCAAACGCGTATGAATCATACCGAGCAAAATGCCATACAGCTTTACTACAGTCTTATTAGAGTCTTGACTCTGTGTTCTGTAGAAGGGGCACCAACTAGAATTTTCTAAGGCTGGTCAAAGAACATTCTGCAAAAACGCAATAGTGTTCAGATTGATTGATTGATTGAATTGGGTTTAACGCCACTTCTTACAGTTATCCCATCTACACGTTTTTTCCCTTTCATGTAAGGGATTTCTGTGTCTAGTATACAAAAGAGTCAAATCAACTTCTTACATAGTTGGATTTGTTTGTTTGAATGGGGTTTTACGCCGCTTTCAACAATCTTTCAGTTACATCGCGGCGGCTGGAGCACCTAACAATGGAATACTGGTATTTCTCACACCAGTACTACCATTACATCCTTTCCTAGCCTCCAGCTGCTATCCCACATAGGTCTACGATTATCGACCCATTGGTGAGAGACAAATAGTCGGTTACATAGTTGAAATACGACTATGATCTGTGGACATTAAGCCAAACTAATCACTTTTTCATACTGGTATCCCATTGATTGAGTTTGTGAAGAATGTTACCCATATTTTTGGCTTCATTCTGTATACATTTAAATCTATGATATTTCTTTATTGTCCTCGTCTTTCCTTAACCCATTCCCACTTGGAAAAAAATTAGACTGGTCCTAATTGAAAGGAGTTGCAGACCACAGTTTCAAGTTGGTGAAATATTTGCACTTTAGGGTAGAAACAATTATGATAGTTAAAGAAATTGCCTGTCACAAGCAATTTCGTCAATGTCCACAGTGTTTTCTAAATCTGTTTTCTTGAGGTGCGTAGGATGGGGATGTGTGGGAATGGGTTAAACAAGAGTTACACAAGGAGGTAAAACACATCTCATCAAACAAAGTTCCATTTGATATACCTACCAAATGAACAGCCGTTTTGTTTATTTGTTTCAAATAGGTTAGACATATTGCACAATACTCGCTTACATCCACCCCCTAAAAGGCAATGTATCATCTTAGTTATTTTATTTATTTGGTTAACTACCATTGTACTATTTTCAAATAAAGTGATTTAGGTTTGGGAAAAAATTGACAGTTTCGCAATAAGGAATTGATGTCCTCGTAAATTTGAGAAAAATATCGATTTGAACTCTTTCAAATATAATAGGTCTTTATGGCGGAATTTTTAGTCTGGCGTTAAATTTCCCGAGAGGTTACGCGTAGACTTAAACACGATGTAAGCATCGATGCGTAGTTAATAAGATATTTAGGCGATGACTTGAGAAGTCAGTGACATATTTTGTTCAGTTCTTGTACTCTTGCACTCCAGAAATTGACCAATCGTGATTGTCAATCAAATAACAAGTCGACCAATGAAATCGTTCATCGAGACCAGAAATGATTTTTGAACTCCGTCATTGGTCGCCACTTTGTGTTGTTGTTGTTTTGGCGATTTATTCAAGCTGCAGTTGCAACGTTAACCTCGCCAACCAACTATTTAATTTTTTGGTATACGTTTCTAACCATGAATTTTGCAAAAGTACGCCGTTGAGAGTCAATGAGCCTGGCCAACGGAATAAGTGGGCATGGTCAGCGAATGGTCAATACATCTGCAGGTCATTACAATTTAGCTGTACCAATATATCTTTTTATGGTGAATTATTTTAAACAAGCCTGTCTGAAAGAATACAAGACCAATAACGTCTCCAAATCAAACAACCAAACAAACAATGAAATCATTCATTGATACTTGAGATTTAATTTGAACTCCGACAGTCGGACGCCATTTATACGTATCATTTTTGCTGGTTTTTCGACTTAAACCTTGTAACTACAACTTATTCAAACTGAAATTACGACGTTTAGTCGCCAGCCAACCATTCCACTTTCTTACTAAATGCCACTGGCCACAAATGTTGAAAAAAATAACGCCGTTCACAATCGAAGTGGAACTTCCTGACGTAGTTAAAGGGCGGGGACAACTGAGTATTTTGTGAGACCAACGATTGGTCGATTCGATAGATCAGTCGGCTTTAGACTAACAGTGCCGATTGTAAATCGCAATACCTGGTCATTACATTCACTAGTCAATGGGTGTTTAACCCATTCCAACACAGTGGAATTTTAGACCGGTCCAAATTGAAAGAAGCTGCAGACGACAATTTCAAGTTGATGGAATTTTAATTTTTTTTTTTTTGTCTTTTTGGATAGAAAACATTATGGATAATGATGAAATTGCTTGATCCAAGCAATTTCTTAATTTTCCACAATGTTTTCCAAAGCTTTTTCGTTGAGGGGCGTAAAAAGGAGGGCTTGTGTTGGAATGGGTTAATCGTAAAAACTAAGAGGGATAGCAGCTGGAGGCTATTAAAGGATGTAATTGTAGTACAGATGCGGGATACACCAGTAGTCTATTGCTAGGTGCTCCAGCCGCCGCGATATGACTGAAAAATTGTTACAAGCGACGTCAAACCCCGTCCAAACAAACAAACAAACAAACAAACAAATCTATTAAGTATGTTCAAGTTAGAAAAGATATACTGAATGGTTTGTCTTATCTTTTGAGAGTTGTGTATTACGTTTTACACAACCCATATATTCCCTACATCATAGACGATCGCTGCTACTACCTATGTATCATAAACGGTTGTATGATTTCTATATCATATAAAGGGGCTTTTTGAGAAGGTCGGGTGTGTCTGGGTAACTTTCCTTTTAGAGTTTTTCCATATCAGTATCCATATCAGTTTCATGTTAGAGAAATATTGTTCAACGCTGAATATTAAATTTCAACTTGTCGTAAAATAAAATGTTGGGCTTTCCTTTCTTTCACCTAGGACGTTTCACTTATACCGATAACTTCAAACATAGTAAAGCATTGTGTCCTTTTAAAAATAAAGTGCCACGTCCATAGTAGCGCGTCGGACTCTAAATCATGAGGTCCAGGGTTCGTTCCCCGGTCGCGGCACGTATTTCTTCTGAGAGTTGTCTCCCGCCAATTGGTCGATAATCGTAAACATAGTTGGATGAGCAGCTGGGGACTCGGGTGTAGTGGAAGAACTGTTAAGAGAACTACCAGGAATGCACGGTTAGGAGCTCCAGCTGCTGCGATATGACTGAAATACTAAAAGAAAAGTGGCCTTAAACCCTATTAAATCAATGATAGATCTTTGAAAGGCGAAATTGCATTTTAAGCGCTTTTGGTTTTCAGTGCATATTCATTGGGAGATTATATGAAATGCTTTCGCTAATTCCCCAAGTTAGAAATACTTACCCCATTCCCACACATTGACACATCTGGACGACCGACAAGAAAAAACAGTTAAGAAAAAAATTTGGAAAATGAAGAAATTGCTTGAACCAAGCAGTTTCTTCATTTTCCATTATGTCTTCTAACTAGACATTTGAAAAAATCTAAAATTTCATAAACTTTAAAATTGTCGTCTGCAACTCTTTTCAATTTGGAGCAGTCTAAAATATTACCGTCCGGTAATGGGTTGAAGCACGTATCGAGCGGTGCTAATAGAATGAGAGAAATTGCGGATCGCTGCTTTCATCTAAAGATTCGATAGACCAACCAAAACATTCATTTTGACGGAAAGCGTACTTTGAACTCTGACAGTGGCCAACAAGCACTTATGTTGGTTATTTAAGCTGTAGTTACGACTTTTATGTCGGCAACCAACCATTTCATTTTTACAGCGGCGGTCCGTCAAATGGAGAGTTTCCTTATATATGCCAACATATGGTATTACGATAGAGATACAACTTTTGAATTTTAGCCTCGGAAAAATTTTGATATATCACGTGACCGCAGGTTGAGTTGAATATCAAAATTCCCTCCGCAGCGAAAAACAAACACAATGTTTTTAGATAGCAAAGCGTCAGCTTTGATAGCTTAAGTTAACAGACAAAATTTTGAGGTCGTTTCAAAGTTCAACGAGTGCAAACTGCCACTGGAGGCTTAACCGCTAAATCTGTTAAATGCCTACGCCATAAAAAATAGTTCTGATGTGTTTCAGGAATAATGAAAACTCTATTCAAATTGTAGAGAACTATGTCAAAAGTATGCTATTTAACCCATTCCCACTTGATTCCGCTTTTTAAGCATCTCAAAAAAAAAAGCTTTGGAAAACGTTGTGGACATTGAAGAAATTGCTTGTGACAAGCAATTTCTTCAATGTCCTTAATATTTTCTACCCAACAAGGTAACGATTTTCTAAATTCAACCATGCTTTGCTAGCTTACAGTACTTTGATTTCTCTATCGTAACACACTATTCCATTTTTATAGACCTATTCTTTTATTAAGTATTTTCGATGAATGGAAAACAAACTTTATTGCTACAAGTATTCTCCTGTACCGGTCTGAATACGTTTATTCGCATTATGACGTCATACATGGAATGAAAATGACGTCATCTTAGACTACCTTATATGGAACCGTGTTTGACACTGTAAAAAACAGATTTTTTTTCTGACGTGTGCGATTTTGTCTGTGTGCATATATATGACTTAAAATAATGATATGAGTATATACCAGCATTCGTAATTCACAAGGATATTAGGGCCGTCAAAAGCTATACAATTCATTCAAGGGGCAACGTTTAGAACACCGTCATATACTTGTCCCTAACATCAATCCAAAGGTTCCTTTTGAAAGCCTCAGGTACAAGTTAAAAAAAACAAACATCACCCCCCCCACACACACACACAAAACCACCACCACCACCACCAACAAAACAATCAGAAAACCTAACACTGTAGTATTAAATATTTAAACTACAAAACAAGAGTTCGACTTGAAATATCGTAATATATTTTTTTAAAGAATAGTTACTCGAATCGGCTTTTCTTTTTGTATTATCATTATCATTATCATATTCATTATCATTTGTATTTTTATTATTACTAGTACAATGCATTTAGTTTCGAATTTTCTGCATTAAAAACAAAATGGACACATCTTACCTGGGATCGATTATTCCATATAATCTAAAACAAGTCGGTATCTATTCAAGTGTAACAACTTTCATACAGATGTTAGATACGGGTGTGTGATTTCTATCAAATATTTACCAGCTATTTGATATTAATAGGTATGTCTGGATAGAAAACACTTTATATAAAATTCAAAGTATTTTACCACAAGAGCAATAATGGCGGAACTTTGTCCATGGCCGAAAGGAAGTTCGGCTAATATATCAAACTGTGTCATTTTGTAATATCAATAGCGCATAGCGTGAAAAAAAAATGGTTGCATGCCAAGGGATTCGTGGGAACCCCTAACGTCACCTTCAAGCCCTTTTTTTAAAATATGCATACTATTTCTTAATAACGAAATACTTTTAAAGGTTTTTCGTAAATACGAAATGAAGTTTTCAATTACAAATAGTATTTCGTAATTACGAAATACTTTATAGAGTATGTCACGAAATACCTTGAGGAGTATTTCGTATTTACGAAATAGTATCGATTGTTTGCATATAAAAAATCTGGAATGTCACTTGAGGGGTTCCGTAGATTTGATAGTTATTATACAATAGTATATTTTATGTAACAGCGAAACTTACTGGCCCTTTTGGAATTACGTTCAGAGGCACGATAGTAAAACTTTTCATTAAAAACAACAACACCAAACAAACTCTATTACATTCCATCAAGATTTTCATCTGAGACAAATTAATTTTCGATCACTGTCTCCGTTTGCCGTGCATTCTCTTTAAGCATCATAGACGAAGGGCCAATATATACGTAGATTACTCATATTATTCCTAATGGTGGATATCTTGCCAAAATCAAAATCAAAAACAGTATACAATAACAGTAAACAGTGAACCCTTTCCCGTTCGGGCTTTTTTGTTTGTCTTTGATTTTAGAATATTTCAAATTGGAAGAGGTTGCAGAAAATATTGAAAATTGTGTGCTATTTGAAATGAAACCACCCAATGTGGTTGAAAATATTGTGGAAAAAGGTGTGAGTGCTTGTTACAAGCATTTTCTTCTTTTTCCACAGTATTTTCTGAAGTATAAAAAGACAAGTTCGTAAAATCCCGGTTTGTATAGGAAAGCGTTAACAGAATGCGGCTTTTTCATCACGCGACCTGGAGTCCGGTATACTGTGAAAATAGGTTCGCATGTTCGGAAAAGTCAGATTTTGTCTTTTTTGTATTGTAAAAAAAAACACTCCTTTGTTTTTCGTGCATGATCGATTTATCTTTCATTCCATGAACACTTAAGGCATATCTAAACTCGAAGCTCTGCCACTCGTGAGAATAAAGATATTGTCGTTCATCCAATGAAAATTAAATAAATCTTACATTTAAACAAACTACTTTCCTCTGTGTATATTTCGTAACTAAAGTAACGTTCGTAGAAATTTGGAAATTGCGCGTCCGCGTAGAACAAATTAGCGGTAAAGTGGTTTATTGATTGAAAGGGGTTTAACGCCACTTTAATCGGTATTTCAGTCATGTCGCAGCGGTAAAAGGGTCTCGGCTAAAAAGGTGTTGTTCTAGAAGTGTTTAAATTTTCCCCCAATGTGATCGATTATGCGGTCGGATCTAAAATCGACTGATAACGAATCAACTATGGTACAGATATATGATCCAGGTGTATGGATGTCTATGAAATATTAACTGGCTATTTGAGATCAACGAGTATGTCTGGATGATTCTTAATGTTTTACCAATAATGGCAATCATATGGAAATGGCGTTTCGGCCGATTTATTCGTACTAGTGACCTCTTTACTCCACTGAATACTTATATCACCACTCCTCTGTATTCCTTCAAACCCTCATAATTATTAAAGAGGGAAGAATGAAATTCAGAATATATTCAACAAGCTGTTTATAAAGAAATGAAGATAATATTTTATTGTTTTCATTGAGGTATGAATCTAACTCTGTATGTATACGCGAAGTGTGATAAAGCTTTTAGGTTTACATCTCTTTGAAACAAACAAACAAACAAAAAAAAAACAAAACAACATTTATTTCGATCAAAGAAAGCGAAGCAGGTGCTGATAAAAGTTTTATAGATCTACTTCGTGCACAAGCGTGCAAAATAGTTGCGTTGTCAGAATTTTCTTCGTGGATGTATTAAGAAAATATTGGAGCCACCGCCATAGCGCAGTGGTAGCGCGTCAGACCCTAGTCATAGGGTCCCGGGTTCGATCCCGGCCGCGTTGAATATCCTTTCCGACATTTGTTTCCACCTACCAATGGATGGATAATCGTAAACCTAATTGGAATGAGCAGCTTGATGCTCGAAAGGGATGTAGTGGTAGTAATGTTGTGAGAAATAACAGGAATCCATGGTTAGTCGCTTTAGTCGCCGAGATATGACTGAAATACTATTAAAAGTGGCGTTAGCGTTAAACTCATAAACCTATAGAATAATTATTCGGTTTTGAAACATGAACTATCAGTTCAGCTATATATAGCAACTATGTACACAAATTATATGAACCTTTTAACGAACTAAATTTGTCAGCATGGTTTCGATCTCTATGAAAATATTTCACCCCCGTTTGAACAAATATTTATTGTCAAAAGTTGTCATCATTTGAAAGTTTCAGGTTGTTGTTTTGGTTATTTTGAAGTGATCCTTGGACTGACATTTCCACTAATTACATACATAGGCCCCTTAAGAACCCATTCACACAATCTTTAAGCAGAGTTGTCGTTCGTTACTCTCACAAAACACCTCTGCCATGGGCTAAATAACAAGATTCTTGTCAAACAGAGTAATGGAAGGTGTATCATTTTTCTTTTGATTCGTGAGAAATAAACCGGTTTCGACAAAATGAATATGTTTTAAGATACATTATATGTGCATTAAAAGTGTGCCTGTTTTAAGATTACTTGAAAAGTAAACGGAGAAATCTCTCAAACTCATGCGACAGTTTTTAGCCTGAGATTGCGTAAGCAATCTGAGGCTAAAGCTACTATGCAAAAAATTCAAATCCATGCAGAGTTTAATGTGAAAATATTAATGTAAAAACATCTACCGCAACCAATGTAATCTTCTGTCGCTTGAAAAGTAGATCGGATCTGACCATAAATGATACGCCCGATTGAGGCGAGAAGGACGAATACGAGATATGGCTCATTGAAAGCTGTCGGCTTGATGTACAGTACTTTCGTGTGAGTGTTCTGAATTTGGTAAAATTATCAAAAATTGACGAGTGAATGGAAAGAAAGAAAGGAGATATATAATATATTGGAAATTATTAAACATATATAACCATATCATATTGTTAAGAAAAATAACGTGTTTGTTTCATACCAAAATAATATTACTTATTCTAGAGTAACAATGTTAAAACGGTCCGGTTAGACGAAGTTGCTGTATAAAGCTGATAAGCGAAGCTGTCGGTTTTACGCACGATTGGAATGTTTTGTTTAACAAATTAATTAGTCATTCATAGGATCATATTCGCACTGTCTGAAAACAGTTTGGTCGTGATCGGACTTTGTAACGGTCTATGTATTTTTACCTCCGAATTCTACCCAAAGGATGCAACGTCTACATACCGCTTTTCACATAATCATGTTAACCTGGTTAACGACCGCCCGCCCTCTCTCGCTCTCTTTATCTGGAGATTATAAAGCGCATATTAACATAACGAAACTGGTCTGTTTGGTAGAATACTCACGTCGCACGCAAGAGCCTCATAGGTCGAACCTGGCTACACGCTCCTTTCTCCCATCTCTCTCACTCCCTAGCTCTCTCTCGCTAGCTCCACTGGCTAAAAGCCAACGAGCTTTTGCCATAATGTGGTGTCCGTCGTCCGTCCGTCCGTCCGTCCGTCAACTTTTACTTTAAAAATATTCTTCTCAGAAAGTACTGAACATAATTCAACCAAACTCAAATAAAATTCACAGGAAGGATCCTTGGGCGACCTTTATCAGATCCCTACAAAGCATTTTGATCAGTGAAAAATATGTAACGATATATACATGTAAATATATCGTTACAATACCTCAACGGGATGAAAATTATTGCGGGCAGGTTATGTCCCTTAGCGCATAAATTGGCAGATCTGCGCATAATCGACAGTAGATTTAGGTAAAAAGTGGCACCGCCGATAATCCAACCATCAAACTTTTTCTGTCCAGATTATATATCTCCTGAATACATATCTCAGGCTTTCAGCGCTTTCAGCGCTTTTATTTAAATAGAAATCACGGAGTCGTGTGATTAAAGGGTGACGTAATGGCGGACTATTTATCTAGCCACTTAAGAGATGAAGAGAATATTTTTTGTTTTCATGGAGGTATGAACCGAAAATCCTAATCACAATTTTTTGTTTTCATGGAGGTATGAACCGAAAATCCTAATCACACTGTATGAATACGCGAAGCGGATTCATACATTGTGTGATTAGGTTTTTGGTTCATACCTCCATGAAAACAAAAAATATTTTCTTCATTTCTTATAATTTAATAGCATCGAGCGAAAAATGCAACAACTTAACAAATTTTGATACCTTTTTGTAGTGAACTATTTTGTGCGGAATCATTCAAAATGGCTGCGTACTCAAAATTTTGTTCATGGAGGTATGAATTAAATTTTTCGACCAATCAGATCGCTCGTTTTTGATAGACGAAACTAACAATTAAATTATGCAGAGGTGAATGGGAATGGGAATGAACCGAGTGCAAGAGAGTGCTATTCCCACACAACAGAATTTTAGACTGGTCCAAATGTAAAGATGTTACAGACAAAGAAATTGTTTATGAAAATTTGGATACTTTGGATATGGATAATTTTCTTATTTTCTTATATTTTGGTGGAAAACATTGTGGATAATGATAATGAAAAAAATGTTTGTGACAATCGAATTACGACTGTCCCCCCATCGGTGGGAGACATATGTCGGAAAAGATCTTTACCGCGACAGGGGATCGAAATCTGAGACTTGTTGATGAACACGAGAAAACAAAATATTTTTAGCCCATTCCAACAATAAAAAATAGAAAGAAGTTGCTGACGACAATTTTAAGTTTGCGAAATTTAACAAATCTGTGTTTTTTGGGTAGAAAATATTATTGTGAAAACTGAATAAATTGTTCGAAATAATCAATTAATTTTCCACAATGTTTTCTTAATTATTTCTGGAAAAGGGAGATTATGTGGAAGTGGGTTAGCATACAAGGACGCTTTTTGACAATCCTCAAATAAAAACAACGAGGAAAACATGGTGTAAAATGTAGAAACTGCCCCCCCCCCCAATGAATCTCTATAAACTTTAAATTGTCGTCAGCAACTCCTTTCAGATTTTTCATGCGAAAAAAAGTAACTATATATTCAGGAATTTCATACCGTTATTTGCCTATGTTAATAAAGCAATTGGTAGACAGGACAAACTAGTTTTCAAGACACCTCAAAACCCCTTGCGAATCGAACCGTGTGTCATTCCAGAAATGTTTGTCTGTTGTATTGTTTTCCTCTTGTTTAGTTCTTGTGTTAATCACTCAAGAGACTTTAATGTGACAAAAACAATTACTGCCATAGTGTAAATAAAAGTCTGATTTTAAGACTTTTGTTGTTGATTACTAGAACATTCTGACCCTTTCCTGTTCAAACCCTGGTTTACGTCCTTGGGATTATGTGATTGAGAAAACATTGTAGAAAAAGAAGAAAATGCTTGTAACAAGCGATTTCTTCTTTTTCCACAATGTTTTCTACCCTACTGAACGGTTAGTTTTCAAATTAAGTCCATTTTGAAAATTCGTCTGAATTTGGACAGGTCTTAAATTTCGAAAAAAACAGGAAAGGGTTAAAGTACACCAAATAACGTCTTATTTTAAATGTTTATATTTATTCCGAAGTAACGGATGCTGACTACGCCCACTTAATTCCGACATGAAGTTCTATTTATATATCAAACGTCGCTATTTCGCAAAATTTATGACCAGTAATATGTAACGAAAATGTAAAATTGTAGTTACGACGTTTAAGTCGCAAAACAAAAACAAAAAAGATTCTTCAAACAAATGTCGACAAAGTACACTTCCAGTTTAAATGCATGACTTGATTGGTCAATCCGATTTTTGATTTACATTCGCGATTCGCCTGTTAGATTGAAAGACAACGCTCGAAGAAGATTAATTATCTTAAATCTCTTTTTATATCGATTTGAAATGAAAAAAATCGATTGTTATGAATATATTCATTTATATTTTATATTACGTTTCATTTCTTTTCTAATCTTCAATTTTTTTTTATTTTTTTTGAGGAATCGTATACAGAAGATTTCTAAACATCGTTTTAAAGTTGTTTATTATTTGGACTTTGAAAATTCTTTGAATGTTTAATCTAATTCCCTTTTGAATCTAAGAGATAACAATTGAAGTCATTTGCTCATTTAATAGTGTATCTCTTGTCATTATCTTGGTGGAAATTTATTCGATTGAAGTCTGATTAAAAAAAAAGAATAGAGTAAAATCTAGTAGGTCTTTTTTTCTTTTTTCTTGAAACACTAGGATAGTTGAAAAAAGATTTCAATTTATATCTACTGGTCCTAAAAACAAATAATTTTAATTATTTAAAGCGTTACTATTGTGCGTGACGAACTCACGAAAAGCTCAAGAAAATTGTAAAAAAAAAAAAAAAAAATAAAAGTCTAATCTTTTCACTTGTCCATATAAAAATGTACACTTATTAGAATAACCCATTCCCACAAATTCAATCCGTTTTACGCCCGCCAAGAGAGAAGTTTTAAAAAAACATTATGGTTTAAGGAAAAAATTCTTGTGACAAGCAATTTCTTCATTTTCCAAATGTTTTCTTCGGTAAAAGACAAATAATTACAAAATTTCACTAACTTGAAATTGTACTATGCTGCAATTTAGACCATTCTAATATTTTTTTGAGTGAGGAAGGATTAAAATAAAAGGAGGTTTACCTGTACCTCTGTACACAGTAAAAGCCGAAACACGCTCGATTCTGTAAGTGAGAATAACGCATGGTCGTTTAAACCATTCCCACACAATCCCGCTTTTTTGCACGTTGTAGAAAAATACTTTGGGAAAACATTGCCAGGAAAAGAAGGAATGGCTTGTATCAAGCAATTTCTACTTTTCTCAATTTTTTTTTTGTCTCATATGGCCCCTATTTTTCAACTGAAACCAACCTTTGTTTTTGCGTCTGCAACCTCTCTCAATTTGGAGCAGTTTAGTATTTACTCGTTTAGGAACAGGTTAAAATGAAAAATAATTAAATGGCAAACGACACTCGTCTCCTTTTTCTCTCTCTGTCTCTGTCTCTCTCTCTCACACCCACAAACACACACACACTGTCTTTCTTTCCTTCTTTCTTTCGTTCTCTATCTCTCTTTCTAGTCTCTTTTTTCTTATTGTTCTCTCTCTCTCTTTAATTCCTTTTCTTTTTTTTTCTCTCTTTCTTTTTCTACTTTTTTCTTTTTTTCTCTCCCTTCTCTCTCTCTCTCTCTCTCTCACTCTTTCTTACTTTTTCTCTCTCTCCCTCTTTCGAACCAGAACATATGACATTATAGACATGGATGTTTGTATCTTTAACCCTTGTCATGCTGAACCCGGAATAATCCGGTTTTGGCAGGAGATGTAGAACAAGATCAGCCTGCACATAAGTGCAGTCTGATCTTGGTCTACACCTCCTGCTTGTATTTCTTATCAGAGGTGTCAATGAAATTGATTTCTAACAGAAACATTGATTTTTGAACAATAAGTTCTATCAGTGCTTTCAGCCCTTTGATTTTACAGCAATTTGTAAACTAATTTATACAGCATGACAAGGGTTCAACCACGTTCTGAATTCCTTTATCAATCACTCGTGAGACCTGAAAGTGCCAAAAGCAATAACCTTACACGAAAACAATGGCCTGATTTAACCCTATACACACTTCTGAGAAAGAATTTCTACACATATCAAAGCAAATTTGTACTTCAACACTGAATTTATGATGCTTACATTTCCACCAAAGTATCTACAGAATGATGTGATACATTTAAAACTATTTTTATATCAATTTTACCGCAACATGAACAGCTTTTTTTTTCTTCATAGCATCGGTTCTAGTGCATTGAAATTGACTAATCGCTGGCCCCGCCCACTTACTATGTTGCCCATTGACTCCAACACGAAGTCCCGTTTCGATTTTAAGCCGCGGTAGTTTTCTAAATCTATGTCAAGTAGCAATTAACCAAATCGTAGAATAGTTGGTTTACGACCTAAACGGCGTAACTACAGCCAAACCAACAACAATTGTTGCCAAAAATGCGGCCAATATCGGAGTTCAAAACTCTTTTCTGGTCTAGATGAATGATTTCATTGGTCGACTGGTAATTTTGAATGATAGCCGAGATTGGTCAATTGTTAATAGTACTCACATTCCCAAGAGCTTAAAATGGATAATGATATGAGCGCGTGCGTGACATTTCCAAATATTACTCATGTGCGCCAAGTAAAGACTCAGATCAGCCTGTGCATCTGCACAGCCTGATCAGAGTTTTCACTCTGCGCTCTGTAGATAGATACTGACCCAAAGCTTCTTTAAACAATCAGCGAATGTTCTAATTGCTCCGAATGGCTGTCCAGGGTGCTCAATATGTGCGGGTCACGCGCATGCGAAATGGTTGGAAATGTCACGCACAGGCTCATATATTTTTTTCCAATGTTATCAAACAATGAAAATAGAAAATTCAACGGCGAATTATTCTCAATATCTACACGTATTTTTATTTCAGAAAAAAAAAACAAAAAACAACAGCTAATAGGTGTTAAGTTAGTTCATTAGACACTCGTCCATATTTGAAATCATGTGAAAATCCATTCGAACTCTCGAGGGAAATTAAAAGGGGAATATTGTTTCTGTTGAAGTCTGCGTAACCGGACAATCGGATTTGTGTAATTCTACAAACCAGAGAAAAGCTAAAACGGAGGAACAACCTTGCATGGAATTATACTGAATGGAGTACACTAGCTTTATGAATGAATAGATCTTACCCGAAAGACCACCTCTATCAAACGGCCACTTTCATTAAGTTTCAATAATCGAAATTCCCTTCTCAAAATAAAAAGCTCTCATAAAAAGTAAGTGTATTAACCCTTTCTCGTTAAAATACGGGATTTTAAGATGTTTTTATTTTATACTAGAGAAAACATTGTGGGAAAAAAAAGAAATTGCTTGTAACAAACAATTTCTCCTTTTTCCACATTATTTTCTACCACATAGGATTGTTTAATTTCAAATGGCATCTAGTTTTCATTGTTGTCTGCAAACTCTTTCAATTTGGACCAGTCTAAAATTTCCAAAAACGGGAAAGGGTAAATAACTAAATTCGAGGGAGTATACTAGCGAATGTGAATAAATCGATCTTGCTCGAGCGACCACCTCTATTAACGACCACTTTTATTCAGTGTCCGTAATTGAAATCCCCTTTTACGAATTTAAAAGCTCTCATAACGACGTGGTCGTATTTATAAAAGAGATATCATAGATAAATCCAATATTTTGGGAACTCTTTAAGAATCGACTCAGTGAGGCGATAACGCGAAAGCGACATTGAGAACTAGTTTGGGTTTGTATCAGAAACAAGAATTGAAGGTGTTCAATTGACAAATCACGTTTGTCAATCAAGGAATATATCGACCAATCAAATCATTCATTCAACCCGGAATTGAGATTTAGACCCCGACATAGGCGGTCGTTTTTGAGAATCATTTTTATTGTTTGGCGACTTAAACGTCGTTACTACAGCGTATTCAATATGTAGATACAACGTTAATATCACCAAGCAACCATTCTACTTTTTTGTTACATGGCCATAGCTTTTGCAAAATAACGCCGTTTAAAATCGAGACAGAACTTCCTGTGGAGTCAGTGAGTGTAGCTAAAGGAGTTAGTGGGCTGGGTTAGCGATTGCTCAATTATCTGTAAATTGAGTTTCGAACGGTATGAATGAGGCGGTGCCGACTAGATCTAAAACGCTGCGTGCTTTGTGATAAACAATTTGAAATCCGTCATTTTTTTAATCAATCGTATGTTCTTAACCTTTAAGTAATTCCCACACAGAGGAACTTCTGGACCCCCTCCTCAAGAAAAATAATTTGGAAAACATTGTTGAAAATGAAGAAATTGCTTGTTACAAGCAATTTCTTCATTTTCCACAATGTTTTCTACCCAGAAAGTTTAAAAAATCTAAAATTTCACCAACTTTAAATTGTCATCTACAACTCTTTTGAATTTGGACAGGTCTAAAATTTTGTCGTCTGGTAATGGATTTGGTCGAATTCCGGAGTCAAAGGTTTACTAATATATTCTCCTCCGGACCTTCGGAATTCAAAATCATTAATTCAAGAAACATTTCTCTCGCGGAAGATTGTCTTTGTTTTCTTTATAACTCATTCATTTGTTTTTGTTTTCAATCAAGTTCTTTTTTTTTTCATAATCGGACAAAATTCATTAACTTTTTTATAAAAAGTAAGCTAATCAAATATTTTTACGACTTTTGCTTCCTTTGAAATGTTTTGAATTTTTAATGTTTTAATCAAATTAATTCTTCTTATAGCCTTTTTAAGAGCCTTTTTATGTGAATTGCTTCTTAAATGGTTCATTTCTGTTATTCATTTTGTGGACCTAAATTCGATTAATCCTATTGAAGTTGGAATATTAATCAAGCTATTTTGCATAATAACTTAATGATGATTTTTTCCCATTAAACCCTTGTCATGCTGATCCCGGAATATTCATGTTTTGATTATAGCTGAGGCAAGTGTATAGCCTAAGATCAGCTTGCACAGACGTGTAGTCTGATCTTAGTCTACACTACTTGCCTGTTCCTTTGGAAAATATTTAAACACAAAAGGTAGACCAAAATTTGACAAATGAAATTAAATTGTGATAGAAAAGGATAAATATTTAGTAGAATAAATGTTAAGTTGTAATTAATGAACCCTTGTCCTGCTTTGGCAGGAGGCATAGTCAAAAATCAGACAGCACACATGTTTTAGTCTTCACCACCCGCTTGTCCTTTTTAATCTAGATTTTTAATAAGATCAATTTTTTAAACTAAATATTGACCCTGACGACCAGACCTACAGCGCCACAGACCTTTGATTTTATTCATTTCTCATCAAGGATATTATTCAGTATGACAATTTTAAAAATCCGTTGACCTCAATGAATTCTTTTCTACCAAACGTACTAGGAATTATCTTTATTCAGAGCAATTATGAATTACATTTAATGACGTTTCTATTAAATTCCTTCCATAGAAATCTAATATTTTCTTAAATGTTGTAGATTAAAGTCTACTCAATCCCAATATGTAAAGAGAAATAAATGTAACAGAATCGAATTTTGAGTAAAACGAAGCCAACTAACATGGGGTTCAATTTGTTTTAAGGTTTTTATAACATTATCCAAATTTACGATGTTTGATTCCATTTTAAACAACTTAACCAAATTGTATAATATTTTATTTTTATATGATATTCTTATTCATATGCAAAGATGCAGTGTGTTTCATCATGATAGTTCTATGTGTGATTCAAAAGTAAAACATTAATTTATGGGAAAAAACGCTTGGTAATTGAAATCTAAATATCTAAAATAAATTCTCTAAAGAGTCCTTTTCGTAATTTTCGTAAAAATTGTTCCATAGATGTTTTTGTTTATTTCATATTCTGCATTCATTGTATGTTTATCAGATATAATCAGAAAAATACCAACGTGTAAACAAAACACCTACTTACACTATAGATGCATGTATTTAAGCTACAGATTATCTTAACTGAAATCAGGAGGTTTAAATGGCCTTCATGCTTTTACATTTCGTCATTGGGCGAGCAAAATGTCGTCACCGCAGCTTTTTTCTGTTGCGACGTTTTGCCCGCACAACGACGATTTTATTTCCTAAAAATTGTCTTTATTCATGCAATAGGCGTATGATACCGTTATAATATATACCTTTATTCTTTCGTTTTTTCCCATTTATGGCAGATTTTTCTTTTCTCTAATTGCACGCATCAATATTCTGTTGACCGCACTTCCGAAGACGTCTTTTTCGCGGTAAAAAAGGAACGATTCAGAAAATGTATCTATATTACCGCAGAGGAACGAGACTTTGAAGTTTGGTTAAATGCTGACGTCGAAAGCTGCGTTCATCAAAACATTTTTGTAGAATCTCCTGGGCTAATTAAAACAGACCGTTTACGGTATTGAATCTTTTGATCAACTGAGAGCGATGCTGTGAATTTACATTAGAGTTTCCGCATGTCATCCTCCTAAAATATACAGGCAACTTTGCCTCTATTCAGTTAAAATTTACGCACAGTTAGACACCTATCAAAAATTCATAGAGACAAATATGATGTGATTTTTTTATCACGCAGTAAAGAACCTCTCCGGAATTGACGTAGCTCCACTGAGGTTATAATCCGCCGTCAGAGCAAAGTTGGTAGCACACCAGACCCCAAATCTTCAATTATGGGATGTCATGGGTTCGATCTCGGCGGTGGCCCATATTCTTTCCGACATTTCTCTCTCACGAATGGGATTGATTATCGTAAATCTAAGTGGGATAGCAACTGCAGGCTAGGAAAGAATGTAGTGTTGGTGCTGGTGTGAGAATAACCAGGAATCAATTGCTAGGTGATCCACCCGCCGCGATATGAATGAAATACCATAAAAGGGGCGTTAAACCCCATTCAAACAATCCACTGAGGTTATAATCCGCACTATTTGGAAAATTCTGTAATCAAGGACAGCAAATAAAGGGAAATCAATGGTTGTCGACATAATTTTCGGATCTAAAGCTTTAATAAGTTTACCCCTGTAAAAATTTAATAATAAATTGGCATATTAACCATTTGCTTGCCCCATCCATTTACTTCGTTAGCCGACAAGAAGTCTCGCTTCGAAATCAAACAGCGTTATTTTGGAAGATGTATTACCAGTAGCATGTAACAAGAAAGTAGTGTAGTTGGTTGGCGACCAAAACGTCGTAACAACAGCTTGAAAAGCTGTAGTTACGATGATTAAGTCCCTAAACCACCAAAAAAGGTTAACAAAAATGGCGGCCAATGCCGGAGATCAAAACTCATTTCTGGTCTCATCGAATATTTTCGTTAGTCGACTGGTTGTTTGATTGACAGCTGCGATTGGTCAATTATTTCCATTTTTTATCGTTATAATTATTATTATTTACAGAGGCGATCCGTCAGCTATTTGGAAAATAGAAAGATTGGATCTTGTATTTAATTGGTTTCAATATTTTCATAGATGAATATTACATTTATCCCTTATTCGGAAAAAAGATAAGCTAAACGTGTTGATCAAGGACTATCTTCACAGAACTCACACTCTGACCATGGTCGATAGATTAATCCCTTCCGATAGGTTCCCCTTTTGTTTGAAGTGATGAAGAGAATTTTTGCTGTTGCTGTTGTTTTCATGGAGGTATGAAACGAAAATCTTAATAACAATGTAGGAAAACGGAAAACAGATTCATACATTATTGTGATTAGGTTTTTCGTTTCATACCTTCATGAAAAGAAAAAAATATTCTCTTCATTTTTTATAATTCAATGACATTGAGCGAAGTTACAAGTTTTGATACATTTTTTATGGATTTATTTTGTGCGAATGCATACAAAATAACTGCGTGCTCAAAATTGTGATCATGGAAGCATGATTTATTTTCGTCCAATCTGAACACCCGTTTATGATACGTCATGAAACCAAACAAAATAGCTCTTCACTTCTTAAAATTTAATGCCTTCATGCAAAACAAAGCAGAAATTTACTTATATTATGTAAATTTTCATATAAAATAGCTGCGTGCTCAAAATTGCGCTTACGTGAGTATGAAAAAAATCACCCAGTCAAAAACGCTTGAATCTTAATACACGAGACTAGAGACTTGTAAACAAGTAGTTCTTCTAGCCACCCAAATATCAAAACATAAACGCTTGGGTTGACATAATAACACGTCATGTTAGAATTATAGGCTATAATTGAAAATCCGTGTGACACAGGGTAAATCACAGCTTGATATATTTATGAATCCTGTTTTGTTTTCCTCGAAAGTTAAACCCTTACTTTTCATAATCAGGAGTTAATAAAATAAACATATAGAAATCCCTGGTCTTGTAGTAAGACGCAGACCTCGGGATGAAAGGGTCTCGAGTTCGGATCCCGCTCAGATCGTGGGAATTTTTCTGAGAAAAAAACTTACTCCACATTGCTCCTCTCCACTAGGTGTATAAATGTGCGTCTATGAGGGTTGTAAGCAAGTGTGATGTGGCTGCCAGGTGCGCCGTATGTTAACTCCGGCTTGAAATTCAATGATCGGGATTAAAGAGTAACGTTGATTACGTTTTGGGTAGAAGTATCTAAAAACCAAAACTTAACATTACCATGCCTGGCCTTATGTTATTTGATATTCCGAAGGATGTGCACAAAATGCACGTTGCATTCCTCTTTTTGACACTATCGTTAACTTTCATCTGTATATCAGTGTTTGATCAGAATAAGAACTTAAGACAAAACCGAGCCGCTCACTCAGTCGGTATTGTTTTCGGCTCTAATTCTTGGGTTAATGTGTTCGAACCACAACCGAACAAAATTTATTTTGAACATGTTACGGTGGTCATTGCTACATGCGGCATTTATCTATCACCAATTGGTGTATGATGAATCATGTTCCTAAGTTGAAGGGGCTGCCGATTGCGAATAAATGCCTTCTTTTACTGGTTTACTAGCTGTACAAACTACCACTCTTAGACTTTAACCTCAGACGTAAAACATTAACCTGATATCGACAGGTCAGAGACCATATTACAACTGGCCTTCGATACCTTTTGAAAATTTAGAACGAAGTCATGACCGTTAACATAAGTTTATTCATGAAAACAGTCTCCACCAAATAACTAGATTTGCAATTTAACTTATATAAAAATCCTATGCGCCAGAACAAAGAAATTGTAGTCTGCAACCTTATGAACCGCCAATTCCACGTTCCCTTTTGCAAAATTTTAGAAATGTCCAAAAGTCAAAGGTTTTGCAGACGAAAATCTAAAGCGGATTTAGTTTGAAAAAAAAAAAACATTCGGAAGGGTAGAAATTATTTTTGAAAAAGAAGAAATTACTTGTTATAAGCATTTTCTTCTTTTCTACGATATTTTCTAAATTACAAAATGTCAGGGACGTAAAAACCAGGGATTGAACAGGAAAGGGTTAATCATACATTTAAAATTCGTTTTATAGCATTAAATAAGTCATGACCGCGAATGAGATTTGTACAGTTCATGTAACAAAGGCTAAGACTTATTGACGAAACCTTTGTTGTTGCTATTTGTCTTCCTTAGGATCGTTACTAAATTGTCATCGAAATACCTAACGCAAGTTTTGGCCATGGCAAACAGGTTCCAATCATTTCTACATAAATCTAACAATCAGGTGTTACTAAACAAAAACCCACTCTGTTGTGAGGCGCTGTTTACGTCAAGGTACTGAAAGTACTGTAAGCTGGCAACGCATGGTTTTGTTATGTTATTCTCTCTGTCTAAGGTTATCGTGATAAATAAACCAGGCTAAAGTAACCCAAGAGTTATGAAACATGACAAAGTGTTATACTGGTCAAATCGATAGAAGTTGCAGTCAATTTCAAGTTGGTGGAATTTGGTAGAAAGCATTGTGGACATTGACGAAATTGCTTGTTACAAGCAATTTTTTTATTTGTCCATAATGATTTCGACGGCTTTTTTCTTGAGATGCTAAAAAGCGGAATTGAATGGTAATGGTTTGGAAGCATGCTTTTGATAGAGTTCACTACAATTTAAATAGTGTTTGTAATTTTCTTAAAATACATCAGAACTACTTTTTTATGGCGAAGGCATTCAATGGATTTGATTAAGTGGTTAAGCCTCCTGTGGCAGTTTGCACTCATTGAACTTTGAGAAGACCTCAGAATTTTGTCTGTTAACTTAAGCTATCAAAGCTGACGCTTTGCTAGCTAAAAGGCACCACAAGCGGATTCCAACTCGCGACTGTTCAAGTGCTTGATAGTAAATAAAATTTCTAAGTCGAAAAAGGGGGATAATTCGTTCAGCTTCAGAGTTAGCCCCCTTGTTGGTGTAGATTACTCTATTGATAGTGAACATTTATTCCAATATTCAAGTGAATGTGCTCAGTAACACCAGAGACAATACAAAATATCAAAGTTTTCTGACGCCGACGCCGACAACGACAGCGACATGGCCATAACATCGAATTTTCTCTGGATTTTTACCCATTTCAACTCAATAACGCTTTCTGACGCCTCCAAAAGGCTTTGAAGAGTACTGTGGAAAATAAAGAAAGTGGTTGTTTCGAGAAATTCCTGCCTTACCCACAATGTTTTCTAGACCGAAACAACAAAAAAATCACGACCTTAAAATTGTCGTCTGAAGCTTTGAACTAGTCTGAAATTTTGTGGAGTGGTAATGGGTTTAAAAGGTTTCAAGCAAGACAAAACACGAAGTGTCACGAGAAACCTGTTTACGATATTCTAGACAGCTGTTTGTTTTTCATTAAATATGAATCAGTAACGCTGGATAATACAGATTAACAACGGGAAACTGTCGGAATCAACAGGTTAATCCGACCCAATGTTTACAGTGGTACAGTTTGAAGTGTTTTGCTACAAAATTGACTGATCGCTGGTACACACGCACCGAGCTCCGACAGAAAGTTCTATTTCGATTTAGTAACGGTGTTAGTTTGCAAAACATATGGCTAGTATCATAATCACAAAATTTTCTACCGTTCTTATTCATCAAGTTAAACACACTTTGAATTTTCGACTGAATTTCTTTTAAATTTGTTGCCGTTTAAAATATTGTTGTTTGGAAATGGGCTTAACTTTCTCCATACAAAATTATTAAAAAATGGTCGGAGTAGCAAAAAATCATTCTTAAAGCCGAATTTTTAAAGCTTGTTCACCCATTACCAGACCATTGGATTGACAGGAGATCTAGACGACATTTAAATGTGGTCGAATTCTTTGAATATTGTATCAGGCAAGGTAGAACATTTTGATGGAAAGGACGAAACTGCTAAAACTGTTGCAACGTCCTGCATTATTAACATTATTTTCAATCCGTCCTAACCCTTTCATTTCAAAATATAAGTCTTACAAAAGAAAAGAAGTAGCAGACAACATTAAAAACTAAGCATAGTTCATAAAGAAGCTATCCTAAACGACAGAATTTTTTTGTGGAAAAAAAAGAAGAAAATTCCATTCACAAGCAATTTCCTCATTTTTTGCAATGTCTTCTCAGGGATAATACCAAAGGGTTTTAAAAATCAGAGATTATGCACGGAAATTATACAAACACAGACATATTCGTTATTGAAACATTTTTTGGGTCTAAACAATAAAACAGGGCTGTATACTTCACCGCGGATAAATTATCACTAGTTTACAGACAAATATCCTTTTAATCACAACATTGGTGACCACATTGTCTTAACCCATTCCCAGACAATGGTGACGCCCCCAAGGAAACCAATTAGGAAAAGATTGTACACAATATTTTCTACCTAGAGAGTTGAAAAAAAATTATAAAATTTCACAAACTTTAAAGTGTTGTCTGCAGCTTCTTTGAATTTCGATCAGACTAAAATTTTGGTAAGCGGAAATGGGTTAACCAATTAGCGACTTTCAGCCAGTGATTAAGTTCTCCCGCTTCACAAGCTATAAGCCTTTAACTTTTGGCAGCATAGAAGCAGATATTGATACATTTTCGCAGGTGGTCCCTATTTAATACGCACAGTAGTTTAACAAAACTGTATTTATGTATATTTGTCTATATTAATTCATACATTGTTTAGTGTTTATTCGGGAAAACCAGCTTTAAAATTTGATAAAGCGTTCCTGCCGACTATTGTGAAAATAATGAAAACAATGGACGCATCGCTGGCCATGCCCCCTTAAACTCCACAGGAAGTTCTACTTAGATATCACCTGGCACTATTTTGTAAAATTTATGGCCAGTAACATGTAAAGGAATGTGAAGTAGTTGCTTGGCGACCTAAACGTCGTAACTAAAGCTTGAATAAGCTGTAGTTGCGATGTTTGCGGTTTTAAACAAAAAAAAAATGCTTTACATAGCTGTCGACCAATGTACGAGTTCAAAGTTCACTTCCGGTCTAAATGACTGATTTGATTGGTCGATCGATTCTTATATTGACAGACTAGATTTACCAATTGCAATATTAATATACATGTTGTTTTTTGTTGTTGATATAATCATTATCAAACACCTGAAACAACCTTACTACGTACATTATTCACTTATTTCAATAACTAATTTCAATAACAAAATACATTATTCAAATCTGGAGGAAGAAAAAAAAAAAAAAACTGTAGAAAGTAACAAGATACTAGGATATCGAATTACAGAGTTTAAGCCATTACCAGACGGCAACATTTAAACAGGACCGAATTGAAAGGAGTTGCACACGAAAATTTAAAATTCATGAAACGATTTTCTTTTTTTTTCTTTCTGTGAGTATTGTGGAAAAAGAAGGAATTGCTTGTCACAAGCAATTTCTTCACTTTACACAATATTCCAATATGATTTTCTTGAGGGGCAACAAAAGCGCCATTGTGTGGGAATAGGATAATGAATCACGAGAGAATGATCAAGGCTTTCTTACTAAGGATGCATAATCGAGTAACACCAGCAAAACATTTTAAAATCATTTCGTTTGGTTAAAGGAACTTATCTATTTTTTTGTTTGTTTGTTTTTCCTCAAACTACTCCATACGGGGCAATATAAATCTCTACAAAGGCAAATACGTCCGGTTTATTAAAAATGATGATTATAAATTGAAAGAAAGTAACTTAACCCACAAATCGGTGACCCTTAGCTCCTGCAGGTAGTTCCATTTCAATATTAACAGGCGTTATTTGTCAAGATTGATGGTCAGTGCCATGTAACAAAAAATATGTGATATGTGACCAACTGTTAAGGTACAGGAAGAAATAGTCTAGAAGTTACAATAAATAAAAGATAGAAAATCAGAAATAAAAAAGACAGAAAAAAAACCAACTCGTAAATCTGCTTTTTATGTTCCCTAAGTTTTCGACTGTAAAATGTATATTCATGACTCAAATGAAAATTTACTGAAAATAAAATACTGAAAAAGAGATAATGCCAAATCTAATTTGATATTTCCAATTAATATATTTGCTCATATTTATTATGAAAATAAATTGCTGAAAAAGAGATAATGTTTTCAATTTGATATTTCCAATTAATATATTTGTTCATATGTATTATTGAATTCAAACTAAAGGTTTATCAAAATGTGTCAAAATCATGAAATATCCTAACACCGTCCAACACAATGATGATTTTTTACGCCCCCCCCAGCAAAACCATTGAGAAAACATAGTGTAAAATGTAGAAATTGCCTGCGACAAGCAGTTTCTTCATTTTACACTATGTCTTCTAGCCAGAAAGATGGAAAAATCTAAATCTTAATGAACTTTGAAATGTCGTCTTCAACTTCTTTCAATTTGGACCAGTATAAAACTTTTGCCCTCTTATAATGGTTTTAATTTTCCTTAAATTCAAAGAGACAGGGTTATAAAAATAAATGCGTAATTCTTTATAAACAATTGTAAATATTGACCATATTAACAATAAATAAATAAACGATCATTTTGGTGAGTTTTGTTAGGCTGACTTCCATTTTTGGACTTTTTGAGCTATCAAAACTAATACAAACCTATTATCCGATGAACAACTGTCTTTATTCCAGAGTGTGATTCGTTGAATTTCGGTCTCAAAAGTATTTCGAAATTAAAATATGTACTCTATATTCCTGAAAAAAATCCAACGACGATCTTACTCTAATATGTGAGGTATTTGTTTTCAAACAAAATAGTTTGTATACATGTTCTTCAATATATTTGAATTATTCCGAATTTCTGCCTTTCAATGTAACCGACTGAAACAAAAGTCTGAGACTGGCGGCATCTAATCATGGTAGAGCTTTTATACCAGCTTCAAGGATCGTGAATTAGACTATTGTTAAAACGAGATCGAGCTAATAGTAACGCCGAGTGTATCGTTTTCCAATTTCCACTCCAACACGTTGACTGGTCCTTGTTTTATAGTATATCACCCACACAGAACATTTAATGTCATCATGCGATCATCGGAGGAACTTAATCATTTGTATTTTAGAGGAAATAAGGAATATTATGAGAATACCTTGTATTTGGATTCGAGTCGCGTAGGAACATTTGATATTTCATGAGACGTATATCAAAACATAGCGAATATTATGTTACGATAGCGATACAACATCTTGTATTTGCTTTGAGCTGAGGAGACAATCTTTTTATATTTCACGAGACTGTAGGTCGAATGGAAGATCAAATGTTCCTCCACAACGAGAAGTAAATACAAGATGCTGCATTGCCATCGTAACATATTTCATTTATTTTATACATAATTCTTTTATTATATAAATTCTATGAAATAATAAAAAATGTCTTTACCTGTTTCCAATCTGATAACGTTTATTTGCATTTTTACGTTATCTATTGAGTGAAAATGACGTCATTCAAGACTACCTTATATGGAACCGTATTTGACACTATCAGATACATGGATTTTTTCCCCTAATGTATCCGATTTTGTCAGTGTGGAATATATATTTAACTAGAAATCTTTATAGGTATATACTAAAGAATATTATGAAAACAGCCCGTATTTGAATTCGAGCCGAGTAGGAAAATTTGATATTTCATAGACCTAACCCAATACAAGGTTATGCACCATTACTACATCATAGTATATAATATATATCAACAAATTTTAATAATAAAAGAACCTTACGAAACGTGTCTTACATTTACATACCAATATCGGAAATCTCGACGCGACGCCTTTTTACCGGGTGAAACTTTTGACGACATCAAATAATACTTTTCAGTACATTCTTTCCCTCTCATTCTTTTAGTGTGCGGTTTTGGCCGCATGAATTGAAAGTTACGTAAATTGGTATTTTCTATTAAATCATTGATACTACTTGTTATTCCGATTGAAGAACATAAAATGGCACATCTAAATTGGAATGCTTGGTTTCGTTATCTTGCCCCAGTGACATTAACGAACATAGCAAAAAACAATCATTTTTTTTTCATTCTTGAAAACGATATGTATTCAATTGAATACCACAACACGGCTTTTGGATATCGATACTACGTAATTGAAGGATCTCTGCCCCGCCCACCGACTCCGCTGGTCATGGCCACGCCCATTGACTCCGACAGGAAGTTCCACTTCCATATTTAACAGCGTTATTGAATAAAATCTGAAATACTGTTAAAAGTGATATTAAACCCCATTAAATGAATCAATCAATTAGCATAAATGTGGGTCAATGTTGGAGCTCAAAGTTCACCTCCGGCCGTAATGAACGATTTGATCGGTCGATTGATTTTTTGATTGAACAGTAGAGAGCCCCAGCTAAGCACATTTTCCAGAATTGTGTCTCTCATGGGATAGGTGCACCTTTCAACGGCGCTATTACTAAAATACTTCTGAAAGTGACATTTAACTAAATTCACTTATCGCAGTCTAACTAGCTATCAAGATCGATATCTAGAAAAAGATTATGATACAATCTAAGAGACTTGGACAATGTAAGATTGACTATTCAGAATTATTACTTACAAGATACAAATGAGAAATTCTGTATTATTTTTAAACTCTCTTAACCCATTCCAACTCAAGCCCTCCTTTTTACGCCCCTAAAGAAAAAAGCTTTGGAAAACATTGTGGAAAATGAAGAAATTGCTTGTATCAAGCAATTTCTTCATTATCCACAATGTTTTCTACCCCAAAATACTGGCAAATTTAAAATTCCATCAAATTTAAATTGTCGTCTGCAGTTTCTTTCAATTTGGACCAGTCTAAAATTTTCTTGTGTTGGAATGGGTTAAACTCAATGGTAGTAATATACAGCTTATGAAAATGATAAAAGCTTTCTACAGGACCTCTTTGAATATACATACAACATACTGGACTTGTGTCCTTTTGTGTATACATTTCTATGTAGATAGGTTCTACGCGATAAGCAACTGGTATGCTGAATTCTAGAAATAAGGAATTTGGATTCCATAAAATTTGAAAGCTAAGTGCATGTGTTGTAGCGTTCATAGCCGCCGACAACTTTATATCGTGTAGAAGGTATAAGTTTGATATAACGTGATTTAAGAACATGTTTTATATACAACAGGTATTTTACGCGATGTATGAATTACATTGAATTCTCACAACACGCATTTCTCAAATTTACAGAAGGTTTGCGGAAACGAAGCTTTAGAAATTAGTTAACCCACTCCAACTCAACAAAATTTTATACTGGTCCAAATTGAAAGAAGCTGCAGACGATATTTTCAAGTTGGTGGAATTTAAATTTTCTTCGTCTTTTTGGATAGAAAACATGGTGGATAATGAAGAAATTGCTTGATACAAGCAATGTCTTCATTTTCCACAATGTTTTCCAAAGCTTTTTTCATGAGGGGCGTAAAAAGGAGGGCTTGAGTGGGAATGGGTTAATTGATTTCAATGCAATTTTTTTTGTACACCAAAGTAAGATCCTACTGGATTTTGAAACGTCGTAACACCGGTTGACGTTGAGACATCCACCAAAATCAACGATATGAAGATGATTTGTCTACAAATTACACAGTGGTACATTTCTACACAGATAGATATATCACAGTAACTATCATTTGGTGTGCTCTTCCATCAAGACAATACTCTAGCAAACAAGTCCACTATTGACACGGCTGTTATTCAGGAAAGTGGTTCAAACTAGTTGAGCATCCACCTTATTTACCTGATTAAGCAAACTCTATTATCTATTCCCCGAGTTATAAAAAGAACACAACGGCCGCCGTTTACACGCTGATGATGACGTTAAACAAGCTTTTGGTGCACTTTGGGGCATATGATGCTACTGTCTACAGGAAAGGTATAAAAATGGTTCTACACCGTGTAGCAAAGGGTAATACGCTTGAAAGATGACTGTGTTGACAAAAAGAAAATATTTAGATTAAACCATTTCTCGTCTTAGGTCACAGATTTTTCAATTACCCACGTATTTGATTTAAGTTAGTAATGATAAAAAAGAAGAGAACATGAAGACACAAAGTAGTTTATTCTCCCAAAACATTGACGGATCGCCGCTGTAAATCAAACAATCACTTAACCAATTAAATCATACATTTAGACTGAAAATTAACTTTAAACTTCGACATTTATGCGAAGCAATTTAGTTAGTATCGCGACCTAAACGTCGTATTAACGGCTAATTTGACTTGTAGTTACGACGTTTAGGTCGCCAGCTAGGTCTTTACCTTTGATCTTTATTTCCGTGATTACATAATTTATCACTCAAGGCAAGTCGGAGTTTAGTGGGCGTCGCCGGCGAACAGTCTATTCACTATTTGTGTACTTTATTATGTCGCTTATGAAGGAGGATGGGGGCAAAGAGGAGACTGTAAACACGACCTTGGTATGCGCCATAATTTTGAATAAGAGGTCAGTCGTTCCATAACTATAAAAGGCCAGGATCTGAGAAACATTGGCAGCGTTTGAGCGAGGGGTGGTGCAGATTGTGTCAACAGCCGCGAGAAAGACACACAGTCTATAATTGAGTTCTGGATTCTGGAATATGAATTTATTCAAACCTTATCTGTACAAACCCGGATTTTACGTCGCAGAGATTTTTACTTCAGAAAAATTTGTGTGAAAAAGGAGAAATTGCTTGTTACAAGCAATTTCTCCTTTTTCCACAATATTTTCTACAATATCGGATAGTTTTATTTCAGTTTGAATCCAATTTTTAATGTCGTCTGCAACCTCTTTCAATTTGGACCAGTCTAGATATTAAAAAAAAGAGAGAGAAAGGGTCAAGAAAGCAGAACATTTCTTTTTTGGGAACGAATTTAAAACAACTTAAATCACTTTGAATGAAGTAAACTTTTCTGGATCTACTTTGTGCGAAAGGAAACGAGATAGAAGTGTGATTAAGATTATGTTCATAGAAATATGAAAAAATCAGCCAATCACTATTCTTGAATCTTGAAAGACGAAACTAAAATTAGATTATCTGAAGAACACAACTCTGAGTAACGGATCTTTTTATTAAAGTTCTTCTGATAATCTCTAACAACCTAAATTAATTATTTCTATTTCTCGACAGCCGCATCCTACAACAGTTAAAGCTTGAGGGGGGGGGGGTAGTTTCGAAACTAGCCTGCATATAAACCTGGCTTTTGTAATTTGGTTAATCTTAATTCCCAGTTAGATGGAGAGACCGCTATGAAGTATTATCACCGACTAGTTAAAGCTGTTCGAGAGCAATGGAATTGACCCATCGCTGGTCCCGCCCACTAAATAATTTGGCCTTACCCACTGACTCCGATAAGAAGTCCCCCTTCGATTTTTAACAGCGTTATTTTTCAAATTTCATGGCAAGTAGCATCTTCCCTATAAGTAGAATAGTTGGATTGCTACCGAAATCTCGCAACTGCAACTTGAATAAGCTGTAGCTACGACGTTTAAGTCGTCAACCCAACAAAAAGGTTTATCATAAATGGTGGCCAATGTTGGAGCCGAAAGCTCAGGTCCGGGCTGAATAAAGGATTTGATTGGTCGGTCGATTCCGTGATTGACAGCCGCGAGTGGTCATTTGCAACGTGATCTTTACGGTCAGTAGCAAAACATTATTCAATGCTACAATGCAAGCCCTCTCTAGTATTTCACCTCTATCGTTTCTATTTCAAGCCTTAAAAACTATGATAGAATGGAGAGTTATGTTTGTTGACTAGAGTCGTTGACCTGTATCAAAAAGCCATATGGTAGCATATTAGTCAAATATTACTTTAAAATTTTCCGAGTAAATGTCTCAAACTTCACCGGGGAAATTGATCAATAATAGTTGACAAAAAATAATCATTCGACCAATGAAATCATTCATTTAGACTTGACGTTTACTATGAGCTCTTACATTTGGCGCTTGACGTTTACTATGAACTCTAACATTGGGCGCCATTTTCGTGAAGCATTTTTGTTGGTGTTTTACTTAAACATCCTAACTACAGCTTTTTCAAGCTGTAGTTATGACGTTTAAGTCGCCAACCAACCAATCTACCCTTAGTTTAATGCCACTGGTCATAAATTGTGCCAAAATAACGCCGTTTGACTTCCTGCTGGAGTCAATGCATGGAGCAAACGAATGAAGTGGGCGAGGCCAGCGACTGGTCAATTGATCACAATTATGGGCATTTGTGAATTTGTTTACCACCATTCGAATTGAGATTTATATACTGAAAGCTAGAACCAAGAGAAGCTACACACCCAAAAGCTATATGACCGAAATAATGTTGAATGTAGTGTAAAATCCGATACAATCAATCAATCATTTCATACTACCGAGATCTCCTTTTTCCCGTATCTGAACAAAATGAAAAAAGAAGAACCTGCAAGCTAATTTCTAACCGACTTGGTTTATTTGTTAATATATCAAGACGTCATTTAAATTCACAGATCGTCAATCAAAGAATCAATCAGCTAATCGGATCAGACCGGAAGTAAACTTTGAATTCCGACATTAGTCGCCTTTTTGTGTGACATTTTTTGGCGAATTTAACTTCGTAAATACAGCATTACCGTGTTTAGGTCGCCAACCAACCATTTTACTTTTTGTTATATGTTACAGCCATATATTTTGAAAAAAGAACCCGTTAATTATCGAGGTGGAATTTCCTGTTGGAACACAGTGAGCTGGACTAGCGATACGTTAATTTGTCACAGATTACATGTCTATTTAACTGATATTTTTTTCCGATTTGTCTTTTTCTCTTTTTTTTAATTTTCAATTGAGTCGGCTAGACTACAAAAAATTGAAATGTTTGATAACAATCTCTAATTTGCATTCATTTACAGGCCTGGAATTGCATTTTGAATAATTCATGTCTACCTGGGAATTGAGACTGCTGGTTCTATTCAACAAGCTACAGACTATAGTAATATACTTAATAGGCTTAATTAAGGTACTTTTTAATGACCCTTATACTTTCAACTCATTCCCTCACCAAATGGGATATCATAGGTTTGATTCCCGGCGGCGGCACATATCCTTTCCGACATTTGTCTGTCACCAATGGGCGGATAATCGTAAACCTAAGTGGGATAGTAGCTGGAGGCTAGGAAAGGATGTAGTGGTAGTACTGGTGTGAGAAATACCAAGAATCCATTATTAGGTGCTTCAGCCGCCGCGATATAACTGAAATACTGTTAAAAGTGGCGTTAAACCCCATTCAATCAATAAATCGTCCCCCTACAATCCCATCAAGAAAAAAAGCTTTATGGGAAATAAAGAAAGTGCTTGTTAAAAACATTTTCTTCGTTGTCTACAATGTTTTCTACCCCAAAAGACCAAGACTTTCTTTTAAATTTCATCAATTGAAAATTATAATAAGCAATATCTAATTTAGAAAAGTCGATTTTTTACGTTTGGGAATGGGTTAAATATGTGTTATCAGACATGCGAAAACAAAGACCATTAAAAGAGTTCGAAAAGTATCGACCTCGGTTAATCTTCCCGAAGTTTTTGCATTAGTTAGGGAAAAAACCCAATTGTCAAAGCGGCCCTTCTTCTAATTTGGATTCGAAGGGTGGTATCGATGCTTCTGAAACTTAAGAAAGAAAGAAAAGCGCCCCAAAATAAGGCCAAATAAGCATTTTATAATTAGATATGAGCTAATTATCACCTCCTTGGTAATATGATAAGTAAAAGCAGCTTTAGTTGATCTAGCAAAGGTTCTGCGGGAATCACGTGTTATTTTTAGAATTTACTGAATCCGGTCAGGGACACCTCATGAACTCATTTGCATACAGGCCAAATTCAACAAAAGAGAACAAAGTGATAAATGAAACAACCAACGGCCTGAATGTGTCACACTGAGAGGTTAGCGAAAAACCTAGCACGTGTCTATATTCATAATAAACTTGAACTTATCTTTACAGAATCGAAAATATGCTAGCAAATATAACCCCTGTTGACGTCAAGATTGCATTTTTCGAACGAGCGTGATTTCAAAAGTTTAAGTGCACCTCGTGACTGTCCCAATATGCATTGCAACTGTCTAAATCAAATCTAAAATCAGATAAACAGACCACGTAGGCTTTTAAGGAAATACCCTGGTTTATTTTGATAAACGAACTCTGATTTTTGCAAAGCTACTTCTCAGAATATTGTATTCAAACAAAATATGAAAAAAAAAAAAACACCGACAAGATCGATAACCCCTTTAAGATAACCGAATTACTCAACTGAGGTTTGTATGCACGCTAGTTTCGAAAAAAACTCCAAACCTTGATGCTGTCGGGAAATAGGAAGAATTAATTTAGGATGTTTGTGACTATGAGAAGATCTTTTGTAAAAAGGATCCTTTACTCAGAGTTGTGTTGTCTCGATAATTTAATCTTAGTTTCACCTAACAAAATTTTAGAGTTTGGATTGGGTGAAAATCTTTAGTACTTCCACAAACAAATTTTGTACACGGAACTATTTTGTATGCGTGTCCACAAGATTGTCTATAAAATTTGTCAAAATCCTGGTTTCTCTTCTATGTAGATTTTCCGTTTTTAGTAAGGGAGGGAGGGAGGTATCGAACTTTATGTTTATTTGTGAAATACCAATCTTGTTTGAACTATAACTGATTAAATGACTTTCAAAAGTATTTGTTTAGCGGGGATTCATGGTGACGGATCACAAATATCCAATTAAATACAGGACCAGTGGTACTAAAAAGAACATTCTAAGATATATTGCGTATGAATGCTTGTCGGTTCTATGGCATTTTGTTTTAACTCGTACGGAACGAAAGAGTTATTGTCGTGCCCTCGGATATCGGCGTCGGCGTCGGTGTCGACACATGGCAAAAATGTATTTTTTTATCATTATTATTATTATTGTTTCTGTCAATATTTACCCAAGACGTTCGGACTTTTTCTACCTTGCACATTTTTCATCCTAGGGTATACATATTTCACGCATGCGATCACCAGAAGATATGCTTTCATTCTAGACAATGACATTGACTCTTAGACCTTGAGACCTTGACCTTGTGACCCTGACCTTCTATTCTATATAGGAGAGCCAGTTTTTCATTACTGCATGGTGTCTAAGAGAGTCAGTCAACCTTACCACATTTTTGCAATATATTCTAATAAAGAGTCAGTTTTCCTTCCTACATTTATTTGGTAAGGTCAATTTATATTTCTGCTTTTATAGAAATGTCCATTCTCGCTAGTGAAGGGTATCGAGATAATCTTTTTCTCAAAATCAATAGAAGGTTCGCCAACCTTTGCAAGACAAGTAAACAAGTAAAGTTTATATAGAAAGCGAGTCTACGTTGTTAACTTAACTTTTTAGCAAGTACACCACGATTTCTCTGTGGTTGATCTAAGTTCGATTCTAGGCAATTGTGAAATTTGAAGGGAAAGTGGCCATTCGGAAACTCCGTATATTATATATCTAAAAAAGAGATCGGATACGTTAGAGATTAGTTGACCCATCGCGGCTGTCGGTTAAGGAATAAACCGACCAATCAAATAATTTATTCAGGCAGGACCTGAGCTTATCAACTCCGACATTGGCTGCCATTTTTGTTTACCTTTATTGTTGGTTTGGCGACTTAAATGTCGCAACTACAGCTTATTAGCATAAATAAATTGACTTCAACGTGATATAAAAGAAAGCTTTTTCATATATCCCAAAATGATCAATTAAAATAAAGTTTCGCAACATTTATGCAAATGATTCAGTTATAAGTATTGCTTAACCCTTTCCCCCACATGATCCCTCCCTTTTACGCCTTTCCAAGAAAAAAAGCTTTGTAAAAGATTATGGAAAATGAAGAAATTGCTTTTACAAGCAATTTCATCATTATCCACAATATTTTCTATCCAAAGAGACGACGAAAATTCAAAATCACATCAATTAGATATTGCCGTCTGCATTTATTTTTTCAATTTGGACCAGTCTATAATTTTTGTTGCGTGGGAATGGGTTAAAGCTTGTGAATACACCAACAGCTTTTATTGTCCATTTTCATTTCATGATTTCGTGTTCTAAATTCCAATTATTCGGATCTACAGATTAACAAATTACAGATTCAGTCTGTCGAAGATCCCACGTGATATAGCCATCAGCTCTATTTATGACAAATGCAGTATGTCAACTGACGGTCAAAGCATGTTTTTGTCTCTTGTTTATGTGGGAAAAAGAACATGTTTCTTAGAATTAAACTTTGAACTTTTATAGGCTTCTCATTTTGATCCATTACCACATTGCAAAATCTTAAACCAGGCCAAATTGAAGGGTGTGGCAGACGACATTTCAAAACTTATAGAATTTTGGATCTTTTCTTTTTTTTACTTTTGAGCTAGAAAACATTGTAGATAATGAAGAAATTGCTTGTAACAAGCAATTTGTTCATTTTCCACAATTTTTTCCGAGGCCTTTTTCTTGGGTTGGGGGGGGCGTCTAAAATCGTCATTGAGTGGGAATAGATTAACTGCTTAAACTGTCTCTAGTATAGATTTTCGTGAAAATTTGATAAAGAAAAGGTGTCTGATTTATTTGATAGTTGCTAATGTCATTTTTGATAAAGTAGAACTTGTACAAAGCCACTCTCTTGAAAGGGCCGCCGAAATGAGGTCGTTTATGAGAATGGTCTAAGAAGTTCCTTCAATATAGGATTAAGCAAGAAACGTGTTATAATCTATGTATGCAGTCAAACCGAACGCTTTTATGTATCACACAAACGTGTATTAGTTTAAACATATTTCAATTGCACAATGTACATGATAATTTACAATACTTAACCGTGTCATGCAAAAAGGATTAGAACAAAAGCAAAGCTCATAAAGTTCTTCTTTAAACGTGTATTGAGGGACCATTCTCTTAAATGACCTCATTTCGGCGAGATTGACTGTGTATATGTGTCAACATCTATATCTATTTTAACTTTAACTATTTTTGACCCCTGTTTATAAAACAAAGGTATTTTGTTGTTGTTTTCAAGCAAAAAACTTATGAGACTTTTTATAAAGGCAGTTCTATTTCGAAATTAGCAACAGAGATAGGCTCAAGTTGTGCTACTTTGTTTGTTTAATGGGATTTAGCGCCGTTTTAACAATTTTTAGGTCACTTCGCGGATGCTGGAGCATCTAACAATGACTTCCTGGTATATCTCACAAAAGAACCACCATTACACTCTTTTCTAGCCTCCGGCTGCTATCCCACTTTGGTGTACGATTATCCACCAATTGGTGAGAGACAAAATGTCGGAAAGGATATGTGCTGCAGTCGGGGATCGAACCCATGGCACCCCATGATGATGACTTTTCCTATATAACCAATTACTAGATCACACCGAAAAGATCTCTGCAAAATTTAATTTTGTAAACGATTTTCTGGTTTCGTTTTGTTTTCTTCATTGGGAAGGGGGATGACTTTGGGCTATCGAATAGTGAGTAGAGATAAAAGCTTGCTTAACACATTTATAAACTCCAAACATTATCTTGACCGATACCGGAGTTTGAATGAATAACTACATGTACATTTCGGCAATCGCGCCTGCCAATCAATTAACCAGTCGACCAACGGAATCGTTCATTGAGATCAGAAATGAGCATTGACCTTCGACATTGACCGCCATTTTTGTTAAGCTTTTTGTTGGTTTGACGACGTAAACGTCGTAACTACAGCTTTTTCAAGCTGTAGTTACGACGTTTAGGTCTCTAACCAATTATTCTACTTGTTATTACACGCTACCGGCCATAAATTCTGCAAAATAACGCCGTTTAAATTCGGAGCGATTTCCTGTTTGAGTCATTGGGCGTGGTCTAAGGACTAAATGGCCAAGTGATTGGTCAAGTGAGATTGATCGTTACCTATCATGTTGATTTTTCAAATTCAAGTATTAAGCGTCCGTTTTAGCGTATTTTTCGGCGATTGACATTTTTTCTTATCTAGGTTTCAGAAACACCGATACCTCCCTTTAATAATTAAATTTGAGTTAGATATTGTCTTCGCGGTAATCTGATAGGCTTAAAATTGCCTTTTTTGGTTATATAGGAAAGGTTCAGCGGAATTCAAGGATATTTTTAGATATCTAAGAATTTGGTTGTCGACACCGCATGACATCATTTGCATATGACCCAAAGTCATCGGAAGGTAACAAATTGACAAGCGAAACAATCAATGTCCTTAATTATGTCACATCAAAATATAACAATAATCAAAATATGTGACATGAAAAAAACATCGATACCTACCTTTAAGCGTCCGTTTTAGCGTATTGTTAGCGATTGACAGTTTTTTCTTGTCTAGGTTTCAGAAACATAGATACCCCCCTTTAATAAAAGTTGTACTAGTTTTAGTAGTAAAACTTAAGTCGTGGTTACAAAATGAGCATAAAGTCTTCAACAACTACTGAGTTTTATAATAAATGGTGATTCTAAAATAATAAGTATAAGAAAGCAATGAAGTAAACGGGATTTGAACTTGTTGTCACCCGACAAGAATCCTTATCTTACCATTGAGCCAAACACGACTACTATAATGAGTATTTGTTTAATTCTTTAGCCTAGCGTATGTCAAATAGAACGTTAACGAAACTCGTGTTATCGACGGATTGGGACTGTAAATCAAAGGATCTATTGACCAATTAAATCATATATTTAGGTCGGAAGTGAAATTTTGAAATTGGCCGACATTTTTGAGCATTTTTGGGTTACCGACATAAACAAAGTAAAGCTATAGTTACGACGTTTATCTCGTCAAACAAACATTTTACTTTTTTGGGTTACAAGTTATTGGCAAAACATTTTGCAAAATAACGCTGTTTAACACCGACGTGGAACTTTTTGGAGCTCGGTGGGGCCTCTAATAAGGCGCCATTTAGCACTTCAGTCTTTCTTGACCACAATCAATAATGGTACAAATCTCGATACTGTCTGGTTGGCCTGTCTAGCTTTTGTGAGTCTTCAAATACCTTATCAAAACACGAACTATCGGTCCATAGAAAAAAGAATTACGCGAATTACATAGATTTGTTGGTTTGTTTGAATGGGGTTTTACGCCGCTTTCAACGATCTTTCAGTTATATCGCGGCGGCTGGAGCACCTAACAATGGAATCCTAGTATTTCTCACACCAGTACTACCATTACATCCTTTCCTAGCCTCCAGCTGCTATCCCACATAGGTCTACGATTATCAACCCATTGGTGAGAGACAAATAGTCGGATAGGATGAGTGCCGCCGTCGGGAATCGAACCCGGGACCTCTAGATTGACAGTCCGACGCGCTACCAACTGCGCTATGACGGCGGCTACGAATTACATAGAATTAAACCAAATTCTGATAAAATTTAACCAAATTAACAATCATAAACTTAGTTCTGTTACTCAAGTATGCAACGGATAGTGTACTTATTTTAATGGTGTAATGACTCAAATTCAATTATTTTCTTCTTAAATACACTGTTTACTCTACTGGTGTTACTGGGTAATATACCAACCATATGTAGTTGGATTGTAAAGGAAGTCCTATTTCATTTTTTTTTTCTAAAAAAAATAAAAAATAAAACATCAACAAAGAACACTCATACATATAAACTGAAATCACTAAACAATTACTTTGAATTCAGTAAAGTATTACCGACTTTAAACCACGTTCATTTTAGAGCTGTCGTGTGTTTTAAAATCGTGTTATTCGGTTCAATGTAATGTAATTCAGCCATAACTCGGTGTTTCTATATACCCTGAGTTGTTATGAATACATTTGCTTTGGTGACTTGAACAATTTTAAAAGAGCTGATGCAGAGCTAAAGACAAACAGTACAACTAGCTACGTCTAAATCATTTTTATTCGCTTATATCATCACGTTAAGAGGACTATAGATTCAAGATGCACTAGAGATTCAATTAGGTGTTTTATGAACTATTTGGTAACTCTGGTAGCCAATAATACGAATACAATATCGGAATTCCCGGCGGTGTATTTTGTATCGGATATGGGTGTTATCTAATTACAGAATATCTGTGAATGCGAATATAAACGTCTACATTTTCCGATGCATGACAAATCTGCTTTCTCAATTATTTTGTATGCTTAACTGGCGATAGAGTATCTTGTTTTTTTTTTTAAGTTGCGTTGCAAGAATTTCAGCTAAAGTAGAAAAGTCAACAACTAAATTCATTTCTACAAAGCAAGAGGTATAATATTACTATTCTATATTTTACATTAACTGCTTCTAGTTTTGAAGAGAACACATCAAAAAGAAAACTTATTTTTGTATTAAACCAACTTTAAAATTATCATTTGAAATATCAACTTTGATTATTCATTAAAGAAAACGTTTCAACCGACATTACGGATTTGGCTTTTTCAACAAAACTTTAGAAGGATATAAACGATTCTTTAACAGCTTCATATTATTGTTAACTTTTAATCAATGCCCCAAAGGGAATAGTTTAATAAGCCATGAAATATGGCTCAAGATGAATCTCATTAAAGAAAAGTATAGAGAAACATCACGCTACGTCCTCTGTATGAATAACTAATTCGAAACATTAATATGAATTAATCCTTCAAAGAAACATTTAATCAATTAATTTCTTAGAAAAAAAGCAAACTAAGAACTAAGACTTGGAGGTATGTATTTCAATTGTTTTGAAAAGGGCTATTTATTATGTTCAAGGAAAAAAAATTACCTGAATGAAAAATACTTAGTGGATTTCAAAGTCGGAGTTTTGACTTTAAAAAAAACACGTAATTAAGAATTGAAGAGAATATTTGTTTTGTTTTGTCTTCATTGGGAAATGAACCTAAAAGCTTAATTTCACTCTATGAATACAAGTAAAACAAGGCAACTATTTACTAATTTATGGATCTACTTTGTGTGCCCTCATACCCAATATTTGTGTGCTAGAGAAATTCATCATAGAAGTATGAAAAAAAATCAGCTAATGACCTGTGGACGCTAGATAATGCAGTATACAAAACATAGCACGCTCTTTTCTGTATTTTACATGGAATTTCAGTCTTATGTGACTAAAATGTAAAAAAGACAAAAAGGAAAAACTAAAGGACACAACAAATTGTTAAGATACATGAAAAAGACAAACCAACTGAAGTGTGTGTTTGTGTTTTTTTTGGTTTTTTTTTTTTTTTTTTTTCAATTTCTCATGAGAGTTAAATTTGATCCAAGTATTAAATGGAGCATACTGTTTCTGGTTTCCGTCTTTGAAGATTTGAATTCGAGACGTTTATTTCATTAATTTCAACAGTTTTTAATTAGTTTAGGAACAGAACAGACATTTTATCAATCGACAAGTTCAAAAAAGTACATAGCGATACAAACATATACAAAGTAACACAATTCAGTCATAGTTATTGGTCTTAGTCTATAAGGTAAAAGGAGAGAGCAATGATACATGGTGCTGATTTGACAAAAAAAAAGGAAACATTTGTTAATAAATATAGCGGACATGTACGTTACAATTGTATTAACATTAAAATATATCGAGAAAACATAGAAAAGGGATGAGCGTATAACCATGGTAAATACACATAATATACATATGTGCACTTGCAACATTTTTATTTCAGTATTGGCAGATTCTTTCATTTCTGGGTGTTGGATTGCTACCATATCGACCAGTTTGAATTCTAAGGCAGTGACTTGATAATCTCATTTTTGTTAGTATGCCGGTAATATATCTAAGTAATTCTCGTAAGAGAATGTAGACTTAAAATGTTTTATCTCCATTTAACCTGGACTACTATCTAGAGATCCTTGCCATTCCTGCCAATCAATTATTCATTTTATTTTTGTTTTGTTTTAAAATGTAGGAAAATGTTTAAAGCAAAAAAGTATCGGGGTTATCAAAAACATTGAATCCAATAATTGTTTGACTCTTGATGCCCATGTCAAATGCCCTTAATTGAAACCTGATAAACTAATATCAAAAGCATTCCTCAAAATTAAATTTTCGGTTCCTACTAGTTACACCAGTAATGTATAATTTTGAAATAACGTGATAAAAAGTGGATACCGTGCTAGTTCTTCATATACACCCATAGTTCAAGTGCTTGTTCGAATTTTCAATATTCTCTTACAAAATTTGACGCGAATTCTTTCCAACGATTAAGGTAATGAAAGCCCAAAATTTCGGAAGAATACCCAAGAATGCAGCCAACAAATGGATAAAAAAGTTGGCACAGTAATTTGTGTTTCAGTGGGAATTTTTGACAGTCTTTTAGCAGAGCATTTAACGATTTCAGTCCCTTGCCATATAAATATTCAATATTTTTCGCAAAGGATTCATTAAATGAGATGACTTTGCCAAGATAATATTAAACTGGTCTGCTTCATCTAAAATATTGGCATTATAGCAAAAATAATTAGGCTTGATCATCATTGACAAACTATAGTTTACTTTCCTCCCACAAAGATTCATAAAAGAATAAGTTAAGTCCATGGTTTAGTCATAGGACAAGGGTCTCGGGTTAGGAGGGTCCTGGGTTCGAAGCCTGCCTGTCTGGATCGTGGATCTTTCCGAACAAAAAACTAACTCCACGTTATTTCTCTTCACCTAAATGTGTATTGAAGGGTAACTGTGGTTGTCGCAAGCAAATGTACTGTGGCTACCAAATGCGCCGAATGTTAAGACCAGACTCGCAATTCAATGCCGGGGGTGTATTATAGTGCGAAGACGGTTGAAGAAACAAAATTCAAACCCACTTTAATTAAACGTTAACTTCATCAGACTTTGTTATTGTTACTTTAACAACAGTATCTATGGTTTCTTAAGAAAATCTTAATTGTCATAGTTGTTATTGCTATTCTGTTTTATGCCAATTAGAAAGTACGAAATTTTTATTCCGGAACTCAAATTATGTATTTCCATAAGACATAAGCAATCAAATTGATATGATATCTTTAACAAGGCCCATTTCGGATGACAATATACTTCCAAACGCTTTCTTCTCTAAGCGTTCTTTCTAAACGTGAACATCGGTCGATTTCATATGAAAAATAGTTTGTTGGTTTGTAGACTAAAACGTCGTAACTACGGCTTATTCAAGCTGTAGTTACGACGTTTAGCTCGCCAACCAACCAGTTTACATGTTGTTACAAGTTTATGGGGTTTAAATCCACTTTTAAAAAAGCATATTCATCTTCCAGTACTAACTTAAATATAATGTAAGTCAAATAATTGAGATAAACGTAGTCCCCTTCTTGAGGGTTTCCCGATTTTACGCATATATACAGATGGAAATATTTCAAATTCGTCTTCTCCGAATCCATTCGACACCCAGCTTTCAAATTTCATGACGTGGTTTGGAGTTTATCGATCTAACATCAGAATAAAATAAACTCTATTTTGTGAATTCTAAATAGGTATGTAAATGTATATGTATTGAATTCTAGGAGTTCTCGTGTCTATGGCCTAGAGCTTACCCTTTTTGAATCTAGAATGGCCCGAAAAGACCAGAAACGAAAAACTAAGAAGAAATTATGGTTAGATTATATTAGCATGAATGCTTTATTAAAAAAACAAAGAAACAAACGTTGTAACATGTTCCTACGAAAAGATGATACGAATGATTACATAGGTCTTGTTCGGCTTTGTTTTCTTTTATGAACCGTAACCTGTGTAAGACAATTATGATTAAAAAAAGACATAGTAAGTAATGTTATTTTTTCTTAAAATACAGCAAACGATTACACGGCCTTTAGTTCACATATGACTTTGCTTTAGTCCTAATGATTATGACGTTTATTGCATGTTCACTTATTCGCACAACATCATTTATTGCCCATTGGGGTTCGGACGGAAGTCGAAGTGGTGGCTATTTGCTCACTCTTTTCCAGACATGCTAAATTTTAGTATACGACATTCAGGTGTGACCATGGCCTTGGAGCTATAGAACTATATCTTTCAAATGGTACATCTAATCGTGATAGAGAACAATTGTGCCAAGTTAATATTGAAACCCATTCATAATTCTCATAGAAAGTAATGATACACAATGATGAATTATAGGGATCACTACAAGGTGGTATGTTTTTGTATTACTTTGTTGTTTCTTTTTTTTTTTTTTTTTTTTTAATATTTCTTTTAGTAATTCGGATGTCAGTGCCTTGCATCTTTGATACTCTTTACTCGAACAACTGATTACGTAACTTACGATTTATGTTCTTATGACAGATAAATATACTTTTTAGCTTGGGTATTGATTCAGCCCTGAAGTCCAGAAACTTTGACGTTTTGTTATATCTCTGGTATATCAGAATACTTTTACTTGGAACTCGTAATGTATTTTCACTATCAAAAAGGGTATTCTATACCAACAAGGAGGAAAACTATATATGAATTTATTGAAAAAATCTGCCCCCTTTTTTACTATTTCACCATCAAACACTTGAACGGCCGAGCATTGGTATCGGCATGTGGTGGTCTTGTTTTAAATTCATTTATTGTTTTCTTGTTAAAAAGATATATTTATTAAAATGTAATATGAATGTTTCATTTAATTTTCAAAAGGAGGGGATTTTTTAATCAATGTTATATTCTTTGGACGGTGAGAAGGATTTATCTAAAGTGTTTTATTCATTATTTCAAATAAATTCGTTTTTAAGATAATGATTCAAGAAGACCTGTAAAGAAACAGATAGTTTAGTTTAACCAAGATTAGTGAATAACCCAATGAGATTAGTTTTGAAGTATACTATTTGGACAAAATATCGGTTAATCAATTAGACAAACATTCTTTGTTTATTCGTTTTTGATTCATACATTTCCAACACAAAGTGAAATTTTTGATTGTCATAAAGGTGTAACACATATTTATCTAAACTGAAAGAAAGAAAAGAAAGCAAAGAAAATTCACTAAGTCAGACGTATTTGCAATGAAATTGAAGCACTTTTTAAAAGCTGTTTTATTTATTCTAAATTTATATCATTTTTTAATGAGTATAGTGATTTTCACGAATTAAGCAAGGGAAATTTTTGAAAGAAATGTTATAGAATAAATAAGAATATGACTTAAATTAGACCACATGTATCCTTAGATATATATAGGGCATGCTTTTGAATTTAACTTACAGGCCTGGGATTAAGGGACATTATTGGAAATAATTTTCAACACATGCAATGGATAAAAACATTACCGTTGATTGAATTTATAAAAGACTAAAGGATGAAACCAGTGTAATCAATAAAACTGTAAGGTTTTAACAATCTTTAACTTAAAGCCATATCTGCCCTCCGAAGAAGGAAAAATAGTTGAAATAATCTATCGCTTATCTTATTGCTAAAGTAAACAAGGGTCTTCATAATTTCCATATGCAAAATCAGGGTTTGAGTGTTGTTCTCTCGAAGAGTATTTTGTGTTTTTCTCGTCGATTTCAATTTGTGTTTGTTTACATCTTGAAATTGAGACGAATGCACCCGATTCTCAACCTAAAAATCTTCCATCAATTTCAGCATTGACTGTTATATGTACAAGTGCTGATGACTAAACTTTACGGAATAATTCGGACATATCTTTTATGTATCAATGTCTATTGGCCCTTTACCAAAATACTTCAAAGAATTTTGTTTGTTTAAATGGGGTTTTACGCCGCTTTCAACAATCTCACAGTTATATCGCGCGGCTGCAGCACCTAACAATGGAATCCTGGTATTTCTCACACCAGTACTACCATTACATCCTTTCCTAGCCTCCAGCTGCTATCCCAGGTCTATGATTATCGACCCATTGGTTAGAGACAAATAGACGGAAAGGATGAGTGCCGCCGTCGGGGATCGAGCCCGGGACCTCTAGATTGACAGTCCGACGCGCTACCAACTGCGCTATGACGGTGGCCTTCAAAGAATTACCGTACCATGATCCCTAAGCAAAATACTTTTAGAATTAATGCATTCTTAAAATAAGTCCTTTTCTGTGCAATCCCAGATCTTAGAAAGGAATAAAGAATCTTCTCCTAAACCACTAGCGCTTTCGTATGTACAAATGCCAATTTACCCTCTACCAAAATACTGAAAAGTATAACCGAACTCTGGAAATAAGCTCTATTTGGTAGGATCTTCAATATACCTAGGGTTCAAGGAGAAAATCCCTTTAGAAAAATCTTCTCCAAAATAATTAGCTGTAGGGCTTTAATATTTTGTAATTTCATAAAGCCTTTAGCCATCATTCTCAGGGGAGCGTCATAGGACTAACATCATACTCTTGTTTTATTATACACGAGAAATATTCAGGTATAAAGATTATCCTGCTTGATCAACCAATTTCCACATGATATCTTTTTAAACTGTCCGAATTGAAAGAAATCACAGACAACATTTTATATTTCAAAATCCTAGTATATTAGGTAAGAAAACATTGCGGATAATGAAGAAATTGCTTGTGACAAGCAAGTTCTTCATTTCCGATAATGTTTTCTAAAGCTTTTTTCTCGAGGGGCGTAAAAAGCGGAATTGTGTGGATATGGGTGAAAAAATGAACATAGAAATATATATGAAAATTAAATGGATATAACAAATACAATATTAGGTAAATATTTTTGTTAAACAGAATTCAAAGTTTAAGTTTCAGTTTAAAGTGTATTCAACAAAATTTGCTAAATGTGCTCTAGGCACAAATATAAGCGCAGCAAAAATTTTACCGAAGTCAACATTAAAAGGAACATCACGAAGCAAGATTTTTAACATAGAAGAAGTTAAAAGAAACGAGCGTAAGAAGAAAAAGGTGTCGGTCATATAAATATACATGTATACATTAAGAAATTTATCGCTGTTTTACGTTTAGTATCTGTCCAATAATTTCAATTAAACCGTGCAACATATTTTGCACGAGATCCTATTGGTCAGCGTGTTGGCATGAGGTGTGGCGCGTTATTACATACATTTAGGGCTTAATATTTAATTATTAAGATGGCTTTATCAAAATCTCTTGCGGTTAGATTCTTTTTATTGATAGAATCTATTTACTTATTCTGATTATTTCTATATGTTTATAATAACACAATTCTGCAAAAGAGAAAATCAAAAGGAGCTTGTAATGCCCGATGACAAAATATGACTGACAAAAATCTGCTTGGGATTTTTGTCAGCTTTCGAAAAACTTCATTTAACATGAAGTTAATGCTGTTTGCAAGGATTTTTTTCGTTCTCCAAGATGCAACAAGCAATTTCTTTATTTTACCACATTTTTTCCATTTTTTTCTGTGGAAGGGGAGTCAAAAACGAGATTGTACAGAAATTGGTTAAATCAACTAAATTAAAATGCAATGTAATATTGTGTAGTCCTATTGCCCTACTTTGAATCATAGGAATTAATCGGATGAGGTCATTATATATAGTCCATAAGCTCTTCATTGCAAGAAGCCAATGACGTACTGTGATCCGTCATTTAAACTAGCAACTGGGCATTTTTAGTTAAATCATGAGATAACAAAGTGACCTGATGAATTCTTGTTCTTTTAGGTAGGTATCTTTTGTCTGATTTTGGCCTTATATGACAACAAATATTTTTTCCTTCTTTTTAGCTCTACTGGCCGAAGCCCACTAGAGCTATTGCGATGGATTTTTCCCGTCCGGCGTCCGTGCGTGCGCCCGTCGTCCGTCGGTTAAACTCTTCCTTGTTAACACTCTAAGTCAACAGTTTTCATCGGATTCCCTTAAAACTTTCACAGGATGATTGTACCATCATAATGATAGTGTCAATCTCGAGGTCCCGAGTTCGATCCCAGACAGCGGCACTCATCCTTTCCGACTATTTGTCTCTCACCAATGGGTCGATAATCGTAGACATATGTGGGATAGCAGCTGGAGGCTAGGAAAGGATGTAATGGTAGTACTGGTGTGAGAAATACCAGGATGCCATTGTTAGGTGCAACAGCCGCCGCGATATAACTGAAAGATTGTTGAAAGCGGCGTAAAACCCCATTCAACAAACAAACATAATGATCGTTCCTTTCGAAATTGGGTAAGATTCGTCAAGAAACATCGGAAAAGGGGCCTTATTAAAATTTAATTAAAAAATCCTCGTTAACACTCTAGAGTCCACAGTTTCCATCGGATTCTCTTCAAACTTTCACAGAATGATGGTACCAACATAAGGATCGTTCCTTTCGAAATTGGGTATGATCCGTCAAGAAACATGGGAAAAGGGGCCTAATTAAAATTTAATTAAAGATTCCATTAAAATTCCCCGTTAACACTCTAGAGTCCACAGTTTTCATCGGATCCTCTTCGAACTTTCACAGAATGATTGTACCATCATAGGGATCGTTCCTTTCGAAATTGGGAATGATCCGTCAAGAAACATGGGAAAAGGGGCCTAATGAAAATTTAATTAAAAATTCCATTAAAAATATCCGTTAACACTCAAGAGTCCACAGTTTTCGTCGGATTCTCTTCAGACCTTTTCAGAATGATTGTTCCATCATAAGGACCGTTCCTTTCGAAATTGGGGTCATATCCGTCAAGAAACACGGGAAAAGGGGCCTTTCGAAATTGGATATATTTGAACTTTCACAGAATGATTGTTCCATCATCAGAATTCTTTCTTTTCAAATAAGGACTGATTTGTCTATTATCATGGGAAAAGGGGCCTTTTGAGAATTTTATCTATAGTATATGTAACCAAGTCCAGAGGTTTCATTTGATTTTCTTCAAACCTTCACAGAAGCATTGTACAATAGTTACGATTGTTGATGCTGACATGAGACCTGATCCTTCAAGTATCAAAGGAAAAGGAGCCTTATGAAAATTTTATTCTAAAATCTTTACACAAAGGTGAAGTCCGCAGTTTTCATCGGATTCCATCATAAGGACCGTTCCTTTCGAAATTGGGTCATATCCGTCAAGAAACATGGGAAAAGGGGCCTGAGGAAAATTTAATTGAAAACCCTCGTTAACACTCTAGAGTCCACAGTTTTCATCAGATTCAATTCAAACTTTCACAGAATGTTTGTACCATCATTAAGATTGTTTCTTTCCAAATTGGGTCTGATCTGTCTAGTGTCATAGGAAAAGGGGCTGTATGAAAAATTATTACCAAATCCTCATTAACACAAGAATGTCCCCAGTCTTTATCAGAATCTTTTCAAACTTTAATAGAATGATTGTACTATCATTTGGATTGTTCCTTTGTAAATTAGGTCGGATCGGTTAAGTGACACTAGAAACGGACCTTATGAAAATTTTATTACAAAACATCATTATTAAAATAAAGTCCTCAGTCTTTATCATTTTCTTTAAACTATCATTAGGATTGTACCTTTTACATTGGGCCTGATTTGTTAAGTTTCATAGGAAAAGGGGCCTTATGAAAATTTTATTACAAAAATTTTTAAAACAATTCAGTCCACTGTGTTAACTGATTCTCTTTAACTTTTAAAGAATTATTATACCTTCATTAGAATTGTTCCTTTTGAAATTCGGTTTGTTCTGTAAAGAATAATGGGAAAAGGGGCCCTGCGAAGATTTCACTATAAACTCATTAACACAATAAATTCCACAGAATACACAGATTGATTGTATCATCATTACAATTGTTGATTTTGACAGTGGATCTGATTATGGCAAGCGTCACATAAAAATGGGCCTTATGAAAAACTTTCTTGAATCTTCTGGTTAACACAATGATGTCCATTGATTTCACCGGATTCACTTCAAAAATTCACAGAATGATTGTACAATCATTTAAATGGTTCTTTTCAGAACTTGGTACAATCCAACAAGTATCATGTAAAAAGGGGCCATATGAATTATTGGTTTTTAATATTTAGTAAACATAAAAAAGTCCCCATATTTCATCGGATTCACTTTTAACTTTCACAGAATGATGAAACCAACAGTAAAATATCACGGGAAAAGGGGCCTTATGAGAAATTGATTTTAATATCTTTGTTAACACAATAAAGTCAACAGTTTTATCGGATTCTCTTCAAAGATGCGTGGAATAAACACAGGAAAAGGGGCCTTACAGATTATCATTCAAAATATTCTTTTGTATGTGACGAAGATCACAACCATTATCTAAATTCTCTTTTAAATTTCATAGGACAATTGTAGGGTAAAGGGCCCTTATTGATTTTCATTCAAAACAATCCTGTTTATGTGATAAAGTCCACAATTATTGTCAGATTCTGATGAAAATTTCACAGGATGATTGTAGGGTCATAAGGTAACTTCCTTTTGGAAATGGAGTGGAACCGTCATGAAACACGGAAAGGGGGCCTTGAGGATTGTTGCTCAAAATGATAAAGGGGATAAAGTCCTGTTTTGTTCTTTAAGCATTCTTCTTTGAGTAATTAACTTCCTTGAATATCAGATTTCTTTAATGGAAGAACTTGATGACCAGTAGAGCGTCTCAGGCCCTCATGGGCCTCTTGTTGACAGTAACGAACAGTTATCTTCATCACAAATTCAGATTGAATGTCTGAAAGCATAAAAGTTAGAAACTTGGACATTGAGAGCCAAAGCTTTTCATTCATAATCTGTTAAAAACAGCCGCTTTAACCCATTACCAGTAAATCCATTTCAGACCGTCCAAATTTGAGGTTACAGACAAAAGTTTATAATTCATTTTATTATGAAAATCTTCGTCTTTTGTGGTAGAAAAACCATTGTGGATAATGTAACAAGCAATTTCTTCATTTCCCACAATCTTTTGCTAAACTTTTTCTCAAGAAGCGTTTTTTCGTGTCGGAATGGGTAACCAAAGAGTGCCATCAATACACAACAATTACCGAACAATCCAACTTTTCGACGCAATGTCGAAAGTTAGCCTTATTGGAAATACAAGTTTTCTACTTATCCTTCGTGAGTGTAACCTTTTCCCCTCTATATCCATTTGACCCTGTGAAAATATCTATTGATATCAAACTCTAGTTCATTATTTGGCTTAAAATTTAATTTCTACTATCTACGACCATCTTTGCACTCTTATTTCAAACACAAATGTGTTACCTACGCCCAACCTCCTTAATACTTATTTGCTGAGAGAACCATTGACCGGAAAAACTTCATATCTATTCTGGAAATTACAAATAGCACAGCAAGTTTGTAAGTAAATCCCATTTCAATCACAAAGGATGAAAATCATCATGGAAAAGGAGAAAGCTCAGACAACCCTTATTTTCACTTTTCCCACAATTCTTTCTTTTGCTTTTTTCTTTCATACACTTCAAGTCTGGACTGCGTGGTAAAAGGCTGAACGAAACTATATCTTTATAAATCATTTTGTTGTATTTGTCCCTTTTAGAGGATGAAAGAAAGCAGGGAGAATTTGTTAAAGGGTGGAAGCAGAGAGATCTTGAGAAGTGGCTTAAGACTGGTACAAAGCAACTGCCGATTGATCGTAAAATAAGATCCTTAATATTTGATTGTTCTAGTGATTGAGTATACCTCTGATGATGAAAGCTGTGATGAGAAAAGATATATTCAAAATTTTGAAAGCTTTAAATCAAACTTTGAAATGATTACAACTAATTTATGTCCCGAACTAGAACTGAAGATTTAGAGAACTATTATATCTATAACAAGAACCCTGTTCAGGTAAAACTCAGGAACGTCATCGCAAACTTATGAAAGCTAATAATTTTGCAATGAAACTTGCATTTTTGAGATTATGAACAATGGGATGGAAGATAACAAGTACTGCTTAATTAAGATCAAATGTAAACCAATTATGAATGATAAAATAACCTAAAATTTTCAACTCAAGTGCTAAATAATACAGTCTCCATAGAGGTTGGCGAATGTAACATTAAGCCTGGATTGACTGGTCTTTGTTGTCGCAAAGGTAGACTTCTACTCTCATAATGAGAAATAAAGAATTCGTGTTCTTCAAAATTTGTCAGTGGATCAAACCAGAAAAAGTTGAGCCAAAGAGGTTAAAAGGCATACCATTCTCAGTGATGCTCCTACCAAACAGCCGCCGTCATAGCGCAGTTGGTAGCGCGTCGGACTGTCAATCTAGAGGTCCCGGGTTCGATCCCCGACGGCAGCACTCATCCTTTTCGACTATTTGTCTCTCACCAATGGGTCGATAATCGTAGACCTATGTGGGATAGCAGCTGGAGGCTAGGAAAGGATGTAATGGTAGTACTGGTGCGAGAAATACCAGCATTCCATGGTTAGGTACTCCAGCCGCCGCGATATAACTGAAAGATTGTTGAAAGCGGCGTTAAATCCCATTCAAACAAACCAAAACAAACAAACAAAAAAAAAAAAAGCTCCTACCAAACCATATCCAGAGGCATCCACAGGTCATGTAAAAATCCAGAAATATTTTAGATGACATTATGTCAATCCTAGGCCATTGCTGTCTTAAATCGGTCTTATTCAAAACTTTGATTTTTTTATTTCAGAAGTGAATGAAGTTTGAGACTACTGGAAAAATATCAACCAAAGTTATCTTTTTGTAATAATTTGGACCTAAATCATTTGCTTGCCAGTCAACTTTTGGAGCATTTGTTCAGGATATTGCATTGACACCAGAGCAAAAGGCCAGAGCAAGTTGAAAAAAAGGAACTTCACAAAAGTTTAAAGTGCAAATCCTCTTTTGAAAGCTATTAACAGTGTCTCGCTTTGGGGAAATATGTAAGAATGGAGTCTGTACTGAGCCAGATAACCTTGCTAAGTTGAGGAGCTACAAAATGGACTCCGACTCGAACCTCTCAGACATGGTAGAAAAAACGGTCAAGTTAGATGAAACGATGCTCGACATTATCTGGAAAGATGTGGGACTGTTTCTGTCACAACTAAAGGGTTGATTTTTTTCGACAGAATTTTCTTTCTCAGGAGCCCGTGTTTATGGTATTGTAATTTGCGAAAAATGTGATATGTGTGAACTGGAAATTTAACTTTTATCATAACTTTGCACTTATATTGCTTGAGCAGAAGTTCATATAAATTGGTCATTGCGGCACACATCACAATCATTTGCTCAGGCGGATGTTTTTCTTGCAAAGGCAAAACTGTTTGTAGAAGGCGAAAGTTTTTCATATGTTCCATTGTCATTTCTACTTCATTCCTAAAAGAGGCTATCTGCTAGTTTTAACAAACAATAGGGGTTTGGTCATCTGTTTGTGTTTCGAGGTGAATGGAGGCATATTTAGACCTATATCAGGCGGAAGCAAATCAGCCACTGTGAATCCTTTATGCGCTAATATAATGCCCCCTAGTCTAACTTAGAAAGAAAAAAATGTCTGTCTCCTTGAATTATATGTCTTTCTTAGAGATGACCTTCCAAACACTAGAACAAAAAGTAACCAAGCCATTAAAGGAAACGCCTACCAACACTTTAAAAGTGTTATGATGTTTATATACACTCCCTGTCAAAGTCTTGACAGTTAAAGGAATTGGTTTGACAGAAGATTCTTTTATATCAACAACTTTTCTTGTCTCCTGATGTTTATGAAAACTTTTTGGTAAAATTGGTCAGAATGTACTTCTTTGTTGGCCATGGTATCACTGATTTCATGTGGTTGCACAGGAAATTAATCCATTTATTCATTATTCTGGACAAGGTCGTAGCAGAAACACCAAACACACCACTAAAATGTTCCTGTAGCAACCCAAGCCTGAACCTCAAACACACCATGAAGGTTAGATATTGATAAAAAAAACCTGAAAAAGATGTATGAATTTGAAGTGGACGCCTTGCTTGTGCTCTGTATCATAGTTTGGCAGTATTCAATTACAGATAGCTCAGGTCTGTGCTGTTTAAGTTCTCTAAGTCATACTTGGCGCATTACTAGTTCTTTCTTCGACTTTCCTATAGGAATCATGTGGAGTGATCAATCATCAAGAATCTGTTTCACGTGTTTGTTACACAGTTTACAATAGCGTTCAACCTCTGATCCTGATCGTTTTCTTATCCGAATGGTTGGACTATTTTCTTGATCTTCAAATGGGAGTCCCCCAGGGAAGTATTTTGTCCGTAACACTATTAAGTGTCAAAATAAATAACATTGTTAAAACTGTTTGTCCTGGCATTGAAAGCTTTCTTTATGTTGATGATTTCTGTATCTGTTACAGATTAAAACATATGTGTACCATTGAAAGGCAATTACAACAGGTCTTAAATAACCTTTCTAAATGGTCGGATGAAAACGGCTTCAAGTTTTCCAAGACAATTAACAAATATATACATTTTTGTCAATCAAGAAAATTGCATCCTGATCCTGAACTAAAGCTAGACGGAGTGCCAATAGAAGTTGTTCCAGAGATCAAGTTTTTAGGACTTCTCTTTGACTCTAAACTCTCGTTTCGTCCACATATTGATAACTTGAGCAATAAATGCCAAAAAGCTCTAAACCTTTTACGGGTCGTATCCAGTATGGACTGGGGAGCCGATAAAAAAGTTTTATTGCGACTTTACAGGTCGCTCTTTAGATCTAAGTTGGATTACGGCTGTGCTGTAAATGGCTCATCACGCCCCTCATACCTTCGTAAACTTGATTCTATTCATAATCAAGGAATGCGCCTGGCATTAGGCGCTTTTAGAACATCACCAGTAAATTGTCTGTATACTAAAGCTAATGAACCTTCTTTAAATCTACGTCGAAAGAAGCTGTCATTGCAATACTATTTAAAACTCCAATCAAATCCTAATAATCCTACTCACAGAGTTGTGTTTGAACCCAAGTACAGTGAAGACTTTGAAAAGAAAAAGAAACCTATACTTCCCTTTAGTTTACGTTGTGAAGCTGATGTAAACGCTCTAGATTTTGATCTAGAAGACGTGGCAGAACACATTGTTCCTAATGTTCCCTTGTGGACCTGCAAAAGCCCAACGTTTCTTTACGATCTCGCTTCCAGAAAAAAGGATACAACAGATCCAAGCTATGTTTCTAGAAATTAATGAGAGATACGCTTCGTACGAAGAGATTTACACTGATGGTTCCAAGATCGATGAAAAAGTTGCCTCAGCCACTATATTAGAAGGCGAAAAGTACCAATTCCGTTTACCAAACAACTCTTCTACTTTTTTCAGCCGAGGTTAAGGCGATTGATCTCGCACTCGATCACATAATCATGGAGCGCTTCTCTCGCCACATTTTTTTCACTGACTCTATGTCAAGTATGCAAGCGATTGAACATGAGAAAACTGACAATCCCCTTATAGTTAGATTATAAGATTAAATTGCTGAATTTCATGATGTTGAACTCGTTTTTTGCTGGCTCCCTAGCCACATTGGTATTCGTGGTAATGAAGAGGCAGATAAGGCTCCCAAGGAGGCATTATCACTCGATGTTTTACCTTTTGAAGTTCCTTTTAGTGATTTTAACCCATTCCAACTCAACAAAATTTTAGACCGGGCCAAATTGAAAGAAGATGCAGACGACAATATCAAGTTGATGGAATATTAAATTTTTTCACCTTTTTGGATAGAAAACATTGTGGATAATGAAGAAATTGCTTGATCCAAGCAATTTCTTCATTTTCCACAATGTTTTCCAAAGCCTTTTTGTTGAGGGGCGTAAAAAGGAGGGATTGAGTTGGAATGGGTTAAACCGTTGATAAATAGTTTTATACATATTTTATGGCAGAATTGTTCGGACGATCCTGCGAACCAAGATAACAAACTTAAGTCAATTAAACAGGATTTTGGTGAATGGCTACCTAGCTATAGACAAAATCGCCGTGAAGAAATTATTTTGGCCCGTTTCCGCAAGGGCCATACGCATCTGACGCATTCATTTGTTCTTAAAGGAGAAGAGGCTCCAATGTGCATTCCATGTGACGCTCCTCTTACTGTCAAACATATTTGTATTGACTGCATTGATTTTTTCGATGTCAGAGAAAGATATTTCAAGGCTGACAGTAAGAGGCAGCTATTTGAAAGCGTCAGAATCGAACTTATTTTTGATTTCCTGAAAGCCATGAATTTGTACACCAAAATATGATTTTAGGTTCTTGTTAGCTATTTATAGACCTGTTCATGATTGTCTAGATTTTTACTGTTCGTATAGATCGGTTTTAGTAATTGATTGTTAGTTATCACTCTACTATTGTTATTTGATTCTACATTTTACTGTTTAAAACCATCTCCCTTTTTACTCAAAGGCACCTTTTTATTTACTTGTAATGCGCCCAACATGAACTTAGTTGTCGACGGGCCATAAGACTCTATTCATTCATTCATTCATTCCATTATTCAACTGAACTGTAAAAAGAGAAGTGCTGTGAACAATTATCTTAATGAACTATTATAGTAAGGATCAAATACTATCATGTCCCTCAATTTGTAGAATACCAGAAACCTAAACTTCAGAAATACCCATTAAAGACAAAATATTTTAAACTGGTCCAAACATGTCTAAAAAAGCAACAAGTGATAAATGGTGTAAAAAGCACAGAAATCAGGAATATATGCATTCAGAGATCACCGCATTTATTGCTATCTATTGCTTTTTGGTGATAATTTTGCTTGAATGGGTTTAACGCCACTTTTAACAGTAATTCAACCATATCGCGGCGGCTGGAGCAATAAAGTCCTATCCCAAGATGTATCATTCCAATTTTTTGGTTATTTTCCATTATTGTCGCCAATGAAAACAGGGGAAAAGGTTAAAGATCATAATAAGGATTTTTTTGTATTCGCTAATAAATAACAAAATGGTAAGTAAATAGGTTCATCTCATTTGAAATAGGACATATCTTCTAGCCTCTTTGAACAGTTTGATTATTCTGACAAAAATAAATCTAAATTTATGTAATATTTGTTTATTTTTGTAATGGTGTATATCTACTTATGGTCTTATTTCATTTTTGTAGCCGCGCGAGTTCATTATATATTAGTTTTCAACTTTCTGTGAAACAACACCAAATTCAAGCCGGTAGGCTTATGCAATATTTGCAATGTAAAAGATCTAAAGGACTTTCAATCTAGCGTTTTCTTTGTCAATATTGGTCGCTTATTTACAGTATTCTCATGGTGCCGGCACTTGATAGCCAACATATCAGTACGTAGTCCTCATCCCTCATTACGATGGTGATCATCCGATATATAAGACTGCTGTAGTATAAGCACATTTTTTCGGCGTGAAGAAAAAAGCGGAATATGGATAAAATATTACAGTAACAACTCTGTAATTTTAGAGGAATCTTTCAAGCGCAAATTTCGTAGAAATTCTGTATATCGGTGGTAGCCTATAGAAGAAGCTATGCTTTAGACATGCTTAATTTTAACGTTCGACCTTGAGTTGTGACCTTAAATTTGGAGGTCAAAAGTTTATTGCAAATCACACATCTTCTTACGATAGAGAACATTTGTGCAGCGTATTTTCGAAATCCATCCATAATTGAAACAGTTGTGCTCAGGACATGTTTAATTTAATGTTTATCCTTGAGCTATAACTTTGACCTTGGTAATTTTTGAAAATTTATTTCAAATGGTACACCTTATCATTCTATGCTTGCGAAGTTTCAATTTGACCCTAGGGTTGCTTAGAAATCGGAATGGCGGAAGGACGGACAGACGGAATGACGAAGCAGCGGATATGTGCTCGCATTTCGGGGTCCATATACCGTTATAATAGGAAAAGGCGGTATATCGTCAAACCTTAGACTGATGCTCAGCGCAACGCAGTGAAATTATTTATTAATTTCTATTAGAAACGCCACCCCAAATTAGGCATTTAATCATTCTCAATTTATCTATCAAGAATGGCATTTAAGAGATTTAGAATGTTTTGCAAGAGGAATTTAAACGACATTAAGTCAGAAATGTTTAGTTCATGTTTTGCCTGAAAGATTCTTTGTCGAAAAAGTCCTATTGCTAAACCTATTCAGAAGAATATTGTCTACACGAATACGTGCAAAATGGTCTGCAGAAGTGGCGCTAGCTAAGATGAGAATAAGTTGTAAATAGCTTATCATACGTGTTTGACGTTCGACGTTTCATGCTTTTGTCGAGGATCAAAGTTTTACCAAATGCTCCACAGCCAAATCATTCGTTTAAGCTACAAGTTATATATCGACCAATACGATCTACCTATATGGGGAACGGTCATGCCAAGTGTGTCTAAAATTACAGACATTTCTTCATTAAGACGATATTATTACTCAATGTCGGCTTCGCCATTTACTTTCTTGCTTTCCAATAATCTAACACTCACCAATAGTAATTGAATCGCTTTTCCTTGCTTAACAAATAATTACATTGCACACTGTCTGTCTGCTAACACGAAATCCACACCATTTTCTCAGCAGTATAAAGAATAAATTTGTACCCGCTTGTGAACGCATTACAATCCATTTATAAAAAGGTTTTGTAGATATTCCAAATATTTTCGAACAAAATAAAAGGATTTAACGCTTCTGGGGAGGATTCTAAAGTCTTTAAACATGTAAACCGTATGTGCACGAACTATAGTCATTTTATACTTCATTCTATGGTTTTATCATTATTATTAATATTTATTATGTTTTCTATTTAATTATTTCTCTCTTTGTTCATTTTTAGCTCCCCTGAGCACGAAGAGCTTTGGGGGAACTATTGTGATCGGTCATCGTCCGTCGTCCGTCCGTCCGTTAACAATTACAAAAAAATCTTCTCCCCCTAAACTAACCATGGAATTTCAACAAAACTTCACAAAAATTATCCTTAGGTCATGCTCTTTCAAAATACTTCAAAGAAATTAAATCCATGAAGAACTCTGGTTGCCATGGCAACGGAGTGAAAAAAAACTTAAAAAATCTTCTCCTCCCATTCGGTAAGGCCTAGAGCTTTGATATTTATACAAATCATCATCTATTGACCCTCTACCAAAATACTTCAAAGAATTAACGTACTCTGAAAATTAGCGCTTTTCTTAATGATCCCTGATTTTACATAGAATAAAAGAAAGAAATCTTTGAAAATCGTCTTCCCCCAAACCATAAAGCCTAGAGCTTTGATATTTGGTACATATCATCAGCCATTGACTCTCTACCAAATTACTTAAAAAATAGCCCTTTTCTGTGCAATCTCTAATTTTAGTCAAGAATAAATAATGATATCTTTGAAAACCTTCTTCTCCTAAAACATTAGGCCTAGAGCTTTTATACTTGGTATGTATTGATGTCTATACTTCAAAGCATTACCATATTCAGGAAATTAGTTCTATATGGTGGGATCATCAATATACCTAGGATTAAAAGAGAAATCTGTAAACATCTTCTCCAAAATAATGAGACAAAGGGCTTTGCTATTTTGTTTATATCATAAAGCCATGAACCGTCATACTCAGGGGAGCTATTTAGGACCATAACGGTCCTCTTGTTTATCATTATTCATTTATTCATTTGAACTTCGGATGCAATGATACACTTCTAGAGTGTCTACCTTTTAGTGCTAAAATAATATTTTCGAATGCGATTTATTTCTTAGAAAATCCTGAAATTTTTTTTTAGATTACTAATTCTTTCCATTTTTTTAGCTCACCTGAGCGCAACGTGCTCAAGGTGAGCTTTTGGTATCACCTTTTTCCGTCGTGCGTTGTGCGTCGTGCATCGTGCGTCGGAAGGCGTAAACAATTCTTTAAACATCTTCTCCTCAGTAACCACTGGGCGGAATTCAACCAAACTTGGTAGGAATGTTCCTTGGGTGACCCTTCTCAAAAGTTTTTCGCGGATTTTTGATTGACCCCCAAATATGGACAGGGCGTGGCAGTTTTTGATTTTGAAATCTTTAAACATCTTCTCCTCAGTAACCATTGGGCCAAATTCCACCAAATTTGGTATGAATGTTCCTTGGGTGACCCTTTTCAAAAGTTGTTCGCGAAATTTTGATTTATGCCCAAATATGGGCATGGAAGGACGTGGCGGTTTTTGACTTAGATATCCTTAAACATCTCCTCAGTAGCCATTGGGTCAATTTCAACCAAACTTTGCATGAATGTTCCTTGGATGACCCTTTTTAAAAGTTGTTCTTGAAATTTTGATTAATGCCCAAATATAGGCATGGCAGGGCGTGGCAGTTTTTGTCTTAGAAATCTTTAAACATCTTCTCCTCAGTAACCATTGAGCCAATTTCCACCAAACTTGGCATGAATTTTCCTTGGTTGCCCCTTTTTAAAAGTTGTTCGCAAATTTTGATTTATTCCCAAATATTGGCGTGGCAGGGCGTGGCAGTTTTTGACTTTGAAATCTTTAAACATCTTCTCCTCAGTAACAATTGGGCCAATTTCCACCAAACTTGGCATAAACTTTCCTAGGTTGACTCTTTTCAAAAGATTTTCGCGGCATTTTGATTGACCTACAAATATGGGCGTGGCAGGGCGTGGCAGTTTTTGTCTTTGAAATCTTTAAACATCTTCTCCTCAGTAACCATTAAGCCAATTTCCACCAAACTTTGCATGAATGTTCCTTGGTTGACTCTTTTCAAAAGTTGTTCCTGGAATTTTGATTTAGGCCCAAATATGGGCGTGGCAGGGTGGGGCAGTATTTGACTTAGAAATCTTTAATCATCTTCTCTTCAGGAACCATTGAGCCAATTTCAACCAAACTTGGCATGAATGTTCCTTGGGTAGCCCTTTTCAAAAGTTTTTCGCAGAAAACTGTTTCGCGCCCAAATATGGTCGTGGCAGTTTTTGACTTTGAAATCTTTAAACATCCTCTTCTCAGTAACTTAATGGCCAATTTCAACCAAATTTGGTATGAATGTTCCTTAGGTGACCCTTTTTCAAAAGTTGTTTGTGAAAATTTAGATTTATGCCCACATATGGGCGTGGCAGTTTTTAACTTTGAAATCATTAAACATCTTCTCCTCAGTAACCGCCGCCGTCATAGCGCAGTTGGTAGCGCGTCGGACTGTCATTCTAGAGGTCCCGGGTTCGATCCCCGACAGCGGCACTCATCCTTTCCGACTATTTGTCTCTCTCCAATGGGTCGATAATCGTTTGACCTATGTGGGATGTCAGCTGGAGGCTAGGAAGGGATGTATTGGTAGTACTGGTGTGAGAAATACAAGGAATCCATTGTAAGGTGCTCCAGCCACAGCGATATAACTGAAGGATTGTTGAAAGCGGCGTAAAACCCAATTCAAACAATCTCCTCAGTAACCGTTGAGCCAATTTCAACCAAATTTTGCATGAATTTTCCTTGGGTGACCCTTTTCAAAAGTTGTTCCTTGAATTTTGATTTATGCCCAAATATGGGCATTGCAGGGTCGGGCACTCTTCTCAGTAACCATTGGGCGAATTTCAACCAAACTTGGCATGAATGTTCCTTGGGTGACCCTTTTCATAAGTTCTTCGCGGAATTTTGTTTCATGCCCAAATAAGGGCTTCGCAGTTTTTGACTTTGAAATCTTTAAACATCTTCTCCTCAGTAACTATTGGGCCAATTTCAACCAAATTTGGTATGAATTTCCTTGGGTGACCCTTTTCAAAAGTTGTTCTAGAATTACGATTGATGCCCAAAAAAGGGCGTGGAAGGGTGGGGCAGTTTTTGACTTAGAAATCTTTAAACATATTCTCCTCAGTACCCATTGGGCCAATTTCAACCAAACTTCGCAAGAATGTTCCTTGAGTGACCCTTTTCAAATCGTGTTTAGGAAATTTGATTGACGCCCAAATATGGGCGTGGCCGTTTTTTTATTTAGAAATCTTTAAATATCTTCTCAGTAAGCATTGGGCTAATTTTAACCAAACTTGGCATGAATGTTCCTTGGGTGACCCTTTTTCAAAAGTTGTTTGTGAAATTTGATTGACGCCCAAATTTGGGCGTGGCAGGTTGGGGCTGTTTTTTTATTTAGAAATCTTTAAATATCTTCTCTTCAGTAATGTTTGGGCCAATTTCAACAAAACTTGGCATGAATGTTCCTTTTGTGACCCTATTCAAAAGGTGTTTGCAGAATTTTGATTTACGCCCTTAAATGAACGTGGCAGGGCGGGGCAGTGTTTTTACTTTGAAAGTTATAAACATCTCTTCAGTAATCATTGGGCCAATTTCAACTAAACTTAAATGAATATTCGTTGGGTGACCCTTTTCAAAATTGTTGGCAAAATTTCGAATCATCTTACATTAGTCAGGTGAGCGATTTTAGGGCCATTCTGGCCCTCTTGTTTTATCAATCACTTGTGTTTTTGGGGTATTTTTCTTGTTATTCAGTTTTTACACAAGTACACAAATATTGAAGTATGAGATATCGAATCTACACCGGCACCAAATTGGGTGATCAAGGACAGACAAAGACATTAAACCGCCCCTACGCCTTTGTCTCTCTCCGTATGTTAGTTTGGACATTTTGGGGATAAAAATAGTTGAACAACGTCATAATTATTTAGCCTGCGAAAAAAATAACTGAACTACTTAAAATTAACAGAAAATGAAACAGCAAAACTTGAATGATCAATTCCTTGATTAGTTTTAAATACACACCGATCAATTACAAAATAATGTCAAGGTACGGCTGATGATAAAATCTATTCAAGTCTAACTTGAAGTCATAAAGTATTAACAGTAGTACCTTAAATCAGTCGACTGTTTGTATAGTTTATATAACATATTCTCTGGGCAGTTATTCCATTCTTGCAAATTTTCATTGTGCATATTCTAGTTCGAAACCTGGAATTAATCTATGTAACTTTCAAAACATGTACTCGTCTCGAAAATCGGGGTACTAATACTTCTATAAACTCACTTTCTTTCAGGAAGATTTACAAAGGATTTTAGAAAGGTCAAGCCATTTTTTGCCTGGTTTAGCAGACAATAGGAAAAGACCCTGTATCCTGGAAATTTCATAGGAAAAAGATAATCGAGTCAAAAACCGAACAACATGTGTACTACGTAGCTTTTTTGTGCTCACGCGCGCGCAAAAAATAGGTCTAGTATACGTCATCAACTTTTGTGCGACACGAAGTGCTTTGTGTGTTCAACGCAGTGCTTGCATGTCACTACGCGGTGTCACGGAAAATTCCGGAAAATACGCAGAATTTTTTAAACACTTACTATTCCAACCGACTATATTTGCAATCAAATTATTTTGAAATATTAAACTTAATTTAAATGTTCCAGTGGAAAAGAAAATGCAAAATGGAAGAATGAAAGCAAAAAGTAGACTGGTGCATTTTTACATTCCAGAAAACTTTAAGGATGTTCGCTCCTGCGTAATTCGGTTCATATGACGTACCGCGCAATAGTTTACGTCGAGTCGGAAAGTTATTGACAACGGAATTTAATGTAGTTGAATATAACACTATATCACTAAATTTTTTATCAGGCATCCGAGTGAAAACATATTTCTGTTATGCAATCGATACAACCATTTATTGCGACGCCATAGTTTTTTTCAATGTTTCCGCGCTAAATAAAACGAATAACGCTATGTAAAATTGAGCATCATTTACGCTATACCAAAAGGTTTGTTGTACCACCTGGAGATTCTTTTTATCCGTGACGATTTATAGTATGACGCTCTTTTCTTTTTGTAAAGTAGGATACACATGTTTTACCTTGTACCTTCAACAACCGTAGTTCTGCCATTTTAAGTTAAATTCCAATATCTTTGCTCGGGTAATTAGACGTACTTCGCTTATATTTCCGCCATTGTTCTATTTATCTATTTGCGTCTCTGTCTCTCTCATATATTCAAAGATTTCACATACTTAGCACATAATAGCGTTTACCACATTTCAGTCTACTTACAACTGGCCGGTTGGAGGATTATATATACCAGACGAAAATGCGTCTAAATACAGTTTGGGGTAAAAGAAGTTTCCTTTTTATACGCCCGTCGAAGACGGGACGTATTATGGGATCACCCGTGGTGTCCGGGCGTCCGGGCGGTGTCCACTTCTTTGTCCGGAGCATAACTCTGTGACCGTAAGTCCGATTGACTTTAAACTTGGCAGTTATATTCTTCTCATCAATACGGAGTGCAGTGCTCAATAACCATAACTCTACCTGGCCTACTTTTTTATTTATTGCCCTTTGTTGTTTTTCATACTTGAATCTTGTCCGGAGTATATCTCTTAAAGTATTATAGCTAGAATCATGAAACTTCATGGGTATATAGATCTCATCAAGTGGGAGTGCAGTGCACAAGAACCATAACTCTACCTGGCCTATTTTTTGATTTATTGCCCTTTGTTGTTTTTCATACTTGAATCTTGTCCGGAGTATATCTCTTAAAGTATTATAGCTAGAATCATGAAACTTCATGGGTGTATAGATCTCATCAAGTGGGAGTGCAGTGCACAAGAACCATAACTCTACCTGGCCTATTTTTTTAGTTATTGCCCATTGTTGTTTTTCATATTTGAATCTTGTCCGGAGTTTATCTCCAAAAGTATAATAGCTAGAATCATGAAATTTCATGGATGGATAGAGCTCACCAAGTGGGAGTGCAGTGTACAAGAACCGTAAATCTACCTAGCCTATTTTTTTAGTTATTGCCCTTTGTTGTTTTTCATACTTTGTTTTACAAAAAATATTCATTCAAAATAACCTCAGTTCTATTCAAACCCACAGTTAATATTAAGCAGTGTGACGGGCGTATCTTGTGACATTTTGGCACCTTGTTAAATTATCTTTACGAATTGGTTGAAAAGAATTGGCATTTATCTCGTGAATTTCCCCCGTTTAATGTACAGAAATCTCAAAATATTAAGAACTTACTCTATGACCCGATGTGAAAATTTTATCACCAGAATTCTTATAATGTATGACTATTTTATGGAAAATGAGAAATACTGTTTTACTCCAATAATATCATTTTAGCTTATATCGAATGTTTATGCCATTGAAAATTTTGACAAAAACGTGTCATTAGTAGACATTGTAAAATGGCCATAGATCCTTATGTATTTTATAGATCACGATAAATCTATCAATTATTTAATGTGATAGGATATATTTTTCCCGAAGAATAAGGGATTGGCCTCGTATGAACTCAAAACGGACTTTTATTTACCAATTCATTGTAGGGGGTATCTTTATAAGTGTTAATTTCACACTAAAGAAATCAAATGACCGTTTTTCTCTAAAGCCACTTCGGAATGCATTTATGTAGATGATTTACATTGATCTTCTTAATGTAAAAAACATATGTTGGATGTGCAGCTGGAGGCTCAGAAAGGATGTTGTGTTAGTACGGGTGTTAAAAATAGCAGGAAACCATGGTTAGGTGCTCCAACCACCGCAATTAGAATGAAAGATTGCTAAAAGCGGTGTTTAAACCCCATACAAAAAAAAAAAAACATAATGTAAAAATATTGGAGAAACTCTATATTAATTTGATTGCATGAGCGAACATCCTTATTAAAATTGAATTAAATAGGGAACCAGCTCGTGTTTTTCAACGCCCCGCCCCATTTCCCGCCGAATCTCAACTGTCAAAACACGCCACTCTTTTCGTAAGAAATTTCAAAGAGAAGGTGAAATCGCCCTTTTGAAATAACTTTTCCATATTGGTACCTATTTACGAAAATGCTATTCACTTGAACGCCTGCATTTTATTCCAATATTAATGTGAAAGCCGCGATTTTGAAAAGTAGGTCACGATAGCATCATTACTCTTGCACTCCAAGTTTTGCAGATCATAAAAACATGGGAAGCACTTGGTTTTTGAATGTATAAATTGTGCATGCTGTATAACAGGGTACGATACTTTTTAGTTCAAACTTTGTAAACTTTGTAGTTGGCATCGAAATAGTTCTATGCTACAGTTTGTCTTGGAAATCAATCTTTGTGTTCAGTTTAAAAAAATCTTATGGAGTTTCTTGTGTCTTGGAGAAAAATGTTATGTAAAGTCAGCTGGCTTTTAGTAATTTTTCGATATAACTTGGAGGAAAATCTTTGGAAATCCATTTCAGCTTTGGTATTGAAAACTTAAGGAGAAGATTGTTTCTTGGAAATGAACCATTTGTTGTTAAATTAATTGAATTAAATCTTGCTCTTTCATAGTACTGATAGTACTGAAGGCTAGGGAACTGAATAGACGAAACAACACACGGGGTCAATTTTCTGGAATATAACCTTGGTTATTCACCTTGTCCTTATCGTGTGTACCATATATTTTCTTACTTATCACTGCACAAATCACTGCTGTGTTAAATATACATAGCTTTTATATTTGATGTTGACGGATGACCTTGCTAATAGGGAAAAGAAGAAAATGCTGCTAACTAACACTTTCTCCTTTCTCCCTAATAAATTTACCCTTTCTGCTACAAATTTTACTAATTTAGCCACATATTGTACGTAATTTGCCACCCTTTACTATTTGGACCTGTCTAAACATATGTTGTCTTGTAATGGATTTATCTGAATTAGAAAACTTTAAAAGCTTTGTCCCATCCTTAAACCCATAAACAGACGACACAATTTTAGACTAGGCCAACTTGGAACAGGTTGCAGACATGAGTATAATTTGATAAATATCTAGGGTAGAAATTAAAAAATAATGGGGTATGAGTTTAGGGTGGACCATATTGTGGGGAATGGAGAAATTGACCCTATCAATTTCTTGTGTTCCCACAGTAAAATACAACTTCTTTATGGAATTCATTTCAATGTAAAAGAAAGAGCCGACGATCTTGTGCCCCTAGAAAAACAAAATTACTACGATTGTTAGACGGAATGATCGAATGGATAAATCGACTGCCTAGAAGCAAACCAATCAACTCAACTAAAAGTATAAAAACGCGAGTCGCACCTATCTACAAAGCGGTATCGGGCGTAGTAATCTATACCTTGGTAATTAGTTGTTTTTGGCGGACTCAGCGCTATATAGTGAGCATACCGTCCGACATTTTTCCTTTGAAGTGAGTTCGTAATGTGGCTTACGATCCCTATAGGTAAATGGAACCCTTGGTTTCCCTCGCCTAAAAAAGCCTTGCTAAAAAGATTAAAAAATTGGAGTGCATGCCTTCAAATGTCACATTGCCTCTTTATAAACCAGGCCTCCAGCGCTTTTAGGGCTTTGCTTCTAATTGCAGTGATATCTAAGGCCACATTTTGACACATCATGCACGTCTTTAATTGTCTCCAATTTCCTTGCACTTCCGACTTTTAACAAGGCTTCAAGGACATAGTGGTGATACTTTTTATAACATATTTTCATTCAATTTGTATGCTTTGCGAATATGAATTTAGCAATAAAAATTGACGATGATTGCTGGCTTAAATTTTTCTTGAGAAATATACTATGTGAACAGTAAACTGAAGATCATGACAAAAAAAATCGCCAATAATCTACCTAGAGTTGTGGTTGATACAATTGATCCAAAAAATAGTTATAGAATTGTATCCTTGAACACTCCTTGAACACTCATATATAGACATGAAAATTGAAAAGGCTTGCTTTATTAAAAATGTTGAACTTGCAACATAGAGAGTTGAAGAACAAATACTCTTGATGACACCTTTTAAACTACCCTGGTTGGTCATTTGATGAGTTCAAAAAGACGTAAAAATTATATTTATTGACAATTAGAAAAAAAAAAGAAAAAAAAAATAGTTCCGTTTTATCTTGTATTTTTAAGATATGTGGTTTTATTTTTCAAACACCAGTATAAACATTAATTGTGTTATTCAACTAGTTATATTTTTGAAATAGTGATTTACATACATAAATGACCATACCGAACTTCCCTACATAATAGAAATTATAAGATATATAAACATCAACAGTTTTCAAAAACTCCCAGATTACTTATTCGGAATTAAATTACGTAAGATTAATTAGATCGTATTAGATTAGCAATCTGTATATATTTTAATTTTCTTTAATAAATTTAGTGTAATACTTAAAGCCATTTGTAGTACAGGTATTACCATCTTTAAGAGTTTATTTACATTTTGTGCTTTTTAAAATACCCATTTATAAATCTCTTCTAACAGAACCGCTCAAACATGTAGATGTTCAAACGTAATATAGCCACAAGCTGCATTTATGGGAAATTGAGAACGTCAACTGAGAACCAAGGTGTGTTTTTGTCTTGTTTTGTTTTTCCCCGACGGCGGCACTCATTCTTTCCGACTATTTTTCTCATACCAATGGGTCGATAATCGTAGCCATGTGTGGGATAGCAGCTGGAGGCTAGGAAAGAATGTAATGGTAGTACTGGTGTTAGAAATACCAGGATTCCATTGTTAGGTGCTCAAGCCGCCGCGATATAACTGAAATATTGTTGAAAGCGGCGTAAAATCCAATTCAAACAAACTTATTTTGTTTTGGGAAAGGCATGTGATGGAAAGATGCCTTTGCGTCACATTTGCGTTTAAACGATATATGAAATGATCTTACTACAATACGTTTTTGTCAAGAAACAGATTCTCAAAAGATGGTAGCTCGTAAAAGGGCTCTTCGTCTTACTTTGAGCATTTGTCCCTGCTTAAATATTTGTACATATTCAAACAGACATACATGCAAAAACTCCCTCCTAAAGATTTACCCACGGAAAGGGCTCGTTATTTTGCAAATCATTCATAATTTCACTGTTGATCTTTCCGAATTGACCTGTTGTAACAAGCCATTCTATTTCTGTTTGGATCTAGCATTCCATTTCTAGAACCACTGGTATATAATTCGTGTTAACAAAGCTTGCTGGTTTCATGCAGATAATTTGTAAAAAAAAAACTATGTGTATCGAAAAATCTTTTGGCACACAAGAATAAAGTGATGAAAGTTTTCTGATTGGTCGATTACGCAAGATGTTATTCTTAAACGGTTTAAGCATGACTTAGAACTGGTTATACATATTGCTTGAAGTATACATTTTACTGTCAATGTTAATATTAAAATGCAACCCAAACTTGACTTATTTTTTGACAGCGCGTTTAGCAGTTCTCACAGCGTTATCTTGCAAAAGCTATGGTCAGTGGTATGTAACACTAGATGTTTGGCCCAGGAGAACTGCTGTCGAGCCCGCAAAGTTTTGTAGTTATCATGCTCCAAATAAGCATTTTTTTATTTTTTTACTCTGAGCTGTGACCTTGAACTTGAAGCTATCCGGAAAGTTCATTCAAATGGCAAATCAACTCATGATGGAGAACAATTGTGCCAATTTATTTTGAAATCCATCCATAATTGTAGGAGAAATTCTCCGGACAAAACACAATTTTAGTGTTTGACCTTGACCTGTGATCTTGAACTTGAAGGTATCCAAGAAATTCTTTCAAATGGCACATCTACTCATGATGGAGAATAATTGTGCCAAGTAATTTTGAAATCCATCCATAATAGGAGTAATTGCCCGGACAAATTCGTACGGACGGACAAACGGACTAAGTAACGCACTAAAGCACATACACCGAATTGTCATAGTGACAACTATGTCTCGCTCACCGCAAGCGGGCTCGACAAAAACTTCGATTGGAACCTAAACGTGGTAACTACCACTTGATTAAGCCGTAGATACGAGGTTTAAGTCGCCAAACAACATAAAAATGGCGGCAAAAATCGGAGTTTAAATCTCAATTCCGGATTGAATGGATCTTTTGTTTGGTCTATAAATACCTTAATTGACGGCCACGATTGGTCATTTAGGAAGTGATAAAAAGAAGTAGTTAGAACTAGTTTAATTATTATAACAACTGCTGATTTGAAACCGCAAACTCCGCTCCAGTATTTCCATGTTTTTTTCAATCGACGGTTCACGAGGTCAGTCAGAGAATTAATCGATCAATTATGTAATTTATTCAAAAGTGAACTTTAAAATCTTATATTTGCCGTCATTTATGCGGTGCATCTGTTGGTTTTGCGTCTAAAACGTCGTAACTCTGGCTTGCTCAAGCGGTAGTACCGACGTTTAAGTCGAAAACCAGCCGTCTTATACTTTGTGACATGTCACTTGCCACTTGCAAAATAATGCGTTTATTATCGAAGTGGAACTTCCTGTCAGAGCTCAGAGTGCGTAGTCCTTCAGTTTCTGCCTAAGTAGGAGAGCCGCTGGTGGCACTGATTGAATGCTGTGCTTGTTGTTGTTGTTGGATTGATGGAAAGAATCGGTTGGTGCATGCTATGTCCTTTATTGTTTGTTAAGCTCGATAGATTACTTATGTAAAACATTTGATTCGGCAATAACTTTAAAAGCCACTATTTGCGTGAAATCTACTTATTAAAATTTAAGAGACATTTGTCAGGGAAACCACTTTTATGGTAGTATAATAATACTATTTTCGTCCATTAAGATTCAAGTATATTGATCGGTTGAATGTTTCTGTCAATTCTTTCTTGAACAAAATTTAGGACGCAACCATTTTGTATGCGTGTGTATGAAGCAGATCCATAGAATTTTGTTGAGACTAGAATACTATCTTTTTACCGTGAATGACAGTCATTTATAAGAAATCGCGAGAATTCGCTGCACATACATGTCGGCAAATCTTAAATTTCAAAATTAACTTCCGATCTAAACGTACGATTTCCTTGGTCGATTTAATGTTCGGTTGACAGCGGCGATTTGTAAGTTTTATAGACTGGGAATATTTGCTTGTGTTATATTTCATCGACTGAACAACAAACGCCCAATTATCACAAATGATGAAGCTTTTGTTACCTTACGTACCTTGTTACCTTGTAGATGAGGTATTGAGGCTGATACCCATTTGAGCTCTTTTTTTGTTTTGTTCACGAAATAAAATCGATATTCACCCTTAAAAAAAGATTATTCTTTATGTAAGTGTATAAAATGCGATAGTCTTTAAACGCGAGCTATTTCGCGCATAAGTAACTGGTACAAGGCAATCTTATGAGACTATCAGTATATTTGGTTCGACTTGGATGACATTCGTTAAAGCTAATTTTGGCTTAATATACACAACAATGAGTGGGATAATCATTTTGATAATTCTCCTGGTTCAGCGGTTAAATTATCTAGTGATAACCAACAGAAATATCTCTATAAATTGCCGAAAATATTACAGAAAATGTTGAACAGAAGGGAATAGGTGTAATTCCTTTAACTGTTGCTAGAGGACCAAATTCAATCGAATACACTTCCCGGTATAAAGAGAGTAATGCAATACGTCTGAGCAATAGCGGGTTTACCATATTCAAACAGTATTCAAGCATTTTTGTCGAGCCCGCTTGCGGTGAGCGAGACATAGTTGTCACTATGACAAGTCGGTGTATTTTCGTTAGTGCATTCGTAAGTCCGTCTGTCCGACTTTGTTCGGACAATTACTCCTACATTTCTGGATGGATTTCAAAAAAACTTGGCACAATTATTCTCCATCATGAGCAGATGTGCAATTTGAAAGAATGTTGCGGATAGCTTCAAGTTCAAGGTCACAGCTCAAGGTCAAACACTAAAATTGTACTTGTCCAGAGCATTTCTCCTACAATTATGGATGGATTTCAAAAAAACTTGGCACAATTATTCTCCATCATAAGTAGATGTGCCATTTGAAAGAATTTCTAGGATAGCTTCAAGTTCAAGGTCACTGCTCAATGTCAAACACTTAAATTGTGCTTGTCCGGAGCATTTCTTCTACAATTAGGGATGGATTTCAAATAAATTGGCACAATTGTTCTCCATCATGAGTAGAAGTGCCATTTGAAAGAATTGTTTGAATAGCATCAAGTTCAAGGTCAAAGCTCAAGGTCAAACACTAAAACTGTGCTTATCTTGAATATGATACCTACAAAACTTTGCGGGCTCGACAGCAGTTGTCCAGGGACAACCATCTTGTTAATTTTTGGGCAAGGATTGTTTATTTTTTTTAGTTAACCTGGGCACGAAACGATCTAGGTGAACTAATTTGATCAGTTGTTATTCGGCGTCTGTCGATTCGTCTATCTATCTGTCGGTACGTTCACAAATGCAAAAGAATCTTTTACTCAAAAAACTATCCACGGTATTTCAATCTAACCTCACAACAAAGCCTCGTCATGATGATTTCTCATTGCCGAGACCAGATAACATTGACGCTATCCTTTTATACTAAATATCATTTGAGCGTGTGCGTGACATTTCCAACCATTACACATGTGCGCCAAGTAAAGACTCAGATCAGCCTGAGCATCCGCTCAGTCTGATCAGAGTCTTCACTCTGCGATCTGTAGATAGATACTGACCCAAAGCTTCTTTAAACAATCAGCGAATATTCTAATTGTCCCGAATGGCTGTCCAGGGTGCGCAATGTGTGCGAGTCACGCACATGCGAAATCGTTGGAAATGTCACGCATAGGCTCATTTGTCATCATTTTATGCGACTATAATTTACAGCTCTATAGTAAGTATATAACGTATTTTGGGGAAAATGGACGAATTCACGCGCACTTAGTAATCCGCTCGGCCTTTCGCAAATTGGAAGCTTCCGATTGTGATAGTCCAATCTCTGTCTGACGGGTTTAAGACTTTTTAAGTCATATTTCTCCAGACAAAGATACTATGAGGATTTACTTTCGCTCTACTAACACAAACTTGCACGCAATATGAATCATCGAATTCTAGATTAACAGTTTCTTGATGTCAGCTAAGGCAATGCCTAACTTTAGCCAATGGCTTATTCATAATTTTGCGATGTTCTTCGAGATCGATCGCTATTGCTATCAGTTAATCGTCCATCGGAACCCCCCCCCCCTTTTTTTTTTCGCAAACTCGATTTAACGTTCGATCGGAAACAAAATTGATATACTATCCCTAAATTCCCGTAAGCCTTAAGTAATACACACAATCAATCTTGCTAATGAATGCATATCTGAATATACAACTATACCTACGAAAGACCGTAGGTGACTTCATATAATCGCTGTTCACACTTCGAACATGTGAAGAAGGTAGTTTGAATCGTGAAGTCGTAAGTTTGAAGTCGGAAGTTAGAAAAGTGTAGTCGACCGAATGAAGCGTGAACTCGGGAGTATGAGGTTAAACTCCGAATGATAAGTGTGAAATCGGACGTGTGAAGACGGAATTGTGAAGTCGGAAGTGTTCAGTCGAAAATTTGAAGTGTGAAGTCGGAAGTATGAGGTGTGTAGTATGAAGTGAGAAGTGTGATGTCGGAAATTGAAGTATGAAATCGGAAGTCTAAAGAGTGACCTCGGAAGTTTGAAGTCGGAAAAGTGAGGTCGGAAGTGTGAAGTCGGAAGTTTGAAGTGTGAACTCGGAAGTGTGAAGTGTAAACTGGGAAGTACTTCCAACATACCACTTCATACTTCAGACTACCGTCTTCATACTTCCGATTTCACACTTCATATTTCCGACTTTGAACTTCCTACATCACACTTCAGACTTCACACTTTGATTTCACTCTTCATAATTCCGAGTTTGCACTTCACATTTCTGACTTCGATCTTCAAACTTCCTACTTCACACTTTATTTTTCCGACTTCATACTTCCTACCTCACACTTCCGACTTCACACTTCCAACTCCACACTACCTCGCTCATACACCCAACTTCAAATTTTATTCTTCCGGCTTCACGCTTCAGACTTCAGACTTCCGAGTTCACAGACCTCACACTTCAAACTTTAAGGTCCATATTTTATATGGTTCTTTTGTGAACTGTGAATTTAAAAAGTCACCACGGGTCTCATATTCCATACTTCACACTTCGGAGTTTATATGAATGATATGTGAACTGTGAATTCATGATGTCACCACCGGTCTTTCGTTTATACCAGTAGAGTGTACTTAATGTAAAGTAAAAAGAAGGTATTAATATGTAATCTGTTTTCCGTCAATAAAACATTCCTACAATTTCCATCATAGAAAGAAGAGTATTACTGGTCTAGGTCAAAAATATGCAAATTAGGTCTAACCTGATAGCACTTTATGTTATCAGGTGGGTGATATCAGGTAAATACAAGCTACATTGCATGATAACATGTTATGGCATGGAGTTTTTGATATCTGTAAGGCATGAAACTAATTTTCAGGAAGTCTTACCCTAAGGTACCTGTACATATATTGGGTATTTGTCACATTGAAATGACAGTTGACATTTCTATTGACTATATCCATATGCCATTTTAAAGGTTCACAAACACGCAAAAGTTTTATAAATTAGGATGGAGCCTGTCTGGATCATTCTATAACCGACGCAGGTGCGCTGTCCCTTCTATACAAATAGTACTTTAACGACGTATAAACACGACTTACCAGTCCTTTCACAGATATGCTAATTAACTTTATCATGCAAGGCCAAAGGAAGTATTTACAGAATGAATGGTGTTAAGCATCCTTTTGAAAAACAACAACAAGCACACGACAGGTTCACTTATTCAAATTTTTCATCAGGACAAATCCTTGTACCACATGACTGTTATAGGCTTCGGTGCAAATAAGGTCTTCAGTTTACAAGAAGCATATAGTTTCGATACGCCGCTTATACACAATCCCACCTATTGCGCCCTTAACGAGTTCAGGAGATCATCGTGAAAAGTGAAGAATTTTCTTGTAACGGGAAATGGCCTCATCTTCCACCTTGTTTTCAATTAAAAAGAAAAGAAAAATCTAAAAAAATATATAATCTGTAGTTTGTCGTTTGTATTTTCTTTCAATTTGGGCCAGTCAGTCTAAATGTGTGTCGTTTGGTTATAGGTTAAGGTGTATCGATTTTTTTTAGCAAACGAGAGACTTTTAGTTAAAATGAACTGCTTTAAGTAGATTTGATGAACACGTGAGATTGTCAACGACTATTTTTATCCTGTGCATATTATACAATGTAAAGATCTGCTTACTTTAACCCTTTCGTGGTATTTTCTTCAACATTTTAGTCTTATCCAATTTGAATTTGCAGATGATAATTATAAATTGAGTGCAATTTGAAAAGAAGACAACCTAAGGGGTAGAAAGTATTTTGGGAAAAATGAAATCACCCGTACTTTTCCGACAATGTCTTCTCAAGTATAAAATCACGGGGACGTAATAAACTGGGAATGTACGGGAAACGGAAGTAGGACGGCCATGAAAAAAATCATTGCACACCAAAACGAAGGTCGGACGATGATACTATGCTCTTTTCGTTGAGTTGTTTGCACGTGCTAACACGTAATTACCCATCCCCTCGCCAGCCCCCATAAAAAGAAACTTTGGAAAACATCATGGAAAATGAAGAAATTGTTTGTTAAATGTATTTTCTTCATTAACCACAATGATACATTCCGCAAGAGACATATTTTCTAAATTCCGAACCCAAAATATTTCGATTGTAATTTCTTTGAAATTGGAAAAGTCTAAAATTTCGTCGTCTGGAAATTGGCTAATGATATGTGCGATTTGATCGTAGTGCTTGCTTATGATGGGAAATACCTTAGTTTGATTATATACCTATAAATGATATGAATTAAAATCTTGCTATCTAAGACAACTCGACAGAAAAAAAAAATCCGTATTCGGCGTGTACTATAAAACTGTATTCCTCGTGTACCGTTAAACACGGACTCCGTTTCGTGTATTGAAGTTCGTTTTTTTATTTAAGAGAATTTTCCTAATGTCATGTCCTAAAGGTATGTAATAAAAGGAATATTACAACAGTGTGTTTTTCTATTTGTTGTTATCGTGTTCGAGAATCGTGAGTAGGTATTTTGTATTGAACAAATAGAAAAGCACACTGTTGTAATATTCCCGTTTTATTCTATGAAACTAATTGTGTATTGAGGATGATTATTACGGATTTTCGCCATAATCTAACAACTTTAAGACAAAATATACTTAAGGCGTTTCAATGCACATTTTCTTACAATTAGGTCGAATTTATTAGCAAATAACGGTCTTACAAATGCTTTTCTTGAAACTAGCAAAATTAGAAATTGAAGAAAACTAAAGCGACCAACAGGCTCTATTCGATTCTTCATTTATTATGTCAACTAGGTCAGAATTTCGTTTCACATGATAACACAATTACTATCGAAGGATACTGGCCACGCCCGTTGCCGCTAGCTATTAAATGTCGTTATATTGTAGGATAATGACCAGGACCGTGTTCCAAGAAAGTAGAATATTTTGTTGGCGACCTGTACCAAATATGTTGCACATAAATACCGACCATCGTAGGAATTCAAAGTTCACGTCCGGCCTGTAAGAATGATATGAATGGTCTATCGATTTTGCCACCATTAACCGTCAATTACATGCTCATTTGGATTATATACAAACGAAATTGAAGCCCACCATTTTGATGTATGCAATACTGGAATAAATCCTAAACTGACCGAAATGAAGGAGTTAAGGCCAATTGCATATTCACCAATATCACATATCTTGTACGTTTAGAATTGAGTTTAAGAATAAATGTTGTAAGTGAGGTGCTAAGTATAAAATAAATCTTTTGAATTGGATTGCGACAAAGGGATTAAGACTATTGAGTCGCTACCGATCAATATATCCACTTGTTTTCACTTCTCTGAGAGACTCATATTTTTTGGCGACTAGTAAGGACTCAAAGGCTTCAGTCGGACGAACTAGTTCGATTTTCATTGTTTCTATAATCAAATTCGGTTTTATTTATCTATTCTGCTAGATTACCATTTTAACTAGTAATTGACCTCTTCCCATCGAATAATACGCAAACTCCGTAAAACATGTTTTAAAAGTGGCGGGTTGTAAGTTCGGTTTACAATACTGACTAAAATGTCTTCCCCGGCAAGTATTGGAATCTCGAAACTTCTCTCTTGCAGACAGACGCTCGAGCAAATTCGCTATCACAAGGAATATCAACGGCATTTTCGAAGTATCGATGTGATCATATTCATGAGCCGGATTATTCATTTAGCATAAAATGTCAGGACCAGGTCAACAACTTTACCATTTAGTCAGAAGCTATAAAATATATTATCCGTTGATAATTTAATCTTTAATTTCGTCTATCAAAAACGGGCGTCCTGATTGGTACTACGCAGCAATTTTGTATGCTTCCGCACAAAATAGTCCCATACAAAAAGGTATCAAAATTTGTAAAGCTTATGTTTTTTACCGCTAGATGCTAATAAATTATAAGAAATGAAGAGAATAATTTTTGTTTACATGGAGGTATGAACCGAAAAACCTAATCACTCAATATATGAATCCTTCGCGGATTTATACATTGTGTGATAAGGTTTTTCGGTTCATACCTCCGTAAAAACAAAAAAATAGTCTCTTCATCTCTTAGGAGAATAGCATATGTTTCAATTCTAATAGTTCTGTGGGTAGTTTTTTTTTTATCATTTATGTTTAAATTTATTTTATCATTATAATTATCATTATTATTTTCGGTTTGTAAACCGTCATAAATAGCATTTTGAGTTCTGTTATCTCAGAGCATATTAAACAAGCCCTTTTAATTGCTATAATCTTTTGAGAGATTTTAGCTTTGATGAGGCCTCTAAGGTTCAATTTAATTTGATTGATTCCATCGTCTCTGGTTTGTGTCATTATAAAGGTTTTCGGAGCATGTGCAGGTTTAATGAAATTAGCCTTAAGGAGTCTTTGTTAATTCTATTAGCCTTTCCCTGTTTAAAATCACACTTTGCTTTAAAAATAAATTTGAGTTTCTTTTAGAACCATAGCCGGTTTTTAGCATGAATTAAGGAAATATAATGTATATATGTGTGCTATAAAACCATTCATTTTCGAATTCAGCGCTAGAAACTCATAAGTTCTGTTTATTCAAAGTGGCAACCTTTTTTCTAATAAAAGACATATCCACACCTGAAAACAAGTTTTAAAAAGAACCAATATTCAATCAAAAAGAATTTAGAGTTTAAAATAAAAATAATCATAATATTTGTCGAGCAATTTTAAGGGGTTCTTCTTTTCAATGCCTTAACAGGCGATAATAAGCCGTTTTTCAACGATTCCCCAACGTCTAAAATGAATGTACGCTCTGCGAATATATTGTTTATGTTGTAAATATTACTGAGTAATCGTGTTAGAGGAGCGGTGTTGCATCCCCTTTTTTATTGAATATACGTGGGTTTTTTAGAAAGAGGTTGATTCCTCTTAGGTAGCAATCGAATGTTATTTTATACGAATGAGATACTGTAAGCAGCGCTTTATCTACACAGAATTAAAGAAATTGTCATCATCATTTTGAGTCAACACAAAGACTTCATAGAGGAGGCAATTCGCAGTTATCAGGTTACTTCTGGATCAGCGATTGTTCGATTAAAATATAAAACTATATTTTACAACGATCGTATGATTCTCCAGAAAGGTCAACCGGTTATCATTTTAACAAAGAATGTTTTACATAATCACTTTCGAAGATTTTAAAGCTTTTAACGACAGAGAAAAATAAAAGTAGAGATCAGGCTTTACAGTTACAAATGTCATCTAACTATATTGTAAATGATTCTTTTTCCTTACACATTACAGAAAGATATACTTGCAAAAGAATAATTTTGTGTTATTTAGGAGACGCGATTTTTAGGGTTTATCAAAAGAAAAGAGTATCTTAAAATAATGGTTGCGTTTCGAACCAGTCACATATGGCATTTTACAGAAAAACAAAACAAAAACAAAAAAAAAAAAAACCAAAAACATTGCACTTGCGAAACTTTTAACATTTCCATTTTTGGTTTTTTCTTTGTAAATTGTTGGAATTTGGGACTTATGCGCTCATGCCATTGTCTGCTACATTTAACTCCATCTTAGAACAACCTGGTTATGACCGTTTGTGGTTGTTTGAAGTCCATAGCCCATCGCGTGATGTCTCTTGTAGAGATTTTCAACAATATGGGAAGAAACGACTTTAAAATTGGTCTAATTGATTGCCTTGACAAAACTTTGACAAATTCGAAGGTGGTCACTTTGGGTCAAAAACAATATCACTGGGTAGATTGGTAGAAAAACTTAATGCATTATGACTGTCTGGATAAAATTTAGACATAGTTCGAAATGTGGTCAGTTTGACTAAAAACTAGGGTTCTACGCCAATTCCTAGAAAATGGTCAATCTGAATGCCTTGGTAACTAGGGGGGGGGGACAATTATTTTCACCTAGATATCAGACAAAACAGGTGCCTTGATAAAAAATGGAAAAGTTTTGAATTCGGTCACCTAGATCCAAGTACTAGATTAATCCTTGTTGACATCAACAGACCTGAAATAAGGCTGAATTATTTCTTTTGAAAGTAAATTCAGATTAGCTACTTAGAATCATTATGATTCTCAAAAGTTGTAGTTCAATAAATTTCTGTCCGAAAAAAAAAAATCGCATCACATATTCTCCTCGACATAAAAATAAAACGAGGCCTAGATCAATACAATTATGCGACTGAATTAAAAGTTTTGTTACTGCACGGCTAATTTGCAATCTATTTAAAACTGACTTGAAGCCATAAAATATTTATAGTAAAATCCTTGTTCAATCAAATACTTGCATATTATAACATATCCTTTTTGTTTGTAATTATTCTCCACAACACATCCATTTGGATTTAGCCTGATAGTGTACTCTGTCGGATTTTATAAAAGATTTGGCTTTTTTTTTTCATCAGAAAATCTCGGGTTTACTGTCGATTTCTTTCGAATTTTTCTACTTTAATTTAATGTGGTATTTTAGGGTGAAACGCCTCGAAATATGGGTGTCAGTGGAAAATAACCCATAAAAGCAATTCCCTAAGGGTATAAACTGACTTCCCGTATCTCATTCTCTATCAAGGAATGAAAATGGCATTCTCTGTCGAATGAAATTTTTAAGGAAGGTATTTAGACAGATGGTTCGACTTAGACCTTGAGCACTTTAGGGAAAGGCGGTTATTATAAAGGATTGCCTGAACGTTTTTGTGTTGTCAACTCCTAAACAATTGTCATATTTATTCTGAAAAATTTTCAGATTTTCAAAAGGAGCGAAATCGATCGTATGTGCCGTTATGCCATGGTAAACGCGGATTTTGGAAATACTTTTTGAAAGGAGAGACTTTCTGGGTGATATCAGTACCCTTGTCGCCGCGCTGACTAAATGCACTCCATGGGAGAATAATTAGCCATGTGAAAGCAACATCACAGAACATGCTCTTTGCGAAGAGAAAGTGAGAAAAAATATGTGATAACCCGATAGTGTGTACTGTAAGTAGTATTTATAGCATACACCACCATCAAAATGCATTCAGGATACAAGTTAAGGCCTGTTTACACATTCACGATATTCAGCTACGGTGCCGCTACGGTTCGACACGATTTTTTAAAATTGCGGGGTACCCTGGTCATTCGTAGAAGAACCGTGGTGAATCGTGGTGAATCTTGATGAATCGTGGTGATTCGGGAAACTTCACGGTAGCGCTACTGAAGTGTTCAACAATTTAAAACATTCGTGGCGAATCGTGGTTATTGGACGTGCCCTTATTCGTAGCGCAACCATAGTGGAATCGTGCTTATTCGAACTGACACATAACTATATTCGATGCTAGTCGTGAGAGATCGTAGCTTCTTTGGAAACACGAAAAGCACTAATTGTGTAAGGTTGTTCTACGAATCGTCTACGGTTTGGATACGGAGCTCCACGATTGGCTCTTGTCGCTACCTCCGTGATTCGTACTAGTACCGAGCACCGTGAGCATTCATTGTGCCAGCGTGGTTAATCCTCATTAGTCGTGGCGTTGCCGTCATGAATCGGCATTGATTCCTAGCGATACCTTACAAATGGTCGACATTCTTACTGGAATTGTAGTGACACTGAATATTTCTACTTTTAGCCACGATTAATCTCGATCTATCCCGATTTTTCTGACCATGAGAAATGTAGGTGAATCGTACTGAAAGTCGTGAATGTGTAAACGGGCCTTAAATAAATGACATATATACTTATTTTCTATTTTTACTAAAGTATTGTATCTTCAGTTTTTCCAACCTGTGTCTAGAAGACTTCGTCATCATTTACCTTCTCTGACAGTAGCATGACATGGCTTATGATGGAAATTGGAATAGCAGAAGAAATTCAATACAGTCGTGCCTCGCTAGCTTAGACGGTAACGCAATGTACACTCAATCCTATGAGTGTAAGAAATTCAGTGTGCTTAAGTGGGATGTGCGGCCACTAGCTCGGATTAAAAGTTGTGGTTGTACTGGTGTGAGAAACCACTTGAGAATGACTGTCAACCTCATGGTGTGTATGCTATTAACACACACAAAAAGATATAAATGCCAAAAACCTTCAAAGCTTTAAAGATCTAGGTGACAAATATATCCTTACTTATTCAGTGATAAGATAAAACGTTCTAATAAGGTCGTCTGTTGTTAGGTCTAATTCTGCAAACGATTTTAAAAGTAAGTGTATGATTAAAATAGTAGATGATAATTCTGAAGCTTGCAAAATATTATGAAAAAAAATTAAATATCAAGAATAGTACCAATGCATTCACTGACAAGGCCGAACACCCAACCATCGAAGGCGGGAAGAAGCAGTCTTTAAGACCCATGGATAAGGCTGAAGTGAGAAATGACAGAAATGATGTTGACCAAGAAATATTTGAAAAACCTTTCATTGACAATGAGTGTTGAAAAGACTCCATGACAATTAATTGTAATTGTTTTACTTTACAGGTGCTTGGAATGTTTCATTGAGAAAATATGATTTTAGTTAAAATGCTTGCTTTCTTGAAAATTTCAAATTCTCCAACTGCGATGCGCCAATAATTAGAATTTTTGATACGAAGATTTAAGATACCTTGGTCACATTAGATATTTTCTATAAAGCACCGGTTCAGGTTCAAGTCCTTGTTGAATTCAAAGTTTTTGCTAATCTGAAGCTTGCATGTTATTACAAAAAACACGTTAAATATCAAAGAAGAAAACTAAAGCAACCAACAGGCTCTATTCGATTCTCGATTTATTATGTCAACTAGGTCAGAATTTCGTTTCACATGATAACACAATTTCTATCGAAGGATACTGGCCACGCCCGTTGCCGCTAGCTATTAAATGTCGTTATATTGTAGGATATTGACCAGGACCGTGTTCCGAGAAAGTAGAATATTTTATTGGCGACCTGTACCAAATATGTTGCACATAAATACCGACCATCGTAGGAATTCAAAGTTCACGTCCGGCCTGTAAGAATGATATGAATGGTCTATCGATTTTGCCACCATTAACCGTCAATTACATGCTCATTTGGATTATATACAAACGAAATTGAAGCCCACCATTTTGATGTATGCAATACTGGAATAAATCCTAAACTGACCGAAATGAAGGAGTTAAGGCCAATTGCATATTCACCAATATCACATATCTTGTACGTTTAGAATTGAGTTTAAGAATAAATATTGTAAGTGAGGTGCTTAGTATAAAATAAATCTTTTGAATTGGATTGCGACAAAGGGATTAAGACTATTGAGTCGCTACCGATCAATATATCCACTTGTTTTCACTTCTCTGAGAGACTCATATTTTTTGGCGACTAGTAAGGACTCAAAGGCTTCAGTCGGACGAACTAGTTCGATTTTCATTGTTTCTATAATCAAATTCGGTTTTATTTATCTTTTCTGCTAGATTACCATTTTAACTAATATTTGACCTCTTCCCATCGAATAATACGCAAACTCCGTAAAACATGTTTTAAAAGTGGTGGGATGTAAGTTCGGTTTACAATACTGACTAAAATGTCTTCCCCGGCAAGTATTAGAATCTCGAAACTTCTCTCTTGCAGACAGACGCTCGAGCAAATTCGCTATCACAAGGAATATCAACGGCATTTTCGAAGTATCGATGTAATCATATTCATGAGCCGGATTATTCATTTAGCATAAAATGTCAGGACCAGGTCAACAACTTTACCATTTAGTCAGAAGCTATAAAATTATATTTTCCGTTGATAATTTAATCTTTAATTTCGTCTATCAAAAACGGGCGTCCTGATTGGTACTACGCAGCAATTTTGTATGCTTCCACACAAAATAGTCCCATACAAAAAGGTATCAAAATTTGTAAAGCTTATGTTTTTTACCGCTAGATGCTAATGAGTTATAAGAAATGAAGAGAATAATTTTTGTTTTCATGGAGGTATGAACCGAAAAACCTAATCACTCAATATAATAATCCTTCGCGGATTTATACATTGTGTGATAAGGTTTTTCGGTTCATACCTCCGTAAAAACAAAAAAATAGTCTCTTCATCTCTTAAGAGAATAGCATATGTTTCAATTCTAATAGTTCTGTGGGTAGTTTTTTTATCATTATTGTTTTTATTTATTTTATCATTATAATTATCATTATTATTTTCGCTTTGTAACCCGTCATAAATAGCATTTTGAGTTCTATTATCTCAGAGCATATTAAACAAGCCCTTTTAATTGCTACAATCTTTTGAGAGATTTTAGCTTTGATGAGGCCTCTAAGGTTCAATTTAATTTGATTGATTCCATCGTCTCTGGTTTGTGTCATTATAAAGGTTTTCGGAGCATGTGCAGGTTTAATGAAATTAGCCTTAAGGAGTCTTTGTTAATTCTATTAGCCTTTCTCTGTTTTAAATCACACTTTGCTTTAAAAATAAATTTGAGTTTCTTTTAGAACCGTAGCCGGTTTTTGCATGAATTAAGGAAATATAATGTATATATGTGTGCTATAAAACCATTTATTTTCGAATTCATAAAATGTGTTCAGCGCTAGAAACTCTTAAGTTCTGTTTATTCAAAGTGGCAACCTTTTTTCTAATAAAAGGCATATCCACACCTGAAAACAAGTTTTAACAAGAACCAATATTCGATCAAAAATAATTTAGAGTTTAAAATAAAAATAATCATAATATTTGTCGAGCAATTTTAAAGGGTTCTTCTTTTCCATGCCATTACAGGCGATCATACGCCGTTTTTCAACGATTCCCCAACGTCTAATATGAATGTACGTACTGCGAATATATTGTTTATGTTGTATATATTACTGAGTAATCGTGTTAGAGGGGCGGTGTTGCATCCCTTTTTTTAATATACATGTTTGTTCGTTTTTTAGAAAAAGGTTGATTCCTTCTAGGTAGCATTCGAATGTTATTTTATATGAATGAGATATTGTGAGCAGCGCTTTATCAACACAGAATTAAAGAAAATGTCATCATCATTTTGAGTCAACACAAAGACTTCATAGAGGAGGCAAATCGCAGTTATCAGGTTACTTCTGGATCAGCGATTGTTAGATTAAAATATAAAACTATATTTTACAACGATCGTACGATTCTCCAGAAAGGTCAACCGGTTATCATTTTAACAAGGATTGTTTTACATAATTACTTTCGAAGATTTCAAAGCTTTTAACGACAGAGAAAAATAAAAGTAGAGATCAGGCTTTACAGTAACAAATGTCATCTAACTATATTGTAACTGATTCTTTTTCCTTACACATTACAGAAAGATATACTTGCAAAAGAAGAATTTTATGTTTTTTAGGCTACGCGATTTTTAGGGTTTATCAAAAGAAAAATGTATCTTAATATAATGGTTGCGTTTTCGAACCAGTCAAATATGGCATTTTACAGAAAAAAAAATGCACTTGCGAAACTTTTAACATTTCATATTTGGTTTTTCTTTGTAAATTGTTGGAATTTAGGACTTAGGCGCTTATGCCATTGTCTGCTACATTTTACTCCATCTTAGAACAACCTGGTTATGACCGTTTGTGGTTGTTTGAAGTCCATCGCCCATCGCGTGATGTCTGTTGTAGAGATTTTCCACAATATGGACAGAAACGACTTTCAGATTGGTCTGATTGATTGCCTTGAAAGAACTTTGACTAATTCGAAGGTGGTCACTTTGGGTCTAAAACAATATCACTGGGTAGAATGTTAGAAAAACTTAATTAATTTTGACTGTCTGGATAAAATTTAGACATTGCTCGAAATGTGGTCAGTTTGACTAAAAACAAGGGTTCTACGCCAATTCCTAGAAAAGGGTCAATCTGAATGCCTCTGTCACTGGGGGGGGGGGGCAATTATTTTTACCTAGATATCAAACAAAACTGGTGCCTTGATAAAAATGGATAAGTTTTGAATTCGGTCACCTAGATTCAAGTACTAGATTAATCCTTGTTGACATCAACAGACCTTAAATAAGGCTGAATTATTTCTTTTGAAAGTAAATTCAGATTAGCTACTTAGAATCATTATGATTCTCAAAAGTTGTAGTTCAATAAATTTCGGTCCGAAAAAAATCGCATCACGTATTCTCCTCGACATAAGAATAAAACGAGGCCTAGATCAATACAATTATGCGACTGAATTAAAAGTTTTGTTTCTGCACGGCTAATTTGCAATCTATTTAAAACTGACTGGAAGCCATAAAATATTTATAATAAAATTCTTGTTCAATCAAATACTTGCATATTATAACATATCCTTTTTGTTTGTAATTATTCTCCACAACACATCCATTTGGATGTAGCCTGATAGTGTACTCTGTCAAATTTGATAAAATATATGGCTTTTTTTCATCAGAAAATCTCGGGTTTACTGTCGATTTCTCTCGAATTTTTCTACTTTAATTTAATGTGAAACTCCTCGAAATATGGGTATCAGTGGAAAATAACCCATAAAAGCAATTCCCTAAGGGTATAAACTGACTTCCCGTATCTTATTCCCTATCATGGAATGAAAATGACATTCTCTGTCGAATGAAAATTGTAAGGAAGGTATTTATACAGATGGTTCGACTTAGACCTTGAGCACTTTAGGGAAAGGCGGTTATTATAAAGCATTGCCTGAACGTTTTGGTGTTGTCAACTCCTAAACAATTGTCATATTTATTCTGAAAAAATTCAGATGCAAAGGGAGCGAAAATCGATCGTATGTGCCGTTATGCCATGGTAAACGCGGATTTCGGAAATACTTTTTGAAAGGAGAGACTTCCTGGTCGATATCAGTACCCTTGTCGCCGCGCTGACTAAATGCACCCCACGGGAGAATAATTAGCCATGTGAAAGCAACATCACAGAACATGCTCTTTGCGAAGAGAAAGTGAGAAAAAAAAAATGATATGGGATAACCCGATAGTGTGTACTGTAAGCAGTATTTATAGCATACACCACCATCAAAATGCAATCAGGATACAAGTTTAGGCCTGTTTACACATTCACTATATTCAGCTACGATATCGCTACGGTTCGACACGATTTTTAAAATTGCGGGGTACCCTGGTCATTCGTAGTAGAACCGTGGTGAATCGTGGTGAATCTTGATGAATCGTGGTGATTCGGGAAACTTCACGGTAGCGCTACTGAAGTGTTAAACATTTTAAAACATTCGTGGCGAATCGTGGTTATTGAACGTGCCCTAATTCGTAGCGCAACCATAGCGGAATCGTGCTAATTCGTACTGACACATAACTATATTCGATGCTAGTCGTGAGAGATCGTAGCTTCTTTGAAAACACGAAAAGCACTAATTGTGTACGGTTGTCCTACGAATCATCTACGGTTTGGATACGGAGCTCCACGATTGGCTCTTGTCGCTACCTCCGTGATTCGTACTAGTACCGAGCACCGTGAGCATTCATTGTGCCATCGTGGTTAATCCTCATTAGTCGTGGCGTTGCCGTCATGAATCGCGTTGATTCCTAGCGATACCTTACAAACACCGTACTAATATGGTCGACATTCTTACTGGAAATAGTAGTGACAATATTTCTACTTTTAGCCACGATTAATCTCGTTCTATCCCGATTTTTCTGACCATGAGAAATGTGGGTGAATCGTGGTGAATCGTAGAGAAAATCTTGAATGTGTAAACGGGCCTTAAATAAATGACATATATACGTATTTTCGATTTTTACTAAAGTATTGTATCTTCAGTTTTTCCAACCTGTGTCTAGAAGATTTCGTCGTCATTTACCTTCTCTGACAGTAGCATGACATGGCTTATGATGGAAATTGGAATAGCAGAAGAAATTCAATACAATCGTGCCTCGCTAGCTTAGACGGTAACGCAATGTATTCTCAATCCTATGAGTGTAAGAAATCCAGTGTGCTTAAGTGGGATGTGCAGCCACTAGCTCGGATTAAAAGTTGTGGTTGTACTGGTGTGAGAAACCACTTGAGAATAATTGTTAACCTCATGGTGTGTATGCTATTAACACACACAAAAAGATATAAATGCCAAAAACCTTCAAAGCTTTAAAGATCTAGGTGACAAATATATCCTTACTTATTCAGTGATAAGATAAAACATTCTAATAAGGTCTTCTGTTGTTAGGTCTAATTCTGCAAACGATTTTAAAAGTAAGTGTATGATTAAAATAGTAGATGATAATTCTGAAGCTTGCAAAATATTATGAAAAAAAATTAAATATCAAGAATAGTACCAATGCATTCACTGACAAGGCCGAACACCCAACCATCGAAGGCGGGAAGAAGCAGTCTTTAAGACCCATGGATAAGGCTGAAGTGAGAAATGACAGAAATGATATTGACCAAGAAATATTTGAAAAACCTTTCATTGACAAAGAGTGTTGAAAAGACTCCATGACAATTAATTGTAATTGTTTTATTTTACAGGTGCTTGAAATGTTTCATTGAGAAAATATGATTTTAGTTAAATGGCTTGCTTTCTTGAAAATTTCAAATTCTCCAACTGCAATGCGCCAATAATTAGAATTTTTGATACGAAGGTTTAAGATACCTTGGTCACATTAGATATTTTCTATAAAGCACCGGTTCAGGCTCAAGTCCTTGTTGAATTCAAAGTTTTTGCTAATCTGAAGCTTGCATGTTATTACAAAAAACACGTTAAATATCAAAGATAGTATCAATGCATTCACTGACGAGGCTTGTCTGACTATGATGACCGACAAGAGAGCGGTGTTAGTTTGATAGGCTCCGGAGGTATGAGCATGTAAAATGAGCTGTCACAAAACTTTGCTCTACGATACAGTATTGCAAAATGGTCCTTTAGATAAAAAAAATATACCAAACGAATATTAAACTTCATCATTCTATGATGCATTTGCTTTATTTTTCATATGTTATATACATCTACTTTTCATGCCCAGTATTTATGAATATACGGATAAATTACATAAATTTTCAAATGAGATATATATGGTAAAGCTCTTTTTTTTTCAGATTAGAATTTTTGTTGATTTCGGTTTTTTTTTTTTTTTTTTTTGTTATTTATTGACCGATACCCGTCAACGTAAAAAACTAACAATTCGACCAGAGACACACTGAAAAGGGTACTAAATTGGCGGTACGAAATTCGTTATCTGCAACCTCGTTTCTTCCTGGCTCAACTAAGGTGAGCCTTTGTTATCGGTAATAGTACGATTAATCGTCCTTATTTCTTTAAAATTCTTCTCTGTCTTAGCAAGTTGACATGTGAAGGTTAATCCTGTCGGGTATGTTTATTGGTAATAAATCCAACACAAATGTAAGAAGGCTAAACTCTTTAAACACTTTTATCGAAACATCGCCTGGTATTGCTTTAGAGACTGTAATCAAATACAATTAACAGTTGAAAGGTGACTGTAAACTATATCTTGGCCTTACCTGAACACACCTGCTTTGCATTGAACGACGCGGCGAAGATATTAAACTTCTGTATACAGGTATAAAATTTATAGGTTAAGTATTTTGTCTTAACCCATTCCCACTCAGTGACGCTTTTAGACACCCCCCCCTCTAAAAAAGAGCCTCAGAAAGCTTTGTGGAAAATGAAGAAATTGTTTGTCACAATCAGTTTCTTCATTACCCACAATGTTTACCACCCCTAAGGTAAAAATGGAAAATTTGATACACTTTGAATTTTCGTCCTTTCAATCAGGACCAGTCTAAAGTTTTGTTGTCTGGTAATGGGTTAAATATTTCCCGTTGATGTGATACAAAACAAAAGGTCCACATGTTAGGTTGATAAGAAGAAGAAAGTCGTTATACATAGAGATTTCCTTTTTGAACCCGATCTCCCCCCCCCCTAAAAAAAAAAGTCAATATCTTAAAATTTATAAATGTACAGCTGTTTTTGTACATTAACCCATCACAAGAAGACTAAATATCAAACTGGCCCAATAAAGAATTGATCGATTGAATGGGGCTTAACGCCATTTTTAACAGTATTTCACTCATATCGATGCGGCTTGAGCACCAACTATAGATTCCTGATATTTCTCTCACCAGTACTACCTTAACATCCTTTCCGAGCCTCCATCTGTTTAGCCAACTTAAGTTCACGATTATCCACCCATTGGTGGGATACAAATGTCGGAAAGAATATCCGCCGCGGCCGGAAATCGAACAAGGGCGTAATGACTAGGAGTCCCTCGCGCTATGGCCGCGACCGTTCCAATGTTAAAGAAGTTGCCGAAAACAATGTTAAGTTCCTGGTATTTTTAAAAAATCTCTACTTTTGGAGAAAAGTGAATAAAAAATGTTTGTAACAAGCAATTTCTCCATTCTGTATTGGTTTCCAAAGCTTTTATCTTAAGGGACTTAGCAATTATCGGACAATTGCTATGTCATCAAAACTTTGGAATATTGGAACGTCACAAAGTAACGTCATTTATGCAGTTTTTGGGATAATTAACGTGTCAGAGATTATGTTGATCGATCTGAAAACTTCAAAAAGGAATGGCATAAGAGAAAATCACATTGAGCTTTCTTTATCATATTTCAGGATAGAATATTATTTAGTAAACGGACTCGAGGGCATAGCTATTTTTCTAAATTAAATAACTTGCATTTGTAGTGAAGTTCCTTCGTCATATTTATCTGGCGGACCATCAAGTCGTCACAGTACTTTTCAAAAGCGAAAATGAAAACGAAAAATAAGATGTTTATGTTCAATGCTAATTGTTTGTTTGTTTAAAAACCATATTCGTTCAATACTAATAAAAACTGTCCTTATTTAATAGATATAGAGCCTTTAACAATTGAATCACTCTTAACTTTACCGAGTTTTTTTTTTTTTTTTTTTTTTTTGACTCACTTTGAAGATTTGATTAAACATTTTTTCATGTTTGCTGTAGTTTTTCTTTTTCCAGATAAATAGCCAATCGTTTCAGGCAATTCTAAAACGCCTTCTAATGAAGATCAGTACATCAAGTACTAAAGTCTTCTAATACCCATATAATAACCACTGAATCAATATCTCAAAGAGAATTGTTTAATAAGCCGTGAAATATGGTTTGAAAGGAATCTCATAAAAGAGAGGTATAGAAGAGCGTCACGCTACGTCCTCTTTATAAATAACTAATTATCCTCACCAGTAAGAATTATTCCGCCAAAGAAACATGCTTTGTTATTAATATTTTAGCAGAGAGTTAAACAAGACTTTTTGCACAAATTGCATAGCAAAACCTACATTTTGTGAAACATTTCGAACGTATCATTTTCATCAGTCTTATAATCAATGAGTTTATAAGTCATATTAAACAAACTCAACGCGAGGAAATTTTAGGCAATGTGACGATAAATAGCCTTCGTGAAATCATTTTTTTTTTTTTTTGTCGGAAGCTAAACAAATAGAAAAATACATAAATCTACACATATTATGTTTTTCATGATTCTTTTAAAATCAAAGTATGATCTCTTGACAGCAGTAGCACTGTACCGTGTTTCTTTTGAAGCTTTTCAATTCAAACATATTAGTTCTGGTTCCTCTAATCATCAGACGCCTCGGAGTACAAATCCCATTTAACTTTCAATAAAAGTATAACGGTTATACCAATAAAAGGTACAATTTGCGTGATATCCGATCATAAAGATATTAAGAAGTCTGTGTCACGGAATCGTATTTATCTGACGATGTCATCGTGAAATAGGGAATTTTCATCAAACCAGACAGAAATGACTATATTTTTTTCGAGAACGTAAATACATACTCTCCGCGTCGTTTTGAAATCGGATTTATTATACTTCATGCTAGATTGCCAACATTACCGGAATGTTTTACACCGCCTGTCACATAGTAAAGTATCTTTATAAAGAATCTGATTGTAAATCAAAGAATAAAATAGATGGAGTGATAAGTGAATAAAAAGATAAAAAATATCGACGGGATGTGTTCCAAATATTACAGACATTAATATTATGGTCAAGTTACGAAATAAATATTGTACTCGGTCTCGTCAAACAGTGTAATATATAATTAAATGTCGTAGTCAAACTTCAGTCAATGAAAATGTAAAGTTAAATGGGTGAAATATACTGTAATACGAGAAATTTGTCAAGTTGATATGAAACGATTAACCCATTCCCATTCGACAAAAATTTAGACTGGTACAAATCAAAAGGACTTGCAGATATTTTAAAAGTGATGAGATTTTAGATTTTTCAACTTTCTAGATAGAAAACATTGTGTAAAATGAAGAAATTGCTTGTTACAAGCAATTTCTTCATTTTACACAATGTTTTCCCAATGGGGTTTTCCTGAGGGCGTTCGAAAGCGTCACTGTGTATGAATGAGTTAACACACCTCAGAATTGACGAAAACATTTATTCAGACCGAAAGTGAGCTTTTAATTCCGAAATTGGTCGAAATTTATGTGAACCATTTGGTTAGATGGCTTACACGTGACAGCTAAAGTATATTCAAGCTGCGATTACGACGTTTTGGTCGCCAACCAACCATTTTACTCTTTTGTTACATTCTACTGAACACAAATTTTGCAAAATAACATCTTTTGATATCGAATTAGAACTTTCTGTTCGAGCTCAGTTGGCTTTGTTAGTGATCCTTCAACTCGCCCGTCATTTGTGTGATCACTTTCCAGAGAAGTATTCAATCATTAAGAATTAGTCAATGAGAAATACAGTCGATCTTGCTCAAGCAACCACCTCTATTAAACGACCAGTTTTATTAAGCGACTATAATCGAAACCTCTTTTCAAAATCAAAAGATCTCATAAAAAACTGGTCGTATTTGTTAAATACATATCGTACCTAGATCCCGTGTTGTTGGAACTCATTAGAATCGTCTCAGTGAGACGATTCTAATGAGTTCCAAAAACAGGATTTAGCGAGAATTCTGTGAAAATTTATGTATTATATCGAATCAAACCTTCATATATTTCGCGAAAACGCGTTCTAAGTGACCACTCCCTTGAGCGACCACTTCTTGGTTGTCCCAAGAGTAGTAAGGCCGCCCTCATAGCGCAGTTGGTAGCGCGTCGGACTGTCAGTCTAGAGGTCACGGGTTCGATCCCCGACGGCGGCACTCATCCTTTCCGACTGTTTGTCTCTCACCAATGGGTCGATAATCGTAGACTTATGTGGAATAGCAGCTGGAGGTTAAGAAGGGATGTAATGGTAGTACTGGTGTGAGAAATACCGGGATTCCATTGTTAGGTGTCTAGCCGCCGCGATATAACTGAAAGATTGTTGAAAGCGGCGTAAAACCCCATTCAAACAAACCCATGAGTAGTCGCTTAAAACAAGATTTACTGTATGTTGATCATCTCAGTCACACAGGGTGTAAATGAATCACTCGTTACAAGAACAGGTTTAAGTATTTTAAAAGTGTTGGTCGACTTGAAAATTGATTTAACATTAAATTTTCTTTTTTCACTTGAGTTTCTTTTTAAAGTAAAGCTCGCCTATACAAAGCCCGTATATGACCTCTGAAACAACGTATAAAAAACTCAGCAAAATTCAGCTTGGGGATGAAACATGTACAAGTTAGCGTAACTCAATACTTTTTGATTTCTTGGTTTAGGATCTGAAGATTTTTTAACATTTCTTTCTGTTTGCTACTAATCAAAATAGGGCACTTATAGGTGGAGCCTAACTAATACACCAGGAGCATCATAGATTCAGTAACTACCCACTCGATATCAAATTTAGAAGCTTGGGGTTTCGGAGAAGATTTTGTTTTAAGCGTACTCGGCATTGGCTTAAACGAGTAGCCTTGACGACGTCGAATCTTTTCATTTGAAATAACATAATTCGTTCTTGAAAACGTCTCAAAAATCTTATTTAGCAGAATTTTTCATCTCGACGAAAAGAACGCACCTCTGACTTAAAGTGTTTGAATATTTTTGTCGAATTCCACCTAAAGGAATATCCCTTTTAAGTTTCTTAAATACTGCCCCTTTGGGGAGAAGAGTGTTAAGATCCTTTAACCCTTTCCTGTACAATCACTGGTATTTACGTCCCTGTGATTTTGTACTTCAGAAAACATTGTAGAAAAAGATGAAATTTCTTGTAGCAAGAAATTTCTTCTTTTTCCACAATATTTTCTACCCTACTGAATGATAATTTTTCAAATTAAATCCAATTTAATTTTTCGTTTGCAACACTTTTGAATTTGGACAGGTCTAAATTTAGGCAAACAGGGAAGGGTTAAACGCGCACGACGTGACACCGATATACGACGCCCGACGTCAGATTCGGCGTCTACTGTCTCAATAATTCTGATGACATCAAATATTTGCGGACGGACTCGAAACGACTTACGTCCGATTACGCTTACAGGCAACCTCGTTTAACTTTTTCCTGTTTTGCAAAATTTTAGACCTCTCCAAATTCAAAGGTTTTGCAGACATAAATTGAAAACGAATTTAATTTGAAAAATAACAATTTAGTAGGGTAGAAAATATTGTGGGAAAAAAGAAATTGCTTGTGGTATAGAGGTGTGTTTTGATCAAGGAAGTTCTCTAGTCGAGTGATCCCCTTTATGCAGAGACACTTTCCTGGTTTTACATTTCAGCCTTCAGGCAGCTATAACACCAATCCGATTGAGCATACCTGGGACGAGATAGGCCGATGTGTCCGTCAGCAAGACATTCCACCGTAGACGTTACGGGATATTTAACCTACCCTTGTAATGGAGACGTCTTCCTCATGCAGCCAGACATGAGCATAAAAAGACATGCAGTGTAGTTAATATCAAAATTATTCCTCATGAGAATCGGACTGTCAAGTTTCCATTTTCAGCCTGACATTGCGTAAGCAATCTGGGGCTCAAGTTACCATGCTATAAATTCAAACCTATGCAGAGTTCAATGTGAAAACATAATGTAAAAACATCTACTGCAATCAATGTGATCTTCTGTCGCTTGAAAAGTAGATCGGATCGGACTATGAATCAATACGCCCAATTGAGACGAGAAGGATGTAGGCGAGATATGACTCATTGAAAGTTGTCGGTTTGATGTACAGTACTTTCCTGCGAGTGTTTGGCAAAATTATCAAAACTTGACGAGTGAATGGAAAGAAAGAAAGGAGATATATAAAATATTGTAAATTATTAAACATATATAATCATATCATATTGCTAAGAAAAATAAGGTGTTTGTTTCATACCAAAATAATATTACTTATTCTAGAGTAACAATGTTAAAACGGTCTGGTTAGACGAAGTTGATGTATAAAGCTGATAAGCGAAGCTGTTGGTTTTATGCACGATTGGAAAGATTTGTTTAATAAATTAATTGGTCATTCATAGGATCATATTCGCACTGCCAGAAAACAGTTTGGTCGTGCTCGGACTTTGTGTCTATATATTTTTACCACCGAATTCTACCCAAAGGATGCAACGTCTACATACCGTTTTTGAGAGGTGTACATAATCATGTTAACCTGGTAAACGACCATCCGCCATCTCTCGCTCTCTTTATCTGGAGATTATAAAGCGCATATTTACATAACGAAATTGGTCTGTGTGGTAGAATACTCACATCGCACGAAAGAGCCTCCTAGTTCGAACCTGGCTACACGCTCCATTCCCCCATCTCTCTCACTCTCTATCTCTCTCGCTAGCTCCACTGGCTGAAAGCCAACGAGCTTTTGTCATGATGTGTTGTCCGTTGTCCGTCCGTCCGTCAACTTTTACTTTAAAAATCTTCTTTTCAGAAAGTACTGAGCATAATTCAACCAAACTCAACCAAATTTCACAGGAAGGATCCTTTGGTGGCCTTTATCAGATTCCTTCAAGGCATTTTGATCGGGTGAAAGATATGTAACGATATATACTTGTAAATATATCGTTACAATACCTCAACGGGATGATATTATCGCGGGCAGGTTGTGTCCCCTAGCGCACATATTGGCAGATCTACGCATAATCGACAGCAGATTTGGGTAGAAAGTGGCACCTCCGATAATCCGACCATCAAACTTTTTCTGCCCAGATTATATATCTCCTCTATACATATCTCAGGCTTTCAGCGCTTTCAGTGCTTTGATTGAAATATTATTCCTCGTGTTTGTCGGATGCAGCTGAACGCAAAGCTCGATGGGTCTATTCTAATTCCTACAAGTACACTACAAGATTTGAAAAAGTTTTTTTTCCGTTTGACATTGTACACCATGAGATTGTTTATATGTATAACGTTAAATTCCATATAAAGCACACTTTCAATTGATATGTCACAACAAAGCGACGTTTACGTTGCAAGCTATTTGAAATAAGATTTAATGGGACAACCAATGACAGAATTTGCTTTATTTATCGTATAGTGTCGTTGAGCAGGAATTTTATAATAGATATTTATCGTATAGTGGCATTGAGCAGGAATTTTACAATAAATTTTTATCGCAATGTTTTTAACAGAGAATATCGTAATTTGTAAGGCTCTTTTGTTAAATGTTATATTACATTGTGATATCTTCATTTTGCGTTTGTCTAGTGTTTGAAAGAGATTTTAATTATTCATATCATTTGAATGCAAGTCTGTTGCAGTTTTCTATCAGCCATTGACAATATCAATAATTTCAACAGAAATAGCTTGTAAACCGTTTGTGGAGATCCGTTCATAAAAAGAAATTCCGACGCAAGTTATGTTTGATTCTTCTCATATAGAAAAGGCCTTCTTACCGCCTTGCAAAAAAAGGTGTCTTTGTTGACCAAGGCAATGGGTCAGCGCGCAACAATTGTAACTGCCCATATGTTTATTGGCAGTTACAACTGTTTCGCGCTTGACCATCGCAGTAGACTATTTACACGGTACTACGTACTGGTTTAGGTGATTAGTCATTATAACTTTAATTGAAGTACATGTAGAAAGAACATTCTACTAGTGTAATCGGAGAGTAAGATTAGCTAGACAGATACCTATTATTTCATTCCTCATAAATATTATTATTTGTTTACCACGAGACACCGATTAGATTTAATCTATATAGGAAATAAAGCCTGGCATTCTAAGTTATAAGGTTTCTTGTCGGGATATATGACGATTTATTCCGGCTGGAGAAAACGATCCCAACCCTCGTATGCGGCTCGGATGACATCATTTGCTCAAGCCAGGAATAGATCGTCATATAACCATGGAAGAAATCGTATAATGAATTTCTTATTCTGCAAAGTTGGAAACTATTTTTTCATTGCGTTACCCATATAGGGCTTCCAAGGATATCAATTTAAACGAAAATACTCATTCAACTTAAGGCTCCTTTTTAACGTTTTTGTCGCGATGTATTCTACGAAACAGGTTGACAGTTCCGGAATGGTGAAAGCGTGCACTGCATGAAAGCTAATCATTTTTATTTTTGCTGAAAAGTTTAGTGTACTTCAGGAATTATTTGAATTATATCGACTAAAGCATATCGATGGTTCAGCGCGAAACAGTTGTAACTGCAAATAAACATATATGCAGTTACAGCTGCTCCGCACTGAACCATTGATATGTGTATTTTCGAGATTAATAGAGCTGTGGAGTCACATGTGAGATCATCACTCCCCGAAGTTCACTTACGCTAGTGAGTCGTCTAGATTCAAATCCTAGCAGAGTGTGTCTTACAAGCTTTATTTACATTCTAAAGAAACTTTGAACTTAAAAATACATCATGGAAACGGCAAATAAGACAATTGTCCGTAAAAGAGAAAGATAACGTATTCCGGCCCCGATCGTTCGTTCAATTATCTGTCTTCACGTTACGGAAAATATTTTTACTTCTTTTTCTTTCTTTTTTTTTAAAGTTACGAACTGTTATTTCCATTATAAAACCAGGTAAACCTTCTTCTTTCAAATGTCGGAATTCATTTAAGACAGAGTTTTGGAAATTTAGAGCCTAATCTTTTTCGTCCATAATCTGTAGGCTTAATGTAACCTCTAGAAATAAGTGCAAACGCAGAAATCTATTCTTATTAGAACATTTCTTGTTAGATTATTTTGATTTCGCCTAACTTTGCTAAGAGGTGTGTTTATGTTTTGAATGTGTGTTTGTTTGAATGCATGTGACCCTTTTATCAGGCTCATTAAAATCAGAAATTACTTAAGTAAATCTTATGTTGTTGACATAATTGACACACATCTGTAAATTACAAATTTTAAGTCACATTGAAATGCTTTTATTTCTTAAAGGTATTTGGTTTACATGTAATTTATTACTACCTCCACGAACAAATATTTGATCACGCAGCAACTTTGAATGCTTCCGCACAAATAGTTTCACACTCAAAAAAAAAGTATCAAAAATTGTTAAGTTTTTTCTATTCGCAAGATGTTATAGAATTTTACGAAATTTAGAGAATATTTTTAGTTTTCGTGGAGGTATGAACCGAAAAACCTAATCACACAAGTGTGAATAGTTTTCTCCTTGAAACAAAACATGCTCTCTTCGTCTCTTAAATGATTCTTTAGAATTTGTTAATCATTCTTGACAACTTTGAAGTTATATATTCCTTTCTCCCCGATGTATATATATATTTGTTGTGCTTTTTTTTCTTTTATTTATTTTTTTCAAAGCGAAGTATTGATGATTTATATAGTTTTGAATGAAGTTTTTCATTTATTCTAGGCACAGAGGATGCAAAACAACAGATTATGGTTTATTTCAATACTTACACTAAAATTCCTTTTATGCAACAGATATTCCAAATAATCTCTTTGTCTTTTAAAACAAAGTCCCTGTTGATTCGTTTACACTAATTCATTTGAGTTCGATCTCGAAAAAAAAACAACTTTATACTTATTGAGCCGCTCTCGAAAACTCGAATACCAGATATTTTCCCTTCCCTGAACGAGAAGCAGTGGCTTAAAATGATTGTTACACAACTTTATAGCTGTGAAGACTGGGGTTAGGGTTAGACAGTTCAGTGTCTTGCCCATTAACACACCCTCGATCCCGTGACCTTCAGATCACGTGTCAAACAATTCTAGATTGAAGGAGACAAGCAGGAGATGTAGACTAATATCGGATTGCACTTATGTGTCTATACTTCCTCGAAAAACAAAAATATTCCGGGTTAGGCATGACATGGGTTAATATTTTTTTTTCTTCATTTTCCGAATGATTCGCTAACATTGAAATGAGCCGAAATTTCACTTTTATTGACAATTGTAGAATTCCTTTTTTTCTCAAAATTTTGCTAGCACTCTTCCGTTTTATCAAAGTTTTTTTTATTAAGGCACCAACCCATTACATTTTCATCCTTTAGAAGAAAATGACGCAAGAAGGGTGAGGCTGGATCTCGGGGATCTACTTAGAGCAATTTGAACCGAATTCCTTGCCAAGGTGTGCCCAAATAGTTTAAGTATTAAGATTTCATCAGCGGCCACTAGGGCACCTAAATATAGGCACCGTGCTTTTCTCTAAGTAAGACTACCACAACACCTTCTCCAAGACCCCCCACTGCTCAGCCAAATTAGGCGATCTTCGATCGTTGAAATACAAATGACTATTTCCAATGCAATATGCACAACCTATCACGATATGACTGAAAAATTGTTAAGAGCGGAGTCAAATCCTAATCAAACAAACGAATTAATGTCATTGAATCCAGTCTTTCGAATCATGTATTTCAAATAGACAGTAACTTACTTTATAAAGAGCGTAACTGAATAGATCAAACGTTTACATATCGTCCTTGGGTGTACTAAATGTTGTAACTATAGATTAATTCAAGCTGTAGTTACGACAATTTGCACGCCCAACGACAATATATTATACAGAGAAGCATTGTCGACTCTTAAACTTAATAGATTTAAACTCAGCGTCTTTGAGAATCGGGACGTGTGTTACCCTTATTTATTCTTTAACCTATTGCCACACGGTGACGCTTTCTGACACTCTAAAGAAATGCATTATATTAGAAAAAAATATGAAAAAGAAAAGGAGAAATTGCTTGAAAGAAGCAATTTCTCCTTTTCTCATAATTTTTTCTACACATTTGCATTTGTTTCCAAATTTTAACACGATTTGAAATGTCGACTGCAATTTTTTTTAATTTGGATCTGTCTAAAATTTTGTTGTGTGGTCATGGGTTAAAGCTGAATCAAAAAGACGATCGACCAATCAAATTCATTCCGACAGTAAATGATACTTGAACGCCAACATGTATATTGAACAATTTTGTAGGATTGGCGACTTAAACGCCAAAAACCACGAAATATTTTATATGTTCATGTAGTTACGACATTCGGGTCACCAACCAAACCTTTACCATTTTGTTACATGATTCTAACAATGAAATTAACATAATAACGCCACTTAACCCATTACCAGACGACAAAATTTTAGACTTGTCCAAGTTGAAAGGAGTTGCAGACAACAATTTAAAGTTATGAAAATTAACATTTATTCAAATTATTTGGTAGAAAACATTGTGTAAAATAGAGAAATTGCTTGTAACAAGCAATTTCTTCATTTTACACAATGTTTTCCCAATTGTTTTTATTGAGGGGCGTCCAAAAGCGTCACTGTGTGGGAATGGGTTTTAGGGGTAGGGTAAAGTGATCCATTCATTATCACCGAATGTCGATTTTTCGCCACAATATCTATTTCCCGTACATCCAACAGGCATTAGTAGTAATTTAATCGCTGAACCACAGCCAACAAATGATTACAGACATAATTGAATGGCTAAATCGGTATCTGCTAAAAAGAGTAGAACTGTCTTTCGAATCGTCGGGTTCAGTGCTTTGTAAAGAAACCTCGGATGAACACTGAGATTGAATAATTTGTCAATAGAAAAGAGAACTTGACAGTTTGTGATTTACTCACAGTTGTCGAAAAAAGTTATTCCCCAAACCTGGAAATTGTTGTTGTTCTATTTAAATGTAGACTATAGATTTGATTTGTTGGTTTGTGCAATGTGTTCTACTTTCAAAAATTGTTTTCCAAACAGTGTCAGGACATGAAAGTAATTCGGGAACAATAGATTCGTTCTTTTTACAATTTTGCTTTTACATCTCACTCAGAATTGACTTTATTTTCAAGTGTGGATTAACTAGGTTGACCAAAAGTTTATTAATGTATATCTATTTTCAGTTTTTTCTAAAATTGTTTTCAATTCACAAACAATTCATAGAAAAAATATTTTTATTGCCAATTAAATATTTTCACTGCTTTACTATTTTTTCGTGTTATATATAGTTTGACTATAAATTTCTGAGAGAAACTCTTGCTTTTTTTCTAATGCAAAAACTAATTACGCATTACCACACAATGAAATTTTAGAATAGTCCAAATTTTAAAAAAGCTGCAGACGAAAATTCGAATCTATATTATTGGAATAAATAAAATCTTTGCCTTATAGGGTAGAAAACATTGTGGACAATAACGAAATTGATTGTAACAAGCAATTTCTTCATTGTTCACAATGTTTTCAAAAGCGTTTTTTCTCGGGGTGTCAACCATCGTTATTTTGTACAAACGGGATAAATGTGTATCTCCAGAATGCAGAAACACCCAAATAAAACGTTACATGTTCACAGCCATTTAACCGGAAAACCTCGAAGCCTTTGTAGAATCCAGCATTTTTTACTTTTAAATTGAACGACTTCTAGCGACGTTTTTTGACAGGTCTTGAAGTTGGTATCCCTAATTGCACTTTCGATTTAAAATTCACTTCCCGTTAGAAGTAAAGAAAAGACCAATCGTTCGTTATTACGCTGCATCAGCAGGAATTTTTAGGAGGCTTTTAACAACAAATAAACTTTTTTTTAAATTTTGATATTAACAAAAAAATAAAAAATAAATAAAAAAAGAATAAAAAAAAGAAAATTAAATAGATTTACGGTAGAATGCCCGTAATGCGCCACTTTGAAACATCGGAGACTTTCGGATAAATTCGTAACTTTTGATTTGCTAGTGGAAGATAGTACAGTGACGTAGTAAATACGTTATTTAAGTAATCATAGTGATACGACTTCACCCGAGGAGTCCCGAAGTCTAGCCGATTCCAAATAAACGCATTACGGGTATTCTTTCATAACGAGAGACATGCAAACACCAATTTATAATTCTTGATCGGATCTTGGCAAGTTCACAATGTATTGGAATGACAGCAAACTTGAGAAGACATTTCCAAAAATTGTAAATTTCATCACCTGACATGTAGCTGTGACTCTGTGCTTGAAAGAATCAAAGCATACCGTTTGAATGATACTAGCCTTGTATCTAGCGAGGGCAACGACTGACAAATATCTTGCCATTCCCCTGAACTATGCATAAATTTTCAGTTAGATTTTAACGTTTTTTTTTTGTCCTTTTCTTTTAGAAATTTATAGCCAGTCACATGTAACTAAAAAATGAAAGCACATGAACACACCCCGGTGACGGTGGGGCTCGAACCTGTGATCCTCAGATCACGAGTCAAGCACCTATACCCTCAGAAATTTGAAGGTCGGGGCTTGAATACTCGCTTTATTTCGAAATGTAAAGTTTTTCTGATAAAACTACGAGCTGCTGTCTGGTATCAAATGCGAATCAATGAATCAATTAATTTAAATATGCCGTTGGTTGTGACATCGCATAGGGACCTTAAAATGGCTCCAAATGTATTATTGCATTGCACACTTGTTGACTTTAGATGGAAAAAAGTCCATAGAACGTATATGGCAAACGGAAATATGTATTAATCAGTGTCGTAAAGTCAGAAATATTTCAACGACTCTGCCTTGTTACTTATTTTCGTCACTGTTAAAGTTCTAAACCATCTTCAACAGCTAGCATACTGTTAGTTATTTTCACCTTTCAAATATATACATAAGCTAAAGAAAGTGACGTAAAAATATTTTCATCTGAGTAACTTTTAAGAGGTTTAATACAATTTAAAGATTATTTTCTAAACAAATATCGAGATATTGAAAAGCTTTAAGGAATAAATAAAACAAAAATGTAGTTTACAATGACTCAGAATGGATTTAAACTATATACTTCCACATTAGATTCTTCAAGATTTTTGTGTCAAGCATTAAAACAATAAGATTCCGTGGAGATTTCAAGCCTATTTAAAACAAGACACATCTTCTTCCAAACTACAAAAGGACGCGATAAAAACCAGGAAATAACAGATAGACTTGTATAAGGCGACCACTCAAAGGAATACCAAAAATGTGGTCGTTCAAGATGGTCGCTTAATACACTTTTTTCTGAGATATATGAGAGATCAGTTCGAGTACATATATAAAATATTGCAGCATTCTCTGTGAATCTTACTTTGATGGAATTCTGAGTGAGAAGATTCTAGTGAGTTCCAAGGATACCGAATTTGGGTTTGATCATTTGTATTTGCACAAAAACGTCAAAATATGAAAAACCATTATTTTTGGAAAGGGGATTCATGATAGAGGTTGCTTAATGATACTAGTCGCTTCAAAGGGGTGGTCGCTTGAGCAAAATTAACTGCATATTTAAACATTGCTGCAAAATTACAAAATATCGTCATGAAGCAAATATGATGTAAGTTTGCAAAAATCCATTTCGTCACTGTCGTCATTTTTAGCTAGCTAAGCGTCAGCTTTGAAATCTTAAGTTAACAGACAAAATTTTGAGGTCTTCTCAAACTGCCACAGGAGGCTTAACTACTACATTCATTGAATACTTACGCCATAAAAAGTAGTTCTTATGGATCTTTTCAGAGTGTTCATTTAGCGCACTGCTTTGTTTGGCCATATGAGTTAACACTATTCAGATTGTAGAGGACTCCCTCAAAAGCAGGCTATTTAACCCACTCCCACTCAATTCCGCTTTTTAAGCTTTTCAAGAAAAGGCTTTGGAAAACATTGTGGACAATGAAGAAATTGCTTGTAACAAGCAATTTCTTCAATGTTCACAATGTTTTCTACCCTACAAGGCAAGGACTTTCCACCAAGTTGAATTTATTTATCATGACTACCTTTGAAAAAGGAGATAATTTAACACAATTATACTTTGCTAGCTTTCAGTACTTTCAATACTTTGATCGATTAAGTAATCATCAGTAGAAATTTTTGCTCCGGGTAGTAGTCAACACAATTTACCACTCAGGTAAAAAACCTTCAGTGAAACTAGATATCAAAATAGCTCATGGGTTCAACTTTGTCCTGAGAGATTGATGCATAGGGTTTCTTAAATTTAATCTTGCTTTTTCTGTCTTTCATTCAATGGGATGCGTGTGGCTCTGAATCCATTAATTATGCCTCTTGGCGTGTGCTCTATTTTAAAGCGTTTTTAGGGCCACGTTATTTTGATTGACATATAATTTCTAGGATTTTTGTCATTACTTTGGCTTACTTTTCGTTACAACGTGGAAAATGACAATAAATCGACATTGATCGCCAGTACTTTCTTTAACGGATTTTCATATAGGATGCGTGTGGCTCGGAATCCATTAATTATACCTCTTGGCGTGTGCTTTATTTCAAGGCGTTTTTAGGGCCACGTTATTTTGATTGACATATAATTTCTAGGATTTTTGCCATTACTTTGGCTTACTTTTCGTTACAATGTGCGAAATGACTCTTAACACATGTCTAAAAGTTACAGAACATAACCTTAAGTATTAGGGATTATACAGTTGCACGTAAAATTTTAACAAAGAATTAATAAGTCGACAAAGGGCCAAATTCCAATGAAATGAATGTTAGTATGCTATGAGAGTCAAAGGATGGTTGCAAAGTTTCAGAGCAATAGTATTGGCTGATACAGAGATATAAGACTTGCATGTAAAACTTTAAACGAATGTCTAAGTAAAAAAATTCGATCTTAATTCCACTAAATTGGATGTTAGAGTACTGAAACTTTTCCTAGGGGATATTGAGATGGTAACAAAAGCATGTGCACAGTTTCAGAGCAATACCACCAGTAGGTACAAAGATACGACAGCACTTGGACAACTGCATGTAAAACTGCAAACAAGAATTCATAAGCAAAAAAGAAAAAAAAGCCAGAACTCGACAAAATGTGTGGTAGAGAAACGAATTTTTGCCTCGGAGATGACATGGCGGTAGGAAGAGCATGTGCAAAGTTTCAGAACAATAGTACTAGTAGAAACAGTTATTTGAGCGTAAAATTTTAACCAAATGTTTAAGTCGAAAAACGGGGGGGGGTCATAATTCCACCAAAATGAATTTCACAGTAATGCATCTTTACCTAGGGGATAAGATGATGGTCACAAAGGTATGTGCAAAGTGTCAGACCAATAGCAGTAGCAGAAACAGAGATAAATTTAGACAGTTGCAGACGCCTCCAATGTCGGCGTCCGAGTGACTGGAATAAGCCCCTCCCCCCTCTTCGAATAGTCATGTAAAAAATGAATGGCGATGTTCGGATGTCTGTCTTCGCGATAAATTTGTTACTATAAAAGCTATTTGATATGTATGCTGAAAGCACCTCACCTCCATACTACCTTTAAATCTCCAAATTTTACGCCACATGTTATTTATAACATGTTTGAATGTAAAAAAAATGAATGAAAATATAGTTGTCCAATAAATATTAAACAGAATGGGTTTGACGACTACTATAGACTACTTAACCACTGTCATGCTGAGCCCGGAAACACTACTGTTTAGGACAGGGAATATAGATAAAGATCAGATTGCACATAAGTGCACTCTGGTCTTAGACTGTCGCCGTCATAGCGCAGTCGGTAGCGCATCAAACTCCCAATCTTCAATTATGGGATGTCCTGGGTTCGGTCCCCGGCGGCGACACATATTCTTTCCGACACTTGTCTCTCACCAATGGGTGGATAATCGTGAGCCTAAGTAGCAGATGGAGGCTAGGAAAGGATGTAGTGGTAGTACTGTTGTGGGAAATACAAGGAATCGATTATTAGGCACTCCAGCCGCCGCGATATGACTGAAATACTGTTAAAAGTGGAGTTAAACCCCATTTTATCAATCAATTAATAATATGATCTTAGTCTACATCACCTGCTTGTCCCTTTCAAGCAATAAAAGCCTATGAAATAAGTTGAAAAGAAATACTGACCTGAAACTAGTGCTTCTGTACATATCAGTGTTTTGATTTTATTGCAATTCTAATCAGCATTTTATTAAGCATCGCAAAGCTTAGAATATATTTTGGTAATTAATGAAATAGAAAAGGTATTTTGTCTCCAATTTTCAGCGAATCACATAATTCAATTGTCTGTGTGTCGTCGAAATAAATCTCCGAAAATAAAAATACTTGATTTGAAACAGAACTGGCTAATACGATTACAAAAGTTTTCATTGGCGTTATACGCTTTAAAAATATTTATATAATGACTTTAAGCAGGTTGAATTGAACAGCAATGTATTCAATTATGTAAACTCCTCAAGTCTAAGGCAGCTGATTAAGATAAACAATATAATAACAATCATAGGATTAATGGATTTCCGAGCGTATTATATATTTTGCTGTAACCACCAGTGGTGAGAAACTCTTTATGTCCCATAATCAGAATTCGCTTTTTTCAAACTGGTTTAACCCTTTCCTGTACTAGCTCGGAATTCGACGTCTCTGTGATTTTATATTTGATAAAACATCGTTACAAGCAATTTCTCCTTTTCCCACAATATCTTCTACCACATAGGATGGTTAAATTTCAAATTGCATCCATTTTTTATTGTCGTCTGCATCCTCTACAATATGGACTAGTCTAAAATTTCAAAAAAAAAAAAAAAAAAAAACAGAAAAGGGTAAAAGTTATAGATAAGAACCAATCGAACATCTTAACTAAAATTTACTCTTGACAACATATTCCAGATAGAAATGAAAATAAACAGACGCATTTTTAGCCCTATAACCAGATGGCGAAATTTTAAACTGGTTCAAATTGAGAGGCGATGCAGACAGCAATTCAAAGTTTATGGGATTTCAGACTTTAACAACTTTCTCGATAGAAAACATTGTGGGAAATGAAGAATGTGCTTCTAACAAGCATTTTCTTCCTTATCCACAATGCTTTCCACAGTTTTACCTGAGGGGCATCACAAAGCGTAATTGTGTGGAAATACGTTAAACTAGATGTATATATATATATTCCCATATTGATAATTTTTTGCTATTACAATGCATGTGTGTACCTCGTGTTTACAGAAATCAAACATCACCACCATAACTAAAGACAACTGCTGTGTTTCTTTGCGATTGTTACATGGATGTATGCTCTCCATCAAAAAATATTCTTTTTTTCAACTGAAATGCAAAATATAAACTTATAAATACATCGTATATTAGTGAATAAAGCATATCAAAATGTATCGACAGTTTCAACGAGTAAACCTTAATTCGTACACGAAATATCCAACAGTACTGTATTCAATACCTATCACCGTACGTACAATGACCACCGGGAGTAGAGTACCATCCAAACGAAAAAGGTAAGTGAGAGGGTCGTGGTGAGTGTCAATACACTCTTTGGTATAATAAATGTCTCATTATGAAATGTCGACTTAGGGGCCGGAAACTATATAATGATATAATAAGTACATATTTTTTATTTAAATGTGTCGTAAAATGAAAATATGATTAAAATAACAACATGATAATATGATGAAAGTTGACAGGAAATACGAGAGATGGTCCCTTTATGAGCTATCACCTCTTGTTTGCAGTTTGTGATGGCGTTATGGGGAGAAATAATACGCTTTAACCGTCAATGGTTTCATCAAACAAATGATCCGCAACAAAGTTATACAATATCAGGGCTTTTTTTCCTTCTTTAAATGAGGCCGATCTTCGGTGTCTTCCAAATCGCAAAAAGCCTCTTTTTTTCAACTGTGGATAGAAAATCCCCCCCCCCCCCAATTCGGAGACAATTTTTCACTTTTGATATTCATGAGTCAATTACACATCCAAGAAGTGAAAGCGAAAGTTGTTTGTAAACGTCATCAGTTCTAATCCAATAAAATACGAGAAGTCACGCTATTTTGACTGGGTTGGTATCCGGTCGTTTTACAATTACAAGCCTTTTGTGTAAAAAGACGGGTTACCAGGTGTTGTTTCCCTACTCGAGTAAAGCCGGGAAAAAATGGTCCAACACGTTTCGTTCAAAATAGAATAAAACGAACTTTATTACTGACTGTCATATGAATTTTTTTTTCGGATTTGTTGTGCCAACCTAGTCTGAAATAGATTTTAAATAACATTGTTATTTGTAGTATTAATTGCGATTATGCTGAACGCAAAAACAGTCAAAACGTACTCGGCGCATTAAACAGAACATATTCCTAACAGATTTTTCGTATACGTCTTTTAACAACCCAATGCATCTAACCAACGTTGCAATACAAATGCGAGAAAATAATCCACAGACGATCAGGTCATCCTGTCTAAAAATGGTAAATACTATCGAAAATCACTAAAAAGAGTTGCCGATAAGACCCAGAGAAGTCTATTTACTGTCGGAATGGCGAAAAGTTATAATGTATCAACTGAGAAAAGCGACTCCGAACTGTCTGTCACCGAACTGGTCATTAATGACATAATTGTCGAATACGACCAGCCCCGGTCTAGCGGCCATTTTGTAGTTGATGAACTTAATCCGCCAACAGAGAAATGTCAAGATGACAAAATTACTCAATCTGCGCCATCGCCAACAGTAGTATCACTCCCTAGTCAATCTACTTCGGTCTTGGAGCAGCCAACTCCAGCACAACCTCTCGATTCATATGACGGTAGAAAAGCCCTTGTAATGAAGTATCCATGGGTGTACCACAGTCCAGTTAAAAAGGAATACCTATTTGAATATTGTGAAATTTTTGGACACGGTCTTTCAAGCGAGTCTACATTTGTGTCGACAGGGAGTATTTTGCGAACACATCCTTCGACGCGCTTAGACACTTACGAAAAAAGTGCGAGATATATTGAGTCCCTCTAGAGATATGAAATGTGCACATCAACTGATGGCATAAATCAGGTAAAAAAGTCTTTGATGAGAGCGGCAGCAATGCATAACACAGAGAGCCACGAAGAGATTATTAGAAAAAACAGAAACTATATTACAAAACTGCTCAAAATTACATTATTTCTAGTTACGAAAAAATGGGGCCATGCAGATAACTTACGTGGGGTGGTTGGCCTTGTGTCAGATCTTGGGGACAACGAAGTCAAGGAATTGATGGAGGACGGGATTCATTATACTTCCTCTACAGTATCATCAGAAATAGTTCAGATTATGAGTGTCTTCTATGATGGTAAATGCAAAAAAATATCTCAACTAGAGATTTAATCATAACCCTTTCCTGTTTTTCAAAATTTTAGACCTTTCCAAATTCAAAGGTTTTCAAAATTTGCAGACGAAAGAAATTAATTTGGACTCAATTTGAAAAATAACCATTGGGTATAGCTACTAGGGTAGAAAACATTGTGGAAAAAGCAGAAATATTTTCTCAATTATAAAATCAAAACCAGGAATTGGACAGGAAATGGCTAATAAACAGGGGAAAAAACTCTAGCTCAAATCTTACCCTGCACCTGCAATGAATTTAAAGATGGTGACATTGACAGATTCACTCCAATACAAATTTGATTGTTTTATTGAATGTTTTTTTTTCTAGTATATTTGTTCCATCATAAAGAAAAAAATGTTTTTAGTTATTCACAGACAGGGTCTAGACTACCTGGCTGTTCATCATGATACTTCTGCTACATACTCAGTGTAAATTCATTTTTCTTTTCAAGGTTTACAGAGAAGAATTAGGAACTTGTCACCTCATTCACTATACATTAACTGCAGAAACCACAGACTAGCACTGTGTTTGTGCACCTGGTGAAGAACAGTGATCACCTGGCAGATGTGGAGGGATTACTCGTATCAATTACGAAGCTGTTTCACTTTGCAGGAGCCTCAGCCACTAATTAAAGTTTTGAGTTGTGATTGTTTTTCAGTTTCAGTTTTTCATGATCTAGTTTAAAAGAATAATATAGAAAGACTTAAGAATTACTATAGGCCTGTTAACATTGAATTAAATTTGAACATATTTCTTAACCCTTTCTGTACAGTCACAGAATTTTACTTCCCTGTGATTTTATACTTGTCTAGATAAATGATTGTTGATAAAGCAGAATTTGAAAGTTATGTGTAAGAAGCACTTTCTCCTTTTCCAACAGCCCTTTATACCACATTAGATGTGTCTTTTTCAATTTACACCCACTTGAATTTTTTGTCTTCTATTCTATTTCAAATCATTTATATATTCCGTCATTTTTTTCATTACTACAGCAAGAGTGACATGTTGACAGAGGCCATACGAAAAAGAACCTTGCTGGAAAGACGAGCCAGATGTGATGACCTACTAGTAACACGAACTATTGTGTGTTGTACTTAAGTTATTTGAGACATACCTTCTTTTCATTTTGTACTCAATTAATTTTCCTAAGTTCTCTGAATGGACGAAATTCAAAATACTTTCTGTGTACTGTAGTATTTATTGCTTTCAAACAAACAAACAAAAAATCATCTGTATGTATACGTGTGTGTCTTGTAAATCTATTTTTTCCTCTTAAGTTATCATGTTAGGTAAGCAATGCCGTTGTAATCCGATTGGTTCAATTTCACAGTAAAATAAATATTCATGGTGAAATTTCCAGATTGTTTCATTAATTATTAATTTACGCAGATTCTATACTTATTATAAATGATGCTCAATGTTTTCAGATTATCTATAGACTGTTGTTATTTCTTTGACATATGATTTGATCAAAGAAGTGGAAGATGCCTTCACTGAACAATGAAGCATCCTGGAAGCATTTGGTGTACTTGATCCTTGTACCTTATCAGATACAGTTGCTGAGATTGATAAATATGGAATATGGAACGGTATACTACTCAAAGATTCATTATCATATGAATGAAAATTAGAAATAGAACTTCATGATATTTATCATTTTGATTGATCATATTTACAAACTTAAAATGAGATTTGGTTGTATTAAATAGACAGTTGAGCAGCAGAAGTCCTCAATGAGCTTAAAACAGACCAGGGCCTTAAAGCGTGTTTTAGCAGAGTGAAAGATCTTTATGAACTTGCCCTTTTAATTCCCCATAGCACGGCTGTAGTTGAACGGTCGTTCAGCTTAATGAATGACATTTGTACCTTCCTAAGATCATCACTGAAGACAAAAAACTTAGACGCTCTGATGCGTCTTAACTGTGTAGACCCTTAGGAGGTGGTTTTGTCAAGCTAGTGGACAAGTTTAGGGAATACAAAGACAGATGCGACTTTAAGGAAAGATGATCATGTTGACTTGTCAAATGACTATTGGCATAAAAGTGTTTAATCTCATTCCAACACATTAAGGCTTTATGACACCCCTCAAGAATAAAAATTGGGAAAACATTGTGGAAAAAGAGGAATTTGCTTGTACAAGCAATTTCTTCATTTTTAAAAATGTTTCCTACCCAGCAAATTCGAAAAAATCTTAAAGTCGTCTGCCATTTCTTTGAATTTGGACTAGTCGAAAATTTTGCCGTCTGATATTGGATTGAATTAGTGAATACCATAGTGTTGTGTGCTCACATGATAATAATAAATTGCTTAAGGTTTGACTTCTATTTTGTTAGTTTTAACCTTTTCCCAATTTGACCAAAGTTCACGCGAAATTTCCCAAAATGAAAGGCTAGGGTGTCTTCCCAAATTGTGGAGAAAAAGCCCTGTATTTTTTGTACGGATTTGTACGGATCCAGAAAAACGTTTTGTACTGTCTCTTGAAAACCGGTGTACCGACGCTTGACAGATATAAACTTTTAATTTTGTATAGTGCCTTGATTTGATCCGCGTTTCGTAGCAATAAAGACGATGAATGTAGTATTTTTTATCTTAGAACGAAGTGTTGATGGACCTTAAATATTGGTATCTTCGTCTGCATTTTTCGAATGATGCATATTACCTCTTTGTATTGCATATTAATCATACGAATCATTAAAATATGCCACATATCCGTAAGATTATACTGATCGTTTCAGCTTTCACGAGCAATTTACGAATAATTGCTGTCAGTTTATAAGTTACTACATGTAATTATAATATATGTTTACCAATAAAGCAGGGAGTCTGAATACACGTATCTGCATGGTCCGTGCAAAAGATAGCGCTTTTTGTAGTAACTAAGGAAAAAGCATAAATTTTACTTCTAGCGCATGGACGGCTAGGATTCATCTGGTGTTTTAGGTACAAGCTACTTACAAATTATGGCATTTTGATTTGCTCTTGCGAATACTTTTAGTAAGTTAGGAGTTTTACGCGATCTCGTGACTTGGTGACTTTGGAGAATAATCATGGAAAGAATAGGATTCAGAACGTAAAAAATCGAAGCTTTCTCCACAAGCTAAACGGAGAGGACTTGTCTGGCTGCAAAGCAGATTCTTGTTGGGGAGTATGGAGGATTGAGTTTCAGTCATTTACATGTAATTTGTGATGTGTCAAAGTTCTATGACAAAAACTTACCGTAAACTTAGTATCAAGTACGAGTCCTGTTTTTATCCTCTTTTTTATAATTCGAAACGCGGTACTTTTCCGATTATCAATATCAATATTCAATAATCTGATCTTAAAGGAAGAATCATGTTTTGTGAGAGAAAAATAAAAGATTCATTAATATAGTCGGTTTTGCGACCAAAATGTCGTAAAAACAGTTAATTCAATATGCTACCCGGAATTTTTCGCACCAGTACTACCACTACATTCTTTCCGAGCCTCCAGCTGTTAATTCCACTTATGTTTACGATTATCCATTCATTTGACGGAAACAAATGTCGGGGGGGGGGGCATATTTGCCGCGACCGAAGACAGAACCCTAGACCTCATGGTTGAGGCGACCCATTACGATTTTTGACTGTGTGAAAAATATATATTGGGACAGTAGAGGTTTATGTATGTCTATTTGCCGAAAATTGACAAGACTATGGTCTGTGCATTAATCTTTTACAAAACAAATATTTGCTCGATCGCCGTATTTTAATCGGCGGTCTGTAAATTAATTTGGTACGAAACAACTATTTGCCGTCTGAATGCACAAGGTTGTTAGTGATAACCGATCAGAAGAAACATATGAGCACATGCGTGACATTTCCAACCATTACACATGTGCGCCAAGTAAAGATTCAGATCAGCATGTGCATCCGCACAGTCTGATCAGAGTCTTCACTCTGCGTTCTGTAGATAGATACTGACCCAAAACTTCTTGAAACAATCTGTGAATGTTCTTATTGCCCCGAATGGCTGTCCAGGGTGCTCAATGTGTGCGAGTCACGCACATGCGAAATTGTTGGAAATGTCACGCATAGGCTCATATGCATAGCAGCGATAGTCTATGACGTAAGCAATATATGATATGATCAAAACGCAGTATACGAATCGCTAAAGGTAGGACAAATAATACTCATGCTTATTATCAGCTTTGTCTATCAAAATTGGGCATTCTGATTGGCCGAAACAAATATTCATAACTCCATGAACAAAATTTTGAGCACACAGCGATATTGTATGCTTCCGCAACAAATAATCCAATACAAAAAGGTATCACAAATTGTTAAGATTTTGCTTTTTTCGCTCGATACTATTAAATTATAAGAAATGAAGAGAATATTTTTTGTTTTCATGGAGGCATGAACCTAAAAACCTAATTACACTTATGTATGAATCCGCTTCGCGTATTCATACAGTGTGATCAGTTTTTTCGGTTCATACCTCAATGAAAACAAAAAATATTCTCTTCGTCTCTTAAATACATCAACAAGATCTTGAAAACTACTTTATCTTGAACATGATCTATAGGTGCGAGCAGATTACCTTTTTAATTAGGGTTCAAATGGAATTGCTAAACCTATCATACTTATCATATGATAGGGCAATCTTTTTTGTCCAATCCTTAAGGAAGCAAGACGTGGATGTGAAAAGATTGCTTCTAATGTTAGTAACAAATCGCTTAAACGAGCGCTGCTATTTAGACATGTAAAACGAACGTCTCAAATGCATTGGAAGGTATATTTTAGAATTGCGATTTTACATCTCCAGACGGTACCAGGTAGCGATTAAACGTAAAATAGCCTCATTTAAGGAATCCCGCCGCCGTCATAGTGCAGTCGGTAGCGCATCAGACTCCAGTTTTCAACGATGGGATGTCATGGGTTCGATCCCCGGCGGCGGCACATATTCTTTCCAACATTTGTCTCTCACCAATGGGTGGACAATCGTTAACCTAAGTGGGATAAGGAAAAGGTGTAGTGGTAGAACTGGTGTGAGAAATACCAGGAATCCATTGTTAGGTGCTCCAGCAGCCGCGATATAACTGAAATACCGTTAAAAGTGGCGTTAAACCCCATTCAATCAATCAATAAATTTAAGGAAATCTTTTCGCAATCGATTTATCAATAGCCTAATAGTTCTATATCGCATCTTTCCCGCGTGACTGGTACCCTACCTCCGGCACCCATACAGGGCCCATATGGAAGGATATTTTGTGTTCTGCAAGACAGTAATAACCAAGCGCGTTCCATTATCACAGCTAACCTTTAATGGTGTAGAGAACAAGTAATTTATAAAGCCTTTTTTTATACCTTTTTGTGAGATTCCTCGCGGGAGGCATTTCACAACTTCATAAACTTTGTCCTTTGAGATATTTATTCCATGTTTCTTTGATGGTCCTGAATCATTCATTTTCTTTGAAGATTGTATATCAAATACTCGTAGAATATCGCAAAAGTCCCTCTGAGAATGGTTATCTTTTAAGATCGAAAATCTGCTAGGAAATGTTCAAAACACAAGCAACTCCAGAAGTAACAGATCGCCGCTGTTAATCGAAAAATAAAATAGATTAACCAATCAAATCAGACCAGAAGTGAATGGTTAACTTCAACATTAATGTCAAGTAATCTAGTTGATTTGGCGATTTAACCCTTTCCTCTTATGTCCCTACATTTTACGCCTCCGTGATATTATAATTTAGAAATATTGTAGTAAAAGAAAAGATCGCTTGTAACAAGCAATTTCTTCTTTTTCAACAATATTTTCTACCCTAATGAATTGATATTTTATACGCCCGTCGAAGACGGGATGTATTATGGGATCACCCGTGGTGTCCGATGTCTGATGTCCGGGCGGCGTCCACTTCTTAGTCCGGAGCATAACTCTGTCACCTTATGTCCAATTTACTTTGGCAGTTATATTCTTCTCCTGATTACGGAGTGCAGTGCACAAGAACCATAACTCTAGCTGGTTTTTTTTAGTAATTGCCCTTTGTTAATTTATCACACTTGGATCTTGTACGGAGCATATCTCTAAAAGAATACGAGCTATGGTCCTGAAACTTCATGGGAAGATAGATCTGATCAAGGGGAAGTATCATAACTCTACCTGGCTTTGTTTAAAAGATATTCATTCAAAATTACTTCAATTCTTTTCTTAACCCAAACTTACATCAAGCTGTGTGACGCCCAAATCTTATGACAATTTTGCACCTCGTTCAAATTAAATCCACTTTAAATTTTCGGCTACAAATCTTTGAATTTTGATAGCTCTTACATTTGTAAAACAGGAAAGTGTTAAACGTCGTAACTGCAGCTTAATTAAGCCACACACCAGCAATTTGCCTGTAATAAAAATTCCTCGACCGTATAGTCTCAGGCCGTGCTTTATGGTAACTCGGTAGATTGCCACCTAGGCGGTCAGTCGATGGAGCAAGCGATACGTTAATTGGCCAATCGCGATGGTCAATCAAGGAGTCAACCAACCAATCAGATAATTAATTCTGCCCGGAATTGTGATTTGAACTCAAACATTAGACGCCATTTCTATGAAACATTTTGTTGGTTTGGCAACTTAAAATTGTAACTACAGCTTATTCAAGCTGTAGTTACTACATTTTGGTCGCCAAACAACCATTTATTTTTTTCCATGCTACTGGCTACGAATTTTGCTTTAAATCGAAGCGATACTTCTTGTTGGCGCCAATGGGCGGGGTCAACGAAGTAAGTGGGCGGGGCCAGCGATGATAAATTATTGTAATGCATTGACTGCCGTTTCTATATCAAAGTCTATCAACATCCTTTCTGAAATCAGTATGTAATTTCGTTATGTGCGTCCATGGACGTAGATGCGTATAAAATGTGTTTTCCAATCTGACAAAGAAACAATCAATCTTATGATAAAAACATTGATTATTTCTATTTTAACCTGTCATGAAGAAAATTACCAGAAGAATTATTTTTTTCATCTGTCAATTGTTATCTGTAAAGTAAAAATCTATCAGTTTCACAAAACAGAATTTCCACAGTTTTGCGGAATGTTTTCTTTTAAATCTTTTCTCGCTATTTTAACTCGGTGTAAACGTTATTTTTATATCTGATTTTAAATGACTGCATTCAGATATAGGGAAAAAGGTGCTGCGTACTGAACTATTCGATTATTTCAGTTTTAGACAAAACCAAATGTCGTATTTATTGGTGGTAAAAGATAACTGACGGTTCGCGGATGTCAATCAAAGAATCATTCGACCAATCAAATAATTAATTAATAGAAGTGAATTTTGAACTCCGACACATCTTTTTTTCCCTATTTTACTTTGTTGTTGTTGTTTTTGTTTGTCACATCTATGCACTTGCAATGTTGGAGAGTCATTCAGATAACACCCTTGACCCAATTATCTAATATATTATCTTTCAATTTAGAAATATACTTACTAAATTTTTATCATGGAATTAATCATTTTTTTCTTTAAATTCTCTTCTCTAATACCATTTATAAATTGTTGATAAAAGTAGGATTATATGTACTCATCTTGATACATCATCAAGGAGAAGAACTTTATAAGCTTTGCTTTCGTTCTAATCCCTTTTGCATGACACTGTTAAGTATTGTAAATTATTATGTACATTTTTGATATACATGTGCAAATAAAATATGTTTTAACTTAACCAAAACGTTTATCCGTTGATGCAAACACTGTCTACATGTATAAAACACATTGGAACACGCGTAACATATGGTTTAATGTTCGCATACATCGAAGCGCGAAGAGAATTTCACCGATAAATTAAGTTTTAATATGAAAATATTTGCCCTATATGGTTGGTGTCAGAATGGTCTAAATGTAAAACATTGTAAATAAAATTCATTTCATCTCTGATAGCAACTGTGATAAAGATATAAATTGTTAATTTCCATACGCAATGTAATTATCTGCTAAAGTATCATGGAATGTGATGCAATAAACCGCGTAACAGTAGAATAACTCACAATAATAAGCGCAATAAATTACGTATTCTTCAGATAATGACGTTTTATAACTGAATGTGTTTCACCCTATGCAGTTTGTAAAACCTCATTTAAAAGAGTTAGATTTTGATTGATTGAATTGGGTTTAGCGCCACTATTAGGATATCCCGGCGGCTGCAGCACCTAGCCATGGATTCCTGGTATTTCTCACGCCAGTACTACCATTACACCAAGCTGATCATCCCACGTTGGTTTACGATTATACACCAATTGGATGGAGATACATTTAAAAGAGGAAATTTGCCTCGACCGGGGATCGAACCCTGGACCTCATGATTGAGAGTCCGGCGTGCTACCAGAGAGTTTGTTCAATCATCTCTACTTTCCAGTTAATAAGTTGGGTCAATCTTTTAATCCCACAAAAGCCTGACAAAAGCGAACAAGATATGATTTAATTTCTAGCCCAAACTTCGATTTTAGAGCCTTACGAATTGGCTTAGTCGGTCAGTGAAAGCCAAACCCAGCAACGGTATTAGATGTTAAAGAATCGTAAAGAACTTCTGCAATCAACCAACCACCTTTGTCGTTTTCAAAATTTTAGACTGATGCAATTGAGGTGAAAGTTGCAGACGACGATCAAAAGTGGGTGCGATTGGCAAAAGTTACAAACCTACAGGGCAAAAATATTGTTGGACGAGGAGAAATTGCTTGCTCCAAGCATTTTCTTCTTTCTCAAACTGTTTTCTCAAGTAAGAAATCACAGGGAAGTAAAAGCAAGAAATGGTAAAACATCACTGAAGTTAAGATTAGTTAATGTTCAGCTAACCAACATGCAAACCAAGCTGTCATCTACTCGTTTGTCGACAGCGGAGCGACAAATGACAAATACTTCTACGATTTCCTTCAAATATTGGAAAGATACTTAATCCATCAAGAAAATCTACATGAAAGATGACAGTGTCTAGGTATATCACCGATTTCATCAAACTTCTCGATTTTAAACAAAACAGCGAAAAAATCAGAATAACGGCGCAAATGGAGAGTCCCCTTAAGGAAACATACCATACATATTAAACCTTGTCATGCTGAACCCGGAATATTCCGGTTTAGGCATGAGGTGTAGACCAAGATCAGTCTGCACATAAGTGCAGTCTGATCTTAGTCTACACCTCACGCACGTTCTTTTCCTTCCAGAGTTGTTTATGATATTGTGTCAGCCCGATTAGCTCAGTTGGTATAGCAATTGACTTCAATCCTCAAGATCACGGGTTCGAGCCCTGGGCTGACCATATCAACTAACAAAACTAATTGTCTTTCGGATGAGACGTTAAACCGAGGCCTCGTCTGACGACGCTATCCATCGAGCACGTTAAAGAACCAGGCGGAGCTCTCAGCAGTTTCGTCCTGTATCCTTGCACTATCCCCCGTAACTACTTCTGGGGGCGTCGCTCATATGAGCATGTGCTATGGTAGCGACGATAAATAAACGGAAATAATCAAATATGATATTGATTTCTTAAAGAAATATTGGTTTTTGAACAACAAGTTCTATCAGCGCTTTCAGCCCTATGATTTAACAGGAATTCACTAAGATTATTTATACAGCATGACAAGGATTAACCCTTCCCGTTTTTGGAAATTTTAGACCTGTCCAAATTCAAGGTTTTGCAGACGATATTTTAAAGTGGATTTAATTTGAATAATTACCATTCAATAGGGTAGAAAACATCGTGGAAAATGAAGATATTGCTTGTTACAAGCAATTTCTTCTTTTACCACAATGTTTTCTCAAGTATAAAATAACAGCAACGTAAAATCCTGTGTTTGTACAGGAATGACTATTTCGAATTTGACATTGACCGATATCTGACCACGCCCTATGAGCTCCGCCGACAAGTTCATCTAAGATATTAAACGTCGTTATTTTGAAAACAATGACCAGTTAAAAAGGTTGGTTGGCGATCTAATTTCAATAACAACAGCTGGGATAAGCTGTAGTTACGACGCTTAAGTCGCTTAACCAACAAAATGATTCAAATAGAAATCGGCCAATATCGAAGCTCAAAGCTCACTTCCATTTTAAATAAGTGATTTGATTGGTCGATTGAATTTTTGGTTGACTTTTACGATCCATCATTTGGTTCGTCGGTCGATAGGAGGTTATATTGATTTTTTTGTTTGTTTGAATGGGGTTTACGCTGATTTCAACAATTTTTCAGTTTTATCGCGGCGGCTGGAGCACCTATCAATGGAATCCTAGTATTTTATCACACCAGTACTACCATTACATCCTTTCCTAGCCTCCAGCTGCTATCCCACATAGGTCTACGATTATCGGCCCATTGGTGTGAGAAAAATAGTCGGAAAGGATGAGTGCCGCCGTCGGGGATCGAACGAGGTGATATTGAAAACCCAAAACAAGAATCCATAAACAATCGTGGATCAGCTCTTATATACATATCTACCACACTACTTGTACGGTTCGTAATAAACACGAAATGAACATAGTAAATGGCAAATTGAACCCGCATTGATGTCTTACTTATTGATGTAGTTTTGATGAGAAACTAACATCATTTATTCCACAAGAATTTAAACCTTTCATTTCGTTTTGTGGTTCCATTTGATAACAGGCACAGGCTGAAATGCATATTGGACTCATCTGGTTTTCCTAAATTATAGTAAGAAAAAAAAACCTGCACTTATCACAATAAAATCTTCTGGTGTAATACGAAGCCTCGGAGCTAACTGCATATCCGTATTGATATCATATTGGCTGGTCCTGTAAATAAATTGTAATTGTCCATATTCCACATTTTTTATGAGTTCTTGTTTCGAGTTGTCAATATATTCTCGTATCAAATTATCACATTTGAATCAGCATAAGCCCTATGTTTGGGTGGATGCTACATAAAGAGATAAAGAATGATAAATTTGTTTTATATACAATTTTAAGTCAGTTTTATTGAGAATCAGCTTTTAACATCCATACTCTTGCTGCTGTTATTGACCAATCGCGTCTGTCAATTAAGGAATAAACCGACCAATCAAATATTATTCAGCTCGGACCTGAGCTTTTCAACTCCGACATTGGCCGCCATTTTTGTTAACCCTTTTGTTGGTTTGGTGACTTAAATGTGTGGGAAAGATAACATTTTATTGGTTTTGTGTGGGAGATATCAGTGTTGTGTAAAGACTATTGACATTATTGATGTACAATTATAAGTGAATGATTTTAGACCCATTTTACATTGAGAACGACAGCAGTTAACGGCTTGTCAGGACTCACAAATACTTGTGGGTCTATACCAGACGACTAAATACTAGTTTTTATCTAATTCAAAGTGTACATGACCGATTTAAATGACTGTTTGAAAGCATTTGAGTTAGACTCCTAATCATCAAATAATGGGATGTCATGGGTTCGATCCCCTTTTCATGTTGTATTTGACGATAGTAAGTCCCTAACAATACATCCAGGTGATAAAGAAGGCATCCGACTTTTGAAAAGATATCTATGGCTTTGTATTTGATACTGAATATTTGTTCGTTTTTCCTATCGGTACGACATTCCCCCGTACTTGTGTATTTCGTTGATGATGTTGTCTGATTTGTTGACTGCCATTTCAAGCTCTCGTATACGAATAAAATGTTTTTTCATTCAATTACTTGTAAACTGAATTAAATTTCAAGTAAACATTTGATGATACATGTAGTTAATCATTGTTAGAGGTAAGATAAATGATTGAACCAAACTAGGCTTATTTCTACAGGTCGTTCATTTCGTGCTCTAAAAGTTCAGCGTGTAATTCAAACCTCAATTTCATGCATGTCTCTATTGGCGTGTAGGTTTAGTTAAGAGATTATATTAAAATACATAAAGCACAAAAATAAATATTTGACAAATTTTGGGACATTTTAATGGAACTGTTTCGTGCGAAAGCATACAAAATTTCATGGAGATATGAATTTTTTTTTCGTCCAATCCAAACGCTCGTTTTCGATAGACGAAACTAAAAAATCAAATTATTGAGTATTGACTACATTGGATTCGTGCTGTACGGTATCTCTGGATAAATTATTCGATGTTAAAAACATATCTAAAGAATGTAAGGACGAGGTTGTATATGTATTTAACACCACTTTCAACAAAGAGCAAGGGGTCGATGGTTGCCTTCAAATAGGTCCATTTAATGTACATGACGTTCATTCTACGCTGGAATTTAATGATATTCCTACATTGCATAAGTAAAATACATTCACCTTTAATTTAATTGCTTCCGAGAAATGTAGTAGTTATTTAACTGGGGCAGCGATGTTTTTCACCCACGTCACGTTGTAAATTGGACATAAAAGCAAAACAGATACAAAACTGAGACGAAAATTACTCTTAATTCGACACCAAACCAAAATATGTGCATTTGAATTACGAGAAATAAATGTACTCAGCGATTTTTTTAATTTGGTCAGCGGTGAATGTTCTTCCATTTTAGTACGTATTTTATCTTCAATCTCCTAATTAGGCATTATTTTTAAGAAAAAAAAAAGTGAGATAAAGATGCAAAATGAAAAGTGTTTTTGTTGTCCGTTTTGAACCGGCGATTACTCACGTCTTTGACGTTCATGTATACTATTGAAATTTAAATCAAAGATTAAAATCTTGAAATGGAACTTCACAAAATGCACTGTAGTTGATGGTTTCTTATTTTGGCAATATTACGAAGAAAGGCATTATTTGATGCAGTGCATAGGTATTACAAAGTTAATTCAAAAGATTTCATTTTCAAATTATTTGATTTGCATGTTTTTATTTTAGAGATGAAGAGAGTATTTTTTGTTTTCATGGAGGTATGAACCGAAAAACCTAATCACACTGTATGAACTTTTTTGTTTTCATTGAGGTATGAACCGAAAAACCTAATCACACTGTATGAATACGCCATACCTCCATGAAAACAAAAAATATTCTCTTCATTTCTTATAATTTAATAGTATCGAGCGAAAAAAGCAAAAACCCTACATCTTTTTATACCTTTTGTATGGGACTATTTTGTGCGGAAGCATACAAAATCACTGCGTGCTCAAAATTTTGTTCATGGAGTTATGAATAATTTTTTCGACCAATCAGAAAGCTCGTTTTTGATAGACGAAACTAAAAATTAAATTATTTGACAATAATTCACATTTCACTTTTGTCTTTTGTTTGGTTATGGACGTCATGAGAGCCTGTTGAAAATCTGGTTTACAAGTTGTCATTTACCGATTGTGGTTTGTTAATTATATAGCTTCTGTGCAAATGTGTTGGCTTTATGGTGTCTTAAATATTGGGAAGTTGTTTAATATGTTACTATCACTTTACGCTTAGGGAACATGATAAATTCTTGATTTTGTGGAATGTTATTTTGTATGCATCACAATTCATCTTTTTAAAGAGGTGTTTTGTTGAATTTGTGGATTTTTTGTGACATTGGACTTGTTATTTGCAATACACTTCTGATTCGAACCCAGGTGTCTATACGTTTGGTTGTGTTGGGTTGATGCAAAGTGGCAATGTTGTTGCAGATTGAGATGGCTGTAAAAATGTGCATTTGTTAATTTTGTATATGTTTCTTGAATTTGTCACATTTTTTTTAACGCGTAGTCAAATTGTACAAACCCGTTATCAATGGTGTGCGATCTCTGATTTTGTAATTATAAACAAATTGTTACTTGATTGAATTGTTCGAATTTTTTAATGCTTCCATCAGTGACTGGGTATCCTCAAAAGTGGTTTGAAATCCAGCTTTCTGTTTTCATGTTTTATGGGTATTTGAAAGTGAGTTTGATTGCAACTTAGCGGCGTCAAAATATTGATTTCTTTGTTAATCTAATTGTGTGTGTCGTTGGATATATGTGTTTGCACGTGCGGTTTGGTGATTATGGCGCGTTATTGCGATTCGGCCTTTTAGGAGGGTTAGTTTGTGTAAGTTTTGTGTTCCCGCCTAGGCAATAGTTATATCGTATTGCTGTTGGCTGCTTTTGCAGTATGTTATAATGTAATTGGAAATAGTCAATTTTTTACAGCGGCGCTCTATCAAGACCTTAAAAATTTGGTTGGATCATTGATATTTTTCTACCAATTAGTGGAGGAGTGCTTGATTTACGACGCCAAATATTAGGTGTCTTGTGCATGAGTTGTTTTTATTGATTCTGCGATTACGACACCTTGTTAATTATTGGGACAATTGTTGTATTGACCGTTGTATTCATTTGGAATGAACATACTCTAATCTTGTTGATATATAAGTCTAGAATTGATAGTGTCCGTGCTATTCGTCACTTCCATTTAGTCTTGGTATGTATTAATTACATGCAAGACAGCATTTAATAACTATTACATTTACAGCTCATTTAAAAACCATCAGCAATTGATATCCTCTTACTGTGGCTCATATATATTTATTTTAGTATTTACACTCTGACGGTATATTCATGTTATGGTATTAAGCTAAATTTTTTGTCTTTGCTTATTAAATTAAACGTTTGTGGTATTCCGTTGGAGGTTGCAGAAAATATTTTGTTTCAGATTTTTTTCCAGATACTATTAACACTTAGATAGTACCATGTCAAAAGCCAGGAGAACGACAAACAGAAGGCACGAGCCAGCAGTAGCTGCTTTCCAGGTTGAACATGTTGCACATGCTGAACCTGTTAGTCATTCTATCTTACAAAAGAGCCCTTTTAGACTTATTGAACCCGTGCAGCAATCCCTGACCAGCTTGATGAAGTAGCTTGCAAAGTTGCAGATAAACTTATGCTATTGTTTGGTTTACAGGGTCAGAAGATATTATCAGATCAAGTTTGCCCCTTGCCGGGTCCCTCGTCTACTGAGGTTTCAGGTGAGATTTTCAATTTCGTATAAGCCAATTTCTGACTAGATTCCACATAATGTCAAGCAAAGGATTTTGAATGGAGAGTATATAAATATTTTCAATTTATTAAAGCCTTAGGACGACCCCTACTAATCATTTACTGTTAATGAGCAATGCGAAGTTTCAATTCAAGCTAAGAATATTAAGAAAACCATTGAGGCTTGGACGGATGCTTTTGTTGTTTTCATAGATATTTATTGCAAAGTTATTGTGGACCAATACCAGGACCTATTGAAACATCTACATGTTATTAGTCTTTGAGCGAAATAATATGTTGATGATTGGTTTACATATGATGAACTATTTCGGATTAAGAATGCTTGTTGTCCTAGAATGGAGGTTACGTGGATTTTGAATATGTGCAAACCCAAATTCCGTGTCGACAATGTGTCTGTGAAAAGGTTTACGTACTTTGATTTTAATTACAAGGGTGAATGTCGTAGGTAAATATGCCAATATGCGTTCAAATGAAAAAAAATGTAAGGGTGTAAATATACCTTTAAGAAATGCTTCGGTAACCCTTAATACTTCTTTTAGATCGAGTGCTGGCAGGGATGGATTACAATTATCCAAGTCTGGAATGTCAAGGACGTTGTATTAGTAATCATGATTGGTCTTTTTCCGAACCAGTGTGGTTTATTGAGATTAATAAAGCACTTATCTCTAGCATCAACGATAATATCGATGATCACCTTTTTCCAGTCAGTTATACCCCTGTAGATGGTTTAACTGATTCAATAATTATGACAGGGGCAAATCGTCTAATTGCCAAAATAGACATTAAAAGCGTTTTTCGATTTTAACCGATACACCCTGAAGACATTGGTTTATTAGGTATTTATCTTCAGGATATGTTTTCTTTTGATATATTTCCTTTCCATGGGTTGTTCTTTATCTTGTGCACTATTAGAAAAGTTTGATAAATTTATATAATTGCTGGTTATTTATGTGCACAAAGATGGTTGTATCTGTTGTATTTGCCACTATTTAGATGTTTTTATATTTTTTGGAGCTCAGGACACAAAAGTGCCAAGAAACAATGTCCAAGTTTGAGCAGTTGTGAGCTTTAATAACAGTCCCGTTGGCCGACGAGAAAACTGTTGGTCCATCATTAATTGTCATATACACTGTGCTCAATTTTATTCAGAATAAAAATTCCACCTGAAAAAATGCAAAGTTAAAATGAATTAAATTGTATTTTAGTGCAAAGGCAGATTACATTGAAGGAATTACAATCATTAACGGGTCTGCTGAAATTTTGTATTAGAGCTATTCCGGTTGCCAGGGCATTTAATAGGCGGTTTTATGGCGCAATAGCAGGTATCATGATAGATTGACAGCTTAAATTAAAGCCGGTATGCTTTTATGGCTTTCTTTTATACAATACTTTAAAAGATGCCGTGGCTTTCCTGAATTGGACTGGAATAACAATGAAACTTTAAATCTGTAAACAGATAGTATAGGCCCGCTATAGGCCCGTGTAGCTGTTTTTGGTTTGAACTGTGTATTTTGTTCACGACAAAAAAATTGAAAGGAAAAGTATTTTTAATAACATTGTGGTCTTGTGGTCCCCATTTTTGTGGCATTTTATGTATGGACTGACGCGCTCAGGTCCAAGAAAATAAGTTTTCATATTGATAAACAATATTGATAAATCTCCTAAATAGGAAGTCGTCGCGTTCAAATAGAAAGTCGTCGTGTTCAAATGAAAAGTCGTCGCGTTCAAATAGAAAGTCGTCGCGTTCAAAACGAGTGATCGGCGACGGCACATATTATTTTCGACATTTGTCTCTCACCAATTGCTGGATAATCGTAAACCTAAGTGGGATAGCAGCTGGGGGCTATTAAAGGATGTAGTGGTAGAACTGGTGTGAGAAATACCAGGAATCCATTGTTATGTGCTTCAGCCGCCTCGATATGACTGAAATACTGTTAAAAGCGGCGTTAAACCCCATTCATTCAATCAATCAATCAAAACGAGTGATGTCTCCCTTAAGACCTCTTATTGTTTTGTGTATGCACTAGTCAATTCCAAGCAGTGCATATACAAGGCTCATCTAACGAAATGGCTGACTCTTTATCTCGTTGTCAGTGGGAGGGATATCACCAAATACAAATACGGTAGGACAGAAAGTACCATCCACATTCCTTCAACCTGAAGTCTGCGCGCTTTTAAACCACATCATTACACCAAACACGCGAGCAGTATATTAGTCGGCAATTTGTCAGTTAAAAAAAAAATATGCAAGAAAATAGGCATCCAGAGATTTGGCCTCCATAGCTTATATGTCAATGTGTTACACTGCTTTTGAGGCGTATTTGTTTAAAGCATTTGTTCTTTTTCCTTTATTAATTTCTTTCACACAGGTGAATTGTAGTATCGACTTTAAATGTCGAAGAACATGCTCTATCAATCAAAGGCATGCATATCGTAAACCCTACCTCGGTAAATTTTGTTAAGGTCTTCTAAAACAGATGATCATGGAAAATGTGTAGTTCTCACTATTCCTAGAACCGGAGCTTATTGCCCAATACACAGCGTATCTGAATATCTTAAATAAGGAAGAATTGTGATTGCAATATCATATTTTTTCATGCTAACAGTCGTCCAGTAGCAAGATACCAAGTGACGTCCGTTCTTAAAATATCTACTTACAAGCAGTACAAAAGCCATTCTTCCCGCATTAGGGTAGCTACATGTGCTTCGGAGAATGGTTTATATGTGCTTCGGAGAATGGTTTATCTGATAAAACCACGAAAATGTTAGGCCGTTGGCGATCTAGTGCTTATGAATTTTACAGTAGGATCCCAACAAGTACTCTAGCTTTCCGTTAATCTACTTTTGTTCATGAAGTTGCGGTGAATCATTTCATCAGTAGAATGACTAGCTTGAGGCTTGGATAGTTTATGGGCCAGTACTGGATGGAGACATACCAGGCGTCTCAGTCTCCATGATATGACTGAATTATGGTGTAAATTCTTTTAATATTATACACTCACAAGGCTTCTAAGTCCACTTCAGATGAACTGTGCTTTGGGCCTCTGTTACCAGGGCTCATTTGATATTTTAATGTTTGTGTGAGGGCCTGCAGTCAGATTTCGCCAGTTTCTGATAAATTGAAAAGTGGAATACTTTGTCAATATTATTTAATACATCTTGAAATCTAAATAGCTGTGTTTGTCCACTGTAGCATATTTATCTACACTAAACATTGCCATTACGCCATTAATTGGTGATTTGGTTGATCAATAGAGTTTTTAATGAGAGCGACAATCTGTTAATCGAAACACGACAGCGACTGTAGTTTCATTTTAGAATGAATAATGGTTCAACGGGGATTCACAAGCAAGGGACTAATGGATACGCAACAAACCGTAATTTCTCAGTTTTATAAAGCAAACATAAAGCAACCTTTAACTGCTTGATAAAGTACTATATTGAAAAGATTTTCATTAAAATGGTTGGATGTATATGCCGTCAAATCAGCATATTTAAAAAAATTCAGCATATTTAAAGAGTTTTTGGTTGAGTCTGTAAGTAGTTTTTATATAGAAATTCCATCAAACGATCGCCGTATACCGGTAAATTTGAATTCCATCCCAATTTACCCATCTCAATTCTTTCAAGGATCGTAATTAAGAATAAATGAACATAGTAAATGACAAATTCAACCTTATTTCGCGCTTCGACAGTAATTCCTTACTTATTGATGCAGATTGGATACAGAAACTAACTTCATTGTCATTTCCCTGTGGTTCGGTAATAAGAAATTAAACCTCTCATTTCTTTGTCGCGTGCGACGCTTTCTTATCAAAGACTGAAAGGCAATAACGAGAACGCGGGTTTCTCGAGTAAGATTCATGTTACAATTAAAACCAAAGTACTGAAAGTTCTTTTAACTAGCAAAGCATAGTTTTTTTTTAACTAATCTTCTTTTTCGAAGGTTATTGTGTTATAGCCGAAGGCTATAGTAACCCAGGAGTTAACCGTTACAACATGACATTATCGTAGACTGAAGAAGTTTCAGACGACAATTTCAAGTCGGATGAATTTAGAAAGTCTTACCTTATTGGGTAGAAAACACTGTGGACAAGGAAGAAATTGCTTGTTACAAGCACTTTCTCTATTGTCAACAATGTTTCCGAAAGCTTTTTTAGATGCCTTTAAAAGTGGAATTGGGAGTGATTGGGATAAATCACATGCTGTTGAAATATTTTTCTACTATTTCAATAGAGATTGCAATATTCCTGAAATACATAGAACTACTTTTTGGGCGTAGGTAGTCAATGGATTTTGTTGTTAAGTTTCCAGTGGCAGTTTGCACTCGTTGAACTTCGCGAAGACCTCAGAATTTTGTCTATTACCATAAGCTATCCAAGCTGACGCTTTGCTACTTAAAAACTACAGAGATCTCTGCAGTAACATGTTCTTAGCATTTCGTCGGTGGGCTCGTAAAATGTCGAAATTACAGCTTGAATAAAGCTGTATTTCGGACATTTTGCGCGGCCACCGACGATTGTTAATTAAAGTTACCGATAGTGCGCAAAACACAGATAAACATGTCGTGTTTATGAACTTCTGCTAGGTAAGTATTATTATCTAAAATTTGACATTATCAAAGAAATTATAATTATATAAAGCAATCTTTGTTAGATGTAATGAAATGAGCGCATATTAGCTGTAGGTTTAACAAATGTCAGTACTCGCACAACAATTTAAATCACATTTTCAAAAATGAGTTGGGATGTGGCCATAGCTCAGTTTTGAGCGAGGAGAACTCTCAAACATGAAGTCAAGGGTTTGATCCTTTGTCGCGGCAAATGTCTTTTCCGACGTTTGTCCCGCGCCCACGAGTGAATGATCGTAAACCTAAGTGGGATGAGCAGCTGGAGGCTAGAAAAGGATGTAGAGATAGTGCTGTAGTGAGAAATACCAGGTAATCCAGCCAATACGATATGACTGAAATACCAGGTAATCCAGCCGATACGATATGACTGAAATACTATCAAAAGTGGCTTTAAACCCCATTTTATCAATCAATAAAAATTAATAATCTAACTAAATATCACCATTTGATTGAAACAATTCCTAGGTAAGTCGCTATTTCAATTATTTTAAAAAATAAAAATATAACATGAAGATTTAAATAAGACTATGAAAAAAGGGGATTGCGTCTTTAGTTGTTTTCCCGTGGTCAATTTCCTCCGAGAAAATACCAATCAGGCTTTCTGTAAAATATAAAATAGCGTGCAAACCAGAAAGTCCTATCTCTTATAATTAAATCGGAAGATTGCTAAGTTACAACTAGGCAATAACAGGGAATCAAACGAATGGTATTTCAAAACTATTTTCAAACAAAACAAAATGAAAATTTATATTGTCTTCAGATACAAATAATTCGTTAAAGGGAGGTATCGATGTTTCTGAAACCTAGATAAGAAAAATTACCAAGTGCCGAAAAATAGACTCAAACGAACATATAATACTTTCAGTTAGGTCAGGTATTGTCTTGGCGGCTATCTAATAGACCTAAAGTGGCTTTTTATGGTTATATCGGAAAGGTTTAGCGGAATTCCAGGTTATTTTTAGATATCACGGAATTCTGCTGTCGACATCGAATGACCTCATTTGCACATGACCTATTCAAATGAAGGTATCAAATTTACTAGCGAAACAGCCAACGTCCATAATCATGTCACATTAAAGGACTGGTCTTTACAGACCGGCTAGCGAACATTACTCCTGATGACGTAACGATGACGTTGGTTTGATGTAATTTGAACTAAATGCAAGGTTCTAACGGTTATTCGCGCCACGTGAATGTCCTTTAATCTTCGCAACTGTCTCGGATTAATCTAAAAATAGATTAATAGCCTACGTAGGCTATTAGGGAAATACCCTGCTTTTTTCTGATAAGCGACCTCTTTTTTTTGCAAAACTATTTTGCGGCATATTGTATTCAAATAGTTTATGAGTAGAAATAAAAATAATTAAAATCTGTGACATGAAAAAAACATCGATACCTACATTTAAAGCGAAAAAAGGAGAAATCGGTGGAGAAAAGATAAAAACGAAAATAAAAAAAATTAATGATGCTTGCGAACCAGCAATTACCTTAAGTTAACGCCCTTCGCCGTAATATAACAGAGTGGTTGACAATCCGCACGTTCAAAAAACCAAACCCACTTATATTTAAATGGTGCTTCTCGAACACTCACAATCCAGATGTTTTCACGTATCCAAAAGACAGACGGTGGCTTAAACCCACTGCTACCCAATTTTACAACTGGATTACCTGAGGCTGGCTATTACCTGGCCTATAAACACATCCTGGTGACGGTGGGGCTCGAACCCGTTACCTCAAGATCACAAGTTAAGCACCTATTCCGGCGTAGCGCGCCGTACTCCTAATCTTCAATCATGGGTGTCATGGGTTCGATCCCCGGCGGCGGCAAATATTCTTTCCGACAATTGTCTCTCACCAATGGGTGGATAATCGTAAACCTAAGTGGATTAGCAGCTGGAGGCTAGGAAAGGATGTAGTGGTAGTACTGGTGTGAGAAATGCCAGGAATCCATTGTTAGGTGCTCCAGCCGCCGCGATATGACTGAAATACTGTTAAAAGCGGCGTTAAACCCCATTCAATCAATAAAACCTATTCCACTGCACCATAAAGGCGGTCATGCAATCCTTTTTACTTAATATTTTTAGTTTCGAGCTATTCCATGATACCGCAGAAACGTGTGGTTAGACGTACTTCTAAATCTAATTATGCGTACTATAACTTCGTGTTAATTGAATATGAAATGCTTAGTTCCAGTTCGAGGATAAAAGTTAGAAATCTGATCCCGATCTCATCGATTTTGGGGCATAACGAAAGTAGTGTTGTTGTTTTTGTTTTTGTCCATCTTATTGTTGTAAAAACAAATTCCGTTATACGGAAATGATCGAATATAAACCATCTCACTCCCCACCCAACCCCCTCAAAAAGAAAGCGAAGTTATGTGGAGAATTTTACAATGTTTGAATAATTGTAATAAAGTAATAAAAGTTACAGTGCTCTAAAATGTTAAGAAAATCCTACAACTACAAAAAAGAAGACGGGAAAATTGTTTATGCATACAAACCCTTTCCTGGATAAACCCGGGATTTTACGTCACTGTGATTTTATAATTGAGAAAACATTGTGGAAAAGGGAGAAATTGCTTGTAATAAGCATTTTCTCCTTTTTCCACAATGTTTTCTACCACATAGGATGGTTTTATTTGGAATTGCATCCAATTTTCATTGTCGTCTGCATCCTCTTTCAATTTGGACCAGTCTAAAATTTCAAAAACCAGGAAAGGGTTAACATGGTAGATAAAAATCTCTGCTTGTGTATCTATGCGTATGTGTGTTTTCCTGTTATTGTTGTTGTTTCTTCTGGAATAATTTTTTGATCACGAAATCAAAAATCTTTCGATCTTCAATATAATTGATTGGTTGATTGATTGATTGATTGATTGGGGTTCAACGCCGCTTTTAACAGTATTTCTATTAAAAGGAAATAAACACAAGTCTAAATATGGACTGTTGTTCCGAACATTAAACATTCTTTGCAGCAAAAAAAAAGTAAGCGATATAAATGATATCAAAAACGATGAAGTTTTATACAGCCTATTCTTTGGTGACACTATGAAATCAAAGGACTGAAAGTACTGAGAAGTTGGAATGCGATGAAAGGGTCATAACTGTGGAATTCGGTTCAAATTCGTTTATTACTTTCCGAGTAAGCCTCCCTCCTTTAAACTTAAACCAGCATTCCCATTCGTGTACATATGTGCGTGAATAACGCACAAAAGCATAAATCCACATACAGAAATCAAAAACTAGCATTGTCTTAACCCATTCCAAGACAGTGACGCTTTTAAATGACCCTCATTATGAAAGCTTTGGAAAACATTGTGGAAAATGAAGAAATTGCTCGTTACAAGCAACGTCTTCATTATCCACATTGTTTTCTGTCCCAAAAGACTAGGATTTTAAAGATTTTATCAACTTGTCGTCAGCTACTTCTTTGAATTTGGACTGGTCTATAATTTCATCGTGTTGGAATGGGTTATAAGCTCGTGTCACGCACAGCAAAATTATAAATTTCAAGCATAACATTCTCCTTTTGATCAACTGTAATACGTGAACTCATTTTAGTACTTAAAAACAGAGAATAATAGCTTCTACAGTAAGAATTCAATGACCTCGATGATTATTTGACCCTCAACACGGCCAATTCTGTAACGATCATTCTAAACTCACGTAGATTTTCACTTCAAGTTGATGAGTATACGTTGAAATTTGAGGAAATGCGCGGAAACTTGTTTCAGGGTGATCGATTTGAAAAACCGGTTTAGACTTAGGAATTTTTTTTTAAAGCGTTGCGAGTAAAACTCAAAAGAAAAAAAGACGTTAACGTTATTGTAACGTTGTTTGCACATGGTAGTTTTGCCCTTTTCCTAAAAAATCCTATAATATGATGAAGATAGTATCAAATTATCGCGCGATTTCCTTATTCATTATTCGGCTTTAGAACCGTAAAAAATCTTAAGTAAAAAGGACCAAGCTGAAAGCTAGGTAACACTTGTTAAAGGTTTGATGTATTATTATTGATTTAAACTTGTAAACAACGAAATTATAAAGCGTAATTATTCAGTAAATGAGTAGAAATCGGAAATTGATATGTTTCAAAATCTTCTACTTTCGTTTTGCATCTATTTGATTTTTATTGAGTAAAAGCTGTAAAACCCACTATAATCGCGTTTGCTTGATGCCTACGATCCCCTTGAATCGCTCTAGAATGTTTCAAAGCACTGGGCGGCGTGATTATTGTAAAAATGCATTTGCGACCTGAGCCATATTTGTAAACATTGCCTATCTATGGACAGACGTGGCTATCTTTAAACAAAGACGATGTGTTTCCATTCTCATAAATCTGCAGTGACACTTCTCGTTAACAAAGATTGGGACCAGACACATTTTGAATTCATTTTGGTTTCTAAGATAGATCGACGATGACCGCAACTTAATGTTTTGCCCATTTTCTGAGAATGACATTTTTCCTCTTAGAATGGCACACCTTAAATAACTTATCAAGCTGACATTGAATGGATTGCTTTCTGATTCCAGAATAGATTCTCGAAGAATGTAATTAACGGATCGTTAGCCCCTCCCACTGACGCTGCTGACAATGCCCACTAACTCCAACAGGTGGTTTCACTTCAATATTAAATGACGCAAAAATCTTTACCAGAAACATGTTACAAAAAGTAAAAAAGCTGGTTTGTGAACTAAACACCGTAACTACAGCTTGAATGAGTTGCAGTTACGACGTTTATGTCACCAGAACAACTAATATGTCAGCCAATGTCGGAGTTAAAAGCTTGCGTCTTTTTCAAATGAATATTTGATATGTCGATTGATTCTTTGGTTGAAAGCCGCGATTGGTCAATTATGTGGTTTTTAGAATTCATCAAAGCTATTAAACAATTCACTAAGCACAATGTACATTGTTTCGCCCAGAAAGTTTTTTTCACAAAATAAGACCATTTTCCTTCGGTACAAGCTTAAACATGTATAAGAGACCGACATCCAGTCAGTTTTTTTCTTTTAATTTTCTTTATAGAAAAAAGGAATTAACAAAAGATTTTTGTTGTGGTTGTCACTGTTGTTGTTGTTGTCGTTGTTACGTGCAATCAAATGAACCACTGCTTGGTAATTATGGGTTATTAACTTATGGTAAAATATTATAATCTACTGACAAGCCCCTTCGGCCGTATTTGCGCTGCTCTGTGAATCTCTTATTCACAATGCTTTCACAAGCTTTGTGTGCTTAGGGTAATGAAAACGCAAGATTTTGTGCCGCTATCTTTACAAAGCAATGACAAGGACTTCAACATTCTTCATCCACATCATTATTTGAACAATGATAATGATGATAACAAATCAAATCAAAGAACGTTTCTATTGAAAAACCTTTACTGTATAAAGCATACATTTTGTGTCTCTAAAATTAAATCAGGCTTTTGCTAATTGGAATAATCAAGGAACTGATTAAATTGTACTCCACTCTTACAACTAGTATCTAATTTGAACGCACGTTACAACAACACATCAAATCAAAGAAAGACTTTCCTGAAATAACTTTAACCGTTTAAAGCAAAGACTAAGTTTATCTTTAAATTAATGAGTTTTCTATTAATTGGTCTTTTCAAGGAATTTATTTAGTTTTTTATACTGGTTGATACTGTAAGAGGAGTTGTGCATACATGAAATATAGTAGATTTTTCTACAAGAGTGCCTTGAATTTCAAAGAGCTTATGACAACCAGACATCAAATAGATACAAGTCTCAGTCTGTTCTCATTGATATTTGGGGGGAGCTGCGCACACATGAAATAAAGTGATCTTTTTTTATTCCAGGGCAAATAATTCTAGAACAACTAGAGTGATTTGAATTTCAAAGGTCTTGTGCTCAACTAGACATAGAGAATCATGCGGCAAGTTTCAGTTCATTACTATGGATAGTATAGGAGGAGATTCAATTCAAGGGCAGATTATTCAAGAACGATCGGATTGATATGAATTCTTCAAAAGGTCTTGTGCACAACTAGATGGCATAGAGAATCATTGTAGCAAGTTTCACCCAGTTCCCATTGATATTGTAGGAGGAGTTGCGCACACATGCAATATAGTGATTTTTCAAGTCAAGAGCAGATAATTCTAGCTTTATTTAAGCTGTAGTTATGACATTATGCACGCCCAACGAAGATTTAACGACAATAGTTTATATGATACTACGTCGTGTATGCGTATCTTTAACTATCGAACTGAAAAAAGTAGGACTGCAGAAATTACTATGTTGTCAAAATGTGTGCACATTGTTACTAACTTGTTATATTTTGAATTGAAGAATTTTCCAGTGAATTACTTAAACATTAATTTGAATAATAGTTTGTCGTCTCTTTCAGCTTTATCTACATAAAATAAACGGTTTCTTGTCTCAGTATATCAAAATATAGTCCCTTGTTGAAAAATAATATCTACCGTGCTGCAGGCGTTGGTTTATATCATTTTGAAACTGTAAATAGATCGTTATGTTCCATAGCAAGAAACCGTATAACGAATTCAATATACTGCAATGTTTCCACCTCATTTCACATCATAATGTGTAAAATATCAATGTAGGACTACGATAATAAATTTAAAATCTTAGTCCATCAAGACGCTGAAATTCCTGTCACGCCAAGAATTCCGGGAATTAATAGATCCTTTATAATACTCTAAATATGTACGCTATAAACCGAATATTCGCATCTTTGTTGGAAAACAATCATAGACTAATTCAACGAAAACCAATCTACATATTTACATGTCCCTTCAGAGTGTCTGCAAAGTTTCAGGTTCGCAGCTTGATCAGCATCAAGTTTACACGCATTATCGTAACGTCACATTGCATATAGATCGTATGAGAAGTATTTCTAAAACACAACGTTGATTTTAATTTTAGTTTCTGAGGAAGCGAGACCTGGCTAGTAGCCATTTTGGATGAATTGGTTTGACGGAAGTATGATATAATTCAACAGGAGCCGTGAGGCAGGTGAGTATTTACGTATCAAATAGCGTAATTTTTCTTTCACTGTGGCAATAAGTTTTGACATTGTTCAAGGAAAATATTTTACGTGACTTATTTAAGCGCTGGATTATTCAAGTGTAAGTACTTCTATAACAGTTTAAATCATATATTGAAAGTAAAACCATCTAAATAACTATATCATCATTCTATTAGAATATATTTCACTTTATTTTCTATTTCATTAATTTCATAAACACGAAAATGTAAATATTCTCTCTTTGCTTGAATTGGAAATACCAATAACACTTACTGCGCCGCCGCGATATGACTGAAAAATTGTTAAATGTGGCGTTAAACCCCATTCAAACAAACTTTCTGTACACCACAAAATGACATGCAAACCAGAAAGCTCTGTCTCTAGTAATAAAATAGTAATATTTCAAGGTTACAACTAGGAAATAAAATGAAATTAAAACAAATGATGATTGCAAACTAATTTTATCGCTTATGTAAGTATTCTTGAGAAAACGAATGATTATTGAATACACATAAAATAGGAAAAATACAAAGACGATACGATTTTATTATCTCGTCTTCTTGCAGTTATCTTTTTCGCGGAGATAGTCTAGAGGTTTTTCCTCTTTCTTTCCTAGAAAGGAGCAAATTTATCGCCCCATTGCAATAACTGAATGAGTGCAATTTTTTCTCAAAATCACTTTTTGTACTAAATTTCTCGAATAAAGAGTAACAAGTCCTGGATTAACCAGGGTCAATCTCCAAGGGGAAATGTGTTTTTTTTTTTTATTTTTGTTTGGATACCTACACCAATTTCTTTTTCTGAATGATAAAAACAGTTGATCAATTCTTGCTCTAACATATTTTATATGCATATGTTTCCATTTTAGTGCAAGAACTTAAGATGTGGTCTTTTACATCATTGATGACATTATAAAATGACGATATTATCATGACATGAAGACAAATTGGTTGAAGTTAAAAATACTAGTGAATATTGATTGAACCTCTCCATATCTATTGAGTGCATTGCACTTTATATGTAAACAGGGTACCTTATAAAAGAAAAGGATTATTCCTTTGTGGAATAAAAAAGTTTTCTCAATGAAGCAGCGAATATCTGAGTATCATTCTTAAATAAACTTTATTAACTCTCAAAGAGGTGACTCACTCTTAGGATATATCCTAGAAATTCATTTTTTGTTTTGTGTTTTTCTTTCTTTTTCTTTTTTTCTTTTTTTTATTCTTTTTTTTTTGGGGGGAATGGGGGTGTTAACAGGCATCAAATTTGTATAAGACTTGTGAAATAATTTTTGCTGTGCATGATCATTTAATTCAAACTAGATCTTTAATTTTGTTGTTATAGAAACTATCACAGTGGAAAATTCCATTCAACCTAAGATGCGGAACATTTCACTTGTCCAAATACAAAGTCGACGGGCACGACATTTACGTCTTCTAAATTTAATGCCCTTCATATTTATGTCTGACTATCCATTGTGGGTTCCATTTATAATTATTCAGAATTTCATAATGATGAGAAGAAGGACCAATCATAAAAAGCAAAATGCAGTTGACCAACAACAGATATTGAGCCACATACAAGTTTTGCTATGGAACAAAGCAGTTGACAACATTTAAAACATAACTGCATTGCAGATATACATCTAGCCACGACAAGAAGATGAACCTAAAGCAATGCTTGGTAGTGAGGTCTCTCACCAAAGGTAAAATAATTTGCAGTGCAATTTGTGGGATGAGCAGTTTGTGTCTCTGATAGGATGATGTGGTTGTACTAATGTGAGAAATGACGGGAAACCATGTTTAGGTTCACCAGTCGCCATGAAACAACTGAAATACTGTTGAAAACGGAATTAAACCCTATACAAACAATCGAAGATAAGAATGATCCTCAAAAGTTGAACAAATATATAAAAAATGAGATAAGTGTCATCGTATTTGAGCATTTGTTTAAAGAGTAAAAATATGAAACTAAACATTGATTGAAATTAAGCTTCGTGGCATTCATTTGAAAATCAATTATTTGAAACAGAATTGTGACAAATTATACAAAAACCTGCAAATAATTCTTCAGAAAAAGATTTTGAGTGGAAATTGGCCACTAATTCATTAGAATTATAATGTTAAAATAAACAATATGGGTCGGTGGGGTGTCAACTGTAGTCCTAAATATTCATGACAAAAGCTCTTATACATTCACCTCGAGCACTAAATTTTAACCGAATTTTCAAGTGGGAAAGGGTGAATGAATGCGAGAGTCAATACTCTTTGTGAATAAAAGGTAAAAATGGTGTGGTCACAGTTTCAATCTATAGCCATGGTAATCACAGTGACTTGTATGTTAAAATTTGAAGAGAAAAGGTTAATGACACCACAATGACGTACATTAAGACCTGAATCCCCTGTTTGCCTATATTTCATTATTTGCCTTTATATAGATGTTGCACCAACTTATTTTGTGTATTTTTATAACATGATCCGTTAATTATTTCTTGATTTCTTTCATTAAGAAATTTCCAGTTGCAATACTAGATAAGTAATAGATAACAAATATCGTATTCATAAAAATACATTTTCAATTAAATTTTCTTTAACCTATTAGTTAATTTGAATCTACCATGGAAAGAGACTTAACATGATCAAGTAAGCGCAATAACATAAAATAATTTTTGATTCTTCTCAAAATCTAGAATTTTCGAATATTCAAACATTACAATAAGGTGACGATTTTGTTTGTTTGATTTTTGGGTTTTTAGATTAAGATCTCTTTAATTGTAAATGAAATTGGGTGAAGCTTTTGTTTGTGTTTTTTATTGTTGTTGATTGAATTTTTTGGGGCCTTTTTATAAATTGTTGATTTCTAGGAATAAATTTTAGGTCACAAAATGAAAGATCAATAGCAAATCTATAGCAAAAGGATACACATGTAGTGTAAATATAAAAACTTATGAAAGTGTGTCAATTTGGCATATAAATTATATAAATAAAGACATCATTAGAGACAGTCATTGATGTCCGAGACAATAAAAGTTCAATATAGCTAAATCAGCATAAGCGAACTAAAAGATACCAAAATAAACAGATCCAATGTGCTCTAGGCGCCAATAAGTGTTTAGCAATTTAAAAAAAAACAACGATCAATCTGTTGACAATACCATAAAGCTGATTAAATATACAGACATGACTATCATTTAACAACGATGATGTGTTTGCATTCTCATAAATCTGCAGTGACACTTCTCGTTAACAATGATTGGAGACACATTTTAAATTCGTTTTGGTTTCTAAGATAGATTGGCAATGACCGCAACTGAATTTTTCCTCATAAATGAGAAACCTTAAAGAACTTTAACATGATGACTTTGAATGGATTGCTATTCGATTCTAGAATAGAACCTCGAAGATAATTATTCTGTCATTTTGGTTAAATTGATAATTGACCAAGTATATTGTTTTGTCTGCGGCATTTTTATGCCCCTGCATCGAAAGATCGGGGTAATATTGTTTAACCGTCGGCCGTCTGTCCGTCTGCCTGTCTGTCTGTCGGTCTGCCTGTCTATCTGCAAAACTAAACAAAAGACCTTAACATTGCCAATTACTACCAGCCTATTCAAAATATAATGCTCATATTCGGCATGATGATGCATCTCCATAATACGCATCTCCTCATGTCAAGGTCAAGGTCACATACCAAGGTCAAACGTTTAGTCCTGTTACGAGGGCATTCTGTTTCACAAACACATCTTGTTCACACTGTAAAACTACTTTCAAAGCAGAAAACCATTTACCTTCAATACAAGAACAAACATGTATCATACAAAGATAGTCTGTTACGTTGATTTGTTATTGTTTTTTTTTTTTTTTTTTGTATTTCCTTGATAATTAAGAGAAATTATCAACGTTAAAAAATGTTATTTTTTGTAGCCGATGTTACGTGCGTTGAATTTGGACTTGTTAAACATATGCTACAATTAAATCAGTACCTTGATAAGGCCAATAGTCAGAGAAATCTTTTGTTATAAGTGAATGCTTAATCTATGCTATTTACAGTCATGAACATAATGTTATACAGTCTGTACTTGTTAAAACCCATTTCCCCATAATCTGGTATTTTCATGACCCTCAGGACACTAAACGTGTTAAAGCATTGTGAAAAGGAAGCAATTGCTTCTTACAAACAATCTCGTGATTCCTCACAATGTTATCATTTTTTTATATTTCTTCTATCAAGTCTTTCATATTAGACCAGTCTAAAGTATTTTTTCTTGTAAATAAGTAGTTTGAACTTTTTATCACATTACATTTTTTTAAATGTTAGTCGAATATGAATTTCCAAAATGCCTGACGCCTAGTCTTCAAATGGTTACAGGTTTTGTATACTTGTTTATTTGTAATGTTTTACATGTAGCCTTGATCTCGCTCAATCATGATAATATTCACTCATCCATATACTTTCTGTTTACTGCCAGTTCCTTGATGACACTCTTGAAAAGCTTTACTACGGACCTACCCTAGGGACCGGTATCACCAAGAGCTCGTGTGATCGAAGCCGAGCATACTACCTCATAAGTTACAAGTTGGGGATTCTAAGTTATATGTATATCTATTTGCATTACCGTAGCATTTACCCTAATGAGTTTTAACATTTTGAACATTTATTTATTTCTTGTAAAGTATATCAGGCCTTCGGCCCACAAAACAGCATATTAACAAACAGTAAATACAAATTACATTTACATTTGGAAAGTTAACATAGATATTTGGTTTGTTTCTGAGTACAGCATAGGTTATGTCCTTTGGATGTTTAACATATATTGACTTGTGCACGTAGGTTCAAGCACAATTTAAAATATCGTAAGAAAAATAGAAGTGACTTAATGCTAGCAGTTTCTATTTGTTCCCACAATGCTCTATTTGAATTACGCCTAAGGTTAGTTTTCACTAGAGGACGCGGACGGATTGAGGTCGAAACTCATAAAATATCCGCTTAGTTCTTTTACGTATTCGATTTTCAAAATTGTAAAAGGTTCGGTTCACCCGAACGACAATTAGTTTGTTAGTATGGTCAGCTCAGAGATCGAGTTAGTTTGGTCAGCTCATGGCTCGAACCCACGATCTCGAAGTTTGAAGTCGAGTGTTCTATCAAATAAATTTAAATGATTGACAATTGTTCTTAATCATGAAGTACAGGAGTCCTTTTAATCGTTCATGGTGATGATTAAAATTCAAGAGCTTTAATTGTATATAATTTGTCTTGGCTGTTTCAAGGATATGAAACAAATGTTTCGTAAAATATTACATAGGTTAAAGCAGTTTGAAAAATATTCAAATGGACAGATCTTATAAAAAACGTAATTACAATATGTTTCATAACTACGTATGTATTAGTAAGATATCTCTGTTTAAAATATCGTTTACTTTTTTGCATAGACATGCGCGGGGTGTTAAAATCGACTTTTAACTGTTGCCTTAAAAATCTTCTCCTAAATCATGGGGCTATTTGGACAAAATTTGGTAAGAGTTCCTTAGGTGACCATTTTCAAAACTTTTTCACGAAACTTTGAAATTAAGGCGAGGCATGATGGCGCTTTACAGACTTCGAGAAAATATGAAATATTTTTCTCCTAAATCATTTGGCCAGTTTTGTCTTACCTTGGCAGGAATGATCTTTGGATGACCCTTTTCAAGACTTAGTAGTAAAATCATTGTATAAAAATGTGGGAACGGTAAGGCTAGGGTAAAAAGGTCAATTAATTCTCAGGTGAACGATTTAGGGCCTTTACGGCATAATGAGCGACCACAAAATAAAGTGTCTATAGCATTGGGTGCTTGAATACACGAGTCACAGTACTTGAGTCGGTCGTCGAGCGAAACATACGCGTTATTTTGCCCCGCCATGTACTGACGACGTGCATGTAGAGTTACCCATATCCGATTGTGAGTGTTGGCATATGTGAATAAGATGAAGTGTGTATGTGTGTTTGTGTCCAATTCTTTTCAAGAGCATGTTTTCAACACCAATTAATGGATTTCAAAATAATATGGCACAGTAGTTCGCTTTGAAGAGTACTATTGACATGCATAAAGTTGTGTCGAATACGCTCACGTACAAAGTCACAACCTGAGGAAGTATAAAAATCAATTCTGACAAAAGGGTAACAAAGAATTTATGCGCGGGATTTTCACCAACTTCATATGATAGTATAGATGCAAACGTAAAGTCGTGGCTCGTGGCACAAGCGAAATAGCTTGAAAAGTCACGCATAGTATTAAAGGTAATTCTTCGCTCGTCAGACTTAGGGTGATTCTCGTTCAGTCATTTAATATTATCAATAATATATTGATTATACGACCCTGTCAAAGTCGGGTTATCAGCTGGTCAATTTGAAATAATGAACTAGTTATCATATCTCGATCAGGAAGGATTATCGTCATCCGTCATATATTGGTCCATCTTCAAAGGAATCAATCATGATAGCGCCAAAACAACGGAAGCTCATTATATCTCAGGTCGTAGTATAGGGTGGAATGTAACCGATTTAATCTTTCACGTTTTCAGTAGTAAATTAAACCTTGTCTTGCTGAACAAAATCGTTTTTAGAATGGTATAAAAATCAAAGGGCTGAAAGCACTGGTTATAATTGTTGATCAGTTGTCAAGACTTCTTTCGAAATTAATTATGTGCAGTCTATAGGTTAAGTATTATTAATTGATGATATATTGAGAATGTTGGTAAAACCAAATTTGTTTAAACTGTTAAAAAAGGGCTAGCTAAACCGATCAGGTTTTAAGGAATTTACAAAAATTGCAAAAAGTAAAGGGAATACATACGATCGAGATTTTTAAAAGAAATGCTTCTGTAGAAAAATTATTTTAACATGTATTTGCTGAACCTTGAAATACAATCAGACAACAAAATCTTCTCCCTCCCCCCTTATATACCGCTGATCTTCTATTTGTGCTAAAAGCATTTCAAAAGGGTATGTCATGTTCTACATTTTTTGGGGTTTGCGTCTATTGAAAAAAAAACAATGTGAATATGCTTATAGTTTGAATTTAGTTACAGAAAGAAATGTGCTAACCGAATCCTTCTTCGGTAGCCTTCAGACACAATGATAACGTTATTACGGTATTTTATCCTTTTCTGTATTGTAAATCAGTCCTCTTCTTACATACTAGGATTTAATTTATACCGACTTCCAAATTGTCGCTATTTAGATCATGATAGTTGATAAAAGTGTTGCATAAAAATCAATCATCGAAACAAACCAGAGGAAATTATATGAACACATCACATCATTTTTAATCTCGAAATAGCCGCCGTCATAGCGCAGTTGGCAGCGCACCAGACTCCATATCTTCAATTATGGGGTGTCATTGGTTCGATTCCCGTCGGCGGCACATATCATTTCCGATATTTGTCTAAAATCAATGGGTAGATAATCGTAAACCTAAGTAGGACAGCAGCTGGAGGCTAGGAATGGATGTAATGGTGGTACTGGTGCGAGACATACCAGTAGTCCATCGTTTGGTGCACAAGCCGCTATATGACTGAAAAATTGTTAAAAGCGGCATTTAAACCCTGTCAAAAAATAAAATCATTCTCAAAACAATTTTCTCAATAAACAACATCGGCCCGTCGTCGTAAAGTGATGCATTTCTGATATCAGCCTGATGTCGGATCCGATATTGTGTCGATTTTAAAATTCATAATCAACGAAAGTGAAGATCTTGTTTGGTCGAAAATAATTCAATAACCAAAGTTGGACCAGATTAGATTATCTCCACTCGACCAAAAGACGACTATGATCGTGTAGAAATCAGGACGTGATTGAAAAGAGGTCCGGTAGGGGTCGCAATAAAATCGCTTATGAGTAAGGCTGATCGACTAGAAATCGATTTATTGATGCGGCTATCATTGGTAATTTGTTTTTAGCTAGCAAAGCGTAAGTTAACAGACAAAATTTGACGTCTTCTCAGAGTTCAGATGAGTGTAAACTGCCACTGGAGGCTTAACCACTAAATCTGTTGAATGCCTACGCAATTAAAAGTAGGTCTTATGTATTTCAGCAATACCCTGAACTCCTTCAAACGTATGCTATTTAACCCATTCCCATTCAATCCCGCTTTTTTATGCATCTGAAGAAAAAAACTTAGGAAAACATTATGGACAATGAAGAAATTGCTTGTTACAAAGAATTTCTTCAATGTCCTCAATGTTTTCTATCCTATAAGGCAAATATTTTCTGAATTCCATTGGCTTGAAATTGTTGTATGACAAAATCACACTTTGCTAGCTTACAGTAGTTTCAATACTTTGATTGTCATATTGGGGATAGTGCATGATCGTGAACCAGTCTGTTTCCGACATTTGTACGGATAATAAAGGTGGTCGTCTAAGCAGTATAGACCCACAATACAATTTTTCAGACGCCTATCAGTGTCTTCTGTATCTCTATTATGCAAGTTAGGTTGTCAACATTTTATCAATTTATCAACCGTATCAATAGTCTGTCTAATTCAAATCAGTGGCTAGGCTAGTATATTTACAGATGCGGGACATACACCGGGATTATTTCCTAAAAACTACGTCAAGCGCGATTATGTTTCGTCAATAAGATTTTATAAAAAGTGCGTCTAAATTGATTGTTAGGTTCTGGATATAATGTATGAACTGAGAATTATAACACCAAAATATAGTTCAACAAATCATGACAACCTGATACACGTACCAAACAATAATATGGTATAGCAAATATAGTGATATCAATTTCGCGTTTTTCCAAGTAAAACCTGTCATTAAGCAGATTAACTGTCATCAACAGAAAATATTATTAGCCAATTAAATAAACCAGCATGCTTTTCAATCTAAGGAATAATTGTAACCAGCATTCAATTACGTTTTTTGTTTGAATTGTGAATTTAGATACATATACATGTAATTGATTTGAAAATAAGGGCACTTGAAAATCATTTCACTAAATATATACTCATAATACCTTGGAATATAAAATATGTCCCATCCCAAATATGCCATTGACTAGTTTAATACTTTGCTTTGTGCTATTTACCGTACAGTTCTCAGTTTATTTTATCGATTGAGATAACACAGACTATGATACTTGAGTAGATGTTTAGTGAAAACCCTAAAATGTCAGCATAAAACCTTAAAACGGATCATGCACAGATTAGTATAAAATAAACAAACAATCAAAACAAAAAACAAAAAAAGAAATCAGCGACTCGAATGGAACCGAAATTCATCGGATGAATACGTTATCTGTCCGTTGCATCGAAAACTGACTCATTTGTAGTTTACGTGACATATCAACTACGTCATTGGCGTCCGCTAGCAATACAGTCATTATCGATATCACCAGAAGACTAACGTCCATACCCGATAAATTTCGACGATTAAAAGTAGGGTATAAGTATGGCATAAAGAATATATCACAATAAATTAAAATTTTATCATTTAAGAAGATTTAACACGAAGACAGAATATTCATTGTAAAAATTATATTAATAACTACTGGTAAGGCAGATAATTTTCCTTTAACACATTTTCATGAAAATCTATTCAAGAGCCCTTTCAAAGACGAACTATTTACTTACGTGTTAGTTTTATTGTCATTTCATATACACGTGTTGATATTTACAATTCATCCTTAGTTCGTTCCTTTCTAAAAATTTTGAAATAATATAATTCTTGAATATGTTTCAACCAATTCTAATGGCCGAACAATCCCTTCCAGTGTCAAACAGAATCTGAGATATGATTCAAATTTCTCGCACCAATTGCAGGGTCTTACATTTTTAAGAATATGCTTCAGACAACAAAGTCTCTTGAACATGACAGTCGATTATTTGTCACTCTGTATTCTTTTAACAAAGCTTGCCGCGGTTTTTTAGCGAAAACGAGAGTATCCTTCTCTTGGTTAGGATTACAGCAGTTGCATTAAAACTTACTACTGATTTTTTAGAGATGGTGGGCCATTTAAAGGTAGGTATCGGAGTGAGACATATAACACGTATCCGCGAACTTGTACCAATTTCACAAAGGAACTGTCAAGCAACAAATGCAAGTAAGGGACATCTTTAGACAGTCTTTGTTTCTTCATATTTTATTTATCGAATAAAACACAACATTGAAACCGCGATACTGAATTATTTGAAAAGAGATTCCGTTTAGAAATAATTACACGTTTTCTTAAGTGATTGTGTTAAAGGAGTACATTATTTAAAAGTTACTAACTTTTCAGAATGAATTCTAGCACAAGATAACGGTACAGTTTCGAAATCAACTTAAATTTACTTATGCACGTCACTCCATGCAAAAGACAAAAATATCGCGAATGAACATAGAACTTAACCAATTAATGTCATTTCGCGCGTCCACAATAATTCCTTAATTGATACAGATCGGTTATAAACAAATTTACTTGATCGTCACTTCCCATTTACCTTTCCTTTCTTTGTCATGTGTAGCCCTTTTTGTATTAGACAGCAACTCATTAACATAACATAACATAATGTTATGTTATGTTGTGTTTCTTCCCATTTACCTTTCCTTTCTTTGTCATGTGTAGCCCTTTTTGTATTAGACAGCAACTCATTAACATAACATAACATAATGTTATGTTATGTTGTGTTACTTCCCATTTACCTTTCCTTTCTTTGTCATGTGTAGCCCTTTTTGTATTAGACAGCAACTCATTAACGTAACATAACATAATGTTATTTTATGTTTCTTCCCATTTACCTTTCCTTTCTTTGTCATGTGTAGCCCTTTTTGTATTATACAGCAACTCATTAACGAATGGTGTTACTTCGCAAAATTAAATCACGGTATTGCTTTAGGGGGATCATGTATACAGTGAATCACTTTCACAAGCATGGTTGAAATGCCGTTTACTTGTGTTTGAGATTATTGTGAGGCTTACAATGAATCCCTTTCACAAGCATGATTGAAGAGTCGGTTACACAAGCATGATTGAAGAGTCGGTTACACAAGCATGATTGAAGAGTCGGTTACACAAACATGATTGAAGGGTCGGTTACACAAGCATGATTGAATAATCTGTTACTTGTATTTGAAATCACTCTGTTGGGCTTAGACATGGACTGAGCGAGTATTACCATTCCTAAATCTCTGTGAAACTACCTCGGGATAACTAATATATAACGTTATTACGAAATAATTATCTAATCGTAGAAATCTACCCAGCAGTAATGGATAGAGAGGCGCATTTTTATGATATACAATTGTATATTTACTTGTGTAATATCTTAAACATGTGTTAGCTTAAGGGGGGCGAACAGCTGGAGGCTGGGAAAGGATGTAGTGATATTGTACTGGTGTGACAAATACCAGAAATCCATAGCTGATGCTCCGGCCGCCGCGATATGACCGAAATATGGTTAAAAGTGAGCTTAAACCCCATTCAAACAAACAAACTTAAGCATGTATACTAAAGATATCTCGAAAATAGGACCTAGTCGAACAATGTACATGTATTCTTACTATTAGGTACACTGAAATAGTCTTCTAAAAACTTTATTAAAATGACGAAAGACGACAAAGGCGACCCTAATCTTGTTTAGTCGGATTTCCATTTTATCCGGTTGGAAATTTCGGCACATGGGATTTATTTGACCTTTCGCTGACCCCGCCTACTGACTTCCTAGGCCTGACCTATTAACTCCGGTAGGAAGTTCCGCTTCGATTTTTTAAGGAATTTTTTTTTTTTTTTTTTTGCAAAATAGCTTGTAATTAAAAAGTAAAAACGTTGGTCGGTGACCTTGAGTAAGCTATAGTTACGATGCTAAAGTTGCGAAAAAAAACAAAAAGGGTTAACAAAAATGGCGGCTAAAGTTGGAATTGAAAGCTCAGGTCCGGGGTGAATAAATGATTTGATTGGTCGACTGGTTATTTGATTGACAGCCGGGATTGGTCAAATGATAGCATTTAATTCTATCCTTTTAGAAGTATTTAACTGAGTGTAATAATTGCTTAATTATGTCTTAAACATACGTTAACGCTAGTTTTCGTCATACAAATATTCCAACGGAATTTCAACCAGTGCAGCTGACTTTAAGATATTTTTCCAATGGTATTTTGTATGGTTATACCAAAAGAACATCTTTAAAAACAATTTTCATTTATTCGTTAAAAATACAACGGTATCGCACGAAAGCTTTCCTGCAACACAATAGACTAAATCCCTTTTTTTTAGTTAAACAAAATTTTCCTCCTTGTGTGAGGATTGATTGTAGCAGACCACATTACCTTAGGAAAGACGTGTCAATTGGGAAATTCAATCACTAGCAATTAAATAAGAAGATTGCTAGATAACAACTAGGTAATGAAATTAATTCAAAACGAATGATGTATCCTACACTTTACTAGAGGAAACAATTACAGTGGCTGATTCAAATCGATGCGTCTTTTTCGAAGAAGCTCACGCACTTACAGTCCAATTCAAGTTTTCATTCTTTCTTAGAAACGATTTGACATGCCATAAGTTGTAAAATACATATTGATGCGTTTGATGATTTTTTGTTGTTGTTTATTTTGACGAAATGTACCATAATCCTGTATGTCACTAGCATCAACTATCCGTACTGTGTTAATCATTAGAACTGTAGCGTGGTTTTTTTTTGTTTTGTTTTTTTTCTTATAATGCGTTGGTAAAGTAAAATAACGAATGATACATATAAAATAAATAATAAGACTAAAGTATTACTTTTAAGACTGCTTACAAATGTTTGCAATATTGAATAATCATTATGATAGGCACATAGCTAATTAAATAAAAAATAGAAAACGGACGTACGATTGATTTACATAAAAGATTTTAGTCTTTTATAATATGCAATGCAGTACCCGGTATCACCAAGATGGGCATGCTGATACCGCAATACTATGACAAATGGATTTGTAAGCGAGATTGCTTTGTTTAGAGGCCAGGACCAGAGATTATAAAACTTTTTTCGTACCCAACTGCTTATCTACTCAAACTTCAAGTTTGAAAAAAACGTTGATTTTCTATGTTAACTGTAGATATTTTGTTGTAAATTATATTTTACCAATATAATGTTTTATTTTCACTCGCTTGCCGTAGAATTTAAACTTTTATACATCTTTAATTTCGAATCGAATTTTGAGTAAATTCTCAATTGAGTACGAAAACAGTTTCAAAATCTTGGGCCCTGGTGATAATGAATGTGATATCATTGAAAAACTGATTTCATTCCTTTTCCATCGCGTTATGGATCTCGATTTGTCACAGAAAAATGATTAATACAATATAAGTGACAGGTAGATTTTGATAAATCAGAATGGTGTGGTTTGATCCGATTAGCGCGTAGACATCTATCTATTTGCTGATGGCTTGACTCAATGTGTGTGAGTATGAAAGAGACAGACAGACACAGGGATAGAGACAGAGGGGGAGACTTTGTAATTATTTTGACATCAATTGACCAATCGCGGCTGTCAATCAAATAACCAGTCGACCAATCAAATCATTCATTTAGCCCGTAATAGAGCTTTCAACTCCAACATTGGCCGCCATTTTAGTTAACCATTTTTGGTTGGTTTGGCGACTCAAACTTCGCAACTACATCTTTTGAAGCTGTTTAAGCCTTCAATCAACCAGTTGACTTTTTGTTTCATGCTACTTGCGACTAATTTTGAAAAAAAAAAACACGTTTAAATCGAAGCGGAAGGGCCCTTTTTCTCATGATACTTCACAGAACAAACCAAATTTCAAAAGGAACAATTCTAATGAAGGTACAATCATTCTTTAATAAAAGAGAATCAATGAAAACAGTGGACTGATTTGTGTCAAGATTGAACGGTCCTTTTGATGGTAAAATCATTCTGTGAAAGTTTGAAGAGAATCCGATGAAAAATGTGGAGACTATCGCATAAACGGGATTTTTTAATTAAATTTTAATTATGCCCCTTTTACCATGTTTATGGACGGATCTGACCCAATTTCTAAAGGAACGATCCTTATGATGGTACAATCATTCTATGTTTGAAGGGAATCCGATGAAAACTGTGGACTCTAGAGTGTAAACAGGGAAAAGTTTAACGGACGGACGACGGACGGACGCACGGACGCAGGACGGGAAAAAGCCATCGCAATAGCTCTAATGGCCTTCGGCCAGGAGAGCTAAAAATCGAAACATCGTGGACAATGTAGAAATTGCTTGTTACAAGCAATTTCTTCATTGTCCACAATGTTTTCTACCCAAAAAGGGAAAGCTTTCCTAAATTCAACCAACTTGAGATTGTCGTCTGCAACTTCTTTAAATTTGAACCAGTCTAAGATTTTGTCATGTAATGGGTTAACTCATTGGTTACTCTAACCTCGTTTGTTTATCATGATAACCTTTAATCGTTTATCCTGCTTATTCATGTTCCCCGTGGCGAGCTCTAGTTCCGTCCAGGCTATTTGGTTACACACAAGGTCAGGGTTAGGGCTGACAAAATTGACCAATCACGACTGTCAATCAAGGAATATATCGACCAATCAAATTATTCATTTTGGTCGGAATTAAGATTTAAGCTCCGACATTGGTCGCCATTTGTGAGAAACTTTTTTGTTGGCGACTTAAATGTCGTATCTGTAGCTTATTCAAGCTGCAGTTACGATGTTTAGGTCGCCAACGTACAATTCAATTTTTGTTACATACAACTGACCATAGTTTTTGCAAATAACGCCGTTTAAAATCGAAGCGGACTTCTCGTCAGAGTCAATTAGTGTGGCCGAAGGAGTAAGTGTCCACTGATTGGTCAATTGACCTCATCTGAAGCATATCTTCCACAATTGAGAATAATTTAATTTTTAGTTTCGTCTATCAAAACGAGCGTTCTGATTGGTCGAAAAAAATTATTCATAAGATTGGTAAAGATTGGTTGAATACCCCTTCAAGGTAAGGGTAGCTTCGATTATTAATGGATAGCTACCCCCCCCCCCTTACAAGAAGTTCCACTTAGCCATTAACCCTTTCATTTAAAAAGATGGGATTTTACGTTGCTGTGATTATATACTTGAGAAAATAATATGGAAAGTATATTATTTTCTCACCTACTGAATAGTTATTTTTCAAATTGATTCCACTTACTTTTTTCTGCAAACCTTATGAATTTAGACAAGTCTAAAATGTATACAAACGGGATTATTTATTGTCATTGACATTAAACATAGTTGGTTTGCGACCTAAATGTCGTACCTTCATATAGATTAAGCTGTAGTGACGACGTTTAAGGCAATAAACAAAGAAATATGCTTCACATAAATGTCCGCCAATGTTGAAGTATAAAAGTTCTTTTCTGGTCTTAATGAATGGTTGATTGGTCTATTAAATATTTGATTACAATCACGATCCGTCAATTGACCAATCGCTGGCCCCGCCCACTTACTCCTTTGGTCACGCCCATTGACTCTAACAGGGAGTCCCGCTTAGATTTTTAAACGACGTTGTTTTGCGAAATTAATGTCAAGTAGCATGCAACAAAAAGGTAGAATAGTTGGTGGGCAACCTAAACGTCGTAACTACAGCTTCAATAAGCTGTAGTAACGACGTTTTAGGAGCCAACCAACATAAAAACTTAACATAAATGGTTGCCAATGTCGGAGTTCAAATCTTAATTCCGGGCTGAACAGATGATTTGAATGGTCGATAAATTCCTTGATTGACAGCCGCGATTTGTCAATTACGAATACATATATGGATGAAATCCCAATTTACTTAGCCCATCTGCTTCCTTGGTGGGAACTAGTGTCAGAAAAATGTACTTTATCTTCATCTTCTGCTTTTCTTTTTCATACCAGGTCAAAGGGCAGCTTTGAAGGTTCAATGACAAAATTGACCTTGTACGTTTTTTCTACATTTATGAATAGATTTCATAGCTTTACAGAGTTCCTCTTGACAAATACCAGTTAGTTTTAAAATACTCCAGGTAAAGTAAATAGCTAAAGGTCAATTGACCTTGTATCTATAGCTCTATTGAGCACGAAATGCGAGGGATGAACTATTGTTGTTGATCTATATCCGTAGGTTGTTGTTGCCATCTTTTGTTTTTTGTTGTTTTTTTTTTTTTGTCTGTTGTATCATAGTCAGTATAAACACATGTCACCGGTCACCTTAGTATTGTTCTAAATTAATAGAGCCGTGGTCGTAGCGCAGTTAGTAGCGCGTCAGATTCTCAATCATTGAGTCTAGAGTACAATCCCGGTCGCGGTCAACACTTTTTTTCCTTGCCAATTTTGGATAATCATAAACCCAATGCGGATGAGCAGCTTGAGGCTCAGAATTTAGAATGTAGTGGTAGTACTTAGTAGCGCGTCAGATTCTCAATCATGGGGTCTAGGGTACGATCCCGGTCGCGACTAATACTCTTTCCTTACCAATTTTAGATAATCGTAAACCTAATGCGGATGAGCAGCTTGAGGCTCAGAAAGAATGTAGTGGTAATACTGGTGTAACGAATACCAGGAACTCGTGGTAAGGTGCTCCAGCCGCCACGAAATGACTAAGATACCGTTTAACCCATTCCCACTCAATCCCTGCATTTTACGCCCCTCAAGATAAAGGCTTTGGAAAACATTGTGGAAAATGAAGAAATTTCTTCATAATCCACAATGTTTTTAATCCAAAAAGACGAAAAAATTCAAAATTCCATCAACTTGAAATTTTCGTCTGTAGCTTCTTTCAATTTGGACCAGTCTAAAATTTTGGTATGTTGGAATGGTTTATAGTGGCGTTATTTCCTATTCAATCAAATCTAATTGACCATTCGAGAGTGTCAATTAAGGAATCAACCGACCGATCAAACAATTCATTCAGCCCGAAATGGAGCTTTGAATTCCAACATTCATCGTCATTTTTTGTTAAGATTTTTGTTGGTTTGGCTTCTTTAAGCTGTAGTTACGACATTTAGTTCGCCAACCAACTAATCTAATTTTTCGTTGCATGCTTCTGGCCATGAATTTGCACAACAAAGATTCTAAAAATCGAGGTTTGACTTCCTGTTGGAGATGATGGCCTTGGCCAACTAAGTAAAAGGGCGGGACCATCGATTGGTCAATTTAATAGATATTACTGTTATCAGATCGGAAACAGTTCATTACACAGAGTTTATTTACCCAAAACAGAAAGACGCAAACCATTGCATAATTAACTGCTCTCAAAGAAGCTCTCGACTTGTAAATGATATTTATAAATCTAAAATCTAAAATGTTCGGTACAAAAATACTGTTTCCTTTCGGCACAAAACATGTTAGTATCGTTACACAATGATCTCATTTACACAAGTTCGACCATTTATTATATACCTATATAAAAGATATGGACTAAAATCTGGCTATCTAATACAACTCGACAGAAAAAAAATCAATATTCGGTGTGTACCAAAAAACCGTATTCGGTTACACTCCTGTCCGTTTTTGCCTCATTAAATAAAGAGCAAAAAGGGCCCACTTTCACAATCTGTAGCTCCTCCCAAAAGTTTCGTTGGGCCTTAAATCTTAGTCCGTCTTAAAGAGCAGTCTTTGATCTTGAATTACAGGCCAGGAAAATGGTATCATTAGGGATAAAGTTTTTCGCAAATCTTCATTCTGCACATCAACCCATGAAATTGTTTAGGCTCGGAAGTGAAAGTCTTGTAGGGTACCACCTTCAAATGTCAGTTTCTACAAGGAAATAGTTCCCTGATTAAAGCTTTGAATCACATGCATGACATGCAGCAGTGATCTCTCACTCTGCAGAACCTAACATCAAGCAACTTGCTGTTGATTAAAAGTTGAAACAGCATGACAAAAGGAGGAGATCAAATTTTCTTAATGGACTACTTTAGGGTACAACCACCCGGAAGTAATTCCGGAGTGGAGTTGACCCTATATAAGACATTTTTTTCTTTTGATTTTGACAGAACTGCAATTAGTCTATGCATATGCTAATTGCAACAATCCCTATTTCTATTTTTTTCAAATATATGGCTTAGGAGTGAAATGACAGAAGAATTAGTACAAGGCCCCTTTTGCTAAAATTATCCCAAAAATGGGACAGTTTTGGTCTTCTTCTTATGGTCAACAGAAATGGTCATAACTTTTGTAATAACGGATGAATTTTCATGAAATAAAAAGTGACCTATAGAAAAATGACACTCTCTTCAAATCTAACCCTTTACAAGATGACTTTGTCAAAAATTGCTTTTGAAATGTACAAAATTGACCCAAAAAATGCAATTTAAATTTTAAACCAAGTTAAATCATCTTTAAAAAAATTATCAAAAATACACACAAAATCTTTTAAATTGGTGTTTGTAACAAATTTGGTATGTTTACAATAAGTCTAAGTAAAAAAACACACAGAAAAAGGTAAATAGGCTTAACAGGACAGTGTTCAAAAAGGGTACCCCATACACTAAAATATCAGAAATGGCCTTGGCACCTTCAAATTAATATAGCTGCAGTGTATTTTTGTTAACCCATTACCAGATGGCAAAATTTTAAACTGGTCCAAATTGAAAGGACTTACAGACGACAATTTAAAGCATATGAAATTTTTTAAAAAAGTAAGTCTCTGGGTAGAAAACATTGTGGAAAGTGAAGAAATTGCTTGTAACAAGCAATTTCTTCATTTTCAACAATGTTTTTAAATTCAAAAATCTATAGCTCATGAAATATTATATTTTTTCAACCTTCTAGGTCAAGAAAACATTGTGGAAAATAAAGAAATTGCTTGTTATAAGCAATTTCTTCATTTTCAACTACATGTATGTTTTCCTAATTGTTTTCCTTCGGGGCATCCGAAAGCGTCATTGTGCAGGAATGGGTTAAAGACATTAGATTTTCTGAAATGTTCACTCTTTTGCTTGTTGTTGTTGTTGTGATGTTTTAAGTTAAGAAGTTGCTGAATCCAACACTGGACCATTGATGATGAAACAATGAAAAGGGGCTCTTTACAGGGTATACCCAAATAGGGTTAGGGTTTAGAAGCTTATCAACTTAATTTCAAGAGTGTCATAGGCTGGCAGCCAATCCAATCAATACCTTTCTGATCATGTGACTGAGAGGGTGACATTGGCAGGGTAGGTATAAAAGAGGATGAAAATGCCTCTCTTGACCAAATTTAGTTACTCATTCATTATCCGCACATTACAAGAAAATATTGAATTCACCCTGGTCAAACGGGAAAGACTTAGAAGAGTTTCAGCAAACTGCTTTTACAAAAAAGGGAATACATTTCAGCTACTGAAAAGAAGGAAGCACCCAGGACATTCACAAGAAACGGATGAAAGGGCCAATATCATTTTTGCTGCAGACCACAATGTTTCGAAAGAAAATAGCTATGACCACACGTATGGCCACACAAAGTCGCAGCTTGGAATGCGGGACTTTTACAACTCCCTCTCAAAGAATGGAACATGACAAGACACGCCAACCCAAACCATTTATCCGTTTGCCAAGAACGAAAAGTATGTAACGTTCACTTCAGTGAAAGAATGTTTCCATTCGATACAAAGCATTAGACGGACTGCACATGGGAAGATGTGATATGATACAAGAATGCAATGTAACACTGTCATTGCAGAAATGGCAAGAAGGGGGCAGGGTGACATATCCAAAACGTTGAAGGACTTGCGCTTGATAAGAGCCTAAACCGTGGAATCTTACGCTGTAAATTGTAGTAACTGTGCCACTAATTCTCTTCTATGTGATTGGAGTTTCTGCTTTGATGCCTTTTCAAAATTGCTCAGCCCTGCCAACATAACATATCTCTGAATGACTGAGAATGATATAGGCATTGTTAGAGGTGATCTTGCAGATGAGACTCAGTGAAGGTGCAATTTACAGTGTGAGTTCCAGGGCATCCGCACAAAAGTGTGAAGCATTTAACAGCGCAGCACCAGCTACTCTAAGCAAAAGAGTAAGCTTCAGCCGGACCTTCACAAGAAGGCTTTCGGCCCAAAATTTGCATTCAAACGATGCTTTCGACAAAGCGGTCAAAAAGAAAATATGGAAAATAACAGGAACAGGGCTTGGAGTTTTGGTAAAAAGCATCTTTAACATATTTCAGTACGCCAAATGAAGACCAAGAAATACAGAAAAACTGACTGGTACAGAAAGAAGCGTCTTAGAAGAAGAGCTGTCATGGAATTTCAATACCATGAGGCTAGGAAAAATAGAAATGAAACAGGGTATATGGGCAATGATGACATACATAATTATGCACAGATTGTGAACTAGAGGCAAAAGGACAACAGATAGAGATTTAGTCAACAGAAAACAAGATGGGATGAGAGATGACAGCAATTTCTGTCTGGTGGAAAGCAACACCACTGATGAGGCTTGATGCTAGCTGAAACAGAGTAAATACTGATGAAGCGCAATGTTAGCCCAAGGCTGGCCGTCTAGTGGTGAATTGTTGTCATTTGAAGTACTATCCAGGGGTAGCAAGAGGTGCAGACGAGCTTTTATGACAACATTGGCCAAAATTGATGCATTCTGGGGGATCAGAGTATTGCAAATAGGGTGAAAACTGAAATTTAAATGTTTTTTTCAAAAATTTAAATTAAAATTTCACTTACCATAAAAGAATTTTATTAAAATCCAATTCTACACTATCTATTCTATTCATGTTCAAAATTTGAAAAGAAAATTCACAAAAATACGGCCAATATCACCGTTTTTGTATAACCCCACCTGCTTCATATAGGTTACACTCCTGTCCGTTTTTGCCTCATTAAATAAAGAGCAAAAAGGGCCCACTTTCACAATCTGTAGCTCCTCCCAAAAGTTTCGTTGGGCCTTAAATCTTAGTCCGTCTTAAAGAGCAGTCTTTGATCTTGAATTACAGGCCAGGAAAATGGTATCATTAGGGATAAAGTTTTTCGCAAATCTTCATTCTGCACATCAACCCATGAAATTGTTTAGGCTCGGAAGTGAAAGTCTTGTAGGGTACCACCTTCAAATGTCAGTTTCTACAAGGAAATAGTTCCCTGATTAAAGCTTTGAATCACATGCATGACATGCAGCAGTTGAAACAGCATGACAAAAGGAGGAGATCAAATTTTCTTAATGGACTACTTTAGGGTACAACCACCCGGAAGTAATTCCGGAGTGGAGTTGACCCATTCGTCGAGTACCGTTAAACACGGACTACTTTTTGTGTATTGACGTTCGGTTTTTTTCTGAAAGTCGGTTATTTCTTAATCATTTAAGAGGATTTTCTTAAAGGAATATTACAACAGTGTGTTTTTCTTTCTGTTGTTATCATGTTCGAGAATCGTGGTTAGGTATTTTTATTGGATGAGACCTTCTTCGGTCTCATCCAATGAAAATACCTAGCCACGATTCTCGAACACGATAACAACAAATAGAAAAACACACTGTTGTAATATTCCCTAGCATGCTGTTCTCTTAGGGAGTATCCGCTGATTGTAAATGATCCTTTATGTTTGTCGGTAACTCAATGTTAATTGTATTACACATGTTAAAATTGGACACTAATTGTTAATTGTGGAGTTCAATTAGATTCATGTGGTGATGAAACTGATTAATCTAGCCAAATTAATGAACGATTCATTTATTCCGAGCTGTGATTTAACTATTCTTGGAATTCGAGATATGTCTTTACTCACTCGAGTATTTTAATGTTCAGGATAAGCTATCGATATAGTCTTATGTCCTTCGAGCATCGGACTGTCTGCCTGTTCGGATAACGAGAGAGACATTATGGGGTTTGGAATATTGTGTACAGATTTACTTTGTGAAGTTCATTCCGCGAAAAATTACATTAAGGGGCTTTTTGGAAGCATGTGGGGTTAAAAAAGTGGGATTGTGGGGTTAAGAACATAGAAGAAACACCCCCTCTCCCTCCCACAAGTACCTCTGGTAGAATCGGATGTCGACAAACACTAATCAAGGCTCTAAAAGTACTGACGTGTCTTTTTTTTTTCTTAGTTTTTTTCCGTTGTTGTGGTGTCGGTAGCTTTTTTTTTTTTTTTTTTATTGTTTGTTTTCTTTTATTTTTTCAATTGCTTATTTTTATTATGGATTAATCTCGTTGTTGTGATGTCGGTAGCTTTTTTTTTATTATTATTGTTTGTTAGTTTGTTTTCTTTCATTTTTCCAGTTGCTTATTCTTATAATGGATTAATTTGTCAAGTCAAGATTAACAAAAAGTTTCTAAGGAGTTAACAATTTCAATGGTATTCTCAAGCAGAATCAAAATATTATCAATTACATTGACAAACTTTGAAAAGAATATGCTTCATCACAAAAAAAGTTTCAAGCTTTCTGGATTTACAAATGATTTTTCCACCTTTGTTTCTATGTTTAGTCAACCTCAGAAATATCCCATCTAAAACCTCGGTAAAAGTCAACTAGGGGATACTACAAGTTATCATATATCAGTACTTTAGATGTATGCTTTATGACTAGAAGATTCTTGACAACTGGGCTACTGCTGTAGGAGGAGAAGATATTGAAATATCTTTTTGACCTCAAAACGTGTCAGCGATATAACACCGGACTCCGAACCTAGCCTCTTCTATCATTATAGCTCGGCCTAAGAACTTCGCGCAAAATTGAGATCAATAGTTGTACGGTCGGTCTGACAATTTAACCTTTAGCTAGTGGAGCTTTATAATATAATACTCAAAATTTGCAAAACACCAAACCTTTTTGATGTCCCAAAGGAGTCAATTTTTAACAAAGATAATGTATACATGTTTAAAAAAGTAAAGTAATGTTTTGACGAGATTTGTAATGTATACAGCACCAAATCTGACTCGCAGTTTCTCTGTGATAGTCATACAAACAGAGGAAGCCATTTTCTTTTCTCTCATTTCACATTTTCTACATGTACGAGATCTGTGTACAGGCTGAATTTCTAATTCTTAATTCGAACGTTCATTTATTGAGGATGGCAATCGTAAATGTTAGAACACATTTATTCTGGGAAGAGATGTGGCGAGCCATTTGTATTGTGGAGCAAGGAGCCTCTCACAATGAGGTCGACTTGGCACTAGATGTACACCATACTGTGGTAACTAGAGCTTGGTCACGGTACCAACAGTATGAGTCACCTGTCAGGAGATAAGGTAGGGGAAGAAGTCGTGCCTCTGCCGCAGATGACCAATTTTTGGTCATTCAAGCCCGTGGAACAGGTTTGCTACGGCAACACAGCTACGCTCTGAGCTTCAGAACGCTTCAGGATTGCGAGTGTCGACTTAAACCAGTCATTCGTATCCCGTTGTCATGGATACATTGTCGTCGATTAGCGTGTGTCCTGGACCACAATAGCTGGCGTCCAAGACGATGGCGCCCGGTACCCTTCATTGATGAGTTAATGTATTGCCTGGATTTCACGGACAGACGGGTCATGGTCTGGAGAAGGACAGGGGAAAGGTTTCAGTCAGTAAAAATTGCTGAACACGACCGATATGGAGGTGGGTCCATCATCGTATTGGGTGGTATCAGCTGGGATAGACGTACCGAGCTTGTTATCTTGGATAGAGGTACCTTGACAGCCCAGAGGTATCTTGATGAAATCATCACTACCAATTTTGCACTGGTGCTATTGGGGATGAGTTCATTTTGATGGACGATAATGTCGGTCCACACACGGCCCGTATCGCCGTAGCTCTCTAATACGAATTACAGTTGCTATTTGGTTTAGTTCAAATCATATTGATTAAACAAAGCTGTGGTAGTTTGGTATGTTTTGTAGTATTTTGACGAAATACTTTTGTTCTTGTGCGCGGTTGACACTTTTTCCAGCCAGGGCAGCTATAGAAGCAACGCTCGTATCAGCTTTGCACTCCTTAGAAAGAAATCAAAGTACTGAATGTACTGTAAGCTGGCAAAACCTGATTTTATAAAGTAAATTTATTAGTCAAAGGTTATCATGTTTAGTGAAATCAAGAAATCCTTTGCCTTGTAGGGTAGAAAACAGTGTGGACAATGAAGAAATTGCTTGTACAAGCAATTTCTTCATTGTCCACAATGGATTCCAAAGCTATTTTCTTGGGATGCTTAAAAAGCGTGATTGACTCGCAGTTGAATGGCATGCTTTTGAAGTTATTGTTTACAATTTTTAAAAAATTAATTTAAATTGACATAAAAAGCAGTGGCAGGGTTACAGTATTCCTGAAATAAGAACTACTTTTTATGGTGTAGGCATTCAATGGATTTAGCGGTTAAGCCTCCAGTGGCAGTTTGCACTCGTTGAACCCTGAGAAGACCTCAAAATTTGTCTCTTAACTTAAGCTATCAAAGCCGACGTTCGCTAAAAATATCTAAACCAAATTCAAAGAAAGGACCATTAGATCAATGACTTCCGAAATCCTTCAAAGAATTCAAACGCATCAAGAACTGTGATTGCAATTGCAACCAAGTAAACAAAGCTTTGAAAGCTAGCCTCCTTAAATCATATGGTTCTTAAATTTCGGCTTTGCTATATACAAACATGCATACCCTTTACTGTATGCCCCACTTAATGAATTTGATATGAAAATGTACTCTGTGTTTGGTACCTATTGAGATACTCATTAAGTATTTTAAAAAATCTCCTCGCGGGCAGTAAGGCATAGAGCTGTAAGAGTATGTCTTAAAGCATCCTTCAATATAATTCAAATCGTTAATATTACGTTGTTATAATACCCATTCTTTTGGTGCCTAAATTTCATCCATAAATAATTCAATTTTAGTTTCGTCGATCAAAAACGAGCGTTCCGAATGGTTGAAAAAAGATCATACCTATATTAAAAAAATATGAGCACGCAGATATTTTGTATGCTTCCGCACAAAAGAGTTCTATAGAAATGTATCAAAATTTGTAAAATATTCGGGGTTTATTTTTTGTTTTGTTTTTAATTTTTTGCTCGATTTAGTTAAATTTTAAGAAATGAAGAGAATGTTTTCGTGGAGGTATAAAACGAAAAAAGTAATCACACTTATGTATGAATCCGCTTCACGTTTTCATACAGTGCGATTAGTTTGTTTGTTTTTTGTTGTTTTTTTAATGAATACATTCAGTTGATTATTCCGTCTATTTTATTCGCGACAGCTTTAAGATCATTCCGTATGTATGTATTTCACTGTCTTTGGTGGTGTATTGTTTTCATCTACCATGGCGAGACGCGTGCATTGACACCAGAGATTTTTTACTTTAACGAAAAATCAGTTGCTCTCTCACTTACGGGTCAGCATTCATCTGCATCACAACTGTTTTCGGGGGTAATGGGCAGACAATTACTATTTCAAGTCATGACGTTTGAAGGTAAGGCTCATTGATCTGAAGGGTGCAATTTCTAAGTAAAGATAGGTTAGCTCAGCAGGCAGCCAGCTGTATAATCAATCTTTGATAGTTAATTTAGAAGCCCGGCACTACAACATTCCTTCTGACTTTTGAAAGTAGCCATTAATGTTTGGTCTATCACGAATGGGCGGAATATTTTCTAGTAGAAGTGTGTGTTGGCTTGATAAAGATTCGGGGTCGGATCAAATTTTCAGGTTGTTTTTGTGAGGGGAAAAGACGGGAGCTATAGGTGGGCCCACAAGACGAAAATGCGATATATAGAAGGAATGGTTGAAAATTTTGCGGCCTAGTGCAGAAAGATGCAGTTGAACCTAAACTTGTCCCGCTAAACCTGTTTGGCAGGAGGTACAACCAAAGATCAGCCTGCACATAAGTGCAGTCTGATCTTAGTCTATACAACCTGTTTATCCCTTCGAAGCCAGAGTTGTTTATGTGATAAATTTCAAACCAAATACCAACCCGGACAGAAAACGAAAAAAAAAATAAATACTCCAATTATCCAATGAAATATTTAATAGCATACTGAAATTCAAAAGTACCAAAAAATTATCGATTTTTTTTTTTTTTTTTTTTTGAGGAACGATATGGTTAAGTTCAAAACAAAAAGTGTAGGACTTAGCAACTGAACGAGGAATACATTTAAATAGAGAAAGGAATGAAATATTATTCAAATTATGTTACTAGAACTTGGTAGAAAACGAATTATAATTTTTGCTTGTTTGTCCAAAAATTTCAGATTCAAGGAAAAATATATTAAACATTATTATCACACATGGCCGACTATTCAAAAGTTTATAAACCTTTTAAGCAATCGATCAAATCCTATTACCTATTAAGACATTTGTCAAAATTCATATATTACGCGATTTTAAACAGAAAATATTATATCTGTTTACGCAATATTCTGTTCTTCTGTAAAGCCATGATGACTGTTTGTTACTTAAAATGTTTATTCATAGACTATAATTGTATTTCTCCACTTTTCGTTTGTTTGCTGTAAACATGTAATGATGATTTACGCAATGAAATGTATTGTACACAAATGTAGTATAAAAGATTACAAATCAAAACGGCAGATCCGAAATCACAAATGGAATGGCAGACACACGACTGCGACACAACAATATGTAAATAATGCATGAAGACTGAACTTTATGTTTGTTGAATGGGTTTGGTGTTGATACATACGCTTAAAGTAGGTGTTTGTTTCCCGTATAATCTACTGAAGACTGTGAAAACTCATTATCCTTGGATAGTTCTTACACTCGGAGAAATATATCTGCGTCGTAGTGTACTGTTAGGATTGAGTACATTTAACCCCTTCCTCTACAATCTAGAATTTTCACAACCACATGGAAATTATTTAGAAACACGTTGAGAGAATTTTGACAGTAACCTTAAGTGTGTTCTTTTCTTCGAGAGATTTTTAAGATATCTTAAGATTTTTAATCGGGATTTCTTACCTCGCACCGTTGATTTTCTACTGAATGTCCTGATTAATAATAATAATAATAATAATAAAAAATTAAAATATATCAACGAAAAGACTTCACCTTTGTAAGATTATTTACATTCAATTACTTAAAGTGACAAACTTTTTTTTCAATTTCCACCAATCACAATCATTATAGGAGAGTAAACAAGCGTTTTCCTCTCAAAAGACTCGAACTATTTCTTCCAACTATCAATCCGCAAACGGGCGAGGTCCAAATTGAAAGTTGATGCAGACAATTTAAAGTTCGTGAAATTTTTATGTTTTTTCACCTTTTTGGTATAAAACATTGTGTGAAATGAAGAATTTGCTTGTTGCAAGCAATTCCTTCATTATACATAATGTTTCCGAATTGTGTTTCTTGAGGGAAGTAAAAAACGATATTGTGAGGAAACGGGTTAGTTTATACTAATTTATTTTAGTTCAATTGCGACGAAAGCATTAAGCTTATAGGGTCGTTCTCGAAACCCACAATACAAATATTTTCACGTCCCTGAAAGACTGCTACCCAATTCCACAGCTGGGTAGACGGGTGCTGGCTATTAAGTGTCTTGCCCATGCACACACCCCGGTGGCGGTGGAGCTCGAACCCATGACCTTCAGATCACGAGTGAAGCACCTATACCACTCGGCCATCAGACTTTCAGATCACGAGTCAAGCACCTATACCACTCGGCCATCGAGGCAGTCAGGGAATGGCCGAGAATAACTTGTGTTTGGTCCTTAGGCTGATGTCAAATCAAACCAAAACAGGTGAGTACCAATATTTATTATTTGGTTGTCATCAACAGCTATTTATGGGTTACTAAAAGACGCCAAAGCTTCAGCTTCAGGATATAACAATTCTGCTTGTGCGGTAAGTGAAAATTCGGATCAACCTCTGCATCGCAGTCTGATCGGGATCTTTATTGTGCGCTATGTAGAAAAGTGCTGACTATTTTCTTTCGACGTTCAGCGAATAAGCCAAATGCGCTTTATGTTTTCCAGGTTGCTAGATGTCAGACGATCGAACTGATGGAACTTGTGACAAGTAATTTTTTTTATATTCCACAATGGTTTTTTGTTTGTTTGTTTGTACGGGTTTTTTTTGTGTTTGTGTGTTTGGTTTTTTTGAGTGTGTGCGCTTTTTTGTTGTTGTTGTTGTTTTGTTGTTGTTGTTTTGTTTTGGGGTTTGGTTTTTTTGTGTGTTTACTAGGCTATTTTGTCGTTGTTGTTGTTGATGTTTTGTTTGATTTTTCTTGGGCGTTGAAAAGCGGGAGTGTGTTAAAACTTACTAGAAATTTGCGCTAGTTTTTACCTTTGACATCCTTGTATCAAACGAGTGTATCTTATGTATGCTTTGTATTTTCACATCAAACGTCTTTGCCACCATATTTTACATTCATTACAAAGACTGAATTCGTAGATTCTTTGACGTCCAGTTACGTTGCGGCTTGGGACATTTCTTCGGCTTTCCTGTATTCTTCGAGGACCCATTATTGAAACGTTAATTGTCAATTTCTAGCAAAATGATTTATATGATAGTATATAGAATAATTGATCCATTCGTACCAATACAGAGCTAAAAGTCGAATAAAAGCTTTTGTTCCCAACAAACTAGAAGTATACATATACTCTATGACATTGAATTATAATTATCAATCCTCAGTGGACTGACTTTTGAGGAAATGACAAGGCTTGGGGTTGTTTCTTCACGACCATTTGGTGATGTTTCGGTTTAATTGTCGGCTTTTTACCTCGAATGGAACAACATCGTACATCACCAATTCGACTTCCAGACGATCGTTAGAATAATTGGTAGCCTTTTATATCTCTGTAACAAATTTGAGTACCTATGCAAGGATTCAATCAGAAAAGGGCAATTAAAACCCCCAATTCAGCAACACAATACAGAAGCTTGACAATGCGAAGTTTGATTGCTTTTGTAAAATCAATTGACTGATCGCCGCTGTAATTCAAAAAGTTAATTGACCATTTAAATTACTCATTTAGACCAGAAGTTAACTTTAAACCCCGGCATTTAGATTTAGCATTATTATTGGTTTTGCGAGTTGAATTTTGTAACTACAGCTTGTTCAAGCTGCATACGACGTTATGGTGGCCAACCAACGATTGGCGTTTTATTTCATGTCCCTAACCAAATATTTAACCCTTTCCCGTTTATTGAAATTTTAGACTGGTTCAAATTGAAAGAGGTTGTAGACAACAAAGAATGTTGGATGCAATTTGAATTTAAACCATCCAATGTGGTAGAAAATACTGTGGAAAAAGGAGAAATTGCTTGTTACAAGCAATTTCTTCTTTTTCCACAATGTTTTCTCAAGAATGAAATCACAGCAACGTAAAATCCTGTGTTTGAACGGAAAAGGGTTACCAAATAGTTTCGTCTGTTGCCTCAGTCGAACTGACATGTCGGAGGTCAGTGGGTGCAAGCAGCGATCCCTAGTTCTAAAGTATGTTTTTTTGCAAAGTTTGGTGCTTTTTTCACAAAAAAGTATTGGTTGTGTGCTGAAAAATACTAACATAGCGCCGATGTTAATCAAAACATTTTAAGTACTAAAGTGCGTAACTTTTTTCACTTATTTTTTTAATTATTTGTTGTTTGAATAGGTGAATTAACCAGGTCAAGATTGATGAAATCTCTCAAGAAGATAAAAAGATGTGTAATTTCTTCAATTATTAATATCATAACTTTAACTTTATAATTTTGTTGTCGTTTTTTTTTTTTTTTTTTTTTTTTTTTTCTTGTTGTTGTTATTGTTGTAGAATTAGAATTTCATACTTTGAAGAGGAGATGCTACATTACAAAAAATGCTTTGAATGTTCTGGTTTAATTAAAGATTTTCCTTCTGTTTACTGTCGACTTGTAACTCGATGATAAGTGGTTTCAAAGTCCTTGAACGACTTGAAAACATCGTTTTTACTCAAAGGCTTTGGACGTATGTGTTTTCTTGAAATGATAAATGTAAAATCAAACCCCACTAGTACCAAACGTAGGTAACGATCAGACATAGAAAATCCTAATTAAGTCAAACTTAAACTTTGCCATTTAACAGTTAATCCCATACTTCTATCCTGTCCTGCACAATCTTTTGCTTGGCGTCCCTGCGATTTCATACTTGAGAAAACATTGTGGGCAAAGAAGAAATTGCTTGTAACAAGCAATTTCTTCTTTCTCAACAATATTTTCTAACCTGTAGGCTGGATAGTCTTCAAATTGCACCCACGTTTAATTGTTGTCTGCACCTTCGTTCAAATTGAACCAATCTAAAATTTTGACGCGGGAAAGGGTTGAAAGACAATATCTAAGTAACTAGTAATAGTAAAACTAAATGCATTTTAATCAGTTCTTAGTTAATTGAATTTTCTCTCATTGTCCAAAAAACTCCCGTATGATGTCATTTCGGGTGCTGGACAGAAGCCGCACAAAAAAAATCGTGGAGGTTTTAAATGATTCGATTTTGGTTAAAATATTCGACATTCGTAGGGTTTTCATTGATGTTAAACAGGCATTCCCATAGGTTACCACTCTCTAGAATTTCGTTCATTTCCCATTCACCTCTGTAATGGGCTCAGTGAAATGTCCACCGATACGTCATTTCGTCACATGACCGCAAAGGAATTCTATTTTAAACCTGGAGCATGAATATGAAATGCTTTGCCGTTTGCATTTCAAACGGTTCTACAACAAAAGTAGGTTGGTGCTTTAAAGATAAAGTATAAAGTCTTAATGCTTGAACCATAAAGATATGTCCTTAACGTTTTATTTCTCGCCAAACAACATAAAAGTAATATATATTTCATTTCTTGGTTTAAAAACAGTCTTGTCATTTAGCCAATGGCAGAGGTGTTTGGTGAGAGTAACGAACGATAACTCTGCTTGGATATTCATAGGTTATGCCTAGCCAATGCCTTTGAATACCAATTGTTCTTTTATTTCTTTAGGAGAACAATGATTTATTATCAAAAGGAACTCGTTGTTTTCCTCTCATTTTGCAGAGCTTCGCGTGTAAACATATTTGGATTAAAATAGATTATAATTGCAATACTTCAAAATAGAGTATTTTCATTGGCCCAAATCGTATCACGTGATCAAATCAATTGCACTTTATACCTCGATAAAAGGCAGAACTATTTTCGACAAAAATAGAAACAAACAAGGTCAGGGATTTCCGATATTGGGAATTCACTTCCAAGAAATACCAAACTTGTTTTGTTACTATTTATAGTCATCACCTTTTGAATTTCGATTTCCTCGAATTCCTTTATACTTCCATGGATTTTCAATAAATAGAAAAACGAATAGTGTCCTTATAACAATTATAATGTTCGTTTTAAACATGAAGATTTCGAAAAACTCACATTTATTAGCCGTAAATCCGAGATGTCGAATCGGCTTCGCCACATCAGCATGCATCGTGTCCATGTGGTAGGTTTATATTTCTTGTCTATTACAAAGCATCTATTCATAATTCTAACTGTTATCGACCCAGATATCATAATTTACAGAGTTTAAAGTTAGTATTTCCTCATAATAATTCCAAATAAATCCAACGAATGTTCGAATTTCCATTTCAAAAAACCCAAGCGACGAAATAAAATGTCCGCCATTACAACGACTCGAGCGATAAACTGTGTCAATGTATCCATACGCCTGTCAAAGAAAAGTAACTCCGCCCACAGTTCGTTTTTTTTTTTTTTTTTTTTTTTATTTTCATCTCTCTATCCGTTTCGGATTTGAAAATAGACGTATTGCAATTATATGGGCCGAATGTATTTTTCACTGCGTTTATTGGAGTATAAAGTGCAATTGCCTTAGCACATGGCTTAAACATAACGCCCTACGGGCGTTATTTGCCATGTGCTAAGGCAATTGCACTTTATACTCCAATAAACGCAGTGAAAAATACACTCATCCCTATAATAAAGGCAGTGACTATTTCCTGACCGCTTAACCCATTCCAACACAATGACGATTTTTGCGTTCCTTAGGAAAATCAATTTAAAAAACATTGTGTAAAATGAAGAAATTGCTTGTCACAAGTAATTTCTTCATTTAACACTATGTTTTTCAACCAAAAAGTTGAAAAATATAACATTTCGTAAAAAGTAAATTATCGCCAGCAATTCCGTTCGATTTGGACCAGTCTAAAATTTTGTCGTCTCGTAATTTGTTAACCTATCCTATTGCAAAACAAGATAACATCATTAGCGTAAACTATTCAATCAAAGGAGCCCCCCCCCCGTATTGAACATGAGATAAAATTAAACTTAACGTCATAGCGCTGTCGGTAGCGCGTCAGACTCCTAATCTTCAATCATGGAATGTCATGGGTTCTATCCCCGGTGGCGCATATTCTTTCCGACATTTGTCTCTCACCAGTGGGTGGATAATTGTAAACCTAAGTGGGATAGCAGCTGTAGGCTAGGAAAGGATGTAGTGGTAGTACTGGTGAGAGAAATACCAGGAATCCATTGTTCGGTGCTCCAGCCTCCGCGATATGACTGAAATACTGTTAAAAGCGGCGTTAAACCCCATTCAATCAATGATTAGATAATGCTGCGGTAGTTTGTTATATTTTTTAATATGGATTATCTTTGTTCATTAGAGGGTGTTGCGAGATCGGCTCCGATCGGCTTCCATATGCCTTGAAACTATAGTAGCCAAACTCTAGAGTTTTGCACTACAAATGGTTATCCTAACGAGCGAAAGGGTATCGAGATCACTTTATTCTTTCATAGTTTTCGGCACCCCCCCCCCCCCCCTCAATACACACACACCTTTCAACGGTAAGATATAAAATGGTCGGTCAGTTGTGTGTGTGTGTTCTTTCTTTTCGTTATTATGTTGTTGTTTGTTTTTGAGAGTGTACATCGTACTTTTCGTAGATAGCATGCCTTAATGTATATATAGACAAAATTCAGAATTTGTATCACAAGCTGAACAATTTAGATGGAATTTGGACTTAGATTTTTATAGTGTCATAAAATATGATTAGTTTTAATTAATCTATTTTTCATAACTTTTAAAATATCGAGGGCAATTATTTTGGAGGATGAGTTCTACTACGTAATGCGGACATCAAAAGCTCCTTGATGTTCTTTAGTACATGAACCACGAATAAAGCTATGACGTGAACTGATTCATAGAGACTTACCGAGACACGTTTCCATATCAGACACGTAAATCAGAAGTCTTTTAAAGTGTGTGTGTATTTCAAGGCACTATTCTTATGTCATGAAATAATGCTTTCTATATTAGTTTCCAATACTTATAAAACACGAATTTACAGAGCAGATATCCGCCGTCATAGCGCAGTCGGTAGCGAATCAGACTCCTAATCTTCAACCATGGAATGTCATAGGTTCGATCCCCGGCGGCGGCACTTATTCTTTCCGACATTTGTCTCTTACCAATGGGTGAATAATCGTAAACCCATGTGGGATAGCAGTTGGAGGCTGGGGAAGGATGTAGTGATAGTACTGGTGTGGGAAATACTAGGAACCCGCCGCTGCGATATGACTGAAATACTTTTTAAAGTGGCGTTAAACCCCATTCAATCAATTAATTACAGAGCAAATAACGCCTATTCTTGAACTGACCCTATGAAGATATCCTTAAGTTATATAAATACTAATGACATTCCGTACAGAGCTGGGGTGTGATTAACCCATTGTATATTTTTGCTATTATATAGGTGATATATCTTAATGAAGAGAATATTTTTATTGTTTTGTTATTGAAGTATGAGCCTTAAAAGTTAATCAATTAAGAGATGAAAAGAATATTTTTGTTTTCATGGAGGTATGAACCGAAAAAACCTAATCACACTGTTTGAATACGCGAAGCCATTTGATGCCATTGATTTGGGTGGCATTAGTAATTAAATCATCCTATGTGGCAGAAAATATTGTGGAAAAAGGAGAAATTGCTTGTTACAAGCACCACAATGTTTTTCTCGAGTATAAAATCACAGGAACGTAAAATCCCGTACTTGAACGGGAAAGGGTTAAGGAACTCGAAATTACCCCCCTCCCCCCTGAAAATTAAAAAAAAAAAACAAACAAAAAAAAAAACACAAGAATTTTCGCTGCAACTCATATGTGACAAATTCAATTTCTTCTTTTTTGAACAATTATGTCCTTCTCAATTTCTCTTTTAATGGCTTTAAGTATTAGTAATTGATTGGTTCATAAATTATTCTTTATTTAACGCTTAAAATCTCTGTTCTTTCTTTTAAACTTAATTCAGTGTGTGTATATTAACTAGGCATGGTGTCACGGAGATAGAAATAGAAACTCAGAATCTGGGCCAGTACTTTTATATCCGTGAATCAGCTGTTTGTAATTCATTATCATATAATCCCGATTTCCACGAACCCGCAGAACAATATTATACAAATATAATACAAAAAATAAGTGGAAAATGAAAGACATATGCTTGTTAAAGGAAATCCCCTATATTCAACATTCAACAAATTTTACTATCCATATAGAAGGAAATATTTTAAAATCCACATACTTGCAATTGTCGTCTTCTGTGATTTCGTTCAAATATATCGTCTGGTATTGGGATCTATGATAATTGTCCTTTCCTCGTTGGGTGTGCAAAGTGTCTTTACTACAGGTTTATTCAAACTGTAGTTACGAAATTTTGCACTCCCAACGACGCTTTGTATCCACAAAAGAAATGCGGAAGCATACAAAATCGTTGCGTGCTCAAAAGTTTGTTCATGGAGTTATGAATATTTTTTTCGACCAATCAGAACGCTTGTTTTTGATAGGGGAAACTAAAACTTAATTATCTACTTATGTTTATTCCATCCTTCATTTATTTGGGGTTTTCTGCCCTTTTCTTTGTTTGAAACAATTGCAGCTCACTTAAACAGCAACTTATTGCCATAAAACTTACTGTTTACATTAAAAGTTTTTTTTATTAATCAGCCCATTTACATTGTGAAGTTAATTGCCTCTTCTAAAATCATTCCGGTTATTAAAGCTTGTCATTTCAAGACTACGGATTCGAGCCCTGGGCTGACCATATCAACTAATTGTCATTCGATCGAGACGTTAAACCGAGGCCCCGTGTGAAGGTGCTATCCATCGGTTACGTCAGAGAACCAGGTCGTGCTCTCAGCAGTTTCGCCCTGTCCCCCTGTATTAACAACTAACCGTCTTCTAGGGAGGTCACTCATATAGGTATGTGCTACGGTAGCGACGACAAAAAAAGGGAAATACACACCAGCGCGCTTTGCTTCATACTGGAGCAATTTTATACTTGTCTGGTCATCGACGGCTCGTGGAATAAATTTGATATTCAATGACTAGTTGTTTAATAACAACTATATTTGTCATCATTTCGAGTCCAATTGAACATTAGAATTAAGAAACCCCTCAGTGGACAAGCAAAAACTGAACTGTAAAAAGATGAACACCTTATGCAAATGACGGATCGTAAGCCCCGCCCAGTCACTCCAACCGGAAGTTCGACTTAGATATTAACCCTTTCCCGGTTTTGGAAATTTTAAACTAGTCCAAATTGAAAGAGGTTGCATACGACAGTGACAACTGGATGCCATTTGAAATGAAACCATCAGATATGGTAGAAAATATTGTGGAAAAGGGAGAAATTGCTTTTTACAAGCAATTTCTTCTTTTTCCACAATGTTTTCTCAAGTATTAAATCACACGAACGTAAAATCCCGTATTAAATCACACGAACGTAAAATCCCGTATGAACGAGAAATGGTTAAACGGCATTATTTGGCCAAACATATGGTAAGTATGACGAAAATAGTTGGTCGACGACCTAAACTTCGTAACTTCAAATTGAAAAAAGCAGTAGTTACGACGTGCAGGGCTCCAAAACCAACCAAACTCCTTCACATAAATGTCAACAAATGTCAGAAGTCAAAGTTCACTTCCGGTCGTAATGTTTGATCTGATTGGTTTATCCAGTTTTTTGTTTGACAGACGCGATCCTTCAAGTGTTTTACTTTAAAGGGGGTTCGATTTGATTGGATATTTCAAAATTAATCCTAAGTTGATTGTACTTAAAAGAATCGTCTAATTTGGGCATGTTGTTCTCTTTAACCCTTTCCTGTTCAATCACTGGTTTTTACGACCCTTTGATATCATAATTGAGAAAGAATTATCGAAAAAGAAGTTATTGCTTGTGACAAGCAATTTCTTCTTTTGCCACAATATTTTCTACCCTACTGAATTGTTATTTTTTTAAAATAAATCCACTTTGAATTTTTCGTCTGCAAAGCCTTTGAATTTGGACGGGTCTAAATTTTTTGAAACAGGAAAACAGGCTAAGAGTGTTTACTTTTTGATATGAAATTTTATTTGTCACTTGACCCATTCCCACACAAACCCTTCTTTTTCCGACCCTCAAGAAAAAGGCTTTGGAAAACATTGTGGACATAGAAGAAATTGCTTGTTTCAAGCAATTTCTTCAATGTTCACAATGTTTTCTACCCAAAAAGACAAAGATTTTTAGAATTTCATCAGCCTGAAATTGTCGTCTGCATCTTCTTTCAATTTAGACCAGTCTAAAATTTTGTCATGTGGGAACGGGTTTTAATGGCTCAATCAAAATTTAAAATCGTCGAAACAAGTTCTCGACTTACCTTGTTCCCACACTTTTAGACGCCCCTAAAAAAAGCTTTGGAAAATATTGTGGCAAATGAAGAAATTGCTTGTTACAAGAAATTTTTTCATTATCATTTCATTATTTCTACCTGTATAAAAGGATAAGTAGAGTTTCATAAACTAAAAACTGTCATCGGCAATTACTTTGAATTCGGATCAGTCAATAAATTTTTCGTCTGGTAATGGGTTAATTAGTATACCTTTTATCCATTCCCACACAAAGACGCTTTTAGACGCCTCTCTAAGAAAAAACAATTGGAAGAACATTATGTAAAAAGAAGAAATTGCTTGTAAAAAGCGATTTCTCCTTTTTCTACCATGTTTTCTACCAAGAAACTTGAAAAATCTGTAATTTCATAAACTTTAAATTATCGTCTGCAACTCCTTTCGATTTGGACTAGTCTAAAAATATACTGCCTAGTAATGGGTTAATTGGTACCATTTTACTGTTAACAATGTTACGGTGCCCAATGTCAATATCTTTCGTTGCCGTCAAATATGACGCTAACGTTTCTTATCGTTTGGATATGTTGCGTTTCTTAAAAAAAACAATCTTTGCTTTAAGCATGCATTTCAATTACTCATCCATTAACTTAATCCTCAAAATGCCCCGCTTGAAAAGTAAAATGGATTAAGTTTCTATTTACTGTGAAACGACACGCAATGAAAACTAAAAGGACTAAGTGAGTCATCCGCTAATAAAGTAAATTGAATTTAGACGTTAATCATGCTCAAACCACTTCTAATTGAATGTGACATTCTCTATTAGAATACGAGAAGTTGTATTTAATAATGCATATACCTAAAAATAGGCCAAATTTAGACTATCGAGAATAAAGAGTCTTTGCATGTAGTTGTAAATGTAACCAATGTCGCTGACTTATTCCTCTAGTTGACGCCATTTCTTGGATCGCTGTCCACGCCTACTGATCTCCGAAATGTCAGTTCGGGTGAGGTAATAAATAGGGAATATCATATCACGATTGTCATACATCATCTTGTTTTTGTTATGAGCTGGGAAGGAAAATTTTGATACTTCACGAGACCGAAGGTTGAGGGAAAAATCAAATTTACCTCCGCGGAGCGAATAGTAAATGCAAAATGTTGTGTCGCAATCGTTACGTAATATCCTATTTATCATATACCATTTTTTGTTGTCGTTATTGCTTGTTTTTCAATAAATATGGTGAAATAATGAAAAAAAGAATAGTTATTTCTACAAGTATTTCCTTTCTCCTTTATTATACTTATTACGTTTAATTGCGTTATGACGTCATATATTATAAAATGAGACAAATGTCGGAAAGGATATGTGCCGCCGCCGGGGATCGAACCCATGACATCCAATGATTGAAGATTGGGAGTCTGACGCGCTACCGACTGCGCTATGACGGCGGCACCTCCTGAAACTATTTGATACCAGACGTGAATGTCTTGTCCTGGTTCGACTGTATTTGAAAGACCGCCCTTGTCAATAAAATGTCTATTGACGAATCAAATAACTCCGGTCTAAATGAACCTATTTGATTTGTCAATAGACATTTTATTGACAAGGGCGATCTTTCAAATACTGTCGAACCTGGACAAGACATTCACGCCTGGGACTTAATCCAAGTGCCTTTTTTACACATTAGGTTGTCTCATAAACAGTCTAGTATCTTACGGCTAACCTTCACTTCCTATTGTGGCGAAATATCGTCACATGATAACTTATCCACATAAATGAGTTTTATCCTCTTGCAAAGTCACGTTTCTAAATATCTATGCGTAGCATATGAAAAATCCCTTCAAAATCAATTTTTACTTTACTAAATCGCTACACACGATTTGTTAGCTTAAACGATGAGTCAGACGCCTCTATAGGGTTAGTAGACAATGCTTTGAGTTTCAATAAATAGATAATGGCGGTATGCAATTCATAGCCACAATATACCTGCACGTAATGCAGTAATGCGCTAAGCTATCACGGTTCTTTAAAAGCTTGTCACGGTTTTGCAAAACATCTAAAAAATACAGAATGTTTATGTTTTGGGATGGGTAATCGCCATATCTTTTTTCTTGTTGGGGGCGGTTGGTCATTAAACTTTCAAAGGCTATTTTAGATTCATTGTTAGCCAGTGATGGTCAAGCATCATAATGAAAAGACATACATGAATAAATCTTGGTTATCAAAAAGTGAAAGTGGTTATTTCGGTGATATTTTTAATGAAAATTACATTCGTATACAACTGCTCCCTTAACTGGGCCAAATACGGTAGCTAATGGGTGAGATTAAAGGTGGCCTAACAAAATAGGTTTTTGCCGCCAACATAGCGCAGTTGGTAGCGCTTCGGACTGTCAATCTAGAGGTCCCGGGTTCGATACCCCGACGGCGGCACTCATCCTTTCCTACTATTTGTCTCTCACCAAGGGGTCGATAATCGTAGACCTATGTTGGATAACAGCCGGAGGCTATGAAAGAATGTAATGGTAGTACTGGTGTGAGTAATACCAGGTGCTCCAGCCGCCGCGATATAACTGAAAGATTGTTGAAAGCGGCGTAAATCCCCATTCAAACAAACAAACAAACAAACAAAATAGGTTTGACACTAAGCCATTCCTACAAGGTCCCGGTTTTTACGCCCTTATATGTAATTTAAAAAACATTGTGGAAAATGAAGAAGATGCTTGTTACAAAGAATTTCTTCATGTTCCGCAATCTTTTCCATAGACTTTCCCTTATAAAGTGTGGTCGTGTTGCAGTGGGTTAACCCATTCCTGTACAATCACTGGTTTTTACGTCCTTGTGATTTTATACTTGAGAAAACATTGTGGGAAAAGAAGAAATTGCTTGTAACAAGCAATTTCTTCTTTTCCCACAATATTTTTTACCATGTTTGCCAGTTACTTTTCAAATTACACTCACTTCTAGTTGGTGTCTGCAACTTCTTTCAATTTGGACCAGTCTAAAAATTTGATAAACAGGAAATGGTTAATAAGAGCCACTCTTTCATTAACTTGTTGCCAAGGAAAATCGTCCAAAGAACAACTCAAATTTCCGAACAAAAATAAGCTCGTGAGAAAACTGTTAAATTCACAATTCATAATTAAATTCAAACGTCGTTTCCATGACAATTAACAAAAGTGACAACTTGCAGATACTGCCATTTCTTTTTATCATATCTTTTTTCCCCAAAAATTCACTATCACCAGATAGTAATTGCTTTGGCTTGACAATATGGAAACTATTTCAGACGAATTCACGATCGAGTTTACATTTCTCTGTTTCACATTCTTAACCCTTTCCTGTATATTCCCAGGTCTTTAGGTTCATGTGATCTTATCCCCGAGGAAACATTATGAAGAAAAAAAAGTCTTGTAACAAGTAATTTCTTCTTTTCCCACAATGTTTTCTCTCATGTAGTGTGGCTACTTTTTGAGTTGTACTTACTTTATGATGTCATCTGCTTTGGACAAGTCTGAAATTATGGGGAAAAAAACCCAAAACAATTAAGGGTAAATTAAGGGTCAAACGATCTAAAACCAATCAATAATCGATTAAAAATCTTATTTTTTCAATGGTAGTGGAGGGATCAGTAGCCGTTCTCACTGCAACCCGACAAGGCAATCTGTCTGAGATTTCAAACGATGAAATATTTGTATAGGACATAAAGATTGATGGTTGGCTCCCGGTACGTAGTGATTAAAGTTTATTCAAGCTGTAATTTAGACTTTTAAGTACCCAAACCAGCAAAATGCTCACATAAATTTTGGCGAATGTCGGACACTTCCGGTCTAAATGAATGATATGAATGGTCGATTAATTCTTTTACTGTGTACAGAATGATAACGCGTCGTATGTGTCCCAGTGATCGAAATTCGCACCAGCGGGTAAAAAAACAAGAGGACCATGATGGTCCTAAATCGCTCCCCTGAGTATGATTGTTCATGGATTTATGATATATACAAAATAGCAAAGCCATCTATACAATTATTTTCGAGAAGATATTTAAAGGATTTTCTCTTTTAATCCTAGGTATACTAATGATCCTACCATATAACCATAATTTCCTGAATAAGGCAATGCTTTGAAGTATAGACATCAATACATACCAGATATAAAAGCTCTAGGCCTTAAATGGTTTAGGAGAAGAAAGTTTTCAAAGGTATCATTCTTTATTCCTATCCAAAATTAGAGATCGCACAGAAAAGGGCTATTTTTCAGAATACAGTAATTCTTTGAAGTATTTTGGCAGAGGGTCAATAGCTGATGATACATACCAAATATAAATGCTCTAGGCCTAATAGTTTGGGAGAAGAAGACTTTAAACGATTTCTTTCTTTATTCCTTTGTAAAATCAGGGATCACACAGAAAAGGGCTAATTCTCAGAATACAGCTATTTTTTAGGTATTTTGGAAGAGGGTCAATAGATAATGATATGTACCAAATATAAAAGCTCTAGGCCTTATGGTTTGGGAGAAGAAGACTTTAAAAGATTTCCTTCTTTATTCCGTTGTAAAATCAGGGATCACACAGAAAAGGACTAATTCTCAGAATACCGTAATTCTTTGAAGTATATTGGGAGAGGGTCAATAGATGATGATATGTACCAAATATAAAAGCTCTAGGCCTTATGGTTTGGGAGAAGAAGATTTTAAAAGATTTCCTACTTTATTCCGTGTAAAACCAGGGATTGCACAGAAATGGGCTAATTTTCAGAATACGGTAATTCTTTGAAGTATTTTGGTAGAGGGTCAATAGTTGATGATATGTACCAAATATCAAAGCTCTAGGCCCTGTGGTTTAGGATGAGAAGATTTTTAAAAGATTTCCTTTGTAAAACCAGGGTTGCACAGAATTCGGTAATTTTTTCAAGTATTTTGGTAGAGGGTCAATAGGTGATGATGCATACCAAATATGAAAGCTCTAGGCCTTATGGTTTAGGAAAAGAAGATTTTTTAAGATTACTTTTATAAAATCGGGGAGCGCACAGAAAAGGGTTAATTTTCAGAATACGGTAATTTTTTGAAGTATTTTGGTAGAGGGTCAATAGGTGATGATACATACAAAATATCAAAGCTCTTGGCCTTATGGTTTAGGGGGAGAAGATTTTTAAGATTTCCTTTGTAAAATCTGGGATCGCACAGAAAAGGGTTAATTTTAAGAGTATAGTAATTCTTTGAAGTATTTTGGTAAAGGGTCAATAGGCGATGATATGTACCAAATATCAAAGCTCTAGGCCTTATGGTTCAGGAGGAGAAGACGGACGCCGGACAATTATCGATCACAATAGCTCACCTTGAGCACGTTGTGCTCAGGTGAGCTAAAAACTAGTAAAATGTGTTTGGTGCTTGTAACAAACTTCTAATAACTAGCCTGACGTGCTTGTAAAATTCTTGCATTCCGGTTTTATTATTGCTGTTTTCTCTGTTAATTTTGCAATTAAAAAAACCCAAACCTTTCAGCCTCAAATATTTTCAATTTAAAGTATGATCCAGATATGACCGCTCTTATTATTAGCCCTTTTCTATTTTATTAGCATTTAGAAGCTTGTATCATTTCTGAAATATTTAATAGTTTAGTATCGGTTTGTTCATCTTCATTCGGGTTGTTGAAGATTCTTAAGTTACAGGTTTATAATTCTATGACTGGTGTCCGTAGGGGAATCGTTACAAGATAGTGGCTAGCAACATCAACGTCAGGCAGGTAGGTCAATCGAAGTCGGAAGTAAATTCTGTATAGGAATGACTTCTTCGGTCAAAGGATGATGCTACCGCACGCAAGGTGGCGAATACCATTTTGGACAATGAACTCATTCCCACACGACAATTTTTAGACTTGTCTGAATTCAAAGAAGAGGCGTGTGACAATTAAACGATGATGTGGATAATAAATAAAGTGCTTGTGACAAGCAATTCTTAATTTTTAACTCCCTCCCCAAATCCTTTCTCTGAAGGGGCGTCAAATAGTAGGATTGTGTGGGAATTGGTGAGTAGAAGCGATATTTATGTAACCTTTAATAGAGTTTTTGCTATCCTGTATACTTACTGACTCCGCTTTTCATGCCCACTGACTCCGACAGAAAGCTTCACTTCGATTATTGAAGGCATTATTTGCTAAATTTATGGCCGGTGACATGTTACAAAAAAGTATAATGGTTGGTTGGCGATTAAAACTTAAAGCATGAACATGCTGTAGTTACCACATGTAAGTCGTAAAACCTACGAAAATAATCCACAAAATGTTGACTAATGTTGGAGTTCAAATTTCATCTCCGGTCAAAATTATTGATTTGATTCTTTGATAGCGATTGGTCAATAATGTGTTAACAGTCAGTAGAACGATACGTCAGGCTGAAGAGGGCTTCCGATTGAAATCTTTAGTTTCTTAAATATTTTAGATTCAGAACATAGAACGGTCGATCTATTCAACCGTTTACAAACTTTAGAATAGCAGCGAGCATCTATGACGTCAGCAATATATGCGTTGCGCAAAACGCATTAACCCATTCCAACTCAATCCCTCCTTTTTACGCCCCTCAAGAAAAAACTTTGGAAAACATTGTGGAAAATGAAGAAATTGCTTGTATCAAGCAATTTCTTCATTATCCACAATGATTTCTATACAAAAAGACGAAAAATTCAAAATTCCATCAACTTAAAATTGTCGTCTGCAGCTTCTTTCAATTTGGACAAGTCTAAAATTTGCTGTGTGGGAATGGGTTAACGCGATCTAGAAAACGGCTTGAGCTTGAACATAATCGATAGAAGCGAGTTAATTCCCTTTTTAAGTCTATTTCGAATGGAACTTTGATATCATATGGTAGGACAAACTTTATTTTGTCCTGCCCGTTGGGAGCCAGACGCGCATGCGCAAATATTGTTTCTAATATTAGTAACTGATCTCTTAAACGATCGCTGTTAGGACTCTAATCACTTGGTTCCGGGTTCGATCCCCGACCGCGGCGAATATTCTGTCCGACATTTTCCTCCTATAAATGGTAGGATAATTATAAACCTAGGTTGGATGTGCAGCTGTAGGTTGTAGTATGATTGGTATGAGGTATACCAGGAAACCATGGTCAGGTAATCCAGCCTCCGCGAATTGACTAGAATTCTGTTCAAAGTAAACAACATACAATTAATAAATCAAATCAAATATTTTCTGAATATACACTATTCATTCTGTCTATATTGTATAAAACAGTAAATAGTGCTAATTAAATTTCTGAGGTAAAGTGAATTACCAATCAAATTATTCATTTAGACTCGATCGATTGATTGATTGAATGAATAAATGGTTGATTGGTTGGTTGATTGATTGATTAATTAATTGATTGATTGATTCATCGGTTGGTATGTTGATTGTTTGCTTGCTTGCTTGCTTGCTTGCTTGCATAGTTGATTGATTGATTGATTGATTGATTGATTGATTGATCGATTGATTGATTGATTGATTGATTGATTGATTGATTGATTGATTGATTGATTGATTGATTGATTGATTGATTGATTGATAGGGGGTCCGCCACTTTTTATTGTAGGCTAGTTCTGTCATATCACGGCGGCTGGAGCACCTTACCATAGATAACTTGTATTTATTACACTAAAGGCTCTTTCTAATACATTCCAAGATGACAGAATTTTAGACTTGTCCAAACTGACAGGAGTTGCAAATGACAATTAAAAGTTGGTTAAATTAAAAATCTTTGCATTAATGGAAAAAATAGTGGATAGTGAAGGAATTGCTTTTCCATTTTCCGGAATGTTTTCGAAAGCTTTGCCTCTTAGGGCGAATAAAAGCGAGGTTGTGGTAGAATTAGTTAACCTGCATAGACTGGGGTTTGTTTCGAAATGTAATAATGATAGATGGCCCAGTACATTTTCACCCATGGCTTCTAACTTCGAAAATATCGATGTATGTACAAATCGATCCATTTCCGTGTTATTTGCTTGAATTACCTTTACCCCTTGATACCCCTGTGATTAATTTTTAATAATGATAATAATGATGATAATGATGATAGCAGATTTACCAATCAAATCCTTCACTTAGAGCGGAACCTAAATGTAGAACTCCGTTATCTATGTCAAACATTTCTGTTGGTTTTGATTATCAAGCTAAAATTATGACGTTTCAAGAAGGTTGCAACACGTTAGGCCTATATGGTTTGCCTTTTAATTTGAATCTCTGACTACCTATATTACAAAATTGTTATTACCCCGTCGAACTGCCATGTAGGAGATCAGTGGGCAAGACCAGCGATCGCTAGATCACGGTGGATCGCTGTCACGGTGGATCGCTGTCGTGGTGGATCGCTTTCACTATGGATCGCTGTCAATGTGCACTTCGAAGCAATTGCAATACTAAGACCGGTGAGTAGACGACGTTTCACGTTTTCACATTCCCACACAATGACATCTTTTGACGTCCCCCAAGAAAAGAGATAGGGAAAACATTGTGTAAAATGAAGGAATTGCTTGTGACAAGCAATTTCTTCATTTTACATAATGTTTTCTACTCAAATGTGTAAAATGAAGGAATTGCTTGTGACAAGCAATTTCTTCATTTTTACAATGTTTTCTACCCAGAAAGTTAGAAAAATCTAAGATGTCATAAACCTTTAATTGCCGTCTGCAACTCCTTTCAATTTTGACCATTCTAAAATTTGGTTATGTGGTAATGGGTTAATTATGATGGCTCGGAAACATTTCTCTGGGGAAAATCAATTAGATCTAGTAAGTAGATCATCCCAACTTAGCTGCAGTTAGAATATAATGTCAATCACTTATGAAATAGTTTTAGCCCTTAGCCTGACACAAGTGTTGCACTTTATAAGGTATGAGTTGGGCCAAAGAAAGAGATTTAGATTAACCCTTTTCATACTGAATCCGGAATATTTTGTTTTCGAAAGGGGGTACTGTTTGAAGATAGAACCCAGCCGGCACATAAGTGCGGCCTGGTCTTAGTATGCAACTTCTGTCCGTCCTTTACATGAAATTAATTTTCAAAAGATATTGAAGATCAAACAACAAGCACTAATGATGAGTGAAATATTTCAGAGTCGAATCGTGTTGTAATTTATCAACGTTAAAATTGACGATAAAATGACTTGTGTGCCACCGCATTTCATGGAATGGGAACCATTTAAAATTGCTCGTACTTCCGGCAAATGTGAAATCTTCGAAGTCTAAAATCTGTTTAAATCATTGTCGAATTTGAAGAGTAAGCCATGGGTATTTTAGAAAAGATTTCCGAGATTGAGGCTGAGGTAAGTTTTTAACTCAATTTAATTAGCTTGAATTCGATGGCAATGACGAATTACATTCTTTCTGTGTTTCTTATGGAAGTAATAGTCTTCGGACGAAACAGTAATCGGGTATATCATAGACGGTAACGTATTAATTTGTTACCAAACAGCAGATTCTTAATTGATAATGTTAAAGCCGGGGATTTTGAACTGATGAAACAATTTCTTTACAATGTTTTCTAATAATCTAGAATTTCATGTACTGTACTTTAAATTTCTGTCTGCAGCTCCTTCCAACTTGGACAGTCTTAATTTTTGTCTTCTGGTAATGGGTTAACAAGGGCTAAGCAATTATTATTCAATACTTACCAAAACAAGCTTTCAAAGTGTGTCAGTAAATAAACAACAACAAAAACAGTCTACTGCTTTTACGACCATTCCTGCACACTTAATTTGTAACTCACCAATGGGTGGATAATCGTAAACCTAAGTGGGATAGCAGCTGGAGGCTAGGAAAGGATGTAGTGGTAGTACTAGTGTGAGAAATAACAGGAATCCATTGTTAGGTGCTCCAGCCGCAGCAATATGACTGAAATATGTTAAAAGTGGCATTATATCCCATTCAATCAATCAATCCTGCACACTTAAGCTTTAGTGTGCAAAAAGGTTCATATTTGTGTCTGCAACTAAAGTTTTAATTTGAACCTGTCTAAAAATTTCGTAATATTACTGAAATACTTTTAAAAGTGGCATTATACCCCATTCAATCTATCAATCAATCAATCCTGCACACTTAAGCTTTAGTGTGCAAAAAGGTTCATAAACTTAATTTTTTGTGTCTGCAACTAAAGCTTTAATTTGAACCTGTCTAAAAATTTCTTGCGTGGACCTGGAAATGGGTAAAATTTTAACAACAAGTGCCTTGTAGGGTAGGAAACAATCATTAGTACCGGTGTTTCCACCAGTTAATCTTTTGGTCATGTTTGTGCTCAGCCTTTTTTATCATCGAAACAAAAAAATAAAAAAAACTCTCTTCTTTGAAATGAGAAAGCCTACATGGTGTTCGATCACGTAGAAATGAATGTGAATCTCTTAGGATTAACAGAAAACATGCACGGCTTTTTCTCCAAATACACCCGGAACGAACGCAAAAACAAACGGCTACTCAAGTGAAACCCATCCACAAGTCTTTCTTATTTAGATCTCTCAGTTTAGCCACATACATTTTATGCTTGGCTGTGTTCATAGAAAATTTGAGGTATTGCTATAGCTTTGAAGCCGTCAGCATCCACATTAGCGGTGTCATTGTGTGATAACTTTGACATTATGTGATAACTCTAGTATTACAAAACACCCCCACCTGAAACTTGGAATGTATATACATTGTCAAAAAAGCAATTTATACCAAACTAGAACAAACTAGGGCATTTTTTTACTTATGAAATTTAACCACCTATCAAGCACTAGAACAGCTCAGTGTTGGCTTCAGCATATGTGGCCCTTGTGTAAATCTTTTCATACAACCCATCACTTTGTATCTAACAGATGGCCAGGACTCAGAAGAATAAGGCTACCATGGGTCATCTTGGTCTTCTAAAGGCAAGACTAGCTAAACTAAGGCGAGAACTTATTGAGCCAAAAGGTGGAGGAGGAGGTGGTGGTGAGGGTTTTGATGTAGCAAAGACTGGTGATGCAAGAATAGGGTTTGTTGGTAAGGCTTTGTTCAGCTGAGCTTATGCAAAAGCTTAAATTGATATTAGAGTTAGGGTTGTTAACCCTTTCCCACAGAATATTGCCTTTTTATGTCCCTTAAGAAGAGAATTTTGAAAAAAAAATGATGTCAATGAAGAAAGTGCTTGTAACATGCAGTTTTCTTCATTGTCTTCGATGTTTTCTACCTTTACCCATTACCAATGAAGCATCATTTTGGACTTGTCCTTATTGACAAAAGTTGCAGACAACAGTTTAAATAATATTTGTATTAAAAAGTAAGTGCCAAATCAGGTAAAACAGTGTGAGAAGAGAAGAAATTGCTTGTAACAAGCGTTTCAGTACTTTAATTTAGAGAAGTCTAAATTTTTATCATCTAGAAATGGGTTAAAAAGAGGGTATAATGATTGACAATTTTCAAAATAATCCTAATGTTTTTGTTTGTTACCAGTATGATAGAAAAAGAATGAATTGGGTCAACTCTAGGAATACTAAAATTTAGCTTTGTCCTGAAAAATATTGACAGGTGGCTGACCCGGCCCACTAAGTAAGATATTAACCTATTCCCACACAGTGAAATTTTAGACTGGTCAAAATTGAAAGTCAAATTGTTTATCTTTGTCTCTTTGTTTAGAAAACAATGTGGAAAATGCAGAAATTGCTTGTGACAACCAATTTTGTCATTTTCCACATTGTTTTCCAGAACTATTTTCTTGAGGGGCGTAAAAGGAGGGATTGTGTAGGAACAGATTAAACAGCTTTATTTTGCTAAATGTATTGTCCATAATATACAACAAAAAATGAAATTGTTAGTTGGCAACCTAAACATAGTAACTGCAGTTTGGATAGGCTGTAGTTATGACACGTAAATTGCTAAACTAACAAAAATGCTTCATATAAATGTCAACCAAGGTCAGAGTTCAAAATGATTGGTCTGTGATTAGTCAATCAATTTTTTGATTGATTGCTGCAATCTGTCTATTAGATAGTTTCTATAAACAATATAGTGAAGAGATTATTTTAGATTTTCATAAGGTTTCAAATTTGGCAAATTTTGCATTTTGAAATAAAAACAGTACAACAAAAATAATAGCGATTCAGATTCTGGTGATTTTGATTAATAAATCTGATGTGATTTTGGATTTTTTCAACTTTCTGTGTAGAAAACATTGTTGGAAAAGAAGAAATTACTTGTAACAACAAACATTGAGGAATGTAAAAACTAGGGATTGAATGGGAAAGGGTCACTGACAGTCCCAAACTGTCACAGCCATTCATCATTATTTTAAACTCTTGCCTTGCTGACTAAAATCAGGGAGTTTGCTACACACATGTATATTCTTGTTAGAGGCCAAGAAAAATTGTGAAATGTAGCTGAATACTTCAAACTTTGAGACAAAATAAGTTCGATCTTAAACAAGTATTTCCAAAGCCAGGATACCTGTTTATAATGTCTTAGTTGTTTTCAAGTTAATAAATGCAATAGACCTCCACTAAAGAGTAAGGTGTAATCAAACTTTGTACATTTCTCAATGCTTTAAAGTGGCTCTTGCACAGATTATGAAAGAAAGGTTTTTGCTCTCAATTTTCAAATTTATAATTGTAATGCTTTCAGACATATGTAAGAAAGTGATGAAGCCGACTTTGTAATGAACATGACTTCATATCTTTAAAAAGACAAATAAAAGAAGCAAAAGCTTTGGCATTACAAGGTTCCAAAAAAGTCAGCAAAGTACAACCTGAATGGAACCCGCATTCATCGGCTAAATACGTTTTCTGTCCATTGCACCAAAAATTGCCTTATTTGTACCTTCAGTGATGTATCAATTAAGTCATTAGCTTATGCTAGCAATACAGTCGTTATCGACATCACCCGAAGACAAACGACCTAACCTGATAAATTCCGATGATTCTAAGTAGGGCACTGAGATCAAATCACATTAAATTTTGATTTAACTGAATTTAGTCGATTTAAAGGGAAGAAAGAATATGCATCATGTAAATTAAATTATTAAGTGCATGTATTGGAAAAGCAGATAATTTACCAATATCAAATTTTCATGAAAATCTGGCCAAGACCCTCTTTAAGCCTTTCCTGGTTTTTGAAATTTTAGAGTGGTCGAAATTGAAAGAGGATACAGACAACAATGAAAGTTGGATGCAATTCAAAATAAAACCATCCTATGTGGTAGAAAACACTGTGGAAAAAGGAGAAATTGCTTATTATAAGCAATTTCTCCTTTTTCCACAATGTTTTCTCAAGTATAAAATCACAGTGACGTAAATTCCCGTGTTTATCCAGGAAAGGGTTAAGTTGGTTACCAATGATTTGAGGTTGTCACTTGAATTTGGAATTTTAAGACTAGTTTTAGGACTTCTCTGCTCTGAATTCAGGGGAAGAAACTTTTTTATGCCCTTGCATCGGTAAATCGAGGGCAGATTGTTTTACCAGTGTCTGTCTGTCCGTCTGTCTGTCCGTCTGCCTGTCTGTCTGCAAAACTTAACCTGCCAACTAAACATTTTTCTATAACCTCAACCCTGATTAAGTTACAATGCTAATATTTGGTATGTAGATAGGTCTCAACAAGGCGCAACTGGGGAAGGTCATTTCATCAAGGTCAAGGTCAAAATTTTAACCCTTTTCCCTAAAACAAAGGAAAAAAAACAATAAAAATCACCCGTTTCTAAAGAATTCCTGTTTCAGGGGCATAGTGTTTCACAAACACATCTTGTTCTTTTTGGAACGGGACAGGTATTCCTGAAAATGACAATCCAGTAGCATGGGCAAAGATCAGGCTTTAAATCTTGCTCAAAGTAAAACAAATTTCTCATGCATTATATTTGGTATTTTAGGGTTCCCTTCAGTAGGAAAGTCCACATTATTGAGTAATTTAGCTGGTGTATACTCAGAAGTGGCTGCATATGAGTTCACAACTTTAACAACTGTGCCAGGTGTTATTCGATATAAAGGTGCTAAAATCCAGGTAAATAGAATATGGAATGTTTAAATAAAAGTCTTTATTTAAGTCTTAATTCTTGTAAAAGACTCAATAAATGATTGTCTTACATGTTATGTTATGTCAAAGAGTTAACTCATGTTATTATGAAAATATGACATTTTTATTCTCTAAAAGTAAGATGGTTACTTTCAGGGGTCGAGGTCCTGTGTTGCTCAGTAATTAGAGCAGCAGACTCATAATCTGAGAGAAGTCTAGGGCTGCAGGTTCAAATCCCAGCTACATGGGTATTCCTTGGGCAAAACATTTAACCCATTCCCATTCAGAGACCCTTAAGACGCCTCTAAGGAAAAAAGCATTGGAAAACATTGTGGAAAATGAAGAAATTGCTTGTTACAAGCAATTTCTTCATTATCCACAATGTTTTCTATCCTAAAAGATGAAACAATTAAAAATTTTAAATTGTCTTCTGCAACTTCTTTTAATTTGGACCAGTCTAAATTCTTTCCATATGGTAATGGGTTAAGAGCCTGAGTCTTGTACAGGTACAACTCAGGAAGCACAATGACAATTGAACTTCACAATGAAATAATCAAAAGATTGTCCAAAGCCATGTTAGCTCTTTGCTGTACAAACTTGGGATTTTATGAAGCTGTGATTATATATTTGAGGATATATCGTTGATAAAGAGGTAATTGCCTGTAACAAGCAATTTCTTCTTTTTGCACAATATTTTCAACCGCTTTGGATGGTTTCATTTCAAATTGCATTCAATTTTCATTTTCTATGCAACCTCTTTCAATTTGGACCAGTCTAAAATTTCAAAAATAGGAAACGGTTGCACGAGTACAAAAAAAAGTTCATTTTAATCTTAACCAATTATATTTGTGTTGTACTTTTCCAGTTATTGGACTTGCCTGGTATTATTGAAGGTGCAAAAGATGGGAAAGGTAGAGGGAAACAGGTAATTGCAGGTAAGTTGGGAAATGATAAGGAGGGGGGGAGAGGGTTAGTTCCCTCTGTAATATAGGAACTGATGGAAAATAGGGTAATTTTACTTTATGTTTCTTCAAACTCAAGCATAGATTCAAATGACACAATGACCCTTTTTGACACTCATCAAGAAAAAACAATTTTTCCCCTCTTAACACTGGTCCATATTAGAAGAAGTTGCAGATGGTAATTAAAGTTTGATTGAAATTTAAATACAAGGAATTTTAGGGTAGAAAACATTGGGAGAAAATGAGAAATTGCTTGTAACTAGTAAGTTCTCCCTTTCTCACAACCTATTCTATTAAACCTATTTTCCTTGAGGGTATCAAAATGTGGTATAGTTTGGTAATGGATTAAACTATAAAGCCATAGGCATTCATATTTATTGTAAAGCATTACTCAATAGTTCTGTACTACACCCAAAAAAGTATATTTGTTTTATCTCTTTGGCTCAAGCTGTGTTTCTTTTTTACAAGAAGTACTGTGATTGCAGATGCCTCAGGTGAGCGATTTAGGACCATCATGGTCCTCTTGTCTTAAATTCATAGCATGAGAGTCGTTGCTTAGCTCATTGAAACACAATCCCACTTTTCTATGCCCCTCTAGAAAAAAAACACCCTTCGAAAACATTGAAGATAATGAAGAAATTGTTACTAGTAATTTCTTTATTATTCACAATGTTTTCTACCCTAAAATACTAAGATTTGTTTAATTTTACCAACTTGAAATTGTTGTCTGCAACTTCTTTCAATTTTGACCATTCTGAAAAAAACTTGTTTAGTAATGGGTAATGATGAAAATTTAATATTTTGAAAATAAAAATGTAGTTGTCTGTTGATAAATTTCAGTGGCAAGAACATGTAACATTATTTTCCTGGTCCTGGATGTGTTAAAGCCATTACAGCATAAAAAGTTGATAGAACACGAACTAGAGGGGTTTGGAATTCGACTTAATAAACAACCACCAAATATTACATTCAAGAAAAAAGACAAAGGCGGTTTAAACTTCACATCAACAGTAAGTTGAGAAAGAAACATTGGTTTGAATATAGTTTTTAACTTTCTTTCACAATAAGTTATTTTTGCAGTTTTTAGAAAAATGAAAATCTGGTTAAATGAAAAAAATATCATAATTGTACTGCAGTTGTTTTCTCTTAATGCCATTTCTTGAAATACACACTTGTTTCCTTTTTTTATCTGAATTTTAAAAAATTATTAAATGACATTGTTATTTCTATTAAGTAATAATGATGTCTCAAAAGTACTAACATTTTAGAAAAAAAAAGATTGTTAGGAATTGCCTTAATGCCGGTTTTAAGAGAAAGAAAGGCAGATAGATCTTTGTTTTGTAATTTGAACTTTTGTTTTAACCCACTGAAAGACACAAAAAGTTAACAAAAGTTGTCTGATTTGACAGAGGTTGCAGACTACTAAGTTAATTAGCCCATTCCCACTTATGGTGCTTATTGATACCCCTAATGAAAAATAATGAAGAAAACTTTTGTAAAATGAAGAAATTGCTTGTGACAATCTTTTATACTCAGAAAGTTAGAAAATCTACAATTTCATTATTTTTTGTCTTCTACAACTTCTTTCAATTTGGATCAATCTAAAATTTACCAGCTGGTAATGGATTAAAATGTTCACTCACTCTTTATTGATGTTTGCAGTCTTACTTTCATTTATATTATAGGGGTAAATTATGTTGTTGGAAAAGAAAAAAATACTTGTGACTGTTTTCTTTATGTCTCAGGGCTATAAATTTGTTATGTGAAGTACTGATAAACAATATTATAATTTTGCTATTTCATATAGGTAAACCAATCAGAGTTAGATTTAGACTTGGTCAAGACAATCCTTGGAGAATATAAGATTCACAATGCTGACATCACACTGAGAGGAGATTATTCGTCTGAAGAATTGATTGATGTCATTGAGGGAAATAGAATCTACATGCCAGCAATTTATGTGCTAAATAAAATTGACCAGATTTCAATAGAGGTACTTACTCTATCTGTTTTGGTTTAATATTCTTTTAACCCCTTATCAGACAACAAAATTTTAGCGTAGTCCAAATTGGAAGAAATTATACATAACAATCCTAGTTATTGTTCTGTGTCAGTGTCGTCTGAAAACTATGACATTTTGCGATATCTTTGGTATTATCGAACACATTCACTTGAAACTTAGGATGGGTCTGCATTGCACAAATAAAACAGTCTAATGCTGGAGATGGTTTTCAAAAATTGAGCATCTTCATGGACCAGTCAACATATATGGAAATGAGCTGTACTTTATATGAATTGAAAACTTTAACATCAATTAATTTCTTTATAAATGTGACTTGTCTTTGAATTTGTAAAACAAATATTTGCAAGAGATATGATAGATCACAGCTAACCCATTCCAACATGTTAACATTTTAGACTTGTCTAGATTGAAAAACAATACAGATGGCAATTTTAAGTTTTTGACTTTAGGAATAGAAGACATTGTAGAAATACAAGAAATTACTTTTTACAGGTATTTTCTTTGTTGTCACTTATGGTTTTCTGAGCATTTTCTGGGGGGGGGGGGTCAAGATAATGTGGGTTTGAGTGGGTATGGTTAAACCCCTTTACACATTACAAAAGTTTAGGCTGGTCCAAATTAAAGAACGTTGCAGATGACCATTTTCAGTAGATTAAATTACTAAATTCTTTGTCGTTTGGTTTAGAAAACATTGTGGATAATGAAGAAATTGCTTGATACAAGCAATTTCTTTATTTTCCCCAATGATTTTCAAAACTTATAAATTAAGGGGCCTAAAAAGAAAGATTATGTGGGAATGGGTAAATAAGGCTTTGGTAGTAGTTAACAATATATTCTTCATTTGAAAGGCCATTCTACTTTCACATTATGCAAAATTGACAAATCACCACTGTCAATCAAATAATCAGTCAACCAATGAAATCATTCATGTATACTGGAAGTTCAGTTTGAACTCCAACATTGGCCACCATTTTGGTGAATCATTTTTGTTTGTTTGGAGACTGGAATGTCATAACTTCAGCTTTCTCAAGCTGTAGTTTTTCGATGTTTAGGTCATCAACCAACCATTCTACTTATTTGTAACTTTATACTGGCCTTGAATTTTGCAAAATAACACTGTGAAAATGGAAGTGGAACTTCCTGTTGAAGTTAATGGGTGGGGCCAAAGGAGTCAGTGGGAGGGGCAATCGAATGTTCAATTGACTCCAACTATTTTGGATGGTGTCTTGAACAATCGCTCACCAACAACTTAATTTGAAATTGCAGGAGCTGGATATTATATACAAGATTCCACATTGTGTTCCAATATCTGCTCATCATAAATGGAACTTTGACGATTTACTAGAAAAAATGTGGGATTATTTACAACTTGTTAGAATGTGAGTTATTGAAATTCTATCTATTTAGGATTTTCTAATTATTTCAACACTTTATCTTAAGATTTTATGACAGTGTTTTTAGTTCACCAGAAAAACGCTCAAGGTGAGGTATTGTGATTACCTTCTGCCCGTCGTGTGTCAACAATTTCTTTAAATGACATCTCCACCAAAAGCAATAGGTCATTTTCAACCAAATATGACAGGAATGTTACTTAGGTGGCCCCCTTTTAAAAAAATAGCTAAAAGAATTGAAATCTGTAGAAAATTCTGGTTGCCATGGCAACAAAAGTGAAATTTAAAAAAAAATCTTATAAAACAATCTTCTTTTATCCCAGGAGGCTAAAGCCTTGATATTTTGCATGAAGCATCAGTACATTGACCTCTTTTAGAATTGCTAAAATCAATACCCTAGGTGGTCCCTCTTTGAAATCTGTTGGAACATTTGGTTGCCATGGTAACATAAGTTTATTTTGAAAAAAGTCTTTTCAAGATCCGAAAGGTACAGAGCCTTTTCTTAGGTGAGCGCCAGGGCCAATGGCCCCCTTGTTTATTACCTGTTCTAAGCCTAGCTCTAAGGGTATCTATGTTAAGGAATGGTTTATGATTCTGAATGGTTTGTTATACAAAATTCATTACATTTACCCAGTATTATTGATGGTTATACTAGATTGCCCCATGATCAATGCCTTTGGGCCTGTTTGGCCTCCTTAAACGCAAAGCTAGGCTAGCCTCAAATATCTAATGTAGAGCTTAATCAAGAAGTCTGTGCTTGATATAAAAATGACAAATTTGCAAATGTTATTGGAAATTGGAGGAGAAAATCTAACATGCTCAGTTTTTTCCATTTTCATTAAACCTGTTTCCAGACAACAAAATTTGAACTGTTCCAAATTGAAAAGATAATTTGCAGACGACAAATCAAATTACAGTTGATTGGGAAAATAAGAACTAAATAGGGTAGAAAAAATGAGAAAGGAGAAATAGGTTGTTAAATGCAATTTCACCTTTTCCCACAAAGTTTTCCCTAATTGTATTTCTCATGAGCATCAGAAATTGTCATTTTGTGGTAATGGTTTAAGCAAATCCTGACAATTATGTTATAAATCTTGCTAAGTAGTTTGTGTATTGGTTCTTATAACTTCTGAAGAGGGATTTCTTCCCCCTGTATGTCCACAACCCAGCTGTTATGGCTAACATGAGAGTGTTTGTAAAGGATTTAATTATTCCTTATACCAATTCAAAATTAAGCTATACCAAAAAGTGATATTCATGTCCATATTTAAAATTTGTTTAGAATCCCATATGTTACCATGAAAGTAAGAGTGTTTGTAGAGAGCTGAATGATTTCTTCAAATTTCTTCAAATTCCAGCTACTGTAAATCGGGTAATTTTCGCTTTGTCTTATTTTTGCGTAAGCAGGACCCGGAGACTTTTTAGCAAGTCTGTAAAGTATCTCCAGAAATACTCGGGTAGGGAAAGAAACGTTACTCAATAACAGCCCGATTCTATGCCGACCTATGAATAGAATAATTTCTGGTAATTCATTTTAAGAACATTTACCTATTCTCTACTCTCATAGTATAGCAATTTTCTTCCGAAATCTTTCTAAGATCGCAAATTATCCATTAAAGTTTACAGAGATAAGAAAGAGATTTTAGATAGTAATATTTATACCTTAAAGCACTAACACACAAAATTATCAATACAATAATAGTCTTATCAAACTGTCATAAGATGAACTAATTATATCTCGTGTGAAAATAGGTGCAACTGTTTTTAGCTCTACTGGCCAAAGGCCACTAGAGCTATAGCGATGGCTTTTTCCCGTCCGTCCGTTAAACTTTTCCTTGTGTACGCGATAGAGTCCACAGTTTTCATCAGATTCCCTTCAAACTTTCACAGAATGATTGTATCATCATAAGGATCGTTCCTTTCGAAAATGGGTTTGATCCGTCAAGAAACACAGGAAAAGGGGCCTTATGAAAATTTAATTAAAAATTCCATTAAAAAATCCTTGTTTACGCGACAGAGTCCACAATTTTCATCGGTTTCTCTTCAAACTCTCTCAGAATGATTGTACCATCATAAGGATCGTTCCTTTAGAAAATGGGTATGATCCGTCAAGAAACACGGGAAAAGGGGCCTTACGAAAATTTAATTAAAAAATCCTCGTTAACACTCAAGAGTCCACAGTTTTTCATCAGAATATATTTAAACTTTCACAGAATGATTGTACCAACATAAGGATAGTTGCTTTCGAAATTAGGTATAATCGGTCAAGAAACATGGGAAAAGGGGCCTCAGGAGAATTCAATTAAAAATTCCATTATAATCCTCGATTACGCGATAGAGTCCACAGTTTTCATTGGATTCTCTTCAAACTTTCTCAGAATGATTGTACCATCATAAGGATCTTTCCTTTCCAAAATGGGTATGATCCGTCAAGAAACACGGGAAAATGGGCCTTATGAAAATTTAATTAAAAAATCCTTGTTAACACTCTAGAGTCCACAGTTTTCATCAGATTGTATTTAAACTTTGACAGAATGATTGTACCATCATAAGGATTGTCCCTTTGGAAATTTGGTCAGATCCATCAGGAAACATGGGAAAAGGGGCCTTAGGAAAATTCAATCAAAAATTCTTTTAAGAAATCCTCTTTAACACTCTGGAGTCCACAGTTTTTATCAGATTCCCTTCAAACTTTCTCAGAATGATTGTACTATCATAAGGATTGTTCCTTTTGAAATTGGGTATGATCCGTCAAGAAACACAGGAAAAAGGGGCATTATGAAAATTTTAATAAAAAATTCTCATTAATAATCTAGAGCCCACAATTTTCAACGGATTCTCTTCAAATTTTCACAGAATGATTGTACCATCATAAAGATTGTTCCTTTCGAAATTGGATATGATTCCTCAAGAAACATAAGAAAAGGGGCCTTATTAAAATTTAATTCAAAGAGCTTTGTTAACACTCTGGAGTCCACAGTTTTCATCTGATTGACTTCAAACTTTCACAGAATGATTGTACCATCATAAGAATTGTTCCTTTCAAAATTTGGTATGATCAGTCAAGGAATACGGGAAAAAGGGGCCCGATAAAACCTGGATTGAAAAAGTCCTCGTAAACATAATAGAGTCCATAGCTTTCAACAAATTCTCTTCAAACATTCACAGAATGATTATTACATTAAATGGATTGTTCCTTTTGGAAGTAGGTTTGATCCATCAAGTATCATGGGAAAAGGGGCCCTATGAAAATCTAATAAAAAAAATCTTAATTAACACATCATGGCCCTAGATTTCACCTGATTGACTTCAAACTATTACATAATGATTGTACCATCCTAAGGATTGTTCCTTTCAAATTGGGTCTGATCCATTGAGAAACATAGGAAAAGGGGCCTTAGGAAAATTCAATTATAAAAATCTTAATTAATGCTTGTAAGTCCACGGATGAGATTGGGTTGTCTTTATACTCAAACAGAATAATTATACTTTTGTAAGAAGAGTTCCCTTTGGAATTGGTTGAGATCCATCAAGTAACATCGGGAAAGGGGCTATATGAAAATTCAATTATTAAAACCCTGTTGACACAATGAAGCCAACAACTTTGATCAGATTTTGTTGAAACTTTCACAGAATGATTGGAAGGTCATTAACTATCATTCTTTTCATAACAGTTTAAACTGTCAAGAAACACTGGAAAAGGGGCCTTATGAAAATTTCATTTATAAATCATTGTTTCCGAGTCCAGAGCTTCCTTTGGATTTTCTTCAAACATTCTCAGAATAATTGTACAATAATGATGAATGTTAATGTTTACATAAGACCTGATCCGTCAAGTATCACAGGAAAAGGAGCATTATGAAATTTAATTTTAAAATCATTGTACCACAATAAAGTCAACAGTTTTCATCAGATTCTGTTAAAACTTTCACAGAATGATTATTCCATCATGAGGATTCTCTCTTTTCAAATTAGGCGTGATCTATCTAGTATCATGGGAAAAGGGGCCTTTTAAGAATTTTATCTATAATCCTTGTAACCAAGTCCAGATCTTTCATTGGATTTTATTCAAACCTTCACAGAATCATTGTACAATAATCACGATTGTTGATGCTGACATGAGACCTGATCCTTCAAGTATCACAGGAAAGTAGCCTTATGAAAATTTTATTTTGAAAATTTGACACCAAGATAAAGTCTGCAGTTTCATCAGATTCTGTTCAAACTTTCACAGAATGTTTGTACCATCATTAGGATTGTTTCTTTCCAAATTGGGCCTGATCTGTCTAGTATCATAGGAAAAGGGGCTGTATGATTATTACCAAATCCTCATAAACACAAGAATGTCCTCAGTCTTTATCAGAATCTCTTCAAACTTTAATAGAATGATTGTACCATCATTTGGATTGTTCCTTTGTAAATTAGGGCTGATTGGTTAAGTTCACAAGAAAAGGGACCTTGTACATATTTTATTACGAAACATCATTATTACAATAAAGTCCTCAGTCTTTATCATTTTCTTCAAACTATCATTAAGATAGCTCCTTTGTACTTTGGGTCTGATTTGTTAAGTTTCACGTAAAAAGGGGCCTTATGAAAATTTTGTTACAAAAACTCTTGACAAAATTCAGTCAACTGTTTTCATTGATTCTCTTTAACTTTTAAAGAATGATTGTACCTTCATTAGAATTGTTCCTTTTGAAATTTGGTTTGTTCTGTAAAGTATCATGAGAAAAGGGGCCCTATGAAGATTTCACTATAAACTCATTAACACACTGAATTCCACAGATTACACAGATTGATTGTACCATCATTCCAATTGTTGATTTTGACAGTGGATCTGATTATGGCAAGTGTCACATAAAAAGGGGCCTTATGAAAAACTTTCTTAAATATTCTGGTTAACACAATGATGTCCCTTGATTTCACCGGATTTACTTCAAAATTTCACATAATGATTGTACAATCACTTAAAGGGTTCTTTTCAGAACTAGGTACAATCCATCAAGTATCATGTAAAAAGGGGCCATATTAATTTTTTTTAAATATTCTAGTAAACGTAATGAATTCCAAATATTGCATCGGATTCACTTTTAACTTTCACAGAATGATAAAACCAACAGTAAAATATCACAGAAAAGGGGCCTTATGAGAACTTGAATTTAATATCTTTGTTAACACAATAAAGTCAACAGTTTTATTGGATTCTCTTCAAAGATGCATGGATTAATTGTGGCATTCGAAACACAGGAAAAGGGGCCTTAGAGATTATCATTCAAAACATTATTGTGTATGTGATGAAGATCACAATCATTATCAAATTGTCTTTAAATTTCACAGGACAATTGTAGGGTTATAAGGAAAGTTCCTTTTGAATGAAATTGATCCATCAGAAAACACAGGAAAAGGGGCCTTATTGATTTTCATTCAAAACAATCTTGTTTATGTGATAATGTCCACAATTATTGTAAGATTCTGATGAAATATTCACAATGATTGTAGGGTCATAAGGTTACTTTCTTTTGGAAATGGAGTGGATCTGTCATGAAACATGGGAAAAGGGGCCTTGAGGATTGTTGCTTAAAATGATAAAGGGGATAAAGCCCTTTTCTTTTCTTTATGCATTCTTCTTTGAGCAATTAACTTCCTTAAATATCAGATTTCTTTTACGGAAAACTTGATAACCAGTAGGGCCCTCATGGGCCTCTTGTTTTAATTGATTTATTTCGCATCGCCTGCTTTCAACTTGTTGAAAAGCTCTAAGAGTCTATGCAATAAAGAGTCAGTTACAACGCTTTAGCCCTTTGTGATCGTCGCCTGGAATTTTATCACCTCGTCTACTTTCCATTGTTACTTTTGTATAGCTGTCAATATATGTCCTAATATGGCAGGTTAGAAATTTTGTCGGCTGCTAAAGATTTGTCCTGTTCTCAAAACTGATTAATTTGTGTGTTTTTTTACGCCGAGAAGGTGCATATTTGTCCACAATCTCAGCTATTTTAATTAACCCATTCCCATACAATGTTGCTTTTTTAATCTCCTCAAGAAAAATAATTGGGAAAACATTGTGTTAAATGAAGAAATTGGGTGCAAGAAGTGATTACTTAATTTTACACAAGGTTTTCTTCCCACAAATTTGAAAAAAATGTTAAACTCCCTAAACTTTAAATTGTCTTCTGCAACTCTGTTCAATTTTGACTATTCTGAAATGCCATTGTGTTGGTTCAGGTTATATTGACTCAAATTTCAGCTACACAAAACCTAAAGGCCAGCTACCAGACTATACTTCACCTATTGTATTGAAAGATGGAAAGAGTTCTATTGAAGATTTCTGTAATAAAGTCCATAGGGCTATACTGAAAGAGTTTAAATAGTAAGTAGCTTTGTGTTCAATGTTTGAATGAAAATTGTGAAAAAACTCATATCTGTTCAGCTCTCCTGAGCACAAAGTTTTGTTTGTTTGAATGGGGTTTTACGCCGCTTTCAACAATCTTTCAGTTATATCGCGGCGGCTGGAGCACCTAACAATGGAATCCTGGTATTTCTCACACCAGTACTACCATTACACCCTTTCCTAGCCTCCAGCTGCTATCCCACATAGGTCTACGATTATCGACCCATTGATGAGAGACAAATAGTCGGAAAGGATGAGTGCCGCCGTCGGGGATCGGACCCGGGACCTCTAGATTGACAGTCCGACGCGCTACCAACTGCGCTATGACGGCGGCTCCCTGAGCACAAAGTGTATAAGTGAGTTATTATGATCGTCACATAACTGTGTGTTGTTGGATGTTCAATATTATTTTGAACAACATCTACTTCAAACCACTCTGCCAGCTTGGGCTAGATTTAGCATGTTTTAGGGGTGGTTCTCTTTCTAAATATGTGCAGCTAAAAGAATTGAATTCTATTTAAAACTCTCATTGCCATTTAATTAAAGTGATCAGTGAAAAAAATCTATTATGATATTTTTCTCCTAAACAAAAAGGCCAAACCCTTGAATTTTGGCATGGGTCTCAGTAGAAATGAGAAAAATCGTGACACTAGGGTCACAGGGTGCAGAACCCTTGGGGTGAGGCCTGTGTAGATTTGAAGAAGGATTTCTGTACACATCAAACTACCTGACAATTAGAACTGAATTTTGCAGACAAGTTCCTTTAATTGCTCCGTTTAAAATTTGTTAAAAGGAAAGAAACCCATTAAAAACTCTGACTGTATTGGAAAGAAAAGTTGATAATCAAAATGAATATTTGAACTTAGAAGGTCTAGAACATATTTGGGCACACAGCAAAAGCTTATACACCTCTGTGAGCAATTGCTAGAGTCATGTTCCTTGGGCAAAGAGAGTGTGTGTTTGGGGAGGGGGGGGGACAGGCCTATATAGACAAAAAAGGGAAGGATTTCTTTAACAACAATCCTACTAAAGCACTGTGCTAATTTCTAATAAATTCTGCAGATATGTAAACTAGGTTGAGCCCTTTGAAACTTTTTAAAAGAAATGAATGCTATAAAATCATTGGTTGTCATGGAAAATTTTTCAATCTTTGAAATTTCTTAACAGAAAACTTCGAACTTTGATATTGGCATGGTGCTGAAGTTTCTAGAATCATTTCAAATTTCACCAGATGAATTTCATGAGATCCCCTCCAAAACTCAGTGTCTTTATTCTTAAGTTGGCTTCTTTGAAAATTTGGAAAAGAAATCCATTGAAAGCTGTGGATGTCATGGCATTAAAATTGGGTAATCAAACATCAATTATACTGAATGCATTTTAATGCTTTTGTTGGATTTAACCTATTCCAACACAATGACGCTTTTGGATGCCCCTCAAGATAAAAAAAAATGGGAAAACACTGTGTAAAATGAAAAAAAAGCTTGTGACAAGCAATTTCTTCATTTTACACAATGTTTTCTACCCCAAAAGTTGAAAAAATCTAAAATTTCATAAATTTTAAAATGTCATCTGAAACTCCTTTCAATTTTGACTAGTCTGAATTTCTGCTGTTTTGTAATGGGTTAGATAGGGTTCATATTTTATAAAAAACACATCAATTTGAGACAATGACCTTGACCCTGCGAACTCGAGATCTTGACCCTTGATCATTTATAAAAAATGAATTGTACTTTTTATATCTTAGTCTTTTTTTGTACTAGAGTGCTCATATTTCACACATGAATTCATGGGGATGACCTTGACTCTATGAACATGTGCACTTAACATTTACCCTGTTGCAAGTAGCACACTACAGGGCACGCTATGTTGTCATCATTGTTCAGTGTTCATAAGCTGCAGATCAGTAGAGTAAAAATACAAATTTTCTCCAGAAGTAAGACATTTCTACTTGTGAATTATTAAAATGAACTTGTCTGCAAACTAATCGTGAGGTGAATTTTGTAAAAACAATATTGTTAACAAAGAGAATGTTTCATGTTTATGGATTTTTTTTTTTCAACTTTCTGGGTAGAAAACATTGTGTTAAATGAAGAAATTGCCTGTTACAAGCTATTTCTTCATTTTACACAATGTTTTACCAATTTTTTTTCTTGAGGGGCGTTTAAAAGGGTCACTGTGTGGAAATAGATTAAAGCCGTATCTTCCCCCAAAACACACAACAAAATTGAAAAGAGAACTATCCTGGATAATAAATAAATAAGACAATTGAAACTATTATTCTACTCAGTATGTCTTCAATTCATGAAAGATGTTTCGATATTTTATAATTTGACCCACCAAATTTCTAGGTTTGTTTACATAAAACTATGACATCATGGTGTTTAACTTAAACTAGTCATTCATACAACTAGCTAGGTCACGGAGATTAAAGAAATCATTCGTAAATTTTAGTCGTCAGCACATGGACATATAACAGTCAATGATTAGGGAATATTTACAGTAAAGAATCTGTTTCAAAATGTAAACAAACACCAGCTAAAAAAAACAGTCAGAAAAAAACACAAAAAACTCTATCCAGAGAAATTCACCCATACCTTCCATTTGGATATTGACATTGAGAACGCTCTTGTTTGATTAAGTCACAAAATAAACGATAGATTGTTTAAATTGTTTATCCTTCCTTTAGGGAAGATATGACTTTAACCGCAATATTTTCTATCCTTCAAACCAATTTTCCAATGTATAATGAGTTATCTTTGAGATCTATTTTGTATCATTCCAAGGTATTTACTTATCCCTCTATAAGTGGCTTTGAAAAATGTGCTTGTCCACGAGTAGGTAAGCCCAAGTCAGACAATTCAGGCTTGGGAATTAATGGATCAAAGACCCTGCCCACTGTGCTCCTACACTTGTATATTAACCCTTGTCATGTTGAACCCGGAATATTTCGGTTTTGGCAGGAGGTTAATACAAAGATCAGCCTTCACATAAGTGCAGTTTGATCTTAGTCTACACCTCCTACTTGTACTTTTCCATCCAGAGATGTTTATGGAATTGAATACTAAAAGAAATATTGATTTTTTAACAAGTTCTATTAGTGCTTTCAGCCCTTTGATTTTACATCAATTCAGTAAGGTAATTTATACATTATGACAAGGCTTAGACAGTTATTTTGCAAAATATGTGGCCAGTAACTTATAGTGAAAAAGGTTAATGGTTAAATGGCAACCTTAACATGGTAACTATAGATTGAATAAGTTAAGTTGCCAAACCAACAAAAAATGCTTCACATAAATTTCAACAATTGTCAGAGTTCAAAGTTCACTTTTTCAAAACGAACAATTTGATTGGTTGACTGATTATTTTATTGACAGGTGCAAACTGTCAATGCAAACCGTCAATTCCTCGTCTCTGCAGATTTTTGTACTACAATTTGTTAAACGATTAATTGTTCTAAGTGCCCTTACAATCAATGTACAATGTTTCAAACCTCTATTTACAGAATACAAAATTTACCCTAGTATATTGTATTTTTCAGTGCCCTTGTGTGGGGTTCATCAGTTAAACATCAGCCACAGAAAGTGGGTAAAGAACACTTACTAAATGACGAAGATGTTGTCCAACTTGTGAAAAAGTAGGTAGACCCATTTAGAAATAATGTTAAAATACTTTTGTTATCATGCTGTGTTATGTGTCAGTAACTTGTTTGCACCCTAGAGACCACGTTTTTGCTCAAATGTCTTCAAACTTTGTCAGAATATTTATTTCCATGATATCTATAAATTTTGATTTTGGCCACCTTAGTTCAAATAGCTAGGTCACTAGGACAAATCCTGAAAAATATTCTATTGACCACATTTTGTCTGCAATATATCAAACTAAGTTTTAATTTCTTGTCAATTTGGGTCAAAAGCTGAGTCACTAGACCAAATCTTAGAAATACTGTGTTTGCACTTTGGAGACAACATTTTTGGCCCAGATGTCTTGATATTTGGTCCAAATGTTTTTCTCTTTAATATATCGACCAAGATTGAATTGGGTCAATTCATGTCTAAATCTTAGTCACTATGTCAAATCTTACAAATACCTTGTTTTCACTGTAGTGGCTACGTTTTTTGGATCAAATGGTCAAAATGTCAAATCTCAATTAAGTTTGATATTGGGACACATGGGGTCAAAGACTAGGTTACTAGGTAAAATCTAAAGAAATCTTCCTTGCAATTTACATATTTGCTACTTTTCCTGCTCAAATACCTTGAAACTTTAAAAAGAATATTTGTGCTTGATTTCTTAACCCATTACCAAATGGAGGAATTTATACTCATCCAAATTGCAAGCAGTTGCAGACGACAATATAAAGTTTTATGAAATTTTAGATTTTTTATCTTTATGGGTAGGAAACACTGTGTAAAATGAAGCAATTACTTCATTTTCCACAATGTTTTCCAAAGCGTTTTTCTTGAGGGTCATCAAAAAGCATCATTATGTTGGAATGGGTTAAACAAGATTTAAAAATAGGGTACTTAAATTAGTCAAATTGGCATTTTCAACTCTGCAGTCATTGACTAAGAGGAGTTCTCTTGTTCTAATCATACAAGCGTTCTTTTGCGGCCTGCAACTTCTTTTAATTTGGACTGTTCTTAACTTTTTTTTCATTTTGAAATGGGAAAAGTGTTGTCTTTATATCCCTCTTTCAAAACAAAACTTGACTTAGAGAATTAATGTGGCTCTTCTAGACTGTTGACAATTGGAAATGCAGTACTCATATTTTTTACGTGCAATTAACTCTGATAATAGCAATACCTATGGGATTGAAAAAAATGTATTCCATGTCAAAACATTGTTTTTACCATTGACTATTCTTACACAAAGATGTCAACTTTGATCTGAACCATGTATCATATTTACCATTTCCTGCATAATTCTGCTTTTTTACACCAATCAAGGAAATAGCATCAGAAAACACTGGATATTAAAGAAATTGCTTGTAACTCTATATTATCCCCAATGTTTCTACCCTAAAAGGCAAACATCTTAAGTCCACAAACTTGAAATTGTCACCTACAACTTCTTTCAATTTTGACAGGTCAAAAATTTTGGGATGTGGTAATGGGTTAAATGATATCTTTATAGGTGGAGTTCACTTTTTTTGTCAGTGCCCTTCTGCTAATTACGTTGTTATTCTTTCAGAATTTAAAGACAACAGATAATACAACTTTAGGAGAATAATTGTTGAAGTCACAAGAACAATGGATACAACATAAACAACAACAGATGAATGAAAAGCATATCTTTACTCCTACAAAAACGAATTTAGAAACATACTGGAATCCCACTGGTTGCCCATTGGTGTGTGTTGCTCTCGATCCATCTGCTGACAAAGTGTTTATGGTTTTGTGCAACAATATTATCCTATAGCTTGTCTTCATTTGTTTTGAAACTTTGCACATGCACTGATCACAAGTTGAAGGTAGTGTAAGGTACAGTTGCAAAGTGTTAACACATCTGGTTAAAAATCAGCTCTTCCTGAATTTGAGCCTGTTCATATGAAAATTTATGGTGTGCGTATTAAATCATCTTCAATTGACCAATCACGACCGTCAATCAAGGAACCAACCGACCAATCAAATAATTTATTCAGCCTTGACCTGAGCTTATCAACTCTCACATGGTCGCCATTTTTGTTAACCTTTTTTGTTAACCTTTTTTGTTGGTTTGGTGACTTAAATGTCGTAACTACAGCTTGAATAAGCTGTAGTTATGACGGTTAGGTCACCAACCAACCATTTTGATTTTTTCTTACATGCTACTTCACATAAATTTTGAATGATAACACCGTGAAAAATGGAAGGGAGACTTCCTGTCGGAGTCAGCAAATTCTTTTTATCATCACAATATTTTCTACCGCATGGGATGGTTTCATTCTAAATTGCAACTAAATGTCATTGTGTTGAGCAACCTCTTCACAAGTCTTCAATTTAAAATAATAGGGAAAGGGTTTAGCGACCAACCATCAAAAATGCTTAGCCCAATTCCTCTCAGTGACGCTTTTAGATGTAAATGTAAGCGTTCATTTTCACCTCTCAATTGATTTGTGTGTTGACAGTTGGCAATTTTGGCTCTCCAACTTTCATGAAAAGACATCAGGATGGAAAAATTATCAGTTTTGTTGTTTCCTATCTAGCCAAAGGAATCCATACCCTTTAACCCATTTCCACACAATGACGCTTTTAAACACCCAGTATATGAAAGCTTTTGAAAGCATTGTGGAAAATGGAGAAATTGCTTGATACAAGCAATTTCTTCATTATCCACAATGTTTTCTACCCAAAATGACAAGGAAATTTAGAATTTTATCAAACTGAAAGTGTCGTCTACATATTGTTTAAATTTGGATGAGTCTAGGATTTCCTTGGGTTAAGATGTGTATAAACACAAAGATTAAAAAGATTTCAGTTTCATAATAACAGAAAACATATTTTTGCCAAATGTACTTTTCTTGAGTCATTTATTCCAATGTCAAATTGTGAATCAATGGATAAAATGTTGTATTAAACATTTACCAAGGTAGCAGCGTGTTGATTATATTGTAACCACAATATTTCTGTATTGTTTTCCACATACAGTAGAAGCTAATAACCCTTTGCCATTTGCTACTGGATGAATGTCACTGGTATGGCCCTTTATTAGATCCTTACAGAATTTTTTATTAGATAAAAAAAGTTCTTTTTTGGTGTGGCTAATTTTAATATATAGTATCTAGTGAAAATCCAAAGAATTTATCTTTGGATGACCTGCTATGAGATTCCTTAAAGTAATTTTGATGAAGTAAAAACATGGCTTTTATGAGTGGGGCTATTCTTTGATAATGATACTTAGTGAAACTTTGAAAATCATCTTCTTAGACAGTATTTGCAGATTTCAACTAAAATTCATAGCCATGATCCTTTGAAGACCCTTTACAGATTCTCTCAAATAAATTATGATTAGAAGAAAGACATGACTTTTATGAGCCGTCCTTATTTCCAAATTTGGTATGAAATAAATCTTGTCATGAATTATTGGATGGATTTCAATGAAGAATTTACAAGAATGATACATGGTTGACCCTTTATTCCATTACTAATTGACAAAATTTTATACTGGTAGAAATAGAAAGAGGTTGCAGATGACAAATTTTAGTGGACAGAATTAAAAACAATAATTGCCTTTTAGGTAGAAAATATTGTGGATAACGAAGCAAATTTGCTTAAACTAGCAATTTCTTCATTTTCCACAATGTTTCAGGAATAATACTTGTTTGAACCTTTAACGGATTACCCCACAATAGAATATTAGACTAAATTTTTCAAGAGTCTTTTTTCTTAAGGAGGGTCAAAAAGCTTCAATTAGTGGGAAAAGGCTACCAGATTTTCTTCAAAGAAATTTGAATAGAATTTTGTCTTTCATCAGCAGGCAATTTTTCAAATATGGTGTGAAAATCTTGCTTGCCATATCAGTAATTTCTGGCTTGTGGGGCAATACAGGCGCTCAAGCACCTATAGTGCAGTTTGCTCATGATATATATCTAATTAATATACCTTGCACAGTTTTAGCTCCACTGGCCAAAAGCCATATGACTGTTGTTGTGGTGCTATGTCCATTGTGCGTTATTTGGATAAATAATTGGTTAAAAAATCTTTCCCTCGAAATCATTAGTTTGATTTCTATCAAATTATACTTGAATAATCCATTGTTAACCTTTGTAAGATTTTGATTATGTGAAAGACAGCTTTTATGGACGGGGCTGGTTTCCATGTATGGTATACCAGTATAGCAAAAACTTTGAAAGTCACTTTCCAGACTTTAACTTGGAAACAAAGCAAATTTCTCAGGTATGGTTATCAAGTGTCCCTTTATCAGATTCCTTGAAATGAGATGAGAGAGGTGGCTTTTATTAGCGGAACTTAATTCAGTATGATATAAAGTGAGACTTTAAACATATTTCCGTTAAAAGTTATCAAACTTATTAAGAACTGTGGAGTATAATTTTTTTGTTTTGTTTGCATTGAGGTATGAGCCCCAAAACGTAATCACACTGTATGAATACTCGATGTGAATTTATTATAATTATGTGTGATTATGATTTAGGGTCGTACTTCAAAAAAAAAAAAAAAAAAAAACAGAAAAAATCACTTAGTTTCTTCTTATTTCATTTCATCATGATGAAAAGGAAATTTTTTACTTTTTTAGTAAAATTTTAAGGATCTACTTTGTGCACAAGTATACAAAATAGTAAACAATCAAAATTCTGTTCTTTGGGAGTAAAGAAAATAACAGCCAACCAAAGAACTTCAATCTTGATGGACGATGCTAAAATTAAATTAATTTTGATTGAATACAACCATATTTTACAGAAAGTAGTTTAACAATCTATTATCAGATTCTTTTGAAGAATTCTCTTAAGATTAAAACGTATCCTTTAAAGGCGTAGCTAATTTCCATATAGGGTAAAAAAAAGAGAAAATTTTGAAAATCTTTTATCCTCGATAACTGTAACTGATTCGAATTCATCCAAAATTTACAGGAATTGTCGTTTGATGACCATTTATCAGAGTTGGTCTAATGCTAACATGTTTAATAATGTTATTTTTAGGATAGGTCGAATTTCCATTAGAGATCACATAGTTATGCAGGGGAGTTAATTGATACTGCTATATTGAGTTTTGTTTGTGGTTTTTAGCTCACCTGAGCACAAAGTGCGAGGTGAGCTATTGTGATCGGTCGTTGTCCGTCGTCCGTCCGTCCGTCTGTCCGTCTGTCCGTCTGTCCGTCTGTCCGTCTGTCCGTCCGTCCACAATTTCTTTAAAAATCTTCTCCTCCTAAACTAGTTGGCCAATCAAGCTGAAACTTTGCAGGGATGTTCCTTGGGTGAAGTTCTACAAAAGTTGTTAAAAGAATTTAATTCCGTCAAAAACTCTGGTTGCCGCGGCATGTGAAAATGTGAATCTTTAGTAAATCTGTAAAAATCTTTAAAAATCTTCTCCTCCTAAACCAGTAGGCCAATCAAGCTGAAACTTTGCAGAGATGTTCTTTTGGTGAAGTTCTACAAAAGTTGTTAAAAGAATTAAATTTCATCAAAAACTTTGGCTGCCGCGGCATGTGAAAATGGGAATCTTAAATAAATCTGTAAAAATCTTTAAAAATTTTCTCCTCCTAAACCAGTAGGCCAATCAAGCTGAAACTTTGCAGGGATGTTCCTTGGGTGAAGTTCTACAAAAGTTGTTAAAAGAATTTAATTCCGTCAAAAACTCTGGTTGCCGCGGCATGTGAAAATTGGAATCTTTAGTAAATCTGTAAAAATCTTTAAAATCTTCTCCTCCTAAACCAGTAAGCCAATCAAGCTGAAACTTTGCAGAGATGTTCCTTGGGTGAAGTTCTACAAAAGTTGTTAAAAGAATTAAATTCCATCAAAAACTCTGGTTGCAGCGGCATGTGAAAATGGGAATCTTTAGTAAATCTGTAAAAATCTTTAAAAATTTTCTCCTCCTAAACCAGTAGGCCAATCAAGCTGAAACTTTGCAGAGATGTTCCTTGGGTGAAGTTCTACAAAAGTTGTTTAAAGATTTTAATTCCATCAAAAACTCTGGTTGCCGCGGCATGTGAAAATGGGAATCTTTAGTAAATCTGTAAAAATCTTTAAAAATTTACTCCCCCTAAACCAGTAGGCCAATCAAGCTAAAACTTTGCAGGGATGTTTTTTAGATGAAGCTCTTCAAAAGTTGTTAAAAGAATTTAATTCCGTGAACTCTTGTAACTGCGGCATATGAAAATGGGAAACTTTAGAAAATCTTTGTTGTCTTTTTTTTAACAGACTACAAGGCCAAAGGCATTTATTAGCTCACCTGAGCACAAAGTGCGAGGTGAGCTATTGTGATCGGTTGTTGTCCGTCGTCCGTCCGTCCGTCCGTCTGTCCGTCTGTCCACAATTTCTTTAAAAATCTTCTCCCCCTAAACCAGTAGGCCAATCAAGCTGAAACTTTGCAGGGATGTTCCTTGGGTGAAGCTCTTCAAAAGTTGTTAAAAGATTTTAATTTCGTCAAAAACTCTGGTTGCCGCGGCATTTTAAAATGGGAATCTTTAGTAATTCTTTAAATATCTTTAAAAATCTTCTCCTCCTAAACCAGTAGGCCAATCAAGCTGAAACTCTGCAGGAATGTTCATTGGATGAAGCTTTTCAAAAGTTGTTAAAAGAATTTAATTCTGTCAAAAACTATTGTAACCGCGGCATTTGAAAATGGGAATCTTTAGTAATTCTTCAAATATCTTTAAAAATCTTCTCCTCCTAAACCAGTAGGCCAATCAAGCTGAAACTTTGCAGGGATGTTCATTGTGTGAAGCTCTTCAAAAGTTGTTAAAAGAATTTAATTCCGTCAAAAACTATTTTAACCGCGGTATATGAAAATGGGAATCTTTAGTAATTCTTCAAATATCTTTAAAAATCTTCTTCTCCTAAACCAGTAGGCCAATCAAGCTGAAACTCTGCAGGAATGTTCATTGGGTGAAGCTTTTCAAAAGTTGTTAAAAATATTAATTTAATTCCGTCAAAAACTCTGGTTGCCGCGGCATTTGAAAATGGGAATCTTAGTAATTCTTTAAATATCTTTAAAAATCTTCTCCTCCTAAACCAGTAGGCCAATCAAGCTGAAACTTTGCAGGGATGTTCATTGTGTGAAGCTCTTTAAAAGTTGTTAAAAGAATTTAATTCCGTCAAAAACTCTTGTATCTGCGGCATATGAAAATTAGAAATTTTAGTATATCTTTGATGTTGTGTTTTTCATAGACTACTAGGCCATTATATTTTGTAAAGAGCTTAATCATATGGTTCTCTACCAAGTTTTCAAATATTTAATCTCTGGGGTCAAAAATGGCCCCGCCCCTGAGGTCCGAAGTTTGGAAAAATTCTTAATAAGAGCAATTTCAAAAGGCTTCTCCTCTTAAGCTATAAGGTCTAGGATATTCATATTTGGTATGTAGCATAGCTAGATGGTTTTGTACTATATCACAAAAAGTTTTCATCCAAGGGTCAAAAACGGCCCTGACTAGGGGTCCAAAAATTTGGAAAAATGCAAAATTTGAGTATGTTGAAAAAAATTCTTCATTTTAAGGCAGAGGGCATTTACATTTTGAGTGAAGCATAGCCTGGCTGTTAGCTATCATTTTGATTCAATTATGCCTGTAGGTTAAAAAACACCCCTTCCCTGGGTGTCCAAAGTTCGTAAAAATGCTCAATTAGACCATGTTCAACAGTCTTCTCCTCCCAATCTACAAAGTCTAAGGCATTCATATTTGATTTATAGCATAACCAGATGGTTCTCTACTATGTTAGCTAAAATCTTAGCCCAGGGATAGAACATGGCACTGCCCCAGAGGTCCAAAATTTTGGAAAACACCCAATTAGAGCAAAAGTCTTCTTCTGATGAAATATAAGATGAAGGGCATTCAATTTGGTATGTAGCATGACTATATAATTTTGTACTATGTTACAGGAAAATTTGCTCTTAGGATAAAAAATGTATCTTCTCCTGGGATTGAAAATTGCATAAATCGCATTGAAAGGATTCTTCTTAAATAGAAATGGAAAAATTGCTTGCTTTCTCACAATGCTTTTTTAAACCTTTTTCCCTGAGGGTGACAAATTCTGGGATAGTTTGGTAATCGATTAAACTATGAAGCCAAAGGCTTTCATTTTAAAGCATTACTGGATTGTTTTGTACAAAGACCAAAATCTTATATTTGTTTTATTTATTTTGCTCAAGTTGTGTCTTTTTTGTACAAAAAAGTACTGTAATTTGCAGATGCCTCAGGTGAGCGATTTAGGACCATCATGGTCCTCTTGTTTTAATAAAAGAAAGTTGTGTCCCTTGTGAATTTGCAAAGAAGTTACTAATACTACTATGACTAGCATCTTGTCCCATTTCCACACAGTTACGCTTTTCCACGCCCCTGAAGAAATTAATAGGAAAATATTGTGTAAAATGGAGAAATTGGTTGAATCAAGCAATTTCTTCATTTTACACAACATTTTCTATCCATAAAGGTGAAAAATTTAAATTTCGTCAACTTTAAATAGTCTGCATTCCCTTTCAATTTGGACCAATCTAAAGCTTTACCGTCTGATAATGGGTAATGGTAAGTAAATAAAGATTTGAAAGGTTGAAAAACCAGTTTATTCTTTCCATTACCGAATGATTTTATAGCTGTGTTGTCCAGACCCACATAGTTATTTTGTACCGCCCTCGATCCTTGGGTGCATCTATGGATCGGGATCAGTGGGAATACCTTGCGTGATACAGTACAATTTATAGCTCCTCTGGATCAAAGCCAGAGAGCTATGTCATGGCTTGGTGTCCGTCGTGCGTGCGTCCGGTCGTCCGTCGGTCCGTAGACTTTTCCTATGAAAATCTTCTGCTCAAAAAGTAACGAACAGATTTCAACCAACTTTCACAGAAATGATCCTTGGGTGACCCTCTATCAGATTCCTTCAAAGATTTTGATCGGATGAAAAGCATGGCCTTAATGGGTTGGCCTAATTTCCATATATGGTGAAAGCTTTGAAAATCTTCTCAGAAACCGGTGGATGGATTTCAACCAAATTTCACAGAAAAGATCCATAGGTGACTTTCTATCAAATTCCTTTAAAGAATTTTGATCGGGTGAAAAAAATGCCTTAAATGGGCGGGGCCAATTTCCATTTATGTCGAAAGCTTTGAAAAACTTTTTCATAGAACATAGGGGACGGATTTCAATCACATTTCACAGAAATGATCCTTGGGTGAACCTCTATCAGATTCCTTCAAAGATTTTTGATCGGATGAAAAACATGGCCTTAATGGGCGGGGCTAATTTCCATATACGGTGTAAGGTTTTTAAATATTCTTCTCAGAAACCAAATGGGTGGATTTCAACCAAATTTAAGAGGAATGATCCTCGGATGAACATTTAAGGAATTGCTTTGAACAATTTTGATCGCATTAAAAATGTGGTTTTAATGGCCGGGGCTAATTTCCATATATGGTAAAATCTTTGAATTCTTCTTCTCAGAAACTAGTCGATTGTTTTCAACCAAGTTTAAGAGGATCGATCTTTGGGTGACGTTTTATCAGATTATAATAAAGAATTTTGATTGGATGAAAAATATGGCTTTATTGGGCAGGGCTTAATTCCATATATGGTATATACTGAAAACTTTGTAAATTTCCGAGAAAGCTGTTGGTGCATTTCAACCAAATTTCAAAGGAATGAATCTCAGATGACTGTTTGTCTGATTCCTTTATATAATTTTGATTGGTTGAAAAAGATGGCTATTACGATGGTGGGTAATGTCCATTATTGTATACAGTGAAAATTTTACACAATTTTTCATAACTTGACTTTTGTAAAAACAATGAAAAGGTTCTCTAGAACTATTTCAAAGATTTCAATGACTTGTATGTATTTTCTTTATATTCAGTTTATATATTCAATTAATGAAAAAAAATGCTTAATCAGTACATTCATGCATGTGGAGCGGTTCAGGCGCTCAAGCGCCACTAGTTACAGTATTTACGCGAGATAGCATGATTGGATTTTAAAAGAATTCATAAAAATGCAGTGCTATAGAACACTTCGGCGGTTTTTTGAGGCGGAATCCGTAATGTTGCAGCATTGTTTCCTGAACAAAATAAGACATGCATGTTTATCTCACCAATATGTGATTAATTTGAGAGCGTAAATCATCTTCGCAAGCCATGGGTACTAACTCCATATTGTTCCATACGAAGGAACACGGTGGAGTTAGAACCCTTGGCTTGCGAAGATGAGTGTAAGTAAAATGATCATTTGTTGAGTTCGTGGAGGTTTAAAGACACCTCTAAAATATTAGGAGTGAAGTTCAAACTAAGTTTCGTAAAAGTCTTATAACTACAGTACAATTGTTTCTTCTCATGTAATCACCAAAAACGATGGTCCTGTTTAGTTGTCTCTATCATTAACCCGCAAAATCTAGCTTTTTGTGCCCGTGTAGATAAGAGAGGAAAACGGGAAAACGAAGAAATTTGATATCTGGCAATGGATTAAATGCCGCTTTGAAGGATCCTCAATTACAGCAGTGTTTGGTGCATGGCGTTCTTTCACTATTCTATTGTCACAAGAGAATATAAGTGACAGGCAATGTTTTAACGGTGGCGCATATTCTCATTTATATAACATACTACAAGGAAAATTAGAATATTGTATTCTTATTCAAAACATATGCAGATAAAGATCTTTAAGAGCCATTTTTCGCTGCCTGTTTCTTGTATTGTTCATTTAAAGTCACGCGAGCGACTTAGGAAAGTTCTAGCCCCCTGATTGATTAATATAACAAGAAGATCCTCTTTTACGAAACTTGCTTGGAGATCGCATTTTAATCTCTTCCCAAATTACAAAATTTTAGACTTCTCCAATTTTAAAGAAGTTGCAGACTACAGTTTTTAATTGATAAAATTTTGAAAAAAAAAAGTCTTTTCATATTTGGTAGAAAATATTGTGGAAAAAGAATAAATTGCTTGATGTAAGTAATTTCTTCATTATGCTCATTATTTTCAAAAACGCCTATTTTGAGGGGCGTAAAAAGCGGGATTATGGGAACGGATTAATCAATGTAGCAGTACTGTGTCGAAGCCTTTGCTATTTAACTCATTCCATATGCTGTAGCAAACCTGCTTTTCTATTTGCCGGATGTTCTAAAATTGCCGGTAACCCATTTACATTGCTACTAATTGCATCTAGGGATCGAGACAAAGGATTCTTCTTGGACATGGCGAAGGGCCTTTTGCCTTTCTTCAGAGGAGATTCTGTCGAAAGTGTCATGTTTGTAATATTTTTTCTCACATCCGGTAAAGAACTCACGGAGCTTGTCATTGGCGCCATGACCGGATGTCGATCACGGGGTGAATCGAACGTCACATCCGGTAATGAATACTGACGAACGAAGGCCTCCATGCGGTTCCGTTCGGTCGCTTCTCGTTCCTTTTCCAGTTGTAACTTCTGGCGAATCTGGTGACGTTTAATCGTGTTTGCCCCCGACATCTCTTTCTCGATGTTGTTAAGGGCATTTCGCAAGATTAGGTCTTCCTGCCGAGATTGTTCCTTTGTTATATAACCTGTAAGCATTCAAACAAATACGATTATCTCTTAAAGTTCATATTTTTAAATATTTAGTGATTTTTTTTTAGAATCTTACCTGCTCTATTCATTGCGAATAATTTAATACCATCAGGCATTACAAGGCAAGTAACAGTTACTTTGATAGTTTCGAGAAAAATGGTATGGATCTACTTTGTGCGCAAGCATACAAAATAGTTGCGTGCTCAAAATTTTGTTGATGGAAGCATAAAAGATCAGCCAATCAAATTAATTGAATCTTTATAAACAAAACTATAGTTAAATCATTACTATATAAAGAAATGTATATTGTATCTGATTTCAAACAATTAACAAGCAAGGTGTTTCGAAGGACGGGACTATCGGCTAAGTACTTCCACCGAATAGAATTCAAAGCACAAAACGGAAAACGAGTTTGGACACATTCCAACACAATGCCTCTGTCGGATGTCGCAAAGAAAAATGAAGAAATTGCTTGTTACAATTAATTTCTTCTTTATCCACAATGTTTTCTACACTAAAAGCTAAGCTTTTTGAAATTTAACAACTAAAATTGTTGTCAGTAACTTCATTGATTTTGGACCAGACTTAAATTTTGACTTCTGGTAATGGGTTAAACCAACAGAGGTAGCATATATGTAATAACAACAATAAAGAATGTAAACATACGTTTTATCCAGGTTTTGTCCTTTAAACTCCAGTTTCCCCAGTCCGTCAAATCCCGCTCAATCACTTCAGGAGTAGATTCTTCTTGTTCCTTCGATGAATTTTGCGTTTTGAATTTAAATCCTTGATGTTCGACTATGTTTGGTAACAGTAATGACGTGTTTTGCTTCAACAGTGTGCCTTCTTTACTTCCATTTTGTCCGGAACGCTTCACGTCAGCCTCGTTTTGATATTTATCTCTGATTTCCTGTCTTTCCGTGATAAAATTTTCGTCGCTATTCGCTCTCTGGTTGTCTTCACTTTCGCTCTCGGCCGTTGTAGGCCTAGAACTAAACTCGTGTCTCCTTCTTTTACGTATTACTATTTTTGGATTAGAATCGTACCGAGATAGTCTGAGATCAAGCAATCTTCGTAGACGGTGATCTTCTTCCTGTGACATGCGCACTGGACTAGGTATTAGATAGTTCCGGTCACTAGATTGGACTACTTCCGGGTTAACACAGTCCATTATTTCTCCGAACAGTGTCTCTGCGCTACAAACAGTCTGGTTTTCAAGTAATTTCGACCAGCGACTAACCACCATTTTCTTGCTTGTATCAATCCTAGCCACCTCATACATCGAGTTCTTTTTATGACCCTTTACGAGTCTCTGAAGATGCACGTTTTCAACCTTGTTTGACCTAAATATACATTCTCCAGTTTTACTTTTCGACATGCTAATAGCACCTTTCATTACCTTTAGGATATGTAACGTTTTCTGTTTGTCATCCATCGTGGCTCCATCATATAGGGCCTCAACACATTTATCTAGACGAACCATGGCTGAATGTAGAGACGCGTTATCACTAATAACATTAAATAATTCAACCAAATGGCTTTAGGAATTTCGAATCGAACTAACTCTTATGATCTATCTTTCCATCTTGGGTTTTTTCTTGTAATTTTATTGCGGTGTAAGCGTCGTCTTTAAGCGTCTTTTAAAGTTCTCCTTGGATATCTGTAAAATGAAGCAATACACTGTAAAAGAAATATACTAGAAAGACAAATGATCTAAATAGACAAAAAGTTGTCGTAATGTGTGAACGATTAACCCATTTAAAATGATAACTAGATGATTATGTGTAGTTAAATCACTTCCCTCTCTATAATATATATCACCATGAATTGTTTGAAAGAAGGAAGTCTGCGTGCATGATCTTACCAAAGACAATGGAAGCATGGTTCTTTATTTGGTCAACCTGACACATATTCAGGTACACCTATGCAATAGGCCAAATGAAACCATTTCGTTACTTTTTGATACTTCACTTTACAAAGAAGCATTTCTTTCTGTTTTTTTTTTTTTTTTTTTTTTTTTTTTTAAGCAGAAGTTACCTCCAGATTTTAGCGTTCTAATAATTTCAAAGAATTACAATAATAGTGCTAATAAAATGTGTACCTCTACATAAATGTTGTGGTGAAAACCTTATCGGAAAATAAGATATATCGACTCGCAAATAGTCTGTCCTGTCTAACTTTTAACAGAAGAAATAGTTCGAATATGCAAATTTCAAGGTACAATGACGTTGCATTATCCAAATAACCACAATTAAAATTGTTTACTCCTATCTCACCCAATATTTTCAACAATTCAGAAGGTTTTTTTTTCTTTTTTTTTTTTTTTTTTTTTTCTTTTTGAAAGGAAAAACCCCGATTGTTGCAAGTAGGTGTATAAGCTACTTTCTTTTCAATAACATTACTTTAACAATTGGCATATGTCATGTCTAGCAATTTCTTTGAGGAACTTCCAAGATATGTAGCTAACATTTAAAATTCTAATAGGTAATTCTAATAGAAACCAAGGGGGTGCATGTTGTTCTGACGGATTGGAACAATGCGATTTCTCTTGCAGATACTTTTCTGTAAGAAGGATCCCTATCAATCTCCAATAATTTTGGTAGATATTATCATACAATCTTTTGCTCTGAAAAGTTCCCCTGAAAATATATGTCCATGCCTTAAACTTAGCCCCTCCCCTAATTAATCCACTACCCACATGTTCAAATTATCATCGATTTTAGTCAGGACCAGATCGAAAGAAGTGTCTGATGTAAGTTTAACCCTTTCCCGTTTCTGAAAATTTTAGACTGGTCAAAATTGAAAGAGTTTGCAGACGACAATGAAGATTGGATGCAATTTGACATGAAACCATCCTATGTGGAAGAAAATATTGTGGGAAAAGAAGAAATTGCTTGTTACAAGCAATTCTTCTTTTCCACAATGTTTTCCAAAGTATAGAATCACAGCAACGTTGGTACAGGAAAGAGTTAAAGTATGTTTAACCCTTCCCTGTTTTGAAATTTTAGCCCTGTCCAAATTTAAAGGTTTTGCAGACGAAAATTTAAAGAGGAATTAATTTGAAAAATAACAATTCAGTGGGTAGAAAACATTGTGGAAAAAGAAGAAATTGCTTGTTGCAAGCAATTTCTTCTTTTTTCACAATGTTTTCTCAAGTACAAAAACACAGGGACGTAAAATCCAGGGTTAATTTGAAAAAAAAAGTCTTACATTTTTTTAAACAACTAGTGTAAAAAAGGAAAAGGGTGTTGACAAAACAAATTTCACCACGCCTTCTTCCACAGAATTCTTGCAATGCGTAAAAAGTTTGGATTGTGTGGATATGGGTTGATGTATATCCCCCAGCACATGCAGTATAGCTTAATCCTTTATTGAAGTGCAAAATTTTACACCTGTCGAGATTCAAAGGTTGTGTAGATGACGATTTAAATTCAATTTTATTCGAAAAATAACCAAATAGTAGGGTAGAAAATATTTCAGAAAAAGAAGAAAATGCTGGTTACAAGCAATTCCTTTTTTTTCACAATATTTTCTCATGTATGAAAATGGACGTAAAAACCAGGGATTGTACAGGAAAGGGTTAATGGAGTTGAAATGAAACCTTACTGGCAGTCCTACAATACGTTATTGAATAACGGAGGAATAATATATAGAAAAGGGGAAGGTAGTAATTTCAAAAAGTAAATAAACGTTGCATGCTTCTGGTTAAATTATATATAATTAAGGTATTACATACAAAAGAATGCTCTTTCAAAAGAAAAGGTTTTCTTCTTTTCTTATAATAACGATTTGATGACAATGTGTACGTTTTCACTGATAGCATTTTAAACAATAAATATGAAGATATCTACAGCATGGATTTAGAAACCAATGTTTAAATTGCTTTCCAATTCTATTTTATCTCATTTTTAGTGAAATCAACCCATTACCACATAATGACGCTTTCTTTCGCCTGAAGAAATACATGTATTATCATAAAAAAATGGGGAAATGGCTTGTAACAAACAATTTCTCCTTTTCTCACAATGATTTCTGCCACGTTTGGCACTTATTTTCCAAATCTAGAGCAATTGGAAACGTCGTCTGCAGCCTTTCAATTTTGACCTGTCTAAAATCTTGTCTTGTAAGGGGTTAAATACTACCCATTTCTGTTTTAATTATCTATCCCCGCACCCGTTCTTATTGCTTAAGTATAAGACAAAACGTTTAAATCCTTACAAGAGCTATTGCTTTTGGTCTCTGTCTATGTAAACTGAATTAATCCTTTACAAATTGGCCAATCGTTTACCCTGTCCACTGATTCCCTAAGCTCAGTCCATTAACTGCGACAGGAAGCTCCGCTTGGAGTTTTAACGATGTTTTTTGCAAAATTAAAGGCCAGTAACATGTAACAAATAAATAAATAAATAAAATCGTTGGTTGGCGACCTAAACATCGTATCTACAGCTTGGGTAAGTTGTAGTTACGATGTCTAAGTCGCCAAACCAGCAAAAAAGTTTAACAAAAGTGGCGGCCAATGTTGGAGTTGAAAGCTCAGGTCCGGGCTGAATAAATAAATTGATTGGTCGGTTGATTCCTTGATTGACAGCCGCGATTGGTCAATTGTCAACGTTGTATTTCTACAGCAGACGATAACTAAAAACTCCAAAGTTATAGAAACTATTAACCCTTTCCTGTACAATCAGTTGTTTTCACGACCCATAGGTTTTGTATTGGGGAAAACATTGCAGGGAAAGAAGAAATTGCTTGTTACAAGCAATTTCTTCTTTCCCTACAATGTTTTCCACCCTTTAAAAAGGTCATTTTTCAATTTAAATGCACATTGCTTTGTTGTCTGCAGCCTCTTCCAAATTGGAGCAGTCTACTATTTTGTTGTATGGGAAAGGGTTAAATCATTTCATAAAAACGATGCCAAGGAACAGCAACAATAAAATGACACCCAACAAATCCACCTGTGCTCAAAGTAAATACTCAGATCAGCCTTTGTATCTGCTTAATCTGGTCTGAGTCTAAACTATGCACTTTGTAGTTTGGTCAGGAATCAAAGTTCCGTTCAGTTCTTTAGAAGACTAAATGATAAGTACATGAACCCTTTCCCACACAGTGACGCTTTTTGAAGCCCCGCAAGAAAAACCATTGGGAAAACATTATGCAACATGAAGAAATTGTAACAAATAATTTCGTCATTTTCCACAATGTTTTCTATATAGAGAGTTGAAACATCTAAGATTTAAAAATTCCTTTCAATTTTTAGATGTTTTCAAAATCTCTTTCAATTTGACGTCTGGTTATGGGTTCAGAAGTTGTCTTCTCTGGTTAGCTATTTAGATAGACGTCTATGAATGTCGTTCAAAGATTCAATTCATGCGCAAATCCAGAGGGGGAACCAGGGATACAGACCTACATCCCCTTGGAATTTCGATTTTAGATTCGGATTTGTTCAAGCTGTAGTTACGACACTTTGCGCACCAAGAGACAAATATGATAAAGTAAGTAATTTCTCGTTTAACTGTCCCCCTCCCTCACCCTCCGAGGAAAAATTCTTGATCCGCAAATATCAGTTGATAAGATTTATGGTAGTCTAGAATTATGAAGGGAAAGTTTTTTGTATTTTAGATCCGATTTGCATGCTCACTTTTTTTTTCTCAAAAATTGGCTTAGTCGAGATCCCTATGATTAAAACTGATCATTGATCTCCAGATAAATCCGTTACCAAACGGAACATTTTAGACAGGTCCAAATTGAAAGGATTTGCAGACGACAATTTAAAGTTGATGAAATTTAGATTTATCAACTTTCTGGGTAGAAAATATTGTGGAAAATGAAGAAATTGCTTGTTACAAGCAATTTCTTTATCTACCACGATGTTTTCCAAGCTCTTTTCTTTATTGGTGTCAAAAAGCGTCATTATATGGGAACGGGTTTTAATTGATTGAGTAAGTATCTATTATCTTCGGGAATTGTGTTTGGCTGTCCTTCGGAATTGATTTTTAGATCATAAAAAAGGGAGAGCTTTACAATTGGAATTATACTCGAGATCTATCCCGCGAAAAGGGACCATTTCATAAACTCGAACATAGTCGACCCTCGTCAGATTGCGTAGGCTGCATAGGGTCGGAAAATCTATCTAATCGATTCGATTGTAAGATTTATTCGTCATTATAAAAGTGATCGTCAATGTCAATTAGGAATAAACTGACCAATCAAATCAATGTATCCGCCCGGAAACATCTTATTTATCTCGTACACTTATGTAAGCCCATTTCATCACTGATCTACCAAAACGTTGTAAGTACAGTTTGTACAACATTTGTCCACAACGACCACAAAGTGATGTCTGTTATCTTAGACATGCGGCTTTGTCGGAGATTCGTTTGAACAGGGGTGAAGTCAATATCGATTCACCAAATGACCTATATTTCTTGCTTACAACTATTACTAATACTGCAATTTTGGGTGTCGTATAAACAGTATTTGGAAGGACGATTCCCAATATGATCGATAGACAAGAATCAATATCGATTCCGATCCCAATAATCTACATCATTTTATCATTGTAATTGAGTCATTTTGGCTTGACACTGATTAAAGGATTTAGAGATTTTAAAGAAGAAGATTATCTGTTTTGCACTGAAATCGAATTTGAACCCATACATTTCATTTCTACAATTTTGCTTACCCAAGGTGGTTCACTGAGAAGCCCGGACTAATACACAATGGGTTAAGAAAATTCAAAAATCGGTTAAATTTGAGTTTTCGTCTATCTACAGAGCGCACAGTGAAACCTGAGATCAGACTGCGAGGATACACTATTTAGTTTTGGTCTTTGCTTGCTGCATATATAGAAAAAAGTCTTGCGCGGGCTAATTTATATCTACGCCACAAAGTTTCGGTTTTAGACCACATTGCTTTGACTTTCTCGATTTTACACTGATTGAAAATATGTTAACAAAACTTTTATAAACCGCACGCTTCCGCCTCCAATACTCGCAAGGGCCATTGAATGAAACTCTTGACCGTTTCATTGTGCATATGTGTATGTTCGTTTGTTATTTGATCGATCGCGTTGTCAATAACTTATCAGTCGACCAATGAAATCATTCATTTAGACTCAGAGCTCTGTTTGAACTCCGATATTGGCCGCCATTTCGGTGAATCTTTTTCGTTGGTTTAGCGACTTAAACGTCGTAACTACAGCTTGAATAAGCTGTAGTTACGACGTTAAGGTCGCCAACCAACAATTCTACTTATTTGTAGCATGCTACTGGCCATACATTTTCTCAAAAAAATGCCGTTAAATAGAAGCAAAACTTCCTTTTGGAGTCAGAGGGCTGAGTCAGCGATTGGAAAATTGTCAAAAGCTATTTCTGTAACTTCCCCGCCTCTATTTCTACAAAAAGGCCGTCAAATACGCATTTTGTTCTCCGTAAATATGTCACGAATGATGATTGCAATGCTGTACCATGTTGAATAGACACTTACAATTGACCAATCGATGCTGTCAATCAAATAATCAGTCGACTAATGAAATCATTCAGTTTGAATGAAAGTTAACTTTGAACTCCGACATTGGCCGCCAATCAATTGGCGGGGCCAACAGAATGTGCACTTATAGGACGATCTAAGAGCTGATGTGATAAGCATCATGACTTTAACACCGTATTACATGTATGGCATAAATTCAAGGACACACTGTTAAAAAAGCCAAGAATTATGATTTCTCCAATTAATATATGACCTGATTTCTCTACTTTTATATGAAATAATATCTGATATCCAGGAAAACATGCCTAAGTAATTTAATGTTTAGTTTCGTCTATCAAAAACGGGCGTTCTGATTGGTCGAAAAAAAATTATTCATAACTCCATGAACAAACTTTTGAGCACGCAGTAATTTTGTATGATTCCGCACAAAATAGTCCCATACAAAAAAGTATCAAAATTTGCGAAGTTTTGCTCTTTTCACTCGATGCTATTAAATTATAAGAAATGAAGATGATAATTATTGTTTTCGTTGAGGTATGAACCGAAAAACCAAAATCACACTTATGTATGAATTCGCTTCACAATGAAGTTCCAATGCTTTGATTACGTCACAATTGTCTGATAGTCCACTTAGAATTTTTAGATGATTATCCATGAAAGCCTACCTAAATGACATTACGATGTGGTGTTGAAAAAATCGGATGTTTTGTTGTCTTCAAAGTTGTCGAATCGCGGCTGTCAATCAAAATAGGAAATGACAAATCAAATTATTAATTTATACCGGAAGTGAACACATTCATCAACATTTAAGTTAAGTATTTTGTTGATTTGGTGACTTAATGTCGTAACTACAGCCTATTCGTAGTTACGACGTTTAGGTCGCCAACTTACCGTTTCTACTTTTTTTGTTACAGCTACGGACCACAAGCAATTTCTCCCTGGAGAACGGATAATATGTACATATATAGGAATAAATAAGACTGTAATCGAAATCAAGCCAAAGAACATGGCCTTGAATATGCTTCTATTATATAACTAAAACAGTACATAGATCTACATAAAAATCAATGAAATATTGATCTATGTAACGTATTAGTTAAAAAGTAGTCCGGTCGCCATAGCGATGTCGGTAGCGCCAGACTCCTAATCTTCAACCATGGGGTGTCATGGGTTTGATCCCCGGCGGCGGCACATGTTCTTTCCGACATTTGTTTCTCACCAATGGGTGGATTATCGTAAACCTAAGTGGGATAGCAGCTGGAGGCTAGGAAAGGATGTAGTGGTGGTACTGGAGTGAAAAATACCAGGAATCCATTGTTAGGTGCTCCAGCCGCCGCGATATGACCGAAATACTGTTAAAAGCGGCGTTATACCCCATTCAATCAATCAACCGGTTGCCATCACATTATCTTAAGCAGTCCAGTATATGATGATATGATCATATGGATACTAGTAACAAGTTTCATTTTCATTGTGACGCTTGATCATCACTGGCTAATATTAAAGAAAAAAAACTAAAAATAACCAAGAAAGAATAACGGATATCCGTCACCGATAAAGGGAATATGTGATGGTAAATCATTGCAAGTATTGGAATTCTGAAATTTTCAGACAATTCGTAAAACTGTGATAAGGTTTTAAAATCAGTGATGACTAAATGCATAACGGTATTACTTACATGTACATGGTGTCAATGAATTACATACTGTTTTTTATTTATAGGACAAGGTTGTTTTTTTTTAAATTTAACCCATTCCCAGACAGAGACGCGTTTGGACGCCTCTCAAGAAAAACAAATGGGATGACATTTGTGTAAAATGAAGAAATTGCTTGTAACAAGCAATTTCTTCATTTTACACAATGCTTTCTATTCAGAAAGTTGAAAAAAATCTAAAAATTCATGCACTTTAAATTATCTGGAACTCCTTTTAATTTTTGGATCAATCTAAAATTTTGTCATCTGGTAAGGGGTTAAAGCATTTTTTTAAAAGAAATCCCTATCAAGATATGTGGGTCATCAGATCATGTATAGTGATGATCAAATTACGCATAACTTTGGTTCTAGTTGGTGGGATCTTTATATGCTTAATATAAACGATCAAAGAAGGGTTATCAACAGTTATTGATAGGGGATAAAATTCATTTATTTGTAGTTACTACACTGTGACGATATGTCGTGACAATAGGAGGTGACGGTAAGCCATCAGATAATAGACTGATAATCGACTGAGTTCAGCTGAACTACTGTTTCTCTAGTTTTTACACATATTCAGTTTTTTGTCTCTATCAAATAGGCTATTTTGCATTAATATGTATATGTATACTTCGACTAGCCCTCTCAACAACTAACCGTCTTCTTGTGGATTCACTTATATAGGCATATCTTCGTCGTCGTTCTAAAACGACGTAACTACAGCTTGAATCAAGCTGTAGTTACGACGTTTTAGAACGACAATGACGATGTACTTCTGTAGCGACGATAAATAAACGGAAATACACATTGCCTGCTCAGTCCAGGCACACTTACTAGGGTCGATAGTTTCCCTCTTCCCAGTAGGTCCCTCTTAGCTTGACGCCTCATGAATGTACTATTTTCTATTTTACATACTTGACCCTAAATGACCATCACGGAAAGCACTTCGATTTTTAATAAACTTTATACTTTATAAACATACCACTTTTTACAAAAACGAAAATCGTTATTGTAAATAACAAGGTTTTAAATTCCCTTTTAGCTCCCCCTTTTTGTTGTCATCTTGTCATTTGAAATATATTCAAAACGTTGTTTACATTTGACATTATTAGAGTATTTTAGAATTATAATTATTTTGCCGATGTTCGCGATATGTAAGACATCTCATTATAGTTGAAATATAAAAAGAATAAGGCAATATTTAAGAGTTCGACACTAATTGAATTTTGTCACGGCCATAGCGCAGTTGGTAGCGCGTCTGACTCTCTACGATAACGTCGCCGGTTCGATCCCCGGTCGCGGCAAATACCATTTGTCTCCACCAATGGTTTGATAATCATAAACCTAAGTTGGACAGCAGCTGAGGCTTGGAAAGGATATAGTGGTAGTACTGGTGTGAGAAATACCAGGAATCCTTTGTTACGTGCTCTAACCGCTGGGATATGACTGAAATACTGTTAAAAGTGACGTTAAACCTCAAACAATCAACGTTATTAAATTATAGGACCAATTACATGTAGTTCCAGCCAGTACAGGTCCTCTGCTGCGATAAAAGGTCTGAAAATCTATTGTTATTTTATGCAATATAAAAGTGCACGTATCATGAAGTTATTAGTGAGTAGTGCATATTATTGAAAGCAAACATTGGTTAGAAAAGAGTGTGAGTAAAGCAGAAATTGTCAGCTACAAACAATTTCTTCTTTTACCACACTCCTTTCCCTAATTAGATATCTATGATTTGTGAGAACACCGGTTATTGACTGGCTAAGAGAAAAAACGGAAGATTTATATGAATTAGATTCAAATAAGAAAAACTAGAGGCCCAAAGGATCCAAAACTTAAGAATTCCTCCATTCCTCCCTATAAATCACAGCTAAATCTCCTTTATTGCAAGTAACCTGTAACAAAGGAGCAGAATGGTAAGTTGGCGACCTAAACGTCGTAACTGTGAATTTATAGTTGAGAAAACATTGTAGAAAAGGAAGAATTATTCTACCATATTGAATGGTTATTTTTCAAATTAATTCCACTATGAATTTCGTCTTCAAAACCTTTGAATTTGGACAGGTCTAATTTTGGTAAAACATGAAAGGGTTAGGACTCGATTGGTAAATTACTACAGATACAACTAATAAAACTAGACTTTCATCTCTTCTAGTATTAGAACCCAAAGAAATGGGGCTGCGTTAATTGGAGTAACTGTTTTGGTGTGCCTCGGCAGGTATCAGCAAGAATGTGCGAAAAGTAGCGACAGGGATAAGACTGCACGCACTGATCTGTGTTGTTGAACTTGTTTGCTTTCTGCAGGTTTTCTAAATATAGGATATAGTTTTTTACATTTTTTTTGAGTTCTCTGCGACGGTTTCGATTGTAAATCATATTCTTGTCGTGAAGACAAATACCTTGTTTTAAGAAACCAATTGCTGACTTCAACCCCCCCCCCCCCCCCCAAGTACGTTTGCCCCGCCTTTTGACTCCAACAGAATGTTAAACTTCGATACGCTATTTTGAAAAACTTATTGCGAGAAGCCTGTAACAAAGGAGCAGAATGAATAGTTGGCGACCTAAACGTCGTAACTACAGCTTGAATAAGCTGTAGTTACGACGTTTAAGTAGCAAACAAATAAAAGTGCTTTCCTAAATGGCGGTCAATATCGGAGTTCGAACTTCCCTCCTGGTCTAATTGACTAGTATGATTGGTAAATTTATTTTCTTTGATTGGAAGCCATGATTGGTCAATTAACGAACCGCCACCTACACCCACAGACCTCCGACATAGAAGTCTGATTGACGTTACAAACTATTTTACTTTGTAACATATATGAGCCTGTGCGTGACATTTCCAACCATTTCGCATGTGATTGACTCGCACATATAGAGCACCCTGGACAGCCATTCGGAACAATTAGAACATTTGCTGATTGTTTAAAGAAGCTTTGGGTCAGTATCTATCTACAGAGCGCAGAGTGAAGACTTTGATCAGACTGTGCAGATGCACATGCTGATCTGAGTCTTTACTTGGCGCACATGAATAGTGGTTGGAAATGTCACGCATGGGCTCATATAGTAACGAAAATAACTCAATGTAAATCTTTGCTTTGCGACCCAAACGTCGTATCAGCGGCTTTGATTAAGCTGCAAATAATTAAAGTTAAATAGCAACATTTTATTTCAAAATTTATACGTTGAATATTTAAAAAAGAAAAAGTTAAAGAACATTAGTAATAATAATAATAATTATTATCATGATAATAATAAAAAAGAAAATAATAATACGCAAATAGATAAATGTCGAGGACATATTCCATATAACGTTACTGTATTTAGATAAAATTATTCGAAAACAAACATACCTTCCCCAAGTTTATGCTAAAGTTCCAAATATCAAAAGTATCGATATTTTTATGAAAAGTGAAGAAGCGATATTCAGGAGATAAACTGGGTATTTATCGACGATTAGTTCCTTATATACACAACACTTCAAATTTAGATCTATCACAAAAAGCTTCAACTTTAACTCTTGTGTTTTCTATGAGTTCATGAACTTAAATAATTTATGCGTTGCTTAAATTATGTAAAAGGTGTAAATTCTATATAGTTTTCAGTAAAATGTAATTACAAATATATCAAGTAGCGATTTGTCATTCATTCAGATGTGAAGTATTTAATGTTAAATTTTCGGTCCGAGATAAATCGTGATATTCGCAAATACATTGTTGCTGCACGAATTCACAGTTTAACTTTACAGATTGACCGAAGCTGAGAGAAGGCTCGAATTTACGTCGTTATCTGGCTACATACGATTTAAAACCATTTTCATGAGTTTTTGTGTGTGTTTTTTTTTTTAAAAAATGATTCGTTATTAGTTAACCCATTCCAAGACAACAACATTTTAGACTGGTCCATATTGAAAAGAGTTGCAACCGACAATTCCAGATTGGTAGGATTTTAAATGTCCCCCCTTTTTTTTTGATAGAAAACATTGTGGATAATGAAGAAATTGCTTGATACATGCAATTTCTTCATTTTCTACAATGTTTTTCAAAGCCTTTTTCTTGAAGGGCGTAAAAATAGGGATTGAATGGGAATGGGTTAACTAATAACTAGAGCACAAAATGCTCTACAGATGTTTTAAAGATAGCTCGAAATTAGGATGGGTCGTGTTTGGTAACCAACTACCACAGGACAAAATGGTAGACTGGTCCAAATTCAAAGAAGTTGCAGACGACATTTTTTTGTTGATGCAGTTTAATTTTATTTGGCTTTTTAACGACTTGTCACAAGCTTTTTCTTGGAGGGCGTAAATACGCTTGATTGTTGGGAATGGGTTAAAAGATGACATAGCTTAAATTTAGTATATGGACAGCGTTGAAAGAAAATGAATTAATGAACTTTTTTTCTCTAACATCGTATTCAACCTCTTTCATTTTCTTTCAATCATAACAAAAAATTCAACGCATAGTGAATAAATGCACAAATCAGATTTCGAAACAATAGAAACAGTAATAAAGAAATAAAGAAACCTTTTATGTAAACTGGCGGACGAAAGACAGAGACATACGGAGTTAGCTCGGAAAACATTCGATATGGTAGGTTTGGGGTAGAAAAGTTAGCTTGCGGTTTGATGAGTCGTAATTTTGAACTACAGGAATAAGGTCATAAAAGGTCAAGTGTTTCTCCAAATTCCAATGTTATACATCCACGTACCACCAGTCGAGACCGGGGTAGCTTAACTCTTGTCAAAATAAAGATAGTAAGGGGATAAACAGATCGTGAGCTTAACTACTTGAAGTCATCCGGGAATGAAAAGATCCCATAATGAATAGTGTACAATTTATCTCCCCTTATCCCAGTGACAAGCTTCGAACCCTAGGATTTTGTTCAAAGAACACTGTTCGGTGTCAATAAACTAACTGACCAATCGCAGCTGTCAGTAAAATAATCAGTCAACCAATGGAATCATTCATTTAGACTGTAAGTTCAGTTTGAACTCCTACATCGGTCGCCATTTTGGTGAATCTTTTTTGTTGGTTTGAAAACTAAACCGTCGAACTTACAGCTTATTCAAGCTGTAGTTACGACGTTAAGGTCGCCAACCAACCGTTCTACTTATTTGTAACATGCTGCTAGCAATAACCTTTGTGCCGTTAGAATAGAAGCGGACATTCCTGTCGGAGTCAATGGGCAGGGCCAAAGGAGTCAGTGTGCAGGTGAGTTATTGGTTAATTCTTCTTGACACGTGGAGTACCTGGCTTCCAGCTTTATGGTGCGTAAAAATGAATATACATTCTCACTAGGGGGTTTACTTGTTTAAAAAAAGAGATAAAGGAATGTATCAACTTATGCGTGCACATTCAAATTCTGTGCCGCGTTCACTTTTTCTTTTACATGCTTGATACACCATAGTTATGGGCATATGCGGGCGGTGTTACGACCAAGTTGACTGAAATAAAACGGTAGACAACTCCCTTTACATATCGAATAATACAAAATATAGCGAGAGGACAAGGACAGAACCGGCAGCTATGATATTTGACCCGTCACCCATTACGTGAATTATGTATTCTGCGACATGCGAAGTATCGACTCTGATTAGACCGTGCGTCGATCATTCATGCTCGTCAAAGTCGATTTTGAGTTGCAATTCTACCCCACTACATTGTTTTTAAGTATAAAAGCAAAATGTTCTTTTTGGGTTCCGGTCTCTCTTTTAACCCTTTACCACACAATAAAATCCAAATTTGAAGAAAATGCAAATGAAAATTTCAAATTTGGTAAAATTGAAAATCTTGTCTTTTGGGATGGAAAACATTACGAATTATGAAGAAATTGCTTGTTACAAGCAATTATATCATTTCCCACAAGGTTTCAAAAGTTTTATATTGAGGGGAACGTTTAAAAGTGTCATTGAGTGAGAATTGGTTGTCTGATTTCCATTAAATGACACTTTCTGTCGTCCCTTAAATGAGAATAAGTGGATTTGAAAATGTTCTTGAAAATGAAGAAATTGCTTTTTACAAGCAATTTCTACATTATCCGCAATTATACTACCCAATAAGACAAATATTTCTTAAATTCCGCCAACTGAAAATTGCCGTCTGCAACTTGTTTTAATTTTGACCAGTACCATTTTTTTGTGTGGTAATGGGATAACAGTTTCATAGAAAGATCCTGTCCGCGTTAGGGACAAAACTTAAGCTATAAAAATGTGGAATGTTTATTGACACGGTATCTGTATAAATGTATGAAAATATGTACCAAATTTAACAGCCATAAGTGTATAATTGAAATATTTGTTTCTAAAACCGCGTTAAAGATCTTGCCCGGGACAATGGTATTTATAAGCTAATTATCCGGTTTAACGAGCCAGTTTTGTGCCTCGCGAGGTCAGGTTTTTGTTTGGAATTATTTTGGACAAAAGGAATGAAAAATACTTTCAGGATATTTTATCAAAATAAAGTCATGAAAGTGCACATGAAAATTGGTTGTTTACGAAACAAGTATTTCAAACTACACCTCTTCACACGAAAAAGTACCTCCTGGGAACTAGAAATCCAAACAGTGTCGATTCTTGTGGGACTACAGAGAACTTGGAGTCTGATCAGGCTCGAAACTTTGGTCATTCTACCTTACTATATATTAATTATTGTAATTCCATGTTGATTGACATTTGATGATTTCTTTAACCTTTCCTGTTTTGCGAAATTTTAGACCTGTCCGAATTCAAAAGTTTTGCAGACGAAAAGTTAAAATGGACTTGATTTAAAAATTAACCATTCAGTAGGGTTGAAAGTATTATGGAAAAAGAAGAAATTGCTTGTAACAAGCAATTTCTTTCTTTTTCAACAATGTATTCTCAATGATAAAACCACAGGGATGTAAAAACCGGGGGTTGAACAGGAAAGGGTTACAAAGCTCTAACGTCTCTACTTTCGAGGGAATTCCGCCATACGTTAAACCAGTCACACTAGACCAAGTTCCCAATACGTTAATGTAAAACCGGTACGACGAAGTACGGATTTGTACAACGTAGTTGGAACGCAGTAGAAACCGACAAGGACGTTATGCGATCTTTATGGTCTTGGCTGACGTGGGCGAAATTTGAACATGTTAAAAAAAAAAAAAAAAAAAACGAAAAAAAAAAAAAAAAAAAAAACGTAGCGAGGACCTGATCGAATCGGGACGTAGTGAGGACTCAATAAGGCCGTGGGAACAAAAGGTTTTGACGTATTACCAACGGGGCATGAACCTAATGTGTTTTTCGATGACGAAAAACAAACCTGGTATGGACGGGAAAGATTACACTGAGTTCTTACTGAACTTGAGTGTGCGTGGACTTGAATTTATAAGATCACAAAGGGCGCAGGGAACGTAGTAAACGCGCAGTAAGCGCGTGGTATGATCTGAAAGAACTTTAGGAAGAACGTAATAAAAACGCAAAGGACGTGGTGCGTACTTCATCAAGCGCGCGTGTTAGACGCAGTGACATCCTGGCAGGGATTTTTTTGTGCATTTCATCCCGTTCTCCCTGCGTCTGTCGAGTTGGTTGGTGACCTAAAGCGTTCGTAACAACTGCTTGATTAAGCTGTAGTTACGACTTTTTAAGTGACAAAACTAACACAAATGCTTAACATAAATATCGAAGTTCAAAGTTCACTCTAGGCCTAAATCAATGATTTGATTGGTCAATTGATTTGCAAATTTCACGGATTAAAACGGCACGCACTAAACTGTCGATAGAAAATGCTTCGTGCGCCGAAATTCGCCCAAGAAAGCCGGGATAGGCAAGGCAAATAACGAACTTATGTAATAGATCTCCATGAACTTTCCACTGGAGACGGTAAGAAAAGGTAATAAAATGGACTCCGATGAAGATGGTTGACAGTGCAGTCTTATTGATGCGAAATACAATGTTTTGAATGTAGGCTACTGCAGAGATTTACATTCAGCTAGATTAACACATTTCCACTAATCGACCATTCTACATTTTCACGAAAGACTGAAAAAGAGAAATTACTTGTAAGTAAATTCTTCTTTTTCGCAGTTTTCTATCCTATTATAGCACTTGTAGCACTACAAATTGTTTCAGCTTGGACCAGTCTTTGTGTTGTCTGTTAATTGGTTATGGTTCAACTCATTAAAGCCATGCTTGGCATCGAATAAAATATTCTTGGAGGAATCCGAAGGTACTCAAGGAATAAAGATGATTCAAATAAAATGCGCAGTTTTAGAGAATTATTTCCCCTTGTTGATAAGCTCCATCAAAAAACGTTACATTTTTCAGTCAAATAAAATTTTCGTGAAGGTATCTTGCAAATCCATCCGAAAAAGTCCTGCAGAAATCATCCATTGATTACTTTCGCAGACTTAACCCATTCCCTTCTTTTTACGCCCCTCAAGAAAAAAAGCTTTGGAAAATGAAGAATTGCTTGTATCAAGCAATTTCTTCATTTTCCACCATAATTACTATCTAAAGAGACGAAAAAATCTAATATCCCATTAACTTAAAATTATCGTGTGCAGCTTCTTTCAATTTGGACCAGTCTAAAATTTTATTGTGTGGGAAAGGGTTAAGGAAGGTAACCTTATGTTTCACGTGGTGGTGATAAGCCCATGACGATGATCCACGACGATGGCCATACTCAAATTGACCGATCGAGTTGTCAATCAAAGAATCTATCAACCATTCAAATGATTGGTTTTGACGGGAATTGAACTTTGAAGCTCGACATTGGACGACATTTATGCGAAACATTTTTGTAGGTTTGTTCAAGCTGTAGTAACGACGTTTTGGTCCTAACCAACCATTTTACCCTTTTCATTACATCTTACTGGCCGTAAATTCTGCAAATGACGAGAGGCCAGCGATCCGACAATACGTCCAGAGGAGCTAAAATAACGTGGAAAGCGCACAATAATTTGTCAGGAAAAGAAACAAAATCTGGTGTGCCTGTGTTCTCTTTTTAACCCATTCCAACACAGTAGAATTTTAGACTGGTCCAAATTGAAAGGAGCTGCAGACGACAATTTCAAGTAGATGGTATTTTAGATTTTTTCGTCTTTTCGAATAGAAAACATTGTGGATAATGAAGAAATTGCTTGATCCAAGCAATTTCTTCATTTTCCACAATGTTTTCCAAAGCTTTTTTGTTGAGGGGCGTACAAAGGAGGGATTGAGTGGGAATGGGTTAATTAGTAATTGTTTTCTCTTAAAACACTTCCTTAAAATACAGTCATTAAGGCAGGCCGATTCTTTCACACACATTTTTTTTCTGACCACACTTTTGTCTTGGTCAACCCATTATCAGACGAAAAAAATTTAGACTGGTCTAATTTCAAGGAAATCGTAAAAGACAATTCCAAGTTGATGAAATTTTAGAAATATTAGTCCTATAGGGTAGAAAACATTGTAGATAATGGAGAAATTGCTTGTAATCGGGATTGTGTGTGAATATGTTAACCCACTCGGTAAAATTTTAGCATGGTCCTAATTCAAAGATGTTGCAGACGACAGTTTTTAGTTGATGAAATTTTGAAATTCTTTGCCTTTTGGGGTAGAAAACATTGTGAATAATGAAGAAATTGCTATTTTCCAAAATGTTTCCGGAGTTTTTTTCTCCTGTGATACGAAAAAGGGATTGTGTGTGAATGAGTTAACTAAGACAAAAGTGAGAGACAAACAGTGACTGTCTGTCAAAACGATGTCGGTTGTTGGTGGCAGGAATTCGTGCATGCCGTTTTGGTAGTAACAGTTTATTCACTTAACAGTTTGGTTCACTTTACCTTGTGACGACTTTATGATCAAAACGTGGTTTGGCGATACTACGTTCTAACCACAGCTTGAATAAAGCTGTATTTACAAAGTTTTGGTCTCCTACGATGGTATAATTTGATGTTATCCGATACATAAATAGAATCCATGTCGGGAGTTTAACGAGAACTGTCAGTTAACAGCAAGGCTCGACTTTTCCAAGATAGTAACAGCAACTCAATATCAACAGATGACAAAAGTACACTAAATGCGGGTCAGAGTAAGAAACATTTGTCTACAGAGTTAAATTATGACATTCAACACAAGTACAAAGTTCGAAACCATTAAAAACTTTAGACTACTTCGCTGACCGATTGGTATAGGTCCTTCACTCGTGATTTGAAGATCATGGGTTCCAGCCCCACTCACTGGGGTGTGTTCATGGGCAAAACACTTAATAGCCAGCTCCAGTCTACCCAGCTGTATAAGTGGTTAATGGGTTAAGCCAATGACTATCTTTCATGGACACGAACACATCTGGTTTGATTGTGCTAGAGTGACTCTATAAGCTTAAAGCTTTCGTCGCAATCGAACTAAAATAATTAGTATAAACTAACTTGTGACGTAAGAACGTGTAACAATGATTTTTATGTGAGAAAGATGTCAAAGCCCACTAAAACGAAAGTCAGAGTAATGAATTGTAGCACAAGGGCATACTTTCAAAGTAATCATATCAGTAGACAGAGATATGAGACCTTCACATAAAACTATTATCGAAACACTAGGCAAATACCCAGATGACTGGAGCAGCTCCCTTTTTTTCAAATAGTCTGGGTAAAAAGCATAAAACCTGGACATACTGTGTCTTCTGCGGTCAATAACTAAACAAAAAGAAGCTGCAGACGAAATTTTCAATAAACGTATAAGACCAGTATAGGGAAGACAATATTATGGGGAAAAGGAGAGCTTGTGATAAGGAAGGAATACTTGTAACAGGCATGTTCTTTTTCTTTATTATCCGCAATAATTATTTCAAGGCCCGTCAAACTTTGATAAGGAGGCAATTAAGTCACTACGCTATCAGTTAAAAAAAATAATGCATTAACGGTATTTAAAAGGATGCAAAAGCAAGAAAAACACTGAGACATTGGTAACAAATATCATAACAAAACTTTATTTATCAAAGCTAAAATAAATATTATCAAAGGCTCTACAGCTTTAAAATACGGCAATATATTTCGGAAACAACCACAAATATTTTTTTAAAACACATTAATGTTACTCATCAATAATGGGAGCACATGAAGAGGATCAAAGTGATAAATTCAAATATGCTCACAAAATATCGTAACTACAGAGGTACTTGAACAACAACTTGACCCTTACCACATAAAATCTAAGACTCCAATTTCAAATATGTTGCTGGCAGCATTTCAAACTGTTTTAAAATAAAACTGCTAAAAAGGGTTAAAAATATTTGCAAGGAAAAGAGAAACGACTTGTAAAAAGCACTTCTTCCTTTACTCACAATGTTTCCCACATTTTTTTCATCAAAATGTTGTATTATTTGATAAGCAGCTGCTCTTGTTTCAATGGTTTGTGGCAAAACCATCACATTTCATGTATACATGTTCGTTGTTTTTACTTTCCAAGTAGGCGTGTACATTGTTTTTACTGTCCATGTATACATGTACATGTTTTTACTGTCCATGTATACATGATCATGTTTTTACTGTCCATGTATACATGTACATGTTTTTACTGTCCATGTATACATGTACATGTTTTTACTGTCCATGTATTAATGTACATTGTTTTTACTTTCAATGCAAGCATGTACATTGTTTTAACTGTCCATGTATACATGTACATGTTTTTACTTTACATGTATACAGGTACATTGTTTTACTTTCCATGTGTACATGTATATTGTTTTTACTTTCCATGTATACATATACATATTTTTACTGTCCATGTAACTGTACATTGTTTTACTTTCCATGTATACATGTACATTGTTTTACCTTCAAAGTATACATGTATATCACTTTACTTTCCATGTATACATGCATATCATTTTACTTTCGATGTATACATGTACATCACTTTACTTTCCATGTATACATGTACATTGTTTTACTTCCCATGTATACCTGTAATTGGTTTTTACTGTCCATGTAAACATGATCATGCTTTTACTGTCCATGTTATTTGTATACATGTTTTTACTTTCAATGTATACATGTACATGTTTTTACTTTCCAAGTATACATGTACATTGTTTTTACTTTCCATGTAAGCATGTACATTGTTTTTACTTTCCATGTGTACATGTATATTGTTTTTACTTTCCATGTATACATGTACATGTTTTTACTTTCCATGTTTACATTTACATTGTTTTACTTTCCATGAATAACATTTGTCCTTTCACCCATTCCCAAACTAGAATATTTTAGACAGGTCCAAGTTCAAAGATGCAGACGACAATTGATGAAATTTTGAAAGTCACTGTCATTTGGGGTAGAAATTATTTTGGATAATGTAGAAATTGCTTGGAATAAGCAATTTTTTTCATATACCACGTGGTTTTTGAAAACCTTTTTCATCTTGGGCATTCCAACAAAATCCGTCCTTCTTACGCCCCTCAAAAAAAGAGCTTTGGTAAACATTGTGGAAAGTTCAAGAAATTGCTTGTAACAAGCAATTTCTTCATTATCCACAATGTTTTCTATCCCAAATGAAAAAAAAATCAAAGTCAATGAACCTAAAATTGTCGTCTGCAGCTTCTTTTTATTTGGACCAGTCTAAAAATTTGTTCAGTGGGAATGGTTAAAGCATATATATATACACAACATGAGAACATGATGCCTCAATTCAAAATGCTACCATTAGGATGTGCACATAAGTTTATAAAAGAAAATGCTTTTACAATCTTGTACTATGTTGCAACCAGTGATACTTATTTTTAAGTTTATTTTGTTTATTTCTTTTCTTCTTCAAATTTTGACTTAAACAATAGATCATATTAAAATATTGCCATAGAGCCAGAGCTAGGAAGCCTATGAAGGACGGAATTAAGCATGATCACAGTAAAAATTGTCTTGTTTTATCTATGTTAAGAGCGTACATTTGGTTCTGAACACATTGGCTATTAACCCATTCCCATGCAATGACACTTTTTCACGCCTCTCAAGCAAACCGATTGCAAAAACATAGTGTACCATGACAATTTCTTCATTTTGCATGATGTTTTTTTTATCTAGAAAATTGTAAAAATCTAAATTTCCATAAACTTCAAAATGTTGTTAGCAAATCATTTAAAATTTGAGCATTCTAAAATTTAGCAGTCTGGTAATGGGTTTGATAGGTCTAGGATTAACATTTCCTACAACTGACAGACTGCTGCTCTCGATTATAAAATCTAATTAGAAATGAAATCATTCACATCAGAACGAAATGAACGTTGAACCCTGTTATTTCATAAAATCTAATAAGAAATGAAATCATTCACTTAGAACGAAATGAACGTTGAACCCTGTTATTTCATAAAATCTAATAAGAAATGAAATAATTCACTTAGAATGAAATGAACATTGAACCCTGTTATTTCTAAAAAGCACTTTTGTAGGTGAAGCGACTTAAATTTTTAAACTGCATCTTATTCAAGCTCCAGTTATGATATTCAGGTTGCAAACCAATGATAAGCCTTTAGTTTTATATTCCTGACCACAAGTTTTACTAATTAACCCATTACCAGACGGCAAAATTTTAGACTGGCCGAAATTGAAAGGAGTTGCAGGCGACAATTTAAACTTTATCAAAATTTGGATTTTTCAACTTCCTGGGAGGAAAACATTGTGTAAAATGAAGAAATTGCTTATGACAAGCAATTTCTTCATTTCTACAATTTTTTCAAAGCTCTCTTTCTTGGTAGCATATAAAAGCGTTGCTGAGTGGGAATGGGTTAATGTCGATTGAAACCTCAGTCATACAGACTTGTTGGAGGTCAGAGGGTACGGTCAAATATCCTTTAACACATTACCGGACGACAAAACTCTAGAATGGTCCAATTTGAAAGAAATTGCAGACAACAATTTAAAGTTTATGAAATTTTAGATTTTTTCAACTTTCTGGATAAAAAACATTCTGTTAAATGAAGAAATTGCTTGTAACAAGCAATTTCTTAATTTTACACAATGTTTTCCCAATTTTTATTCACTCATGGAAAGATAAATTGATCTTACACAGAAATAATCAATTATCCTCTATTTCATTCATCATGCCCTGTTCTGTTTCAACTCCTCTGCCCGTCTCTCCTCTCTCCATTGTTGTATCAACGTCATCATTTTGTCACTCTTGTCTTGTTGTTCTTCTGGTGTCATTTTGTCAAACTCTCCTGGCTCAAATTTACGTCCAAACAACTCAATCTGCAATATAGAATGGATTAAAAATTGACCCGGCATAATCCTTTTACACAAAACAAACCCCATGTTCAGGATAGGAAAGTGCTTTCCCGAACGGCTTTTCTTGCCAGCTGCTTATTTTGAATGAACTGTGAGCACCTTAATGACCATAAGTTGTGACCTTGAGCTTGGGAATATTCAACAGAACTTTGAGCATGAAACTAGTACTCATGAAGGGAAACAAATGTACCAAGTATTTTTCTTATCTACAGTTTAGTGTAGAAGAAATGCTGCAGACACACACACATGGGCAGAGGTAACTGTATATGCCCATCACCATTATATGGCGGATCATAAAATAGCTAAGTAATGTTCAATGCACAGCTGATTTATATTATACATGTAGTTGGACCAATCAAATCATTCATGTAGACAGGAAGTACATGTGGAAATCCAACATTTATGTCAAGCATTATAATTAGACTACCTCGATGGTCGAGTGGTATAGGAGCTTGACTCGTGATCTGAAGGTTACAGGTTCGAGCCCCAGCGTCAGCGGGGTGTGTTCACGGGCAAGACACTTAATAGCCAGCCCCAGTCTACCCAGCTGTAAAAGTGGGTAGCAGTGGGATTCAGCCACTGCCTCTCTTTCAGGGACGTGAAAACATCTGGATTGTGAGTGTATCACCTGCCAGTAATACCCGAAAGGTGAGTTAGGCAGTATAAATAGATAGATAGATAGATAATATGGTGTCTAAGACACTATTACCACAGCTTATTCAAGCTGCAGTTATGATGTTTAAGTCCCAAAACCAGCCAGCATTTTTTTATTTCCCTGGTAATATAGTTTGCAAACAATTATTGTTTTATATCCCAATTAATCTGCCTTGTCGGAGGGCAGTGGGGGTGGCCAGTGACATATCCTATCAAAGAACAGTTAAAAATGTACACATTTACAGAAAACGTTTAACCCATTCCCACAAAGTGATGCCTTTGGATGCCCCTGAAGAAAAACAATTAGGAAAACATTGTGTAAAATGAAGAAATTGCTTGTAACAAGCAATTTCTTCATTTTACACAATGCTTTCTACCCTGAAAGTTGAAAATATTTAAAATTTCATGAACTTTATATTGTCGTCTGGAACTCCTTTCAATTTGGACCAGTCTAAAATTTTGCCGTCTGGTAATGGGTTAAACCTTTATCATAGATTGATTTACTCATTCCCATACAGTCCTACATTTTTACAACCCTAAAGAAAAAAAGCTTGGGAAAACATTTCTTCAATTTCAACTATGTTTTCTATCCAGAAAGTCTGAGGATTTTGAATTTTCACCAACTAAGAATTACCATTTTCAAATTCTTTGAATTTAGATCACTCTGAATTTTGTTGTCTTGTAATGGGTTAATCCCTCTACATTTAGGCTACTTGAGAATACACCAGAACTTCTGCGGAAAGATTCAGACTTGAAACATCTGGATCACAAGGCTAATGCTTTACCTCATGAACACAAAATGTAGTGAAAGGTGACTGACTAACTTGAATAACTTCTTGGTTTATGATAAAAAAGAAACATCATGCGCACTGAAAGACAGTGGCATTTTTAATCCTTTTCTGTTTTGCAAAATTATAGAACTGTCCAAATTCAAAAATCTTGCTGACAAAACTAGAAAGTGGATTTAATTTTTAAAAATAATCAGTAGGATAGAAAATATTGTGGAAAAAGAAGAAATTGCTTGTTACGAGCAATTTATTCTTTTTCTACAATGTTTTCTCAGTTATAAATTTACGGGATGTAAAAACCAGAGATAAAACAGGAAAGGGTTAAAGAGATTTATGAGGTTTATTTGAATTCCCCTCTTTAGCCTATTATTCAATTTGTGTGGGATAAGAAAACAAATCCCAATTTGTAAGATTTAACCCCAACATCACAGAAATCCTGGATCTTCCATGGGAAGGTTGTAATACATTACCTGAGCCTGTTTGATATCTCGTATATTTTGATGAAGATATCCTTCAGTTTTCTTGTCTAAGATATCCTTTTCTGAACCTTCTGCATGGGCAACTGGGAAAAAAGTAAGCAGACATGATGACATACCATTTAACCTGTTCCCACACAATGACACTTTTTGACACCCAAAATGAAGAAATCGCTTGTGAAAATCTCAAATTTCTAGTTTAAATTGTTGTCTGGAACTCCTTTCAATTTTGAACAGTCTAAAATCTTGTTGTCTGGTAATGGGCTAAAGTAGGTAAAACATTTTATTGGTTCAAGGCTGTACCAAATGTCTATACTATGTATAAACACATAGTACAATCTTTCACTCACATGTTACTGTTTAAAGTAGTAGAATACAATATGTCTAAGTCTATACATGACATTCCAAACAATTTCACCTGTACATTTAACCCCCCCCCCCCAGCAACATGGCCAGTTGCAAACTGTTAGTCGAGTTTTTGTTGATCTTCTAAAGGAATTTTGATATAGGATTTATCCTTAAAGTAGAAAGTGGTCCCCATGACAAATTGTTGGAAATGTAACACAAAGGCCAATTTGTCAAAAATTTATACCTCCCCTGCACCTTTGATTCACGGACCACAGGCCTTTATATTTGATCTTAGCTGTGGTATAGACATAATTATCTATCCACAAGGAGAATACAACTATAGTCTTGCTTGTTAACCATTTACCAGACTACCTTTTTAAATTGTCAAGTTCGAACTATTCGTTATGAACGATTGATTTAATGGGCCCAGAGACTAAGTGTCAAGGGGCATAACTCTTGCAAAAATCAATGAACCATAAAATCCTTGATCCATGTACACCTACAAATTGTGGTGATGACATTGACCAAGTTTCATTTAAATCAAGATAAAAAATTTTGAGGAGTTGCGTTCACGAGGCTGCAATCTCAATAAGGTCTAGATACTAAGTTTTAAGGGGGCATAATTCAGGGAAACATTAATGAACCATAAAATCCTTACTTCATGCAAATCCACCAATTTAGGTTATAACATCCACCAAGTTTCATTTAGATTCAGCCAGAAACTTAGGAGGAGTTGCATTCACAAGGCTGAAGTTTCAATAAGCCCTAGATACTAAGTTTTTTTAATTCAGGGAAAAATCGATGAACCATAAAATCCTTACTTCATGCAAATCCACCAATTTAGGTTATAACATTCACCAAGTTTCATTTAGATCCAGCCAGAAACTTATTAGCAGTTGCATTCACAAGGCTGCAATTTCAAAAAGCCCCAGAGACTAATTTTTAAGGGGCATAACTGAGGCAAAAATCGATGAACCATAATATCCTTACTTCATGCACATCTACCAATTAAGGTGATAACATTGACCAAGTTTCAAAAAGATCCAACCAGAAACTTAGGAGGAGTTGTGCTCACGAGAAAAGTGGACGTACTTATGTATAGACAGACGGAATGATGAACGGATTACGGACTTACGGACGGACGGAGAAGTTGACGCCAATATATGACAGCCTCCGGCGGCATATAAAAAGAATAAATTGCCTGTTACAAGCATTTTTTCTTTTTCTAAAATGTTTTCTTGATAATAAAATCACAAGGACATAAAAACTAAGGATTGAACAAGAAAGGATTAAGTATTATAGATATGGTACAAGAACTTCCTCAAGTTATTCAAGACATTTCAAGATGACAATATTTCAGAATTGTCCTAATTCAAAGATATTGCAGACAATCATTTGATGATTTTCTTTTCTTATGAGGTAGAAAACATTGTGGATAATGAAGAAATTGCTTGTAACAAGCAATTTCTTCATTTTCCACAATGTTTTCTTACGATTGTCCCTTGAGGGTGTCTAAAGGATTCTTTTCAAACTAATACCTTTATCAACTTAAATTGAAAAAATCTGGTTAAAATATTTTCAATATCATCAGGCATTTAATAGGTAAAGCATTAAATTTCTTTCAAAACTCAAAAAATTTAAAAAATGCTGGTTACTTTTATTTTGAGCCTGAGCAATTTTCCCAAGAAAGTCCTTCATAGCCAAGTTAAATTGTTGTGTTGGTGACACAGCTGGTGTTGGGGTTCGAACTTTATCTGGAATAACAATTTCTGGCTGCACAGATCTGTAGGAAGCTTGTGAAGGGGGTGGGGCAAACAAGACTCGACTGAAATCAGAAACAAAATGAAACCAGATAGATTCACAAGATACAGTAGGTCAACAAAGGTCAGTTTTGTATATCATCCCTGTTTAGACGAAGTCTCTGTAGATTATTCAATTGTTTGAATGGGGTTTAAAATCACTTTTAATAGTATTTCAGTCATATCGCACCAGTTTGAGCACCTAACCATAGATTCATGGTATTTCATATACAATATATCAGGACTTCCACTACATCCACTACATAGTTTCCAAAGCTCCAGCTGCTCATCCCATTTAGGTTTACGATTATCAACCTATTGGTGGGAGACAAATGTTGGAAGTGAAATTTGCTGCATCACGGGATTATCCCTGGACTTCATGATTGAGATTCTGACATGCTACCAACACTATGGCCATGGTCTCATTTATTTGTTTGAATGGTCACTTTAACCCATTCCAAAATCGTAAAATTTAAGAATGGTCCACATTGAAAGATGTTGCAAACAACAATTTCAAGTTGATGAAAATCAAAAAAAAATTTAGTTTAGGTTAGAAAACTTTGTTGACAATGAAGAAATTGCTTGTACAAGCAATTTCTTCATTGTCAACAGTTTTTTCCAAAGCAATTTTTCTTAAGGGGATAAAAATGTGGGATTGTGTAGCAAAGCGTTAAAAACTTCCAACTATAACATGGCCAATTTCACTTATTCATGTGGGTAAAACAAGCACTGGCTAAGCTCTGTCTGTCTTGCCAAAGGACATATAAATATGATTTAATTTTTGGTTTCGTCTATCTAAAACGGGCATTTTGATTGGTGGAAAAAAATATTCATAACTCGATGAACAAAATTTTGAGCATGCAGCAATTTTGTATGCTTCCACACAAAATAGTCCCACACAAAAAAGTATCAAAATTTGTAAAGTTTAAGCTTTTATGGCTCAATGCTATTAAATTATAAGAAATGAAGAGAATATTTTTTGTTTTCATGGGGGTATGAACCAATAAACCTAATCACACTATTGCATGGATCCGCTTCACGTATTCACACAGTGTGATTAGTTTTTTCGGTTCATACCCTCATAAAAAAAAAATATTCTCTTCATCTCTTAAATGACCAGTGGTATGGCCAGGTTTCAAACCAAGGACCTTGTACAGCTCTCAGGTCAGAGGTCCAATATCCTATCTACTGAACCACCATGTGCCTCTGTCTCTAATAGATGTACAATGTAGTTAAATGAACATTGTAAATAGATGAATCAAAATCATCCTGGCATAATTCTGAATACCACCTTAAATGTGCTTGTGTGCTGGCAAGTAAAGTGTAGCCTGTGTCTTAATTTATTACAGAGATTTGAAGCTGGGACCTCTTTGCCCTAAGCAAGCTCTCTATCATGTTGCTGTCATAGATAGCTTGTGAAGCCCACTTTTAGACTACCCAACTACATGTAGTTAGTTGACAAAAAACTAAACAAACAGAACTATAGGAGCATAATGCATTAACCTTACCAGATGACAAAATTTTTGACTGGTCCAAAATGAAGAAGTTGCAAATGACAATTCAAATGGGGTTAAAATTTGAAAATAAGAGCCAAATAATGTCTAGAACATTGAAAGGATAGGAGAAAGTGCTAGTTAAAAGCAATTTTCTCCTCTTCCAACAAGTTTTTCCCTTAACCATGTACATCAGGATATCAAAAAGTAGGTTTTTGAGGTAATAGGTTAAACTCTTTTTCATCACAATTTAAATACAATATCACCAAAGAAAAAGGGTGGTGTAACAGCAAATACTCATTTCTACGTACCTGACATAAGATGTAACACTGTAATTTGATCTTGGTCTTGAAGGCTGTTTAACAAAAACAAATGATGTATCCATGAAACCTCTCTTTTTTCTATTAAATTTATGACAACACCAGACAAAAAAAAAGTTGACAGGTACATAATAAAAGAAGTTTTAACCCTTCCTTTTTTTTTGAAATTTTAGACTGGTCCAAACTGAAAGAGGTTGCAGACGATAATGAAAATCCAATGCTTTTTTTAAATGAAACCATCCTATGTGGTAGAAAATATTGTGGGAAAAGGAGAAATTGCTTGTGACAAGCAATTTTTTCTTTTTCCACAATGTTTTCGCAAGTATAAAATCAAAGGGACAAAAATCCCGGGTTTTTACAGGAAAGGGTTTAACAACATTTCGAAGTGTGTAATTTACAGAGTAATTACTTTATCAAGGGATGAGCCTGAGACAGTGCAAGGTATAGAAACATGATTCAGTCTTGGTTGTAGACAATTAACCCTTTCCTGTTTTGCGAAATTTAGACCTGTTCAAATTCAAAGGTATTGCTGACAAAAATCTAAAGTGGATTTCAATTGAAAAATAACCAATTAGTAGTGTAGAAAATAAAGAAAAAGAGGAAATTGCTTGTTACAATAAATTTCGTCTTTTTCCACAATGTTTTCTCAATTATAAACTCACAGGGACTTACAATCCAGGGATTGAAGAGGAAAGGGTTAATTAACAGATTGATTACCGCAACTACTGACCTCAAACAAGGCAGTGGATCGGAACATAAAACAATAAAAAAACTTAAAGTGGTTTTCACTTGAAAAATAACCATTTAGTAGGGTTGAAAATATTGTGGAAAAAGAAGAAATTGCTTGTTGCAAGCAATTTCTTCTTTTTCCGCAATATTTTCTCAAATATAGGAATCACACAGACTTAAAATCCAGGAATTGAACAGGAAAGGGTTAATTGTTTGATTGTTGGTTACACCCACTGGCATCTAAAAAGGCAGTGGGTTGAGACATAAAACGACAATATATTGCAACATATATGGTCAGTGGCGTAAAATGAAATGTAATTGATTAGTTAGTGACCTATATATGGTTACAACAGCATGGCTAAGTTGTAGCTATGACATTTCAATTGCTTGTTACAAGCAATCTCTTCATTCTTCATTATATTTTCAAGAGCTTTTCTTTTAGGTGGAGGGCAGGATTGAGTGGGAATGCGTTAATGATGCAGTGGCTTAAAAGCCAAGCCTAATTATCTCAGTCAGTAATACACTGTGCTCTAAATTCAGGTTTGAATCTGATATGGTCAACATTCTTTTGAACATTTGAAAAAAAGTCATCATGACAGACATAGATTGTTCTCTACAAATGAAGACCTCAGTAGGATGAGCAGCTGATGGCTGCAATAGAATATTGTGGCAGTTCTTGTATAAGAAATGACAGGCAGCCATGAAAAGGTGCATCAGTCACTAATATATAACCCTTTCTAGTTTTGCACAATTTTGGAACTATCCAAATTCAAAGGATTTGCGGAAATTTAAAGTGGATTTAATTTGAAAAATAATCAATCAGTAAAAGAAGGGGCACAATGCATTTAGGTTTATTCCTCTTGTGGGAATAGATTGCTCTTTTGATACCAAACATATTCTAAATTTAAAGTGAATTTGTTCAGTAACACCAGAGATAATACAAAATTTCAAATTTTTCGGACGACAATGCTGAAGTACATATCAACCTTGCTATTGAAATAAGTCAGCTTTTCCCCGAAAAAGGCGAGCTAAAAATGACATAAAGAAAAGGGTTGAAAATACCTGTCTTTGTCTAGCAGCCATCTCCAAGTTGAGTTGCTCTTGTGCTTCTCTAGCTCTTCTTTCTGCCTCCTCCCTCATACGTCTCTCCTATTATCAAAGTTAGAAAAAATAAAAATAATAAAGATTACATAAAAAGAAGAAATATATCTGAGTCTGACCTGCATCCTTTTCTGAAAGTTTTTTGTCATTTGATCTTTGGGCATATCGGAGTGTTTCTTTTTCTCATGACACTAATTCTTGTGATGGAAAACAAACTATGCTATCTGTATAAGCGATTTCTGTAACAAGCAGTTTTTCCTTATCTTAAAATGTTTTCTACTCAATTTGGTACAAACTGTCAAATTCGAAATATCTGCAATTTCTTTGAACTTTGACCAGACTAAAATGTTGCCGTCAGGTAATAGGTAGAACAATAATAATCTTTGGTTTTTTGGTCTTTACATTTTCTTAGCTTCTACTAATTGATGGTTAATTGTAATACTGTTCTAAGTGCCTATACAATATATAGACACTTAAAACAGTATTACATTTGACCCTCAAATTTTTAACAGTCACAGAAATAGATAAAAGTTGTCTGGTGTAACAACTATTTTGCTTAACCCATTCCAACTCAATCCCTCCTTTTTACGCCCCTCAAGAAAAAAGCTTTGGAAAACATTGTGGAAAATGAAGAAATTGCTTGTATCAAGCAATTTCTTCATTATCCACAATGTTTTCTATCCAAAAAGACAAAGAAAAATTAAATTCCACCAACTTGAAAATATCATCTGCAGCTTCTTTCAATTTGGACCGGTCTTAAATTTTGTTGAGTTGGAATGGGTTAACCCATTCCCACACAAGCCCTCCTTTTTACACCCCTCAAGAAAAAAGCTTTGGAAAACATTGTGGAAAATGAAGAAATTGCTTGTATCAAGCAATTTCTTCATTATCCACAATGTTTTCTATCCAAAAGACAAAGAAAAATTAAATTCCACCAACTTGAAAATATCGTCTGCAGCTTCTTTCAATTTGGACCAGTCTAAAATTTTGTTGAGTTGGAATGGGTTAAATACAGTTGTTTTTTTTTTGTTGAGACATTAACATAGATATTAGAGAGTGCTGTACAGTATGGAACCATGCAGGCTTTATCTAATTACCAAATGACTAAGTTTTAGACTGGTCCAAGTTGCAGACAACAATTCTGAATTGATGACAGTTTAAAATTATTTGTCTATGGGGAAAGAAAACATTAGGGAAAACTCAAGAAATAGCTTGATAAAAGCAATTCTTCATTATCCATAATGTTTTAAAAAGCTATTTTCTAGAGGGTCACAAAAAGGTGAAATTGGTAGGGAATTGGTTAATCCTTGTTTGATTTATTAGATGGTCGTTTGTGCACACTGGATAAAAAACTAAACCAAGAACAAAACAGGTTACCTCTGCCAATTTTTCTTCTAGCGACATTTTTTCATACTCTACTCTCTGTCTCTCTGCAGCAGCAACCTTCAAGAACTCTTCATCTCCTCTCCTATTAAAAAAAATGTGACACTAATGTCCCTATGCAGTAAATATTGGGTAATATGACCTTTACAGTTGATATCTTAACTCAATAATCACAAAATCAGTACATAGAAAGTTACAATGTAAAGTGTAAGAAAATATTAAGATTTAAGATTAACTTCAGGATAAAATAATTGCCAGACAAAGAGAAAAGGGTAAAACAGATTTTCCTCAATCTTATCACTAATTGTAAATAAAATGAGGGTAAAAGTTTACTCTTATTCGAAAACTATTTGTTACAGAATAAAATCAAAGGTTCGTCAAATAATGTCTCATAAACCCTTTCTTGTACAAACCAGGGATTTTACATTGCTGTGATTTTATACTTTAGAAAATATTGCGGAAAAAGAAGATATTGCTTGTAACGAGCATTTTTTTCTTTTCAAACATTATCTTCTACCACATATGATGGTTTTATTTCAAATTGTATCCACTTTTCATTGTCTTCTGCAACCTCTTTCAATTTGGACCTGTCTAAAATTTCAAAGACATAAAAGTTTTAAACCCTTCTTATTTGACCTTAAGCAAGATGATAAAGGAAATCATAGTGAAAAAAGAAGCAACTATAGGCAACATGCAATTTTAACTTCCCCCATGATAATTTCTGTCTAATACAATGTTTAATCATTTTCAGCTTTTTGTCTATAAATTCTTTGTCATATGTAAATCAAAATCAGCCTGCTTACTTTGTGCATTGATCAGATCTTAACCTTTTTTATCTTCCTAATGCTTTTCCCTGCTTTTCTACTGGTATAGAAATTTGAAATATCATCTTTTATTTGACTTACTATTTTACAATTTATAAAAAAGGGAACAAAACAGGCAGTTATTATTCCTCTTGTAAATGTTACAAATAAGCATTGTGTGCAGATTAAGCTGTGCATATATATAATAAAACAAGATGTGAGACCCTATACTCCTGGGACAGTCTTTTTTTCAGAAGTGTGACCTCAATAAGTGACCTTGACCTTGATGGATGACCTTGACCTTACATCAAACTGATGTAAGGAACCTATATCCCAGGTATGAGTCATATATTTTTAATGGTGTTTGAAAAACAGCAAGTTTTTGTTTTAAATTTACTGCTTGCAGACATATGAACAGACAGACAACATCAGTAAAACAATATGCCTGATCTTCTTGATGTGGGGCATCAAAAATCTTTACCAATAATTAAGGTTCTTATATCAACCAATTCCAACACAACTGAATTTTAGACTAGTCCAAATTCAAAGAAGCTGCAGACGACAATTTTAAATTGATGGAATTGTAAATTGTTTCACCTTTTAGAACAGAAAACATTGTGGATAATGAAGAAATTGCTTTTTAAAAGCAATTTCTTCATTTTCTACAATGTTTTCCAAATCTTGATACTTGAGGGGCGTAAAAAGGAGGGCTTGTGTGGGAATGGGTTAAATGATTTGATCTTTGTGTTCTCCTCTACAACTATCAATATTCAAATGTATTAGAATTTGCATAGTAAAATACGATTGTTAGAGAAAGCTGAATTTTCCTTCTAGAAATTCACAAACTTACTCCCATTCAACAGGTGACACTGAGCTTTCAAAAATACAATTACCATAGTCAATCTTAAAATCTGAATAACATTTATCAAACAACAATTTGACAGCAGTTAATCAAAAAATCATTCTTTTACACCAAAAGTAATTTTTAACTCTGACATTCATGTTGAGACTTCCTGTTGGTCTGGGAATTTTAACTACAGCTTATGAAAGCTGTTGCTACATTATCATGTTGTGAACCAAAGATTTGCCTTTATGTTACATCCCTCATCAAATACAAAATAATGTCATGTTATACCACAGTACATGGGTTTCATGGGCCGAATTCTGGGGCCAAATAACAGTCCATTCAAATGGCATAAAGTATCTTTTTTCAATCAATTCGGAGAAAACAAAAACCCAATTGTAGGTTGCAATTTCCAAAAATTCATTTTATTGGTAAATTCAACCCATCAAAATGCATTGATTATAGTAAAACATTTCATAAAGCTTTACTTAGAGGTGATTTGTTGTATACATACTAAAGAAATACTATTTTAAAACTCCTTATTTCCTCAAAATTGGAAGCTAGGCTATTCAAGTGCTTGATAGTGGGTAAGATATCAAAGTTGAAAAAGGGGCATAATTCTTTAAACAAATTACATTTAGAGTTATGACATAGATTTCTCTTTGGATATTAACCCTTGGCATGCTGAACCCGGAATATTCCGGTTTTGGCAGGAGGTGTAGACTAAGATCAGACTGCACTTATGTGCAGGCTGATCTTAGTCTATACCTCCTGCTTGTACTTTTACTGCCAGAGTTGCTTATGAAGTTGATTTCTGAAAAAAAATATTGATTTTTGAACAACAAGTTCTATCAGTGCTTTCAGCCCTTTGATTTGACAGCAATTCAGTAAGGTAATTTATACAGCATGACAAGGGTTAAAAAATTATTCCAAGTTTAAAGTGAATGTGTTTAGTAATATCAGAGATATTACAAAATGTCAAAGTTTTCAGATAACCATCCTGACACAGATGCGGACACAAATTGTAACAAATGACAATTTCTTTTAGATATCATTGACATTACGTGCAGTATGTAGCAAGAAACATTTAAGAAATAAAGAGAATTTTTTATTTTTTTTTTCATGGAGGTATGATTTGTTTGTTTGAATGGGGTTTTACGCCGCTTTCAACAATCTGTCAGTTATACCACGGCGGCTGGAGCACCTAACAATGGAATCCTGATATTTCTCACACCAGTACTACCATTACATCCTTTCCTAGCCTCCAGCTGCTATCCCACATAGGTCTACGATTATCGACCCATTGGTGGGAGACAAATAGTCGGAAAGGATGAAAGCTGCCTTCGGGGATCAAACCCGGGGCCTCTAGATTAACAGTCTGACGCGCTACCAACTGTGCTATGATGGTGGCTCATGGAGGTATGAACAGAAATAGTATTCACACTGTATGAATATACGAAGTGGATTCATACATAGGTCCGATTAGGTTTTTCGGTTCATACCTCCATGAAAACAAAAATAATCTCTTCATTTCTTATTATTTAATAGCATCGAGTGAAAAAAGTAAAAACTTTACAAATTTGGATACTTTCTTGTATGGAACTATTTTGTGTGGAAGCATACAAAATGGTAGTGTGGTTAAAATTTTCTTTATGGAGGTATGAATATTTTTTTAGACCAATCAGAAACCCTGTTTTTGATGGATAACATTAAAAATTAAGCTTTCACTTATGAACATAAAGAAAAGTAAATAGTTGGTGGGAATCCTTGTTATTATACTACAACTTTTATTGCCCTATTACCTAAAAATGACATTTTCTAACACCCTGAAGAAATATGATCAAAGAAAACTAAAAGAGAAAAGGAAAAATCCCTTAATTTTCTGATTACAGCACAATTTGAAATGTCATTTGCAACTTCTTTCAATTTGGACCAGTCTAAAATTTTGTTGTCTGGTAATGGGTCGATTGTACATACCATGTTTAGGTCATCAATAAAATGAAAGGTTTTGCATAAATGTCTGAGATTAACAAAACAATTTCAGCTAAATCAATTGATTGGTCAATCCATCCCTTTACATATAGCAACAATTCATCATTTCTAGATTGGCAAATATAAACAACAGAAGTGGACAGTTACATAGTATAACATACAACTTTTGATACAAATATTGAATCTTATTCAGTCTATTAAGTTTAATTTTTTTCTGAATCAAGGAAGGTTCAAAGGAGACTTTAACCAATTCCCACTGAATAATGCTTTTTGACGCCCCGCAAGAAAAAAAACTTTGGAAAACATTGTGGAAAATGAAGAAGTTGCTTGTCACAAGTAATTTCTTCCATCATCCCCAATTTTTTCTAACTAGAAATTTGAAATATCCAAAATTTCATTAATTTAAAATTATTATCTGCAACTGCTTTCTTTTCTTTTTGCATCAGTCTAAACTTTTGTCGTCTGGTCATGGGCTGTCTGCTTTTCTCATTTTGGTTTAGAAGTCTTTAGTTCTGCAGACATTTACAACTATGGATTGTTTAGAAAATATCATATAGAAAGTGGAATTTCATTTGATGACCCACCATCAGATAATCAAAGATTTTAACACACTGTAGAATTGTAAAAAAATGTTTTTTTTATATTGTAGCAAGCAGTCCTCCTTTTCTGACAATTTTTTTACCACATGAACCAATTCTTTTCAAGTTACAGACACAATGAAATGCCATTTGCATCCTATTTCAATTTGAAACAATATTTTTTTTTCTTTGCTAATGGGTTAACCAAAATAACTAAGTCTGGACACAAATATTTATTAAAAAAAGAACAAGATACTTCCCGACCATTCAAATGAAGATAATTTTTTTCACTGTTCTATTGTTTTTACTCAAAGATGACATGATTTAAAGGCGAACTCTTATTTCAATTGTGGTTCTTACTCATTGCAGATCCATGGGCACTATAAAGAAAGGCAATGGATTCTAATCACTGCTACCCCCTTTTACATTTGGGTCTGTAATTTGTCCTACCAAATACAATACTGCATCAAGCATGCTAAAAACTTGGCCAACAAGACAGACAATCAAAGCTTTACTGTTTATCAAGATTGTGGACTTTTCCAAATTCGAAAGGGTTTGCATACCACGGTATAAAGAGAATACAGTTAAAAAGAAATCTTCTTATGTAACAGAAAATACTGTGGGAAAAGAAGAAATTGCTTCACAAGCAATTTCTCCTTTTTCCACAATGTTTTTGAAGGTAAAAATCAGGCATGCAATAGGATTAATTTACTTACTTTCTGTCTCTTTCTTCTTGTTCCTTTCTCAACAATGATGCCTCCCTTCTTTGTTGCTCAAGTCGTTCCCTCTCTGCCTCTCTCTCCTCCCTAGCTGTCCGTCTGTCAGCAGGTCGTGTATACGGAGGAATTAGATCATTATACCAGTGACGCCATGGAGGATGTACAGCTGAAAGTAGAATCAAACAAAAGTTGTTTTAGGGTTAAGCCTTTTACTGTTTTTTTCCCCCAAATTTTTAGACTTGTCCAAATTCAAAGTGGTGGATAATGACATTATAAAGTAAACACAATTAAAAAGGTAACCATCCTGTATGATATAGAATATTGTGTAAAAAGAAGAAACTGCTATTCATCAACCCTTTACTGTTTTTCAGAATTATGGGCTTGTCCAAATTCAAAGGGGTAACAGTTGGCATTTAAAGTAAGTTCAATTTAAACATAACCATCCTTTACGATAGACAATTTTGTGGAAAATGAAGAAGTTGCCAATTACAATAAATTTTGCCTTTTTCCAAAATGTTTTTTTTTTTCAAGTTAAACATCACAGGGATTGTAAGGGAAAGGGTTAATAACAAGTTTTCTATGAATTTATGATAATTGGTTGGTGCAGAACTAAGAGCTTTTACACTAACCAATTACCAGACCACACAATTTGAGACTGGTCCAAATTAAAAGATGTTGCAGACAGCAATTTTCATATGGTGTAATTTTGAAGTTCTTTGTCTTTTAAGGCATTTTTCATAAGAAGCATGAAAAGACGTGATTATGTTGTTGTTAAAAAAAATAATATTTTTTTTGTAATGATAATAACTGATAACAATATTGAAGAATTCAGCCTACATGGTTGGATGAGCAATGACTAAAGACATTAGAGGTAAACATTTTCATTCAACTAATTCAAAACCAGAAATATTTGATCACTAAAACAAACCTTGTGTTGGATCGAGCACGGGCATAGCAGATTTAAAATCTTTTTGTAACATGGCATACAGGTCTTGATAATGATTCTTCTTTACCTACAATAAAGAACAGATAATTTTGATGCTATAATGATAATGAATGTACAGTTGAACTTGTATTATTATTAACCTATTCCCACATGAAAACATTTTAGACTGGTCCAAATTGAAAGGAGTTGCAGACAACAATTTAAAGTTTATGAAATTCTAAAATTTTTCACTTTTCAGGGTAGAAAACATTGTGTAAAATGAAGAAATTGCTTGTAACAAGCAATTTCTTCATTTTCCACAATGTTTTCCAAAGCATTCTTTCTTGAGGGGCGTCATAAAGCGTCATTGAGTGGGAATGGGTGAAATGAAAACTCAAGGGACAACCACAATTTGGTTGCTAAAGAGAATGGTTGCTTAATCCATTTTTCTGTGACATAGTCTATGAGAGTGTCGTTTTGACTGAATACAAGAATTAATGCAAGATTCTCACTTAATCCTATGTTCATAGGAAACCAACAACATAGGATTTAGTTTTGATAATAATAGAAGGTCCTTTGATTTTAGAAATAGACCTATGATGCTTTTTCACTTAACTCATTCCAACTCAATCCCTCCTTTTTATGCCCATCAAGAAAAAAACTTTGGAAAACATTGTGGATGATGAAGAAAATGCTTGTATCAAGCAATTTCTTCATTATCCACAATGTTTTCTATCCAAAAATACGAAAAAATTCAACATTCCATCAACTTGAAATTGTCGTCTGCAGCTTATTTCAATTGGGACAAGTCTAAAATTTTGCTGTGTTGGAATGGGTTAATGAAAGTTGCTGTGTAATCCATTCCAATGCAATGACGCTTTTTAATGACTCTCAAGAAAAACAACTAAAACATTGTGGAAATTGAAGAAATTGCTTGTTACAAGCAATTTCTTCATTTTTCCACAATGTTTTCATAAACTCTAATTTGTCATCTGCAACTCATTTCAGTTTGGGCCCCTCTAAAATTTTGCTGTTTGGTCATGAGTTAACCATTTCCTGTACAAACCCAGGGTTTTACGTTACGGTGATTTTGTACCTGAGAAATTGATTGATTAAATGGAGTTTAACGCCACTTTCACCAGTCATATTGCGGCAACTGGAGCACCTAACAATGGATTCCTGGTATTTCTCACACCAAAACTACCACTACATCCTTTCCTAGCCTCCAGCTTCTATCCCACTTAGGTTTACGATTATCCACTATTTGGTGAGAGACAAATGTCAGAAAGGATATGTGCCGCTGCCGGGGATCGAACCCTTGACACCCCATGAATACTTTAGAAAAGATTGTCAAAAAACATTGTGCAAAAAGAGGAAATTGCTTGTGAAAAACAATCTCTCCTTTCCCCACAATATTTTCTATCACAGGATTGTTTCATTTCAAAATGCATCAAATTTCATTGTCGTATGCAATCTTTTTTGATTTGGACCAGTCTAAAACATAAAAAAACATAGAGGTGGTAGCTTGAGCAAGATTAACTGTATGTTTAATGAAGTATTCTACAAGTTGTTAATTGACCATTTATGTTACTTGATGCTTTTGTTATTGTTAGATTTCCTACTCAATCTTTTTTTTTTTTTTGACGCCTGTCAATTTTAAGGTTTAACCCTTTCCCACTAATTGACTCTTATAAACGCCCCCTCAATATAAAACCTTGGAAAACATGGTGGATAATGAAGAAATTACTTGTTCATTATCCACCATGTTTTGCATCCCAAAAGACAGCGATTCTAAAGATTTAAACAACTTAAAATAGTTGTCTGTAACTTCTTTGAATTTGGACTGGTCTAAAATTTATCCTGTGGGAAAGGGTTAAAAACAACGTGAAAAATGTAGGAATTGCCTTTTACAAGCAATTTCTGCATTTTCAATATTGTTTCCTACTCAAAAAGACAGAAATATTTGAAATTCTATCCAACTGAAATTGTTGTCTGCAATGTCTTTCTTTGTGGACTAGTCTGAATTTTTGTCGTCTTGCAATTGGTAAATACAAATCTTTTCTGATGTTATAAAAATGCTAAATCAAATTATCATGAAATTGTGCACTTTTTTCATTTATGCAAGAATAGACCTTCTTTTATCTTGGTTTATCTCCCTACCAAAGTAATAATAGGTGCTGGCTGAGCAGTCTCAATACATTTCACTTTTTGTTGACTCCCTAATTTCTAATCAGTCACTTTACTTTCACCCACTACAAGACGGCAACATTTTAGACTGGTCCAAATTTAAGGAGTTGCAGACAACAATGAAAAGTTTATGAAATTTTAGAATTTTTCAACCTTCTATGTAGAAAACACAGTGTAAATAAAGAAATATCTGTAACAAGCAATTTGTTCTTTTTAATGAATGTTTTCCCTGATTGTTTTTCTTGAGGGGTATCCAAAGCATTACAATGTGGGAATGGGATTATCCGTTTCCACACAATCTTGTCTTTTAACACCCCAAAATAGTTGTATTAATGAAAATAATGTAATTGATTGATTGAAAGGGGTTTAATGCCACTTTTAACAGAATTTCAGTTAAATTGCGGTGGCTAAAGCACCTAACCATGTATTTCTGGTATTTCTTACACCAGTTAGTACTACCACAACATCCTTTCTGAGCCTCAAGCTGCTTAACCCACTTAGGTTTACAATTATCTACCCATTGGTGAGAGACACATGGCGGAAAGGATATTTGCCACTGATGAGAGAACATATTGTGACAAAGATGAAATTGCTTGTTAGAAAAACATGGATGGGCAGAAAAATACAGACGTATGTGATATTCAGTGTATTACAAATCTTACCTCATATTGAAACTGGGGTATGGTTAGCTTTTGACATTCATTTTTCAGTGTGGTTTCTAATGCAACACTCTGAAAGGACATTTAACAAAACACATCAAACAGATATTACACTACTGGAATTGCAAGGAAAGCAAAATAAAACAAGAGCACCCCATCCATATGACACTCTTACTCTTAGCTTAACCCTTGTCATGTTGAATCTAGAATATCACTGTTTTAGCAAGAGATACATATACAAAGATCAGCCTGCACATGAGTGTGTTTTTAGATAAATTCTCAAAATGAATATTAATACATAATCAGACCTTCCAGTGCTTTCAGACCTTTGATTTTAAAGCTATTCTTTAGATGATTTTATTCAGCACGGCGTGGATTAACAACCTAGGTCTGTATTCACCAACCAGATACGCATTCTTTTCTTAGAGATTGAAAATCCTCCTAAATAAGACTTTTCAGATATCTATCAGTTATGTCTTTCATTATTTTGAATGAAAACATTTGATGTTATCAAGGCTATTTGTTTATGCCAAAGCTGAGTACATTTTTCTTCCTAAATAAGAATTCTTAATATCTTATTTAGGGTAATAACTTAAATATCTTAATCTAAAGAAAACTTTTTCTTTAATAAGCTGAATAAAAATCTTTAGTGCCATGATGAAAGGAACACACTTCGGTCTAAATCAATGTTTAGTCTTTGACTGTCAAAATGGTGCTCTGATTTTCTAGTCCCAATCATTCAGAGGTTTTTTCCTAAAATCTGTAATTAAGCTTATTAATTAGACTGGTTAGTGAATAAGAACAGTAATTCTTCATAACTTTTTTATTGGCCCATTCACACACAGTGACGCTATATGACTTCCCTGAAAGAAAACAATTTGGAAAACATTTTGTTAAATGAAGAAATTGCTTGCAACAAGCAATTTCTTCATTTGACACAATATTTCTACCAAGACATTATGAATAACTTGATTGGTCAATTTATTGATTGATAATGACAATCTGTTAATTCTTCAACTTCAACAAACCTAGCATAATAACTGTAACTATTTTCACAAACTCTCAACATCAAACCTTTCAAATTTTTCAAAATTTTAGTTTTATCCAATTTTTAAGAAGTTATAGACAAGAATTAAGAGCGAGTGTGAATTTGAAAAGTAATCACAATACAGAAAACATGATATTGTGGAAAAAGAAGAAATTGCGTTTTACCGAAAATTTCTTCTTTTCCCACAATGTTTTCTCAAGTAAGAAATTAGAAGGGTGTAAAGACCAGGGATTGTTCACAATTTGGTTAAAATGCGGTTTTTCCTGACCTACAATTATATCTCTTAGTTGTAATATGCAACGGTAAAATACTTACCGAGTTACAATTCTTGAATTTCTCCTTCAACAAACCTAGGATAATAGCTGTAACTATACTCAACCACTCTACATTAAACCCTGGTGTATCTAGACCTATCATATACTGGTCCCAAACATAAAGTAAAGTATTCAGGTTTAGATATCCTGAAAGTATAAAAAAAACTTATAAAATATACCAAATTGATTCAATAATAAATATATTTTTGTAATACCACAATTCTACAAACATTTATTTTAGTTTACCAACCAATTACAACTAAAGACAATAACCTTTTAAACTTGTCCAATTAAAAAGATTTTGTAGATGACAAGATTATTTGATAAAATTTCTTTTTATGAGGGGTGGGGGATGGATATGTGGTTGGACTGGTAAAAAGCATTGCAGAAAATGAAGAAATTGCTTATAACAAGCAATTTCTTCCTTATCCACATTGTTTTCCAATGTGTAAATGTATTGGAATGGGTTAAGAGCAGATGTATTTGAAAAAAAATGATTATTTATCAGATAGAAACCATAATGAAAAGACAACTGTAATTGATTGAATCATAAATCCTATTATTTTACTTATCTTTTACCTCTAATTAAATTTAACTTAGTGAACAAGTCTTTGTTTTCACATATAAACTTAAACCTTTACTAGACTACACAGTTTTAGACTGGTCCAATTTGAAAGGTGTTGCAGATGACAATTCAGTGTTGATACATTTCTAAATAATTCTGTCTTTCTGAGAACGAAACAATATTGAAAATAAAGATATTGCCTATAACATTTTCTTATTTTTTTCTGCACTCTTTTCTAGAGGGTCAAGCTGGATTTTGTGGAATAGTTAACATTTATGTAGTTCTATTCATTAAATCAGTTTTTCTTGGTATCAAGGGAAAAAATTTAATTCTTTAAAAGACTTACCAACAAACATGGCCCTTATCAATGGCCTGATGAGAATTGTGAGTCCATCTTTTAATACAGCAAAACTACCAGCTTCTGTGGCCACAATTTTATCTGTGAAGAAAAACAATGAACAATGATAATTTTTGGTAATATGTCTTACATTTTAACAACAACAACAAAAAATAATGTAGCACCTGTATTTTAGAAAATGGTTATTTAATTTTACCCATTTAAACATTTCAACTAATTTGATTTTGTTTTGTTTCATTGAATGGGGTTTAACGCCGATATTGATATTTTTTCAGTCCTAACGCAGTGGCTGGAGCACTTAACAATGGATTTCTGGTATATCTCTCACCAGTACTACCATTACATCCTTTCCTAGCCTCCAGCTGTTATCCTACTTAGGTTAACAATTATCCACCTACTGGTTAGAGACAAAGTCGGAAAAGATATGTGTGGCCACCAAGGATCGAACCCATGATACCCAATAATTGTTCAACTATTTTGAATCCCTAACTTTCTCAAGAATACATTATCTGACAAAGAATAGTAAAAACCCTCTATTACCACAACTCAGAGTACTGGCTGAAAGTTATTTATGTTGAACTACAACACTGACATGACAGAAAAGTTTAGTTATACTAGAGATTCCTGGAAATCACCAGTATTAGACTGGGCCTTTGACATATCTAATCAAAGGACATACTGAGGTAAGGCTGAAATTGAATTCTGGCCTGTGACTGCTCTTTTGTCACAAGTGTGCCAGCTAAACCCTTTACAAGACAACCTTATTTTAGACAGGAGAAATTCAAAAAAAGTTCTACAAACAATTTCTTCATTTTCCACACAGTTTTTCTTACCACTTTTATTCGAGATTGTAATAAGAGGAATTATCGTGGAACTGATGAACCCATGAGCGATGAAAAACAACGACTCAAATAAATCTTTCCCTACCTTTTGATGGTACATATTTGTCAGCAATCATTTTGGGTACATCAGGGTAATATCGCTGTAGAAGCTTGGCCACTTTATCTACAAAACCCTTCATCTCTTCTTCATGAGCCTGCAATGATGAAGCAAAGGGTTTATATGATTGAACTAAAAGGGTTGTAGCAAATGAATACTTGGAGCTATCTTAACCCTTGTCATGCTGAACCCAGTATATTCCGGGTTTGACAGGAGATGTAGACCAAGATCAGCCTGCACATAAGTGCAGTCTGACTTTGGTCTACACCTCCTGCTTGTAATATTACTGCCAGAGTTGTTTGTGAAATTGATTTCTTAAAGAAATATTTATTTTCTAACAAAAAAGTCTATAAGTGCGTTCAGCCCTTTGATTTTATAGCAGTTCAGTAAGGCAATTTTTACAGCATGACAAGGATTAACACATTCCAATACACTGAGGCTTTTTAAACAGCAGTGGAAAACAATGTGGAAAATAAGAAATTGCAATTCTTCATTATTCACAATGTTTTCAACCTCAATAGACAAAAGAATTTGAATTTCATCAACCAGAAACTGCCATCTGCATCTTCTTCAATTTGGACTAGTCTAAAATTTTATATTCTGGTAATAGGTTAAACCTTTTTATGTGGAATAAAATCCTTTACTGAACTGCATTAAAATCAAAGGACTGAAAACGCAATAAACCCAAATTGTGGCTTTATATCATTTTTGTAAAGTTATCTTTTGTCTACACAGTTTGCAAAAATATAAATAGTTTGAGTTCAGGATGACAAGGGTTCAAATACTTTGCATAAATAGTGACTACATGTGACCAGTCTTGAAAAAGGAACCATTTCTTTAATGCTTTCACATGGATAATCGAGAAACAACAGTAGGTTATCATTTGATAAACTCACCGCCTATCCAGTGAAATTATCAAAAACTTATGCCGCTCTTTCGTTCATTTCACCCTATCTGACGTTATCTAATCAGAGCCAAATAAGTGATGTCATCATAAGGGTTGCATTGCAGTCACATGCAAAATGACGAGCTTTAAGAAAATTTGTCATAAAATTTTCGCATTTTGTCTAATTTTTTCATTAAAGAAAAAGAACAATTGTTTGTTTTTCGAGTAAGATCAATTGATATTTCATTTCGTGAACAACAAAAGCTACATTTTCACTCATGGCTTCGCAACTCATGAAAATAAAGCTTTTGTTGTACACTCAATGAAATATTAATCGATCTTACACTGAAACATACGATTATCCACTATTTCTTTTCATGTGATGCCTCTTATCCATGTATAGATATGCAGCATGAAATTTGTTGTAGATCCAAGCTCCTGTGAGTAGTAGAGCTTGATTAAAAGGTCATCAAAAATAAATATTGAATTGTCTGTCTTGAAAAAACATATAATAAAATCTTTAAATGGAATCTAGGCACATGACAGAATATTTTTTACCTGTTCCAACTTAACCCCTGTCGTGCTAAACCCGGAATATTCCGATTTTGGCAGGAGGTATAGACAAAGATCAGCCTGCACGTAAGTTATGATGTTAGTCTACACCTCCTGTTTGTCTTTTTCATGCCAGTTGTTTATGTAATTAAATTTCAAAAGAAATATTGATGATTGAACAACAAGTACTGCCAGTGCTTTCATCCCTTTGATTTTAATGCCATTCCAAAATGGATTTATTCAGCATTACAAGGGGTAAATATTAGTTAATGACTGCAATAAAAAGATCAGTGTGAATTAACCCATTACCAGAGAACAAAATTTTAGACAGGTCCAAATTGAAAAGAGTTGCAGTTTACTGGTTACAGTTTATGAATTTTAAGATTTTTTTAACTTTCTTGGTAGAAACCATAGTGTACAATGAAGAAATTGCTTGTTACCAGCAATTTCTTCATTGCACACAATGTTTTATCTTTCATTTTCCTAAAAAAGTGTCATTGTGTGGCAATGGGTTGAAACATAAGCATCCTGAAGGATAAAAGATATTGAAAATAGAATGAATTGATTGAATGGAGTTTAACGCCACTTTAACAGTATTTCTGTCATAGTGCAGTGGCTGCAGCACCAATCCATGGTTTCTAGGTATTTTCATACCAGCACTACCACTACATCCTTTAATTTTCTAGCCTCAACCTGTTCATAGCTCTAAGGTTTACAATTATTCATCTATTGGTGAGAGACGAATGCCAGAAAGGGTATATGCTATGACCAAGGATTCAACCCGGGATCCCATGATTACAATTTCACCATGCTTTTACATCTTACACATTACTACTTCACTATGATCATAATTGTTTTAAGACTGGTCCGATTGAAAAAAGTACAGAAATGCTTCAAAGTGCAATTAAATTAGAAAATAAGTACTGAATAAGGTAGAAACCATATTGAGAAAAAAAGAAATTGCCTGTTACAAGCAATTTCTCCTTTTCCCACAAAGTTTTCCAAAACTCTATTTCTTTAGGGCCTGAGGAGGAGGGATTGTGTGGGAATGGGTCATATCAGAGGTATTTGCTCTCAAATACAATAAAATACAGTAATAACCTCAGAGTTTGAGTCCACAACAAAGCCAGGCCTACTGTGTTGGTATGTGATGAATTCTTCCACTAGCAATGCTATCGTCCTACTGCTTGGGGGCTCTTTCCTGTTAATGGATAAAAGATAATAAAAAAGATTTCATTGCTAATACAGGCCATATTCTGAAGCACTTACGTCTATTGCAAGTTATACATTTCTAATTACATTGATTGGCAATGTGGAAACACTGCAAACTTGAAAAAACATTGCATACCTGTTGAAAATACTCTATTGTATATACAGCATGTATGGTGTGATGAAATTTACAAATCTCTTGCAACGCACCCAGACTTCCAACAGGAAGTTCAACCTGTATATCAATCCATGACCAGACGGCAAAAGTATACACAAGTCAAAATTCAAAGAAGTTGCTGACCACAATTTAAAGTTTATAAAATTCTAGATTTTTCAACTTTCTGTGTAGAAAACATTGTGGAAAATGAAGAAATTGCTTGTAGAAAGCAATTTCTATAATTTCCATAATGTTTTCCAACACTTTTTTCTTTAGGGACATCAAAAGGCATCACTGTGTGGGAATGGATTAAACAACATTTATAGCCATTTACATATTACAAAAAAGGAAGATGGTTGGTTGGCAATCTAAACATCATAACTACAGCTTGAATAAGCTGTAGTTATGAAATCTAAGTAGCGAAACCAACAAAAATTCTTAACATAAATGTTGGCCAATGTCGAGGTTCAAAGTTCACTTTCAGTCTAAAAGAATGATTTGATTGATCAATAGATTATTTGATTGACATCCGTAATCATTGACATCCAAAATCAGTCGATTAACTCTTTCCTGTTCAATCAATGGTTTTTATGTCCCTCTGTTTTTATACTTGAGAAATCAATGTCGGAAATGATGAAATTGCTTGTTATAAGAAATTTCTTCCTTTTCCACAATATTTTCCACTCTACAAAATGATTACTTTTAATAAAATCAATTCTAAATTATTGTCTGTAAAACTTTTGAAATTGGACAGGTCAGTTATGGGTTAACACACTCACCTTGGTAGATTGGGTAAAGCCACTTGTAAGAAGGGAACCATTAACATATGATCTACATCTCGCAGTCTAGCCTTTGTCTTCATCGTAGCATGGTAGTAGGATAGCACTGATTTCATACCGAAGAACACACCTGAGACAGAAAAGGAATCATTCACCACATGATAAAATTTTTGACCGCTTTGAATTTAAAGAATTTGCAGACGACAATTTTTGGTGAAATCTTTTAAATCTTTATCTTTTGGGATAGAAAATATTTCGAATAATGAAGAAATTACTCGTCACAAGCAATTTCTTCAATTTTCACAATTGATTTTCATTTTTTTTCTTTTGGGGCGTAAAAAAGTTAATGATTTTGTGTTTAAAAATACTAGAACAGTAATATCATTTCAGCAATTTGCCTTCATCTGAAATGAATGTCTGACAATAAAATTTATTAAAACTGTTTGTAAATCAACAATCTTGTATTTGAAAAAAAAAAATCTACAATTATTAAAGATTGCTAAGGTGTAAGATATCTTATTCTTAATCAATTCCCAGAAGGCAACAAGAGCTTTGTCAAACAGGACACAGATGCCCCCACCGGTAGCTTTGATAATAATTAAGGGCAATAACTCCAAAATTATGCAAGCAAGAGTTGTGGTTCTTGTGCACTGCACTTCTCCTGAATGAGGTCTTTCCATCTATGAAGTTTCAAGTTGATAGCTATTATACTTTCAGAGATATGCCCCGGACAATTTTGGGACTGACGGAAGGAAGGAAGGATGGAAGAACAGACGGATGGACAAAGGCAAATCTATATGCCCCCCCCCACCAACATTAATTGGTGGGTGCACAGAAATTCAAACTGGTAAAATTGAAAAAAGTTGCTGAAAACAATTCAAAGTTTGTGAAATTTTAGGTTTTTCAACTTGCTGGGTAGAAAACAATATGGAAAATGAAATGATTGCTTGTTAGAAGCAAATTCTTTATTAATCACGAGGTTTTCTCCATTGATTTTCTTGTATCAAAGCATCAAAAAGCATTATTGTTTGGAAATTGGTTAAACATGATCATTTCTTTCAATGATTTGCACAATGTATGTAATTATTCATCAAGTCATGAATTTAACAAGAGCACCACCTATGGGTGCCTACGCTCCGCTACTGGGTTCTGGATAGTGGATAAAAGCACAAAATGCATCTAGAGTTATCTTCCTTGATAGTATAGGATGCTCTTTTAAAGTGAACAAGTGCGCCAAGTTTCAAGTGAATGCCTTTAGTAGAACCAGATATATCACAAAATGTCAAAGTTTTTTGCACAACGACAACAACAACGAAGACACCAAGGCTATAGCAATACCTAGGGTTTTCTCCAAAAACAGCCAAGCTAATAAAATGACCTTCACCTTGAGAGCCTCTAAGTTCAGCAAAAGTGACCTCTGAAGACAACAGTTGTTGGCATTTTTGGTCTATTTCATAGTCATATTGTGAGATACATTTCCTGGGGTCTGAGTTCAACAAGTCTACATACTGCTTTCTCACTGAAAATAAAAATTAACACTTTGCATTTAAGAATTTTTTAGACGATTGGGGATATTATAGTGTTACTCAAACTTAAACTGCACCATCAGTTACAGCAATCAACACTCTATCAACAAATTTATAATAATTCTTTCCCTAAATTATACATGCCTATAAAATAGCTGTACTTTCAACCTTTCTATAAACATGTTTGTGGCATTCTTATATAAAAAAAATTCATGTAAAATTGCAATAAATATACTTGAAGTACGATGGAAAATGCAGAGATTTTAGGAGTTTGTATTTGCATACTAGTATTTTACCGGTACACTAAAAACTTTACTTTCTCAAAACAGCCTAGGTCAGATAGACACTGGAAATTTGAAACAAAAGTGCCATAGTCTCAATATGTGCTACCCTTTTTCATCAAGCCTCTTTTTTCTGAGACACAGGCTAAAATGGCAAAATAGCTACAATATGTACAAGGTCATGTGACTACAGACTAGTAACCATTCTGTAATAATTTCATTCAAATTTGTCCATAAATGTAGGAGAAGATGTGTAATAAAAAAAATTTGCATCAAGCCCTGTTTTGGGGTTTTTTTGGGGACAAGGACTAAAAGTAGCAATATGAGTAATGTCAGTTGACCACGATTATTCTGTGAAAAATAATGCAAAAAGATGTAGGATATAGGAAATATGTTAATCCATTCCCACATAGTGACCCTTTAGACACCCCTTAAGAAAAAGAAATTGGGAAAACATTGTATAAATGAAGAAATTGCTTGTAACAAGAAATTTCTTTATATTACACAATGTTTTCTATCCAGAAAATTGAAAAAATCTAGAATTTCATTTACTTTAAATTGTCGTCTGCAACTCCTTTCAAATTGGACAAGTCTAAAATTTTGTTGAGCGGGAATGGGTTAAAAGATGTGGAAGTACATACGTAGAGACAAAAAGTGGTACGGACAGAGAAGATGAAATATGTCCACCTCCAGAATCTAATAAATACAAGGCTATCACTGAATGTGATCATTACTTTTCACTTCATTAAAATCCCCTACATTGTGTCTTTTGGTGTAGAAATCATTGCTGGAACTGAAGAAATTGTAACAAGCAATTTCTTCATTTTCCACAATGTTTTCCAAAGTCTTTTAGCTTGGGGGCATCCAAAAGCGTCATTTTGTGGGAATGGGTTAAAAGACATACAGACATGTGATGGATTGCAACTGTCAGTCAAACACTGGATTGACCAAAAAAATGTTTATTTAGACTGGAAGTGAACTTTGAACTCTGATATAGCTAACATTTATATGAAGCATTCTTTTGGATTGGCGACTTAAAAGTCTTAACTTCAGCAAATTCAAGCTGTAGATATGACGTTTAGGTTGCCAATCGACCATTTTACTATTTTATTACATGTAAGTGGCCATTAATTTTTCAAAATAATGCCATTCAAAGTGAAAATTTATGCTGGAGTCATTGGGTGGGTCTAGTGGAGTTATTGTGCCATGACAGTCTAAATATTTGTTGTCTTAAAAAGAGTGAAAGGGTGGCATTTTCATTTAAGAGATGGAGAGAATAGTTTTTGTTTTCATGGAGGTATGAACCGAAAAACCAAATCACACTGTATGAATACGCGAAGCGGATTCATACATTGTGTGATTAGGTTTCTCCGTTCATACCTCCATGAAAACAAAAAGATTTCTCTTCATTTCTTATATTTTGATAGCATCGAGCGAAAAAAAACAAAAGCTTTACAAATTTTGATAACTTTTTGTATGGAACTATTTTGTGCGGAAGTATACAAAATGGCTGCGTGCTCATAATTTTGTTCATGGGGTCATGAATAAATTTATTCGACCAACCAGAACACTCGTTTTTGATGAACGAAACTAGAAATTAAATTATTCTTGATAGAAAACAACAATTCTATTCATATTTGTATCTATTAATACATTTAAGAGATATCTGTCTCAGTCAAAATTTGACAATGAAATATGACATTGACCTTAGAGACACCTGAACATTATAGTTTCAAATCTCACATGTATTTACTTTTAATGAAGAACAATTGATCCAAGTCATTTTAAAATTGAACACAACTACTGTTCAAGACTGGTTTGATTAATTTCTGAGGAACAGATGTTTTATAGCCACTAACACATTCACATCGAATTGGCATAGTAATGACTACGAGTCACCACTGAAAGAGGACTCAAAAGAAAACCCAAAGAACCTACAACAATACCCACCCACACACCACCACCCCATTCACACCAAAAAAATCAAACAAGAAGACAATGATGGTCCTATATTGCTCAAGGCTATATGATATACAAAAAAATATCAAAGCCCTACAACTAATTACTTTGGACAGATTTTTTAAAGATTTTCTCATTTAATCCTAGGTATATTGAAGATTCTATCATTTGGAGCTAATCTCCAGAGTACGGTAATTTTTTGAAGTATTTTGGTAGAGGGTCAGTTGATGATTTATGGGCCAAATGGTTTAGGAGAAGATTTTCAAAGATATCCTTCTTTATTCCTTTCAAAAATCTTTGATTGCACAGAAAATGGCTTATTTTCAGAATATGGTAATTTGATAAAGGGTCAATAGGTTTTGATTCACACCAAATATTAGAGCTCTATACTTTGTGGTTTTGGAGAAGAAGATTTTCAAAAATGTCCGTCTTTACTCATATGAAAATTCAGGTATCACAAAGAAACTGGTTAATTTTCAGAGTACCATAATTCTTTGAAGTATTTTGGTAGAGGGTCAATAGACATTGATGCATACAAAATAATAAAGACATAGGTCTTATGGTTTGGGAGAAGAAGATTTTTAAAGATTTCCTTCTTTATTTCTATGTAAAATCAGGGAGCGTACATAAACAACGGACAATGACCAATCACAATCAAACATTGTGCTCAGATGAGCTAAAAATGCATAAAAATCGAGCATGAATGATATTTATTTGAATAAAGGAAATACAATCTAAAGTTTAAGAAAACTCATTATATGAGATTTCAACCTACTCCCACACAATCTCACCTTTTTATGCCCCTCAAGAAAAAGATTTTGAAAACATTTTGGATAATGAAGAAACTTCAAAGTGCTTGTTACAAGACATTCTTTATATCCATAATATATTCTACAAAAAAGCCACCAATTTTTTAATTCCATCAGCAAAAAATTATCGCCTCAACTTCTTCAAATTTGGACAAGTCTAGAATTTTATTGTTAGGTAATGGGGTTAAAGAAATATTATGTAACAATCACTAAGTCCGGTTTTACCACTCATGGTTGACTATATTTAGAAACCAAGAGGACCATGATGGTCCAATATCGCTCCCCTGAGTATGATGGCCCACGGCTTTATGATATAAACAAAATATCAAAGTCCTACACCTTATTCTTTTGGAGAAGATTTTTTAAAGATTTAATCCTAGGTATGTTGAAGATCTGACCATTTAGAGCTAATTTCCAGAGTAAGGTAACTCTTTGAAGTATTTTGGCAGAGAGTCAATAGATGATGATTTATACCACATACATATATCAAAGCTCTAGGCCTCATGGTTTGTAAGAAGAAATTTTTAAAGATTTCCTTCTTTATTCCTATGGGATCGCACAGAAAATGGGTAGTTTCAGAGTAGGGTAATTCTTTGAAGTATATTGGTAGAGGTTCAATAGATGATGATTTATACCACATATCAGAGCTCTAGGCCTTTTGGTTGGGAGAAGAAGATTTTCAAATATTTCCATCTTTATTTCTATGTAAATAAGGGATCACACAGAAAAGGGTTAATTTTCAAGATATGGTTATACTTTGAAGTATTTTTGGCACAGGGTCATTAGACATTGATACATACAAAATATTAAAGCTGTAGGCCTTATGGTTTTGGAGAAGAAAATTTCCTTTTTTTATTTCTATATAAAATCAGGGAGCGAACAGAAAAGGGCTAATTTTCAGAGTACGGCCATTCTCTGAGTATTTTGGTAGAGGGGCAATAGATGATGATTTATACCAAGTATGAGAGCTCTAGGTCTTTTTGTTTAGGAGAAGATGTTCAAAGATTTCCTTCTTTATTTCTATGTAAAATCTGGGATCAGACAGAAAAGGGCTAGTTTTCAAGATTCGGAAATTCTTTGAGGTATTTTGGTAAAGGGTCAATAGATGATTATTATACAATATAACAAAGCTCTAGGCCTTATGGTTTGGGAGGAGAAGATTTTTTAAGTTTTTTGACTCTGTTGTCATGGCAACCAAAGTTCTTCATGGAGAATTTTGAAAGAGCATGACCTAAGGATCATTTCTGTAAAGTTTGGTTGAAATTCCGTGGTAAGTTTATGAGGAGGAGATTTTTTGTAATTGTGAACAGACAGGCGGACAGCAAATGGACAGACACCAGACGATGACGGATTACAATAGCTCAGCCAGAGAACTTTGTGCTCAGGAGAGCTAAAAATTACAGTAACTGCAACCCACACACACTCACATAAACACAACAAACACACAAATTTCAAGCATATATAATGATATTCAAAAAAAAAATGAATACATTTTGAAAAAATTCATTATATGAGAAATTAACCCTTTCCTGTTCAAAAACGGGAATTTACGTTCCTGTGATTTTATACTCGAGAAAACATTGTGGAAAAAGAAGAAATTGCTTGTAACAAGCAATTTTTCCTTTTTCCACAATATTTTCTACCACATAGGATGGTTTCAATTCAAATAGCATCCAGTTTTTATTGTCGTCTGCAACCTCTTTCAATTTGGACTAGTCTAAAATTTCCAAAAAAATGGGAAAGGGTTAAAGAAATCTATTACTGATCAATCAATAAGTCTTGTTTATCAATCAAGATTGAATATTAACAAAAACACTCTGTAGCACAAGCTTCGGTGTTGATTTTTTATGTAATGGTCTATCGTATTCAATAGTCATACACATGTACTATCATTTAGACAATAGCAAATTTACCATCAGACAAGTCACTTTCAAATTGGACTAGTCAAGAGTTTTATTGAATTGGAGAGAATTTACTGTAAAACCCCTCTAATAAGACCACTGGTGGTACTTTTTTGAAAGTGGTCTCAAAAGCAGGGTGGTCTTATTACTGAGGATCGGTTGTACATTTAGCTGTTGTCATATAAGATGTCATTGGCTAGTTCAGTAGAAGCTGTACGTGTTTAACCTATTACCAGGCAATAAATTTTAGACTTGTCCAAATTGAAAGGAATGTAGACGACAGTGTAAAGTTTATGAAATTTTAGGTTTTTTCAACTTTCTGGGTAGAAAATATTGTGTAAAAAGAAGAAATTGCTTGTTAAAAGCAATTTCTTCATTTTACACAATGTTTTCCCAATTGTTTTTCTTGAGGGGTGTCAAAAAGTGTCATTGTGTGGGAATGGGTTAAGATATGCCTGTATTTTATTTGCTAATATAGATGATAATGAAATGTGCACCCTCAAGATCTGAATTCTTTAAATTCTTCATTAATTACGTAAACTATCATGGTCTATATAATTATATGTATACATACATGTAGAAAAATCACAGAGTGGAGATCTGAGGTGAGCAGGGGGAAACGAAACGGTTATTGTTGTTTTATTTGTTTGTTTATTTTGATTATCTTATTTCTTTTTCTAAGTTCAAATAAATTATCTTTGTTATTTATTTGGCGTTTACACTATACATAGAAACAATAACACAATTAGAAAGATTTGCATTACAGTTAACCTAATGCCATTTTCAAATATACAATTTACCACAAATGTGCCACTACTTTCTTTTATAATTTCTACCTTCTCATGAAAAGTTAGCTCTTTTCTCTATATGTTCTCCATTTTGATCTGGGCCCGAGATTACAAAGCTTTTTTATTACTCAGTTGAGAATTTACTCAAACATCAAGCTTAAATAAATGCTGTGTTTCAATGTTTCTGTAGAATTTGTGTTACAAATTATAATCCACCAATATAATGATTCATTTTCACGCACTTACCATTTAATTTAAGTTAATAAGCATCTTTAATTTTGAATCAAATTTTGAGTAAATTCTTAATTGAGTACGAAAAAAGTTTTATACTCTCTGGCCCTGATTCGGAAGTCCAACCTTAGGCTTTTTATACATAAGTACAGGTTTATTTCTAAGACTGATCGGCTATTTTAATCTGTTTGATAAAATAACACCAAAGATAATAATGGTTTGTAATCACCTAATTCATATAGTGAACAAAAGTGCCACCTTTTCCATATTTGGTCATGTGCATCTATTCTTACCACTCTCAGTATAATGAGCTAAATTGGTTAACAAGAAATCCATTAAAAAAGGATAAATAGCATAGGGTTTCAATGGAATATTTGGTCTTATTGAATAACCCATAACCAGACAATAAAATTTCAGACTGATCCAATTTCAAGAATTTTGAAGACAACAATTTTAAGACGATGAAACTTTTTTTTTTTTATTTTCTGGGATAGGTTAAAAGCAATTTTTTATTTTTCACAATACTTTCCAGAGGGTTTTTTCTTGAGGGATGTCAAAAAGCAGGAGTGTTTTGGAATGGGTTAAAATGCTGCCGTTTTAGCTTGAAAACCAGTTTTACCATCTCAAAAACTAACAAGCACATACAATGTAATTGAAATAAGTTCATAGAGTTATTTCCAACAAGATGAGTGTCTTGAACATAACTTTTTCCAAAAATTTGAAAATATACTCTTGACTTTGGCAAATTACCTTGGTAATAAGTAGAAAGCCTTGAGCCTTGGAAATTTGAAGTTACAGGTTTGAATACATTTGGAACATGCAAATATAATTTGCAAAATGAATGCAAGAAAAATCAAGTCCCTTCAAGCAGTTTGAATAATTATAACATTGCAATTTAACCTACAGATACTAAAACCATCTGAAATAAATAATTATAATTATTTTACAGTTAAAATAATTTGTTTTATTTTCTTATCGAGAATTTGTCGTCTGCTTCTAAAGTTGTGTGTAGTAAATCCATTTGCTTACATTCCACCTGAATGCATAGAGTTTTCCCGCCACGAGAGAGAGGTATATAAATCGGTTCACACGTGCGCTTCTGTCTTGTTTTACAAACGTTGAACACAAAGAGCTGATTATATTGTATAGAGAAGATGCCACGTGCTGGAAGCCATGACAGGAGACCTCGAGGGCGGACGTCTCAGACAACCATTGTTAGAACGAGGGGCCAGAAAAGAAGAATTTCGGAGACGGAGGCTCTACAAGACACTGTGGAAGAAATGGTTACATCCTCGGAATCGGGTAGGTCAAATGTTATTGACTTTGATATTGTCATGCATTCGTTTGAGAACTCGCAGGAGCAGTCAGTTATTAATATAAGCCAAAGAAATGTGTCGGGTCAGCAGGTGACGCAGATTATACGCCTTGCAGACGACGACATTGCGGCGCACGTTCCGGCAGTCATTAAACAGAAAATTTGTCGGGGCGAATTCATTAATTTGGCATTACTTTTAAAGGGTGCAATAGAATTATCTGAATACTGGCAGGGGTCAATGGTCAGGTTGAATAGAGACGGTTTTGTGGAGACTGGTCCTAAAGAATGTAAGGATAGGATTACTGCCATCGACCCTTAGACCGATGCTTTCACTATTTACATGTCTATTTATCTGTCTACTCACTCGGACAAAATATATGAAATGTTGCACTATATGTATAATATAAGGGAATGCGCCCGTCATCAAGATAGGTTGGCATGGAGAAATTATGATGAGCAGTTCCGTCTTAGACAAGCAATATTTCCGGCATCATGGTCAAAAATAAACAATGACTTATGGTGGAGATGCATGCAGGTTAGACCAACTACAAAACCGGTCGCGATTAAGCCTCGTTTTACTTGTAACGAGTTCAACAAAGGCAAATGCACTTGGAAGAATTGTAAAATTGCACACCTTTGCTCCAAGTGTTCAGGTCCTCACTCACAGGTTGATTGTATGACTCGTAATATGGAAAGCGTTCGGGTGCCTACTGATCAAGATACTTTTTGAGGTAAGGGGTCGGAATTTCGGGGTAGAGGCCAGTACCGGGGTAATTTTAGACGCCAATGAAATTGGTGAAAGGGAGATAAGGTTAGACTGATATAGGTTAAATGTTTGTATGTCTTTGGCAAAAACGCCGATAATTTAAACATGTTGGGACAGTATCTAACTCATTATGATAGGAAAGAGGCAGTCTTTTTACTTAATGGTTTTCGGGATGGATTTTCTCTTCAATATACCGGTTCACATAAAGCACGTGATTCAAAAAATCTCTGATAGATAAATATGAATCCTGATATCGTTAAAAGGCAAATTCAAAAGGAGGTGGAGGCAGGTCGTGTAGCTGGTCCGTTTAATGAACGACCTCTTCCGAATTTGATCGTAAGTCCAATTGGTTTGGTGCCTAAGAAAACCCCTGGAGAATTCAGGATGATCCACCACTTATCATACCAAACTGGCGGGTCAGTTAACGACTTTATTGATCCATCAATTTGTTCGGTGCAATATACGAGATTCGACGAAGCTATTACAATGGTCCAAAATCTGGGTCAAAACTGCAAATTGTTTAAAACGGACATCAAGAGTGCATATTGTCTTATTCCAATTAAGCCATCTGATTTCGAATTATTAGGTTTTTGCTATGAGAAAAAATATTACTTAGATAATTCTCTCCCTTTTGGAGCCTCTATTAGTCCGATTACCTTTGAACGCTTTTCGAGATTTTTACAATATTGCGTAGAATCTAGGCTAGATACGGCTTCATTATTACACTATCTAGACGACTTCCTTGGTGGCGATAAAACATATGAATCCTGTCTCGAAGCTTTACACATTTTTCAAAGCGTAATGTCAGAAATAGGTGTACCGCTCGCAGACGAAAAAACGGAGGGCCCGTCAGAGGTTATTATATTTCTAGGTTTAGAAGTAGACACGCGTAAAATGGTTGTTCGCATACCTAGACAGAAAATCGAGGAAGTAATTAGTAAGATAAAAGAAATTTTAAGGAAAGAGAAGGCTACACTCAAAATGGTACAATCGTAAATTGGGTCCCTCCATTTTTGCTGCAGAGCAATTGTAATGGGCCAACCCTTTATACGTAGTTTAATTAATTCTATCTGCGGACTTGCGAAACCGTTTCACCATGTACGTATAAAACACGGAATTTGCCGAGATTTGAAAATGTGGCTCTCATTTTTGTCCAACTTCAACGGAGTATCGTGTTTTCACGACAAATATTGGACGGTCAATAATGAGGTAGAATTGTTCACTGATAGCGCGGCAGGCAAGGGTCTGGGATTCTGCATTTATTTTCAAGTTCAGTGGGCTCAAGGTAAATGGCCGGACAAGTGGTATGATCAAGGTTTCACTGAAAATATAACCCTTTTGGAGCTGTTCCCTATTGTGGTAGCTCTTTTTATTTGGGGTTTCAAGTTGAAGAACAAAAAAATCTTATTTTATTGTGACAACAGCGCAGTGGTTGAAATTATCAACAAGTTAACGTCGAAATCTGGTCTTATTATGAGCATGATTCGTCTAGCCACGTTACATTGTCTAAAGCACAATATTCTCATAAAAGCCAGACATATATTTGGCAACAAAAATCAAATTTGTGACTCTCTATCTCGATTTCAGGAAACGAGATTCAGACGATTAGCACCGCATGCGGACAAAACGCCTCATCCAATACTGGAATTTCTTTGGAACGTATTCAGTGGAGATCTCGAGACCTCTTACATAGAAGTCTAGCAGCAAACACGCGTCTTACATATGATGTAGCCCTCAGGGCTTTCGATCAGTTTATATCGGCGTACAATTTGAATTCCGTTTGGCCAATACCATATTCTCAAGTCCCGCTATTTATTGCATATTGCTATGAATCGGGCAAATCCCCTAGAACAATTTGTGCATATATAGCTGGCTTGAACTACTTTCATAAATTGAATGGGTATGTTGATTTGACCGACATTTTTGTGATAAAAAAATTGCTAGAGGGATGCCAAAGAACACGCAGGACCCCTTTAAGAAAACCAGCCCTAGAAGCTCTGTGTGTGGTTTTGCCGCGTGTAGCTTACAACCATTATGAAGCGATCATGTTTACGGCGTTATTTGTTTTGGCATATTTTGGGCAAGCGAGCTAGTTATAGCGCACAAATCTGAATGTCAAAGGGTTATTCACGCGTCCGATGTGTCTTTGATATCGAATAACTTTATATTACTGCAACTCCACTATTCCAAAAAAAATCAATACGGTAATTCATTGACATTAAAATTGCCAAAAGTGGAAGGTAGAGTGTGCCCGGTGCAGGCGACAAAAGAGTTCTTGGCACTTTGTTCGTCGGTTAGCGGCCCTTGATTTGTGCATAGGGAGGGGTCACCGGTTACAAGAACTCAGCTTTCTGCAGTTCTAGAAAAGTGCATCATAGCTGCCCAGTTAAATTATTCAGGCCGTTATCGAACTCACAGCTTTAGAATAGGCAGGGCAACCGATTTGGCTATTCAAGGTGTTTCGTTGGAGGTCATTAAGTACTTGGGGCGATGGAGTTCCAGTTGTTTTAAGAACTACATACGTTTTTAATTTGGGTATGCGGTCTGTACTTACAACCATTTGCAAATTGTCTTATTTCTATTTAAGCGGTCTGGGTACTTGGAGACTCGATTCCCTACTGGGCTGGTGTGCGGGCGAGAGAAAGGGGAACGCTGAATCTAGGTTTAGAAAAAGGATCAATTGAATGGCTTGGCGTGAGAGGCTTGGGGTGGCAACAGCTTAGGAAAACCATCGAAACCAAAGTACTGTTTTCAAACGATCCGGACTTAATCATTCTAAATTTAGGTGGAAATGACCTCAGTGTGCTGTCAACTTTGCAAATTAAGAATGCTATACGTTCGGAGGTGTCATATCTCCGTTAGGCTTTCCCCGAATGTGTTTTGGTATGGATGGACATATTGCAAAGGCAAGTTTGGAGGGGGGCTTTGCAGGGTAATGACGCCATCGAACGTAAGCGTAAGCGGGTTAATAGAATTGGCCACGAGTTGGTTTTTAAATCGGGCAGAGCTGATGTTATTAAACCCGATATCAATAGAGAGACGTCATTCTATCGATCGGACGGGGTTCACCTCAATCTTATCGGTTTAGAATTTTACCTAGATTACGTGAAAGATGTGATTTCCAAACATATGACATCAGGTTAAAGTTTGGATTTGTGGAATAACAACAAAACAACAACAAACATGTAACATTTAACAATCATTTGTCCTAGTAAGCAACATCAACTCTACCGAAAGCAACGACAATTTTTATTGGGGGATAAATTTGAGAAATTTATTAGTGGCGGTAATAAAAAGTTTATTCGCGCAAAGGGCAACGACTAGATCACTTCCAGGGCACCTGGTCGTGACGGAAGTTGCATATATTTCTATATGGCTTTGCGTATTGTGCCTTTACAGTCGGGGGATCATTGTTGCAATACAAAATGGTATAATCCGTAGAGTGGCCAAAACTATTCCACACATTTTCAAATTATGAATTAAACATTGGGTATAGAATGTAAAAAAAGAATTATAAAGATGACCAGTATATGGTAGTTGTAGTTTCATTTATTCGATTAAGGAAAATAATTATAATTATTTTACAGTTAAAATAATTTGTTTTATTTTCTTATCAAGAATTTGTCGTCTGCTTCTTAAGTTGTGTGTAGTAAATCCATTCGCTTACGTTCCACCTGAATGCATAGAGTTTTCCCGCCACGAGAGAGAGGTATATAAATCGGTTCACACGTGCGCTTCTGTCTTGTTTTACAAACGTTGAACATAAAGAGCTGATTATATTCCCACCCCCCCTCACCCGATTATGAATACTAACTACAGAACTATTGTTATTCGACAAGCAAATGCAAAATATTATTGACGTTGCAGCTATGACCGTGGTCGCATACTGGTACAGGAGTATATTCCTATATTTAACAGCATAGTGGAAAATGGCTCAATAAAGCAAATATTTAAATGTTTAGCGACTTGAACTAACAGTAACCAAAAGGTGGATAAATCAGTGTTTCAATTAACTGGTCCAACAGTTTTCCATTATGAGGAAACACTAAAATACAATAGATGTATCTGAACAGAATATTTTAGATAAGGGATGCTGGGGTTAGTTTTTTCTATTTGCAGAAGGTCTTTGTATGAGGCCCATCGAATTTGGCGAAGGTCATTGGTGGTTATCCTGAAGATGGATCAAATTCTTTTAAACATCGCTACTAAAGACTGTCGATGGTAGTGCCAGGATGGTTAAACAATGTTGTAAGCAGCCGTAGTGGAAAGACGTTTTGATTTATCGAGCAATGTTGACAAGTGTTGAATGAGTTATAGTGAAGGAACCACAGACATGAATCTTTAAGCGGGTAACCATGTACCACAGCAATAGTTCATAGTGCTAGTTATGGGTTTAAACAATCCACCCCCTATAAATATGTCGCTCTAGTGGTTGACAATTCCCCGATTGTGGGTTTTTCAGTTATAATTTGGGAAATACCGTTATGCCTATCATTTTGGCTAACATAATGTCTACCGGGGCGTTGCTCTATTCAGTCGGGCACCCACTTGGGAGAGTAATGTTTTGGTGGAAAAATGTTGACTAAGTATCGATAAAAAATTAATGTAGTTGGGTAACCACCCAAAGGTGCAAAGTTGTAAGGTTTCGCCCTAGTACTTGGCGATTCCTAAAGTATTGCTATTGCTTTGCTATTAAGGGCTGATATACAAAAGCAAGTGGAGAGCATTTTGAGCAGCCTAGTAATTGCTAAAATACATTAACTAATTCAACTTGCAGTTGAGTTGTAAATCTGGTCCAAGTTGCAGTAAAATGGTCTGTAATGCTGTAATTCCATTGAATAGAGTTATGGTGTAGTGCTGCGGTTATAGTCTTAAAAGTACTGTTAGATTGTGAGGTACAAGATCAGCGGACCTGGATAGTGTGGTTGATATTTGGTAAAACATAGTAAACAAGGAAAGGCTTGAAATCATGTCACAGTCTAAAATTAAGTCCTGTAAGCCACGTTAGGTTGTTAAGTGCAGGCCGTGAGGATCTGCGGTTACATCGGTAAAGTATGGAGCGGTAATAAAAAGTTTATTCGCGCAAAGGGCAACGACTAGATCACTTCCAGGGTACCCGGTCGTGACGGAAGTTGCTTATATTTCTATATGGCTTTGCGTATTGTGCCTTTACAGTCGGGGGATCATCGTTGCAATACAAAATGGTATAATCCATAGAGCGGCCAAAACTATTCCACGCATTTTCAAATTTTGAATTAAACATTGGGTATAGAATGTAAAAAAAGAATTAAAAAGATGACCAGTATATGGTAGTTGTAGTTTTATTTATTCAATTAAGGAAAATAATCAATCTATAATCATTATGCCTACCTTTAGTATCTGTCAAAAACAATCTCCAAGCAAGTTGTCTAACTTTAATTGGCAAAGGTTGATTTAAGCAGCAACTTATTTTTGTTTTCATTTCTGGCCATTTTTTCAGTAAACTCAAAGCCCCATCTTCCGCAAAGTCAATAACAAGGTCAGATTTTGTTCCAATAGGTTGTTCTTCAAGTAGTTGTCTTGAAACCTCTTCGTTTAAGTTTTGATCAAGCAGAACAGATACTTTTTTGTAAAGGTTTGAATACGATGCCCCTAAAATAGAAATAAATTGATCTCATTTATCTAGAGAATGACAAAAAGCTCATATCACAGATAAGGAAATAACAGCATAATGGTCTATACAGGGCTCATGTTTGAAGGGTAAACAAGGGTTTTGACCCTCGAAAATCTGAAATTATCCTAGTTTGACCCTTAGAAATTTATCCTAAGGGGATAAAGCTGAGTTTTATCCCTCAAATTTGCAATGATTTATCTTATATCTAATTGAAAATTGTACGAATGACTTGCTTAATTCACAACTTAACAAGAAAAGGTCTATTTGCACTTAAACCTTAAAATTTATACTCAAGATATGCTATTTTTGTTATCTTGACCTCTCAAAAATCAGTTTTAACTCCTGCAATTTCATGGTCAAGGTTTCAATGACTCTTCAATTTCAGATGCTAGCATAAGCTCTGTGTATAACCAATTTGTGATTGCTGGCCCTACCTATTGATCTCTGATAGTAAGTTCCATTTAGATATTAACCCTTGTCATGCTGTGTAAATTACCCTACTGAATTGCAGTAAAATCAAAGGGCTGAAAGCACTGATAGAGCTTGTTGTTGAAATAATAAATATTCCTTTTAGAAATCAATTTCATAAACAACTCTGACAGGAAAAGTACAACCAGAAGGTTTAGACCAAGATCAGACTGCACTTATGTGCAGGCTGATCTTGGTCTACATCTCCTGCCATAACCGGAATATTCCGGGTTCAGCATGACAAGGGTTAACACAGCATAAATTCTGGCAAAGTTTATGGCAGTGACATGTAACAAACAAGTAAAAAGGTTGGCTAGCTACCTAAATTGTAGTTACAATTTTTTAGTTGCCAAACCCAAAATTTGCTTCACAAAAATGTTGGCCAATGTCAGAGTTCAAAGTTCACTTGTTGTCTTGTGTACAATTTGATTGGTCAATTGATTTTTTCAAATTTTTTAGCCACGATCCATCAATTCAAACACCTGCTTTTTAACCATCCTCAAGAAAATTGTTTGTGGAAAGTGACATTTTTATGTCTATTAATGATATAAATGATTGAGCTGATGATGCAGATGTACACAAACAATAATTGTGGCAGGCAATTTTCAAACCATGGAAGTTTTTTCAGTGCATAAGTTGTGAGGTTCTTGACACAATCATTCATACAAAACAACACACAATTTGATAAACAAACAATGAGTGATCTTTCATTTATACACATACAAGAGGACAATAACGGCCCCATATCACTCATCTGAGTAACAATCTCAAACACTGACAAAGTGACCTAAATAATTATAGTTGTGCCTGACTGGAACCAAATTGGAGCCTATGGTTCATATTTTCAACAACTTTTGAAAACTGTAATGCAACATGTATAAATGAAATCCTGTGGCCTCATGATTTGTCTAGGTCTTTTTTTTGTTTCTGTTTTAGATTTCTTCCAAGAGGTGCCGTTCTGAGACCTCAACAGCAATTTTAAACATCTTTTACAGAGGGCCACTATGTGATGCTATATGACATCTATGCTTTATTGTTTTTCAGACGGAGATTTTTAAAGATTTCCTTCTTTAGGGTGTGTTCCTACACATTTAGTCAAAATGGAGTTTCTGGGACACAATTTTATTATCTTTTATAGAGGCCTACCAGAAAGATGCTACATGCAAAATATCAAGCCTCTATGCCATTTAATTTGTCAAAAAAAGATTTTGATTATTAAAGATTTCCCACTTTCTTTCTATGTAAAACAGGTGCTGCCTAGATGGCGCCCAAATGAGATCCCAAGGAAGATCCCTTCATAGTTTCTGTCTAATTAGCTTGGTGGCTTAAGATGAAAAGATTTTTAACCCTTGTCATGCTGAACCCGGAATATTCCGGTTTTGGCAGGAGGTATAGACCAAGATCAGCCTGCACATAAGTGCAGTCTGATCTTAGTCTACACCTCCTGCTTGTATTTTTTTCCTGCCAGAGTTGTTAATGAAGCTGATTTCCAAAAGAAATATTGGTTTTTGAACAACAAGTTCTATCAATGCATTCAGCCCTTTGATTTGACAGCAATTAAGTAAAGTAATTTATACAGCATGACAAGGGTTAATAGTGGAAGGATGGACAACAGAGTATGAATGATCGCAATAGCTTACTTTCAGCGTGTTTTGCTCAGGTAACTTCAAAAAACAAAAATTAAGAAAATGATGAAGAGTTAAAAAGGAGATGAAAAAATATAAGAATAATGATAGAAAATACAGCTGAAAAGGTAAGTATTTAGGCCTTTTGAGGATAGTTTCGTGACACTTATTTGCTTTCAAGAATGAACAAATTTCTAACTCTACCTCCTTCTATAGCTTTTGTAGCTCTCTGCATGAACAACTGTTTTTCTGCCTCGGACAGATCTGTGAAATATTGGACATGACTCTCGGTTAACTGTTGTTGTATAGCATCATGGAGTTCACGCAAGAAACCACCCCATTCCTACAAAACACATACAATGAAATACATGAACTGAATCCTGAATGTTATGTATTAGTTCAAAACTCTGATTTTTTGTACAAAAGGGCAAAAAATCCTTTCCCATTCACTGCATTTTTTTAAAAAAAGATAAATGAAGCCAGAAGGCAGTGAAAATTTTTGTGTAGTTGAAAATGTTACATTGCCTTTTAAAATATCATACTGATTTTCTGTAATAGAAAAAAGGTCCTTTCCCGGTCACTGACAGTTGATAGCTGGCCCTGTATGAGCCTTGTTTTATGATTTTTGAAAGGATAGTTGCTTAGAGGCCAGGTTTCATGTGTATAGACCCCCGACATGCCATTTGTCCCGGATTATGCGGGACAGTACCGGATTTTCGAAGTCTGTCCCAGCATCCCGCGATCTTTAAAGATGTCCCGAGAGTTTGAATAAGAAATCCATAAATTTTCAACTGTAAAATTCAAGTCAAGGGTGTTGGTTAGGTAAAGCTATAGTATAAGTGTCATAAACGAAATAATTATCAATTATTGGTTGCATCTAACACACACCAATCACCAGTTTGACGACGACTTTCACACCTACACTGATATTAGACAATCAATGGTGATCAATGTGCGGTCCTTATCAGGCTTATAACTGACTTATGTGGTAAATGTCATCTGCATTTATCAAAACGCGATCCCGCTTTCTCATATATAAATGATGCGATTATTTACCATTATACATATATGGGCCATTTTCGCACTCGCAAGATTACTTTTCAACAGCAAATATAGGTTATTCTCTTTTTGGTTGTTGATCATTTGTTCCGCTCATACATAGTTGTTTGGATACCAAAATACCGTTATTATAGCTAAGTTCAGTTGTAGTTACTGTAATTCTTAGGTGCAGCAGTGATTTATTATTTTTTCTTTGAACACAGGAGGATCCTGGGGATTAGTGCTCATTTCTTTTGGATGCAATTACGTCCTCATGTACTTCTATTTTCAGGTATTTTCTTAAATTAATATAGACTATCACAAGCACGCAATTGAAACCGGTCTTAAAAAGTTAATAAAAAAACAACCCTGTGACGTTAATACAATTGTTTGTCATTTTCTTATAGTTTTTATTTAACTGAGTTACGATACCGATAGAATTCAGATAATCAATTGAAATCGCAGAACACAGATAATTTGATCTATAATAGCAAATAAAAGAAAAAGACTGCTTTAAATTTATTTTTAGTTCTATCAAATAGATTGAACAAAGAAACAACGAAATGGAAAATCTTACTTCATGGATGAAAAATGAATGTAAGTTAGAGTTCCGAACAATAAATCGCAAATAGTCTACAATTGACAAGTGACCGAGTTTTGTGCTTAAACTCTTCTTTAGGAAAATAGTGCCACACGTGGGCGACCCTCTATAGTTGGTCTCCTTGATGTACGTCACGACCCTGCACTCCCGTATAGTAGAATAGAGGGCCCGACATTCTTGTGACGTCAGCTTTGTTTTTCCATCAACAGAGGCTCGTGTTGAAAAAAAAAACCTCTATGACTGATATCTTTTTCTGTTAAAGTTAAAACCACCAATCTTTGGATAAACAGTTTATGAAAAAGTAAGTTACAAGTAAGTTACAACTATAATCAAATCCACTTTAGCTCTTTAATTTAATTATGTTTTTGATTGGTGGGGTGAAGTGCTGAAATGGAAAAAAACATGTTCTGTGTGAGCGCATATGTGTGACTGTGTGTGTATTATTGCAAGGTACTTGGGGGATAGCGTCCCAGAAAAATGCCATAAATCCCGGAAATTTTAGTCCAATGTCCCGGAAATGATAAGACATACTGGTTAAGTAATTATTTGATGGCTAAGTCGACAGCGGAACCTATCTAAAGATAGAGATAATTCCAGTCCCTAAAGAAATGGTCCAAGTAGAAAAAATTTAAATATGCTTTGAGGAAACAACTATGCGTATTTGTGTGACTAGAAGCTTGTTTTACTATGAACAACTATGAGGGCATTCTCACAAAATCAGGCAAACATTACTTTCTAATTAAAGAACAAATTTTTGCTGAAAAAAACATATAATAGGCTTGGTAGTGAACCTGACAAACGTCCGTAGGACTCACTAAATCTTATCCGATTACTAGTTACACGCGAACATTATGACTCTTCTCTCTGAATCTTAATGCCGATTGCATCAGGCTATTTTCAATTTGAATGTTTAATATGACGCACTCGTGTAAAAATAAAATTCCTTATTTTTAGAGGATAAAGAAAGTGAACCTAACCTCAGAAGATGCGATATTTTCTTTGCTATCTAAGAGCCATTTAGGGTAGCCCTGCGTTGACGCCATTTGTAAACAATGCAGTTCCCAAGTCGTTGATGTTACACTAAATTTGATTAGTTCTGATTTTCAAGCCTCCGATTTCTAACCAATGAACACGTGTTTAACAAATTAGACATGAGAAAACTTCAAGATGGTCGCATACGTGTCTACTTTCGCTGTCCTTGTTTTAATCTGTAAGTTGAATGGATTAAAGTGCCCTTTATATCTTACGTCTTGTCAGAAAGATTTGGCAGTTAAACATTTTCACGCTTATTTCGATTGTCACGTTGTGAATTGTTGTAGGTATACGTAAAAGCCAAACATCTAGGGATGCAAAATGAAGAGCCAGGGGCAGATCTACGATTGCACTTACAACCGTAAAATTTCTTTATTGTTTTCAGTGCCAGCAGGTATTTTGGTTGCCAAACTCAAAACTGACCAAGGTTCCACATCCCATAAATGGCATTCCTTGAAAATGGCCCAAAACTTAGGATTGAGATACATGTCTATATTTTTCTTTTGGTTCAATTTTGAATTGAACATTTCTGTCAACTATTGATCAATATGTTTTTGATTTGGAAAGAGTCAAATATATTTCATAGTTCTTAGAATTAAAAGAAGTTGCAGAAAACAATTTCAAGTCATATAATTTTAAATATATGTCTTTTCTGGGTAGAAACAAGCAATTTCTTTGTTATTGATTTTATTTTCCCAAACTTTTTTCTTGAGGGCCATTAATTGTATAGGAATGACTTTGATTGATTTTTATCAACCATTAACAATAATGGCAAGTTGGATGAATGATAGTATTTATTTTTAGATAATAATAAATACATTCATAATGATCCTGTAACATTTTCAACAAACTGGTTAGATTGAAAAAGCATTGCATGTGGGTGGTGCACCTTATTATCTAATTATTTCATTTTTCTTTTTTTGACAGATTATGGTTGTCAATCAAATAATCAATTGACCAATAAAGCCATTTATTTAATCTGTTCCCACACATTGACGTTTTAGGACTCCCTTCAAGAGAAACAATGGGGAAAACATTGTGTAAAATGAAGACAAATTGCTTGTGACAAGCAATGTCTTCATTTTACACAAAAATTTTTTCTACATAGAAAGTTGGAAAAATTTATAATTTGATTACTTTAAAAATGTTTCCTGATACTCCATTGAATTCGGACCAGTCTAAAGTTTTGCTGTCTTGTAATGGGTTAAAGTGGAAATGAACTTTGAACTCTGAACATTTATGTTAGGCATTTTGTTGTTTGTATATTCTAAGAGAGAGGCAATGTCTCAACATCATTCTATCCTTTTGACAGATGAGTAGATTTGAGCTTGCTGTTAAAAGTGTGCTGCACATAAAAACATCCCAGTGATTGATTGAAAGGGGTTTAAGGCGGCTTCTAACAATATTTCAATCATATCAGGGTAGCAAGAGCACCCAGCCATGGATTCCTAGACTTTCTCTGGCCCGTTCTACCACAACTTCCTTTCGAAGCCATAGATACAGCTGTTCATGCCACTTGAGTTTACAATTATCCAACCATTGTTGGATATTTGCCTCTGCTAGGATCCATAATGATTAGGAGTTCATTTGGATAACAACTGCTATATGGCTGTGTCCGCCAGTGGAGTTTGAACCTGTGAGACATCCAGATTACAAGTCAAGCATATTTACCACACAGCCATTTCTTGATTTATTTCAGACATCACAAGTTTGACAGTGAATGGAGAGGCAAAAGCAAAACATGGTAAAACTTTGGGGTTTTTTTATTTAAATTCACAGATAAACAATTTGAAAAAAAGAAAATTTCATAGAATCCTACTCAGATTATAATAGAAATTTATCTACAAGTGACTGGCGTAAGGAAAGATATAGTACAATGTTTTGTCACAATTCCGACATCATTTAAAGGGAGGTATCGATGTTTCTGAAGCCTAGATGAATAAAAAAGATCTATCGCCAAAAATATGCTAAAACAGACGCTTAATACTTAAATTTGAGTCAGATATTGTCTTCGTGGTAATCTGATAAGCTTAAAGTGGCCTTTTTTGGTTATATGGGAAAGGTTCAGCAGAATTCCAGGTTATTTTTAGATATTGTGGAATTTGGTTGTCGACAACACATGACTTCATGACCCAAAGTCAACAGAAGGTAACAAATTGACAAGCCAAACAATCAATGTCCTAAATAATGTCACATCAAACGGTTAGCGCAAAACTATGATAAGTTTCCAATTCGTATTAACGCTTATGACAGTTTTGGACTGATCTCTACAGTATTGAAGTCTGGCTAGCAAACATAACTCTGATGACGTATTGATGACATATTGATGACGTTGTTTGAGTAAATTCAAACTGAATACGGGATTCCAACAGTTATACGCACTGCGTGAATGACCCAATATTCTTCACAACTGTCTCGGCTAAATCTAAAAATAGATTAACAGCCTACGTAGGCTATTAAGGAAATACCCTTGTTTATTTAGATAAACAACCTCTAATTTAAGCAAAACTACTTTTCAGAATATTGTATTAAAATAGTATGGCAGAGGGAATAAGAATATTCAAAATCTGTGACATGAAAAAAACATTGATACCTACCTTTAAGAAATGAAGGGAAATTCTTTCTTCATCAAGAAATGAACCTAAAAACCTAATTACACTGTATGAATATGCAAAGGGCATTAAGTTTGGGTTCATTCTGCAATGAAAGAAAAAGAAATTCTCTTCATTTCTTATAATGTAATACATGTACCTTCAAAGAAAATATTTTACTAGTCTTGAGTGCAACATTTATGAAAGTTTTGGAAAAGATTGTGGATAATGAAGAAATTGCTTGTTACAAGCAGTTTCATTATCATCCACAATGTTTTCAACCCCAAAGGCAACTTTAAATTTTTGTCTGCAGCTTCTTTGAATTTGGACTGGTCTAAAATTTTACCATGCGGGAATGGGTTAAAGAAGGGTTGAAAGTTGGTACTTGAATCTGACCTTGACTTATTTGGAGAGATTTTTGATATTGAAATGTCATCTGTAATACCCAAGGAAAAGAATAGATACGTACATGTTTAATTCCAATTCGCTTTCTTGAATTCTTTTTCAGGAATCAATTTATCTGACATAGTCTTCCTTGTTCTTTCACAACCAAATCCACACAATGCAAGAAGAGCTGGTCTAGTCAAACAACATTTTATAGAACAAATTAAAGATTTACCTGATGACTCCAAGCCATCTATATATCTTACACATGAAAAATGGCCAGAGAAATTTGGAGATTGGACAGTATTTCCTCTATTAAAAGAGTAAGTATATTAACCCATTCCCACACTATCCCACTTTTTGAAGCCTTTCAACTAAAAAGCTTTGAAAATAATTGTGGACATTGAAGAAATTGCTTGTAACAAGCAGTGAAGAAATTGCTTGTAGCAAACAGTTTCTTTGATGTTCACAATGTTTTTCTACTTTAGATGTCAAAGACTTTCTAAATTGCACCAACTTGAAATAGCCATGTGCAACTCTTATCATGACAAGTCTAGATTTTGTTGACTGTGGTAATGGGGAGATTAAAAAGGTCTGGTAAATAGAGGGCCTGCCACTGCTTGCTACTAGGAACCTTGAATACAAAGAAAATCTTTCATCTGTTTTCTTCAAAGATGGATATTCCATTCCCACAGAATGGTACTTTTGGCAACCCTCAAGAAAACCAATTGGAAAAACATTATGTAAAATGAAGAAATTGCTTGTCACAAGCAATTTCTTCATTTTACATAATGTTTTGAACCCTGAAAGTTGAAAAATTCTAAAATATCATTAACTGTAAAATGATGTATGCAACTCCTTTCAGTTTGGACCAGTCTAAAATTTTGCTGTCTGGTAATTGGTTAACCTGTTCCCACACAATGATGCTTTTTGACACCCCTCAAAAGAAACAATTTGGACAAATTTATAAAATGAAGAAATTGCTCTCAGCAATGTTTTCTACCAAGAAAGTGAAAAAACTTCCATAAACTTGGAATTGTTTTCTGCAACTGTCTAAAATTCTAAAATTTTGTCATCTGGTAATGGGCAGCTAACCATCTGATTTTGTCAGTTGAAAGTGAGCCAGATTCTTACTATGGCCCTACCCATTGATCCAAGCTGGACTCCTACTGCAAAGAAGCTGAAAATATAATTTAATGCACATCTATCCTTATTTCCAATACAAGTGAGGTCAGTTCTGAAAAGAATGGCAATTTGGCAAAAAAATATTTCTATGCGGTCATATGTTTTATAGGCAACGTTGTTTTATGTACAACTATGAATTGATGGTTTGCTGATCGTACCAACTGTACTCAGATGGAAGTTCCACTTTGATATTAAATGTCATTATTTTGCATAATTTATGGGCAGAAACTGGTAAGAAATAAGTAAAATGACTAGTTAGTGACCTACATGTTGTAACTACAGCTTATTCATCAGATTGATTGGTCAATTGATTCTCTGATTGACAGCTGCAATCCATCAATTAATGGACCACTGGCTACACCCAATGAAGAGGCACTATCTAAAATCAATGTTATGCATAATTTATGGTCAGCAACATGAAACTAAAAGGAAATTGTTGAATAGTGACCTAATGTCGTAACATAACTCCTGTCATGCTGAACCCGGAATATTCCTGTTTTGCTAGGAGGTATAGACTAAGATCAGCCTGCACATATGTGCAGGCTGCTCTTAGTCTACACCACCTGCTTCTCCCTTTTAATCCAGAGATAAATTTACAAAATATTTTTAGCCCTTTGATATGTAAATGTAATTCTGTAGAAGATTTTATTCGGCATGACAAGGGTTAAGTTTGTTTAACCCATTACCAGATAGCAAAATTTTGGACTGGCCCAAATTGAAAGATGATGTAGATGAAAATTTAAAGTTCTGGGTAGAAAACATGTAGAAAATGAAGAAATTGTTTGTAACAAGCAATTTCTTAATTTTCCACTATGTTTTCCAAAGCTTTTTTTCCTTGGTGGCATCTAAAAGTGTCATTGAGTAGGAATGGGTTAATGCTGTAATTATGAGATTTTTCAAAAGTTGCCATACCAACAAAAATGCTTGACATAAATGTCAGAGTTCAACATTCCCTTCTGGTCTAAATGAATTATCTGATTGGTCATTGATTTCTTTATTGACAGCAGTGATCCTTCTTTTGAATTTTACAATCTTAAACCCATTCCCACATGGTAAAAATTTAGACTTGCCCAAATTGAAAGAAGTTGCAGACGACAATTTATAGTTTATTAAATTTTGGATTTTTTCAACTTTCTTGGTGGAAAATATTGTGGATAATGAAGAAATTGCTTGTAACAAGCAATTTCTTCATTTTCCACATTTTTTCCCTAAGCTTTTTTTCTTGAGGGCGTCTAAAGGCGTCACTGAGTGGGAATGGGTTAATATTAACATTTGTCATTCTGTTAAAGTCCTGTGCAGCATTGCTTTAAAATGAAAGGACTGACAGCAGTGATGGTCTTTATGAGGGCCAACATTCCTTTTGAAATTTGAATATTTCAACAACATGGCTGAAAGGGGACAAGCGGTAGATGTTGACCAAGATCAGACTGCACTTATGTGCAGGCTGATCACTGTCTATACCACCTGCCAAAACAGGAATATCTTGGGCTCAGCATGACAAGGGTTAAACACGAAGCTGTAGAGAGTTGGGTTAATATTTGGATTTCACATTCAGATATCTTAATCATTCTTACTTACACCCTATGTTGTGTACACTCATTGAAACCGTCTCATTGAGAGGATTCAAATGAGCACCCACAGCATAGGGTTGGTTGAGAGTAACAATTTTAGAATGGCATTATAACAGCTTGAGGTTTGAAAGTCCTTACTCAAAAGTATTTGACTACTGAATTTCTTAAAAATGCATGCCAGACCATTACCATAAAACAAAATTATGGACTGGTCAAAATTGAAAGAAGTTGAAGAAAATAAATCAGTTTACTTTGAAATTGAATACTTAGGGTCTAAATGGTCAAATAAGGTAGAAACCCTATAGATTGAAGGATAATTGCTTTTTGAATTAAATTTCTTTTTTTCTCACAATATTTTCCAAAACCTATTTCAACAGGGCATCGAAAATTTGGATTGTGTGGTAATGGGTTTGCATATTCATTTTTTTGACCCATTACAAGACGGCAAATCTTTAGACTGGTCCAAATTGAAATTGTAGATTTTCCAACTTTATGGGCAGAAAACATTTTGTAAAATGAAGAAATTGCATGCTGCTAGCAATTTCTTCATTTTATACAATGTTTTCCCAACTGTTTTTCTTAAGGGGCGTCAAAAAAGCGTCAGGTTGTGGGAAAGGGTTAAAAGCATTTTCAACTTTCTTGCTTTAAACCTATAATTAGGATATTTTGTTCTTTTCAGCTTAGCAGCAGAGTTCAATGATAAAAAATGGCTGTTTATATGTGAAGAAGAGACTAGGATAGATTTACAAAAGTTACAGCCTATATTAGAAAGATTTGATCCTGGAAAAGTAAGTTAACCCATTCTCACACAACAGAATTTAGACTGGCCCAAACGGAAGGATGTGCACACAACACAACACTCAAATTGTTGAAATTATAACAAATTTTTATACTGCCGGAGACGGTCGTATATTGGCTTCATCTTCTCTGTCCATCCGTCTGTCAATCTGTACCTACGTACGTAAGTACGTATGTATATACTTACGTCCACTTTTCTCGTGAGGGCAACTCCTAAGTTTCCGGATGGATCATTTTGAAACTTGGTCAATATTATCACCTTAATTGGTCGATATGCATGAAGTAAGGATTTTATGGTTCATTGATTTTTGCCTCAGTTATGCCCCCTTAAAACTTAGTCTCTCGGGCTTATTGAAATTGCAGCCTTGTGAATGCAACTCCTCCTAAGTTTCTGGCTGGATCTAAATGAAACTTGGTGGATGTTATAACCTAAATTGGTAGATGTGCATGAAATAATGATTTGATTGTTCATTGATTTTTGTCTCAGTTATGCCTCCTTAAAACTTAGTATCTGAGGCTTATTGTAATTGCAGCCTTGTGAATGCAACTCCTCCTAAGTTTCTGGCTGGATTTAAATGAAACTTAGTGGATGTTATAACCTAAATTGGTAGATGTGCATGAAATAAGGATTTTATGGTTCATTAATTTCCCTGAATTATGCCCCCTTAAAACTTAGTATCTGGGGCTTATTGAAATTGCAGCCTTGTGAACGCAACTCCTCCTAACTTTTTGTCTTGATTTAAATGAAACTTGCAAATATTTTGAATTTGATTCTGTCAAATAAGTAGTGTCTACAATTATTTTCGTGAACCAGCAGCAAAGTGGCGGCGTATATTGTGACTATGGCACTCTTTTTGTTTTTTGGTGTAGAAAATGATGTAGAAAATGAAAAAAAAATGTTTGACTCTAGCAAATTATTCATTTTCTGCAATACCTTCCAAAGTTTTTTTTTTCCTGAGGGCATAAAAAAGTTAGTTTGTGGGGCAATGGGTTAAAATGATGACATTTAACCAACTACACATATACAAGATTTATTAATGCATTACTTTCAAATAATCAACCTTATCCAAAATGGAAACTGTTACTGATTACAACATTATTATATCTTTAAACTATTACTAGACAACAAAATTTTGAACTGGTTAAAATTGAAAGGATGTGCAGACAACGATATTTAAGTGAGGAAATTTTAGACTTTTATGACTTTCTTTGTAGAAACATTGTGTTAATTGAAGAAATTTCTTTTTGCAATCAATTTCCTAATGTTACACAATGTTTTTCTTGATGGGTGTCAAAAAGCGTCATTGTGTGCAAATGGCTTTTGTTAGAACCTTTGAACGGGGAGTAATAAAACCTACATATTTCATTTTTGAGTTCTTTGTGTAAAGACTGTGTTTTTGTACATAAACCAAGTTTGGGTCATCTGTTAAAGTCAAGATAATTTTTCATGGTAGATATTCTTTTTTCATTTTCAGGACTATTTTCTAGGTCATGCCCTGGTTGACAAAGAACCTACAATTATCCATCATTTTACAGATCCAAAGAAACTTAAATTTCCTGATTTATCAGGAGGGATTGCACTGTCTCTACCTCTCTTAAATAAGTAAGTGTGTTTTTTTCACTCATATCTATTCCAGCTATTTTCAGAAAGCCTTTTCACCAATAAATCTAGATAAGTGTCACTCTAACAAAGACTTACGTAAAACTTGGTAATTTCTTTTGTAACAATTAACAGATATTGTATATTGCTTAGCTCTGAACTCCAACATTGCAGTTTGACAGAGGTTATAAACAACATTATTTTCTAGTGCACAATTGCAAGTGCTCAAGGTGAGCTTTTGTGATCTGGCTGTTCGCGATTTCCCTTTTATGTCGTCCATTGTGTCTTAACTTTAGTGCACTCTAGAGGTCACAATTTTAGCTCAAATGTCTTGAAACATTGTCAGAATGTTTGTTTGTGTTTTGTCTATCGTCATCTGTTGTGCGTCATGCATTAATGGTTTTACATTTTTTGACTTCTTAACAAATTTTGATGGACTTCAACAAAACTTGGCCGGAAGCATCTCCATGGGAAGGGCTTATGATTTGTAAACGTCATAGGGTTATCACCCCCAGGGGCCCTGTAAAGTGTAAAAAAAGGGAGAAAAAGGGTACATCTTTAAAAAATCTTCTTGACATGAACAAGCTTTTGGATTGGACTCACATTTGGTATTTAGAATCTTTAGGCCATGGACTTTAAAGTTTGAACAAGAAAAAAATATCTGTTGGGAAATGGCCCTTTTAGGGGGGGGGGGCTGAAAAATTTTTTCTACCATACTAAATGACATACAGGTCTGATATTTGGTATGTGGTGTGGCATCATTTGGTGAACCTCTATCAATATTGTTTAAATTATGGCAAGAATTAAACCATTCCCCAATCACAAGTTTTTGAAAGGTCTCATATAGTGAAAATTTTAAAAATCTTCTTCTCCCTAACATGTGGGCCTAGAGCTTTGATATTTCTTATACAGCATCATCTGGTCGACCTCTATCAAGATTGTATAAATTACATCCCCAGGATCAAAAGTAGCCTGTTCCCAGATGTTACAAATTCATCGTAGGCTTGTATAGTGAAAAATTTGAAAAAAATCTTCTCCCAAACTGAAAGGCTGAGAGCTTTGATATTTGGTATGCAGCATTATCTGGTGGACTTTTATCTGTTTTTAATCTCTTTGGACTCTGGTGACTGATAAGGCCTTATGGGCCTTTTGTTTACTTCTGCAGTCCTTAACTCATGTGAGCGCTTTGTGGCCAATGGCCCTCTTGTTTAAGATATGTTTCTGGGGAAAAAGATCAACACTAGATCATTGGCTGGCAACCTAAAAGTTGTGACTAACATAAGCTGTAGTAACAATACTGAAGTCGCCACAGTACAAGAAAAATTCTTAACCGTTTCCTGTTTTTAGAAATTTTAGACTAGTCCAAATTGAAAGAGTTTGCAGACGACAATGACAACTGGATGCCATTTAAAATGAATCCATCCTCTGTGGTAGAAAATATTGTGGACAAAGGAGAAATTGCTTGTTACAAGCAATTTCTTCTTTTTCCACAATGTTTTCTCCAATATAAAATCACAGGAATGTAAAATCCCGTATTTGAACAGGAAAGGGTTAACACAAATTTTTGGAGTTCAAAGTTCACATCTGGTATATATCAGCAATTTGACTGGTTATTCCATTTTATGATTGACAGCAGTGATCTGCCAGAGGTGCGTTCTTTTCGTCGAGATTCTTAAGATTCTTATTTAGATTTTTAAGATGAAGCGTTTTTAGATTAAGATTTTTAAGCCGCTAAATAAGAATCTTAAGATTTCTTAGTGAGGAATTTAAGCGTTCTCAGCATTGGCTTAAAAGAGTAGCCTCGACGACATCGAATATTGTCACCCAAAATAACAAAAATCGTTCTTTATGACGTCTCAAAAATCTTATTTAGCGGGATTTTTCATCTCGACAAAAAGAACGCACCTCAGATGTTGCAAAGCAAAACATGATCAAATATAGTTTAACTCTTTCCTGTTCAATACCTGGTTTTTAGTTCCTGTGATTTATAATTGAGAAAACAATGTAGAAAAAGAAGAAATTGCTTGTAACAAATAATTTCTTCTTTTTCCAAAATATTTTCTCCTAATCTGTTTGTTTACCACACATAAATGTTTAGACTTGTTCTTTTTAAAAGAACTTGCAGAAGACAATTTAATGTTTATGAAATTCTAAATTTTTTCAACATTTTATTAAAAACATTGTGAAAATGAAGAAATTGCTTGTCATAAGTAATTTCTTCATTTTACACAATGTTTTCCAAATTATTTTTCCTTGATTGGCCTCAAAAAGCGTCACTTTGTGGGAGTGGGTCAAATCCACTTTTGAATTTTCGTCTTCAAAACCTTTGAATTTGGACAGGTCTATAATTTTTAACCCTTGTCATGCTGAACCCGGAATATTCCGGTTTTTGCAGGTTATGTAGACTAAGATCAGACTGCACTTATGTGCAGGCTGATCTTAGTCTACACCTCCTGATTGTACTTTTCCTTTTCAGAATTGTTTATTAAATTGATTTCTTTAAGAAAAGTTATTTTTTGAACAACAAGTTCTATCAGTGCTTTCAGCCATTTGATTTGACAGCAGTTCAGTAAGGTTATTTATACAGCATGACAAGGGTTAAAACAGGAAAGGGTTATTAAACAATTTTGAGCCAATTTATTGAATGTTTGTTTAGACCAGATACATGTACTATGACAAAAAAAAAAGGTTCATCAGCAAGAAGTGTGAACTAGAATAGTAGCAAACATTTTGATAGATTGAAATCAAATCAAGTATCATGAAAGAAAGATTTGGTGTAAATGGGATAGCTTGCTTCAAACATAAAATATGTATATGGACATGTAGTTCCCTCTTCAAGAGTTTTGAGAAAAAACTTATTTGTAGAGTAATTATGATAATAAATGACATTATCATGGCTAATTCTATGACCCCACATTGAAATGCTTAATTGCTTTTATGGAAAAATTGAATGAATCACAGTAGTAAGGAATAATCTCTACCATTTAACCCATTCTCACTCTAACGCCACTAAAAAAACAATTAGGAAAACATTGCAGGAAATGAAGAAATTGCTTGAGCAGGCAATTTCTTCATTTTACACAATATTTTCTACCCTGCAAGTTGAAAAAGCATAAATTTCATAAACTTAACGCTATCATCTGCAACTCCTTTCAATTGGGACCAGTCTATAATTTTGCTATTTGGTAATGGGTTAAAGAGTTTGTGGTTGCTGAAAGTCTAAATAAAAGACTTAACCCTTTCCTGTTTTTTGAAATTTTAGACTGGTCCAAATTGAAGGAGGTTGCAGACGACAATGAAAATTGGATGCAGTTTTAAATCAAACCATCCTATGCGGTAGAAAATATTGTGGTAAAAGAAGAAAGTGCTTGTCACAAGCTATTTCTTCTTTTACCACAATGTTTTCTGGAGTATAAAATCACGGCTACATAAAATCCCAGGTTTGTCCAGGAAAGGGTTAAAAGGTATTTCAAACAATATGTCATTGTTGATCAGGTATGACCAAAACTTTGTATCTACAGTTTATACAAGCTGTAGTTACAAAGTTTTGGTCATAAATGGATGATACAGTAAGTATTGTTGTAATTGTAAACCTAAATGGGACTACACTTGAGGCTTAGAAAGGATGAAGTGGTTTTGCTGGTGTGAGAAATGCCAGGAAACCATGGTTAGATGCTCCAGGTACCATGATATGACTGAAATACTGTTAAAAGTGGTGTTAAACCCCATTTAAATAAACAAAGTAATATATTATCTCTTCATCTTTGTAACAATAAGTCTGAGATCATTTTTACACTTGTTTTCTTTTTTTCTTTTTTTTCTTATATTACAAAGAAGTCATTTCAAAAATGTAATCACAACTTGAAATAATCTAACAAGGCAGGTAATCATGCAGATCCATTCTTTCGTTGACATGTAGATAATGTCTCACATTGTATGAAAATACCCATCATGCATTCCGAATGAATTTGCATTAGAAACATCTTTGTGATATATTTTTGTTCTAGATTAGCTGCAGGATGGCCTGATGGTAACTTCAGAGCTGACTTTGCAATTGATCCCAAGCATGAGGTACTCTTTCAAAGCTCTATTCTCTAAAATTCGGGAATGATCCTTAGTGTTTCATTTAGAGAAAATTAAGTGGGATTTGCTGCCTGTCATAAGCAATTTCGTAAATAATTACCAAAAGGCAAAATTTTAGAGTGGTCCAATAAGAAAGGAGTTGCTGAAGACAATATAACCCTATTTTAAACAAAAAATCATTTTAGACTGGTCCCAATTGAAGAAGTTGAAGCCAATAATTTTGAATTTTATGACATTTTAACCCTTGTCATGCTGAATAAAAATTCTGTTTAAATCTGCGCCAAAATCAAAGGACTGAAATCAGTGGAAGCACTAGTTGCAGGTCAATATTTCAATTAAGAACTGATTCTATAAACAATTCCTTCTTGAAATGGATAAGCAAGTGGTGTAGACTAAGATCAGACTGCACATATGTGCAGGCTTATCTTTGTCTATACCTCATGCCCAAACAGGAATATTCCGGGTTCAGCATGACAAGGGTTAAGATTCTATGTATTTTTGGGAAGAAAACCATATTGTTTTCTTGAGAGGTGTCCAAAAGCGTCTTTGTGTCGGGATGGGATTTTCTTCCTCTGCCTCTCTTGTATGATGACAATCAATTTGGCAGAAATATTTTGGAACTTGTTTTTTCCATTTAGAGCCTCATATTATCTTTATCAAGATGAATGATTTCTCTGTTCTTGAGGTAAAGCATCAGCTTCTTGATCAAGAGGTCCTGAGTTCGATTCTTGGGAGCAGCTATCAATCTTAGTTGTCATTGGCCCGCACATTTGGCATGAGTACTGGTGTATTCTCCTGGAAGCAGAATTGAGAGGGATTAATCTGAGTTGGAAGAACTTGTTTCGAAATTGATGTAAAACAAATAAGTTTAAATCTAAATTAAGATGAATAAGTTTGTTTCTTTTGAAAAGAAAACATTGTGGAAAATAAATAAATTGCTTGTAACAAAGAATTTCTTTATTTCCCACAATATTTTCCTTTTTTTTTTTTTTTTGCCTTGAGGGGTGTGAAGGGCGTACGAAGGCTGATTGTGTGAGAATAGGTTAATAGAATTCATAGCTTTAGCTTTTTGAAGTTCTTTAGAATGTTTTATTTCAATTTCAGCTTGCTTCATATGTCTTACAACACAATGTAGACCTGACTGATGTCAAAGAGTTTTGTACCCACCCAGTACACCCAGACTGTGTTACAAGAATTGCCACCATTTTCCCAGACTGTGTATGTAGGGTTCTAGAACCAGTTCTGTGGTGGTAACTATTAGTAACCAATAACAAATGTTAAAACTTGACCATGCTTAACCCTGATCTTCAAAAACAACCCTCACCTCTGTAGATATTTGTAGAAATGACAAGAGGTGTACACTAAGATCAGACTGCACGTATGTTCAGACTGATCTTAGTCTACACCTCTTACTTGTACTTTTCCTGCCCGAGTTGTTTATGAACTTGATTTCTAAAGAAATATTGATTTTTGAACAACAAGTTCTATCAGTGCGTTCAGCCCTTTGATTACAGCAATTCACGAAGGTGATTTATACAGCATGACAAGGGTTAAGAGAAAAGAAAAAACAAACATCTTATTTAATCCATTACCAGACGGCAAAATTTAGACTGGCCCAAATTGAAAGACCTTGCAGACGAGAATTTAAATGTTATGAAATTTTGGATTTATCAACTCTCTGGGTAGAAAACATTGTGGAAAATGAAGAAATTGCTTGTGACAAGCACTTTCTTCATTTTCCACAATGTTTTCCAAAGCTTTTTCCATTGGGGGTGTCTAAAAGTGTCACTGAGTGGGAATGGGTTAAACAGGTTGATGAGATCTCCTGATCAGACAATATTGCCTGATTTGGATAGCATTTCCCGATCGAGCAAAATGAAATACAAAGGAAAAAAAACGGAAACAGTGAGACCCTGTGAAAGCGCGTTACCAAAGTTTTTGTGCTTCTTTATTAGAAATTCCCTGACAAAATGTGAAGTTTCTTTCAGTTTGGTTTATATTTTCTACCAGCGCAAGTGTATTTTTAAACTATGTTGGTCATCTTGGATCAAAAGGATTTAAACTAGAACCTTAGATTATCTTTAGAAAGGTTCAAAACCAAAGGGTGATAAAACAAATATAGGGTGTTCAAAATGTATTTACGAAATACATTCAAACTGTGTTAAGTGTTTAAATCATCATAGTTTTTTTTATAAATTCTAAATGAGTATTTATTGTATATGGAAGTCAATCAAGAAAAGTGTTTTTCATTGTGAAAATAAGAGGCCATAAACTCATAAAAATAAATGATGTGAATGATATAATTTCATGTGAAAATGTTATCACATGACATCTAACATACCTTTGTAAATCAATTACATGAATATATAAGGAATTCACTACCTGACATCATTTCAACAGTTTATGTGATTCAAGATTTTCTTTCAAAATATTTTTTTCATCTATTTCCTTTCCTTGATACATGTTTGGCCAAACCAATAGAAAATCTTGAAAAAAAGTGATAGTTTACCTTTTTCCTGTTTCTTTTTCAATGTAATGTAAACTTTCAGGTCTTTTTTGTCAACATTTGTAAGGTATTCCCGAACAAAGATGCCCCAAAACTTTGGTAATGTGCAATTTAGGCCAATCTTAGATTTTATTGTGTGGTAATTGATTAAGTATCAAGTAATAAGTGTAGTTGAATCAAGTCCTCCCCTGGGTACATTTGTTTATTTATCTGAAAGCATGCTTTCCCTTCTTAATGAGTTAATGTCTTAATTTTAAGGACATAAAATGGCATCTTGTTGCATAATCAACTAAAATTCTCAACTGCATTACTTAACCCTTTCCCACACAACAAAATTTTAGACTGGTCCAAATTGCAGATACAATTTCAAGTTGAAGGATATTTTTTTTTTGTCTTTTTGGATAGAAAACATTATGGATAATGAGGAAATTTCTTGATACTAGCAATTTTTCCATTTTCCACAATGTTTTCCAAAGCTTTTCTGTTTTAAGGGTGTCTAAAAGCATCATCATGTGGGAATGGGTTAAGATAAGATATTGCTCAATTGTACAGCTAGCTAATAAGCTTTACACAAATATTAATTATCAGACATTATCTTAATCCATTCCCACTCAGTGTCGCATCTAGATGCCCCAAGTAAAAAACTTTAGAAAACATTGTGAAAAATGAAAAAATTGCTTGTTACAAGCAATGTCTTCATTTTCCACAATGTTTTCTACTAAGGAAGTTCCAAAATTTCATAAACTTAAATTGTTGTCTGCAACTTCTTTCAATTTCGGCGAGTCTAAATTTTTTCCGTCTTGTAATGGGTAATGCATTTTGAGTAGCTAAGAGTGCGAACCCTTGTTCTGGTGAACCTCAATTATTTTCTGCTTTTGCAGGAGGTAAAGACTGCACAAACGTGCAGTCAGATCTTAGTCTTCATCGATTCTATTTGACATTTTAACTCTTGTCATGCTGAACTCTGAATATTCCTGTTTAGTTGATGAGAATTGAAATTATTATTATCTTGGAGTAGAAAACATTGAGGATAATTAAGAAATTGCTTGTCACAAACAATTCCTCTATTGTCAGTAATTTTTCTAAGCTTTTTTAGGTCACCTGACCGAATGGTCATGGTGACCTATTGCAATCATCGTTTGTCCTTCGTCATGCGTCGTCCGTAGTCCGTTAACTTTTAAACATTTTCATCTTCTTCTCAAGAACTACTGGGCGGATTTCAACCAAACTTGGTAGAAAGCATCATTGGGGGATGCCAATTCAAGTTTGTGAAAATAGGGGTTCTTGGGGTCATAGGGGCCCAAATAGGGGCCAAAAAGGGGTAATTTTTGGTACTTCTTTAAAAATCTTCTTCTAATAAACCGTTAATGCCAGAGCTTAAATATTTTGTGTGCATGACAACTAGGACAGGTATATTATAAATTGTGAAATTCATGCCCCTGGGGTCATGTATGGGGCCACACCCAGAGGTCAAAGTTCATCATGTTAAAAAATTCACATTTTCATCTTCTTCTTATGAAGTACAAAGCCAATTTCAAACAAACTTGATGAAAAGCATCATTTGGTAATGGTTATTCAGATTTGTGAAAATAAAAAGGCTGTGGGGTCAGGGGGCCCTAAAATGGGGACCATAAGGGGGTCATTTTTGGTAACTTTTAAATATTTCATCTTCTTCTCAAGTACTACTGGGCGGATTTCAACCAAACTTGGTAGAAAGCATCATTGGGGGATGCCAATTCAAGTTTGTGAAAATAGGGGTTCTGGGGGTCATAGGGGCCCAAATAGGGGCCAAAAAGGGGTTAATTTTGGTACTTCTTTAAAAATCTTCTTCTAATAAACCGTTAATGCCAGAGCTTAAATATTTTGTGTGCATGACAACTAGGACAGGTATATTATAAATTGTGAAATTCATGCCCCTGGGGTCATGTATGGGGCCACACCCAGAGGTCAAAGTTCATTGTGTTAAAAAATTCACATTTTCATCTTCTTCTGATGACGTACAAAGCCAATTTCAAACAAACTTGGTGAAAAGCATCATTTGGTAATGGTTATTCGGATTTGTGAAAATAAAAAGGCTGTGGGGTCAGGGGGCCCTAAAATGGGGACCAAAAGGTGGTAATTTTTGGTAACTTTTAAATATTTCATCTTCTTCTCAAGAACTACTGGGCGGATTTAAACCAAACTTGGTAGGAAGCATCATTGGGGGATGCCAATTCAAGTTTGTGAAAATAGGGGTTCTGGGGGTCATAGGGGCCCAAATAGGGGCCAAAATGGGGTAATTTTTGGTACTTCTTTAAAAATCTTCTTCTAATAAACCGTTAATGCCAGAGCTTAAATATTTTGTGTGCATGACAACTAGGACAGGTATATTATAAATTGTGAAATTCATGTCCCTGGGGTCATGTATGGGGCCACACCCAGAGGTCGAAGTTCATCATGTTAAAAAATTCACATTTTCACCTTCTTCTGATGAAGTACTAAGCCAATTTCAAACTAACTTGGTGAAAAACATCATTGGGTACTGATTATACAGATTTGTGAAAATTAAAAGGCTGTGGAGGTCAGGGGTGCCTAAAATGGGGACCAAAAGGGGGTCATTTTTGGTAACTTTTAAACATTTTCATCTTCTTCTCAAGAACTACTGAGGGGATTTCAACCAAACCTTTTTCTAATTCTTTCAAACAAAATCACTTGTCTTGGTGCTCTTTTACTCAGGTAACCGTTAAGGCCCACTGGGCCTCTTGTTTCTTGATGGATGTGAAAAAGCAGGATTGTGTGAGAATGGATTAAATATTGTTGCAAAAAACCCTAAACTTTCTATAACTTGCTATATATCATTTGATTTAAATGAGCATAATTCTAATGATTTTATTGAATTATTTCCTCTTTTTTGATGAATAATTCTGCTACAAAATCATTTTCAATGGTAAGGAAATATTTCTCAAAAGAGAAATCAAAATTAATTATGACAAAGTTGAGGAAAAATGAATCATTCACAAAATTTGACCTCTCTGATTGTCATATGCATAAAACCTTTAGGCCATCCCCACACAATGACACTTTCTTATCCCCCTCAGGAAAAAGGCTTTGGAAAGCATTGTGAAAAATGAAGAAATTGCTTGTTACAAGCAATTTCTTTATTTACCACAATGTTTTCTATCTCAAGACAAATAAAATTTTATCATCTATAAATTGTCATCTGGTACATCTTTCAATTTAGACCTGTCTAAAATTTTGTCGTTTGGTAATGGGTTAAGTATTGATTTGGTTAAGTACTGATTGCCCATAGGATTTGCACAGATTAACCTACCCTACACAATCGCACTTTGACGCCCCTCAAGAAAAAAGTGTTTGAAAAACTTTCTAAAGAATGAAGAAATAGCTTATTACATGCACTTTTTTCATTATCCACAATGTTTTCTTCTAAAAAAAAAATGAAATAAAAAATCTGTAAACTTGAAATATTGTCTGCTAAATCTTTGAATTTCTTTGTTCAAGCAATTTCTTCATTTTACACAATGTTTTCCCAATTGCATTTCTTGATGGGCATCAAAAAGTGTCATTGTGTGGGAATGAGTTGAATGCATTTTTGACACATTGTGCCTCTATTTTGACTTACAAATTTTAGCTACTATCAAGCTCTTAAATAGCTGAGGAATGGCATTCACATCTCTTTACGAGAATCAATAATTTCCTTGACTGACAGTTTAGTGGGAGACAAGTTCAAAATATTACTTGATATTACATACAGGCTCCTATTTTTGTTGTTGGTTTTTCAGGATGGTAGAATACAAGTCAGCGATCTCTTTGTTGCTGTTAAAACTTGTGAACAATTCCATAAAGATAGAGGTAAAGAACCATTTCAATTTAAGCCCTAGGTATTCTCTAGACAATGTTGCTTGTTACAAGCAATTTCTTCATTTTTCCACACTGTTTTTCAAAGCTTTTTTCTTGAGAGGCACAAAAAGTTGGGCTGTTTGGGAACAGATTAGAACATCATTGACAAATCAAACTGTTTTAACTAGAAACAGTCTTTTATTGGCAGAAAGCATATTTGTTTCTCCTTTAAGCACCATGTTTGATGCAATTAGACAACAAAGAACAGTAACTTTTGCTTAGGATAGGGAGTTTTTTCCAAAGAACCATTAACAGATTCACAACTGCAAAAATACAAATATTAATTATTTTTATCCCAGGCATCGATAGATCTGGTAGCATTTGTTTTACTGGTGTCTGTCTGTTTGTCTGTTTGTTTGCTCAAACCTTGACTGAGAACATAGCATTTTCCTATAACTTCTGTACTATTTTAGTTTCAACTCTCATATCTACATGATGATTGCTATCGTTGACATGAATCTGCTGATACAAAGGTCAAGGGAAAAAATGCTGTTATGGTGGCGTATGTGTTTCAGAAACATATTGATTGTTTTGTTTTTACCAGAAACAGCAAAAGTTAGCAAAAAAAGCCAGCCATATGGTATGTATTTGTGTTAGCTAAGATCAAGGTTTAGGCAGTCTGATCAGGTCAAGGTCAACCCTTGTTATGCTGTATAAATTACCTTACTTGATTGCTGTAAAATCAAAGGGTGAAAAGCACTGACAGAACTTGTTCAAAAAGCAAAATTTCTTTAAGAAATCAATGTCATAAACAACTCTGACAGAAAGTACAAGCTTAGGGTGTAGTCCAAGATCAGACTGCCCTTATTTGCAGACTGATCTTGGTCTACACCTCCTGCCAAAACCGGAATATTACAGGCTCAGCATGACAAGGGTTAAAATTCTGAAGAGAATTCTGCAATGGGGGTCTGTTTTCTACCTATGTGGTATATATTTGTCTTACAGTTCCAGTAGTGTTGAATACCTGGGCCAAAGAGACGAAGTACCTTGAGTTCTATAGTGAAAAGGAAGATAACTCAATACCTACGATAGATCTAGGTGTGCCTAACACAGAGAGAGGTAAGATGATATTCCTAGTACATGTATTAACCCATTCCCACACAACAATATTTTAGACTGGTCCAAAGTGACAGAACCTGCAGACGACAATTTTAAGTTAATGGAGTTCTATAGTGAAAAGGAAGATAACTCAATACCTACTATAGATCTAGGTGTGCCTAACACAGACAGAGGTAAAATGAGATTCCTAGTACATGAATTAACCCATACCCACAAAAACAAAATTCCAGACTGGTCCAAAGTGAAAGAACCTGCGACAATTTCAAGTTAAATGAATTTAAGACTTTTCTGTCCTTTTTTATAGAAAACATTGTGGATAATGAAGAAATTTTCCACAATGTTTTCCAAAGTTTTTTTCTTCAGGGGTGTAGCAGCTATCATAACGCAGTGGGAAGCGCGTCAGACTCCTAATCTTCAATCATGGGATGTCATGGGTTCGATCCCCGGCAGCGGAACATATCCTTTCCATCAATAAGTCTTTTTAGTCCCAAATACAACACAAGAGTTAGTGCAGGACATAAATATTGGTGTTAAACATTTATTGAATAAATTGATTGGTTAATCTATATGGAATATTACAACAGTCTTTCTTTCTTACAGGCCATATCTGTCGAGTAGCTTGTGAAGGTAGTGTCATATGGTATTCTACACAAGCTACGAGACAAGATACGGCCTGTATGAAAGAAAGACTGTTGTAGTATTCCTTTTATTTTTTACCAGAAAATAAGCAGAAATGAAATATCTGCCTTACATAATTTGTAAGCTTTGTAAATCCAGGAATTTTATGAATGGCTGATAAATATTTCAACCATGGAAACCTTCATAGAGTTTGTAATTCTTCAGGATGATGATTCATCTTCTGTAAGCTACTCTATGAAAAATAGCCTACATGGGTTTGACACGTACCTCCATTCTGTGGAAGAGCTCTATAAATCAAGACGGTTAAGTTAAACCCTATTTAAACTTCTCTGGGTCGAAATTTCATTACACACAATACACAAATCTTAAATAGACTGACAATGCCAAAATGTGTAAAATGAGTGGAAAATCCAAGACAATATGCAACACAATAATTATGAATATGGGTAATGGCATATTTTATAAATGAATGAAGCTGAACTTCATTATAGTGTTACACGAAAATATTATACCTGTTGACATTTACATTCCACAAGGTATTAGCCTAATACGGATTTTGAGGTACTCGACCAATACAGATTTTTTTTGGTCGAGTTGTATCAGATGCCAAAATAAAGTGTCGGATAGTTAATATAAATTTGTTAATGATGGCCTCAATTTGTCAGCTGTTTGAAATGTCATATGCAAACATGTATTAAACAAGGAATATCTTGCAAGAGTGTCAACCCTGTACAGACTGTAGCCAGACCCATACAAATGGAGGGTTTGGTTCAAAACAATTTAAAAGCTTGTAAAAAAGCATGCACTTTAATTCTTTTGCACTAAACCCTTGGAATAATGTGAATGTCTATTGTCATTCTGCCTTACTGGTCATTCACTTATAAAAAACACATTTCTGGTTGACCGTTCCTCATAGTCCACAATGTTTTCTATCAAAAAAATGCAAAGATTTTTCAAAATTTCATTAACGAAGGATGTTGTCTGCAACTTCTTTGAATTTAGACCTACCTAAATTCTGATGTTGGATTATTGTCATACTTTATGTATCAAATCATAATTATGATTTACAGGTCATTGTGGGAAAACGATGGCAATTATGAAAAGAGCTGTGACAGAATCTCATATCATTGACAAAAAATGGCTGCTTATTGCTGATGATGATACCATTATTAAGTAAGGTCTAAATCTCAGTGTTTGAACATTTTTATCAACTTGAATTATTACCAGATCCTGCAGATGTGCTTGCGCAGTCGGAAGTGCATCAGACTCCTAATCTTCAATATTGGGATGTCATGGGTTTGATGCCCTGGTGGCTGCACATATCCTTTCCAACATTTGTCTCTCACCAATGGTTGGATAATCGTAATCTACGTGGGATAGCAGCTGGAGGCTAGGAAAGGATGAAGTGGTAATACCGGTGTGAGAAATACCAGGAATCCATTGTTAGGTGCTCTTACCACTGCGATATGACTGAAACACTGTTTAAAGTGGTGTAAAACCCCATTCAATCAATCAATCAAAGCAGATGTGCTTGTTGATTCTATCCTCTACTTACAAGCAGTGTTTTCTGCAACTCCTTATAAGTCTGTCACTAAACTCCTCAATATTCATGTTAAGAAAATCATTTTTTTGATAAAAAGAGAAGATGCTTGTTATAAGCAATTTCTTTTTTTTTTCTCACAATGTTTTCTACTAATGAGGTCCAGGTCATCCTGTTTCAGTGGCATTACTGTGTCAAAAAAGGATTCCTCACTTGTGCTTATTTTCATTTTACACTCACTTTTAATTATTGTCAACAATCTTTATATTAAGACCAGTCTTAAATTTTACTTTTTGTTAACAGGTTAATACATGCATGATTCTTCAGGACATGAAATATTGGCTTGATCCCTTCAAGAAAAAGCTATGGAAAATATTGGGTAAAATTAAGAAAATGCTTGTAACAAGCAATTTCTTCATTTTTCACAATGTTTTCTACCCCGAAAAGTTTAAAAATATCTAAAATTTCATAAAATTTAAATTGTCGTCAGCAAATCCTATCATATTGGACCAGTCTAAAATTTTGTTGTGTGGTAATGGTTTAATAAGGAGTATTTTACTGTATTTCAGTGTCCACAGATTAAGGAGGTTGTTAGCGTGTTACGATGCCAATAGTCTTGTTGCCCTTGGTGAACGCTATGGTTACCAGGTTGCCAAGGGATATGGTTATAATTATATTACAGGAGGAGGAGGGTTAGTTTTTAGCAAATGCATATATAGAGAAATAAATACATGTATTTTATTTATCAACATTTTAAAATTGTCATGGTTTTAAATGGAAAAATAGATATAGAAGGAAAAATACAGGTTTTATCGAAATTTCATCAAAATTTCGGTCCTCATAAAAGCAAGAAAAAAAACTAAAATGCTCTGATGATATAATGGGTATACTGAAAGCAAACATGCTTTAGCCTATTTCTGAACAGCAGATGTTTAGCCTGGTCTAAAATTGAAAGAACTTGCATACAACAATTTCAAGTTGATTAAATTCCATGAATTGTTGTCTCTGTATGCAGAAAATGTTTGAGTGAAATGAAGAAAATGTTTTTTAAAGCAATTATTAGATTTTCCGCTATTTTCCCAGGCCGAGTGTGTAAAGCAGGATTGTGTGGGAATGGGCTGACAAAGCTTAATGTTTGTGCTCTTGTGTCATTTTAATACTTCAGACTTGAAGCAAGTATAAAGTTTGAACTTGATGGGTATCAAACCCTCAGTGACAAGTGGTGAGGCTGGTATGTGAGTGTCTTTCTCATCTTACTTGGTGTACATAGGCCTTTCATAGAAAAATTAGCAAAGGCCTACATACACCAAGCAAGAAGAGAAAGGATGTTAACCTATTCCCAAGCAACACATTTAAGACTGGTCCAAATTCAAAGCCCCTAAAGACAATAATTTCAAGTGAATGGAATTTTAGAATTTTTTTTGTCTTTTAGGATAGAAAACATTGTGGATAATGAAGAAATCGCTTGATACAAGTAATTTCTTCATTTTCAACAATCTTTTTCAAAGCTCTTTCATCGACAGGCATAAAAAGGAGGGCTTGTGTGGAAATGGATTAATGGCACTCAGTGTCTTGTAAACCAAATCATGCCGAGCCTTTCCATTGGGGACTTCATTCATTAAAGAATTTACATTCTCTACTTTTTTGTCTTAAATAGCTTCAACACCATAACAACAATTCTCATGTTTTATTTTTACAATGCCTGGGTATCAGGTAATAGGGTGTATGTCATTTTTACAATGTCTGTCTTCTTTTGATTGTGCCAAAACCCCCTTAAATGTAGGGCATTGTATTTGAATAGTGGGTATTTTTTTCATTCACAAATCTTTGAGTAGATATCAAGGTCAAGGCTGTTGTTGAATTCATAAATATTTGCTTTGTTAAAAACATGTATTTGTAATTCGCAAACCTTTGTTTCAGAATGGTGTTTAGTATGCCTCTAGTACAGAGACTAGTTGACGAATGTAAATGTCCGTCCATTGAATCTCCCGATGATATGATCCTTGGTTTGTGTTTACGCAGGATGGATATTCCCATTACACATTCACCATTGTTTCATCAGGTATGTTTCTGTTAGCTCTGCTGTTTTCAGAGAAAACTCCAGACATTATTATGAAGCCGTCATCACCGCACAGTTGGTAGCGCGTCAGACTGTCAAACTAGAGGTCCCGGGTTCGATACCCGCAGTGGCACTCATCCTTTCCCATTATTTGTCTCTCACCAATGGGTGACCTATGTGGGATAGCAGCTGGAGGATAGGAAAGGATGTAATGGTAGTACTGGTGTGAGAAATACCAGGATTCCATGGGTAGGTGCTCCAGCCGCCGCGATATAACTGAAAGATTGTTGAAAGCAGCATAAAAACCCATTCAAACAAACAATCAAACAGATATTGTTATGGTAAGGTCTTTCTCTGTGTCTGTGACATTTGGAATTACTGGACTCATATACTTGAGACTGGATTACATGTTCACTATCAAAAGAAATCTATACCAATAAGAGGGATAACTTAACCAATTACCAGATAGATAAATTTTAGACTAGTCTAAATTGAAAGGAGTTGCTGACGACAATTAAAAGCTAATCAAATTTTGGATTTTTTTACCATTGGGGTAGAGAACATTGTGGATAATACTTGTAACAAGAAATTCCTTCATTTTCCTCAATGTTTTCGACAGCTTTATTTCTTGGGGGCATCTAAAAGCCTCATTCAGTGGGAATGGGTTAAAAATGCATTTTCGTATGAATTATGCCCCTTTTTTAACATTGAAGTTTTACTCATTATCAACCACTTAACCCTTTCCTGGACAAACCTGGAATTTTACATTCCTGTGATTTCATACTTGAGAAAACATTGTGGAAAAAGGAGAAATTGCTTGTAACAAGCAATTTCTCCTTTTTCCACAATATTTTCTACCACATAGGATGGTCAGATTTCAAATTACATGCATTTTTCATTGTCGTCTGCAACCTTTTTCAAATTGGACCAGTCTAAAATTTCATAAAACAGGAAAGGGTTAAATAGCCAAGCGTTGGCATCCACATATGATGCTCTTGTTTGTACTGATACTGAGGGGAGGTTGTTCAATGTCTGTTAAGATATTCATCTGTATTTAACCCGTTCCCTCAAACTCCTGCTTTTCTACATCCCTCAAGAAATTAGCTTCCTAAAACTTTGGAGAAATAAAAAAAATTACTTGTAATAGGCTTTTCATAATTTACCATGTTTTCCTTGAAAGACAAAATAATTGGAATTCCATTAATCTTGAATTCACCACTTTCAACATCAACTAGTTGAGAATTTTCTTGTCTGAAAATTGGTTGAACTGTTAGCTTTAACCATAACACTATCAATATTGGTATTGTTAATGTGTGAGCTGCTAAACCCATTACCAGACGACAAAATTTTAGACTGGCCCAAATTTAAAGAAGTGGCAGACGAAAATTTAGTTAATGAAATCTTTAAAATCTTATAATTAGGGATGGAAAACATTGTGGAAAATGATGAAATTGTTTGTGACAAGCAATTTCTTCAATTTACAAAATGTTTTCTACCCAGAAAGTTGAACAAGTTTAAGATTTAATAACATTTTGATTGTCGCCTGCAACCCCTTTCAGTTTTGACCAGTCACAGAACACATTATCATAAATAATTATTAGTATTATTAATTTCAGGCTAGACCAGACGATTATTCAGTTGGTTATTTGGAAAGACAAATTCCCATCTCATTTCATAAACATTGGAACTGTAATCCATATGATGTCTACAAGCTTCTGAAGAAATATGATGAGAAAAGGAATGCCACAAACAAACAAGTACATGAAGAGTTATGAGGCTGTTTGAATTCTGGTTTTCAAAAGAGTGCCAATTCAAGACAGAAAATCCAAAGCAAGATGACTATAGCCCGAACAAGTCCAATTTCAATTAGGACAACTGACTTTAACAAATTTGAGACAGCAATAACCAAAAATCTGTACTAATCTAAAATCTATGAGTTGTAATTTAAAGGGTTTTTTTATGCAGAAAATAGCAATGTTCTCATTTAAAAGAAGGCTTTTCTGAGGTTGGAAATATTATCAGGAAAGAAGAAACATAGTTTGCCTTTGATTGCATGACAGTAAACTATAGACAATAAAGTACAGAGATATGCAACTTAAACATGGTTACTAAAGCTTGAATAATCTGTAGTTACCAGGTTTAAGTTGCTAATCTAACAGAACTGCTTAACCCATTACCAGACAGCAAAATCTTACACTGGCCCAAATTGAAAGACGTTGCAGATGACAATTTAAAGTTTATGAAATTTAGAATTTTTCAACTCTTTTGGAAGAAAACATTGTGGAAAATGAAGAAATTGCTTGTAACCAGTCTAAAATTTTGCTGTGTGGCAATGGGTTAACAACAATTCAAGTTATGCTTTTGCCACATATTTGGGGAAGCCATTTGTCTTGATCTCACTCCTTCATCACTCAACAGCTTTCATTCAAATTTCATGTACACATTTCATTGAATTGCTATTCATGAATTTAATACTTTGAATGAATTTCGTGGTAGGGGTTTCTGTGAAAAAACACTTTCAAGTTGGCTGAGAAAATTGCTGTAGTTTGATAAATTTTTGGTTTCGACATAAAATGACCTCACTTCTCTACAGATTTCATTTAATTTTGTATACATTTCTCTGATGATTGTGAAAATTGTTTTCCATGACAATCCATTCCAAGATTGCCAAGCTATATGGCCACCATTTGATAGACCCATAACCAGATGGCAAAATTTTAGACTTCTCAAAATTGAAAGGAGTTGCAGACAACAACTTAAAGTATATGAAATTTGAGAATTTTTCAACTTTCCGAGTAGAAAACATTGTGGAAAAAGAAGAAATTGCTTGCTACAAGCAATTTCTTCATTTTACACAATGTTTTCCCAGCTGTTTTTCTTGATGGGCATCAAAAGGCATTGTGTGGGAATGGGCTAATACTGCACTTCATTGTGAGACACCTTTCTCTTTTCAGTAAGGATTTCACTCACATTTCATACCTGCATCCCTTCCATCAATATCACGAATAGGTTTAAAGTTATTTTTCTCATAACATTTTTTTTAAGATGGCTAACAAAATGGCCATTATTTAATTCAGTCTTGCCTTCAATAACCCAGTTTATTGCTTTGTGACCTAAAAGTTTTAACCCTTTCCTGTTCAATCCCTGTTTTTTACTCCCTGTGATCTTATTATTGAGAAAAATGTTGTAGAATAAGTAAAAATAGCTTGTAACAAGCAAATTTTTTTTCACAATATTTTTTACTCTACTGAATGGTTATTTTTCGAATTAAATCCACTTTGAGTTTTCATTTGCACAACCTTTGAATTTGGACAGGTCTAAAATTTTGAAAAACAGGACAGGGTTAAACAGGTGCTTTTTTCCTTAACTTGGATTTCTTAATTTGAGGATTATTTCCTCTAAACAATTATTGGCAATATTTATTGAATGAATAATCCTCAAGTTACAGGAACATTTCATTAATTTTGTCATTATATATCATTTTATTGAATAACTGTGCAATGAGAAAACACTTGGGGTTTTCTATGTTAACCAATTACCAAACAACAAAATGTTAGACTGGTTGATATTCAAAGAATTTGAAGATGGCAATTTATAGTTAATGAAATTTTGAAATACTTTGTCTTTTGGGGTAGAAAACGTTGATAATCAAGAAATGGCTTGTAATAAGCTATTTCTTCATTTTCCACAATACTTTCTAACACTCTTTTCTTAAGAAGCGTAAAAATGGGATTGTGTTGGAATGGGTTAAAAATTACAAGTACAGCTAGTTAAACCCATTACCATAAAGCCAGTTAAACCCATTAGCAAACAAAATATTTTTAGACTGGTCCAAATTTAAAGAAGTTGGTGAAGACAATCAGAAGTTTGTATAAGCTGAAAGTAAAGTATTGAATAGGAAAATAAAGCGTCAGATATGGTTATAAATGTGATAAAAGAAAAAAAGTGCAGGTTACATGAAATTCTTTAGTCACATTGTTTTTTCATGCTAAATCTCTACAGGCATGAATGTGGGGTTGTATGGTAATGGGTTAAGTAAAGATTGCAATATGAGAAATATGGAAGACATGTTCCCTAAACATATCATGATCTATTTATCATGTAAAACCCATCACAATTAACCCTGGACTAATTAACCTGTTACCTGATGACAAAACTTTGGACTAGTCCAAGTTCAAAGATAAAGTAGACGACCACTTCTAGTTGATAGAATTTAAAATATATTGCTCTTTCTAGGCATGAAAACAATGTGGAAAATGAAGAAATTCCTTGAGACACATAATTTCTTCATTTTAGCTCACCTGAGCACAAAGTGCTCAAATGAGTTATTGAGATCACCTTTCGTCCGGTGTCCGTCCATCGTGCGACCTCCGTCAACAATTTCTTTAAACAACATCTCCTCCCAAACCACTGTGCCAATTTGAACCGAATTTGGGAGAAATGTTCCTTAGGTGGTACCCTTCAACAAATTGAAATCAGTTTAAAACTCTGGTTGCCATGGCAACAAAAGTGAAATTTTAAAATAATCTTTTAAAATCTTCTCCTCCTGACCCAGAAAGCGTAGAGCTTTGATATTTTGCATGAAGCATCAGTATATTGACCTCTTTCAAAATGGCTAAAATCATGATCCTGGGGTCCCCAGGGGGGTGGGATTCATATAGAAATTAAGAATGATATGTAAATGACATCTCCTCTCAAATCACTGGGCTGATTTGAACCAAATTTGGCAGAAATGTTCCTTAGGTTGTCCCCTTATAAATAGCTAAAAAAATTGAAATCTGTTAAAAACTCTGGTTTCCATGGCAACAAAAGTGAAATTTCAAAATAATCTTAAAACATTTTCTCCTCCAGACCCAGAAGGCGTAGAGCCTTAATATTTTGCATGAAGTATGAGTATATTGACCTCTTTCAAAATGGCTAAAATCATGATCCTGGGGTCTCCATGGGCGGAGCTGGTGGGGGGGGGTGTGGGCATGAAGCATCAGTTCACAGACTTCTTTCTTATTTCTGAAATTATAACCCATTGATCCAGAGGGAGGAAAAAGTTTTTTCCTTCTTTCAAATCAGCACTTAAGCCTTTGAATTTGTAATTTAGCCTTTTGGATCTCCAGGTTCATAGTCTTTATATGTAAGTGTGGCCCACTTGTTTCATAATCCTTACCTTAACATGAAATTAGACTGTTGAAAGAAAAAGATCCTTTATCTCAGGTGAGTGCCCTAGGGCCAACGGCCCTCTTGTTCTAATTGTTTCTTCATACTCTTTTCTTGAGGATTGTAAACAGATCAGATTGAATGAAAATAGGTTTATTTTATGTCCGCCATTTCTTTAGTTTATTGTCTTAAGAAAACAGGTCATTGCATATGCAAATGTCTGGTTATTCTTCATGGACTAAATCAATACTTTTTGTCATTGTAATTTGAATGAATGTACACTGTTCAAAACAGGGATGATTGAACTTATCATTAAAGTTAACTTATGTTTCTTTGTGTTGGTTTTTCTTTTTAAAGTGAGATCAAAGAGAGCTTATATAGCTAGGTCATATATGCTACAAATGTTTAACTCATTACTTGAAGGGCAGCAGCTATACCCAAGTCGTAGCACGTAAGACACTTAGTCAAGGGTCCGAGTTTGTTCCCCAGCTGCTGCAAATATCCTTTCTGACAATTGTCTCACACCAATGGGTGGATGATCATAAATCTTACTGGGATGAGCAGCTGGAGGCTGTAAGAAAGTATGTAGTGGTAGTACTGGTGTGAGAAATACCAAAAATCCATGGTTAGGTGCTCTAGCCGCCGCAATATGACTTGATTACAGTTAAAAGTGGCGATAAACTCCTAAAATGGTGCTCAGACAAAAAATCACAAATTCATTTTCGCTCTAACATTTTCTGCAATCTTTTATCTCATTCATATGAAGGACTGTGTAGTCACTATTTAGTGAATGCCTTTACTCTAGCTACTGTAAATAATAAAAACAAAATAAAGACAGCATTTACATTTATTGACATCTTAGTTTCATACATGCTTAACCCAATCCCTCTCTGTACCATTCCCAAATTAAAATCCAGGGAAAGCATAACAGGAAATGAAGAAGCTACTTGTTAGAAGCAATTCCTTTACTGCCCCGAAAGCTTTTCAGACTTTCATCACCTTAAAGTTTTCTATGCAACTTCTTTCAATTAGGACAAGTCTAAAATTTGTTATCTTGTAATGGGTAAAGTTGAAAATAATGTAGCACAGAATGATTGATTAAAATAAAAATCTTACAAATATTTATTCTCAGATTACAAGACAGAATGGTAAATCAATTTTTTTCATCAAAACATTATATTTTAGATAATAAAAGAATAAATATCTTCATTAAGCCATTAACAAACAACAAAATTTTAGACTGGTCCAAATTCAAAGAAGTTGCAGACAACAGTTTTTATTTCTGAAGAAATTTAAAAAATCTATGTCTACTTGGGTAGAAAACATTGTGTACAATGAAGAAATTGCTTGTAACAAACAATTTCTTCAATGAACACAATATTTTTAAAGGTGGTGTCAAAAAGTGTAATTATGTTGATATTGGTGTAACAGAAAGCTTTTAGTAATTGGTATTCTGGTACATATTCCAAGTGGCAATCTTCACGGTTGTTACTGAAGGAATGCTGGTCATGCCCACTTACCTACAACATGGTAGTTTGACTTAGGTATAACATTCAATTGTTAGTTTTGTCTTTCAAAAACAGGCGTCCTGATTGATAAAAAAATTATTCATAACTCCATGAACAAAATTTTGAGCACCCCGCGATTTTGTATGCTTCCGCACAAAATAGTCACATACAAAAAGGTACCATAATTTGTAAAGTTTTGCTTTTTTCGCTCAATGCTATTAAATAATAAGAAATGAAGAGAATATTTTTTGTTTTCAATGGAGGTATGAACCGAAAAACCTAATCAGACTTATGTATGAATCCGCTTCGCATATTCATAGTGTGATTAGTTTTTTCGGTTCATACCTCCATTAAAAACAAAAAATATTCTCTTCATTTCTTTAGTGAAATAAGTGATCATGGACATAAAATAAGACAAATCACTGGTTGGTGATCAAATGTCATAACTACAGCTTGAAGAAGCTGCAGTTACTACTTTTAACCCATTACCAAAATGTTAACAATATTTTAGACTGGTCTAAATTTAAAGTAGTTGCAGACAACAAATATTAAAATATCCCTGTATTTTGGGGTAGAAAGCAATCAGAATAACAAAGATTTGCTTGACACAAGCAATTCCTTCATTTTCAAGCAGTGTCAAAAGGATCATTGAGGCGGAATGAGTTAAGTCAAAGTGTTTTGCATAAGTGTTTTGCATAAGTTCGTAGATCATTTCTGCCTAAATGATTGATATGATTGGTCAATCAATTTATTGATTTGATAGTGGCGATCTATTAACTAACAATAAAAGATTAAGATTTCTACAGTTTTTGATAATCCTCTTGATACTTCCTCTCTTCATTATATCTGTTATATCCCTCATAGTTAATCCCTGGCAGATAGTCATGTTGTATCTCTTCTGGTTCCTCAAATTGTATGCTGGCTTCTTGTAGAGCTTTTAGAAACACATCACACTGGAAAAATTAATGTGCATATTATTTTTCTTTACCCCATCAAGCACCTCAACACTTGATAATTTAATTTTTAGTTTTGTCTATCAAAAACTGGCATTCTGATTGGTCAAAAACATTCATACTTACATGAAGAACATTTTGAGCACGCAGCTATTTTGTTTGCTTCCTATCAAAATAGTCCCATTCAAAAAAGTATCAAAATTTGTACAATTTTTCTTTTTTCACTCGATGCAATTAAACTTATCAGAAATGAAGAGAATATTTTTTGTTTTCATAGAGGTTTGAAATGAAAAACCTAGTCACATTCAAGTATGAATCTGCTTTGTGTGAATATTCATACAGTGTGATTAGTTTTTTCGGTTCATACCTCCATAAAAAAAATAAGATGTGTTTGAGAAATACAATACCCCCGCAACAGGATTAAACGTTTGACCTTGGTATGTGACCTTGACCTTATCACAAGACCTTGACATGAGGAGATGCATATTATAGAGATGTATCAACATGTCAAATATGAGTATTGTATCTTGAATAGGCTGGTAGTAATTGACAATGTTAAGTTTTTTGGTTAAGTTTTGCAGACAGACAAACAAACAGAAGGACACACAGACAACAATAAAACAATATGCCCCTGATCTTTCGATGTGGGGGCATTAAAAAATATTCTCTTCATCTCTTAAATAACCAATTTGACACATTGCTGCACACGCCAACTGAACTTTGGCAGGAAATTCAGCTTCAATATTAAATGAGTAATTTTGCAAAAGTTATGGTCTGTAACTGGTATCAAAAAGGTAAAATGGTTGGTTGGCAACCTAAATGTGGTAACAGCAGCTTGATGAAGCTGTAGGTACCTAAAGTTGGTTAAACCATTCTCACACAATGTTGCTTTTTGATGCCCTAAAGAAAAACAAACGGGAAATCCTTGTGTAAAATGACTGACAGTTGAATATTTTGTGGTAAGCTACCAAATTCCTGTACTTGCAGCTTTAACCCATTACAAACAACAAAGTTTTAGACTGGTACAAATTGAAAGAAAGTAAAGATAACAATACAAAGTTTGTGAAAATTTAGATTTTTTTACCTTACTTAATAGAAAACATTGTGTAAAATGAAGGGAAATAACTTAGAAGTGACATCATTGATGGAGGAGCAAATAAATGATGAACAGAGAAAGATGGGTAATCAACGTTAACATTACCATGTTCCCTATCAAAACTAACTCAGACGAAAGCAAGTCGGAGATGTACAAAATGAAAAATGAACTGATAAAGCAAGTGGATGGACAGAAAATTTATGGAAGGACGAGGACAAGCTCCCTGAAAAAATATGATCATGGAAATATTTGTGGGAAAAGGAGAAATTATATGTTGCAAACAATTTCTCCTTTCCAACAAAGGAAGGAAAATGAGAAATTATTTTGAACATGCAATTTCTCCTTTTCTCAGAAGGTTTTCTATCCTATTTGGAACTTTATGTCCATTTTTTTTGCGTAATTGGAAAGTCGTCTGAGTTTTGGCAAAAAGTTCAATTTCTGTATTAAATAGCATATATTAAACAAGAGGGCCGTTGGCCCTTGGGCGCTCACCTGAGATGAAGGCTATTTTTCTTTCTTCAACAGTCTAATTTCATGTTAAGGTTAGGATTATGAAACAAGTGGACCACACTTACATATAAAGACTATGAACCTATGATCCAAAAGGCTAAATTACAAATTCCAAGGCTTAAGTGCTGATTTGAAAGTAGGAAAAAACTTTTTCCTCTCTCTTGATCCATGGGTTATAATTTCAGAAATAAGAAAGAAGTCTGTGAACTGATGCTTCATGCCCATACCCCCCCAGGCTCCGCCCCTGGAGACCCGAGGATAATGATTTTAGCTATTTTGTAAGAGATCAATATACTGATACTTCATGCAAAACATCAAGGCTCTACGCCTTCTGGGTCAGGAGGTGAGGATTCTTAAAGATTATTTTGAAATTTAACTTTTGTTGCCATGGCAACCAGAATTTTTTAATGGATTTCAATTCTTTTAGCTATTTTTAAAGGGGCCACCTAAGGAACATTTCTGTCAAATTTGGTTCAAATCGGCCCAGTGGTTTGGGAGGAGATGTCATTTAAAAAATCGTTCCTCATTTCTATATAAACCCAACCCCCTGGGGCTCCACCCCTGGGGACCCGAGGATCATGATTTTAGCTATTCTGAAAGAGGTCAATATACTGATGCTTCATGCAAAACATCAAGGCTCTATGCCTTATGGGTCAGGAGATGAAGATTTTTAAAGATTATTTTAAAATTTCACTTTTGTTGCCATGGCAACCAAAGTTTTTACGGATTTCAATTCTATTTTTGAAGGGGACTACCTAAGGAACATTTCTACCAAATTTGGTTCAAATTGGCCCGGGGTTAGGGAGGAGATGTCGTTTAAATAAATTGTTGAAGGACCACGCACGATGGACTTCCTGGCTCAGGTGAGCTAAAAATTAAAACACTTTGCTGAACGTCATCTATAGTCAGAGTTCAAAATTCACTCTCCTTTAAAATGAATAATTTGATTGGTCCTTTGATTCTCAATCAGGCAAAGCCAAAAGGAAGATTTTTTTTTTTTCCAATTCTCCTCAGTGACGCTTTTAGACGCACTAAAGAAAAAAGGTTTTCAAAACATTTTGGAAAATGAAGAAATTGCTTGTATCAAACAATTTTTTCATTTTCCACAACATTTTCTACTCAGAAAGTTAAAAAAATCTAAATTTCATGAACCTTAAATTAACATCTGCAATTTCTTTCAATTTGGACTAGTTTAAAATTTTGTCGTCTGATAATGGTTTAATAAAGAACCCATTCCCACACAATCCCTCCTTTTTACACTTCTCAGGGAAAAAGCTTTGAAAGACATTGTGGAAAATAAAGAAATTGCTTGTATCAAGCAATTCCTTCATTATCCACAATGTTTTTGACAAATGACAATAAAATTAAAATTCCATTAACTTGAAATTGTCGTTTGTAGCTTCTTTCAATTTGGACCAGTCTAAAATTTTGTTGTGTGGGAATGGGTTAATTATCACATGAAAAGTCCACCTGTTGATAACTGACAGATCACTGCTGTCAAACAAACAATCAATAGACCAAAGTACCTACACTTCAGATTATATTTACCCATTCCCACTCAACAAAATATTAGACTGATCCAAACTGAAAGAAGCTGCAGACGACAATAGACCAAAATACCTGCACTTCAGATTATATTAACCAATTCCACTCAACAAAATATTAGACTGATCCAAACTGAAAGAAGCTGCAGACGACAATATAAGTAGACAAAAATACCTGCACTTCAGATTATATTAACCGATTCCCACTCAACAAAATATTAGACTGATCCAAACTGAAAGAAGCTGCAGACGACAAAATAAATAGACCAAAATACCTGGACTTTAGATTATATTAACCCATTCCCACTCAAAAAAATATTAGACTGATCCAAACTGAATGAAGCGGCAGACGACAATTTTAATAGACCAAAATACCTGCACTTCAGATTATATTAACCCATTCCCACTCAACAAAATATTAGACTGGTACAAGCTGAAAGAAGCTGCAGACGACAATATAAATAGACCAAAATACCTGCACTTCAAATTATATTAACCCATTCCGAATAAACAAAATATAAATGACTGTTCCAAACTGAAAGAAGCTACAGATGACAATCTTAATTGACCAAAATACCTGCAATTCAGATTATATTAACATATTCCAACTAAACAAAATATTACACTGGTCCAAACTGAAAGACACTACAGATGACAATTTTGATAGACCAAATACCTGCACTTCCGATTAAACAAGAGCCATGTCAGACATGGCCATTCCCCGCCTTAAAAGCTTGATAGTAAACTGAAGCCAGTTAGATTTAGGCTTCTTTTGCACTGCATTTCATGTAACTGAGTTTGATAATAGCTATTATACTTTCAGAGATATGCTCAGGACAAAATGTAAGAAACAACAAAGGGCAATAACTCAAAAAATATGCAAGCAAGAGTTGTGGTTCTTGTGCACTGCACTTCTCCTCAACGCGATCTATCCACCTATGAAGTTTCAAGTTAATAGCTATTATACTTTCAGAGATATGCCCCGGCAAAATCTTAGTCTTTAAAACAACAAAGGGCAATAACTCCAAAATTATGCAAGCAAGAGTTGTGTTTCTTGTGCACTGCACTTCTCCTCAATGAGTTCTACCGATCTATGAAGTTTCAAGTTGATAGCAATTATACTTTCAGAGATATGCTCCGGACAAGTTTAGTGACGGAAGGACGGAATGACCGAAGGACAGGACAGAATGACGGACAGAGACCATTACTATATCCCCTTCGCAGAAACGGCAGGGGATAATTAAACCATTCTCACTCAACAAAAAATAAGACTGATCCAAACTTTAAGAAGCTGCAGACGACAATATAAATAGACCAAATACCTGCACTTCAGATTATATTAACCCATTCCCACTCAAAAAAATATTAGACTGATCCAAACTGAAAGAAGCTGCAGACGACAATTTTCATAGACCAAAATACCTGGACTTCAGAATATATTAACCCATTCCCACTCAACAAAATATTAGACTAATCCAAACTGAAAGAAGCTGCAGACGACAATATAAGTAGACCAAAATACCTGCACTTCAGTTTATACTAACCCATTCCCACTCAACAAAATATTAGACTGATCCAAACTGAATGAAGCGGCAGACGACAATTTTAATAGACCAAAATACCTGGACTTTAGATTATATTAACCCATTCCCACTCCACAGAATATTAGACTGGTCCAAACTGAGAGAAGCTTCAACAACAATTTTAAGTTGATCGATTTTTAAATTTTTTCGCCTTTTTCAATAGAAAACTTTACGAATAATGTACAAGCAATTTCTTCATTTTTTATCGTAAAAGATGAAAAAAATTAAGATTCCATCAACTTGAAATTGTCATCTGCAGCTTCTCTCGACTTGGACCAGACTAAAATTTTGTTGTGTGGGGATGGGTTAATGTACCAGAAATCAATCATGAAATACCTTTTCTGATCCTGATCCAAGCTGATCCATATCAAAGAAGACAGTAGTTAGTCCAGATTCTAACATCCTCCGAGAAATCAATCGGCCAACATTCCATGCTGCACTTACATCTGTTTGTCTGTTTAAATGACAGGATAAAAGAATAAAAGTTAAACTTTTGCCACATAAACTTTGTTTTCTAACCAAAAAAGTAAAGAATTGTAAAATTTACCTAAAATTTTTCGTCTGCAACCTATTGAATTTAGACAATTCGAATATAGTCCTTTGGTAATGGGTTAAATCGGCTGACAAAACAAAAGGCTAGACGATACTCAATGAGTTTGCAAATATGATATTTCAAGGTTAGTTAAAACTTAAAAATGATTGCAATAAAGGGAAGAAAACAGTGTCTGAGATGGAGAAATTGCTTTGCAAAACCAATTTCTGCTTTTCTCACAAAGCACTTCCTCAGTTTATTACTTTTCTAGCATAAAAGTGTAGTATTATGTGGTAATTGGTAGATGCACATTTTTTAATCGTAATAAAAATCATAACTTATTACATTATGCGTGACCAATTTATCCATTCCCACGCAATCCCACTTTTTAACACCTCACAAGAAAAAAGCTTGGGAAAACAATATGGAAAATGTTGCAAGCAGTTTTTTATTATCTGTTATCTTTTCAAAAAAAAAAATATATATCCTATTCAATTTTGTCATCTGCAACTAAAATTAAAAATAAATTAAAATTGTGTTGTCTTTAATGGATTAAAAGGAAATTGCCAATTGTGTTTCTGATCAATGGAAAAATGAAATTGATCAAGGGATCCACCTTGAGAAATATTTTACAGGCATAGAATATTATGACTATTTTGAAATATTTTTCTACCTATAGAATCCTTTTTCATCCATATATCAGATTATGTTTCTTTTGTCACTTAGTTTGGTCAAAAAAGGAGGTTCACAATTAATAATTCTCCCATTTTTTCACAACAAATTTGTTAAAAAGTTTTAAAACACAAAAAGTCCAAAATAATCACTGCTCTTGACTTTTTATACACTATTCCTTCTAAAAATTGTAATTGTAGTTTTCAAATATTGTGATACGAGTAGCCAATCCGACACTATCCAGTTTTTATTTCAACCTAACAGAGCAAAATGGTTAAATTAACATTATGGAAAATGAAAACATTGCTTGTATCATTGTTTTCTACCATGGAAGACATGTTTTTCTAAGTGATTAAAAACTTAAAATTGTTGTCTGCAAATTCTTTCCATGTGGACCAGTCTCAGTTGATCTTATTATAGATTAGAGTTTATAGAATATCATAGACAAATAATTTAATTGTTAGTTTCGTCTATCAAAAAAGAGCAATCTGATTGGTCAAAAAATTTAATTCATACCTCCATGAACAAAATTTTGAGTACGCAGCCATTTTGAATGCTTCCACACAAAATAGTTCATTACAAAAAGGTATCAAAATTTGTTAAGTTGTTGCATTTTTCGCTCGATGCTATTAAATTATAAGAAATGAAGATAATATTTTTTGTTTTCATGGAGGTATGAACCGAAAAACCTAATCACACACTGTATGAATCCGCTTCGCGTATTCATACAGTGTGATTAGGTTTTTGGGTTCATACCTCCATGAAAACAAAAAATATTCTCTTCATCTCTTAAATAATTCAAATCAAGTTTTGTCTATCAAGATTCAAACATTTTGATTGGCTGATTTTTTTTTTTCATTTACGAGATGAAGAGTAAATTTTTTGGTTTCATGGAGGTATGAACGGAAAAAAACAAATTACACTGTATGCATACGCAAAGCAGATTCATACATAAGTGTAATTAGGTTTTTCGGTTCATACCTCTATGAAAACAAAAAATATTCTCTTCATTTCTTATAATTTAGTAGCATCTAGCAACAAAAGAAAAAACTTGAAAAATTTTGACACCTTTTTGTATGGGACTTATTTTTTTGCGGAAGCATACAAAATTGGTGCGTGCCTCAAAATTTTGTTAATGGAGTTATGAATAATTTTTTTCGACCAATCAGAACGCCAATTTTTGATAGTCAATACTGAAGATTAAATTATACTCCCATGAACACAATTTTGATTAAGCAAATATTTTGTATACTTGCAGGCAAAGTCAATCAATAAAATCTTATTAAAACTAGTAAGATATTTGTGAAGATTTATTTGATTGAATCAAATTATAAGAAATGTATATAATATTTTTTGTTTTCCTTCAAGTATGAACATACAAACTTAATCACACTAATGTATGAACTTGCTTTGTGAATTCAAACAGTTTGATTAAATATTAACCCTAAATTACCTTACTGAATGACTGTAAAATCAAAGGATTGAAAGCACTGAGGGAACTTGTTGTTCAAGAAATCAATATCTCTTTTAGAAATCAATTCATAAACAACTCTGGCAGGAAATGTACAAGCAGGAGGTGTAGAACAAGATCAGACTGCACTTATGTGCAGGCTGATCTTGGTCTACAACTCCTGCCAAAACCGGAATATTCGGGGTTCAGCATGACAAGGGTTAAGATTCATACCTCAATGAAAGCCAAAAATATTTTCATCACTTCTTCACCCATTCCCACATGACAAAATTTTAGACTGGTCTAAATCGAGTAAAGTTATAGACTTTATGACAACTGGATGCTATTTGAAATGAACCCAGACAACAATTTAACCCTTTCCCGTTTTTGGATATTTTAGACTGGTCCAAATTGAATGAGGTTACAGACCACAATGACAACTGGATGCTATTTGAAATGAACCCATCCTATGTGGTAGAATATACTGTGGAAAAAGGAGAAATTGCTTGTTACAAGCAATTTCTTCTTTTTCCACAATGTTTACTCAAGTATAAAATCACAGGAACATAAAATCCCGTATTTGAACGGGAAAGGGTTAAAGCTAATGAATTTTTTTATATTTCCAATTTTCTAGGAAGAAAACATTGTAGAAAATGAAGAAATTGCTTGTTACAGGCAACTTCTTCATTTACCACAATGTTTTCCCTAAGCTCCTTTTCATGGGGGCGTCTAAGAGCGTCATTGAGTGGGAATAGATTTACTCATTCCCAAATAAGCCCTTCTTTTTATGCCCCCAAGAAAAAAGCTTTGAAAAAAATTGTGTAAAATGAAAAATTGCTTGTGTCAAGCAATTTCTTCATTATCCACAATATTTTCTACCCAAGAAGATGAAAAAATTTAATATTCCATCAACTTGAAATTGTCGTCTGCAGCTTTCTTCAATTTGGACTAGTCTAAAATTTTGTTATATGAGAATGGTTTAAAGAATATTGACTTACGAGTACAGTTCCTTAGCCAATAGCGGTTCTCTAGTTGAAGCCTTTAACACAGTTTTCCCACTACAGTGTATAACTGAAGCTGTGGTGTGATCCTTACCAAATGTTAGCACCAATCTGAAACACAATGAAATGAATTAAGCACATGCCTTTGACAAATATGTGAAGCAGCACAGAGCAGTCTGGACAGCCACCCAATATACATAGAATATTTGCAGAAAATAATTCAAATTGGAAAATTATATCCAAAAAGGGTATAAAACATTTTGAGAAAAGGCAAAATTGCTTGTTGCAAGCAATTTTTCCTATTTTACATACAGTTTTCTATGATCATATTGCCAGAGGGAGTCAAATATGTTGTGTGATAATGGGTTAAAAAAGCTTTTATCAAAAAGTTAAGACTGTGATCAAACAGTGTAGATTCATAGGCTTGTCTGTTTCTTTACATGGGATATGTGTGTAATTGTTGGACACTAAACACACAGAGTCAAATAATTAGGATTAGACAGGGTTATAGCCCTGGATTACGGTAGATGGAGTGATGGAATTTCTCTTTGTTGTTGGTTCGAAATAGAATCTTCCAAATACAACTACACTAACAGATACCCATAATATATGGCCCAATGGTGAAATTATTGAAATTAAATGGGGGTAAGCAAACCCCCAAGTTAATTCGACTTCCAAGACATTACAAATGTCACCCTTACTTATTTTCTGTGGATCAAAATCTTACTTGTGATAAAAGTCTTTCTTAGGAGCTTGAAATTTCCATCCTTTTCTTTTTGGAGCAAGTCCCATGACTTCTAGGCACCTGTTAGATAAATAGAGAATAACGGTTTGTTTCAGTGCGAGATCGATTTATGTTTCATTGAGTAAACAACAAAAACTGTTTTAGAGTGATGGATCCACTCATGAAAATATAACTTTCCTTGTATAGTAAATAAAAGCTAAATCGATCTTACACAAAAAACAAATGATTATCTATTTGGTTTATGCAAAAAGAGAATAAACGTAATTATTCTTGTATAAAATCTTTCAGAGCATGTCATTCTGCATGAGATTTTCATGGTATCCTGATGGCGTCATCAGAACTTTGGTCCTGCTGAGATGATGTGTGATGGTGCAAACTAAGCAAAAGCAGGGATATTTCTACTAAAACAATCATTTTCTTATCATTTTTCACTATTTATTTTGGTAAGAAAATATCAAGTCATTAACCAAAATCACAATTATCCAAGAAAGATGAATATCAACCCATTACCAGACAGCAAAATTTTAGACTGGTCCAAATTAAAAGGAGTTGCAGACGACAATTTAAAGTTTATGAGATTTTTTCAGACTTTCTGGATAGAAAACATTGTGCAAAATGAAGAAATCGCTTGTAGCAAGCAATTTCTTCATTTTACACAATGTTTTCAAAATTATTTTTCCCGAGGGGCTTTCAAAAGGGTAACTGTTTGTGAACAGGTTAAAGAGATAAAACTACTGCAGGTTATGAACATCTTTATCTATAAAGATACCATTATTTTTCAGCAGTTGGTTAACAATGAGAAGTGATATCTTAGAATTAACCCATTATATGACATCATTTCTTACTTATTCTAGTAACTTGGAAATTAGAACTTGAAAAGAAAGCCTTTTGTAAGATTGAAATTATCTTATTCTGGGAAGAGAAAGATAACTTCTATTTCAATTTCTTCTTTTCCAACAATATATTTTTCTTACAGTATCTCCTCCTTTTGAAAAACTAGAGGCACTTCATCCATTCCTACACAATGATGCTTTCTGACGCTCCTTAACCCATTCCTAAATGATAAAAATTAGAATGGTCCTAATTGAAAGAGGTTGGAGACGAAAAAACAAAGATTGTTGAAATTGAAATTAAAAGGAAATATGAGGTAGAAAACATTGTGAGGAAAGAAGAAATTGCTTGTGACAAGCAAGTTCTTCTTTCCTCAAGATGTTTTCAAATGCTATACTTCTGTGGCGCGTAAAAATGCAGGATTGAGTGGGAATGGGTTAAGAAAATCAAATGGAAAAACATTGTGTACAATAAAGAAAATGCTTGTAACAAGAAGTTTCTTCATTTCCACCGTGCTTTCAAACCAGAAAGTTGAAAAAACATATTTCATATGCTTTAAATTGTCGTCTGCAACTGCTTTCAATTCGGACCAGTCTACAATTTTGTCCTGTGGGAATGGGTTAAGCACTTACTTCATTCCATTGGCCTGAATTTACTTATCATGCTTACAGGTATTCCAGTTTTAGGTAACACAGGAGGAACTTCATTTTTGAAAAGAATTACTTTACTTGCTATTAATTTAATCCATTACCAGAAAACATACTTTTAAAGTAAAAGTAATAGCTACCGACAATTTAAAGTCCAAGAAATCTTAACACTTTTGTCTCACGGGGAAGAAAACATCGTTGGAAATAAAGAAATTGCTTGTTACAGGGGTCACTAAAAGGTCACTAAAAGATCATTCTTATGAAATTTCATTAAATCCAGCTTCCAACTCTAAGAACATTTTCAAAGTTTTCCTAGAATACCATATGGAAATTAGCCTCGCCCATTAAAACAATGTCTTTTAACAAATCCAAATTCTTTCAAAGCATAAAAGAAAGGGTCAACTAAGGATCATTCTTGTGAAATTTGATCAAAATCTGTCAACTGCTTGCTAAAAAGGTTTTCAAAGTTATCACTATTTACCAGATATAGTTATTAGCCCTGCCCATAAAACCCCATATTTTCATCAGATCTAAATTCTTTTAAGGAATCCGATAAAGGGTCACCCAAGGATCATTCCTCAGAAACTTTATTGATCCGTGCAGGAATGTCTGATAAGATCACGATGACAATATTTCAGTGACTTTCATAGATCTCGGAAATAAAAATATAGCCCATGACAGTCTACCTTGGGTTCCTGTTTTCAAACAAAGGGTTAACTTCATAGTCCTTGTTATCGTCTGACCTCTTTATAACACTTGATACAAAACCTCTTCTACCTGCAAATAGATAAACACTATTTAGATTTACTTGTTATGCAAAACTTTGTATTGGATTCTAGCTGCATACAATATTTTTGATAATCATGAGACCAAAAGTCTCTGTAACATATCCCCACCCAATGGCGTTTTTAGACACCCAAGGGAAAAGATTGTGGTTAAGCAATTTCTTTATTATCCACAATGTTTTCTATCCCAAAAGTAGAAAAAAAAATCAAAATATCATAAGCTTTCAATTGCTGTCTGTAACTCCTGGACCAGTCTAAGATTTTGCTGTCAGGTAATTGGTTAATTATCAGTTTTCCAACACAGCAAGAACCCAATGCTAGGTTTTGTATCACTACTACATTATAGTATTCCATTTATGATATCATACAGACAAAAGGTAAAAATTTTCTTTGTATAATAATTTAACTTATTTAACCCAATTTATTGTTTTTTACAATATTCAATGGGAGTGCAACAGTAAAGGTAGAAAAATAAATTTGGAAAAGATATTTCAGCCCAAATTGACCATTCAGTCTGTTTCCATACATGCATAAAAAGAATAAATACCATGAAGACAGTATGTTATGTGAATAACAACTCAGTCTCAAAAGGGAAAAGTAGGTAGTGAAGAGGATCAGACTGCAAACATGTGCAACGTGTACTCGCTGTATATGTGGATTCACCCAGCACATGCATTCAATGTTTACCTACCACTGCATCATGTATGTAAATCTATGCTCCTTGACCCTATTACAGGTGGTCCAACCACAAGAATTCTTTTTTTTTTCTTAGAGTCAATGGTATCATCACAAAAGATGAGAATTCATCTAATTACCAGAGTTTTTAAATTTTAGGCAAAATTCATTTTAAAAGAATTTTGTAATCTGAATTGAGGTGAACATAAGAATGGGTTGTAGCTATTTTTGTACCAATTACCGATGTACTTTGAAAAAACTTCTCATCTCAGCAAACACTGACCATTTCATAAATTACTTTATATATTTTACACAAACATAAATGTTTATAGATATAAAAAAGAGTTGTTATATAATGCTTGCACATTGCCTTTTTTTTTTACATGAAATAAACAACAAGAGGCCCATGAGGGCCTGAGACGCTCTACTGGTTATCAAGTTTTCTGTTAAAGAAATCTGATATTTAAGGAAGTTGATTACTCGAAAAATGAATAAAGGGAAAAAAAAGGACTTTATCCCCTTTATTATTTTGAGCAACAATCCTCAAGGCCCCTTTTCCTGTGTTTCATGACGGATTCACTCAATTTCCAAAACAAAGTTACCTTATGACCCTACAATCATCCTGTGAAATTTTCATCAGAATGATCAACATGACAATAATTGTGGACTTTATCACATAAACAGGATTGTTTTGAATGAAAACCATTAAGGCCTCTTTTCCTGTGCTTTCTGATGAATCAATTTCATTCCATAAGAAACTTTCCTTACAACCATACAATTGTCCTGTGGAATTTAAAAGACAATTTGATAATGATTGTGATCTTCATCACATACACAAGAATATTTGAATGATAATCTGTAAGGCCCCTTTTCCTGTGTTTCAAATGCCACAATTATTCCATGCATCTTTGAAGAAAATCCGATAAAATTGTTGATTTTATTGTGTTAACAAAGATATTAAAATCAAGTTCTCATAAGGCCCCTTTTCCCCTGATATTTTACTGTTGGTTTTATCATTCTGTGAAGGTTGAAAGTCAGTCCGATGAAATATGGGGACTTCATTATGTTTACTAGAAAAATAAATTCATATGGCCCCTTTTTACATGATACTTGATGGATTGTACCCAGTTCTGAAAAGAACCATTTAAGTGATTGTACAATAATTCTGTGAAATTTTGAAGTGAATACGGTGAAATCAAGGGACATCATTGTGTTAACCAGAATATTTAAGGAAGTTTTTCATAAGGCCCCTTTTTTATGTGACACCTGCCATAATCAGATCCACTATCAAAATCAACAATTGGAATGATGGTACAATCAATCTGTGGAATCTGTGGAATTTATTGTGTTAATGAGTTTATAGTGAAATCTTCATAGGGCCCCTTTTCCCATGATACTTTACAGAACAAACCAAATTTGAAAAGGAACAATTCTAATGAAGGTATAATGTTTTGTAATAAAATTTTCATAAGGTCCCTTTTCTTGTGTCACTTAACCGATCAGACCCAATTTACAAAGAAACAATCCAAATGATAGTACAATTATTCTATTTAAGTTTGAAGAGATTCTGATAAAGACTGAGGACATTCTTGTGTTAATGAGGATTTGGTAATAAATTTTCATACAGCCCTTTTCCTTTGATACTAGACAGATCAGACTCAATTCGGAAAGAAACAATCCTAATGACGGTACAAACATTCTGTGAAAGTTTGAACAGAATCCGCTGAAAACTGTGGTGTAAAGATTTTAAAACAAATTTTCATAAAGCTCCTTTTCCTGTGATACTTGAAGGATCAGGTCTCATGTCAGCATCAACAATTGTAATTATTGTACAATGATTATGTGAAGGTTTGAAGAAAATCCAATGAAAGCTCTTGACTTGGTTACACGGATTATAGATAAAATTCTCAAAAGGCCCCTTTCCCATGATAATAGACAGATCAGGCCTAATTTGAAAAGAAAGAATCCTCATGATGGAACAATCATTCTGTGAAAGTTTAAACAGAATCTGATGAAAACTGTAGACTTATTGTGATACAAGGATTTTAAAATTAAATTTCATAATGCTCCTTTTTGTGTGATACTTGACAGATTAAGTCTAATGTCAACATCAACAATCCTTTTTATTGTACAATTATTCTGTGAATGTTTGAAGAAAAATCCAATGAAAGCTCTGGACTTGGTAACAAGGATTTATAAATGAAACTTTCATAAGGCCCCTTTTACTGTGTTTCTTTACAGTTCAAAACCTGTTATGAAAAGAATGACTGTTAGGACCTTACAATCATTCTGTGAAAGTTTCAACAAAATCTGTTAAAAGCTGTGGGCTTCATTATATTAACAGGGATTTTCTAATTGAATTCTCATATAGCCCCTTTTCCCATTTTACTTGATGGATCTGAACCAATTCCAAAGGGAACTATACTTACAAAAGTATATTTATTCTGTTAGAGTATAAAGACAACCCCATGAAATCTGTGGACTTACAAGCATTTATTAAGATTTTTTTAATTGAATTTTCCTAAGGTCCCTTTTCCTGTGTTTCTCAATGGATCAGACCCAATTTGAAAGGAACAATCCTTATGATGGTACAATAACAATCCTTATGATGGTACAATCATTCTGTGAAAGTTTGAAGAGAATCCGATGAAACTGTAGACTCTAGAGTGTTAACAAAGATTTTTTAATTAAATTTTCATAAGGCCCCTTTTCCCATGTTTCTTGACGGATCATACCCATTTCAAAGAAACGATCCTTATGATGGTACAATCATTCTGTGAAAGTTTGAAGAGAATCCGATGAAAACTATGGACTCTTAGAGTGTAAATGAGGATTTTTTAATCAAATTTTACTTAGGCCCTTTTTCCCATGTTTCTTGACTGATCTGACCCAATTTTTGGAAGGAACAGTCCTTATGATGGTACAATCATTCTGTGAACGTTTGAAGGGAATCAGATGAAAACTGAGAGCTCTAAGAGTGTAAACGAGGGTTTTTTAATCAAATTTTAATTAGGCCCCTTTTCCCATGTTTCTTGACAGTCTGACCCAATTTTCGAAAGAAACGATCCTTATGATGGAACAATCATTCTGTGAAAGTTTGAAGGGAATCCGATGAAAACTGTGGAATCTAGAGTGTTAACAAGGAAAATTTTAACGAACGGACAAAGGACGAAAGACAGATGGATGGACAGACGCACGGATGCTGGACGGGAAAAAGACGCTATTGGAAGCCACTAAACAAAACAATTGGGAAAACTTTGTGGACAATAAAAGAAATTGCTTGTAACAAGAAATTTCTTCATTTTACAAAAATTTTCTACCCAGAAAGTTGAAAAAAATCTAAATTTACATAAACTTTAAATTGTTGTCTGCAACTCCTTTCCATTTGGACAAGGCTAAAACTTTGCTGTCTGGTTTTGGGTTAATTTTTCTAATCCTGTTCCGTTTCATAAGACATAATGCTTCCACCTTAGTCCTTATATGATACAGCAGCAGTAATATTTGTATCCCTTTGAAGGCTTGCTCTGATTACCTTGATATTAAGATAATCTCCTTTGACAGAGATGCTCGTGTCTGCTGTTTCTTTTGTTTGTATTTCTGTTTATTTATCGTCGCTACCCTAGCAAATGCCCATATGAGCAACGCCCCCAGAAGACGGTAAGTTGTTACGGGGATAGTGCAAGGATACAGGACGAAGCTGCTGAGAGCTCCGTCTGGTTCTTTAACATGCTCGAAAGATAGCATCGTCACACGGGGCCTCGGTTTAAGGTCTCATCCGAAAGACAATTAGATTGTTAGTTAATATGGTCAGCCCAGGGCTCGAACCCGTGATCTTGAGGTTTGAAGTCAAGTGCTCTACCAACTGAGCTAATTGGGCTGACGCCTCTGCTATTTCCATGTCTATATATCTATATATACTGCCCAACTTCCCTATCAGGTATTACTTGCAAGTGCGTGTCCATGTGGAATTGATTATAATTTAATATTTATCAGGCTTTGTCTTAGACTGGAAGAATTGATATACCAGTTCAATTTTACATTAAAAATGATGTCAATTACATTTGCATGATGATAAAATATTACAGGTTATACTAATGCAGCAATATTGGGATAACTCATGCTAAATGAGCATACTTACCTTCAATTTTAAAATTTTGTCCATTTTAATCCCAAACCACCAATGCACAATTCAAAAGGTTTTTCATATTTACAATTTAACCCTTTCATGTTTTACAAAATTTCAGACCTGTCCCAATTATAGGTTTTGCAGACGAAAATTTTAAGTGAGTTCAGTTTGAAAAATAATAGTGGAGAAAACATTGTGGAAAAATAAGAAATTGCAAGTTACTAGTAACTTCTTCTTTTTCTATAACGTTGCCTCAGTTAAAAAAAACAAAAACAAAACACAGGGACGTAAAAAAAAACAGGGATTGAACAGGAAAGGGATAAATTCCGTGTTAAGACACTGTCCGAACTGAAATTATCCGACTACTATTTAAAAGGCAAACTTGAGGAAGGGTCATTTCAAGTCACTGTAAAGTAAATCAAATGAATCGTACCTGTAGCATTAATTGTGTTACATGAGAATGAACTAAATTCGAGTAAAGATGGGGATAGCAAACGAACAGATCTTATCATGTTCATTGTAAGGTGAAGTTGAATTTATATTTGTTGTTGTTGTCTTTAATTAGCTGTTGTTGTTCTTAAGAATGGGGTGTAACACCTGTTTTAAAAGATCCCCCAACACACACACACACACACAATTACGCTTTTTGCACCCCGCCACCCACCCCTTAAGAAATAAAGCTCATTAACATTAAGGAAAATGGAGACATTTTTTAATAAAAAAAAATAATTATCATACACGTTCTGTTTTATTCTGTATAAGTTCAAGCTCGCATGACCGTTTTCGAGGTAGGCCTACTACTGGACTCTATTTTACTTCGAAAAACTTCACAACTTGCTTTAATTAAATCGCAAAAAGCACTGAAAATCTGAGATGTATATACACGAGATATATATAGCTCGAACAGAAAAAGGTTGGTGCTCAGACACCAGTGATGTGTATTATGCGCACATCTTCTTCTTCCCTTGAGCTGCTGCATATATCCCTCTCTGGGACAGGGTGTATGTACAGGGTGTTGTGCGGCCGAAAAGAACAACAAAAAGAAAAAAATCTAGTGCTTGTTTAAAAGCTCTCAAAACAGACCGTGGAATGTTTATACACGGCCCCGGGTGACGAACCCCCCCCCCTCTTGAGGGCCTTAAGCCTGGATGCTGTGGCAAGTTGCTCTGGTAGCTGGTTTCATAGTTGTATAGCCGAGGGGGAAAAGGAGTGCTAAGTCCATAGCCATGCCCCCAAATCTTAGTGGATGAAAAAAGCAAGAAGAAGGAATGTCTATAAGCATGTGAGTGATGCGTTATACCATGATCAGCTTTGCATTTGTTATTCTGTACTGTAATGTTTGCATTACAGGTTATTTATCATGTCACTTGTACTGCTGGTAGTCTTGTAGTCATGATGAAACGAGCTGCTCGACGTTGGACTGCCTCTAGTTGGTTGATGTTTGATGTGGTATGATGATCCCACACAGTATTGACATATCGGGCCCAGAATTGGTCTAACGAGAGTGGTATAGGACAGTACCTTCATTTCTTGTGGGCAGCTGCATAGATATCTCCGTAGAAAGGCAAGAGCATTGTTTGCTTTCTTGTTGGTTATTGCCTGTATATGTGGGTTTCGGGATAGATTGCGAGAAATTGTAACTCCGAGGTATTTTCCACTTTTTACTCATTGTAGGTTTTGTCCATGTATATTGTATTGATGTGTTACTGAATTTCTTATGCGTGTGATCTGTATAACTTCTCACTTACTGGGGTCGGAAGACATTATCCACTTTTTCCCCATTCCTGTAGGTGTTCAAGAATTTCCTGTAGTTTCAAGGATTCTCTTTTTTATCTTATCTGTCTGTAATGTAAGCTGTACTGCAAACAAGCGACATTTTGTTGCTAAAGCTTTTGAACATGTAACAGAAGGAAAAGGAGCGGACCCTGTACAAGTCCTTGGGGTCCACCCGATGTGACAGGTGCTGATGGGGAGGCATCACCTTCTACAACGACTTTCTGGCTACGGTCTGTACGAAAGATCTTGAACCACCTTTGAACCTTTCCTCTGATACCGATCAGATCTATGATTATTTGTGCGCTAACGGACACAACCTGCCCAAAAGAAGTCGAATTTTTTTTACCGCTTTGCAAGTATTGTAAGGATATATACATATATACAAGTATATAATTATATCGTTACATATTTTCTATCCGATCAAAGTTCTTTGAACGAATCTAATAAAAGACAACCAAATGGTCATTCCTGTGAATTTTGGTTAACTTTCTGAGAAGAATATTTCAAAGTAAAAGTTTGCTGGCTGGCGGACCGACGAACGTACGCATGACGTACACCACATCATGACCATAGCTCGCTGGCTTCCAGTCAGTTGAGCTAAGAGAGAGAGAGAGAGAGAGAGAGAGAGAGAGAGAGAGAGAGAGAGAGAGAGAGAGAGAGAGAGAGAGAGAGAGAGAGAGAGAGGGAGGCTTTCGCATGTCATTCGAGTATTCTACAACCCTTTACAGTCTCCGAGTAAAAGAGAGGGAGCGAGAGAAATAGAGTGGGTGGTGATTTACCAGGTTTACATTATAATCTGCACCTCTCCAAAGCGATTTCAATACTTGCATGCAGACGTCGCCTTTAACCGGGCGTCTCAATAAATACTTGAAGCCATGTAATTGACCCGATCCACTTTTCATGCGACAGAAGATTAAATAAATTGCCTTGTATTTTTTCACACTAAACTCTGCGTGGGTTGAAATTTTACCGTGCTACCTTTAGTTTCAGATTGTTTACGCCATCTTAGGCTAAATACTGCATAGCATATATATCCACCACCCGAATCAGCAGTCTGCTTTGTTTATGTCAAGTCCTGTATGTGGTAAATTAGTTAATATTTGGGACACTCGTTTTTCTCAAAATTCTAAATGGGTTAAACTCACAAACAAAAAATGAAAAAAAGAAATATTTACTTATGGTACTCCTCTGTTGAAAATAGTAACAGCCTTACAACTTACAGAATCTCAAAAAATGATTTGGTTTCAAAAGACATCCTCACTCTCTCAAAAGAAAACAACAAAAACAACAACAACAACAAAAACTTGACGCCTTGATTATCAAAGTTTAGAACTTCTAAATATATTAACATCTCTCAACAACGGCAATGACTACTGTCACTTTTTTCAAACCTAGTGTAGAAATGATATTGCTTTGGCCTTGACGATATAAAAACTCATGTGAATACGGCAACGTCGACGTTCCCGTATCCACATAGGTTTTAATTCCGTTATGCATATTGTTAAGGTTAAAACAAAAAAAGTAAAAACAACAAAAACTACAACAACAGATAGAACAAATACTAATAAACTACCAATCAAATGTGAAGTATGGACTAAAATAAAACAAATAACAGTATAATGTATATATAATATATGTACCAACTGCATAGGAGTCCAATATCGTTATTTGTTTGAGTGTAGGCCTAATTCTTTTGAAAATGAAAGAATATTTTCCATGTTCAACTGCGTAGAATTGGGTCTACCATGGAATTTGAAGAACTGATAAATGCTCAATCAGTTATATGTTTTTGAGTTGAAATGCGGAGCAATTCCAAATTAGATTTAACAAAACCGCAAATTAACACAAGACAATTTCATTTCTGGTTTTTTTGATAACACATATCACGTGATCTCTTAGATGTGAATACATCTCGGGTTACTTCTCATCTCAACTTGCCACGGACAATCAGTTAGTTGTAGCGGAAGACAATAATATGGAACATGTAAAGGATGATATAAAAATTCGTTTAGAGACTTCTAAACATGCTTTAGTTTGCTTTAAATTATTGAAAAATAAGGTAATAATCAGCGCAGTAATTTGTTTTTCGTGATTCGCCGTCCCATGTTTGGTAATCATGTGATCTATAGTGACATGTGGTAGACATGTGACCATAGATAGGCAATGTTTAAAAATATGGCTCAGGTCAAAAATGCATTTTTACAATAATCACGCCGCCCAATGCTTTTATAAATTCTAGAGCGATTAAGGGGGGATCGTAGGCATCACGCAAACGCGATTATTGTGGGATTTACAGCTTTTACTCAATAAAAATCAAATAGATGCAAAACGAAAGTAGAAGATTTTGAAAATTAGAATGAAAACATATCAACTTCCGGTTTCTACTTATTTACTAATTAATTACGCTTTATTATGTCGTTATTTACAAATTTAAATCAATAATTACGCATCAAACCTTTAACAAGTGTCATCTAGCTTTCAACTTGGTCCTTTTACTTAAGATTTTTTACGGTTCTAAAGCCGAATAACGAATAAGGAAATCGCGCGACTACAGGGCGCCGAAGATAATTTGATACTATTTTCATCACATTATAGGATTTTTTAGGAAAAGGGCAAAACTACCATGTACAAACAATAACGTTAAAATAACGTTAACGTATTTTTTTTCTTTCTTTATCTTTTAGATTTTACACACAGCGCTTTAAATATTCTTTTTTCTTAAGTCTAATCCGGTATTTCAGAAACAAGTTCTAAAAGGAGTTCACGTTTTACAGTTGATCAAAAGGAGAATGTTATGCTTGAAAATTAAAATTTTGCTGTGCGTGACAGGAGCTTATAACCCATTCCAACCCGATAAAATTTTAGACCAGTCCAAATTAAAAGAAGTAGCAGACGACAATTGTAAGCTGATGAAATCTTTAAAATCCTGGTCTTTTTGGACAGAAAACATTGTAGATAATGAAGAAATTGCTTGTAACAAGCAATTTTTTTCATTTTCCACAATGTTTTCCAAAGCTTTCACAAAGAATGCCATTTAAAAGCGTCACTGTCGGGAATGGGTTAAGAAAATGCTAGTTTTTTATTTCTGTATGTGGATTTATGTTTTTGTGCGTTATTCAAGCACATATGTACACGAATGGGAATTCTAGATTTAGTTTAAAGGAGGAGGCTTACTCGGAAAGTAACAAATGAATTTGAACCGAATTCCACAGTTATGACACTTTCAGCGCATTCCAACTTCTCGGTACTTTCAGTCCTTTGATTCAACAAAGCTATGTATAGATCTTAATTCTTGAAGATAGACTATGTGAATTCTGGACTTATTAAACCCGACTCTAAAAATCAAAATGACTGTTTGTCAACGTTGATTTAGATACTTAGTAGTTAAAGAATGTCTTATTTATTTATTTATTTATTCATTCATTTGTCAATCTCTATGATATACAGAATTAGCACTTTTTTATTATTGTGCCCCGTTTAACCACGAAACAGTTATCATATATTTTGCAGATTGAAGATAGGAACTTCATTAGTTTCGTCTCATTAAAGGATTCCTTAATGTTAGAATATTATAATTGACCAATCGCGGTGTCAATTAAATAACAAGATGACCAATAATATCATTAATGTAGACCATAATTGAGTTTTGAGCTCCAACAATGGCCGCCATTTTTATTAACCTTTAGTTGGTTTGGCTACTTAAACGTCGTAACTACAGCTTGAAAAAGCTGTAGTTACGACGTTTAGGTTGCAAACCAAGCATTTTACTTTTTTTACATGCTACCGGCCATATATTTTTCAAAATAACGCCGTTAAAAACCGAAGCGGAACTTCCTGTTGGAGTTAGTGGGCCAGGCCTAGGCAGTCAGTGGGCGGGGCCAGCGATTGGTTAGTTGTTGATTTTCCTGTAAGGGTGACTGTCGTATAGACTTCTTTCATCAGAGAATATACATATTGTCACGGTGCCCTTGCAAGCAGCATAATTGCCGGATCGTGACTGTCAATCAAAGAATCAATCGACCAATCAAATCCCTCATATAGACCATAAGTGAACTTATTTACCCCTTCTATTGTAAGCCTGCTTAAAGAAAATATAGGCTCTTACACCATTCCCTCAAACTACCTCTATATTTGCAAAAATGATTGTATTGTTTTGTCTTAATTCTAATTTCATTCCATGAATCAAATAAGGATTGTTTCCGTGTCATTAATCGAGTACCAACTTTACATATTCAGGGGAAACTACACCATATAAGGTATTGTTTTGGTAGATCGGCGTTTGATTCCCATGGATTAGGATAGTTCACGATAGAATAATAAAATTGTCTAAGATAATTTGTCAAGTATTGTAATTCATAACCAGATGACAAAAAATAAGACTTGTCCGAATTGAAAGAATTTGCAGACGGCAGTTGTAAAATAGTGAAACTCTCTTTGAGGGTCGAAAACATGGTATTGCTTGTGATCATCCAAGACCTCCGTGAAACAAATTTTGCCCATCACGTGAAAACTTATCAATCTGGACCTCCATTAAAAACGAATGTTGTCCGTCATGTGAAAACTGACCATACTGGACCTCCATTACAGACGAATTCAGTCCGCTACGTGAAAACTGACCATACTGGACCTTTGTGAAACAAAAGTTGTCCGTTACGGGAAAAATAACAAAACTGGACCTCCGTAACACAAAAGTTGTCCGCTACGTAAAAACTGACCATACTGGACCTCCTTGAAACAATAGTTGTCCGTTACTTGAAAACTGACAAAACTGGACCTCTGTGACATAAAAATTGTCCGTTGAGGGAAAACTGACCATACTGGACCTCCGTGACACAAAAGCTGTCAGTCACGGGAAAACTGACCATACTGGACCTTCGTTACACAAAAGCTGTCCTTTACGTGAAAAATGACCATACTGAACCTCCGTGACACAAGATGTGTCCGTTACAGGAAAACCGAACATACTGGACCTTCGTGACACAAGAGTTGTCCGTTACGGGAAAACTGACCATACTTGACCTCAGAGACACAAAAGTTGTCCTTTACGTGAAAACCGACCATACTGGACCTTTGTGACACAAAAGTTGTCCGTTACGTGTAAACTGACTATACTGGATTCCCCAAAAACTTTTATCAACTAAGGATGAGGATATATAAGAAGAGTTACAGTAGAGGAACATACCAAATAGCATGGTGAAGATATTGGCCGATGAATGTTAACGCATTAGAGACTCTTCGAGATAACCCCCCCCCCGTCCTCGTAGGCCATCACCTGTCACCTAAAGGGACACATCAGTAAAATCCTTTTTTAAGATTTACGACAGATCTATGAATTACATAATGGTGCAGGTGTATATTTTAGGAACCGAACCATCCAATTATCCAGAATGATTTGCAGTGGTGCAACATGTCTAAGTAAATCCTTGCCAGGTTAAGATGGATCTGGGGATTTATTTTTCAAGTAGTTTGTAACTGTTGATGAAACATGACTTTATGGCTCCGAACCTGAAACAAGCAAACAAACAAAAATGAAACACCGCCCCCGAAAAGGGCCAAGTCATCATCAACCGCTGAGTTGGTGATGGCTACAGTTTTCTTGGATGCCAAATGTATGCAGCTATTAGTTTATATGTAATAAGGTCATACTATCACTAGGACCTAATGAGGCAACCATGGACAAAAGGCTTTGGAAACTAACATTAGATGTGCTTCCCCATGGGATGATGCCCCAGCACACCACTCTTCCGATGCCAATGGCTGCTATTGAGATATGTGATTTTAAACTGGTTGGGCACAAACATTATCCATCTCCCTGTGACTATTATCCATGCCCCAAGGTAAAAAATCAAAGTACTGAAAAGTGCTGTAAGCTAGCAAAGCATTGTGCAGTAATCTTCTTTGTCAAACTTTATCATGATAAAGAAATTGGGTTAAAGTAACCAAGAAGATAACCAATTCCCACACAATCCCTCCTTTTTCGCCCCAAGAAAATAGTTGTAGAAAACAATTTGGAGAATGAAGAAATTGCTTGTTACAAGCAATTTCTTCACTTTCCACATTGTTTTCTACCTAAAGAGACAAATACAATGTATTTCAGAAGTTTCAATAATTTGAAATTGTCGTCTGCAACTCCTTTGAAGAATCTGATCGGAGTCATTTTGAACACGATGTGCTGAAGTGAGCTGAAAATACATAAGAACTATTTTTTACGGCACAGGCACTTAACGAGATTAGTGGATAAGCCTCCAGGGGCAGTTTGCACTAGTTGAACTTTGAGACGACCACAAAATTCTGTCTGTTAACTTGAGCTATCAAAGCTGACGCTTTGCTAGCTAATTAAAAAGAAAAGCAGAGAGACTGCCATTTCGCACTGATGATTACGTCAAACAAGCTGTTGGTGCTTTTAGGAGGAGGCCCAAGATGAAAGTAAGGTACAGGGCATGTAGCCAAGGGCTCAACGTTGGATAGAGCTTGAAAGGTTACTACCTTAAATAATGAAAAAAATATTTTATAGTTTCGTCTATCACAAACGGGCGTTCTGATTGATTGAAAAAAATATTCATACCCCAATGAGCAAAGCACGCACAAAATAGTCCCATACAAAAAGGAATCAAAATTCGTAAAGTTTTAGCTTTTTTTGCTCGATGCTTTTGAATTATAGAAAATGAAGAAAAATACTTTTTGTTTTCATGTAGGTATGAACCGAAAAACCTAAGCACACTTTTGTATGAATCAACTTCTCGTATTCATACAGTGTGATTAGTTTTTTCAGTTCATACCTCCATGAAAACAAAAATATGTTCTCTTCATCTCTCAAATGAGATAATCGGGATAAATTGCTTCTGTCTGCCTTGGGACATGGACTTTTCAGTCGTGATCGAGGTATTATAGAAACCACATGTCTCAAACATCGCATTCTTGCACTTACTAATTGACCAATCCCTAGGACCCGCCAATTAACTTCAACAGGAAGTTCCGCTTCGATTTTTAAAGGCGTTATTTTGCGAAAATTATGGCCAGTAGCATGTAACAAAAAAGTAAAATGGTTGGTTGGTGATCTAAACGTCATAACTACAGCTTGAAAAGCCATATGTACCACGTTTAAGTCGCCAAACTAACAATAAAGGTAAAAAGAGCGGTCGATGTTGGAGTTGAAAAGCTCAGATCCGGGCTGAATGAATTATTTGATTGGTCGGTTTATTCCTCGGTTGACAGCCGCGATTGGTCAATTACCTTGAAAGTCTCCCGTTTCAAGATTTCCCCTTTCTCACGAGTGATGGGGTGTCTTGATCATCTTTTTCTCTAATATAGATAAGTAGAACGTTCGCCGCCCTTGATACGACAAGATGTTTTCTTACATGAGATCCACGAAGAAAGTGTTCAGAACCCTGAAACAAATGGTTTAAAAAATGATCGGAACAAGCAGAATTCAAATAGAGAGAGTACTTCTAACAACATACATAAAGTAAATTAAATTTACCCACTAATGGATCAAAACTTTAGACTGGTCTCCATTTAAATGAGTTACAGGCGGCAGTTTTTAGTTGATGCAATTTAAGTCTTTTTTTTTTTTTTTTTTTTTTCTTGTCTTTTGAATTTGAAAACTTTAAGGATAATGAAGAAATTGCTTGTAACAAACGATTTCTTCATTTTTCACAATGATTTCTAAAACCCTTTTTCTTGGGTTGTTGAAAACGTTATTATGTTGGAATGGATTGGTGAAGTCTGTGAACCTATAGAACTTTCGACATTTGTTAGTCAGCGAATTGACAAATCGTGCCTGTCAAACAAATAATCAGTCGACCAATGAAATAATTCATTTAGACTGGGAGTTCAATTTGAACTCCAACACTGGTCGCCAATTTTGGTGGATCATTTTTGTTGGTTTGGAGACTTTAAAGTCGTAACTACATCTTATTAATCGATACTTTTCGATAAATCACCCGATTGCTTCCATTTCATGTTACAGCTAAAATTAAAAATTTGAAAATGGGATTTTAACTGTAATGATTCCACATAAAAACACAGAAATAGAAAAAGACGAGGAAAAGAAAATAATATCTGCATCAAATGCAATCTTGCAAACTTAAATTGAATAATTTCACAGTCGAAAAGGTTTTATTGCGCATGGGTGATATGAAAGTGTAAACCTCTTTAAAAGAGTGTAAGAAATCTGCAAAGAAATAAATCGAGATATTAAAACTTTGGGAAATAAATCAAAATATTAAAACTTGGGGAATGTTGCCAAAATGTTCTATCTAAACCCATTCTCCATGAGTTTAATTCAGTTGTTTTCGCGTCAACTAAGGCTTGGATCTGCGGTACTCATATACACGTAGTTGAAGTTAAGTTGAAATTGCAGGGTCTACAATCGATCTACATTACCAGACGACAAAATTTTAGAATGGCCCGAATTAAAAAAAAAGTTGCAAGCAACACCTTCAATTTAAAACTTTTTTTTCATTTGGACCATTCTAAAATTCCGCTTCGATTTTTAACGGCGTTATTTTGGAAAATCTAAGGCCAGTAGTATGTAACAAAAGAAGTGATGTGGTTGGTTGGTGACCTAAACGTCGTAACTAAAGCTTGAAATGATGTAGTTACGGTGTTTAAGTCGCCAAACCAACGAAAACAGTTAACAAAAGTGGGGGCCAATGTCTGAGTTGAAAGCTAAGATCCGAGCTGAATGAATGATTTGATTGGTCGGTTAATTTCTTGATTGACAGTCGCGATTGGTCAATTAAAGTGCGTAATGACGCTCTTTTACAGAATTCAGGCAAAACGTTTCACATTTCTCATATTGGATTAAAAAAGGAGTACAATCTTTCGATTTTTCGTGTAAGACCGTTTCAACTTGCATTGAGTTAAGGACAAAAGCACTAGTATCACTCGTAAAACGCCATTCATTAAAAATAGCTTTCCTTGTTCGCAAAAATGAAATATCTTACACTGAAACAAACAGTTATCGTCTATTTAACTATATATGGAGTTTGAGATAATAATTATGTGTTGGGACAAAAGATCTTTTACCCTGCTTGAAACAAAATTTAAGTTACATATACATCACGGCAAAGTTTTTCCCAAGTACTGTAGCAAATAATGAGACTACAGGGTATCCGGAGTTGCGCAAGAACACATAGATGTGACAAACGCCACGACTGGGATTCGTATCCATGAATAAAAGTGCTCCCCGATTACGAGTTTTCTGTCCTATCAAAAAGAAAAAAAGTTAAAAGTGTTTGTAGCGTTGTCTATGTAATATCTGACAGTTTTCTTTTATTTGAACTAAGAAAAGAAATATGATAATCAAAATAAACGAACAAATAAAACAACAATAGCCGTTTCGTTTCCCCCAGCTCACCCCAGATCTCCAATCCGTGCTTTTTCTACATGTATGTATACATATATAGACCATGATAGTTACGTAATTAATGAAGAATTTAAAGAATTCAGATCTTAAGGGTGCACATTTCATTATCATCTATATTAGCAAATAAAATACATATCTTAAACATCTTAGCAAATAAAACTGCACAGTTCAATGGACACGTTCATATTAAGCAAGTCGGCTGCGTTAGATTTATCAAAGCTCTTTACAAACGAAGAAGAGTTAGGTCGATCTTATCTTTTATTCACGACAAAACTCGTATTAAAGGACCACCGTAGGGACAGCCAAAATTTAGTCACTTTAGAGAATGGTCACCTAATACACTTTTTCTTGTGACGTACACGAGGGAACAAAACGATTGCATAAAAGAAACAATTGTAGAATTCTCACTTAATCCTACGTTGTTCGAACCCCGTAGAATCGAGTCAATGAGACGATTCAATGAGTTGTATCATCGTTGAAAATAGTTATTACTTTTCTTTAACAAATACGTCCGTTTTTAACCCTTGTCATACTGTATAAATTACTTTACTGAATTGCTGTAGATCAAAGGGCTGAAAGCACTGATAGAACTTGTTCAAAAATCAATATTTCTTTTAGAAATCAATTTCATAAACAACTCTGGCAGGAAATATACAAGCAGGAGGTGTAGACTAAGATCAGACTGCACTTATGTGCAGGCTGATCTTGGTCTACACCTCCTGCCTAAACCGAAATATTCCGGGTTCAGCATGACAAGGGTTAAGAGCCTGTGCAATTAAAAAGGGATGTTTTTCCCTATTACGATCGCTTATCATTGAAAGAGGTGGTTGCTCGAGCAAGGTCGACTGTATTTCCCATTTCCTATGTTTTGGGAACTCATTTACGTCGTCTTGTCTAGACAACTGTAATGAATACCTACAGCATACGGTTTGATGGGAAATAATAAAGTTGTGCGTCTTGTACTTGAAATAACTCTCCCATTTCCTCGGAGATATCCCGGGGTGTTACCTTGTGCAGCCTTCATGTCGCCTTTTGTAAATTTTGAATTTTTTGGTTTAGAAGATTTTGCTTGAAACTTTGAATGAATACACAAGCCCATACCACATAGTAATTATATAAGCCAACATTTTTTACCATGATTTTTTTCTGTCCTATCGAAATGATATTTATGATTTGAATTTTGTCAATCTTATATTCAGCATGTTGATGTTGAACAACATGAAGCACAACAACCCTTGCTTTGCTTTATTCGCCCTTCTTAACCCATTCCAACACAATTAGACGTTTTGACGTCCATCAAGCACAATGCTTGGGAAAGCATTGTGGAAAGTTAATAAATTGCTACTTGCAAGTAATTTCTTCATTACCCACCATGTTTTCTACTTAAATGACAAAATAAACTCTAAGATTTTATTTACTTAAAATTGGCGTCTGCAACCTTTTTGAATTTGGACCAGTCTAGAATTTTGACTTCTGGTATTAGGTTAAGGCAGTTCACTGAAGTGTATTTTTTCTTTCTTTCATGTACGAAGTTAAACGCGAATTTATATGGTCAAAGGAGACAAAACCCAATAGCTCAAGCTTTAGTTATGTGAATAGTGTCAAACCGACGATTTCTTCTATTATATTTTGCTTTCCAAAGTTTCTTGTCGTTTAAAGGTCTCTTGGTGCATTTCTTGTGTACCAAAGTTCTAGACGTATTCACCAAAAATCCCAATTATGTAGATAATCGTTTAATCCAGAGCCGCCAAGGAACGGTTTAGGATTAGCACGTGGTTAATCCAGTTAATAAGTAAATCCCGTGGCGGCACATGAATTATGACTGTGCTCTGTGTAATGTTTTATAAGATCGGGACCTGCGAATTGGTCAATCGTCGCTGTCAATCAAAAAGTCGATCGGCCAATCAAATAAAACATTCAGACCGGAAGTGAACATTGAAGCCCAACAATGATCGACATTTATAATTAGGCTTTTTGTTGGTTTTTGGCAACTTAAACATCGTAGCTACAGCTTATTCAAGCTGTAGTTACGACGTTTAAGTCGCCAACTTACCATTTAATTTTTTTTGTTACAAGTTGCTGACCACAAATGTAAAATATAACACCGTTTAATACCTAAGTCGAATAATGTAGTTACGACGTTTAGGTCGCCAACTAACCTTTTTTTGTTACAAGTTTCTGACCAATACAAAAAACAAAACAAAACAACAACAAAAAAAACCGTTTGATATTTAGTTTAAGCGTCCTGTCAAAGCGCGGTAGGCGTGGCCATTGAACTGTCAATTATATCGGGTCCTGTTCATTAATACTGACGGTAGTTATTTGGTGATTGACCTTGACATTTGACCTCCTGTTTGAAACTGCCAAGGATCAAAGCTACGTAAAGTTCTTATTATCTATCTTTGTATTTTCTTTGTACAAAGACACGTGTATACGTCATGTATCCTGTTCTCGCAATGTATTTTTCAATATCTTCATCTCGGTGTATGTGTTCTGGTATATTCATGAATTACTACATTGACTGTTAACCTTTTACCAGACGGCAAAATTTCGACTAGTCCAAATTGAAAGTAGTTGCAAATAAAAAAAACTTTCTGTTAAAAATACATTGTGTTTAATGAAGAAATTGCTTGTGACAAGCAATTTCGTCATTTTACACAATTTTTTTTCTCAATTATTTTTCTGGGAGGCGTCAAAAAGTGTGTACATCATGTATTCTGTTTTCGCAATGTATTTTTCAATATCTTAATCTCGGTTTATTTATTCAAGCATCACTACATTGACAGTTTAACCACTGCCAGACGACAAAATTCAGACTGGTCCAAATTGAAAGGAGTTGCATGTAAGAAAATAAAGTTTCTGTTAAAAATACATTGTTTACAATGAAGAAATTGCTTGTGACAAGCTATTTCTTCATTTTACACAATGTATTTTCCACGGGGGGGGGGGCGTGGCGTCAAAAAGCGTCATAATAAGGGAATAAGTTAAGATGTCATCTCTTCTTTTTTCCCATCTTTAATTCTTCGTTATCCGAACAATAACATATATTAATGAATTCAATTTGAATCTTCGTATTTGAATAGCTCTTAGCTATGAGAAATCCACAGCATAACTCAATTCAAGCTGTCGTTACGACGTTTAGGTCGCTAAGCATATCGAAGTCTGACTTCTGTTGGACCGAGTGACCGGCGATCCGTCAGTTTCTCTATGACACGATTCCAAATGAGCGTAATTATACAGTCCGTTTTTAACTTAACCCTTTCCTGTTTGAAAATTTTGTAGACCTGTCCAAATTCAAAGGTTCTGCAGACGAAAATTTAGAGTGGATTTGATTTGAAAAATAACCATTCAGTAGGGTAGAAAATATTGTGGAAAAAGAAGAAATTGCTTGTAACAAGCAATTTCTTCTTTTCCCACAATGTTTTCTCAAGTATAAAATCACAAGGGCGTAAAAACCAGTGCATGTACAGGAAAGGGTTAAAAAAAGGGAGAAGCCCAATTTATCATGACATAACCTTGAAAGAACAAATACTATTGCCCTATTTCATTGACCGCATTAACCAGGACTTATTCTTGTGGCCACAAAAATTGTAAATATTATATCACAAAATATGAATGGATTATATAGTGAACAGCAACCTAGTTCATGTCGTCGGTGGGCGAGCAAAATGTCGTAATTACAGCTTTAACAAGAGGGCCAGTGGCCCTGTCGCTCACCTGAGATAAGGCTTTTTTCTGCAACACTTAATACTAACTGGGTCTGGAGAAGACCCTTGAAATTTAACTAAAATCAACTTATGTTGCCATTGAAATCAAATCTTTCAAAAGAGTTCAAAACATTTAGTAACTATTAAAAGGGAGAACTTAAAGGGAATTTCTGCCAAATTTAGTTAAAATTGGACACATAGTTAGGGAAGAATAACCTTCTTTATTTCTATTTGGGCCAAAACACCCAGGTGCTCTGAAGTCTTAGCAACTTTGAAAGAGGTCAATGTCCTGATACTTCATGCCAAAGATCAAGGCTCTACGCCTTCTGGGTCAGAAGGAGTTATTTTTTAAAGATTCTTTTGAAAATATAGTTCTGTTGCTATGGTGTCATTTCTTTTAGCAAATTTTAAAGGGCACATTGCTACTAAATTTGGGTGAAATTGGCTCTGTGGTTTGGGAGCAGAAGTCGTTTTAAAAATCCTTCTTTATTTAGATATATGAACCTCCCCTCCCCCCTGGGGCTCCGACCCTAGGCACCCGAGGGTGATGATTTTACCAGTTCTGAAAAAAGGTCAATTTACTGATGCTTGATGCAAAATATCGAGGCTCTACGCCTTCTGGGTCAGGAGATGATCATTTTTTAAAGATTTTCTTAAAACTTCCGTTTTGGTGCCATGGCAACCAGAGTTTTCAACAGATTTCAATTTGTTTTAGCAATTTTTTAAAAGGGAACCAACTTAGGAGCAATTCTGCCTGATTTGCTTGAAATTTGCTCAGCGCTTTTTTGAAGGAGATATCGTTTTAAAATTGTTGACACACGACGAGGACGCACGACTCTCGCCAGACTATCAGAGCTAACAAAGCTGTCGTTTCGAGATTTTGCTCACGCACCGACAATTTAGGTTTTTTTACCGGGATAAGTCCCTTTCTATCGCTCGTTTGGTCCCTTGGTCGAGGATAAGCAAAAGGTTGCTAAAGTATGGAGCAAAGGGGTAATGCCCCGAATATTTGAGTTCATTTAATCTTTTTTGGCTTGAACAAAATTTCTTTTTTCATTTTTTTATTGCATTCCCCTTGAATTGTTGGTTATTAAAACAAGAAGGTCGTTGGCCATGGGTCGCTCACCTGAGATAAGGAACTTTTTCTTTCAACAATCTAATTTAATGTTAAGGTTAGGACTACAATACAACTTTGCCTGACCATACTTCATACTTGTACTTAATTCTCTCTGTACCTGGGGATCCCAAAGTCTTAATGGCAATTTCAAAGGCTTTAAGACTAGCAAAAAAGTTGGATAATACATTTTTCTCCCTCTAGATCCATCGGTTATAATGTTAGAAATATGAAAGGAGGCGATGAACTGATGCTTAATGCTTAAATATCAAGGCTGAAAGCCAACTGGTCCAGGACTGAAGCAATTGTTAAGATTTAACTTTCATTGCCATGGCAACCAGAGTTCTTCAACCTGATTTCTATCATTTTAGCTGTTGTGAAAGAGGACCATCTAAGGAACGTTTCTGCCGAATTCGGTTTAATTTGGCCCATTAATTTGGGAGGAATTGTCCTTCAAAATCGTTTTTTATTTCAATATAGGCCCTACCCCTTGGGCTCCGCCCCTGGAGACCTGAGGGTAATGATATTAAAATTTTTGAAAGAGGTCAATATACTGATGTTTCATGTAAAATATCAAGGCTTTATGCCTTCAGGGTCAGGAGGTTAATATCTTTAAAGATTATTTCAAAATTTCACTCTAGTTACCATGGCAACTAGAGTTTTCAACAGATTTAAATCTTCTCTTTAGCTATTTTTAAATGGGGCCACCTAAGGAGAAACTTCTGCCAGATTTGTTTTAAAATGGCACAATGGTTTGGATGTTGTTTAAAGATATTGTTGTCGATAGACGGAAGACACACGGACGCCTGACAAAAGGTGATCACAATAACTTACTTGAGCACTTCGTGCTCATGTGAGCTAAAGACCTATTTGTCAGCTGATTAATCATAATTTACCTAGAATGTAAAGCAAGTTAATCAATTTGCTCTTAAATTCTTCCACTTTAGCTTAGCAGTCTATACAATCTTGGAAACTTCCAATGTAAATCATGGAGCTGAGACCCAAGCTTTTATTAAAGATCATTCATTTGCCTCAAATCATATGCTAGGAAAATGTTACTACAAAATGTTACTTTCTTTAATTACCGAAAAAGGACAGACATACTACCTCTGAGTAAACAATTATATTTATAACATCGAGAGATCGATCCCCGGGCTGACCACTTTAGGTCTGAATGAAAGATTCGATTGGTTGATTATTTCTTTGATTGCCATCGCGATCCGTCACTATAAATTTTAATTCGTATTTTAGTTTATTACACAAATCATCACAAAGCCAAGGTACACAGAAAGAAGTTTATCGTTGTTTCTGAGATTTCAACATATATATTTCAACATGGATAAAACGTCTCATGTGCGATAAAACATTTGATTCTATATTCTCGAAGGTGTGAAGGACAACAATATATGTAAACATTGCCAAATTATTTCAAAAACCTTGTAACTAAAGCTTGAATCAAGCTGTAGTTACACAATTTTCGAAGTTACCCGAGAACAACGGGAAACCTTGAAATATAATCCTATCTGAGATACATTTTCTTTACTTCCTTTGTTTCTATTTTTGGTTATAAATCGTCTCTAGTTTATCTTGGAGATAAATAAAAGACAAAAAACACTTGTTACAATATCTATTTTCTTTGTTGATAGGTAGTGTATATATCATTGGCAAATATTCACAAAAACAATAAAGATAACTCCCGAAAAAACAAAAGATCGGATATTGAATTACCTAACCTAATTTCTATGGTCAACGATTTCACACCAAGACCCATATTTTGATAATCCTTTGAACCCATTACCATACAATAAAATTCTACGCTGATCCAAATTGGCACATGCTGCAGACGACAATTTAAATTTATGAAATTTTATATTTTTCTTCGACAAAGGTAGGAAAACATTGTGTAAAATGAAGAAATTGCTTGTAACAAGCAATTTCTTCATTTTACACAATGTTTTCCCAAATTCTTTTTCTTGGAGGCGCCGAGAAAGCGCTATTTTGTGGGAATGGGTTAGGAAATTTTCTTTTGGTTGAGGTATTGCCCTAACATACTTAATCACCATATCAATACCATTAATTCATTACAAGGCAGTACGAACATCCTGCATCTCATTCTGGTCGGCTTGCAAATGTTGGTCAGGAACGAAACTCAGTTTCTGATATCTCCGGGGTTTTATTTCTTTTAATTTCATTTTTTATTTTTATTCTTTCCTCCTGGTCATTTAGAAATTAGGTCCGCAAAGAACGTGTCGCTTGCTTAACCCATTCCCAAACGAGAAAATTTTAAACTTGTCTTAATTGAAAGCGATTGCAGTCGACAAAAGACTGCTGGTTTGAATTTTAAACGAGTGTCATTTTAGGAAGAAAATAGATCTTATTTTCACGCAATATTTTCCTAAGCTGTATATGTATTAGGGTAGTGTAAAAGGGGTGCATATACTGTCTTACCGTATAGGCTAGCTTTTATTGCGACGTGGTAGATGTCTTGATTGATTGAATGGGGTTTAACGACGCCTTTAACAGTATTTCAGTCATATCGCGGCGGCTGGAGCACCTAACAATGGATTCCTGGTATTTCTCACACCAGAACTACCACCATATCCTTTCCTAGCCTCCATCTGCTATCCCACTTAGGTTTATGATCATCCGCCCATTGACGAGAGACAAATGTTAGAAAGAATATGTGCCGCCGCCGGGGATCGAACCCATGACATCCCATGATTGAAGATTAGGAGTCTAACGAGCTACCGACTGCCCTATGACGGCGCCGTGACGTGGCAGAGCGCTTGTTTCATGGCAGAGAGGTCCCTGGTTCGAATTCCGACGGAGTTGAACATTTATCTCAGAGTTAAATATATTTCATTGACATGTAAAAAGGCAGAATTGTGAGATATTGGGTTATTACAATCGTTGTATTGTTTTGGGTTTTTTTTATATTAGTGTAGCCGAGCAGTGTATAAAAGGGTGCTTATACTGCCTTGCCGTACAAAATAGCCTTTATGGCGACGTGGTAGAGCGACAGAAACAGATTTGTTTGTTTGAATGAGGTTTTACGCCGCTTTAAACAATCTTTCAGTTGTATCGCGGCGACTGGAGCACCTAACAATGGAATCCTGGTATTTCTCACACCAGTACTACCATTACATCCTTTACTAGCCTCCAGCTGCTATACCACATGGGTCTACGATTATCGACCCATTTGTGAGAGACAAATAGTCGGAAAGGATGAGTGCCGTCGTCGGGAATCGAACCCGGGAGCTCTAGATTGACAGTCCGACGCGCTACCATTGCGCTATGACGGCGACCGCGACAGAAACAGAGAAGTCCCTGTTTCGAATCCCGACGGAGTCGAATATTTATTAGCGGGTTACACCAGCAAGGCCCCGGCGGTGGCACATATTCTTCCCGACATATGTCTCTCACCACTCTGTGGATAATCGTAAAGTTAGTGTCGACCCCTGGGTACGCCCGCGAAGGGTCAAAAATATGCTCTCACCTATATTTGACTTTGTTTGAAAATTGAGTAGAGGCCTAGTTATTGAATTACACAATGGCTATTACAATACGCTTAAAACAAAACGAACGGTTTGTATACAGATTTTATCGGTAGTCAAAATGTCAACAATGTTTGATTTAAATACGTCAAACCCGATCTGAATTTTGATTTGTTTGTTTGTTTGAATGGGGGTTTAACGCCGCTTTTAACAATCTTTCAGTTATATCGCGGCGGCACGAGCACCTAACAATGGATTCCTGGTATTTCTCGCACCAGTACTACCACTTTACCCTTTCCTAGCCTCCAGCTGCTATCCCACATAGGCTTACGATTATCTGCCCATTGGTGGTAGACAAATGTCGGAAAGAGTTTTGCCGCCGTCGGGGATCGAACCCGGGACCCTTTGAATGATAGTCCGACGCGCTACCAACTGCGCTATGACGGCGGCCCCTGAATTTTGATCTTGTGTGTTAATCGACTGCCTTGTGAATTTTGAGGCCATATTTTATAAAACACATACACTTGACTGTTGTTGTTTGATATTGTTTGAAAATTATCAACCAAAGAAAAAAAAAAAATACTTAAATGAAATCTAAGAAAAATTAAACGGTAAAATTCTACTTCATAAATGTAATTTGTTCTTGAGACTTTTCAAGGCCTGTAAGTATATCCACCGAGCACGTTAAAGGACCAGGCGGTGCTCTCAGCAATTTCGTCCTTGCTCTCAGCAATTTCGTCCTGTATCCTTGCACTATCCTCCGTAACAACTAACCGTCTTCTGGGGGGCGTCGCTCAAATGGGCATGTGCTACGGTAGCGACGATAAATAAACGGAAATACACAATTATCATTAATCTTAGAAATGGCGGATAAATGGGCCCGCCCGCTCAGCTCCAATAAGAATATCCACGTAGATACGATACTGAACGGCGCTATATTGTAAAATTTATGGCAATTATCATGTAGGAAAAAAATAAAATGGGTAGTTGGTGAATGATCGGCTGTAGTTACGACGTTTAATTCGTCAAACCAACAAAAATGCTTGATATAAATATTACCCAATGTTGAGAGTTCAAACTACACCTCCGATCTAAATGATTGATTTGACTGGCCGAACGAATCTTTGATTACAGTCTCGATCCGACAATTTTCAGAATTACGAAAATAAAGTCACTCTATATAAATTTAGACTTCCTATTTTCTTAATTACCGTCATTATTTGATCTTTTTATACGATTTTCAAATATTTATTTCGATATTAACAACATGTCTGTATTTTCATACGATGGGCAACATAAAAGTAAAACAACATCTTTAGGTCATGATTCCCCGTTTTGATTGTGTTGAAGAATGAAATTAAAACAGAATAGAACAGAATAAATTCTTTATTCAACAAAATTTTACTTGAACACGTGTGGTTCATCTTCAAAAAATGTACATACATAATAAATAAATAACTTGCTTAAGTATGAAGAGAAATTAATGTGTGAGTCTAATGTGAAAGATGTCGGTTGTGGAAAATGAAGTATAAAGAGTCTTTGGAGAAAAGCCAGAATGGAAAGGTTGAACAATAATAAGATTGAAGAAATTAACCCATTACCAGACGACAAAATTTTAAAACGGTTCTAATTCAAAGGAGCTGCAGACGACAATTTTACGTTTATGAATTTTTTTTTTCAACTTTATGGCTACAAAACATATTGGAAAATTAACAAATTGCTTGTTAAAGGCCATTTGTTTTTCTTTTTATGCACTGTTTTCCCAATTGTTTTCTTGAGGGGCGTCAAAAAGCGTCATTGTAGGAATAGGATAATCATAGATTAATTACTAATTGGATTTATTTCGGTCTTTCTTCAATTTTCTTCAGAAGTTGCTTCGTAAAAGTAATTTCCCTTTCAATTATTCATTTCTTATAATGTGCAATATTCTAAATTCGCTCAATATTTCAAAGGTCGTCTGTTAGCTCTAAAAATTTATTTTGAATATTGTCGTCTGGTATTGAAGTTTTTCAGGACATCCTGCAAGGGCACCGATTAGACGAGTGAATATTTCAACTTCCTAATGAGTTAAAGTTGTACAACTTAAAGTGAGTGCTCAAAGGACAATTTTGTCTATACCTGTATAGACAAAATTGACCTTTGATCACTCACTATAAGTTGTACAATTCTTTGAATACTCACTATAACGTACATCTATACCTATTCAAAGACAATGTCGACTTAAAACGCGAACGAAAATATGTAAAGGGAAAATATTTACAGTATATGATTGCACTGTTTCTAAAACCCGGAGATATTTATTGTCAGTTTTGGTATATTTGCATTTAAATGACCTTAAATCAATGCATGTGTTTGTTACCAAGCAACATAAAACGAATAAAGCATTCCATTCTATCATTTTGCATCATAACTCGTCACAATTTACTTTTGTCAGATATGGATATGGTATTCTAAGTATTTTCCTTGATCTGTCAAGCGTGATTTTGTAAAAAGTTGTATCAGTGCTGGCTATGACCTTGACCTTATGTGTATTTCCTTTTCGGCTACAAATTTAATGCAATATATCGCATGTCATTCTTTGATGAGAATTATGGAGAAAAACTGGATTTACCCCTTACCAAATGCAAAATTTTGAACAAGTCAAAATTGAAAGAAGTTGCAGCCAACAATTTATAGTTGATGGGATTTTAAAGCTCTGTATCTCTTTGAGTAAAAAAAAATTTGTAAAACAAGAGGGCCGTTGGCCCTGGGGCGCTCACCTGAGATAAAGGCTCTTTTTCTTTCAACAGTCTAATTTCATGTTAAGGTTAGGATTATGAAACAAGTGGGCCACAATTACATATAAAGACTATGAACCTGGGGATCCAAAAGTCTAAATAATAAATTCTAAGGCCTTAGTGCTGATTTGAAAGAAGGAAAAAACTTTTTCCATGGGTTATAATTTCAGAAATAAGAAAGACGTCTGTGAACTGATGCTTCATGTCTATACCCCCCCCCCCTGGGTCTGCCCCTGGAAACCCTAGGATCATGATTATAGCTTTTTTGTAAGAGATCAATATACTGATGTTTCATTCAAAATATCAAGGTTCTACGCCTTCTGGGTCAGGAGGAGAAGATTTTTAAAGATTATTTTGAAATTTCACTTTTGTTGCCATGGCAACCAGAGTTTTATACAGATTTCAATTCTTTTAGCTATTTTTGAAGGGGACCACCTAAGCAACATTTCTGCCTTATTTGGTTCAAATCGACCCAGTGGTTTGAGAGGAGATGTCATTTAAAAAATCGTTCTTTATTTCTATATAAACCCCACCCCCCTGGGGCTCCGCCCCTGGGGACCCGAGGATCATGACTTTAGCTATTTTGAAAGAGGTCAATATACTGATGCTTCATGCAAAATATCAAGGCTCTATGCCTTCTGGGTCAGGAGGAGAAGATTTTTAAAGATTATTTTAAAATTTCACTTTTGTTGCCATGGCAACCAGAGTTTTTAACGGATTTCAATTCTTTTAGCTATTTTTGAAGGGGACCACCTAAGCAACATTTCTGCCAAATTTGGTTCAGATTGGCCCAGTGGATTAGGAGGAGATCTCATTTAAAAAATCGTTCTATATTTCTATATAAACCCCACCCCCCCTGGGGCTCCGCCCCTGGGGATCCGAGGATCATGATTTTAGCTATTTTGGAAGAGGTCAATATACTGATGCTTCATGCAAAATATAAAGGCTCTACGCCTTCTGGGTCAGGAGGAGAAGATTTTTAAAGATTATTTTAAAATTTCACTTTTGTTGCCATGGCAACCAGAGTTTTTAACGGATTTCAATTCTTTTAGCTATTTTTGAAGGGGACCACCTAAGCAACATTTCTGCCAAATTTGGTTCAGATTGGCCCAGTGGTTTAGGAGGAGATGTCATTTAAAAAATCGTTCTTTATTTCTATATAAACCCCACCCCCCCTGGGGCTCCGCCCCTGGGGATCCGAGGATCATGATTTTAGCTATTTTGGAAGAGGTCAATATACTGATGCTTCATGCAAAATATCAAGGCTCAACGCCTTCTGGGTCAGGAGGAGAAGATTTTTAAAGATTATTTTAAAATTTCACTTTTGTTGCCATGGCAACCAGAGTTCTTAACAGATTTCAATTCTTTTAGCTATTTTTGAAGGGGACCACCTTAGGAACATTTCTGCCCAATTTGGTTCAGATTGGCCCAGTGGTTTAGGAGGAGATGTCGTTTAAAGAAATTGTTGACGGACGCCGGACGACGCACGACACACGACGCACGACGGACGACGGACGGACGCCGGACAAAAGGCGATCACAATAGCTCACTTGAGCACTACGTGCTCAGGTGAGCTAAAAAAAAAAAATGATTGTAACAAGCGATTCTTTTTTTCACAATGCCTTCCAAAGTTTCTCTCTTACGGGATGTAAAATAACGTCTTGTGTGGGATTTGATTACTTGTAAACTTATTCATCTTAAAATTGAAAGTCGAAAAAATGCAAAAAGAAATTTGTTTCAAGCATTTCGATTTTTTTCCTCAAATAAATTATATATGAGAAACAAGAGCACCATGTTAGGGTGCCTACGCTTGGCTGTTGGGTGCAGGATGGTGGATAAAAAATCTAAGTTGAAAAAGGAGCATAATTCGCACAAAATGCATCTAGAGTTATCCTCCTTGATAGTATAGGTTCTTCTTTTGATAGTGAAAATGTAGGTTTTTTCTTTTGATAGTGAACATGTGTGCCAAGTTTCACGAGAATGCCTTCAGTAGAAACAGAGATATCACAATATGTCAAAGTTTTCGCACTATGACGAGAAGGAGGCTATCACAATACCTCGGGTTTTCTGCAAAAACAGCCAAGCTAATAAAACAATTAGACTTTACATGCCTTTTACAATAGTATCTAATAAAATCTTTAACTGAAACAAAAACGCTATTTGTTTTTCAGGTTAATTGAACATAAAATGAGGCTTACAGAGTTCCTACAAGGTAATTCTAAGATTTGACTTGGTGACAAGGTTTTTGACCCTATGTTACCAAATATCAAACTTGTCTGAGATTCTAAACAGACAAAAATTCTGACCAATTTTTAGAATGATTGGAAAAAATTTGCCCCCTCTAGAGTGTCTACAATGTAATGTTGTTGTGAATGATGGACATTAAACAACAGCAAAAGCTCACCTTCAGTAATTATGTTATGCTAAGGGTGAGCTAGAGAAAGAAAGAAAATAAAAGGATTGCAATAAAGTGCCAATGCCTGGTTGGTCTGTTACAGGGTATGAGTGGATATAAGAAAAGCCTTGCCTATAAAAGCTCAAGTTTTTATCAAATCAAAGCTTCATGAAGGAATCTCAGAAAGAACCATCCTGTCTCTGTCAAATATCATTCAGGTCTTGCAAGTATAATGAAACAAGAGGGCATTGGAGCTTAAGTGCTCACCTGAGTAAACACATCAACATGTCAAAACATGAACCATTTTTATATAAAAAAGCCTATACCAAATTCTATCTTTGATATATTATAGACAAAGTACAATTCTAACCAAGTTTTAAGAGATTTGAGCCGAAATGTAGCCTCTATACAAATTAATTAAAGGTATAACCTAGTGACCTAGTTTTTGACCTTAAGTGACCCAATACTTGATGGAGATTGTAGACAAAACATTCTGATCAATTATCAAATATGAGCAAAAAGAGCAGCCTGTAGAGTGCACACAAAGTATTTCTAAGATTTGACCATTTGACCTACTTTCTGACACAAAGGACCCAATATCAATCTTTTCTGAAATATCTTTATATTTTAAACATAATATCTTGCCAAAAATATTGGCCCTACAGTACTTACAAGGTATTTCTAAGATTAGACCCAGTGACCTAAATTCTTACCCATATGACCCGATATCGAGCATGTCTGAGACAGTATTTAGACAAACATTCTCACCAAATACCAAGACATTTGAGCCAAATATGTTGCCTCTATATTAAACACAAGGTATTTCTAAAATTTGACCTAGTCAATTACTTTTTACCCTACCTGACTAAATGACCAAACTTTGCGGAGAAATTATGAAGCATCCTGAACAAATATCATGGCATTTGAAGCAAAAACATGCCCTCTAGAGTGCACACAAGGTGTTTCTATGATTTGACCTATTGACCATACTTTTTTCAACAAAATGACCCTACATTAAACTCTCAGGAAATACCAATTGTCTCTTTCCTGTTTTTTTAATTTTAGACTGGTCCAAATTCAAGGGTTTTGCAGACAACAATTTAAAGTCAAATTCATTTGAGAATTAATCATTCAGTAGGATAGAAAATATTCTGGCAAAAGAATAAATTGCTTGTTACAAGCAATTTCTTCTTTTTCTGCAATGTTTTCTCAAGTATAACATTACAGAGATGTGAAAACCAGAGATTAAACAGAAAAGGGTTATACAAACATACTGACCAAATATCAAGACATTCAAGCCAAAACCGTGGCCTCTAAAATGCACACAAGGTTTTTCTATGTTTTGACCTAGTGACCTTCTTTTTTACCTTATCATGTGACCCAATATTGGACTTGATAAATTTGTCATGGACAAATACTCTAACGTATCCAATTATCAAAGCTTTTGAGCCAAAAATGTGGTATTTAGAGCTCACACAAGATGTTGATACATGCTGGACGATGGCTGACAGACATAGCAAGATCACAAAAGCTCACAATGTGCACTTTGTGCTATGGTGAGCAAAATATGAAGGACGGATTCATGGACTGATGGACTCATGGCATAATGACAGGCATTGACAATGGCCCTGCTGGACTAAGTTCAGTGGAGTAACAAAATTCTGAATTAGTTTGTCTTTTGCCTTTTAGATAAAACACGGTCAATATGGTCAGTAAAAACATAATCATATGTACCTCTAGCTGGTTTACTTATTTCACAGTTCAATGTAGACTGCAAAAAATACTGATCATAATACCTCTTACATTTTGACGTATTACCGCAATTTTTAAACTTTAAATTATGTATATATGTATTTTGTATACCTTCTTCAAAATCTTTCAAAAAATCTGATTTGAACCCTGTTTTTATCATAGATTCAGACATCCCAGAACATGTTAAAGGATAATTGATGGTCAGCCAGAGTGCAACTAAAGTAGCTGGCTGTAAATCATCTTCATTTTTTGTAAATATACTCATTGGGGTAGACTGAAACAAGAAATCTTCTACTGCATCATAAAATAAAATGATAATTTGATCTTTTGAAATACCTATTACAGGAACTAAAGCATTTTTCATGTTTCTTGGGAGAGCATTTTGAACAAAACCAAAAACAACAGTCTCAGCTATAAGCTGATTCAAACTTTCATAAATGTCATGATCTGAATCTGAAAGAAGCTCTTCTTGTTCTGTCTCTGTGTCAGATTTTATCTCTTCTTTTTCATCTTCCCCAACAGTTAACAATACTGGTATCTTGTTTGACTTCCCTATTAGGATATCTACATTACCATGCCATACCTTAACATCACCTGAAACAAACAAGAACACAAAGACCATGATAGTTCAATATTGATCACCTAAATTAGATCTTAACCCGTTCCCACATGACAAAAATTTAGACTAGTCCAAATTGAAAGGAGTTGCAGACAACAATTATAAGTTCATGGAATTTTAAAAATCTTTACCTTTTGGTGTAGAAAACATTGTGGATTATGAAGAAATTGCTTGTTACAAGCAAATTCTTCATTTTCCACAATGTTTTCCAAAGATTTTTTCTATAGGGCGTCTAAAGGCGTCTTTGTGTGGGAATGGATTAAAAATTTACATAAAGACCTTAGATAATGAGGCACCTAACTGCTAGCCCCAGTCTACCAGTCGTAGAATTGGGCAGCAGCAGGTTTAAGCCCCTGCCTCTCTTTCATGAAAATGAAAATATCTGGATTATTATGAATATTTATAGAGGACTGAAATAATCCAATATGAGCAGGAAAGTACATGAATAATTATGAATGCCTGATGCCTTATACTTTGGAACCAACCTATTTTTGGAGTAGGTGTTTTTCCTAAATTTTTACCTCTCAGATAGAGCAGTTTCTTACCAGAGGGCCATACCCCAGCACATATCATATACAACCATCTGCCTGGTAATGCTATATATTAAATATGAGAGGTATCCAGCATGTCTGAGACACTATTTAGACAAACATTCTGACCAAATATCAAGACATTAGAGCCAAACATGTTGCCCCTATATTAAACACAAGGTATTTCTAAATTTGACCAAGTCAACTACTTTTTTTCCTACTAAATGGTTATTTTTCAAATTCAATCCCCATAAAATTTCTATCTGCTCAGCCTTTGAATCTTGACAGGTCTATAAATTTTTGCAAAACAGGAATGGGTAAAAAGTGAAATCAGTTCAAGTTTGCTTCAGCAAACTTTGTTTATGGTCTGTTAGAAAAGTGAACTCAAATTGACATAAATACACGTAGATTTCAAGGAAACGAGAGGTGCTTGGGTTCTTGAATTGCTCAACTGGGTGAATCTTATTAGGACATAAATATCTTAACAGAGGAGGCAACAAATTTTAGAAAGAATTATTTTTTTATGATTTACTTTAACCCATTCCAACACAACAAAATTTTAGACTGGTCCAAATTGAAAGAAGCTAGAGACGACAATTTCAAGTTGATGGAATTTTAAACTTTTTCGTCTTTTTGGATAGAAAACATGGTGGATAATGAAGAAATTGCTTGTTACAAGCAATTTCTTCATTTTCCACAATGTTTTCCAAAGCTTTTTTCTTGAGGGGCGTAAAAAGGAGGGATTGAGTTGGAATGGGTTAAGGAAGGCAACATTCTCTAATGCAACTCTTGAATGGATTATGGACAGAGAATTTTGCCTTTCAATTCATAAATTTCTAATTCTATTACATTCAGATTTTTGAAAGAATGAAATTAACCTAATTTTGTAAAGAAAATGATTATGACTGTTCATAACATTAGAAAATGAGAGAAAAGAAAAGGTATTTGGCCCTGGAATCGAAATTAAATTATATCAAATACATCATGGGCTTCTGCTAGACTCATTTTTGACTTCACCTGAAAACTTATTCATCCACCAGTTTCCATCAGGATCATTTCATAGTTTTCACTCTATACCAAATATGGAAGCAATGTACCAATCAAATGTCTTTGAAGAGACCGGAAAAGGGGTCACCAAATGATCTTTCCAATGAAATTTGGTAGAAATCAATTCAAACTGGTTTCTGAGATTTAACCCATTGCCACAAAATTACAAAATTTAGACTTGTCCAAATTGAAAGGAGTTGTAGACAACAGTTTAAAGGTTCTGAAATTTTAGATATTTCATCTTTATGGGTGGAAAACATTGTGTAAAATGAAGAATTTGCTTGTTACAAGTAATTTTTTCATTTTCCAGAATATTTTCCAAAGATTTTATATTTAGCGGTGTCTTAAAGCGTTACTGTGTGGGAATAAGTTAAACGGTTGTTATATTTTTATTGTGATCAAAATTATTTACAGAAATCTGGTTGAGGGTCGCCAAGGGATCATTCCAGTGAAATCTGGTTGAAATCCATCGACTGGTTTCTGATAAGATTTTCAAAGTTTTCAGCCCCTCCAAAAATGTTTTAGGAACTTTGTTTTGCTTTCACAATTTGTCTAGAATATTATTTTGGGGTTCAAGAATTGTTCTTGAAGGTCTAGAACTCTTGTGCTAGAACTTTGACTGGTTCAGGAACTTAAATTCAAGAACCTAAGATTTCTAGAACCTGTGTCTAAGAACATTTGTAGTTAAGAACTAGGTTGAAAAATCAACTTAGTTCAGGTACTTCAGTATGAAACACAAGGTTCAACAATCTTCAAGTTCTTCATCTTTTAACTTGTTTCTATATATTTTTCACCCCTTTAAATTCAATTGCAGAGATGAATAATTGGAATATTTTTGACATATATAACTATTTGCTCCTAAATCTTGTTATTGAATTAGAAATATTTTTTACAAATTCAAAGATTATGAAATTAGTCTTCTATTCAAAATGCATGTCATTTGATTTAGGCCGCCGTCATAGCGCAATCGGTAGCACATAAGACTCCCAATCTTCATTTATGGGATGCCATGGGTTAGATCCCCGGCAAAGGCACATGTCCTTTCCGACATTTGTCTCTCACCAATAGGTGGATAATTGTAGACCTAAGTGGGATAGCAGCTGGAGGCTAGGAAAGGATGTAGTGGTAGTACTGGTGTGACAAATACAAGGAATCCATTGTTAGGTATTCCAGCCTTCGCAATATCACAAATACTGTTAAAAGTGACGTTAAACCCATTTTAATAAATCAATATTGGATTAAGACCATTGCAGCCACAACAGTTTTTCAACAACTGTATTGAAAATGTGTAAACAAGAGATCTGTTTACATAACAGCCATACCCCCTACTACCACATTGATACAGGAAGTGGTACAGTTGATCACTGATTTAATTTATGTTTAGAACTTCTATTAACCCATTCCAACACAATGCCGCTTTTTGACATCGTTAAAAAACAATCATGATAAGATTGTGTAAAATGAAAGAAGCTTTCAACTGCAACTTCATTTTCCACAATGTTTTTCCACAATGTTTTTTACCAAGAAGGTTGAAAAAATCCAATACATCATCAACTTCTTTTTGTCATCTGGAACCTCTTTGAACTTGGACCAGTCCAAAATTTTGTTGCCGTTAAAGACATATAGCATTCAAGAATAAGTATCTGGAAACATAGAGGAACGTTATACCTGAATTAAGACACAAGAATTATTTGGTAAAGATTTAAAATAGATATCATCACTGTGAGTGCTAAATCATCATTTGCCGACACTGTGTGAAATTTGAAAAAGGAAAATTGAATTTGTGTCACATTAATCATCCTGAAAAGGCTTGGTAAGTATTTACCTATATAAACCAGATCTCAAGGTCACCATATATTGACCTTGAATGAATTGATCCGAAAATAAATACAGATAATCTTCAACCCGAGATAAGTATGGGTGGTCATCCAGATATGGTATACCAAAGGTCATAACAAGACTTGACCTTGGCATTCAATTGATCGATCTGGTTCAAAAACTGTTCTGGGATCCAAGCTTCTGATTTTGTTGATCATCCAAGATCCTAGATGATCTAGGTAAATTGTGCCAATACTGAACAGAGACGTTTCAAGCAGAAATCAGTAAAAACTTACCCCACCTCTACTTTTTTATAAGTTAATGTTCTCACTTTCTTCAATGGTGTGATTAGGGAATAACCTATTCCCACACAATGACGCTTTTGGACGCCTCTCATGAAAAACAATTGGGAAAACATTGTTGAAAATGAAGAAATTGCTTGTCACAAGCAATTTCTTCATTTTCCACAATGTTTTCTTCCCAAAAAGTTGAAAAATCTAAAATTTTATTAAATTCATAGTCATCTGCAACACCTTTACTTTGGACCAGTCTAAATAATTGTCATCTGGTAATTGGTTAAGAAAATAGAAGTTATCTTTTCACATCTTAAGGGTTATCTTAATCTTGATATTCATCATGTTCGCCGGCACAAATATCAAGAAGCTTTCTGCATGAGACCTTTATTTTCTTAAGAAAAAAATATCTTAGTTTATACTAATTTATTTTAGTTTGATTGCGACAAAAGCTTTATGCTTATAGAGTCGTGCTTGAAACCCACAATCCAGATGTTTTCACGTCCCTGAAAGAGAGGCAGTGGCTAAACCCACTTCTACCCAATTCTACAGCTGGTTAGACTGGGGCTGGCTATTAAGTTTCTTGCCCATGAACACACCCCGGTGACGGTGGGGCTCAAACCAGTGACCTTCAGCTCACAAGTCAAGCACCTATACCACTTGGCCATCGAGGTAGTCAAATTTCTTAGTTATGGAACAGGTTCCCCAAATAGTTCTAGAACTGGTTGAAGAACCAGTTCCTGACTATTCAAGAGCCTTAAATTGTAGTTTAAGAACTATTAAGTTCTAAAACAAGTTCAAAAATTGTTTTGAATAATTGATAACTTGTTCAACAACTAGCTCTTGAACTAGTTCTAGAACATTTAAAGAGCTGTTCTTGAAATAGTTCTTGAACAATCAATAACTAATCTTAAACTAGTTCATTTAAATGTTTGTTCTAGAATGTTCTTGAACTGAATTTCAGGAATGTTAATAACTAGTTTTTGATAAAATTTTACACGGACAATATGCCAAATATGGAATTTAGCTCCAGCCATAAAAGCCATGTCTTTCAATAATTCATTTGTTTTCTTTCTCCTTTTCAACACTAAAAGAGTCAATAAAGGATCAATCCAGCAAAACTTGAAAGTAATGTATTAAATTATATATAAGAAGACAATTTTTCAAAGTTTTTACATTTCATCATGTATGAAAATTAGCCCTCATAAAATAGCATTATTTATTGGCCCAAATTCTTTGAAGGAATCTGATAAAGGGTCACCAAAAATTAATTTCTGTGAAATTTGCTTGAAATATGTACAATTTTTTCTAAGTAAAAACACACTGATGGACAGATGATCTCTGGGACAGATGCACAACTGTCACAACGCCTTGATAATAGCCAACTGTAATTCAGCCAGTGGAGCTAGAGATAGCTAAGTAACTGGTAAATAGGTTGATGTGTAATGTCATTTTGGTGATCTCAGTGGAAGGGTCAATCATTCTGACCTAGTTTCAATAAGATTTGGCTCAAATTGAGGCCCCCAGAGTGTAAACAAAGAGATTGCGATAGAGGCCCCTTTTTCTGAATTTTCAAATGTAACATTCTCATATTCAAAAGGGTTCATCCTTATGACATAACAATCATTCTGACTTGGCTTCATTATGATAGCCAGTATTGTAGTCCCTACAGTGTAAACAAAGAAACAGTCATTAAGGCCCCTATTACCCCGTTTCAAACAAACATTCCAATTTTCATCCTTACATCCTAACAACTGTCCTGACAAAGTTTCATCAAGACTGGTATAAAACTGGGGCCTCTTGATTGTAAACGCTAAAATTTTTGATGCTACAGGACAGACATTAAAGTATCACAAAAGCTCACCATGAGCATTTGTCCTCTGGTGAGCTAAAATGGCTTTTAAAACACTGTTGAGTGTCCATTGATATAAGGTTTGCCTTTAAGTGTTATTGTAAATTCTTTCAAAAGATGGGCATACAAACATTGATATACACAAGTAAATGCAAAAACTCAATATAACTTGAAATGAAGTTGATATTCTTTAATGCAATACTGGAGATTAATGAAATTTCTTGGTAGATTATCACTTAACCCTTGTCATGCTGAACCCAGAATATTCTGGTTTTGGCAGGAGGTGTAGACTAAGATCAGACTGCACGTTTGTGCAGGCTGATCTTAGTCTACACCTCCTGCTCATACTTTTCCTTCCTGGGTTGTTTATGAGGTTGATTCCTAAAAGAAATATTGATTTTTGAACAACAAGTTCTATTAGTGCTTTCAGTCCTTTGATTTGACAGCAATTCAGTGAGGTTATTTATACAGTTCGACAAGGGTTATAATTTCAAAAAAAAAAAACAAAGAAATTATCAAAATTATCAACTCACTGTCACTATTTTGGTAGATTTAACCTGCTATCATTCATCGTGGGCTACTGAACATTACCTATGCAGGACCAAAAACAATGGTGACGTCATCTGGTTGCGAAAAATGGCACTCTTGGAAATTTCCCCAAAAATTCAATATTTTTTCTCTTTTTATATATAAAACATACAATAATCCTTTGTTTCTTGTATAAGATCAATGTATCTTTCATTTCTTGAACAACTAAGCTCCGTCACTTGCTCATTTATAGCTTTTGTTGTTCACTCGATGAAAGATACATTGATCTTACACTGAAACAAACAACAATATTCTGTATATATTTACCCATGCTGGTGTCATCATATTCACCATTTATTTCTTCTTTACAGCAAATACATTTTTTCACTCGCTTTTTGGTGTGATGATCAATTTTATAGTTCGAGTCCATGGAAAGAGGTGCCAGTAAGTGGTGCGCCAATTGTACAGAGTACTCTGTCTTTTGTATCTTCCTTACTGAAGTGAGTTTATTGGCTATATCTGTAAAAATAAAATGTTCAAAGAATGTGAACTGAAACTTGAATGATGTAATCTAAAGTATTACATGGCAAGGGAAGAAAAAAAAATTGTGTCCTCCAACATCAGTTTTTTTACAATTACATTGTAGTATCTGCAACTCATTAAATCTTGTGATAAAAAAAAATAACAATATTTATTACACAAACTGGTAGTTATTTCAAACAAGAGCTTTGTATAGAGGCACCCATACACAAAGGGATTTGTCAGTGGAATATAATATTTTACCATAAGTTTTTATAATAAAAATGACCTTGAAAACTGACCTAGATAGATAAGATTAACCCATTCCCACACAGTGACGCTTTTAGACATCCCTAAGAAAAAAAGCTCTGGAAAACATTGTGGAAAATGAAGAAATTACTTGTGACAAACAATTTCTTTATTATCCAAAGGATGTTTTTTACCCCAAAAGATGAAGATTTTTAAATTTTCATAATTTTTAAATTGTCATCTGCAGCTCCTTTCAATTTGGACCAGTCTAAAATAGTGTTGTCTAGTAATGGGTTAAACTTAGTACAATGTATCAACAAAATGGCAGTACCCAAAATAGTACAATTGTGGCAGGTCTTACAAGAGCAATATGATCCTAGCATAAAGGAAAATATGCACTCTTTCAAAACTAACATTCATCACTGTTTAACACTGTTCGTATTTACAGCACTTTGGGTCACATTTCACACAAAAATGATATAATAAAGCAATTCCCTAAACAAAGGGGAGATAATTCATTTATTACTGGAAAGAGAAAATATTAAAGATCTCTTTCACAAGTACACATCATGGAGAATCAGTGGTAAATTTCATTAATTTTAATCAACACAAGGCACAAGTTATAAAATTGAACAGCTGCTTACACAAGAAATTAGGCAATTTTTCAAGTCATTTGATTGACTGATTGAATTAAACAGTATTTCAGTCATATTGCGGTGGCTGGAGCACCTAACAATGGATTCATGGTATTTCTCACACCAGTACTACCATTGCATCCTTTCCTAGCCTCAAGCTATCCCACCAAGGTTTACTATTATCAACCCATTGGTGAGAGACAAATGTCGGAAAGGATATGTGCTGCCAACAAGGATCAAACCCATGACATCCCATAATTGAAGATTTGGAGTCTGATGAGCTACCAATTGCCCTATGATGGCAGCCCTTTTCAAATCAGGGACAGATAATTGATGAAGATTTAATTCACCACTAAAGACTACATGAATGTAGATTCATTTTGCAAATTTAGAACTTCTTTTGATTGAAACTGTAGGAGTTGCACACAAGAAATATGGTGATTTATTTCAATTCAAGAGCAGACAACTCAAGAAAGACTGGAGTGATTCGAATTTCAAAGGTGAAATGCACAAGAACACATCATTGAGATACATAATTAACCCATTCCAACTCAATTCCTCCTTCTTATGCCCCTCGAGAAAAAAGCTTTGGAAAACATTGTGGAAAATGAAGAAATTGCTTGTATCAAGCAATTTCTTCATTATCAACAATGTTTTCTATCCAAAAAGATGAAAAAATTCAAAATTCCATTAACTTGAAATTGTTGTCAGCAGCTTCTTTCAATTTGGACCAGTCTAAAATTTTGCTGTGTTGGAATGGGTTAAATGTAGTTTAGTATTCTTAACAATAGCCTTTTGCAATTAAATTCAAGGGAGGCAACTTTTTTATGCCAAAATATTCTTTATCAAGCCATATCAAGTATTTCCCTTGAATTATTCTCTATATACGTGATCTCAACCTTAATTTTGCCAACCCTCATGCGCTTTATTAACTAACATATTAGAATTTCTTTGAAAGATCTTATACAGGATCACCAAATAAGTGTTTCTGTTTCTTGCACCCCTGATTCATTCTTTGTGCCCAAAACTTTATGTACCAAGAGGCAGGGGTTGAAATTAACTTTTTTGTTACTTGCAAAAAAATGCAAGTGTCTATATCTCCAGCTTTCTAAATGCAAGTTGCTACTAGCAAAATAAAACGATACTCTTTTCTTTTAATTCAAGACAAAGAAAATGTTAATCTTTATTTTGCTAGTGATTGAATGAATATCTCATTATGATTTATGATGTAGAGATACTTTCCTTTGCTAGATGACGGGCTTTCAGAAGATTTGGTCAACAAATAACTGGCTTCGCAATCGGTAGGGTGGGATTTTTTTGCATCCAATAATTGGTTATGTAATTCCTGGTAGACAGACTGGGTCCGTTTAGATGCTGTTTTACCAAAACATGTTGTGATTTTTTTCTCCATAAATGATTTTTATTTCATGTGAAATCTTCACTTTTGATTTTTAGATGTTTGCATTATAAACATAACTGACAATGGCAAGTATCTTTCCGATTGCTGGTGCATGTAATTTTCAGTTATGCATAAGATTTGCTGATCAAGAGTGTTTACGAAGATATTTTTCAACTCGCAAAAAAGTGTGCCAGGATAGTGTTTCAAACTCACAATTTCCAATTTTCACTCGCATTTTGCGAGTTAGCCATTGCTAATTTCAATCCCTGAAGAGGTACAAATACGCCTGTCAAAATTTCCAGTGGCAAGCAAACTACTGCATTGATTTAATGCATGTGCAAGAATTTGTGGTTTAATGCACAAACTGGGAAGAAAATGTCAGGCATTGAGAGAACTAGGTACCCGCCAGAGTAGGATTTTGTTTAGTTTGTACTCAGTCTTATGGAGTTTCACACTGCACTGTAAAATCTTTCTGTTATTAGAAACATGTACTGGTATATCACGGACTAGATTACAATGTGTGTTATACTGGTTGTTTCCTTAACCCATTCCAACACAACAAAATTTCTGACTACTCCAAATTCAAAGGAGTTGCAGACAAGAATTCAAAGTTGATAAAGTTTTTCAACTTTTTGGGTAGAAAACACTGTAGAATGAAGAAATTGCTTGTTACAAGCAATTTCTTCATTTTACACAATATTTTCTCAATTGCTTTTCTAATAGGGGCGTCAAAAAGCGTCACGGTGTGGGAATGGGTTAAAGGCAGATCTAACACTTTACCACACACTTGCAAACAATCTGAATAACATACACTAAAAATGGAACATTTCTATCAGGTAAATAATCAACTTAAACAGTTAAATGTTAATTAAAAAGGTTCTTACAATGTTGTCATAATTTTACATCAAAGGTTTTCATAGACATATTGAAAGAAGGTTAAATTCTTGAAAGTTAACCATCTTACCACAGACTTTGTTTGAAACTATAATTGGAAACTAAAATATCAGGTCACTCATAGTGATGAAATATAACAAAACTATTTATTATTTGAATTTTTTCCATGAACCCATTACCACACAGTGACACCCATCAAGAAAAGGGAGTAAGACAAACATTGAAGAAATAAAGAAATTGCTTGTAAAAACAAGCAATTTTTTCATTTCCAACGTTTTCTACCCCAAAACACAAAAATAAATTCAGATATCATCAACTTGAAATTTTCATCTGCAACTTCTTTTAATTTGGACTAGCCTTAAATTGTGTTGTCTGATAAAGGGTTAAGTGTCTCATAACCTTAAAAAATGTCAAAAATAAAATGGGTTGCCCATCATAACTTCATCACCTTCTTACCCTATGATCTGATCTATCATGAGACTTGACATGTGACCATTTGTCTTTGGAGCATCCTGATGTTTGTCTCCAACAATTGACAGCATTAACAAAAGCTAGGTGGTGCAACATAGCAGATACGAGGCAATTGGGAAAATTCGTGATACAGTACTATCCGAGGTAAAATGGGAAGACAGTCTTTTGACTAATTTCTTCCCATCGACAATCAGCGAGGTTGTAATTCCAATTCGCAACCCAAGACCCCTCTCAGATTATATGTCTGTTCGGTCACACTAAAACAAGCCCTACAGAGATTTATAGCCCTACAGACGCCCTACGGAATTTGTACACGCCCTACGAGTATATGAGCGATATTGGTGTATAATTTTTAGCTAATATGATTGTAATTAACATTTTTATTTATATTTCAAAATATTTTCTGTGAATTTATCTTATTCATGATGATTTTGATGTTTATAATATCACATAATTTGACCGGAAGTACTTGACGAAACGCCCTATCGTTTAATTGTTCGCCCAACAAATTCATAAGCAAATACCTGTCTACGTATTAGTATTTTTGAGAGACAAATTATTCATGTTTTGATTCTTATCTTTATTTTGGTATAATTTCATGGCAGAAAAGACTTTTTAGATACAAGTGATCTCAATGCAATGCAAGGGAAGCAACTCTTTATTTGCAATCAAAATAGACTGGAAAGTCCGTTTTATGAAATATAGTATGGGACGTTTAGCTTAATGAGACTCTATTTGTTACAAGCATTTTTTTTCGCAATGTTTTCCAACATTCTTCAATGTTGCAAAAAAAAAAAAAGAGAGAGATTGTGTGGCTGGGTTCAATGTTTATTCTCAAAAGAAAGAAATTATTTGTAGTCTTCCTAAACAATTAAATATGAGTTAACTCAGACTTTAATGCTAATAATATTCATGTGATCGGTAAGCGATATAGTTAATTCTTTTCTTATAGTACGGCAGCCATTGTTTAAGGGAAATGATAGTTCGTTATTATGTTGGTAATTGAGGTTCATTGCAAAATTTTTCGAAAACCAATAACTGTGAAAGTATGAATCACAAAATTAAATTACTGGGAGAATGGCATGTTTCAAAGTTGCACGTACTTATTGATAGGCTACAAGAAATAGACACATCACAACTGCTAGATATTCGCGGCGCATTCCATGGTAGAGAAACTTTCCAAATTTCCCCTCATGCCATTGGTCCCTCTTAAAACACCTCATTCGATTTGGATCACAATGAATGATCAAATGAGAAAAAGAGCCGTTAATCGTTTTTCAAATATAATCCAAATAACATGTGTTTTGTGACCTCAACAGACCAATCTTTAAATATTCCTGTCACTGCAAAGATTGCGAAAAAACCTGGTCAAATAAAGAGAGTACGGACAACAAAAAACACATCAGTTCAAGGTAAAAAGGTTAAATACCTCCCAGCATGAGGTATTTCTCTCAGTCAAGTGAATTACAGAATAGATTTTCACCCAACCCGTCCCTCTAGATAAACAATTGGGAAAACATTGTGGGAAAAGTAGAAATTGTTTGCAAAAAATATAACATTTTATGAGCTTTAAAATGTCGCCTGCAACTTTTTTGAATTTGGACCAGTCTAAAACTTTGCCGTCTCGTAATTGGCTAAATAAGTAAACTTATCTTAAATTCAGGACAAATTGTGTTATGTACTCTCAGTATTCAAGTAAATTACAGAAAATATCAAATTATAATAATTTTTATCTTCTAGATCAATTATTTAAACCCAGTCAAAAACAACACATAAAAAGCAGTATAGATTTTGTTCAAACAGTGTAGTTTGTACTGCTTAAGATCAGGTGAAAATTATAATAAAATTTTCAGTTTAATGATGCAAAATCCAAAAACTACAACAGCAACAAAACAGACTTGGGAGTTGATTTTATAAACGCATTTATATAGTATTATTTCATTTCGAAAAACAGATAAATAAAAACATAATAAAAAAAAACTAAAAATAAAAAAAAGGGGCTCAGAGTAGAAACACGTCTACGTCATTGAGTCTGGGAACATTTCATACCTATTAACACATACAGAATTGAAATTCTGAAAAACGGAAATATAAACAGATGGGTTGATGGCTAAGAGTTCTACAGGAAAAATATTTCCATTATATTTTTTCACAGTATTAATTCAATTGCAAATATTGTCCAAATGTATAGCCATTTGACGATCAAAACATTTAAGCCTAGTACATTATTTTGTTCATCATTTTATATGCAACAAGTACAAAAAACCCAACAAAAAACAAACAAACAAAAAACCTCAAATAATATTGACTTTTACTTGTTTTTAATTCTTACTTGAACACACTGATCCCGCATTGAACAATACAAGAACTTAACTCTTTCCTGTACAAACCAGGGTTTTTACATCGCGTTTATACTTCTGAAAACATTGAGGAAAATGAAAAAATAGCTTGAGACACACAATTTCACCTTTTTCCACAATGTTTTCTACCATATAGGATCATTTCATTGCAAATTGCATCCAATTTTCATTGTCATCAACAACCTCTTTCGATTTTTGGACTATTTTCAAAGGGGTTTACATTTGAAAATAATGCGAGAAAAGGGGAAAATAATTTCTCCGGCAAGGCAAAATCTTTCCAATTTTGTCGTTTGGTAACTAAATCTACCATCCTATAGGCTTCTAGCCTATGCTTAATTGAGTTGCCTCCCTTATCTTTACAATTTCGACTCGAAAGATCATTTAAAACCTGAAGACAAGTTCTGAAAATTTTTTATACAATAAACCTATTCCTTTTCTAACCGAGGGGTTAAGTACTTTAATAGAAATTTGACTGTAGATTTGAAGGGTATCTCATTTAAGGGTTTGAAGTTTCCTCAAGTTACTTCCGGTCAGGTTACGGCATTTGTAAACATCAAAATCATCATAAATAAGATAAATTCACAGAAAATATTTTGAAATATAAAGAAAAATGTTAATTACAATCATATTAACTAAAAATTATACACCATTATCGCTCATATACTCGTAGGGCGTGTACAAATTCCGTAGGGCGTCTGTAGGGCTATAAATCTCTGTAGGGCTTGTTTTAGTATGACCCAACGAGCTACAGTGCAGGACCACATCAAGATTTTCTACTGGAGTGGGTCAAGCCAATTTGATACAAAGGTCCGTACAATTAGCTTACCTTTGCTTTTCTTGAATATTAATTTCAGTTTTTGTAGTAAAGCAGTTTCGTCTTCTGTCTGTTTATAATTCTCAGTTGTATCGATAAAGTTGTTGAAAAGCAACAAGTAACCTGGTTGAAACAAATGGCAAAAGCGGAACATCTCTGGGTATTCTTCGGCAGAACAGTAGGCATTGGGAAACGAATAGCGTCCATCTCCGTTGGTCTTTAATAATTTCAACAATGTAACATTATAAAGCCAAAGCTTTTTAGTTCCTTGTCGAATCGAATTTGCAATTAGATCAGATTCAGATAGATTGTTTTGATTCAATTCACCCATTTTTCCAATGTTGTGGGCCGACTCGATTTGAATGACTTCCAAAATGGCTGCTTATTTATAAAATAAGCAAAGAAGAATCGAACAAGAAAAAACATAAGTTGAATGTTGTGTATTGTTGTGTCCAAGTATTGCAGACTGTTCGGACTTTCAATCCTCAGGTTAAGGGCGCGACAACTTATCCGCTTTGTCTCCCACCAATATGGGTGGATAATCATAAGCGGGATGAGCAACTGGAGGCTCGGAAAGGGTGTTTTTAGGTATCATTTAATTCTTATATTCTATGACTTTAAAGTTGCTTGCTTACTATGAGCCCACCCAACTTAACCCATTCCAACTCAATCCCTCCTTTTACGCCCCTCAACAAAAAAGCTTTGGAAAACATTGTGGAAAATGAAGAAATTGCTTGGATCAAGCAATTTCTTCATTATCCACAATGTTTTCTATCCCAAAAGACAAAAAAATTCAAAATTCCATCAACTTGAAATTGTTGTCTGCAGCTCCTTTCAATTTGGACTGGTCTAAAATTTCATTGTGTGGGAATGGGTTAAAAGAGGTTCATCCACCTCACACAACCCCCTTTCGGCCCAGGAAAAAGACTGGGAAAACAGTCGTGGAAAACGAAATTGCTTGCATGAAGCAATGTCTTCATTTGCCATAACAAAAAATCAGCTTGAAAATGTCTGCAACTGTTGCATTTGAACCAGTCTAGAATTTTGTTTTTTGTGAATTATTTATCAATAAAATGTGGTAGTTATGGTGTTTTTTTTAAGTGTGTCTTATAAGCAGGTTTAAATGCACTGTTACTCTCATCACACACAGAACAGTAGGCCTACATGCTTTTACAGCCAAGTAGTTTCATTCTATTTTATAAAATGTGCATTAAACATAGAAAATACTGCTTATCCTTTCAGTCCTTATTACAGATCTTATTCCCCTTAAAATATATTTGTGTATTATTCTTACTTTATGTTTGAGAATTAAAGAATATGACCCTGAATTTATTTCCTCGAATATTTAATGTGTAGATTCATTTGTAAGGATTTTACATATTTTTGTGGATTGAAACAAGCCAATTTAGAAGTACCTTAGTCATATCGCGGTGGCTTTATTTCCTAACCACGGATTCTAGGTGAGTGACGGTTTCAGGGGAGGTTTGCAGTGATATTCAAATTAGGAAACCTCCAGAAACCTACACAATACCGAATTAACCAATTTAGGGTTAAGATAACGGGTTTGAGCCCTGGGATGAAAATCATGCTTATCAACTAACAGCTAATTTTCTTTCGGATGAGACGCTAAACTGAGCCCCGTGTCACAGTGACGGTGCTATCCATCGAGCATGTTAAGAACCAGGTGGAGCTCTCGGCAGTTTCGTCCTGTATCCTTGCACTATCTTCCGTAACAACTAAGTCTTCGGGAGGCGTCATGTGCTACGGTAGCGACGATAAATGAACGGAAATACACACCCACATTCTTTTTCTCTGAATGGATTTGCTGTCTATCAGCTCAAATATATCTCACCCCAATACCACCACTACATCATCTCCGAACCCCAGCTCCTAGTCTACTAAGGTTTACCATTATCCATCCATTGGTGGGAGACACATGTCGTAAGGGTTATTTGCAGCGACCGGGGATCGGCGCCTAGACCTCATGATTTAGAGTTGGATGCGCTACCAACTGCTTTGTGGCTGCGGACATGTAAGGTACCTAAAGCTGGTCACCCAATTCCATTCACATATTTGCGATTACCTTCAAATCTGAGTCGGCAGTATAAGTGTGTCCCGTGTAAGAAAGCGCCAACAATAAAGGCAAAATAACACTGAAGTCTCGATGTTGCGGATGCCCAACGAGTGGCAACGGCAATAAACATGGACAGAAAACAGTACATTATTACCGCACTTTAGTAGCTTGATTTAAACATAGATTATTTGCATAATATTACAATTTTTCATAATAAATTGACAAATCTCAATATCAAAATGCAAAAAGGATTAGAGCTAAAGCTGGGCTTATCGAGTTCTTTTCCTTGTTGATGGCTTAATATGTATATACACAAATATATAATTGTCATTGGTTATAGAACTTTAGAAAAAGTGAGTTGCTTTCGTGAATTCAATAGAATTTTGAAAAAAGTAATCTTATGCAATTTGAGGAGGTACATGTAATGAAAAATAGGTTGATGTAAAGGGTTATCTTTGTTATCCTTATGTCTTTCCTTATGAAAACAATTTTAGCAACAACAACAACAACAGCAATAACAACAACAACAAAACACATAATCTTAGTAGCTTGTTAGGAGAGGATATGAAATATATGTTTATCTGAGATGCATAATGATAAATACTATGCCAACAGGATGCAAGATGAAAGTCAAGTTCCTTTAAACACTTATTTTTGATGTAATACAGCCCCAGACTCAATTACTCAACACATCAATATTAAAAGTTTACGAACGAACAATCCACACAGGATAGACACTGCTTCATGATAATATTCCTGTTAGACTTCGTCCAGGGACTTTACAGATGGAGTATAACAGAGATTTTATGTCCTATGTATGCTTTATTTGAACTTTTCTCTTGGTTCGCATCGGGTACGTACACTTTTCAAACGGTACTAACGTTATCAGTACTTTAACCCTTTCAAATTTTCCTAGTGTCTTTGTAATATATCTTTCTTACAATAGCATACAGGACAAATTTACAGCGAAACAATCAGAAAATTTCAGCACTATCGCTTTTGTACGGTTAAAGTGAACAATTTCTTCAAGTGTCTGAAAACTCGAATATTTAATCTACAGTTAATTCCGTTCTTTTATCAATACAAAACTTAAAGGTCAGAAATAACACAAAACAATCCTGAATTTTTCTCAGAAAAAAGCACATAGGGCGATATTTCTTAAAGGCTTCATTGTTTCTTTTTCGTTATTTTTTTTTAAGCTCAGCTGAGCACAACATGCTCATGGTGAGCTTTTATGATACTCGAATGTCTGTCGTCCGTAGCCGGTCGTCAACAATCAATCTTGATAAGAATTTGTTAGAATGATTATAAGGTCATAAGGATGAACCCTATTGAAAATGGGAATGTTCCGTTGAAAACACAGGAAAAGGGGCCTTAATGACAGATGCTTTGTTTACACTGTAGGGGTCACAATTTTGGCTCAATCATGATAAATCTAGGCCAGAATGATTGTTATATCATAAGGATGAACCCTATTGAAAATGGAAAGATTCCATTGGAAAACATGGGAAAAGGAACCATAATGACAGTTTCATGTTTACACTCTAGGTGGCATAATTTTGGCTCAATTATGCTGGATCGTGGTCAGAATAATTGTTTCCCTGTTAAAATGGGGAGATTCCATTGGAAAACACAGAGAAAGGGGCTTTAATAGCAATTTCGTTTGGTTAGTTTTCGCGGCAAAATTACTCTAGGGACAAAAATGCCCCTATCTTGATGAAACTTGGTCTGAATGGTTGTAAGTTCATAAGGCTGAACTCTATCGAAAAAGGGAAGGTTCCAGTGGAAAACGTGGGAAAAGGGGCTTAAATGGCACTTTTGTGGTTTATGTGAACAATCTAAGGGTCACAATTTTGACCCAATTTTGTTTAATCTTGGTGAGAATTATTATTTGGTTACAAGGATGAACCCTTATGAAAGTGAGATGGTTCCATCTGAAAACAAAAGAGAAAGAAATCCAAAATTTCATAAGCTTTAAATTGTCGTCTGCAACTCCTTTCAATTTGAACCAGTCTTAAATTTTGCCATCTGGTAATGGGTTAAACAAAGATAGATAAACTATCGAAAGATGCTTTTCAATGTTTAGCTGCTTAAAAGTCGTATTTACAACTGAAATAAACCTTACGTAAATTGTTATGGTTGCTAAATGAGGCTTTATAAAATGGATCAGCTGTGAAACGTCAAGAATTCTTTATTTGCCTTTTGAAGTGACTTCTAAATGATTGAAAAATTATACATATTTAGACTTTAATTTGACGCGAGGCGACAAGCTACTTGTTTATAGACACACACCCCCCCCCTTACGAAACATAGTCGTGCTGGAAACCCGTTACTAGATAACTCAGAATTTAACTAGACATAGTCATCAAATTGACCATTCGCGGCTGTCAGTCAAACTATCAATCAACGAATGATACTAGTCATTTGGACTGGAAGTTAACTTTGAACTCCAACATTGGCCGACATTTATGTGAAGCATTTTTGTTGGTTTTGGCAACTTCAACTAAAGGTTGAATAAGCTGTAGTTACAACGTTTAAGTTGCCAAATAAACAAAAATACTTCATTATTAAAGTCGACCATTTCCGGATTTCAAATTTCACTTCCGGTCTAAAAGATGGTTGATTGGTCAAAAGATTTTTTTATTGAAACTCGCGATCCGTCAATCATCACTAAATACCTCTTTGTCGCGGCTACCAAGAAAGAACTTAAAACTCATTGGGGAAAATGAAGAACATGCTTGAAACAAGAAATATCCTTATTGGCCACAGTATTTGTATCAAGGGACCAAGGGAAGTTAAAGGCGACATCCAGGAGTTGATACCAGTGAATTTTTAAAATGAACTAAAAGATATTTATAGGATAGCGAACATTTCTGGAAGTAGAGAGATTTTTTAAAAGAAATGTTTGGCTTCTATTGTTTTAGAATTTGCTATAATATAAGGAAATTTTTACATACATATCGTCTCTGTGCGAGAAAATTGGCGTGACTACAGCTTTACAAAAGCTGTAGTTACGACACCTTTCTCGCACATCGACGATATCGGCTTATGAAATGGCTTGACCTGGACACCACCGACCACGTGTTCATGTCTGTTTACAATAAAAGGTTGATTAAAGCCCACGTGATGCTTCTAGACAACCCAAGTCATTGTCAGTTTGTTGGTTCCAATGGGATTCAGAGCTGCTATTAGCAGTCATGTCACGGCGGCTGGAATCACACCGGTTCTACCGCTACATCCTTTCCGAGCTTCCAGCCGCTCATCTCACTTAGGTTTACGGTTATCTATACCCATTGGTATGAGACAAATATAGGGAAGGATGTTTGCCGAGACCGGAGAACGAACCCTGGACCTCATGATAAAGTGTTCGACGCGCTATTAACTGCGCTATGGCCGCAGCCCAAGTCAGTGCCACCCACCTCAAATGATCCAGCAAGTCTGATACAACGAGTATCACAAGGTCGAATTAATCAGTACATCCGAGGTGCTGTCTTTTCGTCAGGATTAAAAATCTCACTCAAATAAGAATTTTGAAATTACCTAAGCAACGATTATTGTTCGACGTCATAATCGTTTAAGTCAATGCTGAGTACGCTTAACCCGTTCCCACGATATGACGCCTTTGACGCTCCGCAAGAAAAAAGCAATTGGTGAAAACATTGTGTAAAATGAAGAAATTGGTTATAACAAGCAATATCTCCATTTTACACATTGCTCTCTATCCACACAGTTGAAAGAAAAAATCTAAAATTTAATAAACTTTAATTTGTCGTCTGCAAATCCTTTCAATTTGGAGCAGTCTAAATTTTAGCCGCCTGATAATGGGTTAAATTCCTAGATAAGAATTTTAATATTTAGCAGATTAAAGATTGAATAGAACGCTTTGTCTCAAAAATATAAATAAGATTCCTAAAAATCTAAACGAAAAAACCTCAACCTCTGTTTGGCAAACATTTACATCGTTGATTGATTGATTGATGTTTAACGCCACTTTTAACAGTATTTCGGTAATATCTCAGAGGCTGGAGCACCTAACCATAGATTCCTGGTATTTTCCACACCAGCAATACAACTACACCCTTTCCGAGCCTCCAGCTGCTCATCCCACTTAGGTTTACAGTTATCCTAACATTTGTGGGAGACAGATGTCGGAAAGGGTATTTGTCGCTATTTGTAAAGACTCCACGTAATATTTTACGAGCACTTCGGCAAAGGCTTCTCGAGGTCTGTTCAATTAGATGCTCCAGCCGCCGCGATATGACTCAAATACTGCTAAAAGTGGAGTGAAACCCCTTTCAAACAAAATAATCAAAGTGAGAGGACCATATTCGATATATTTTTCTAAACCTATTTTTTACAGTAAGATGAGCATTCAAGAATATCAAATAAGGCTAGAGACTTTTTGATTGTGTAAATGTATTCATTTTGATAAGAAAATAGTGTTTCGTGAATTAATTTGTATAACGAAGCAAATACTTATGAATTAGGACACAATTATCATAAAAAAAAGTTCTCGATTACAGACATGTTTTCTAACCCATTACCAGACGACAACAAAGCTTTAAACTGTTATTGTTCCGATAGATCGACTACTAAATATCTCCAAGAACAACCAAATCCCTCTTAACCAATTACCAGACGGCAAAGTTTTAGACTGGTCCAAATCGAAAGAAGTTGCAGATGGCATTTCAAATAGTGTTTAACCCATTCCCACTCAATCCCTCCTTTTTACGCCCCTCAACGAAAAAACTTTGGAAAACCATGTGGAAAATGATGAAATTGCTTGGATCAAGCAATTTCTTCATTATGCACAATGTTTTCTATCCAAAAAGACGAAAAGATTTAAAATTCCATCAACTTGAAGTTGTCGTCTGCAGCTCCTTTCAATTTGGACCGGTCTAAAATTCACTTTGTGTTGGAATGGGTTAAATTGGGGAAAATACCAAAGCAATATCTTCTGAAGGTGTCAAAAAGCGTTATTGTGTTGTAATCGGCTACATACAATCTCGGCTAGATCAACATGTAAGGCTCGGAGACGTCGGTACTTTGGAACAAACTTAAGCTCCAACTCGGTCGATTTCAGAAGTAATCTAGGCTTGTGGCACACGTTTCTCACACATCTGTCACTACATGCGTCTGGATAAGTTGTGTATCTATGTTGGAAGGGCAGCTGTTGGCTCGAATGATCTGCTGTGATTTTTTAACGTAGCACTTGCCCATATTAGCAACGTACGCGGATAGAAGACAGTTAGTTGTTACGGGGGATAATGCAAGGATACGGGACAAAACTGAAAAGAGCCCCGTCTAGTTCTTTAACGTGCTCGATGTATAGCACCGCCACACGAGGCCTTATTTGAAAGAGACGAGTTTATTAGTTTAGTCAGCCAGGGAATCGAATCCGCGAACTCGAGGATTGAAGTCGAGTGCTCCTTCAACAGAGCTTATGGGGCTGACATTCTGGTTTGATTTACCTCCTGTTGATAATAACCCATTACCACACAATTCGCACAAATTAATAAAGGCATAGAAAACATTGAGGAGGAGAAGAAAACGCTTGAAATAAGCTATTTCTTCTTTTCTCACTATATTCTGTACCTAAAATGGCTCTTACTTTCCAGTTCTATCCAACTTTGATCTGTCGGCTACTACCCCGTCAATTGCCCAATAGCGGCTGTCAATCAAGGAATATATCGACCAATCAAATCATTCATTCAGCCCAGAATTCAGCTTTAAACTCCAACATTGGCCGCCATTTTTTGTTAAGCTCTTTTGTTGGTTTGGTGACTTACGTTTACTCAGGCTGTAGTTACGACTTTTAGGAAGCCAATCTACCTTTCTATTTATTTGTTACATGCTACTGGCCATAAAATTTGTTGGAGTTAATTGGCGTGGTCAAAGGAGTGAGCGGGCGAGGCCAGCGATAAGTCAATTTTGACCCGTCTAAAATTTTGTCGCTGGGGGATGTATAAGTAGTTATCACGACTGTTGCACCTGTACATGTATACATAACATAACGAAACTTACAATGGATTGATTATTATAAGATTTTTTTTAAATACTTCCAGTGTTTTATCGAGATAGTCAACTGATGATTTCATCGAAACAACAACAACACAACGGAATAGTGAAATTATCAAAATGATTAGAATACTATGTACAATGTATTCCTGATTTCGCTCATTTCGAGCTACTGAATCAATTTAATCATAACTCCCCGTTTAATTCTACAATTCAAATTAATTCGGATGTACATCGTAGGACTATATTCTAAAACTTCACGTGACAATCTTCCAAAATGGCGCTATCCGTTATGCAAAGGATTGGTTGATTGAATGGGGTTTAACGCCACTTTAAACAGTATTTCAGTCATATCGCGGCGGCTGGAGCACCTAACAATGGATTCCTGGTATTTCTCACATCGTTATGCAAAGGAACTGCGCGATAAAGTGCATCTCATAACGGTTCTGTAAGTTATTAACTCTGTTTGGTATTCAAAGGGAACTTGATATCAGAGTAAAACAGGGAAATAAATAAAACAACGAAAGGAAATTTAAGCTTTTCAGTCATTTCGAGACTTTCGAAACCAGTCGGCTTTACCAAATAACGTACTACGTTTTCTTACACTGTTTCCGGCAAACAAAATGCAAACAAACGCCTCCTATACCTCCGAGGACTATTGATGCGTCAACGGGAATGGCCGAGTGTATTCCGATTGGACTCAATTTCAAAGCAGAGTTGTCGTTCTTTACTCTCACCACACATCTCTGCGTTGGGTTAAATGACAAGAATTTTGTCAAACCAAAGAAAATATAATATAATAATAGTTTAAACCTAAAGACGGGAAAGTATTCAAACCGAAAAACTTTGAAATAGACTATGATTGAATTGTATTTTAGTTGCTTCGGCGATTACGAATATTTCGTGAAATGGTATTCTGTGTTTTATTTCAAGACCGCCTTTAATACAGAGGAAAGCGCCTGTCAAAGAATGGCGGGCTGAAATAAAAGCGGGCTACTGGTATTTCTTTTTTTTAAGATTCAATCACTCAATAGATGTAGGTATACGTAATCGGCCGAGTTGTGACGAAAGGGCCTACAGTATATTTGAAATTCTCTCGGACGAGATTTACTTTTTGAACAAACTATTCATTTTCATAACGGTTAAGACATATGTCTGCTTCATTTTTTTCGTCTTAGACTGCTTATTTCTGAGTTGAAATTCGAAAGTAAAATCACAGTTGAAAAAATAAAAGTCGATGGAATCTGTCTGTAAACCGCCATTGATACCGGAAGTAGAAAGTCGACGGAAAAAGTTTTTCTTCTTCAATTTCACATATTTATAATCACAAGCGTTATCTATAAGCGGGAAAAGTCGCAAAGCGCCCTTCTGGTACTTTGCGTTACTTTTTCCGTATAAATGTTCTCTTGTCGTTAAAAAAAGATACAAGATACATTACATGTGCATTAAATCTTAATTTCAATTAACCTGTTAACCACATAAATACTTTAGTTACAAAACCGTTTGAATTGCTAGCAGAAAAACATCTTATATTCATGCATCAGATTTTAAAATCAGTTACGATTCATGTGACGAAATGACGTATTGGCGGACAATTTCCTGAGCCAATCACAGATGTGATGTCACTGAGCATCTTCTTATCGGAACCCCAAACCCCAATCGGAACTCCTCATGCAATTCTACGATTTAAAACCTTCGATGTCCATTGTTTGACTATTTTAAAGCTTCGCGTAACAAACTTCAAAATTGGCGTTGTCCTTTATGCAAAGTAACTATGGTAAAGTGTATCTTATAAAGTTTTGTTAGAACTCTGTTTGGTCTTCAGAGAAACCTTGATGACAAAAGGAGCGATTTTAGACTTCCGAACCATCCGGGTTTAACGAGATTACGTAATACGTTTTCCTTCACTATTTCAGGCTAACAAAATGCACCGACTTTGTACATAATGCACCGTCTGTTGTTCCAAAGTTAACGGGAATGACCGAGTGTGGTCGGACTACCAAGGCATTGATGGCGTCATCATGTTGTCATTCAATTCACTTGCGAAATGACGCACCTATGAAATCTGAAAGAAAAATTCCATATTCTGTCTCTTTTTGCATTAAAGAAATAGAATAATCGTTTTTTCTCGTGCTGAACCGACCGTGAAAATAAAGCTCAATTAGATATATAAGATATATTATGTAACAGTTGTGATACACAACCTTGTATTGGATTCGAGCTGCGTAGGAAAATTTGGATATTTCATGAGACCGAAATATTTCTACGCGAATAGATTTCAATACAAGGTTTTGTATCACTTCTACGTCATGGTGTTCCATTTACTCAAAAAAAAAAAAAAAAAAAGCGAAATTTTACTAGGCTATGAAATACAGAAATAAGCTTACGAAATATGTCTAAAATATATATATTTTTAAAATCATAATAACCTTATTCTTGCCGTCTAACCACGTCGTATCAGTTCAGTACATGTATGATACCGACTTATTTCTGTCGATGCCGATGTTTTCATTGAGTGTGTGGTTTTGTTGTTGTTGTTGTTGTTTGTTTGTTTGTTTGTTTGTTTGTTTGTTTTCAATTCATGCAATGAATGTAGGCCTGTCACAGAAAGAAATTCGGTGGGTATATGAATAAAAATCGATCTTACACTGAAACAAACGACTATCCTCAATGTATCAAATGTTTTAAGAATGACAAAAACAAAAAATAAAAATAAACAATTAAACAATAATAAAATATTAAAATAAGAATAGTATGAAGTAATAGGAGTTCAAATACAAATTAAACATACTTTATCGCGAATAACTCTACAGCATCTTGGAAAAGGGGACATACCGATATACCAGATATATTCTATTTACTTTTAGTAATTGCAATAAAAATGACACTTTTATATATATTTATTATTTAGATATCAGCATCTCGATCTTTAGTATCGCATTAATGGTTACTGAAACCACACTTTACCGTTTTTTCGGTTTGTTGTCACGTTTAAAGAACTGAAAACCTCGTGCGAGGAGAAGTTTGTTGATTCGTGATGGAGTTATCGTTGCTTTAGCGAGCTTTCGTTTAAGCAAATCCCACACAATTCCGCTTTTGGACTACCCCTTACCAGACAAAAAGCATCCGAAACATTGTGGAGAATGAAGAAATTGCTTGTGACAAGCAATTTCTTCATTGTCCACAATGTTTGCTCTCTAAAAAGATATAGATCTTTAAAATCTTAGTTACTAAAGTTTTCGTTTGCAACTTCCTTCAAAATGAACAAGTTTAGAATTTCGTACTCAATCGAAAATTTTCTCAAAATTCTATTCTAAATAAAAGATGTACATTAGCTTAAATTCTTATGGAAGTTCGTAAAAATGAAACCTGATGTTTGTAAATTATAATAATTTAATTTCTAGTTACGTCTATCAAAAACAAGCGTTCTGATTGTTCGAAAAAATTAATTCATACCTCCACGAACAAAATTTTGAGCACGCAGCCATTTTGTATGATTCCGCACAAAATAGTTCCATACATAAAGGTATCAAATTTTGAAAAGCTTTTGGTTTTTTCGCTTAATACTATTAAATTATAAGAAATGAAGAGAACATTTTATGTTTTCATGGAGGTATGAACCGAAAAACCTAATCAAACAATGTATGAATCCGCTTCGCGTATTCATACAGTGTGATTAGTTTTTTCGGTTCATACCCCCATGAAAACAAAAAATATTCTCTTCATCTCTTAAACGTATAACATAATTTTTATAGTTAATATTGAATGGCAGGTCAAGGCTATCAATCACAGAACGAATCGACCAATTAAATCATTCGGTAAGACCAGAAATGAACTTTGAACCCCGACATTGGCTGACATTTATCCGATGCATTTTTACTGGTTTGTCGACTTTAACGTTGTAACTGCAGTTAAGTAACTACAAGCTGTAGTTACGACAATTAAACCGGTAACTATCCTTTTGATTTTTTATTACACGTTACTGTCCACAAATTTTGCAAGATAATGTCAATAAATATCCAAGTTGAACTTCCTGATGGAAACAGTTTTTTTTTACAACTTCGAAAGTCTTAATTCAAAGCCACGTATGATATAAGTATACAGTATGGTTAACAGAAGACAGTGCATAATTAAACGCAATGATTAGTTCGAGGGAAGATAGATGCAAGAAAGAGGAAATGCGTTGAAGTCGGGGAAACCAGATAATTAGAAAATCATTTTAGTTACTGTTTTGTTATATTATTATTCTGTGACGGCACATATCCTTTCCGACATTTGTATCTCAACAAAAGGTGGATAATCGTATACTAAGTGGAAGAGCAGTTGGAGGCTAGGAAAAGATGAAGTGCTAGTACTGGTGTGAGAAATACCAGAAATTCATTGTTAGGTGATCCAGCCGCATCAAGTTTTCATTGTCGTCTGAAACTTTTTTTTAATTTGGACCAGGCTAAACTTTCAGAAAACGGGAAAGGGCACCAGAATTTATTACTTTTTACACTTCTCTATTAAATGGAGTGTCGAAACGCAAAAAAATCTTCTAAATGCCAAGTTTTCTAACCCAGTCAATCTGATTAACCCTTTCCTGTGTAATCACTAGTTTTACGTCCCTTTGTTTTTATACTTGGGGAAAAATTGTCGAAAAAGAAGAAATTGCTTGTAACAAGCAATCTCTTCTTTTTCCACAATATTTTCTACCCTACTGAATAATTATTATCAGAATCAATTCAACTTTAAATTGTTGTCTGCAAAAACTTTGAATTTGGACCAGTCTAAAATTTAAAAAAACAGGAAAGGGTTAATCTGTTTTACTTCCGGGTTTTGTTTTTTCCTGGTCAACTTATCGTTTATTTGTTAACTATTTAATTAATTTTAGTTTCCTCTATCCAGATTGAAGCGTTTAGATTGGTTGATTCTTTTTCATATTTCCACGAACAAAATTTTAAGCAAGCATTTATTTTGCATGCTATTACAAAAAGCGGATCCATAAAAATCTTCTCAAAACTAGTAAAATATTTGCTTTGCTTTGCTTAATGGTATTAAATTATAAGAAACGAGGAGAACTGTATGTGTGATTAAGTGTTACGTTTCATACTTCAATAAAAACAAAACAAGCAAAACCCCCAACAACCTCCTCATTTCTTACTAGTAAATATAGTCATGTCTAAGATACATAAAACGAAAATAATGAGCCTTTCATGTGGCTTAACCATTTCATGTTTTGCAGAATTTTAGACCAAATTCAAAGGTTTTGTAGGCAAAAATTTAGAATAGATTTCATTTTTTGAAATAACCATTTAGTAGGTTAGAAAATATTGTGTAAAAAGTAGAAATTGCTTGTTACAAGCAATTTCTTCTTTTTTTTACAATGTTTTCTCAATTATAAAAATCATAGGGACGGATAAAAGGGCGCCATTTAGTAGGTAAGAAAATATTGTGGAAAAAGAAGAAATTGCTCGTGACAAGCAATTTCTTCTTTTTCTACAACATTTTCTCACTTAAAAAATCATTGGGACGTTTGACGGGGCCATTTAGAAGGTTAGACAATATTGTGGAAAAAGAAGAAATTGTTTGTCAGGAGCAATTTCTTCCTTTTTTACAATTTTTTCTCAGTTATAAAATCAGAGGGACGTACAAACCAGGGATTAAACAGGAAAGGGTTTAAAGCCGTATTTCGGATCGTCCTTGAAATTTTATTAAGGAATTTCAAAACGTTTAGATAGTCCACTCCCCTGTTTTTGTAGCCTGATTTATGATAAATGGGAATATTTATTTAGGGTCGTTATGAATGAAAGAAAAATAACCGACCGTAGGATTTAAACTATTCTTGACCAGGACATTGTAAAATGTTACATTGCATCCCAATCAAATCAATTTTTTAACCCATTACCAGACGTCAGAATTTCAGAATGGTCCAAATGAAAAGAAATTGCAGACGTCGATTCAAAGTGCAGGTATATTGAAAATTAAGCAACGCTTACTGTACAAGGCGACTTTTCACCTACGATACCACTTTTTGGTCGTCTTTTGAGAGGTGGCCTAATACAGGATTTACTGTATCTAAAAAGCTTTATGAGCCAAGACTACCCGGCTCTTTCAAAATGTGTGACACCATCTGATAAACAAAGCCATCATACATGTAAGCTTTGTACTTTGTTTTACTTGTTGTATGAATCAATTATTGCTTACTATCGTACATCTAAGCTTTGTACTTTGTTTAACTTATTGCATTCATTATTCTTTACTATCGTACATTTTGTTTAACTTAATTTATGGTATGAATTTATCATTGCCTGTCTATGCATTTTTGAAAGCCTTAGATAGTTAAATTCTCTGATTTCCCTCAAATTTAAATTTGAACAGATGAGTTCTTTTACTTTGTTTCTTTGTTTATTCTCGAAGTTGTTATCGAAAAAAAATCTCACATCGAGATGAAAACAACAACAACAACAACAACAATAAAACACTTTGAATAAAGCCGTAAATAAATAAAGGTAAAACTAACAGTCAGCGTGCTCTATGGTATAAATATCCACGCGATTATTATCCCTTTCTTGATTTTTTTAAATTATAGACTGCTCCAAAACAAAGATTTAGCAGACAACAATTCGAAGTCGAGCTTATTTGATGAATAATAACTCACTAGGATAGAAAATGTTATGGAAAAGGAGAAATTGTGTATGACAAGCAATTTCTTCTTTTTCCACAATTTTTTTTCAAGTATAAAAACACAGGGACATAAGAAACAGGGATCTAACTAGAAAGGATTAAAAATATTTTTACCGCAAACCGCATTATCATTTATATGCTCATATACAATTAGGTAAATATGATTTATTAATGAATTTTACCTCGTAAATTTAGGAAATTACAGTTATCAGTTCCGTGCGGTTTTAATTTTCAACAAAACGATTATCTTTTAATCTGTAATGATGTGACCAAAGTTTTCTCATAAAACGAGTTCCTTTATTGCGTGGTGACAAAATATTTTCTTCCAAAACTTACTATACGGACATGTTTACATTTTGTCGTAGACTGGCCTTATTGGTTTCTATTTTGACCGGTCTATCAAAAGAAATAACAAACATTATAACTATTATACTGTCTACAGTTTATTATCAATCATGTATAGTATAAAATCTATAAAGTATGACCCGTCCATATTAGAATAGATCGTCTCTATCGTGCGAAAAGTATCGACCAAGGTCAGTATATGCACTTTGCGTATACTGGGCAAGGTGGAATCTTTTCAAAATTTATAAAGATATTCTTAATTTAGAAATCATTCTATACAATCACTCAGATAGTTGCTCTCGCTTAACCCATTCCAACACAGTCCCGCCTTTATATGCTTCTAAAGAGAAAGAGATTTGTAAAACATTGTGGAAAATGAAGAAATTGCTTGTAACAATGTTTTCCTTACAAGAAAAAGAGATTTGTAAAACATTGTGGAAAATGAAGAAATTGCTTGTAACAATGTTTTCTTTACAAGAAGAAAGGAAAAATGAACAGAAAATAAAAATAAAAATAAAATGAAATTTCATAAAATTGAAATTATCGTCAGCAGCTTCTTCCAAAATTTCTTGTGTGGGAATGGGTTCAGCGATAACCTCTGTTAATCGATCATTTTGATTGAGCGATCATCGCTGAACACAGTTTTTAAAAAACTTTCGATAAAAGAATGTCTCTACCATGCACGATCAAGAGTAACCAACCTTCATTCTGGTGACTAATGTAAGACTGATTGATTGAATGGAGTTAACGCCTCTTTTAACAATATTTCAGTCATATCATGACGGCTGAATTAACTAACCATGGATTCCCGGTATTTCTCAGACCAGTATTACGAATACCACAGTATCCTTTACGAGCTTCAAGTTTCTCATCCCACTTAGGTTTACGATTATCAACCCAGTGGAGGGAGACGATATTCGCTGCGGCAGGGGATCGAACCTGGAACCCCATGATTCTGAGTCCTACGTACTACTACTAGGCCTAGTAAAAGATCACAGCACAGAAACCTGCGGACTTATCTCTTAATATACCACAAATCGAGAGATTGTAGGCGTATAGTCGCCCACTTTTTTTTTCATTATTTCTATTTGCTTTTTGTCGTTGTTGTTGTTCTTTGTGGGGGGGGGGTATCCTGTCCGTGTGTCTGTTTGTCCGCAAAAACTTAAAAGATGGTCGCATGTTTTAAAAGGTCTTTTGATTCCTCAGTAAAACATCTTTGTCGGAGTTCAGTAGGCGTGGCCAGTAATCCTTCAATTGAAGGAACATTCAGAGGATCACTAGTAAATAGAAACCTTCAGTTTCATTATCATATAACTGAAAGCATATGCATCAATAGAGCTGTTTAAACCCATTCCATGATAATACAATTTTAGACTGATCCAAATTCAAAGAAGTTACAGACGAAAATATTTAGTTTAAGTGGTTTTAAAAATCATAGAGTTTGTGAGTAGAAAACATTGTGGATAATGAAGAAATTGCTTGTAACAAGCAATTTCTTCTTTTTCCATATTGTTTTCCAAAGCATTTTTCGGGTGTGTGCGTGTGTGTCTAAAAGCGTTATTGATTGAGAATGGGTTAACCCTTTCCCGTTTTTCAAAATTTTAGACCAATCCAATTTGAAAGAAGTTGCAGATAACAATCAAAAGTGGTTGCAATTTGAAAAGTTACGAACCTACAGGTTAGAAAATATTGTAGGAAAAGAAGAAATTGCTTGTGACAAGCAACTTCTTCTTTTCCCACAATGTTTTCTCAAGTATAAATCCAGAGGGACGTGAAAACAAGGGATTGTACAGGAAAGGGTGAAAGAGTGACATAAATTGTATTTGACCGGTACCATGAAAGACTGTGCCAAGTTTTAATAATATGTGTCTAAAAGTGTTCGATTGTCAATCTAATATCACGATCAAAAAGAAATATTTTTTGATAAAATATCGAATAGCTAAATTGTTAAGTGGTATCATTCATAAGAGAAGATTTCAAACAAGTGCCTGTATGTTTGTGGATTATATTTTAAGTCGTCAAGCAAAAAGAGACAATCTTGGAGGATCTCAAGCCAGAAAATGCGCATTCTGTAGCCTGGTCAAATTCGGATATCTCGCTCAAACTCATTCCCGCCCAATCCCTCCCCAAGAAAAAGGCTTTGAAAAACATTGTGGAAACGAAGAAATCGCTTGTATCAAGCAATTTCTTCATTACCCACAAGGTTTTCTATCCAAGAAGACGAAAAAATCAAATTTCCATCAACTTGAAATTGTTGTCTGAAATTTCTTTCAATTTGGACCAGTCTAAAATTTGTTGTTTTTGACTTGGTTAATTAGTTTTCTGTATGTTGAGTGTTCGTTCTACGCTTCTACTGAACACCAAAACTGATTGACCTGTGTACAATTCGGCCTAATTTTTCAAATAACCATTTTACTTCGTTTTCAGATTGTCCCTTTTTGTATGATGGTTCACAGATAAACATTTTCATTGAGAAATATTTTGGTCCGTTTTTAAATCTGGGTCAGACTTTAAGCTGTTGTGTTGGGTCTAAGCCTAATCCATTCACGAATTTTAAAACCTTTGAAAACCGCATTGTGAAGGACCAATTAAACACCTTTTAAAAGCTCTTAAAATTTCAAGACCACAAACACAAACTACTGTAGTACGCTCTTTAGAAGCAGTTTACTCCTTTTAACCCTTGTCATGTTGAACACGAAACATTCCTGTTTTGACAGGACGTAAAGACAAAGATCAGCCTGTACATATGTCCGGTCTGATCTTAGTCTACACCACATGTTTGTCATTTCAAATTTGGGGTTAAATATCAAAATATATTTTCAAATTCAAGGTTTGATTCGCCATCATATCTTCCAGTGCTTTCAGTTTATTTGATGAAATTTTTGAAAAAAAAAAAAGATTTGTATTTAGCATGACAAGGGTAAATGGATAATTTTTAGCTTGTGCATAGTATTTTCAAAATTTTCATCTGCGCAAAAAAGACTAGGATAGATCTGTGCATCCACACAATCTGATCAGGGTATTCACTATGCGCTTAGTAGACACTTGTAGAAACGGACTTAACCCATTACCAGACGTCAAAATGTTAGTCTGGTCCAATTTCAAAAAGAGTTGCCGACTGCATTTTTAATTGCCCAAGAATTGAAAGACTAGTGCCATAATAAGGTAGAAAACATTGTGGGGAATTATTATGAGGAATTTCTCCTCTTCTCACAAAGTTTCCCATGGTGTCAAAAAGCGTCATTGTGTGGTTATTGAGTTAAAGGGATATTTTTTCATTATCAACGAATAATCTATTTGCGATGATTGGGTGATCAGGCTTCTCGGTGTCTGCGCTTCATGTACTTATAAACTTGTATCAAATGTCAAGCCCATTTGAGACACGAAGAAATTATTTTGATGTTTTCATTATGGCATAAATTTTCACACACCGCAAAGTGGCTCCAAAAGTTTATTCCTGTCACACCTCATGATGCTGATTTCAGTTTATTGAACTATATAAGGCCTGATTAAGTATTCTTAATTTATGTACGATTTCTTTTCTCTCTCTCTCTTTTTTTGAGGGGGGGGGGTGAGGGCGAGTTAAGCGGGTATTAGTTTTAAGTTTTATGTATTACTTGATTAGATATGATTTAGACCCCCTTAACCCTTGTCATGCTAAATCCGAATATTCCTGTTTTGGCAGGAGATATAGACCAAGATCAGCCTGCACATAAGTGCAGTCTAATCTTGGTCTACACCTCATGCTTGTCCCCCTTCAGCCAGAGTTGCTTAGACAATCAGTTTTCAATAGAAATATTGACCCTCATTTAGACGTTCCAGTGCTGTCAGCCCTTTGATTTTAAAGCAATTCTGTATAGGATTTTAATTTAGCATGACAAGGATTAAATATACCGAATATAGTCAGAATTCTATCAAAGCTACCGAAAAATGAGTAGTTCTTGTAGTAGATTAAGAATAATCGTCTTATAAAAAGAGCAACAGTTTCTGTTAATCGATTCTGGGTGTTTTTTTTTTTTTTATCAGAGATTGTACAATTATTTGTTTTTGGTGTGCTTTTGGTTGTTTATGTGCGAGTTTTATATACTAAGGGCCCAAGGTGAGCTATTGTAATCGCTCAATGTGCGGCGTCCTGTATTTTCGTGCGTCTGTCAACATGTTATTAAACATATTCTCCACCTGGACAAGGGGGGGGGGCAATCTTGATGAAACTTGACAGGGATACTCCTTTGGGCGAATCTCTACTAAATTTCTAAATTTACAATAATAATTGAAAACCACTTATACCTCTGGTTACCATGGAAACAAAATGCGCGAAAATAATGAACACTCTAAAAGCCTTCTTCTGAAACCAGAAGACCAAGAGCTTTAATACATGTATTTGGTATGCAAAATCTCAAAGGTGACCTCTATTTAGTTTGTTTGTATGATGCCTCTCGGGACATATTTGGGTTCCGTCCAGGTGTACCCCATTTTATGTTGAAGCAAAGGAGGAAAACTTTAGAACTATTCTTTTAGGAAATGAGAAAGCCCAGAGCATTGTCATTTGGTTTACAGCATCTTATAGGGAACATCTATCTAGTTTTTTATATATTGCCTCTAAAGTCATATTTGGGCTCCGCCCGGGAGTATCCTTTATTATGACAGAAATAAAGAAGAACAATTAAAATCTTCTCTAAAACCAGAAAGCTTCGAGTATTGGTACATGGTGTGTAGAATCTCTCAGTGAACCTGTACATATTTTGTTTTTGTGATACCCTTTGGGTCATATTTGGGCTCCGCCCTGACTCACTCTATTTTAACATATAAACAAAGAAGGTAGACTTTAAGGATGTTCTTCTCTAAAACTAGAAAACCTTGAGCATTTACTTTTGGTTTGTAGAACCCTCTGGTGAACCTTGATTACAAAGATGATAATGTGATGACTCTTGGATCTTATTTTGGCTCCGTCTGGTGGAACTCTATCTTATCTAGAAACATAGTAGAAAAGCTCCCATCTTGAAAAGAAAAAATGGATTATTTAGAAGAAAAAAATTCTCCTCCAAAACCAGAAACTTCAGAACATCGATATTTGATACGTAGGATCCCCGAGTAAATTTTTACCATTTTTTTGTATGATGCCGCTTACGCCTTTAGCCATACTTGGACTCCACCTTAACATCCTTCCTATTGATAAGAAATTAAGAGTGAAAGGTTAGAATATCTTACTTTTGAACTCATCCAGATCATATATCAACTAATGCAGAAACAAAGAAGAAATTCTTAGTCAAAATCTTCTTACAACAAGCAACGAAGCTTAATTTTTTCACGCAACATAGGGTAACCAACTGGCAACTCTCTTCAAAATTGCTCTGTATTTGATATCCCTAAGCTTTATCTCAGGTGAACGATTTAGTGCCAATTGTCCTCTTGTTTATTTGCTTATTTTTTGTTCTCCAACCTCTTTCAAATTGTACGTGAAAGCATGTTATAGTTTTCCCATTTTTTGTGCATTCAACCCTTTCCTGTACAATTATCATGTTTTTACGTCCCCGTGATTTTTTTGATTGAGAAAAAATTTAGAATAAGAAGAAATTGCTTGTGACAAGCAATTTCTTCTTTTTCCACAATATTTTCTACCCTACTGAATGATTATTTTTTTCAACTTAAATCCACTTTTAATGTTCGTCTACAAAACCTTTGAATTTGTGCAGGTGTTAAATTTTGCGAAACAAGGAAGGATTAACCCTGGTCGTGCAGAAGGACCGAAGGCACTGGAAGCATCTATTGTGGGCAAATTTTTATTTTGAGAATGCATCTTAAGAACAACTCTGTCTTAAAAACGACCACTGCACATATGTGCAGGCTGGTCTTCGTTTATATCTTAAGTAAAAGTAGGAAGATTACGGGTTCAGCATGAAAAGGGTTAATGATAACGTAATGGTGTCATCTTCAAAACTTAAAAAGCGGTTGTCAATCGGTAATCTATCTTATTCTTCGTTTTAATGTAATATTGATATTGAATACTTATAATTAATTCAATAGCATACTTTGATAATTTGAGTCTTTAGTTCGCACAAACGTGAAATGGTAGGAAATGTCGAATTCAAGATCATTTTTTCTGCCAACAGTTTTGTTAAGGAGATTCATGACGATATTGCTACGAAGAAAAGCCTCTTAAATTACAACCGAGGTTGAACACATTTGATAATACTTTATAACAACTTATTTGGTCATTTGTTTTTTTAAGCCCCTCAAAAAACTAGGTTAAGGCCAAACAGGGTTCAGGTGATGTAAAAACTGTTTTAAAATCTACTCTTTATCATCAAACACCCGTATTTATTTTTTGTTTGAATGGGGTTTAACGGCATTTCAACGGTATTTCAGTTATATTGCGACGGCTGGAGTACCTAGCCATGTATTCCTGGTATTTCTCACACCAGTATTACCACTACATCCTTTCCGAGCCTCAAGCTGCTCATCCAACTTAGGTTTACGATTATCCAACCATTGGTGGGCGACAAATGTCGGAAAGCATATTTGCGGCGACCGCGGATCGAACCCGGGACCCATTGATTAGTAGTCCGAAGTGCTACCAGCTGTGCCGTGGCCACCTCCATTTATCTTTTACCTACAACATTTTAGACTGGTCGGAATCAAAAGGGGTTGCAGACAGCCATTTAAAGTGTATTTCAATTCCAAAAGCAGTGCCATATACGGAAGAAAAAATGCGACAAAATATGATATTGCTTGCATGACGGGGTACCGCTAAAGTCATCAAAACTATTGGCTGATTTTTAACGCAATGGCAATTCGTACTTCAGTGAACATTTAATTGAGCGATTGTTTTTCTAATCCACCATTTTAGCGTTTCCTTGGGTTGGGGCTTAGAACAGGATCTATTATATTTGTCTAAACAGAAATATATGATTTTTGAAATCCTTTGATGTTTAAAACTATCCGATTCATCATATATATCTATCTTTTTTGATATTTCATCATTTATCACGACAAGAATAACTAGTTAAACGAGTTTTACAAAATACTTGTAAATCCTTAAATTTGTATTTGAACCGTTGTCACTCGAAAAGGAAATATCCGATTTTTATGAATAATAACAAATATTTTAACCCTTGTCATGCTGAATAATGACCCGTTCTTCACAAAAATTTCATTTTTCAATTTTGTAATACCTGGAAAGTAGCATCCTAAACAATACCAAAGATGTTTTACGTTTTTGACCGTATAGTTCGTTGGTACCTGCATGGCCTTAAATTCGTTCCTTTATAATTCCAAAAACTTGGTTGCTTCATGTTGTGCAGACGAAATAATCCCAATAGCGATCACAAATGCCACGTAACTTTAGTTTGACTGTACTGTAGTTGTGAGATTTTGAAGGCCCACTGATGAAAGGGATTAACTTATATATACTTCTAAAGATTCTTCCTCTTCTTATCATTATTATTAATTATATCTACAAAAACTCGAATGGGGAGAGCGCGAATAACTGACAAAATAATTCATTTATTACAGCTAAAGATTGGTTTATGATAGTAGGAAATAGAGAAACTAAAATCCCGTCTGAAATATGCCTAGATATCGCATATTACGAAGAAAAACAACAATTATATCTACAAAAACTCGAATGGGGAGAGCGCGAATAACTGACAAAATAATTCATTTATTACAGCTAAAGATTGGTTTATGATAGTAGGAAATAGAGAAACTAAAATCCCGTCTGAAATATGCCTAGATATCGCATATTTACGAAGAAAAACAACAACATGAATTAGTTTTATTCTTATTTCTTATGTTTACCATTGTTGAACGTATGTGTTATTATGTTCTTCCTTAAAATATTATGCAATTAAGAAAATGATTAAAGCGAAATCAGATGCAAAATATATCAAAATACGACAAAAATAATCCTGAAATATTCGTGAAATTATGTTCAGACCCATCTATACCTGTATTTTATGTTGTCATCATTACATAATTTTGGAATTCATTTGCGTTTTCTGTTCGGAGAATCTTTTCATAGCGGGCTAGTGACTTATTCTTAAATTATTTACTGTTGAGTCTGAAAAAGTATTAACAAAGATTTCAGGATTATTTTTTGTCAGAAACTTGTCCCTACGAGTGCAATAAAGGATTTAACCCATTTCCACACATTGGCGCTTTTTGACACCCATGAAGAAAAACAGTTTAGAAAACATTGTGTAAAATGAAGAAATTGCTTGCAACAAGCAATTTCTTCATTTTACGCCATGTTTTCTATCCAGAAATGTGAAAAAATCTAAAATTCCATAAATTTTCTACCCAGAGAGTTGAAAAAAAAAAATCCCCAAAAACTTTATAAAATTGAAATACTCGTCTGCTGCTCCTTTCAGTTTGGGTCAGTCTAGAATTTTGTCGTCTGGTAATGGGTTAACTTTATTCTAAAACCAATTAAACAACCGGCACGCAACATTATAGTTTACTGACGTAACTTGAAAACTTCAACTTTGGGATTCATTTTTGTTGGGGGTAGGTAATAGAAAGGAGAAATATCTACGTTAGAGAACAGACCCTTTTTTTATCCTAACTTGTTTGGGCTTTAGAAAAAGGTCAGTTGTGTTGTTTATGTACCTGATTTAACCCTTTCCCACAGGACACAATTTTAGAGTGGTCTAAATTGAAGGTTGTTGCAGACAACAATTTAAGTTGGTGGAGTTTTAAATACCGTTGTCTTTTATGATTGAAAACATTATGGACATTGAAGAAATAGCTTGTGACAAGCAATTTCTTTATTTTCCATAATGTTTACAAAAGTATTTTTCATCCGGGTCGGTGGGAATTGTTTAAGTAATCACCATGCTGAAGTGAAATAGATATAGAAAACTATAGTGGTATAGAACTCTTCGCTTTTTGCAAGTAAATCTCTTATTTCACATTTTTTTCAATCTTTCTCAAAATATTTGTAAAGAATGCGGAAAATATATAGAAAATAGGCAAGGTAAAAAATATACATGTGCTTGTATACAAACTATCTATGTTGTATAATAGCTCGTCCCCGGGCTGTAGATAAATAACGTAAACAACATTATAATAAATGTATTAATTATACTCGTGTATTTGAACGTACTGAGAAGACTGCCCTTTATACGTCTAATTCATAGGCTGCCTCGATCTCCGAGTGGAGGTCACAAGTTCGAGCCACAGCATTGTCGGGGATAGACCATGGACAAGACATCAACACCTAGTGAATGAATGATAAGAGTAGATTTTGTACTTACACGAAGTTGGAGAGCAGTTATTGGCTCAAATAGACATTTGTGTTTGTGTGTACGAAATAGAAGGAATCAATGCTTATGTGTACATATACAAATCTTTATGGCTCGATAAAAAAAGCCCTGGGTTCATGATGATAAAATGCTCACCTATATGTGAAAATGGCGTCCCGCTTTGCACTTGCACTTTTGTGAAAAAGTAATTGACCAATCGTGGCTGTCAATAAAAAAACCAGACGACCAATGAAACAATTCATTTAGACCAGAACTGAGTTTTGATTTCCGATATTGACCGCCATTTTTGTTAAACCTTGCTGTTGGTTTGGCGACTTCGCCGTCGTAACTACAGCTAATTCAAGCTGTAGTTACGACGTTTATGTCGCCAACCAACTGTATTACTTTTTTGTTACATGTTACTGGCCATCATTTTTTCAAAATAACGCCGTTTATATTCGAAGCTGGATTTCCTATTGAAGTCTTTGGGCGGGACCAAAGGAGTCAGTGGGTGGGGGTCAGCGATTGGTCAATTTCAAAAAGAAAACGCTCAGCAAACCTGAACGCAGGGCTTGTGTTCACCCTAATCTTAACCTGAAAAACTTTACGTACGTTCGAGGATTTTAGTATCTCTTCAAAGAGCGTAATAAATTACGTCTGAAACAAAACAGTTGTTATGTTAAACAAAACAAAATTAATGGGTCAGAACGACCTCTTGTTTTTAATGGTAATTAAAAAGTCATAATTGTGTGAAATGATGAATTTTGAGATACGAAAACATGTGGTGTGAAATAAACACTTTATAAAGGAATGTTTTGACATTTATGGGTTGAAGATTCTTCGTTCGACTGCCTCGATGGACGAGTGGTATAGGTGCTTTATTCGTGATCTGAAGGTCATGGGTTCTAGCCCAAACGTCACCGGGGTGTGTTCACGGGCAAGACACTTAAAAGCCTGTAACAGTTGGTAACAGTGGGATTCAGTCACTACCTCTCTTTCAGGGACGTGAAAACATCTGGATTGTGAGTGTTCGAGAGCGACTCTATAAGCTTAAAGCTTTCGTCGCAATCGATCTAAAATGAATTAGAGTAAACTAAGACTCTTCGCTTTAGTTTACGAAACAATAATTTAATTTTAAGTTTCGTCTATCAAAAACGATCTTTCTGATAGGTCGAAAAAAATTATTCATAACTCCATGAACAAAATTTGAGCACGCAGCGATTTTGTATGCTTCCGCACAAAATAGTCCCATACAAAAAGGTATAAAATAAGTAAAGTTTGTTTTTTTCGCTCGATGCTATTAAATTATAAGAAATGAAGAGAATATTTTTTGTTTTCATGGAGGTATGAACCGAAAAACCTAATCACACAATGTATGAATCCGCTTCGCGAATTCATACAATGTGATTAGGTTTTTCGGTTCATACCTCCATGAAAACAAAAAATATTCTTTTCATTTCTTAAATGAAATTCCACTCAAAGCCGTTCTTGCTCGAGTGACCACTTCTACTAAGCGACCACGTCTGATAGGCGACCATAATCAAATTCCATTTTCAAAAGGAAAACTCGTAAGAAGATGGGTGTTGTGCTCATAAATAAAAGCATAAGTAAATCCTATGTATTTGGAATGAGACGATTTTAATAAGTACAAACAAAATAAGATGAAGAGAGAATTCTGTTATTATTCATGAATACAATCGAATCACTCCTTCAAAAGGTGTATTTGGCTACAATTCTCTTAAGCGACCACTTTCCGGTCGTCATTTGAGTGGTCGCTTAAAACAAGATTTACTGTGGAAACTGTTCCACGTTGACACTCACTGAGAACATATAACATTGTAATTTGTATTATATTAAGAGTGACATATTATGTCCTTATCACAAATACTTAGAAATGAATATTACAATATTTATCCCGGGATTCGGCATTTAAAAACCGTCGGTGGCGTGGTGCGGGTTATATTTTGCTTCGATTAACCCTTTCCCGTTCAAATACGGGATTTTACGGTCCTGTGATTTTATACTCGAGAAAACATTGTGGAAAAAGAAGAAATTGCTTGTAACAAGCAATTTCTTCTTTTTCCACTATGTTTTCTACCACATAGGATGGTTTCAATTCAAATAACATCCAGTCTTCATTGTCGTCTGCATCCTCTTTGCAACCAACTTTCAATTTGGACTAGTCTAAAATTTCCCAAAACGGGAAAGGGTTAAGGATAAAGTACATGATATAAAATGCCCGATTTCAAGTCAAATCACCTGGTCAAAATCTATTATCGATCGCATGAAGTCAGAAGTTTGAAGCCTAAAGTGTTAAGTTGGAGGTTTGAAGTGTGAACTCGGAAGTATGAAGTTTGAAGCAGTAAGTTTGAAATCGGAAGTGAAAAGGGTGAAGTTTAAAGTGTGAGGTCGGAGGTTTGAAGTGTGATGTCGGAGGTTTGAAGTGTGAACTCGGAAGTATGAAGTTCGGAAGCTGGAAGTTTTAAATCGGAAGTGAGAAGTGTGAAGTAAGACGTTTGAAGTCAGAAGTTTGAAGTGTGAAGCGTGAAGTCGAAAATTTGAGGTGTGAGTTCGGAAGTTGGAAGTTTGAAGTGTGGAATGAATATAACAAATAATGTAATCCCAAGATTCGATAAGTTATAACCGTCGGTGACGTGGCGGTGGTTATATTTTGTTTAGATCATTTAAGTTATGGATAAAGTACATCATTTAACATGCCAGATTTCAAGTCAAATCAATTGGTCCAAATATATTATCGATCGAGTGAAGTTGGAAGTTGAACCCTGAAGTTGGAAGTTTGAAATCGGAAGTGAGAAGTTGGAAGTTAGAAATCAGAAGGTTAAAGTGTGAAGTGTTAAGTCGAAAACTTGAAGTGTAAATTCGGAAGTCGGAAGTGTGAAGTCTGAAATTCGAAGTTTGAAGTTTGTTTTAAGCAATTTCTTTATTGTTCACGATGTATTCCCAAATTATTTTCTTCAGTGTGGAAAAGGAGTCATTGTGTGGGAATGTGTTTCCGAGGCTTTTTCTTTGGGGCGTCAAAAAGCGCCATTGTGTGGGAATGGGTTAACATACGTTAAAAGAAATATATCCGGTTCAAATTTGCTCATTCAATAAGAAATGAATTAAAACATAAATAAATAAATTAAATTAGATGTACAAATAAAATATTTAAAAGAAATAAAGATTAAAAGAAATTCGAATATAAATAGAAAACCAAGGTAATAGAACTAGGAGATCATAAAAAGTATGTCGTTTTAGGCTAATAGTGATGTTTTAATGGATCATAAAATGCCTGACAGACCCGAGACATGCTGTTGCACTTATTTACATGATAGATGGATTCCCTTGAGTTATTAGTTGCTGTTAGTTTCAATTATTTCTTTTACCTCGCGTCAAAATTTTATGATAGATCGCGACTGTCAATCAAAGAATGTATCGACCAATCAAATCGTTCATGTAGACCGGAAGTGACATATTAACTACGAAATTGGACAACATTCATATGCAGCATTTTTGTCGGTTTGGCGAGTTAAGAGTTAAAGCTGTAGCTTATTCAAACTGTAGTTACGACGTTTAGGTCGCCAACTAACCATTTTACTTTACCTTTACATAATTTCTGCGACATAACGCTGTTCAATATGGAAGTGGAATTTCCCGTGGGAGCTCTGTAGGCGGAGCTAGCCATCCGTACATTTACCAATCGTGATTGTCAATATAATATTCAGTCGACCAATCAAATCGCTCACTTAGACCAGGAGTGAGTTATGAACTTCAGCATTGGCCGCCATTTTTGCTTAGCCTTTTAAATGGTTTTGCGTCTTACACGTCGTAACTACAGTTTATTCAAGCTGTAGTAACGACCTGAAGGTCGCAACCAACTAGTCTAGTCTTTTGTTACATGCTACTGGCCATACCGTGCAAGATAATGCATATAAATATCGATGCGAAACTTCTGATCGGAATAAGTGGGCGGGGCCAATATAGTCAGTAGGCGGGGCTAATGATCCATTAATTCAATGAATTGAAAAAACAACAACAACAACAACAAAATACACCTCAACTTCAAATCAGATCTGTGGCATTTTCTTCTCTGATCAATCATCTGCTCTTTATCTTTAAACGAAAATATAAAAAAGAAGGATAAAGATTTTATGCATTACTTTCAAAATGCGACCACCCAAGAGTGTTGGTATTTTACGTACATATACCAGTTTTTTTCTCTGGGCAATCACCTTTTCAAGCGATCGTGGGTACAAAATTGCTTTGACGCTGTCATTGAAAATATTACATTAAAATGCGAAGCAAAAGTTTCGGAAAATCAAACAAACAAAAAAACGGACATATGTAAACGAAAAAACATATCTTTAGAAATATGAATAGATGGATCTGTTAGGCAGGTTATCGACAGATACAGTCTACATTTTCAATTACATGGCCTGTCTGTCAAATAGACCCTATTGAAAGAAATGACAACAGGAACATAAGGTAGCCTTCAGAAGGGCTTCACCCGACCGAAAGCCTTCGTGTATATATCTATATGATAATTAAGATCCGAATGTGTGTCTTTCTATCTTTAAACAAGCATATGTGCCGTCCCTCATCCGGGAGGTTTTATAAAAAACTATTTCAAAAATGGATCGGATCGAGCACGGGTACATCAGCATTGATAATTCAAATACGGCCATATTATGCGTCGGAATGACCTTTCTACATTCAGAGAAAACAAGAGCCGTCGGAGACGGATTATGCTCCCCGAATAAGGCTTTTGCCACAAAACTGTATGCCATTATTGGACAAAAAACTTTTTTATTGAATGCAACTATAGTTTTAGAGTTCAGTTCACAAGAAATTTGGAATTTTGACAATCATTGAAGGAATCTGTTTGGCTTCACAGGCCTGATTCTAGTAAAATTCAATATCATTATATGGTAAAGGGTTAAATATTTTACCTTGACAATCAAAGTTATCAATGAAAAAAGTCTCCATACAAAAAACGAAGTTTCTAACTTGAGTAGTCTTGCAGAAACAATAGACTGATTTATTTTAGAGGAGGATATATACAAAATGTAAAGCTACATGGCATTAAGCCCCCTTTTAGCATGGTAAGGCTCATTGGGTCAAAAATTGAAATATACATTACCTAGGGCATTTAATAAACAACATTTATGTAAAGTAACAAGAAATTTTGGCAATTTGGAGGTTTATTTGAAAATTAATGACCTCGACAATTTGACCTTGACCTTTATCAATGACCTTGAACTTAGTACAAACAGAAAGTCAAGTCAATGTCATAAGCATTGCATTATGTGAAATATGAAGGTTATATCACTTACCATTGTAAACTTATAGACAATGTTAAAGTTAAGATTTTCGAAATTTTGACCTTGAGAAATGACCTTGATCTTGACGGATGACCTTGAACCTAGTACCAACAGAAAGGTCATGTCATAAGCAATGCACATGTGAAATATGAAGGCTATATTAATTACTATTGTAAACTTATAGACAATGCTTAATTTAAGATTTTCGAAATTTAGACATTGATAAATGACCTTGATCTTGAAGGATGACCTTGAACTTAGTACCAACAGAAAGTCCATGTCATAAGCAACGCACATGTAAATATGAAGGCTATATCACTTACCATTGTATACTAATAGACAATGTTAAAGTTATTTTTTTTTGTTGTTTTGAAATTATGACCTTGAGAAATGACCTTGACCTAGACAGATGACCTTGAACTTAATACCAACAGAAAGGTCATGTCATAAGCAATGCATTATGTGAAATATGAAGGTTATATCACTTATCATTGTAAACTTATAGACAATGTTAAAGTTAAGATTTTCGAAATTTTGACCTTGAGAAATGACCTTGATCTTGACGGATGACCTTGAACCTAGTACCAACAGAAAGGTCATGTCATAAGCAATGTGAATTATGAAGGTTATATCACTTACCATTGTTAAGTCATGGACAATGTTAAAGTTAAAAATTTTGAAATTTTTACCTTGAGAAACGACCTTGACCTCAACAGATGACCTTGGACTTAATACAAACAGAAAGTTTTTGTCATAAACAATACTAATGTGAAATATAAAGGCTATATCACTTACCATTGTAAACTTTAGACAAAGTTAGAGTTAAGATTTTCCAAATTCTGACCTTGACATATGACCTTGACTGATGGCCTTGAACGTAATAACAACAAAAAAGCTTTGTCACAAGCAATGCACATGTGAAATATGGAGACTAAATCTGTAATTAATCAAAAGTTATGGCCTATATTAGTGTTTGCATGACAAAAAAGAGAGCTTACGTTAAGCTAATAACATTAAGGCCCCATTTCCTATGACACGTTTTTTTAAACGTAAATTTTCAAGAGGATCTGATCTGCTACTCAAATATGAAATTTCATGAAATTCTGACTATTTGACTAGGAAAATTGGCAAAAAACTATTTTTTACATTAAGGCCCCTATTCTATGACGCAGCCTTGAATTAAGGAAATTAAATACACATCCGATGGAAATTTGCTACGAAGATTATATATGAAGTTTCATCCAGTTAGGCCCAGGGGGTCCTGAAATATGACGTCGGACGGAAGGACGGCCGGACGGACGCACGCACAAGCCGGCTACTATATGCTCCCTCGAAATTTTTTTCGGGGAGCATAAAAACTTCATCTCAGTCTCCTGTCGTGTGTAGGCGACACAGCTTTCGTATAACCAGACACATATAACAGCCATGAAAATTGCTGGTCTGAGATAGTCTCATGCCGTGTGCATGCCACATATTTTAAGTAGTACAAGATACACGTAACATCCAGGAGAATTGTTGGTCTGAGACAGTCTCATGTCGTGAGCAGGTCATATATTTTTAGTATTACTAGGTACACGTAACCGTCAGAAGGATATCTGGTCTCAGATAGTCTCATGTCGTGTGCTGGTCACATATTGTCAGTATTACCAGCTATTACAATGTAACCGTCAGAACGATTGCTGGTCTCGGTCTTATGTCGTGAGCTGGTCATATACTGTTAGCATTTCCAGGTGCACGTTACCATCAGGAGGATTGTTGGTCTCAGATAGTATCGTGTCATGTTATTGTCACGTATTAACAGATACATATCTATTTAATCGTTACGAGGAAAGGAAAATATGATGCAATTTAATACAAGAGGTAGACAAGCTCTTAATACAACGAACACATCAAACATTATTTCTTATTTGAATTTATGTCAGACATTTACAAAATACTTTACATAACTGTGATGCAAAAAAAAAAAAATACTTATGCATTAGAGAATAAGACAAAATGTTTACGGGAGTGAATCAAGCCACTAGAACTAATAAAGGAGTCAACAGTTGTTTTTAACAAATGGTGATTTGGAGATCTTGACCTTGTCCAATGTTGTACAGCTTACCATGTCCAGGCTTGTCATGCTATGTAGTAAGACGAATTGCCATTCTGTGTTTGGGGAAAAATGCACATTGACAAGTCCAGAGTGGCGTCTTTAGAAGACTTTTGCCACGGAAAGTCCTGACTTTGATGAATAATTCATAACCAAAACCTGTCAGTCAATGTAATTTTAAATGTTGAGCGTTTTTAACATGCCCACCAGCTAATAAATAAACCAATCAATGCATGAAAGCACGCTTTTAATAAATGATGGTCCTTCATGAACTTAAACCGATTCACACACTTTTTACATCCATAAAGAAAAAAGCTTAGGAAGCAAAACAATGTGGACAATACAGAAATTGCGTGTTACAAGCACTTTTATGCATTTTGTGCAATGTTTCTACCCAAACAGGCAAATATTCTTTATATTTCACCGAGTAAAAATGTCATCTGCAATTTCTTTCAATTTAGACCAGTCTAAAACTTTGTTGTCTGGTAATGGATTCAAGTGAACATGCGAAAAAAAAAAAAATAGTTTGCTTCCTGAAAAATCTCCTAAACGACCATTGCTCATATTTCGGTGGCTTTCAATGACCAAACAAGAATTGACCAATTGCTGGTCCTGCCCACTTACTTCGTAAGCCCCGCCCATTAACTCCGACGGGAAGTTCCGCTTCGATTTCTAACGGCGTTATTTTGAAAAATTTATGGCCAGTAACAAGTAAAATAAGAAGTAAATTGGTTGGTTTGTGACCTAAACGTCGTAACTACAGCTTGAATAAGCTGTAGTTACGACGTTTAATTCGCCAAACCAACAATAAAGGTAAACAAAATGATGGCCAATGTTGTAGTTGATAAGCTTATGTCCGGGCTGAATAAATCATTTGATTGGTGGGTTGATTCCTTGATTGACGGCCGCGATCGGTCAATTATGTGAACAAATTCCAATTTCTTTGCAGGCCATCTCCAGGAGTTTTAACCCTTGTCAAGCTGAATAAGATCTTTTTCAAAATTGTATTAAAATCAAGAGATGGTAGCACTGAAGGGTTGGTTTTAAGAGTCAATATTTTTGTTTAAAAATTTATTCTATAGCTCTATAAACAATAGGTGATGTAGACTAAGTTCAGACTGCACGTTTACGCAAGCTGATCTTAGTCTTTACCACCTGCCAAAATAGAAATTTTCTAGGTCAGCATGACAAGGGTTTTGTTTCTACTTACTCTGTTTAACCTTTTCCAATTCAATCCCTGTTTTTGCGTGCCTGTGGTTTTGCTATTGATGGTTGGGTGATTGGGATTTAAAGCCTCTTTTAACAGTATTTCAGCTATATCGCGGCGGCTGGAGCACCTAACAATTGATTTCTGGTTTTTCTTACGCAAGTACTACCACTACATCCTTTCCTTTCCTCCAGCTGTTATCCCACTTAGGTTAACGATTATCTACCCATTGGTGGAAGACAAATGTCGGAAAGGATATGTGCCGCTGCCGGGAATCGAACCCATGACATTCCGCGATTGAAGATTAGGAGTTTGGTGCGATACCGACTGCGCTATGCCTGCGGCTATTGACAAAACAGTGTAGGGAAAAAAAAGAAACTGATTGTAACAAGTGATTAATTCTTTTCCAACAATGTTTTCTACTCTACTGAATGGCTATTTTTCAAATTAAATCAACTTTAAATTTTCGTCTGCCAAAATCTTTGAATTTTGACACGTCCAAAGTTTTGCAAAACAGGAAAGGTTCTTGTGTCTATATCTGGAAGACATTCTAAGATGTCGGGAATACCCAGTACATGACCAGTGCTCACAAAAGATCTCCATCCTCTTTGTGGACGGTATCTATTTTAATTTGTTCCTGTAGTTTCTTCTTTGAAAAAGCCTCACTCAACTGAAAGAGAAGTTGTCAACGGTAGTAAACGTTAAACAGATTATGGTGTTCTTTTAAGATTTATCCAGCGGCTATTCGTATCTATCATCTGCCCACACAATTCATTCACAGTCGCCGTAAAATACAGGTGCGTGTTGTCTTGACGAAAAGCTTATATATGACCCCCCGGTGGAAAAAAGAACTTGTCTGAACTGTAAAATATAAAAATATAAAAACTCTTTCCTATTTTTCTTATCTTTACAATTGTTCAATCGGAAAGAAGTTGCAGACAACAACTAAAAGTGAGTGCAATTTGAAAAACAACTATCGCACAGGCTAGAAATATTGTGGGAAAAGAAGAGATTGCTTGTTACTAGCAATTACTTCTTTTCCAAAATTTTTTCTCAAGTATAAAATCTCAGGGACGTAAAAAAGGTCAAAGAAATCGAGTCGGGAACAAGTCAACCCGGGTTTGAATTTCAAAGCTAAATATATAGTTATCTAAATCGATTATGTCTTAATCAAGGAAATCCATTAATCCATTCCAACACAAATACAATTTTAAACGCCCATCAATATAAAAGCTTTAGAAATCATTGTAGAGGATGAAGACATGCCTTGTTGCAAGCCCTTTCTTCATTCTCTACAATGTTTTCTACCCCCAAAAGACAAAGATCTTAAAGACTTTATCAACATGAAATTGTTGTCTTAAACTTGTCTGAATTTGGTTGTTTGTTTAAATAGGGTTTAACGCCGCTTTTAACAGTATTTCAGTCATATCGCGGCGGCTGGAGCACCTAACATTGGATTCCTGGTATTTCTCACACCAGTACTACCACTACATATTCTTTCCTGGCCTCCAGCTGCTATCCCACTTAGGTTCACGATTATCCACCCATTGGTGAGAAACAAATGTCTGAATTTGGACTAGTCTAATTTTTTATCGTGTTGTAATGAGTTAAAAACGATGTTTTTGTCCAAGTTAGCCTGTGTGACTAGTAGTCTTACCGATGTCGATATTTTGTTCTCTTTCATCTTCGACTGACGGGTTACAAGCGTCAATCTCGTCAAGCGGAATCCGTGAACGTGACAAAACATGTCCACCAGTCCCGACTGTCAGTCAAAGAATCAATCCACCAATCAGATAATTTCATTAGACCGGGATCGAAATTTTAACTATGACGTTGGCCGACATTTATGTGAAGTATCTTTGTCGGTTTGACGACTTAAACGTCGTAACTGCAACTTATTCAAGCTGTAGTTACGACGTTTAAGTCGATAGTCATTTTTTTGTTACGTGTTATTGGCCATAAAATTTCAGAATTAACGCCGTTTAATATAAGAGTGGACTATATATAGGAACTCAGTGAGCTGGGCCAGCGATCCGTCAATTAAACCATTTCCCGTTTTACGAAATTTTAGACAGGTCCAATTTGCCAGCGGTTGCAGACGACAATGAAAATTGCCTGCAATTTAAAATGAAACCACCCCAAATGGTAGAAAATATTGTGGGAAAGGGAGAAATTGCTTGCTACTGCAATTTCTCCTTTTATCCACAATATTTTTTAAAGTACAAATCACAGCTATGTAAAATCCCGGGTTTATTCAGGATAGGGTTATGGTAACAAGGCAGGAATTTCAATTATACCTGAAAAATAAGCCAGGGTTTTTGATACAGGCATATTTAAGAGTGTAAATCAAGATGGAAAAATAATGGCGGTATCGAGGTGCGAACAGTGCCGATAGATAAACATTTCAATTAATGTCTTCAGCACCGTTTTATCTCATTGAAAAATCTAATAGCCCCGACCGTTTTGTTATTCTAATTCATTAAATCGTCGACACGGAGGTCAAACACGACAATATTTCAATCTTTTTCTCTTTTCAATATGTCTGCTGCATAATGGCGGACACTTCCGTATCCTGGATACGAAAGCGTCACCTGGAATCCCGCGGGAGATAACTATAAGCTCTTCCATTGTTGTGATTACTGGGTTTAAATCCACAACAATAATTTATTGGATAGATATTGAGTGTTATAGGGAGGAATTTCAAATTCACTTTTCATTTTATCAGCCCTCCTTTTTAAGGCCATGTACGACTTCTTTTTTTAGGGGGGGGGCGTGTTTGCCAAATAAGGGACTAAGCATTTCTAACCATAATCCGATATTCTTACGAGAACATAAAAAGATCAAGAACTGTCGTTTTACGATAGTCAAGAAAAGAAAGACAGTCATGAGTGGTGTCCCTAAGAGCCCTCCCCTCACACATTTTGCCTCAAACAAAAACATTTGAGAAATCGAAATTAGTAAATCTTTTAAGTGGAGCTTCCTTTCTAATTCGCCTAGCTATCAAAGAGATATGTACACTAAAATAAAGACGTCGGTATACATATTTAACCCTTTCCTGTAAAAACCTTTTTCGTAATTACGAAATACATTCCAAATAGTGTTTCGTAATTACGAAATAATTTGAATAATTTGCATAATAAAAATGGTCTAGGATGTCACTTTAGGGGTTCCGTAGAAATGAGACCTTAACCATTTTTAGAATGAGATTGAAATCTATTTTGATGAGATATGTCTAATAACAGCCGTTTATTACAACGTGCATTTCTCGCCAATGACCTCCATACCTGTAACTAAGTTCTAAAATTATCAAGTATTGGTTGTATTTGAAGATCCATTTATTTTTGTTGTTGTTATGTTGTTGTTTGGTTTGTTTTTGTGTTTGGATCGTTTGTTTATTTCCTGGAATACTTAAGATTTTAATCAAATACTACATGTGAATTCAGCGTAGATTAATCAATGTATTTTCAATCATGTCTTTGTAACGTATTTTTATCAATTAACTTCGATCCCCGTTATGCACTTAACTTGTTTGATATTCAGGCGACAAAGAACCTAAATTATGTAAGATATTTATGCAAAAATAAATTCGATTAGCCAAGGCCTGGGTCAAAATATATGAATCATACGAGCGTCATTGCTATAAGATACCTAATTGCCCCATGCAGTTTCGTAAACTGAAGCCGAATTCTACCCATATCCCCATACATATACAATTGACCAATCGCTGGCCCCGCCCACTTACTCCATTTGTCACGCCCATCGACTCTGACAGGAAGTTCGGCTTCGATATCAGATAGCGTTATTTTGCAAAATTCATGACCAGCAGCTTGTAACAGAAAGGTAGAATAGTTGGTTGGAGACCTAAACGTCGTAACTACAGCTTGAAAAAGCTGTAGTTACGACGTTTAAGTCACCAAGTCAACAAAAAAGGTTAACAAAAATGGCGACCAAAGTTGGAGTTGAAAAGCTCAGGTCCGGGCTGAATAAAGGATTTGATTGGTCCGTTGATTCCTTGATTGACAATCGTGATTGGTCAATTGACGGGTCGCTACAGATCTCCAACAGGAGGTTCGATTAAGATATAAAAGGCGTTATTTTGCAAAACCTATGACAAGTAACATGTACCAAAAAAGTGAAATGGTTGGTTGCCGACCGAAACGTTTTAACTAAAGCTTGAATAAGATGTGGTTTCGACGTTTTAGTCGCCAACTCAACAAAAATACTAAACGAAAATGTCGACCTATGTCTGAGTATTTTATAATTCTAAAAGGGTTTCAAATTCTAGCAGGGAGATTGATTAATTGAATTGGGTTTAACGCCACTTTTAACAATATTTCAGTCATATCGCGGCGACTGGAGCACCTAACAATGGATTACTGGTATTTCTCACAACAGTACTACCACTTCATCCTTTCCTAGCCTCTAGCTGCTATCCCACTTAGGTTTACGATTATCCACCCGTGGGTGAGAGAAAAATGTCGGAAAGAATAAATGGTGTTAAACCACTTCCAATGAACCAATTAAAAGGTTCTAACGAGCTGCTAGCGAGCTGCTAGCACTTCAAATCTTATGTTGAACAGTATTCTTGTGTCGCGTAGTTTTAATTGTACTTTGTAATTAGGTCGTGCAGGTTTTAAAACAATGCGGAGTGATTCATCTGTTGAACATGTCAGTCACAGTATAATCTTACAGCCTGTCTTGTCAGGCCTTCAACATCTTGTTGTCAGATGATCCCTTGCTTCTGTTTTTGGAACTCTAAAGGCGGTATACCTGGACCCGTTTAACCGTTTAGATACAAATGGGTTGCGTGTTTCGGTGCTGTTATATCGCAGACAGAAAACGTAGCGGTAAAGGGGGAAATCGCTTGCAACGTACGATTTCTCTATTACCGCGATGTTTTCTACTGATAATAACTTTTCAACCATTATTTAATCCTACTTACCTAAATTGAGTATGTGAAGAATGTACATTCGCTAAATTCGTGTCACTTTAGACGATAGTCGTTAGTTATTTCGGTATATTTTGAATCAAGCTAGAAACAAATTTGTTTATGAATCAGTACAAAGAGTTCCATTCAAAGGTTGTTGCTATAGTAAACATATTTTCTTCCCTTCCCTTTTCCTCGTTATCTTGTTCCAGTCTAGGGCATGTCTAGGTATTATCTTGTTCCAGTCTAGGGCATGTCTAGGTATTATCTTGTTTCAGTCTAGGGCATGTCTAGGTATTATCTTGTTTCAGTCTAGGGCATGTCTAGGTATCATTTTCTTTCAGTCTAGGGCATGTCTAGGTATTATCTTGTTTCAGTCTAGGGCATGTCTAGATATCATTTTGTTTCAGTCTAGGGCATGTCTAGGTATTATCTTGTTCCAGTCTAGGGCATGTCTAGGTATTATTTTGTTTCAGTCTAGGGCATGTCTAGGTATTACTTTGATTCAGTCTAGGGCATGTCTAGGTATTATTTTGATTCAGTCTAGGGCATGTCTAGGTATTATTTTGATTCAGTCTTGGGCCTGTCTTGTACGGTTCTATTCTCCTCAGATATTTTGTTAACTCCACCTAGTTTGGCTAACTGCAAAACTATTAAAAAAATAATATATATATAAAAAAAGAAAACCCCAACAATTATAACAAAAAAAAAAAAAGCAGCAGCAAAAAAAGTTTTTTTAATTATCTAAAAGAACAAAAAAATCTTAACTTAAAAGCATTTATCACATAGGTATCATATCTGTAAGGCATTGATGTTGATTAATTTTGTATTTGGTGTGTTTTTGTTGTTGTTGATGATATTAAGTTTGTCCAAATTTAAAAATCAAGGTCAGGTTTAGAAAGGTAGATATAAATTGAACAGTTAACTAATGAATAATTTAAAATGATCGATCATACTGTAAAAATACCAATCATCGATGGGCGACCAAATGTTCATAAATACAGCTTGAAAAACCTGTCTTTACGATATTTTGATCTCAAATTTCGTTGCTGTTAAAAAGAGAGTCATATAAATCGAATATGATATCATGAACAGTGGTGTTATTACATTTGCATAAAGAACTGACGAAACTTCACTGGGTTGACTCCTAAATTCCCTAAAGTATAGTCCCCCAAAAATCTCAGCGACTGCTATGCTCATATATTTTGTATATGTAGATATTGACCTAAAGTCAATATGAGTCTAATGGTCGACCACTGCTGCCATGTGTGCAGGTGTTAAATTGCATCTAACGTAGAACTACTCTGTTAACACATTCCCACTCAAATATTTTCTAGACTAGTCCAAATTAAAAGAGTTACAGACAACAATTCTGAGTTAATGGATTTCTTAAAATCTTTGTCTTTTGAGGTAGAAAACTTTGTGGGTAATGAAGGAATTGCCTTTCACAAGCAATTTCTTCATTTGGCATAATGTTTTTCACATTTTTGCTTCGGGAGGTGGGGGGGTCCAAAAGTGTTATTGTGCGGAATTGCGTTAAAGGCCGAGACTAATCACGACTGTTTTATGAGGTCGAAGGCCAACCAAACATGGAGAATTCCGACATTGAATTAGTTTAACGTGGCTTAGCTTAAGATTGTAGTGCTAGTGATATCATTTTCCTAGTATGGAATTAAATTCCATTGAGCATTCTACTAACCATCATCTTTTCAGAGACGCTGTGCATTTTCATAGGCGGCCCTTTTCACTCTGTTATTTAGTGGTCCACAGTTCAAGAGGAGTAACCAAACACTGGTCAAAACAGCGAACTTCATCCGAGCATATATGTAAACATTTTTTATACAATGAAAACTTTTGTTTTGTTTGAATGTGGTTTTACGCCGCTTTCAACAATCTTTCAGTTATATCGCGGCGGCTGAAGCACCTAACTATTGATTCCTGGTATTTCTCACACCAGTACCGCCATCACACCCCTTCCTAGCCTCCAGCTGCTATCCCACATAGGTCTACACAGTGAAAACTTGAATACATGCTTGACAGAAAAAAGACAACTTGACTTTGGAAAAAAAATCCTTGAAAACAAGAGCCGCAAGAGGCAGATCATTTTCCGCGAATGTAGCCCTGTCACAAAAATGAGAAAATTAACGAAGGAAAAGATTCGGACGGACGGACGTGCAGATGAAGTGGCGATTATATGCTCGCCCTTCTCCAGACATGCTTACTTTTAACGCTTGACCTTTGGATGTGACCTTGACCTTAGAGCTAAGTGAAAATTTATTTCAAAATGGACATTTACTCACGATAGAGAACAATTGTGCAAAATAATTTCGAAATCTATTCAAAATTTAAGGCGGTATGCCATGAATATGCTTAATCTTTACGTTTAACATTGACCTTGACTTATGTGAATATTCTTTTGTTTTCACTTGGTACGTCTGCTTATGATAGAGAGCAATTGTGTCAAGTGATACAGAAACCCCCCACATAGTTGAAGGAGCTAAACCGTAGACATGCTTTATTTTAACTCTTGATCTTAATTTGTCACCTTGATCTAAGAGGTATCTGAAAATTTGTTAGAAATGGCACACCAACCCGTGATAGAGAACAATTGTACTATGTTATTTCAAAATCCACCCATAATTATAAAAGTTATGCTCCGGACATATTTGACGTTTAGCCTTGACCAGTGGCCTTGACTTCGGAGCTATCTGAATATTTCTTTCAAATAGTACATCTACTTATGGTAGAAAGCAATTGTGCCAAGTTATATTGAAATCCATCCATCATTGGAGGAGCTGTGCAGTGAACAAGCTCAATTTTAATATTTGACATTGAGCTGTGACCTTGATCTTGAAGAAAAAACGGGTAAAAGGCGTCGGCAAAATGTCATAAGGAATTCACATGTGAGGTTTCATCCAATTTGGCCCAGAGGTTGTGGAGAAATCTCAGCGGACGGAAGGATGGAATGACAGAGGGACGGACGAAGCGGCAGCTATATTCTCGCCTTTCGGGGAGCATAAAAAGCCTCGCATTTGGTCTGATGAAGTTATCCATTTTTTTACAAACGGTGAAAGGTATAGCTGCATTTTTTCGGGCAATACTTATAATAGTCAAAATAATCACTGGATCACTGCTTTTTCAATAAGATAAGCGTTGAAAATGATGGAGAGCCACAGAGAAATGTCGCCATGTTCAATCATTATTTCGTAGACGACTTCAAAACAATAGGACATAAATAGAACTCGGAGTTTCTGATTTAGTTTTCGACGTCACATCAAAACAAAAAACTTGAATTTATATATACCTATTTTTGTCTTCTACTCCGTTTTGCCCTATATATAAATTGTAAATTTTGAACATCAAAATGCACAATTTAAAGCTCAAAGGTCATTTGAACGTCGTTTGTATTTATTGCTAAAAGTTTCCTTCCTTAAATAAAGTACAAACAAGAGAATTCACAATTTGAAGCTCAAAGGTTATTTGAATGTCATTTGTTTTTATTGTTAAAAGTACCCTCCCCTAAAGAAAGTACAAACGCGATTTACAGGTATCTATATTGTTCGCCGAAAACAGGGAACTGAAGAATCGCCCATGTCAATCAAGACATCGATTGACCAATAAGATCTTTCAATTCGACCGAAAGTGTTGTGTTGATCTCCGAGAAAAATGAAAAACATGTTCGTTGTTAGGCGACTGAAATGTCGTAAGTATATCTTATTCGAGCTATAGTTACGAGGTTTAGGTGGCAAACAAACTCGTTTTTTCGAAAGTTCCCGGCTACGTATTTGCAAACAAATTTCGTATGGCAGTGTTTCTTTACACTGTGTTGTTTAAGACTTTTATTTTCATACCCCGACAAAAAAAAATAAATAAATAAATAAAAAAATGCCATCTCCTCACCTATTAAATAATCTGTGATGCCTTGTCGTAAACCACTGACTTGTACTCGAACTTGTTGCCTAAGATAAAAATTAATCTACAGATCACGTTATCAACCAAAATAAATAACAGATCAATCAAATAAAACTTTTAGACCGAAACAGAACTTTGATCTCAAACATGTATTCTTATCGGATATTAAAATTCTGTTTCGGTCTAAATGTTTTGCGACTTAAACGGCGTAACTATAGCTTGTCCAAGCTGTAGTTACAACATTTAGATTGCAAACAAACCATTATGTTTTATCTATTTTTTCTCTTATAACTATGAATAAATTTTACAAAATGGCAGCATATTCCAAGTCGAACTTCCTGTCGGAGGCAGGGGGTGTATCAAGCGATCCGTCGAATAAGTACAATAGGTGATATTACACACTGTGGGTAATGCTGAAATGGGTAGAGTCATTTAAGAGATGAAGAGAATATTTTTTTGTTTTCATGGAGGTATGAACCGAAAAACCTAATCACACTGTATGAATACGCGAAGCGGATTCATACATTGTGTGATTAGGGTTTTCGGTTCATACCTCCATGAAAACAAAAACATATTCTCTACATTTCTTATAATTTAATAGCATCGAGCGAAAAAACCAAAAGCTTTACAAGTTTTAATACCTTTTTGTATGGGACTATTTTGTGCGGAAGCTTACAAAATCGTTGCGTGCAGAAAATTTTGTTCATGGAGTTATGAATATTTTTTTTCGACTAATCAGACCGCTCGTTTTTGATAGACGAAACTAAAAATTAAATTATATAGATTTAAAATAATAAAAACCAATGGAAAAATTGCCTTTTCAATAGCAATATCTCCTTTTTAAACATTAGACATTAATTCCATAGATGTCAGAAAGGTGGATTGTATAGCGATGGGTTAAAAACTGTTTTAGTTCAAGACATTCAATGAAAAAGGTCATTTCTGTAACGCTTCAATAAATTTAATTCTATTTTCATATTTTTCATGTGGATTTTGACTTCATTTGAATTGCAAAAATATGATATATTGGGACGCTCCAGCTGTAATTTATGTTAAACGAGTTACATAATTTAGGTCCATTAAGCTTCCGAGGAGTGAAAGGATAACAACAAGTTTAAACCATTACCGGACTAGAACATTTAAGACTGGTCCAAACTCAAATATGTTACAGACGGTAATTTGGTGAAGAAATTATAAATCATTGTCTTTTAAGATAAAAAATTAAAAAAAAAAAAAAAAAAAGAATTGTTGATAATGAAGAAACTGCTTGTAACTAGCAATTTCTTCATTCTCCTCATTATTTTCAAGTTTTTTTTAATTTTTTGTTGTTGTTTCCTTTTTTCCCTAAAGGGCGTAAAAAGCGTGTTTGACTGACTCGACAGCCGAGTGACCGCCTTTCAACTTTTTTAAAATACATGCTCAATTAACCTTATAACGAAACATCATTTTCAATCCCGAATAGGATTTCATAAATTGATATTGGACAAATGAAAACCCAAAGCCAGTCTCATTGATTTAACTATCAGAATATTAATAATAACTGAAAAGAAAAAAGAAAGAAAATTGGCGCGAGCCCACACAAAAAGATAATAAAACTTAAACACTGAATAGAAACAAAGTACAAATGTTACAGATCATCGAATCAAAACTGATTTATTGTCTTTTAATGACTCCCATTGTTTCACCAAATTGTTTTAAAACAATACTGCCTTTTAAAACCAATTACATGGGAGATTTCACTTCAATGTTTTATGGTATTATTTTCAAATCAAGCTTACCTAATTCCTTGTGGTAAGGAAAATATTTATAAAATTTTAGGAAGTTTCTTTGTAGGAAAACCCATTATTCACATTTTATCCATAATTATCTATATCATATCTATATTTACAGACTTATGTAAAATAATCACTATGGAAACGTTCACTTTTCTTTGATAAAATTCGGTTATGTCAATTAAGTGGGTTTACCCATTTCAACACAACATAATCTTAGACTGGTCCAAATTAAAAGAGGATGCAGCTGACCAATTCAAGTTGATAAACTTTTTAACTTGTTCATTTTTTGGGATAGAAAACAATGTGGATAATGAAGAAATTGCTTGATAGAAGCAATTCCTTCATTATCCACATTGTTTCCAAAAGATGACCAAGTTTAAAATTTTATCAACACGCTAATTGATACAAGCAGTTTCTCTATTTTCACAGTGTTTCAAAAGCCCTTTTCTTGAAGGGTGTAAAAAGACGGGATTGTGTGAAAATTGGTCAAACGAAAAACAGATTCGCAAAATCTTTTGAGGCTTATACATCTATAAACCCTTTACGGATCGCGTCTGTTAATCAGAGAATCAGTATATAATTCATTTAGACCGGAAGTGAACTTTGAACTCCAACATTGGACGAGACTTATTCAATTGAAATTTCGACAGTCAGGTCGCCTACCCACACTTTTATTTCTTTTTAATGTAACCTGCCATGAACTTTTCAAAATAACGTCGTTGATAAATATAGAAGTTGAACTTCCTGTCGGAGTCAGAGGGCAGGGCCGGAGATCCGTCAATTTACGTCCATCTTGTGTGTTTAGCATATCGTGGTACATTGTGTATGCCGATTTCAAATATCAACGACGATTCCGTATAAAGATTAACTATTTTGCAATCTTATTTGTATGGATATAATACACAATGTAAAAATAGACCCCTATTGAATTAACCCCTATTTGTATAAAATCGTTTAACCCTTTCCTGTTTAATCCTTGGTTTTGACGTCCCTTTGATTTTATAATTGAGAATAACATTGTTAAAAAAAAGAAGAAATTGCTTGTGACAAGCAATTTCTTCTTTTTCCACAATGTTTTTTATCCTACCGGGTGGTTATTTTTCAAATTCATGTCACTTTAAATTACCGTCTGCAAAACCTTTGAATTTGGAAAGGTCTCAAATTTTGCAAAACGGGAAAGGGTTAAAGTCAGAAGATGTAATTGCAGACGTACATGTCCTAAAAGAAGGTCAAAATGATATATCATAATTCATTTTTTTTCTTTGATATATGACTTTAATGGATCCATTTTAATATTCTGTCAGCTTATTGCTTTTCAGTTACGCGTCTTATGACAATATTTGTAATTGAAACAACTCTATGAAAGTATTTAAATGAAGACTGAAAAATTACATAAGGACAAAAGCTGATTGCCTATGTTATTATAGATATTTTCTACGTTGGAAACGCTTAATATATATGTAAAGCTTATTATATGTCTATGAACTCATTGGCATAAATCCAGACAACTATATGCACTTCTACATTCCCTTTTTATGTTTCAACCGGACTTTTCATACAAAAATATACGTTTTATTTACTTTTTTTATCTTTTTTTAAAAAAAAAGAATTCCGAAGACAATGAAACCGTTGTGCATTAAGATTTGGGCATAAATAATCTTTACAAACTGCATGGAGTGCGCGTCATAAAAATTCTAAAATAACAACAAAAATGGTATTAAAATGCCAGCAAACCCACTAAAAAGACATTTAATATTCTGTAAGGACACTGTAAAAGGCTGTTTAATTTCAATGTAAAAGGGTCTTTTGGAGTCATTGCGATTTTTGCCTGATGCTCCAAGTTGTAATTCTAGCATGCATTAACCAATTCCCACACAAAGACGCATTTTGACGCCCCAAATAAAAGGTCTTAGGAAAACGTTGTTGAAAATGAAGAAATTGCCTGTAACACGCACTCTTTTCAATGTCCACAATATTTTCTGCCCCAAAAGACAAAAAAAAAAAAAAAAAAAAAAATACACACACACTTTAACTAGTCATCTGCAACTTCTATAGTGCACTAGTGCCAAAGCAGAGATTGAAAAATAATTAAACTCTTTCCCGTTTTCTTTTTTGAGAAATTTTAGACTGGTCCAAATTGATAGAGGTTGCAGTCGACAATTAAAATCGGATGCAATTTAAAATGAAACCACCCTGTGTGGTAGAAAATATAGTGGTAAAAACAGAAATTGCTTGTAACAAGCAATTTCTACTTTTTCCACGGTGTTTTCTCAGGTATAAAATCACAGTGACGTAAAATACTTGGATTGTACAGGAAAGGGTTAAGGTAATTCAGCATAAAATATACCGTTTCCGTGACCGAATAGTTAGGGCGACCGTAATGGGAGCGGGATGTCGAAGGTTCGAATCCATTTGGTTGATTGATTGATTGAATTGAATTGGGTTTAACGCCGCTTTGGACAGTATTGAAGCCATATCGCGGCTGAAGCTCCTAACAATGGTTTCATGGTATTTCTCACACCAGTACTATCACTACATCCTTTCCTAGCCTCCAGCTGCTATCCCACGTAGGTTTATGATTATCCACCCATTAGTGAGAGACAAATGTTGGAAAGGATTTATGCTGCCGCAGCGGATCGAACCCGTGACATCAAACGATGAATCAATTTGGAAGCCGGCTCGACGAGTAAGAAATGACGCGACAGGTTCTTGAGCCACCAGCTAGTTAAACGAATGGTTATCATAGACCCATCACTTGGTAAGAAAGAGAGGGGATTCGGGAGGTATTGTGCGGACAGGGAAGAAAGTGTCTCATGTGTGAAAATAGCTGGTCCTTTATATAGGGGTGACACTATAATATACAAAGCCTTTATACTTGTATAAATGCTATATAATAGGCTATGTCCCATGGAATACATCTTTGATGGGGTATAACAAAACGATATACATTGATAGACACTTACAATAGTTTTGCGTTTACCCCTTAAATTGTACCATGTTAACCCTTTCCCGTTCAAATACGGGAATTTAGGTTCCTGTGATTTTATACTTGAGAAAACATTGTGGAAAAAGAAGAAATTGCTTGTAATAAGCAATTTCTCCTTTTTCCACAATATTTTCTACAACATAGGATGGGTTCATTTCAAATAGCATCCAGTTGTCTTTGTCGTCTGCATCTCTTTCAATTTTGACTAGTCCTAAAATTTCCAAAATCGGGAAAGGGTTAAATGGAATTCGCTAGCATTACTCCAACGACACACTGCATGCAGCAAATACAATATGCATTCGAGAGTGATAGAGGAATTCTTCGTGTTTCGTAATTTTCTTTTTATATGTTCTTGTGAAAATAATCTGCTTTGTGTGGGGGGTAAAAATGGATAAAGGTACGCAATTGACGGATCGCTAGCCACGCCTTACGACCTCCAATAGTGAGTTTGACAAAGATAGCAAGCTTCTTTTGCAAAATGTACGGTTAGTAACATGTAACCAATATACAATGTATATTGGTTTGTTGGAGATCGAACGAAGTAACTACGCCTTGGATAAGCTGTAGGTACGACCTTTAATTTGTCAAACCAACAAAAATACTTGGCACAAATGTTTGAATTCACAGTTCACTTCTGTCCCAGATTAATGATGTAGTTGTCCGATCGATTTTTAGCTGGCAAAGCGTCAGCTTTGATAGCAGAACAGAACAGAAATTTTATTCCATACCTAAGTTAACAGACAAGATTTTGAGGTCTTCTCGGCGTTCAACGAGTGCTAACTACCACTGGAAGCTGAACGACTAAACCCATTCAATGCCTACGCAATAAAAAGTAGTTCTTATTTCAGGAATATTGCAAGCTCTGCCACTGCTTTTTTGGCCTCATGAATTAACTTTAATCAAATTGTACACAACTCCTTCAAAAGCGTGCTATTTAAACCAATTCCACTCAATCGCGCTTTTGAAGCATCTCAAGAAAATAGCTTTGAAAACACTGTGGACAATGAAGAAATTGCATGTAACAAGCAATTTCTTCATTGTCCACACTGTTTTTTACCCTGCAGTGCAAAGATTTCTTAAATTCCACTAATCATGATAACCTTTGACAAAGAAGATTACTAAATAAAATCATGCGTTGCTAGCTTACAGTACTTTCAGTACTTTGGTTTTATTGGCAGCGGCACTGTAGTTACTAGCTCCTTCTTTGTCTAATAGCATACAAAATTATTTTATTGATATAAATATCTTTGTTGTTGTTTCCATAGAGAAGTGAAACAAACACACGATGGATAATGCAACGAAGTGTGATAAGGATTCTTAATTTAATACTTGAATGAAATCTATGAATATTCTCGTCATTTGTTATAATATAATATTATGATTGTACATGTATGCGTTAAAAAGATGTCAATTAAGAGATATTTTTCTTTGGAACTATTCCGTGCGCAAGCAAACAAAATAGCCGCGTGTTTTTTTTAATATTTATTTTTCATGGAGTTACGAAAATTCTGCCATTCAGGATGCAGGAATTTTGAAAAGCTAAGAATTTACAATCTCCATTTCCTAAATTTAACCCAGTCCCACATAATCCCTCCTTTTTACGCCCCTCAGGAAAGAAGCCTTGGAAAAAATGTGGAAAATGAAGAAATTGCGTGCATCAAGCAATTTCTTCGTTTTCTACAATGATTTCTACTGAAAAAGAAAAAAAAATATAATGAAATTCCATCTACTTGAAATTGTTGTCTGCAGCTTCTTTCAATTTGGACCAGTCTAAAATATTTCCGTGTTTGAATTTTGAGTAATTGTTAGAAATAGGTGAAAACCCCCATCTACAACCTGAAAGCTGAAAATATCTACCTACAGGGCATACTTCGGTTAGTAACTTTGAAAGGGGAATTATTAAAATAATCTAAATCATTTCGCAAGTTATAATTAGATCCGGTTATGGTTTGATAAATGTACTTTTACTTATTAAAGGTAATTTGCCTTTTTACTTCAGAGTCGAAAACGTCAATTTGGGCCTATCAGACAAAACGAGTTGAAAAAATGGTTCTCTGTTATTTCTATATAAAGCAATTATTTTACATTTTGGCATGAATGAGTTTATCCCATTACCAAACAGCAAAATATTAGACTCTTCCAAATTGAAAGGAGTTGCTGAAGACAGTTTGATGTTTAAGAAATTTTAGATTTTTTAACATTCTGCCTAGAAATCATTGTGTAAAATGAAGAAATTGATTGTTACAAGCAATTTAATCATTTAACAAAATGTTTTCACAAGTGTTTTTCTTGAGAGGCGTCTAAAAGTGTCATTGTGTGGAAATGGTTTAAAGCCAGAAAGTAAGCCGTCTATCTTTGAGAACAAAATTATGACTACTTATCATAAATAACACTTGTAAACAAATAGCCTGGACACAAACCACCAAGAAGGTGGCTACCAATGTAGCAGCTTGTGGTGTGTGTGTTTTTCCGTTTATTTATCGTCGCTACCGTAGCACATGCCCATATGAGCGACGCCCCCAGAAGACGGTTAGTTGTTACGGGGGATAGTGCAAGGATACAGGACGAAACTGCTGAGAGCTCCGCCTGGTTCTTTAACGTGCTCGATGGATAGCATCGTCACACGGGGCCTCGGTTTAACGTCTCATCCGAAAGACAATTAGTTTGTTAGTTGATATGGTCAGCCCAGGGCTCGAACCCGTGATCTTGAGGTTTGATGTCAAGTGCTCTACCAACTGAGCTAATCGGGCTGACAACAGCTGGTGGGTATTAAAGTTTGATCTTTTATACGTTACCAACCTACTTTATAGCTGAGCCGCCTCTAGAAATTAACCTATCAAACAAACATACAACGACACATACATTCACACTCCCCTTAAACCATGGACCAATCAAATTATACATTTAGACCGGAAGTTTACTTCGAACTCCAATATTGGTCGACATTAATATGAATCATATTTTGTTGTTTGGCGACTTAAAACGTTGTAAGTACAGATTAGTTAAGATATTTAGGGCGTCTTCCAACCATTTTGTTTTCTATTTGAGGCCATAGCTTTTGAAACAAACAAATAAAAAAAATCCAACACCGTTTACTATCGAAGGCCTGGCCTACGAAAGCCAGTTGACCAATCGCTTCTGTCGAAGACAAAAAACGGTCAATCAAAATATTCATTTAGTCAGGAAAAAAATTGAACTTAAACATTGGCGGACATTTTTTCTTGGCATTTTTGTTGGTTTAGCAACTTGGACGTCTTATTCAAGTTGTAGTTACGACGTTTAGGTCGCCAACCGGACTTTTTACTTCTAAATTACATGTTACTGGCCATAAATTTTGCAAGACAACGCCGTTGAATATCGAAGTGGAACTTCCTGTTTGAGTGATTTGGTCGGGCCAACGGAGTAAGTGTACGGGGCCAAGGATTGGACAATTGAACATATTGTGTAAATATTAATTTTAAAACAATTAAATATTTGCGAGAATCCTAATCTGTTATACACAGTGATTCAAAATGGAAATATACATGGTCGATATATTAGTTGGTGAAAAACATGGATTCAAAATAAGAATATACATAGTCGAAATATTAGTTAGTGAAAAACAGGGATTCAAAATGAAAATATACATGGTTGATATATTAGTTAGTGACAATCAGGGATTCAAAATGAAAATATACATGGTCGATATATTAGTAAGTGAAAAGCAGGGATACAAAATGTCAATATACATGGTCGACATATCAGTTATTGAAAACAGGGATTCAAAATGAAAATATACATGGTCAAATTGTTAGTGAAAAACGGGGATTGAAAATGAAAATATACATGATTAATATATTTGTTATTGAAAACAGGGATTCAAATGAAAATATACATGGTCGATCTATAGGTTAGTGAAAAAAGGGATTCAAAATGAAAATATACATGGTAGATGTATGAGTTACTGAAAACATGAAAATGCAAAAAAAAGTAAAAAAAATCTCATTTGTTTCACGCATTTCTACACAATCTCGCATTTTGGCGCATTTAAGAAAAATTGGATTGAAAACATTTTGGAAAATAACACAATCACGCTTTTTGACGCGTCTAATAAGAAAAAGCTCCGGAAATAATTGTTGAAAATGAAGAAATTGCTTGCTATAAGCAATTTCTTCATTATACACATTTTTTACCTCAAAATTCAATGGTTTTTTTTATGTTATCAGCTAAAGTATGTCATCTGCATCATCTTTGAATTTAGACCGGTCTAAACTCAGTCGTCTGGTAATTGGTTAAAAAGAAAGCAACTCGCTATAAGCTTTCCTGCGTTTTCACAGAGCTATTTTCAAGGGAAATGGTTACGTTTGAATGAGAGGAAAATCCTAAAGTATATGCATACATTATTTCAAAAATAGAAATCATTAAATCATATACAAGTTTCGGTTCGCCGAATTTGCAAATGAAGCTTTTTCGTAAAAAGGGAATTAAATGTAAGAAAATGGGGATATACCGAACAGAAAATATAGTATGTCGTTAAGATGAATTTGCGAAATATATTGGGTTTTGCTTTTAATAATGACAATGCGCTAGCGTACGCATCCTTTATGGTATCCTACTAACGTCAAACCATGTTTCAAGTGGAAAGCGCATGCACACGTGTTCGATCCTGAACGCAGAATTGTCTGAAAATATAAGGTTTAAGGCAGTGTTACACCGAACTTTGAAACCCAACTTGGGTCGATATTTTTGTTCAGTATTTTTTTTTTGTTTGGCGATTTAAACGTCATAACTACAAGCAGAAGTTACAACGTTATGTTTTACTTATTTGTTACACATAAACTTTACAAAAAAAAAATAATAATTTTCATTTCATAAACGCCGTTCAATACCAAAGTGAAACTTCCTGTTGGAGTCAGTTGGCGTGGCCACCAGCAGATTCAGTAGGCAGGGTCAGTGGATTCAGTTGGTTCTGCGGAGTCAGTGTGCAAGAACAGCGAAGTTATTGTGCGTTGCCAGAGGAGTAACTGAGCGTGGCCAACTGAGTCAGTGGGCGTGGCCAGAGATCACTCAATTATCTGTCATCTCCGATTCTGATAAATATATTCTATACTTTTAGCAGTTCGAAATGAATTGTAGCTCGTAAGGATCGCTGTAAATGTCCTTTGGTTACACTTTCAGGACATAAAGCCTGTGTTTTGAATTGCAAAATATGTCGAGCACTTTTGATATGTTTAGTTCTTACTGGGTGAAGATTGTGAACGATTCGTTAATGCAGGATGATAACAAAACAGTTTCGTCATCTAGAACGCAGAGCTGCCTTACGATTGTTACAAAATATAATGCATGGTACAAACCTTAAACTGTATTAGCTTTTGAGATCCTCGGAATCGTCTAAATTGATTCGAACAACAAAGGATTGGGTGAGAATCTGTAATTATTTTCATATATGCATGCAAATCGACCCATCATAATCATGATACAAAAATATTTTTGAAACGGCCATTTCCTAAGGGACCACTTTTTGGTCGTCGCTTGGGTGATCGCTTAATACAAGTTTTACGGTATCTCGGTCCATGTAATCTTAGCCTGTCCTCAGACTTATTTTACGAATGATTTAATCCATTCCGACACAATACCGCTTTTAGACACCCTCAAGATAAAGGGTTTGGAAAACATGGTGGAAAAAGAAGAAATTGTCTGTAACATGTAATTTTTTTGTTTTCAACCATGTTTTCCGCCAAAAAAGACGAATGAGCTCATGCGTGACATTTCCAAACATTACACATGTGCGCCAAGTAAAGACTCAGATCAGCCTGTGCATACGCACAGTCTGACCAGAGTTTTACTCTGCGCTCTGTAGATAGATACTGACCCAACGCTTCTTGAAACAACCAGCGAATAATCTTATTGCCCCGAATGGCTATCCAAGGTGCTCAATATGTGCGAGTCACGCACATACGAAATGGTTAAAAATGTCGCGCACAAGCTGAAATTATTTCAAAATTTCATCAACTTATCACTGACATCTGTAACATCTTTGAATTTAGACCAGTCCATTATTGAATTGTTTGGTAATAGATTAAAACCTTACAATAATATTCTTTAGAAACCATTTTAGAAAAGGCATTTTTTTTTTGCAAACAAAGGTCTATATCGCCATTGGGCGTGCAAAATGTCGTAACTACAGCTTGAATAAAGCTGTAGTTATGACACTTTGCATGCCCTACAACAATATAATTCTACCTTTTAATTCATTCCTCTTATTCAATCATTTTTATATAAGAATATGATTTTTATCATGGCAAAGTCAATTAGATTCAAGTACACACGTGCCAAACTTCGATTTATTCAGGAATTTATCGTCAACTTGTAAATTAAAAGACATATCAAATATACTTCAAACCCCAAATATTATCCAAATACTTTACAAAAGGTGACAACTGTCGTCTCGACTTCTTCTTTTTTCATGTGTGTGTTCGTATTTTTTTCTGTTCCTTTGGTTTGCTGGGGTGCTGCATGTATCTGTGATTAGGCAAGCGGACTCGTAATATGAGGAATGTAAAGAGTTACGGGTTTGAGTTGCGGTCGCGTCGCTGGTCACATGGGCGTATCCTTTGGCAAGGTTATGCAATGTACCAGGGAAGCACACGAGAAAGTGAGTTTTGCTTTGATATGACTGAAATATTGTACAAAACGGCTTCCGGTGCCATTCGACCGACCCTTTGGTTTGACAGGTTATTCATAGCACATATTTAAACGATCAAATGTGACTCAAAACGGAAAGTAGATCACCAGAGACGCGCGATTAGTATCGACACATGCCAGAGTTAGTAATCCGACCGGAATCGAAACTCTATGACAACTTTATTAGATACAATTTGAGTCTTCACGTGGCATTATGAACAGTTTCCCATGCTTGCTAATTAAGCTGCTCGGATCTGCCTATTCATTGTGTCTGGGTATTCATTGTTTGCTCAAAGATTCTATTGATAACTACGGACTCAAAGATTCTATTGGAAATTTTCCTCACTTGAAGGAATCCTAGAATATTCGGTAAAACTGTGAACAGATCTCTCTATCAATAATTTCAGAATAGGTCACATGCCCGCACAGGAAAGCTTTTCCGAATAGAAAAAAAACATAAATTAAAAATTAATTGGTTTGCCCATTCCAATCCATTGACGCTTTTTCACACCCTTTAAGAAACAGCTTATAAAACATTGAGGAAATTGGACAATTTTTGTTTTAATCAACTTCTACATTATCCACAATGTTTTTTTACCTATAAGACAAAGAATTTTAAAATTCCACCAACTTAAGATTTATCGTCTGAAACTTCTTTAAATTGGAAAAGTTAGAAATTGTTTTGTCTGGTGATAAGTTAAAGCACTGGTCGGTTGACCAGGATGGTCAATGCTTGCAAATAATTTAATTCCTAGTTTCGTCTATCAAAAAACGAGCGTTTTGTTTTGTCGAAAAAAAATATTTATGAACAAAATTTTGAGCACGCAGCGATTTTGTATGCTTCCGCACAAAATAGTCCCATACAAAAAGGTTTCAAAATTAGTAAAGGTTTTGTTTTTTTCACTCGATGCGTTTTAATTATAAGAAATGAAGAGAATGTTTTTTGTTTTCATGGAGGTATGAACCGAAAAACCTAATCACACTGTATGAATACGCTTCTTCGCGTATTCATACAGTGTGATTAGATTTTTCGGTTCATACCTCCATGAAAACAAAAAAATATTCTCTCCATCTCTTAAATGAATTCGTTCAAAACGCCACCCTAGTGTTCATTTATTTGAGATACCATTCCTTATTGACCTGTGACTGGTATTGTTTTTGAGATACCATTCCCCATTGACCTGTGATTGACATTGTTTTTTGAGATACCATTCTCCATTAACCTGTGATAGATATTGTTTATGTTTCCAAAACTTTTCCAGATGACCCCTTTCAGCATGACATGTCACGAGAGGATAACGACCTATTTCGGTCTGCAGCACCTTATGCTAAAGGCCAGCAAAGATCATTATTTCCGCTAAATAAATCTGGCACCATTTTTTTCACCGAAAATAATTTAGTTTTATTAGATAAGTGAGTCAGAAGCCGAGATTAAATATCTGTCCTCGAGTTTATTATTTGTTTAACACGGGGCAAGAATGTTTCACTCTACGTTCCATTGCCAAATTTAGAATCTTAAGTGCTTATTTTCTCTACCGTCAAAATTTAATTATCTGTCTGGTTGGCAGAAAATTTGGCCCATCAAGCAAAAAGGAGCCATCCGTTAATTCCATAGAACAACTTGTTGGAATAGAAATTGAATTTAGCAAGGGCTTCAGGATTGCTTAATAAATATTAGCAGAAGTATCCCCATTATTTTCTTTTTTGATTTTTATTCAATTTTTTATACATCCCAACACAGCATAATTTTAGACTGGTCTAAATAGAACGAAAGTACAGACAACAATTTCTAATTGGTGACATTTAAATGAATCTTCGTTTGTAGAGCAGAAAAAAAATGTGGGCAATGTAGAAATTACTTGGCACAAGTAATTTCTACATTGTCCACAACATTTTCTAAAGCATTTTTTCAGGGGCACAAAAAGCAAGATTGTGTGGGAATCAGCTGAGCCCTCGTGTGATTTTTCAGACAATCACACGTACGCCCAAAGTAAAGACTCAGGTCAGCCTATGCGTTTGCATAGTCTGATCAGAGTTCTCACTAGGTAGAGACTGCATTGCCGAATTCTACTTTAGACTATAAACAAATATTCTAAACGCCGTGAGCCACTGCTGTGTGTTGTTCGCGCACGTGTGAACAGTTTGGAAAGGTCACTAATTGGCTCGTTTATTCATTTCGTTGCATTTTTATCAATAGTGAGATAGAATAGTCTGATTTTGGATGCTCTACCAAACCAACAAAAGTTGTAGACGCTGATCGTTTTGTGCTGTGCATGTAGTTTAATCTTATCTAGACATGTTCACACTTCCTGGTGGATTCCCCTCGCAGCACAGGTCATAAAAATCGCTTTACATTAAGTGCGATATTGGATGACTTGAACTAAAACTACAATTGGTCACACGCGTTGTCGATTTTCAAAAGGGGGCTTCATACTTTGTTCTTAAAGGGATCGGAAAGTTTAATATCATACACGTATCTATGACGAGTGACGCTGAAACCGTCCCTCCGGGAATCGTGCTGAAGAAACAATCGCGAAAAATTGTTCGTTTGTTTGTTTGAGTGGAGTCACTGATAACAGTACTTTAGTCATACCGGGGCTCGAAAGAGAGAGAGAGAGAGAGAGAGAGAGAGAGAGAGAGAGAGAGAGAGAGAGAGAGAGAGAGAGAGAGAGAGAATGTTCCAACATAGGTCAATAAGTTAAAAGTCTCGAACCCGTGAACATGTTCAAGATGAGAAGGCAATACATTTCTCGCTACCTATGTGGACCATTTCAATGCGACTTTTCAAAAATCGTCAGTTTTCGACCATTAACTGGTAGGTACAGCTTATTCAACCGGCATTTCTGTTGCTACCCCATTACGTTGACCATAAGTGTTATATTTCATTTTGTATTTCATTTGGCGTGGCATTTCTGGTAATGCAAAATTAAGGATGCTTTATTCATGTTAGATGTCAGGTTACTGAAATTTGCAGTTGCATGGACATTCGTGTTTAACTAACATATACTGCTTAGAACTTTTCTAGTACAATTCCATCTAATTTAATCAATCATACTATGAAGTTAAGAACAGAACAATCGACACATGAAATAATTTATTTCGACCAGAAACGAGTTTTTAACTCCAACATAGGCTGACATTTTTGTTAACCTTTATTGTTCAATCGCCAACCAATTATTCTTTTGTTTTTGTTGTTGGTGCATGCTATTTGCCATAAATTTTGCCTTTGAAACTCGAAGTGGGATTTCCTGTCGGAATCAGTGGACGCAGCCTACGGGGTAAGTGGATCATAACCCACACCATCTTAAGAGAATATATGACGAGATTAGTTCGGCGGGGATATTTAAAATGTCAAACATTTACCCGTTCGGTTGGCTAATATTCTTCTCTGTTCAAACACTTTGTTTTTAGTTAAGTAGGGAGTTTTGAAGTTTCATGTATTACCAAATCTTGATCTTGCATAATAGACATGAAAGGCATTGGTCTATTTGAATTAACACTGTTAGGGTTCGAAAAAATGGCTTTGATAATTCATTTTAGCTCACCTGAGCACAACATGTTCAAGACGAGTTTTAGCGATCAAAATGTCTCTCGCGTCTGTCTTGCGGCGTTAGTCAATATCTTGTGAGGCCAAATTTTTTGGCTCAAATGTCTTGATATATAGTCAGAATGTTGGTCTCCATAAAATCTCCTTTAAGTACAATATTAAGTCACATGGGGTCAAAATATAGACCACAAGGTCAAATCTTAGAAGGTCCTTGTTTGCACTGTATAGGCCTTGTTGTTGGCTCAAAACTAGGTAAGCAAGAAATGGCTGTGTGCTCTATTTAGGCCGTATATTTAGCTGAAATGTCTTTATATTTGGTGAATATACTTGCCTCAATATCTTAGCCAGGGTTTTTTTTTTCTAAGTCTAGTTCATTAAACCAATTCTTATAAAAAATTCTTGCAATGTACCTGCTACTTGTCTGTCACAGAACCCCAAAAAGTTCGCAAGGATGTATTTTCGTTTCTGAGAGGATTTTGCTAACAGGTGACGTTTGGCCGACATAAGTTCACTGGTGCTTTAACTATTTCTCCAGTCATCGCCTCGGGTAAGCGCTTTATAGCCAACGGCCCTTTTGTTAGAATTTCCACTTGGCTTATTTTCATAGCTTTTCGTTTCTGTATCCTTTGAATAGCATTGAATATGGACTTTAAAAACGTTACAACCATATTTGTACCCTAAATTTGATATAAGTTTTCCCTTCGTGTCAATTCATTCCGACCCATAATCTTCAGATTAGCCTTCTCTACATTTGCAATCGACCAATCGCGGCCGGAAATCAAGAAATCAACCGACCAATCAAATAATTTATTCAGCCCGGACATGAGCTTACCGACATTGGCCGCCATTTTGTTTACCTTTATTGTTGGTTTGTTGACTTAAACATCGTAACTACAGCTTATTCAAGCTGTAGTTACGACGTTTAGGTCATAGACCAACCATTTTACTTTTTTATAACATGCTACTGGCCATAAATTTTGCAAAATAACGCCGTTAAAACTCGAAGCGGAACTTCCTGTTGGGGTTAATGGGCGGAGCTTAGTGAGTCAGTGGGCGGGGCTAGCGATTGGTCAATTGACAACGCAGCGATAAGGATAAACTGTCCACTTAAACAGACCAGCTAGGCTGAACTCTCGTGGGACACCAGGGAGTGGCTTGGGTAACCTTGAATTGAAATGTCCTGATTTCTTCAATAAATATTTGAACTAATGGATGTCTTCTTACCACATGCCGTAAATTCGCACTATTAAAATACGTTTGTCATATCGGCCCGATTTGCTCAGTTGGTAGAGCACTTGACTTCAAACCTCAAGATCTACTATGGTCATATGCTACGGTAATACACACGTTATATATCATTTTCGAATCTCAATGCATTGGGTTGAAAACACCCCTTTGTCCAAATGGCCTTGTTGTTGTTGTTTAATCCTTTCCCTAACAATCACTGATTTTCACATTCCTGTGATTTTATACTTGAGAAAAAAATGTGGAAACAGAAAAAAAAATGCTTAGAACAAGTAATGGGTTGAATTGATGCCCATACCCATGCATAGGCATACCACAGTTTTTCTTACCGAACCTTCTTTACCAGTTTCATTAAAGGCTTCTATTTTGTTTACTGGGGATTTTATATGTGTTTCAGTGAAATCTCTGTGTAAAGTTTCAAATGTTGCATTTCCTTTCGCTGGTGGTTTTCTGGTGTTCTGTTATAGGTTATGGGAATGGATTAAAGTTTTATTGCTTATAAACCGGTAATATATTATGATTGGTCGAATCAAGCAACAAATTCGTCGATGTTGTGATTTTAAAGGTTTTTGTTTGTAAACAAGTTACATTTCATCCCCGTTTAACCCATTCCAACTCAATGACGCTTTTAGACGCCTAAAAGAAAAAAAAAAGCTTTGGAAAACTTTATCTAAAATGTGAAAAAAATCCGAAATTTATTAAGCTTTAAATTGTCGTCAGAAACTCCTTTCAATTTAGACCAGTCTAAATATTTGCCGTCTTGTAATGGTTAATCCTTAATTTATCTCAATAAATTCGATAGTTTGCCAGATAACTCTATTCAAAATATATATAAATCTATAGGAATACTTTATATATTTAAGCAGGTTACAGTTGTGTGTACAAGCAATAAATCGGGTCTATTTTGAAGTGTTCAGAGATTATTTAAAAGAATGTCTATAAGTAGAAAAGTAAACAAATCTGTAGGAAGACCGTGTACTTTTAGATAAAACCTGTAAAGTGGTCAAGCAATACCAAGGACAAACTTTCATTGACGAAAGTGATTTTCGTAAAACTAAGATTATCAGGGGTTTTAATGGACTTGTAAAGTGTGGATATCTTTTGATTGAATCTTTTAACCCTTTCCTGTTTTAAAATTTGTTAGACCTGTCCAAATTCAAAGGTTTTGCAGACGAAAATTTATAGTGGATTTAATTTGAAAAATAACCATTCAGTAGGGTAGAAAATATTGTAGAAAAAGAAGAAATTGCTTGTTACAAGCAATTTCTTCTTTTCCCACAATATTTTCTGAACTATAAAATCAGAAGGACGTAAAAACCAGTGATTGTACAGGAAAGGGTTAACCCATTACCAGAAAATTTTGGAAACATTTCAGACTTGTCTTATTTGAAAACAAACAAAAAAGATTCAGACGCTAAATTGCACAAAAACATAGTGTGAAAAGGAGATATTGCTTGTCAATAGCAAACTCTCTTTTTCACACAAATTTCTCAATAACAATATTTTCGTAGGGAGGCTTTCTCGAAAAGCGGGTTTGTGTGATAACTTTTTAAATTCACAAGATCTGGCACGCAATTTCCTGGTTTGAATCGAGTTTATAAAAGGAAAGTTGTAAACTGAGCTTTTACTAACTTATCTATTGTAGGTCAACTTTCTTTGTCAGTGCGTATTACTTAAAGCTGTTCTTAACAGATTTTCATGAAAATCTGATATAGGAAACTTAAATGTTTTTCCAATAGTTATTAATATCATTTTCACGATGAATATTCTTTATTTGTGTGAATCTTATAAATTCACTAGAAATTCAATTTTATGTGATATATATTCCTTATGCCCTACATTGAAAAGTCGGAGTTTAGCATTACAGTTAGAATTTTGTAAATTAATATGTGAAAGAAGGACCAGATAACGCAGACGTCAACCCAAGAACACATTTCAAAAATAATCTTTTTGTCATTCTAGATTCAGAAATCCGTCAAAGAAAGTGTCAACCCTGGTCAGTCTGCTTAATCCGAACGATTTGACAAGCGTCTATTGTATGAGACCAGCTTATCTTTAACCCATTTCCACACAGACGCTTTTCGACGCACGTAAAGGAAAAAAATGGGGAATTGTTGAAAAAGAATAAATTGTTTGTCACAAGCAATTTCTTCATTTTCTACAATGTTTTCTACACGGAAAGTTGAAATAATTAAAAATCTCAGACTGTTAATTGTCGTCTGCAACACCTTTTAATTTGGACTAGTCTATTTTTTCCGTCTAGTAATGGATCAAAATGGTAACAGAAATGTGATCTTGTGTAACATAAGTCCGTGAAGTTGGCAGAACATTTGACATTAGACATTAGACATTCGGCCGAATGTCTAATCGCATAAATAGACATTCAACAAGTATAAAAATTGAATGTCGAATTAATCATTAGACATTCGGTGGACATTGGAAAACACAGATTTGAATGTCCAATTAGTCATTAGACATTCCGTGGACATTGGAAAACACAGATTTGAATGTCTAATTAGTCATTAGACATTCGGTGGACATTCGAAATTTTTTTTGAATGTCTATTTAGTCATTAGACATTCGGTTGACATTCGAAAACACTGATTTGAATGTCTAATTAGTCATTAGACATTCGGTGGACATTCGAATTTTTTTTTGAATGTCTATTTAGTCATTAGACATTCGGTGGACATTAGAAAACTCTGATTTGAATGTCTAATTAGTCATTAGACATTCGGTGGACATTGGAAAACACTGATTTGAATGTCTAATTAGTCATTAGACATTCGGTGGACATTCGAATTTTTTTTTGAATGTCTATTTAGTCATTAGACATTCGGTGGACATTGGAAAACACTGATTTGAATGTCTAATTAGTCATTAGACATTCGGTGGACATTGGAAAACACTGATTTGAATGTCTTATTGGTCATTAGACATTCGGTGGACATTCGAAATTTTTTATGAATGTCTATTTAGTCATTAGACATTCGGTGGACATTGGAAAACACTGATTTGAATGTCTAATTAGTCATTAGACATTCGGTGGACATTGGAAAATACTGTTTTGAATGTCTAATTAGTCATTAGACATTCGGTAAACATTGGAAAATACTGTTTTGGTTGTCTTATTAGTCATTAGACATTCGGTGGACATTCGAAATTTTTTTTGAATGTCTATTTAGTCATTAGACATTCGTTGGACATTGGAAAACACTGATTTGAATGTCTAATTAGTCATTAGACATTCGGTGGACATTCGAATTTTTTTTTGAATGTCTATTTAGTCATTAGACATTCGGTGGACATTAGAAAACACTGATTTGAATGTCTAATTAGTCATTAGACATTCGGTGGACATTGGAAAACACATATTTGAATGTCTAATTAGTCATTAGACATTCGGTGGACATTCGAATTTTTTTCTGAATGTCTAATTAGTCATTAGACATTCGGTGGACATTGGAAAACACTGATTTGAATGTCTAATTAGTCATTAGACATTCGGTTGACATTCGAAAACACTGATTTGAATGTCTAATTAGTAATTAGACATTCGGTGGACATTCGAATTTTTTTTTGAATGTCTATTTAGTCATTAGACATTCGGTGGACATTCGAAAACACTGATTTGAATGTCTAATTAGTCATTAGACAATCGGTGGACATTGGAAAACACATATTTGAATGTCTAATTAGTCATTCGACATTCGGTGGACATTCGAATTTTTTTGCTGAATGTCTAATTAGTCATTAGACATTCGGTGGACATTGGAAAACACTGATTTGAATGTCTAATTAGTCATTAGACATTCGGTGGACATTCGAAAACACTGATTTTAATGTCTTATTAGTCATTAGACATTCGGTGGACATTGGAAAACACTGATTTGAATGTCTAATTAGTCATTAGACATTCGGTGGACATTCGAAATTTTTTTTGAATGTCTATTTAGTCATTAGACATTCGGTTGACATTCGAAAACACTGATTTGAATGTCTAATTAGTCATTAGACATTCGGTGGACATTGGAAAACACTGATTTGAATGTCTAATTAGTCATTAGACATTCGGTGGACATTGGAAAACACATATTTGAATGTCTAATTAGTCATTAGACATTCGGTGGACATTCGAATTTTTTTCTGAATGTCTAATTAGTCATTAGACATTCGGTGGACATTGGAAAATACTGATTTGAATGTCTAATTAGTCATTAGGCATTCGGTGGACATTCGAAAACACTGATTTGAATGTCTAATTAGTCATTAGACATTCGGTGGACATTCGAATTCTTTTTCTGAATGTCTAATTAGTCATTAGACATTCGGTGGACATTCGAAATTTTTTTTGAATGTCTATTTAGTCATTAGACATTCGGTGGACATTCGAAAACACTGATTTGAATGTCTAATTAGTCATTAGACATTCGGTGGACATTGGAAAACACTGATTTGAATGTCTAATTAGTCATAAGACATTCGGTGGACATTCGAAATTTTTTTTGAATGTCTATTTAGTCATTAGACATTCGGTTGACATTGGAAAACACTGATTTGAATGTCTAATTAATCATTAGACATTCGGTGGACATTGGAAAACACATATTTGAATGTCTAATTAGTCATTAGACATTCGGTGGACATTCGAAATTTTTTATGAATGTCTATTTAGTCATTAGACATTCGGTGGACATTGGAAAACACTGATTTGAATGACTAATTAGTCATTAGACATTCGGTTGACATTGGAAAATACTGTTTTGAATGTCTAATTAGTCATTAGACATTCGGTGGACATTGGAAAACACTGATTTGAATGTCTAATTAGTCATTAGACATTCGGTGGACATTCGAATTCTTTTTCTGAATGTCTAATTAGTCATTAGACATTCGGTTGACATTCGAAAACACTGATTTGAATGTCTAATTAGTCATTAGACATTCGGTGGACATTCGAAATTTTTTTTAATGTCTATTTTGTCATTAGACATTCGTTGGACATTGGAAAACACTGATTTGAATGTCTAATTAGTCATTAGACATTCGGTGGACATTGGAAAACAAATATTTGAATGTCTAATTAGTCTTTAGACATTCGGTGGACATTCGAATTTTTTTTGAATGTCTATTTAGTCATTAGACATTCGGTCGACATTGGAAAACACTGATTTGAATGTCTAATTAGTCATTAGACATTCGGTGGACATTCGAAATTTTTTTAATGTCTATTTAGTCATTAGACATTCGTTGGACATTGGAAAACACTGATTTGAATGTCTAATTAGTCATTAGACATTCGGTGGACATTGGAAAACAAATATTTGAATGTCTAATTAGTCTTTAGACATTCGGTGGACATTCGAATTTTTTTTGAATGTCTATTTAGTCATTAGACATTCGGTCGACATTGGAAAACACTGATTTGAATGTCTAATTAGTCATTAGACATTCGGTGGACATTGGAAAACACTGATTTGAATGTCTAATTAGTCATTAGACATTCGGTTGACATTCGAATTTTTTTTCTGAATGTCTAATTAGTCATTAGACATTCGGTGGACATTGGAAAACACTGATTTGAATGTCTAATTAGTCATTAGACATTCGGTGGACATTGGAAAACACATATTTGAATTTCTATTTAGTCATTAGACATTCGATGGACATTCGATTTTTTTTTGAATGTCTATATAGTCATTAGACATTCGTTGGACATTGGAAAACACTGATTTGAATGTCTAATTAGTCATTAGACATTCGGTGGACATTGGAAAACACTGATTTGAATGTCTAATCAGTCATTAGACATTCGGTTGACATTCGAAATTTTTTTTGAATGTCTTTTTAGTCATTAGACATTCGGTGGACATTGGAAAACACTGATTTGAATGTCTAATTAGTCATTAGACATTCGGTGGGCATTGGAAAACACTGATTTGAATGTCTAATTAGTCATTAGACATTCGGTGGACATTCGAATTTTTTTCTGAATGTCTATTTTGTCATTAGACATTCGGTGGACATTGGAAAAACTGATTTGAATGTCTAATCAGTCATTTGACTTTCGTTGGACATTGGAAAAAACAGACTTTAATGTCTTATTAGTCATTAGACATTCGATGGACATCCGAAATAAGCTTATTTGAAAGTCTAATTAGTCCTACACATTCGGAATAAACAGATAAATGCCTTTAAATGGTATATAATGAAATCTACAATTTGACAAACCTATCTTCGGCTCATTTGCGAGTAGCGCCGTTACTCTTTTAAAATAGGCACGTTTAGTTTCAATGTTTTATTTTTCATATGAATTTTACTTCTGTCGGTTGATCTGATTTACTGAGTTACCCCTCTCTCCCCTCTCTTTCTCTGTCTGTCTGTCAGTCTGTTTTTCTTTCTGTCTCTATTTCTGTCTGTCTCTCCCTCTCTTTCTCTCTCTATTTATCTGAGGCACTTGTCAAGGGAATGAGACACTTGTCCCTTAGATTAGCCGCGAGAAAGAGCGGCAGGCCAAGCGCCGCTAGCCGCAGATAAGACCAACGGGGGCTTAGTGCGGCAGATTGCCGTGGCCCCGCCCTCGGTGTCGAGTGCCGCTGGCGCTAGGGGCAGTGTCACGGGAATAAGACACATTTCCCTTGGAATAAATCCAGACAGTAGCGGCCCGTCCCCGCTTTGTCCGCTACAGGGAAGACCGCCTCGATGTTGTGCCTTGGGTGCGCTTTGGGCCGTTTCACGGGAATGAAACACTTGTGACCGGAATGAGACCCTTGACCCGTGGATTTACCCCGTGAACGAGCGGCATTCCACTGTTCCGCTTGTTGCAGAGAAAACCGCTCGTGGCTCGATGCCGCAGCTTGCCAGGGCCCGAGCCCTGTAAGCAAAGCTCGCAACGCCTCCCTCCTTGTCGAGAGCGGCTGGCGCGGTAGGAGCCGTGTCACGGGAATGAAACACTTGTCACCGGAATTAGACCCTTGTCCCGTGGATTTACCCCGTGAACGAGCGGTATTCCACTGTTCCGCTTGCTTCAGAGAAAACCGCTCGTGGCTCGGTGCCGCAGCTTGCCAGGGCCCGAGCCCTGTAAGCAAAGCTCGCAACGCCTCCCTCCTTGTCGAGAGCGGCTGGCGCGGTAGGAGCCGTGTCACGGGAATGAAACACTCTCCCGCTGTTTTAACCCCGGGCAGAAGCGGCCAGCCCTAGCTCTGCCCGCTTCAGGGAAGGCTGCTCCATATCCTTTTAACAAGGCTGGCCGCGCCTCAATGGCGAGTGTCACGGGAGCGCCAGGAGCCGTGTCACGGGAAAGAGACACTTGTCACGGGAATGAGACACTCGTCAGATGCATTTACCTCGGAAACGAACGGCAGCCCCTTGATCCGCTCGCTGCAGAGAAGGCTGCTCGGGGCCTTGTGTGGCGGGTGGCCCCGTAACCCACCGAGTACACAGCGCTGGCCACGCCTCGGGAAGACCGCTCCGGGCCTGGCAGGCAGACCTGGCCCTTTCCCAGTAAGCAGTGCCTTGTACCACGCTTTCGTGAGGCTGTGTCACGGGAATGAGACACTTTCCGCGTCTATTTACCCCGGGCAGTAGCGGCCTGTCATTGCGGGTCCCTGTCATTGCTCCCTCTGCTGCAAGGAAGAACGCTCGAAGCCCTGAGCGGCTGATGGGCCGGGCCCTTGCTCAGTAGGCAGTGCTGGCCGCGCCGTGTCACTTGAATGAGACACTTGTCCCTTGGATTTACCCCGGGCACTAGCGGCAGACATCGGCTCCGCTCGCTGCAGAGAAAACCATTCTGGGCCTAATGCGGCAGGCAGCGCGGGTCCAGGCCCAGTAAACAGCGCTGGCCACGCCTCGGTGTCGAGCTCCACTTTCGCGGTTGGGGCCGTGTCACGGGAAAGAGACACCTTTCCTGAGGATCTCTCTCGGTCAGTAGCGGCCCGCCCCAGCTCCGCCCGCTTCAGGAAAGACCGCTCCGGGCCTGGTGCGGCAGGCAGACCAGGCCCTTTCCCAGTAAACAGTGCCTTGTGCCACGCTTTCGTGAGGCTGTGTCACGGGAATGAGACACTTTCCGCGTCTATTTACCCCGGGCAGTAGCAACCTGTCATTGCTCCCTCTGCTGCAAGGAAGAACGCTCGAAGCCCTGAGCGGCTGATGGGCCGGGCCCTGGCTCAGTAGGCAGTGCTGGCCGCGCCGTGTCACTTGAATGAGACACTTGTCCCTTGGTTTTACCCCGGGCACTAGCGGCAGACATCGGCTCCGCTCGCTGCAGAGAAAACCAGCGCGGGTCCAGGCCCAGTAAAAAGCGCTGGCCACACCTCGGTGTCGAGCTCCACTTTCGCGGTTGGGGCCGTGTCACGGGAAAGAGACACCTTTCCTGAGGATCTCTCTCGGTCAGCTCTGCCCGCTTCAGGGAAGACCGCTCCGGGCCTGGTGCGGCAGGCAGACCGGGCCCTTTCCCAGTAAGCAGTGCCGTGTGCCACGGTTGCTCTTGGGGCTGTGTCACGGGAATGAGAAACTTTCCCCGTATAATTACCCCGGACAGTAGGGGCCTGCCCAAGCCCCCTACGCTGCAGGGAAGAACAGTCGGGCCTTGAGCGGCTGATGGGCCGGGCCCCGGCCTAGTAGGCAGTGCTGGTCGCGCCTCGTAGTCGAGTGCCGCGGACCCGCTAGGAGCCGTGTCATGGGAATGAGACACTTGTCACGGGAATGAGACACTTGTCCCTTGGATTTACCTCGGGGAATAAAGGCAGACATCGGCTCCGCTCGCTGCAGAGAATACCATTCGGGGCATGGTGCGGAAGGCAGCGCCGGTCCAGGTCAAGTAAACAGCGCTGGCCACGCCTCGTTGTCGAGCTCTACTGGCGCCGTAATTACCTTTTCACGGGAAAGAGACACTTTTCTAGTGGATCTATCTCGGGCAGTAGCGGCCCGCCCCAGCTCCGCCCGCTTCAGGCAAGGCCGCTCCGGGCCAAGTGCGGCAGGCAGACCGTGCTTTTGCCGAGTAAGTAGTTCTGGCTGCGTCTCGGTGTCGTGTGCCACCGTTGCTCTTTGGGCTGTGTCACGGGAATGAGACACTTTCCCTGTCTATTTACCTCGGGCAGTATCGGCCTGCCCAAGCTCCCTCCGGTGCAGGAAAGAACGCTCGAGATCTGGAGCGGCTGGTGGGCCGGGCCACGGCCCGGTAGGCAGTGCTTGCCGCGAGATGTCGAGTGCCACGGACCCGCTAGGGGCGTGTCACTTGAATGAGAATCTTGTCACGGGAATGAGACACTTGTCCCTTGGATTTACCCCAGGCACTAGCGGCAGATACCGGCTCCGCTCCCTGATGAGAATACATATCGGGCCTGGTGCGGCAAGCAGCGCGGGTCCAAGTCCAGTAAATAGCACTCGGTGTCGAGCTCCACTGGCGCGGTTATGGCCGAATGACGGGAAAGAGACAATTTCCCATGGATCTATCCCGGGCAGTAACGGCCGGCCCAAGCTCCGCCCGCTTCAGGCAAGGCCGCTCCGGGCCAGGTGCGGCAGGCAGACCGTGCTTTTGCCGAGTAAGTAGTTCTGGCTGCGCCTCGGTGTCGTGTGCCACCGCTGCTCTTTGGGCTGTGTCACGGGAATGAAACACTTTTCCCGTATATTTACCTCGGGCAGTATCGGCCTGCCCAAGCTCCCTCCGGTGCAGGGAAGCATGCTCGGGCCCTTGGGCGGCTGGTGGGCCGAGCCCCGGCCCGTTAGGCAGTGCTGGCTGCGCCTCGGTGTCGAGTGCCACGGGCCAGCTAGGAGCCCTGTCACGGGAATGAGACTCTTGTCACGGGAATGATACACTTGTCCAATGGATTTACCCCGGGCACTAGCGGCAGACGGGCTTATGCTCTCTGCAGAGAATACCATTTAGGGCCTTTTGTGGAAGGCAACACGGGTTTAGGTCAAGTAAGTAGTTCTTGCCGCGGCTCGGTGACGAGTACCACAACCGGGATAGGGGCTGTGGCTGAGGGTATCCGTCGAAATAGAGATATCGCGTGTAGAGAAATCTGTGTTTTCCAATTACTAATTAGACATTCAAATCTTTTTTTCGAATGTCCACCGAATGTCTAATGACTAATAAGACATTCAAATCAGTGTTTTCCAATGTCCACCGAATGTCTAATGACTAATTAGACATTCAATACAGTATTTTCCAATGTCCACCGAATGTCTAATGACTAAATAGACATTCAAAAAAAAATTTGAAGGTCCACCGAATGTCTAATGACTAATTAGACATTCAAATCAGTGTTTTCCAATGTCCACCGAATGTCTAATGACTAATTAGACATTCAGAAAAAAAATCGAATGTCCACCGAATGTCTAATGACTAATTAGACATTCAAATCAGTGTTTTCCATTGTCCACCGAATGTCGAATGACTAATTAGACATTCAAATCAGTGTTTTCCAATGTCCACCGAATGTCTAATGACTAATTAGACATTAAAAAAAATTTCGAATGTCCACCGAATGTCTAATGACTAATTAGACATTCAAATATGTGTTTTCCAATGTCCACCGAATGTCTAATGAGTAATTAGACATTCAAATCAGTGTTTTCAAATGTCCACCGAATGTCTAATGACTAATTAGACATTCAAAAAAAAAAATTTCGAATGTCCACCGAATGTCTAATGACTAATTAGACATTCAAATCAGTGTTTTCCAATGTCCACCGAATGTCTAATGACTAATTAGACATTCAAAAAAAATTTCGAATGTCCATCGAATGTCTAATGACTAATTAGACATTCAAATCAGTGTTTTCCAATGTCCACAGAATGTCTAATGACTAATTAGACATTCAAATCAGTGTTTTCGAATGTCAACCGAATGTCTAATGACTAATTAGACATTCAAAAAAAATTTCGAATGTCCACCGAATGTCTAATGACTAATTAGACATTCAAATCAGTGTTTTCCAATGTCCACCGAATGTCTAATGACTAAATAGCGTTCAAAACAGTATTTTCCAATGTCCACCGAATGTCTAATGACTAATTAGACATTCAAATCAGTGTTTTCCAATGTCCACCGAATGTCTAATGACTAATTAGACATTCAGAAAAAAAATTCGAATGTCCACCGAATGTCTAATGACTAATTAGACATTCAAATATGTGTTTTCCAATGTCAACCGAATGTCTAATGACTAATTAGACATTCAAATCAGTGTTTTCCAATGTCCACCGAATGTCTAATGACTAATTAGACATTCAAATCAGTGTTTTCCAATGTCCAACGAATGTCTAATGACTAAATAGACATTCAAAAAAAAATTCGAATGTCCACCGAATGTCTAATGACTAATTAGACATTCAAATCAGTGTTTTCGAATGTCCACCGAATGTCTAATGACTAATTAGACATTCAAATCAGTGTTTTCCAATGTCCACCGAATGTCTAATGACTAATGAGACATTCAAAATAGTATTTTCCAATGTCCACCGAATGACTAATGACTAATTAGACATTCAAATCAGAGTTTTCCAATGTTCATCGAATGTCTAATGACTAAATAGACATTCAAAAAAAAAATTCGAATGTCCACCGAATGTCTAATGACTAATTGGACATTCAAATATGTGTTTTCCAATGTCCACCGAATGTCTAATGACTAATTAGACATTCAAATCAGTGTTTTCCAATGTCCACCGAATGTCTAATGACTAAATAGACATTCAAAAAAAAATCGAATGTCCACCGAATGTCTAATGACTAATTAGACATTCAAATCAGTGTTTTCCAATGTCCACCGAATGTCTAATGACTAATTAGACATTCAAAACAGTATTTTCCAATGTCCACCGAATGTCTAATGACTAATTAGACATTCAAATCAGTGTTTTCCAATGTCCACCGAATGTCTAATGACTAAATAGACATTCATAAAAAATTTCGAAGTCCACCGAATGTCTAATGACTAATTAGACATTCAAAAATGTGTTTTCCAATGTCCACCGAATGTCTAATGACTAATTAGACATTCAAATCAGTGTTTTCCAATGTCCACCGAATGTCTAATGACTAAATAGACATTCAAAAAAAATTTCGAATGTCCACCGAATGTCGAATGACTAATTAGACATTCAAATCAGTGTTTTCCAATGTCCACCGAATGTCTAATGACTAATTAGACATTCAAAAAAAATTTCGAATGGTCACCGAATGTCTAATGACTAATTAGACATTCAAATCAGTGTTTTCCAATGTCCGACGAATGTCTAATGACTAATTAGACATTCAAATCAGTGTTTTCCAATGTCAACCGAATGTCTAATGACTAAATAGACATTCAAACAAAATTTCGAATGTCCACCGAATGTCTAATGACTAATTAGACATTCAAATCAGTGTTTTCGAATGTCCACCGAATGTCTAATGACTAATTAGACATTCAAATCAGTGTTTTCCAATATCCACCGAATGTCTAATGACTAATTAGACATTCAAATCAGTGTTTTCGAATGTCCACCGAATGTCTAATGACTAATTAGACATTCAAATCAGTGTTTTCCAATGTCCACCGAATGTCTAATGACTAATTAGACATTCAGAAAAAAAATTCGAATGTCCACCGAATGTCTAATGACTAATTAGACATTCAAATATGTGTTTTCCAATGTCCACCGAATGTCTAATGACTAATTAGACATTCAAATCAGTGTTTTCCAATGTCCACCGAATGTCTAATGACTAAATAGACATTAAAAAAAAATTCGAATGTCCACCGAATGTCTAATGACTAATTAGACATTCAAATCAGTGTTTTCGAATGTCCACCGAATGTCTAATGACTAAATAGACATTCAAATCAGTGTTTTCCAATGTCCACCGAATGTCTAATGACTAATTAGACATTCAAATCAGTGTTTTCCAATGTCCACCGAATGTCTAATGACTAAATAGACATTCAAAAAAAAAATTCGAATGTCCACCGAATGTCTAATGACTAATTAAACATTCAAAAAAAAAATTCGAATGTCCACCGAATGTCTAATGACTAATTAGACATTCAAATCAGTGTTTTCTAATGTCCACCGAATGTCTAATGACTAAATAGACATTCAAAAAAAAATTCGAATGTCCATCGAATGTCCAATGACTAATTAGACATTCAAATATGTGTTTTCCAATGTCCACCGAATGTCTAATGACTAATTAGACATTCAAATCAGTGTTTTCCAATGTCAACCGAATGTCTAATGACTAATTAGACATTCAAACAAAATTTCAAATGTCCACCGAATGTCTAATGACTAATTAGACATTCAAATCAGTGTTTTCCAATGTCCACCGAAAGTCTAATGACTAAATAGACATTCAAAAAAAAAATCGAATGTCCACCGAATGTCTAATGACTAATTAGACATTCAAATCAGTGTTTTCCAATGTCCACCGAATGTCTAATGACTAATTAGACATTCAAAAAAAATTTCGAATGTCCACCGAATGTCTAATGACTAATTAGACATTCAAATCAGTGTTTTCCAATGTCCACCGAATGTCTAATGACTAATTAGACATTCAAATCAGTGTTTTCCAATGTCCGACGAATGTCTAATGACTAATTAGACATTCAAACAAAATTTCGAATGTCCACCGAATGTCTAATGACTAATTAGACATTCAAATCAGTGTTTTCCAATGTCCACCGAATGTCTAATGACTAATTAGACATTCAAATCAGTGTTTTCGAATGTCCGACGAATGTCTAATGACTAATTAGACATTCAAATCAGTGTTTTCCAATGTCCACCGAATGTCTAATGACTAATTAGACATTCAGAAAAAATAATTCGAATGTCCACCGAATGTCTAATGACTAAATAGACATTCAAATATGTGTTTTCCAATGTCCACCGAATGTCTAATGACTAATTAGACATTCAAATCAGTGTTTTCCAATGTCCACCGAATGTCTAATGACTAAATAGACATCAAAAAAAATTCGAATGTCCACCGAATGTCTAATGACTAATTAGACATTCAAATCAGTGTTTTCGAATGTCCAACGAATGTCTAATGACTAATTAGACATTCAAATCAGTGTTTTCCAATGTCCACCGAATGTCTAATGACTAATTAGACATTCAGAAAAAAAATTCGAATGTCCACCGAATGTCTAATGACTAATTAGACATTCAAATATGTGTTTTCCAATGTCCACCGAATGTCTAATGACTAATTATACATTCAAATCAGTGTTTTCTAATGTCCACCGAATGTCTAATGACTAAATAGACATTCAAAAAAAAATTCGAATGTCCATCGAATGTCCAATGACTAATTAGACATTCAAATATGTGTTTTCCAATGTCCACCGAATGTCTAATGACTAATTAGACATTCAAATCAGTGTTTTCCAATGTCAACCGAATGTCTAATGACTAATTAGACATTCAAACAAAATTTCAAATGTCCACCGAATGTCTAATGACTAATTAGACATTCAAATCAGTGTTTTCCAATGTCCACCGAATGTCTAATGACTAATTAGACATTCAAATCAGTGTTTTCGAATGTCCACCGAATGTCTAATGACTAATTAGACATTCAAATCAGTGTTTTCCAATGTCCACCGAATGTCTAATGACTAATTAGACATTCAGAAAAAAAAATTCGAATGTCCACCGAATGTCTAATGACTAAATAGACATTCAAATATGTGTTTTCCAATGTCCACCGAATGTCTAATGACTAATTAGACATTCAAATCAGTGTTTTCCAATGTCCACCGAATGTCTAATGACTAAATAGACATCAAAAAAAATTCGAATGTCCACCGAATGTCTAATGACTAATTAGACATTCAAATCAGTGTTTTCGAATGTCCACCGAATGTCTAATGACTAATTAGACATTCAAATCAGTGTTTTCCAATGTCCACCGAATGTCTAATGACTAATTAGACATTCAGAAAAAAAATTCGAATGTCCACCGAATGTCTAATGACTAATTAGACATTCAAATATGTGTTTTCCAATGTCCACCGAATGTCTAATGACTAATTATACATTCAAATCAGTGTTTTCTAATGTCCACCGAATGTCTAATGACTAAATAGACATTCAAAAAAAAAATTCGAATGTCCACCGAATGTCCAATGACTAATTAGACATTCAAATATGTGTTTTCCAATGTCCACCGAATGTCTAATGACTAATTAGACATTCAAATCAGTGTTTTCCAATGTCCACCGAATGTCTAATGACTAAATAGACATTCAAAAAAAAAATTCGAATGTCCACCGAATGTCTAATGACTAATTAGACATTCAAATATGTGTTTTCCAATGTCCACCGAATGTCTAATGACTAATTAGACATTCAAATCAGTGTTTTCTAATGTCCACCGAATGTCTAATGACTAAATAGACATTTAAAAAAAAATTTGAATGTCCACCGAATGTCTAATGACTAATTAGACATTCAAATCAGTGTTTTCCAATGTCCACCGAATGTCTAATGACTAATTAGACATTCAAATCAGTGTTTTCCAATGTCCAACGAATGTCTAATGACTAAATAGACATTCAAAACAAAAAATTCGAATGTCCACCGAATGTCTAATAACTAGTTAGACATTGAAATATGTGTTTTCCAATGTCCACCGAATGTCTAATGACTAATTAGACATTCAAATCAGTGTTTTCCAATGTCCACCGAATGTCTAATGACTAATGAGACATTCAAAACAGTATTTTCCAATGTCCACCGAATGTCTAATGACTAATTAGACATTCAAATCAGAGTTTTCCAATGTCCAACGAATGTCTAATGACTAAATAGACATTCAAAAAAAAATTCGAATGTCCACCGAATGTCTAATGACTAATTAGACATTCAAATCAGTGTTTTCGAATGTCCAACGAATGTCTAATGACTAATTAGACATTCAAATCAGTGTTTTCCAATGTCCACCGAATGTCTATTGACTAAATAGACATTCAAAAAAAAATTCGAATGTCCACCGAATGTCTAATGACTAATTAGACATTCAAATCAGTGTTTTCCAATGTCCACGGAATGTCTAATGACTAATTAGACATTCAAAACATTTTTTTCCAATGTCCACCGAATGTCTAATGACTAATTAGACATTCAAATCAATGTTTTCCAATGTCCACCGAATGTCTAATGACTAAATAGACATTCATAAAAAATTTCGAATGTCCACCGAATGTCTAATGACTAATTAGACATTCAAAAATGTGTTTTCCAATGTCCACCGAATGTCTAATGACTAATTAGACATTCAAATCAGTGTTTTCCAATGTCCACCGAATGTCTAATGACTAAATAGACATTCAAAAAAAATTTCGAATGTCCACCGAATGTCTAATGACTAATTAGACATTGAAATATGTGTTTTCCAATGTCCACCGAATGTCTAATGACTAATTAGACATTCAAATCAGTGTTTTCCAATGTCCACCGAATGTCTAATGAGTAATTAGACATTCAAATCAGTGTTTTCAAATGTCCACCGAATGTCTAATGACTAATTAGACATTCAAAAAAAAAATTTCGAATGTCCACCGAATGTCTAATGACTAATTAGACATTCAAATCAGTGTTTTCCAATGTCCACCGAATGTCTAATGACTAATTAGACATTCAAAAAAAAATTCGAATGTCCACCGAATGTCTAATGACTAATTAGACATTCAAATCAGTGTTTTCCAATGTCCACCGAATGTCTAATGACTAATAAGACATTCAAAAAAAATTTCGAATGTCCATCGAATGTCTAATGACTAATTAGACATTCAAATCAGTGTTTTCCAATGTCCACCGAATGTCTAATGACTAATTTGACATTCAAATCAGTGTTTTCGAATGTCAACCGAATGTCTAATGACTAATTAGACATTCAAAAAAAATTTCAAATGTCCACCGAATGTCTAATGACTAATTAGACATTCAAATCAGTGTTTTCCAATGTCCACCGAATGTCCAATGACTAAATAGCGTTCAAAACAGTATTTTCCAATGTCCACCGAATGTCTAATGACTAATTAGACATTCAAATCAGTGTTTTCCAATGTCCACCGAATGTCTAATGACTAATTAGACATTCAGAAAAAAAATTCGAATGTCCACCGAATGTCTAATGACTAATTAGACATTCAAATATGTGTTTTCCAATGACAACCGAATGTCTAATGACTAATTAGACATTCAAATCAGTGTTTTCCAATGTCCACCGAATGTCTAATGACTAATTAGACATTCAAATCAGTGTTTTCTAATGTCCACCGAATGTCTAATGACTAAATAGACATTCAAAAAAAAATTCGAATGTCCACCGAATGTCTAATGACTAATTAGACATTCAAATCAGTGTTTTCCAATGTCCACCGAATGTCTAATGACTAATTAGACATTCAAATCAGTGTTTTCCAATGTCCAACGAATGTCTAATGACTAAATAGACATTCAAAAAAAATTCGAATGTCCACCGAATGTCTAATGACTAATTAGACATTCAAATCAGTGTTTTCGAATGTCCACCGAATGTCTAATGACTAATTAGACATTCAAATCAGTGTTTTCCAATGTCCACCGAATGTCTAATGACTAATGAGACATTCAAAACAGTATTTTCCAATGTCCACCGAATGACTAATGACTAATTAGACATTCAAATCAGAGTTTTCCAATGTCCATCGAATGTCTAATGACTAAATAGACATTCAAAAAAAATTCGAATGTCCACCGAATGTCTAATGACTAATTGGACATTCAAATATGTGTTTTCCAATGTCCACCGAATGTCTAATGACTAATTAGACATTCAAATCAGTGTTTTCCAATGTCCACCGAATGTCTAATGACTAAATAGACATTCAAAAAAAAAATCGAATGTCCACCGAATGTCTAATGACTAATTAGACATTCAAATCAGTGTTTTCCAATGTCCACCGAATGTCTAATGACTAATTAGACATTCAAAACAGTATTTTCCAATGTCCACCGAATGTCTAATGACTAATTAGACATTCAAATCAGTGTTTTCCAATGTCCACCGAATGTCTAATGACTAAATAGACATTCATAAAAAATTTCGAATGTCCACCGAATGTCTAATGACTAATTAGACATTCAAAAATGTGTTTTCCAATGTCCACCGAATGTCTAATGACTAATTAGACATTCAAATCAGTGTTTTCCAATGTCCACCGAATGTCTAATGACTAAATAGACATTCAAAAAAAATTTCGAATGTCCACCGAATGTCGAATGACTAATTAGACATTCAAATCAGTGTTTTCTAATGTCCACCGAATGTCTAATGACTAATTAGACATTCAAAAAAAATTTCGAATGGTCACCGAATGTCTAATGACTAATTAGACATTCAAATCAGTGTTTTCCAATGTCCGACGAATGTCTAATGACTAATTAGACATTCAAATCAGTGTTTTCCAATGTCAACCGAATGTCTAATGACTAAATAGACATTCAAACAAAATTTCGAATGTCCACCGAATGTCTAATGACTAATTAGACATTCAAATCAGTGTTTTCGAATGTCCACCGAATGTCTAATGACTAATTAGACATTCAAATCAGTGTTTTCCAATATCCACCGAATGTCTAATGACTAATTAGACATTCAAATCAGTGTTTTCGAATGTCCACCGAATGTCTAATGACTAATTAGACATTCAAATCAGTGTTTTCCAATGTCCACCGAATGTCTAATGACTAATTAGACATTCAGAAAAAAATTCGAATGTCCACCGAATGTCTAATGACTAATTAGACATTCAAATATGTGTTTTCCAATGTCCACCGAATGTCTAATGACTAATTAGACATTCAAATCAGTGTTTTCCAATGTCCACCGAATGTCTAATGACTAAATAGACATTCAAAAAAAATTCGAATGTCCACCGAATGTCTAATGACTAATTAGACATTCAAATCAGTGTTTTCGAATGTCCACCGAATGTCTAATGACTAAATAGACATTCAAATCAGTGTTTTCCAATGTCCACCGAATGTCTAATGACTAATTAGACATTCAAATCAGTGTTTTCCAATGTCCACCGAATGTCTAATGACTAAATAGACATTCAAAAAAAAAAATTCGAATGTCCACCGAATGTCTAATGACTAATTAAACATTCAAAAAAAAAATTCGAATGTCCACCGAATGTCTAATGACTAATTAGACATTCAAATCAATGTTTTCCAATGTCCACCGAATGTCTAATGACTAAATAGACATTCAAAAAAAATTTCGAATGTCCACCGAATGTCTAATGACTAATTAGACATTCAAATCAGTGTTTTCCAATGTCCACCGAATGTCTAATGACTAATTAGACATTCAAATCAGTGTTTTCCAATGTCCACCGAATGTCTAATGACTAATTAGACATTCAAAAAAAAATTCGAATGTCCACCGAATGTCTAATGACTAATTAGACATTCAAAACAGTATTTTCCAATGTCCACCGAATGTCTAATGACTAATTAGACATTCAAATCAGTGTTTTCCAATGTCCACCGAATGTCTAATGACTAATTAGACATTCAAATCAGTGTTTTCCAATGTCCACCGAATGTCCAATGACTAAATAGACATTCAAAAAAAAATTCGAATGTCCACCGAATGTCTTATGACTAATTAGACATTCAAATATGTGTTTTCCAATGTCCACCGAATGTCTAATGACTAATTAGACATTCAAATCAGTGTTTTCCAATGTCCACCGAATGTCTAATGACTAAATAGACATTCAAAAAAAATTTCGAATGTCCACCGAATGTCTAATGACTAATTAGACATTCAAATCAGTGTTTTCCAATGTCCAACGAATGTCTAATGACTAATTAGACATTCAAAACAGTATTTTCCAATGTCCACCGAATGTCTAATGACTAATTAGACATTCAAATCAGTGTTTTCCAATGTCCACCGAATGTCTAATGACTAAATAGACATTCATAAAAAATTTCGAATGTCCACCGAATGTCTAATGACTAATTAGACATTCAAAAATGTGTTTTCCAATGTCCACCGAATTTCTAATGATTAATTAGACATTCAAATCAGTGTTTTCCAATGTCCACCGAATGTCTAATGACTAAATAGACATTCAAAAAAAATTCGAATGTCCACCGAATGTCTAATGACTAATTAGACATTCAAATCAGTGTTTTCCAATGTCCACCGAATGTCTAATGACTAAATAGACATTCAAAAAAAATTTCGAATGTCCACCGAATGTCTAATGACTAATTAGACATTCAAATCAGTGTTTTCCAATGTCCACCGAATGTCTAATGACTAATTAGACATTCAAATCAGTGTTTTCCAATGTCCGACGAATGTCTAATGACTAATTAGACATTCAAACAAAATTTCGAATGTCCACCGAATGTCTAATGACTAATTAGACATTCAAATCAGTGTTTTCCAATGTCCACCGAATGTCTAATGACTAATTAGACATTCAAATCAGTGTTTTCGAATGTCCACCGAATGTCTAATGACTAATTAGACATTCAAATCAGTGTTTTCCAATGTCCACCGAATGTCTAATGACTAATTAGACATTCAGAAAAAATAATTCGAATGTCCACCGAATGTCTAATGACTAAATAGACATTCAAATATGTGTTTTCCAATGTCCACCGAATGTCTAATGACTAATTAGACATTCAAATCAGTGTTTTCCAATGTCCACCGAATGTCTAATGACTAAATAGACATCAAAAAAATTCGAATGTCCACCGAATGTCTAATGACTAATTAGACATTCAAATCAGTGTTTTCGAATGTCCAACGAATGTCTAATGACTAATTAGACATTCAAATCAGTGTTTTCCAATGTCCACCGAATGTCTAATGACTAATTAGACATTCAGAAAAAAAATTCGAATGTCCACCGAATGTCTAATGACTAATTAGACATTCAAATATGTGTTTTCCAATGTCCACCGAATGTCTAATGACTAATTATACATTCAAATCAGTGTTTTCTAATGTCCACCGAATGTCTAATGACTAAATAGACATTCAAAAAAAAATTCGAATGGCCATCGAATGTCCAATGACTAATTAGACATTCAAATATGTGTTTTCCAATGTCCACCGAATGTCTAATGACTAATTAGACATTCAAATCAGTGTTTTCCAATGTCAACCGAATGTCTAATGACTAATTAGACATTCAAACAAAATTTCAAATGTCCACCGAATGTCTAATGACTAATTAGACATTCAAATCAGTGTTTTCCAATGTCCACCGAATGTCTAATGACTAATCAGACATTCAAATCAGTGTTTTCGAATGTCCACCGAATGTCTAATGACTAATTAGACATTCAAATTAGTGTTTTCCAATGTCCACCGAATGTCTAATGACTAATTAGACATTCAGAAAAAAAATTCGAATGTCCACCGAATGTCTAATGACTAAATAGACATTCAAATATGTGTTTTCCAATGTCCACCGAATGTCTAATGACTAATTAGACATTCAAATCAGTGTTTTCCAATGTCCACCGAATGTCTAATGACTAAATAGACATCAAAAAAAATTCGAATGTCCACCGAATGTCTAATGACTAATTAGACATTCAAATCAGTGTTTTCGAATGTCCACCGAATGTCTAATGACTAATTAGACATTCAAATCAGTGTTTTCCAATGTCCGACGAATGTCTAATGACTAATTAGACATTCAGAAAAAAAATTCGAATGTCCACCGAATGTCTAATGACTAATTAGACATTCAAATATGTGTTTTCCAATGTCCACCGAATGTCTAATGACTAATTATACATTCAAATCAGTGTTTTCTAATGTCCACCGAATGTCTAATGACTAAATAGACATTCAAAAAAAAAAATTCGAATGTCCACCGAATGTCCAATGACTAATTAAACATTCAAATATGTGTTTTCCAATGTCCACCGAATGTCTAATGACTAATTAGACATTCAAATCAGTGTTTTCCAATGTCCACCGAATGTCTAATGACTAAATAGACATTCAAAAAAAAATTCGAATGTCCACCGAATGTCTAATGACTAATTAGACATTCAAATATGTGTTTTCCAATGTCCACCGAATGTCTAATGACTAATTAGACATTCAAATCAGTGTTTTCTAATGTCCACCGAATGTCTAATGACTAAATAGACATTTAAAAAAAAATTTGAATGTCCACCGAATGTCTAATGACTAATTAGACATTCAAATCAGTGTTTTCCAATGTCCACCGAATGTCTAATGACTAATTAGACATTCAAATCAGTGTTTTCCAATGTCCAACGAATGTCTAATGACTAAATAGACATTCAAAACAAAAAATTCGAATGTCCACCGAATGTCTAATAACTAGTTAGACATTGAAATATGTGTTTTCCAATGTCCACCGAATGTCTAATGACTAATTAGACATTCAAATCAGTGTTTTCCAATGTCCACCGAATGTCTAATGACTAATGAGACATTCAAAACAGTATTTTCCAATGTCCACCGAATGTCTAATGACTAATTAGACATTCAAATCAGAGTTTTCCAATGTCCAACGAATGTCTAATGACTAAATAGACATTCAAAAAAAAAATTCGAATGTCCACCGAATGTCTAATGACTAATTAGACATTCAAATCAGTGTTTTCGAATGTCCACCAAATGTCTAATGACTAATTAGACATTCAAATCAGTGTTTTCCAATGTCCACCGAATGTCTATTGACTAAATAGACATTCAAAAAAAAATTCGAATGTCCACCGAATGTCTAATGACTAATTAGACATTCAATTCAGTGTTTTCCAATGTCCACGGAATGTCTAATGACTAATTAGACATTCAAAACAGTTTTTTCCAATGTCCACCGAATGTCTAATGACTAATTAGACATTCAAATCAATGTTTTCCAATGTCCACCGAATGTCTAATGACTAAATAGACATTCATAAAAAATTTCGAATGTCCACCGAATGTCTAATGACTAATTAGACATTCAAAAATGTGTTTTCCAATGTCCACCGAATGTCTAATGACTAATTAGACATTCAAATCAGTGTTTTCCAATGTCCACCGAATGTCTAATGACTAAATAGACATTCAAAAAAAATTTCGAATGTCCACCGAATGTCTAATGACTAATTAGACATTCAAATCAGTGTTTTCCAATGTCCACCGAAAGTCTAATGACTAATTAGACATTCAAATAAGTGTTTTCGAATGTCAACCGAATGTCTAATGACTAAATAGACATTCAAACAAAATTTCGAATGTCCACCGAATGTCTAATGACTAATTAGACATTCAAATCAGTGTTTTCCAATGTCCACCGAATGTCTAATGACTAATTAGACATTCAAATCAGTGTTTTCGAATGTCCACCGAATGTCTAATGACTAATTAGACATTCAAATCAGTGTTTTCCAATGTCCACCGAATGTCTTATGACTAATTAGACATTCAGAAAAAAAATTCGAATGTCCACCGAATGTCTAATGACTAATTAGACATTCAAATATGTGTTTTCCAATGTCCACCGAATGTCTAATGACTAATTAGACATTCAAATCAGTGTTTTCCAATGTCCACCGAATGTCTAATGACTAAATAGACATTCAAAAAAAATGCGAATGTCCACCGAATGTCTAATGACTAATTAGACATTCAAATCAGTGTTTTCGAATGTCCACCGAATGTCTAATGACTAATTAGACATTCAAATCAGTGTTTTCCAATGTCCACCGAATGTCTAATGACTAATTAGACATTCAGAAAAAAAATTCGAATGTCCACCGAATGTCTAATGACTAATTAGACATTCAAATATGTGTTTTCCAATGTCAACCGAATGTCTAATGACTAATTAGACATTCAAATCAGTGTTTTCTAATGTCCACCGAATGTCTAATAACTAAATAGACATTCAAAAAAAATTCGAATGTCCACCGAATGTCTAATGACTAATTAGACATTCAAATCAGTGTTTTCCAATGTCCAACGAATGTCTAATGACTAAATAGACATTCAAAAAAAAATTCGAATGTCCACCGAATGTCTAATGACTAATTAGACATCCAAAACAGTATTTTCCAATGTCCACCGAATGTCTAATGACTAATTAGACATTCAAAACAGTATTTTCCAATGTCCACCGAATGTCTAATGACTAATTAGACATTCAAATCAGTGTTTTCCAATGTCCACCGAATGTCTAATGACTAAATAGACATTCATAAAAAATTTCGAATGTCCACCGAATGTCTAATGACTAATTAGACATTCAAATATGTGTTTTCCAATGTCCACCGAATGTCTAATGACTAATTAGACATTCAAATCAGTGTTTTCCAATGTCCACCGAATGTCTAATGACTAATTAGACATTCAAATATGTGTTTTCCAATGTCCACCGAATGTCTAATGACTAATTAGACATTCAAATCAGTGTTTTCTAATGTCCATCGAATGTCTAATGACTAAATAGACATTTAAAAAAAATTTCGAATGTCCACCGAATGTCTTATGACTAATTAGACATTCAAATCAGTGTTTTCCAATGTCCACCGAATGTCTAATGACTAATTAGACATTCAAATCAGTGTTTTCCAATGTCCAACGAATGTCTAATGACTAAATAGACATTCAAAACAAAAAATTCGAATGTCCACCGAATGTCTAATGACTAATGAGACATTCAAAACAGTATTTTCCAATGTCCACCGAATGTCTAATGACTAATTAGACGTTCAAATCAGAGTTTTCCAATGTCCAACGAATGTCTAATGACTAAATAGACATTCAAAAAAAAAATTCGAATGTCCACCGAATGTCTAATGACTAATTAGACATTCAAATCAGTGTTTTCGAAAGTCCACCGAATGTCTAATGACTAATTAGACATTCAAATCAGTGTTTTCCAATGTCCACCGAATGTCTATTGACTAAATAGACATTCAAAAAAAAATTCGAATGTCCACCGAATGTCTTATGACTAATTAGACATTCAAATCAGTGTTTTCCAATGTCCACGGAATGTCTAATGACTAATTAGACATTCAAAACAGTTTTTTCCAATGTCCACCGAATGTCTCATGACTAATTAGACATTCAAATCAATGTTTTCCAATGTCCACCGAATGTCTAATGACTAAATAGACATTCATAAAAAATTTCGAATGTCCACCGAATGTCTAATGACTAATTAGACATTCAAAAATGTGTTTTCCAATGTCCACCGAATGTCTAATGACTAATTAGACATTCAAATCAGTGTTTTCCAATGTCCACCGAATGTCTAATGACTAATTAGACATTCATAAAAAATTTCGAATGAACACCGAATGTCTAATGACTAATTAGACATTCAAATCAGTGTTTTCCAATGTCCACCGAATGTCTAATGACTAATTAGACATTCAAATCAGTGTTTTCGAATGTCAACCGAATGTCTAATGACTAAATAGACATTCAAAAAAAATTTCGAATGTCCACCGAATGTCTAATGACTAATTAGACATTCAAATCTGTGTTTTCCAATGTCCACGGAATGTCTAATGACTAATTGGACATTCAAATCTGTGTTTTCCAATGTCCACCGAATGTCTAATGATTAATTAGACATATAATTTTTATACTTGTTGAATGTCTTTTTATGCGATTAGACATTCGGCCGAATGTCTAATGTCTAATGTCAAATGTTCTGCCAACTTCACGGACTTGTGTAACATTCCATATCTAAATTCTCAATGTTAGTCCAAATTCACACACCTTTACGATTAAAACGATCACAAAATCAACTTTAACGGGTTAACGTATTAAAGTCAAATATTAACATATTAAACACAACAATAGGTGACCATTTATTACAATCCTTTATTCAAATTTCCTTCACAGAGTGTCATTATCAAGTTTATATAAACATGAAAAATTATCCCTTTGCTGAATTAAAAGAATCCAGCTTGAATATGGTTTAACTATAAGACAAAATGTATTTTCTTCCTCTTTCAGCAAATACCCAGTTATGCCTAACATTACTATTTGCACCAGTGGAGTACAAAAACTTATTTCCAACCTGAAACCAGACAAAGCAGCAGGACCAGACAACATCAAACCTCTTGTACTAAAAAACTTATGTTATCAAATTTCCCCGATCTTACAAATTCTCTTTCAGAAATCCCTAGACACAGGCACTCTTCCCCAAGTTTGGACAAAAGCAAACGTGACTCCACTCTTCAAGAAAGGAAACAAAGAAGATCCTGCAAATTACAGACCTATATCTTTAACATGTATACTGTGTAAAGTTCTAGAACATATTGTAGCATCAAATCTAACTGAACATTTTGACAAAAATAATATCCTTTATGACTTGCAGCATGGTTTAAGAGAAAGGCGTTCATGCGAAACCCAGCTACTTCAACTGACCGACCATCTTGCCAGAAACCTGACTGAAGGAAAGCAAACTGATCTAGTTTTGTTAGACTTCAGCAAGGCTTTTGACAAAGTTAGCCACTTAAAACTTTTGTATAAATTGCAGGAACATGGTGTTAACAATGCTACCCTTTTGTGGATTAAATCTTTTCTAATAGGCAGAACACAAAAAGTAGTTTTAGAAGGTGGATGCTCATCAGAAGTACCAGTCACGTCTGGAGTACCTCAGGGATCTGTACTTGGCCCTCTTTTGTTTCTTTTGTATATAAATGACCTTCCAAATAACATCACATCCCAAGTTCGTTTGTTTGCAGATGACACTGCCGTTTACTTAGCTATTAACAACAGACAAGACTGTTTGACCCTACAAGAAGATCTAGACAAGTTAATGCAGTGGGAGAAAAAGTGGGAAATGGAGTTTAACCCCAGTAAATGCATTGTCCTAAATATTACTAAAAAGAAGAAAAAGATTTCCTTTGATTACAGGTTACATGGACAAGTACTAGAGACTGTGGACAATGCCAAATACCTAGGAGTTACAATATCTGGAGATCTTTCCTGGAACAAACACATTGACAATATAACATCAAATGCTAATAAAACTTTAGGTTTTCTCCGCAGAAACATCCAGACCAAAAATAAGAAGATCAGAGAAATAGCGTATAAAACTTTAGTGAGACCCCAGGTAGAATACGCATCAACAGTTTGGAGCCCCTACACAAAAACCTATATCAACAAAGTGGAAAAAGTACAACGTAGAGCGGCAAGATGGGTTCAAAATAATTTCTCTTATTATGACAGTGTTACCTGCATGCAGAAGGAGCTTGGTTGGGAAACTCTCCAATACAGACGAGACATCTCCAGAGTCACCATGTTTTATAAAATCGTTAACAATTTTGTTGCAGTGCCAGTACCAGCTTATCTTGAAAGACCAATGAGGACCACCCGACATATGCACACAGCATCTTTCAGACAGATCCACACAAATGCAGCCTACTTTAAATATTCTTTTTTTCCCTACACAGTGATACTATGGAACAGCCTCCCAGAAACAATAGTACAGCAACCTGATATTGCAGCATTCAAAAAGAGTCTTGATTCTTTTCAGTTAGTGAGCCGTCCCTGAATGACCAAAATATGTTTTATCAGCTCTTTTAATCTAACACTCACAATACTTTTAAAATTTTGCACCCTAACAAATGTCTAACAGTTTTTATTCCAGCACAGACGCGCACCTGCCAGTAATACCCGAAAGGGGAGTTGGGCAGTATATATAGATAGATAGATAGATAGATAGATAGATTAACTAAGTCAAACACGATTCCGCATGTTGACGCCCCTGAGAAAATGTTTTGGAAAACATTATCAACAATGTTTTCTACTCTAAAAGGCTTTTTTCTTAATTTCATAAACTAGAAATTGTTATCTGCAACTTCTTTGGGTATGAACTAGTCTAAAATGTTGAACTGTTGTCATATGGTACTGGTTGGGACTCTAAAGAAATATTGATTTCAAATGATTATTAAAAAAAAAAGGTTGAATCTGATGCCATTGTTTTTTTTAAACAGTTAATCTTGCTTTTTGATGTCCAGAATAAATATGGCTAAGTAAAAGTTTATAGGGAAAAGTGAAATAGCATACAACAAGCAATTACCCATTTTCTCTCACTGTTTTCTACCTTTTCCAATTTGAGCGCACTTTGCAATGATATCTGCGCCTTCTTTTGATTTGGAGAAATGTGATAATTTGTCGTATGGTAGTGAGTTAATATTCTCAGAAAATGTGAAACACCGCAGTCAATTAACAAGAATATTCGTGAAATAATATAAATAATCGATTGGCCAATTAAAATTCTGATTCCATGAGAGGTGACATCTTCATGCCGAACACGTTTGTAAAACGTTTTCGCCAGTCTGCGACCAAACCAACTACAAGTCAAACCAGCTGATCAGACGTTTAGTTCGCCTACCTACATTTTTTTATGCCCGTGCAAAGAAATTTTGTTTGATTTTCTTGTCGGAGGTAAGTGGGCGCGACCAGTGACCAACAATTGACCAATCGCCAGCCACGCCCACTTACTTCCTTTGCCCAACCTATTGTCTCCGACAGGAAGTCTCGCTTCGATTTTAAATGGCGTTATTTTGCAAAATGTATGGCAATTATCATCCAACTAAAAGGTAGAATAGTTGGTTGGCGACCTAAATGTCGTAACTACAGCTTGAAAAAGCTGTAGTTACGACGTTTAAGTCACCAAACCAACAAAAATGATTCACTAAAAAATGGCGACCAAATGTGGAGTTCAAACTGAACCTCCAATCTAAATAAATGATTTCATTGGTCAACTGCATATTTGGTTGGCCAATTGATTTAGAAAACCCTTCTTTCAAACTAACCAGTGTAAAGGGTCTGTTCAAACAGGACAGCATTAAATATACCTTTTGAACTTGTGTGCATATATTTGAATAACCTTTAAAAATTTTGAGAAGTCAAAATATTTCATTAGCGGGCTTCCTGTTAAAGTCCACGCCCTTTGAAGTTTAAATGCACTAAACGTATTAGAAGAACGATTAAGTAGACGACAATATGGCACAAACTGCAGCAGACGATTTAAAAATCGTGCCGCCTTGTCCGCGCTCCAATGTCACTGTAACATACCACTTGACAAGCCTGTCCTAATCTTACGATCCAAGATTTTAAAGGAAGTAGCATTTTTCGTACACGTTGGTGGGTGATTGGGCTGAATGAAAAATCCCTTGTTTATTATATTGGTCTATTGGGTGGAAAGAACTCGAATTACGGACCCCTTTGACCGGGACATAATGCTCATAGGCATATTTGTTAGGCCAATTTCTTTTCATTTAAGGCGCTTTTTTAGAGTCCGGAATGAAAGGAAATTCGTAAAAAGCATAAAGAAGAAATTATCTTGGCTGTCTGATGTATGTTGAAAAAAAAGGAATATATCGATGGGTTAGTGCAAAAACATCGTAAGTGTCTATTCAATGTATAGAACTTTACAATGTTTGATTTATGCGTGCAATACCTGCAACGTTCTTGTTTACAAATTGTGTCCGTTAGCGTATACAAGGGGGCAGATCTACCCATAGTCGACGGTAGACTTTTTTTGAGGGGGGTACGTATAAAACCGGTATTTTTACACATATAAATAATACTATGTATTGCGTTCATTTTGAAATGGTATAAAATCACCATCACCTGTGTGTGACTAAACATTTCATACAATAGTACAATAATACGGTGAGATAAAAAGTGACTCTTCACTCAAAAAGGAACAATCTCCATTGTGCAAAATATATCGACATAATAATAACACAATTATTTAGCTTCTTTGACCGTTATCGAAGCTTTTCCCTTTCGGAAAATGGTCTGAAAGTAGTATCGTTATATATTATTAAATAACTTAATACAACACCTAATTGACCTGTGGTAGACGTGATTTTTTTTTCAAATATCAATTATGCAAAATTTTCAGATGGTCCCTTTTGACTTGGCGGGATGCACTTAGTTCGGATGACACAGTATGGCGTCTTCCACGCAAATATTCATCCATTTGATACTTTCCTTTTTCAACAATACACAAACATTCTTGTGGTTTGAAATTTCATCCAGTTGTGGTGTGGTTATATAAAAGTTATTTTGGTATTATTATGTATCTCTGTCTTTTTTCCTGTTCTAAATAAAGATGTATATGTGATTAGACTTGGAAGAATGGGGGCCATTCGGGAATTTCAGAGAGCAAGCAAGTCTGTGCGTGACATTTCCAACCATTACACTCGTGCGCTTATTAAAGACCCAGACCAGCTTGTGTGTTTGAAAAGACTATTAGTGTTTTCATTTTGAGATCTACAAAATGAGCGCGTGCGTGACATTTCCAACAATTACACATGTGCGCCAAGTAAAGACTCAGATCAGCCTGAGAATCTGCACAGTCTGATCAGAGTCTTCACTCTTCGCTCTGTAGATAGATACTGACCCAAAACTTCTTCAAACAATCAGCGAATATTCTGATTGCCCCGAATGGCTGTCCAGGGTGCTCAATGTGTGCGAGACACGCACATGCGAAATTGTTGGAAATGTCACGCATCGGCTCAAATGATAGTGACAAACTAAATCAGTGAATAATTTCGCAGTTCCGTAAAATCTATTTATCTTCTTGCGGTGTCGTTCTAATAGGCAAATGATACGATAACGACGATAAATAAACGACTATGCGAGCCCCGGTCTGACCCAACTAACGAGCTAATTGACTCCCGTATTTGAGGTTATATACAGACCCTGTGTGTCCATGCTCTACACCAAGCCCGCTAAAGAACAAGGCCAGTTCCCCCCTTCCAGCTATTTCGTCCTGTATCTTTTCAAAATCCTTCTATGGATATTGGTCACTCATATTGGTAAAGGTTGCGAACGCGACGATAAACAGTGAAATGTCGCTCACTTTATTCAAAGCGCAAGCATGTAGTCAAATCCAAAGTCACGCAGTTTGTTAATTGACAGTAGTAGCAAATGTAGCAATTACAATGTCTCAGTTAAATGAACTTTCAAATACGAACAATTACAAACGGAAATTCATTTTTGTGTTTTTAGTCATAACGGACAATTTGTGCAATTAACTACAGCTGCATCTAAATTATTGCAATAACCTGATAAGGGAAAACGCGATTCAGGCATGACGTCTTTTCTCTATAATTGACCAATCGCGGCTGTCAAACAAGGAATCAATAAACCAATCAAATAATTCATTCAGCCCGGAATTCAGCTTTAAACTCCGACATTGGCCTCCATTTTTTGTCAAGCTTTTTAGTTGGTTTGGCGACTTAAACGTCGTAACTACAGCTTAATCAGGCTGTAGTTACGGCGTTTAGGTCGCCAACTAACCACATCATTATTTTGTTACATGCTACTGGCTATGAATTTTGCAAAATAACGCCGTTTAAAATCGAAGCTGGACCTCTTGTCGGAGTAAATGAGCGTGACTACAGGAGTAAGAGGGCGGGACCAGCGAATGGTTAATTTGCGATGCATCATTCTCTCATATGCTCGATTTTTTTTCAAGACTTACTATAGTAACTATATCTACGTAATATTAAGTCATAATTTACGGCTCGCGTGCGTCAATCAAAGAATCAATCGACCAATTGAATCATTCATTTAGACCGGAAGTCAACTTTGAGCTTCGCCATTGGTCGACATTAAGGTAAATCATATTTGATGTTTTTGTGACTTAAACATCGTAACTACAGCTTATTCAAGCTATAATGACGATGCTTTGGTCGCAAACCAACATTTTTAGCTAGCAAAGCGACAGCTTTGATAGCTTAAGATAACAGACGAATTTTGAGGTCGTCTCAAAGTTCAACGAGTGCAAACTGTCATTGGAGGCTTAACCACAAAATCCATTAAATGCCTACGCCATTAAAAGTAGTTCTCATGTATTTCAGGAATATTGCAAACTCTATTCAAATTGTATTGAACTCTCTCAAAAGCACGCTATGTAACCCATTCCCTATCAATTCCGCTTTGGGAAAAAGGCTATGGAAAACATTGTGGACAATGAAGAAATTGCTTGTATAAGCAATTTCTTCAATGTCCACAATGTTTTCTACCCAACAAGGAAACGTTTTCTAAATTCAACCATGCTTTGCTAGCTTAGAGTACTTTCAGTACTTTGATTTATGTATTGTTAGAAGCTACTGACAACTTTGCAAAATGACCCCGTTTAATATCCAGGTTGAACTTCCTGTCGGGGATCAGTGGGCGTGGAAATCAAACCGTTATTTAGTATCTTTATGTGTATAAACACGTAGATATCAATTGGTATTTGACTAATCGCGATGTATTTAGGTTTATACATCAATGAAAACAGTAAGAAAAATATATCTTGATTTCTTATTCTTTAATGCCATCAAACAAAACAAATGAAATATTTTTTTAGTTAAGTTTTATATTTCTATGCTGTACGCAACCATACACAATAGTTGCGAGCTCAAAACTTTGTTCAGGGAAGTATAAAAAGAATCGAGCAATCAAAACACTTGCGTCTTGATAGACGAAATTAAAATCAAATTATTCTGTTGTATTTTCACACGACATCATCATATGAATATCAATGACTCACGCATAGGCCCTATTATGTATACATAATAGATAAACAAAAACTTATATTGCAATCATGAAAGATTCTACACCATCAAACAATCAGACGATCTACTACATCGTGTAATGTTTACTATGTAAAGCTTGTTTTCCGGAAGCCGCAGGTTCGAACCAATGTTAGTGGATCGTGGGAGCTTCGCTTCTTTTAAGAATCTGAACACCTCCTAATAAACACAGTAAATAACTTCAAACACAGAAACTTTTAGCCTGCTTTAGATTACGCGCTAGTACAATAAGACTTGTATTTAGCGACCACTCAATCGGCGGCCAAATTGTGGTCGTTATAGAGAATAGTCGCTTAATGTATTTTTTTATGACATATGAGGGATCGGTTCGATTGCTTACATAATTATTGCAGGATTCTTGTCTAGTCCTATGTTGTTGGAACTCATTAGAACCGTCTAAATGAGACGATTCTAATGAGTTCCATCAACATAGGATTTAGGTTTGATATTTTTTTACGAAAAGGGTCCTATCATGAAGACTCTTTGTTTTTGAAAGGGTAATTTTGATAATGGTCGCTAACTGAAGTTGGTCGCTTAAAAGAGGTGGTCGATTGTGCAAGATTCACTGTATACATCTATGTTATTGCGTTGCTTTTAACAAAATATTGTGTTAAAATGGCGTGTTTAGCTTGTATGTAAACATGATTCTACCAGCACAGAAGTCGGAATAAGTTCTTAATTAACACAACGTAAAATACATATCATGCATAATCAATGCATGACAACTAAACAGACTGCTTTAACTTTAATCAGATTGCAAAACGCATTTCGCGTTTGTAGAATTACATTTAAATAATGGGTCATTAAGCTATATTACATGCTTAATAATGGTAATCAAACGAAACGTCATCTAAATATGGCAATGTTAGGCAAATGAGAATTTCAAATCGTTACATTAGATTTTATGGTATTTTATTTCATAGAAAAAAAAAAACAACAGTACTTAGCGACAATTATATTCCAGTTGTAGCCTTTGATCTAAATTTAGGAAAAATAAGAAATATTTTCTTTTTATAATTCAGTTTTAGTGTCATCTATCAAGTTTCTATTCTATCAAATTGGTTGATTTCTATACTTTGATGATGCCATCTGCTTCTCTTCCATACATTATAGTTTGTATATTTTTTTTCAAGACTATTTGATCACGCACTGCTGATGATTGCTAAAATATTTGGTATGTTTGACAAGAAACTGTAAAGTTTACGTCAATAAAATATTGAATAGTATTCTATTGATGAGCAAAATTTTAACACGCACAACCTAGATAAAATAAATAAATGAAGTATTAAAAATAAATAAACAAACAAAGTCCAATACTACTGAAATGTTTGCCTAGTCTTGCTTGACGGGGTCAACTAGCAATTTCTTCTTTTTCAACAATGTTTTCTCAATTATAAAATCACACTGACGTAAATCCAAGGGATTGAATAGAAAGGATTAAGTAGAGTGAGGACTGAGGATCAAACTCGCAATCCGAGAAATGTATACAGGGAATAGTTGTTAAATTAAATCACTTTTCATACAATGTCCTAAATATCGTCGATGGGCGTTCAAAATATTGTAACTACATCTTTATTAAAGCAATAGTTAGGCCATTTATCAAAGCTCCAGTTACGACGATATGATTTTAGGCAAACATTTGAAAAGAAAATGCACCCAAAATTGCACGAAAGACAACGGTGAATCGGTACACAAAAATTATAGTTTTTTATATAGCATTTTATTTGCGCATTGCTTCTGATGAAATTAGATGATGAACTATGTCGATGATATTTCTACCTTTATGATAATTAAAACACTATGTATACCTATTCAACCCATTCCCACACAACAACGCCTATTGACAACTCAAAGAAAAAGAGCTTTGAAAAGTTTTGTGGACAATGAAGAAGTTGCTTGTTACTATATAGCAATTTCTTCAATGTCCACGATGTTTTCTATCGTGAAAGGGAAGGATTTTCTAAATACCACAAACTTGAAAGTGTTGTCTTCAATTTCTTTCAATTTGGAATAGTCTAAAATTAATCATGTGAGGGGTCAAGAGAACAAAAATTGTGTGCTTTCATTCCGTTGTTCAAGGTAGAATTTGATATAAGACAAAGCATAAGAGAAGAAACTAAAACTGACTTTAGCATCCCTTTTTAATGATTTAGAAAAAAAAACGTCAACAACGAAAGTGTGTTTTTGTACTAGAAATCTACAAAGTACCAACCACGGTGATGTTGATTAAACTTTAATATGAAAAACAGCTTTTAAGCTTTCTCACGATGCACCCAGCTAATATGCAATTTTTCGATTCATTTAATTTGTGATATACAACTTCTTAAAAGGTGAACTTAGTAACGAGAAGATTTGATTGTGTTTAAGCATTTCTTTGCAGCTTGATGTTATACTTTGGAAAATTGAGAATATGGGAAAAAATTGTCGGCCTATGTTGTTGATAGAAAAGAGATATCGGCGATGGGTGTACAAAATAGCGTAACTACAGATTTATTCAAGCTGTACTTACAACGTATTGCACGCCCAACGACAATGTATATTGTAAAACTAGAAAGTCGTGCAAGGACAACATGTCGAATATTTGACATAAAGCTAAGACCTATATGAAAACTTATTCAAAATGGCATTTCTCGTGATAAAAACTATTTGCGCCAAGTTATTTTGAAATCAATAAATCAATACATAACTACAGGAGTAGTGGCGTAAACATATTCGAACAGACTTACGCACTAACGCTCTTATATAAGACCACACTAACAGACTTCGCACTAACGCACTAACATTCCAACAAATTACGCACTATTGCGCTACTTGAAGACGCTAACGCACTAATAGACTACGCACAAACGCGCTATTTAACGTAAACACGCTGACTTTTCATGGTGAAAACTATTACCAGTAAGCTAGCAAAATTATCGCATTTACAGCTTTAATAACGCTGTAGTTACGATAGTTTGCTTGCGCACCTACGCTTTGTCTCGCTCACCAGAAGTAGGCTGAACAAAACCAAACAGACCTCAATACCATAGAGTTTTCTGTTTGTAGGAGTAGGACACAGTCAGTTTACATATTTTAAGAGGCTCATGATATTGTAGCTTCGTGCAATTCGTTGTTAAGCTAAAAAAAAAAAAAAAAAACAAAACAAAAAAACCATCGTGACTACAGCTAATTCAACCTGTAGTTAAGATGTCTTGTTATAAATGATGAAAATTGAACGGATCCGTCGGTCACATTTAATTCAATTCAGAATATTTCAAAAATTGAGACAATTATTTACACGTACCTATATTCTGCCCTCAGATGTGCTTGCTACAATGGTTTTGTTTGCGTGTATTTACGTTTATCTATCGTCTCTACTGTAGCACACCCTCGTTTGGGCGACGCCCCCAGAAGACTGTAAGATGTTACGAGGGATAGAGCAAGAATACAGGACGAAACTGCTGAGAGCCAGTCTGGTTCTTTAACGTGCTCGATGTTAAGCATGGTCACACGGGGCCTCTGTCTAACGTCTCATACGAAAGACAATTGCATATAGTTTGTTAGTTTGGTCAGCTCGAACCCGCGATCTTGAGGACTGAAGTCAAGTGCTCTACCAACTGAGCTATAAATGCAGGCTTCAAATGCGAAATCATTCAAATAGGTTTGTTCAGTTGATTGAACCTTATGATTAATTGCACTACTCAACAGCAATGCATAAAGATTTCGCAAATTCATTCAATCCATTTGGCGTCTTTAAATCGTTTAAATGGCTATATATGAGGCGTTTGAACTTATATTTGTTCACCTCGGTTACGTTTAGACTTTCTTTCAAGGATATTCAATATTTTATACATCTCTTCGTGTATATTTTCACAGATAAAATCGGACACGTCAGAAAAAAATCCGTACAATTTGACAGTGACAGTGTCAAATACGGTTCCACATAAGCTAGTCTAAGATAGTCAAAAATGAGAACAAACAAAAACAAAAAACAGTACATGTTTTGTGAACTGACCAATCTCGGCTGCCAATCAAAAAATCAGTCGACCAATGAAATCATTCAATTAGGCTAGAAGTTCAGTTTGAACTCCGATATCAGCCTCCATTTTGAGGAATCATTTTTGTTGGCCACTTAAACGTCGTAACTATAGCATTTTCAAGCTGTAGTTACGACGTTAAGGTCGCCAACCAACTATTCTACTTATTTTTACATGCTACTAGGCATAAAGTTTGCAAATTAACGCCGATAAAAATTGAAGCGGAACTACCCGTCGGAGTCAATGGGCGGGTCCAAATGAGTCAGTGGGCGGGGCCAGCAGTTGGCCAATTCCACCCAAGCGGGTGTGAATAGGAAACGATGAAGATCGCCGTATACGCCCAATTTTGTTGTACAGACGAATCTAAGGGTTTTTATGCCACTCTCAACAATATTTGATTAATTATATCCCAGCTGCTGGTGCTCCCAACACCGACCTCTAGTCGTTTTTAACACCAGTACAACCACATCACTCGATTTGAACCACTAGCCGACTATCTAATTCAACACTTTATTATTCGCCACTGACTACCTAGGCCCCGCCCATTTACACCGACAGGAACTTCTGCTTCGAGTTTTAACGGCTTTATTTTGTAAAATGTAAGGCCAGTAGCATTAAAAGAGAAAAATGGTTGGTAGTGACCTATACGACGTAACTACAGCTTGAATTAGCTGTAGTTACGTCGATTAAGTCCCAAAACCAACAAACAATGTTAACAAAATGGCGACCAATGTCGGAGTTGAAAGCTCAGGTCCGGGCTGAATAAATGATTCGATTGGTCGATTGATTCCTTGATTTACAGTCGCGATTGGTCGATTTGTAACAGACATATGGCGCATAACGCGCTGATTTCTGTCAAATATCGCAAAGAGCTTTAGCCAATCCGGGGCTCAAACTAACGATATATGGATTGAAAGCACATCGCATTACCGACTATGCTAGCTATCAAGGCCATACGCAGACGTTATACCTATCAAAATACACGTCAATGTAACAAGCATGGTAAATTCCTGCTGATCTTTACATGTATTTGACGAAGAGCTGGCCCTACACACTGACTCCCTTGGCCACGCCTATTGACTTCAACAGGAAGTTCCATTTTGATACCAAAGGACATTATTTTGCAAAATGTATGACCAGTAACTGTGATGGAAGTGATTGGGCTAAACAACCCGTTATTTGAAGCCGAAATTTGAAAAAAAGGAAGACCTTATTTGTTGGATGTTACTTCATTTAATGTTAGTAACTTTAGATTTAAACATCCAACAAGAGCTCGTTAAATACTTGTTGTGTCATTAGGATGGGATGGGTTTGTGATGTTGGCGTAGGGTTTGGCGAGATGTGAGTTCATAGGTTTGTAACAAGTATTACTAGAATGGCTATAAGTAAAGATTTTAGTCACAATGTTCGTTCTGCATAGCCTTGTGCAACTGGCTTTCTGATATTCTCTAGCCATTCCTATTTTGAAAAGGATTATATTCAGTTCCACAAGGTTTGAATTATAAACACGTTTTACACGCATATTTAAGGAAAATCTTTTCCTTAAGTTTGATCGTATAACATATTCAATTATTACAATGGGATTGACACCACGACTATCGTATGTCGATCTTTCAAAATGTGCATCTTCACATAAAACCTAACTTCCCCTTATTAATATAACGATCAAGACTTCTAGATTTACCGACGTAAATTAGGGCCTATCTCATAAGCCATTTTTTCTATATTACTTTAGACAGGCAGTTTATATTTGTAATTTGCTTTCAGTGCAAAATTATTCTTTGTACCTTAGATTTGAAGTAACGCAAAGGGAAAATCTCTTAAGAAGCACCGACAAGTCAGTACCTAAGAACGAGACATGACGTTGCATTTTATGGTCGAAGACATTTTTGTGAAAGAACTATCTTAATGTTGCAATGAGCGTAAGTACGCTACTCTGGTCTGTAATCGACGGTTTGGTCGAAATAATAATAATAATAAAACAGTTGTTAACGAATCGGTGCATTTACTAATCACAACTCTTAAAGAGTTGATAAAGGGTTTATATTTGTAAGGATGGTCTTTTTACCCCTTTCCTGTTAGGCAATACCTTAGACGTGCTCAAAATCACAGGAAAAAGTCAAACGAAAATTGAATGCAGATTTAATTTGAAACATAACGATTCAGTAAGGTAGAGAAATATTGTGAAAAAAAGAAGAAATTGTTTGCTACAAGCCATTTCTTCTTTTTTTCACAAAGTTTTCGGAATTGTAAATTCAAGGGGACGTAAAAAGCAGGGATTGAAAAGGAAATGGTTGATAGTATGTAACTCGAGCCGACCTAGCTTTTCACGGCTGCTTGCCTTTGTATTGTAATAAATCACTATTTAATTTCGTTTTTAACCTAATGTCTTCTTTCAATAAATATTACCTCATTATACAAGTCCTAACGATAGTCATGTGCTTTAGGAGTGTGAATTTGGTGAAAAAGGAAGGGAAGGGGGTTGACCGATTGCGACTTCCAATCAAAGAATCAATCGACCAATGTTATCACTCATTTAGACCAGAAGAAAACGTTGAAGTCCGAAACTGGCAGTAAATTATGTGAAGCATTTCGTTGGTTTGGCAAATTAAACGTCCTAACTACAGTTACGACGTTTAGATCGCCAACCAACAGCTTTACTGTTTTGTTATATGTAATTGCCAATTATTTTTGCAAAATAACACTGTTTTATATCGAAGTTGAACCTCATTTTGGAGTCAGTGGGCGGGATCACGGTCGACGATAAGGTTACAATATTATGTTTTGACCAAAATGCCTTTGTTCCTAATGCTATTAATTCAAATATCGTCAAATCGAGAATTATCGTGATACTGTCTTTGATTACCTCGCTCAGTTTGGAAACACAATCCATGATGTCGACCAAGAGATAATTGAAATACATGCATGTAAGATCTATAAACTTCTGCTATATCTGTCGAACTGTAAACAAATTCGTTGGAAAGTTGTTAGAATATGTGTCCAGACAATCTTATATCTCGTATGAGCTGTTAGGCAGAAAAAATAAAATTTTATAAATGACGGAAACCAAATTTATCCATTTTATCGAGATATTAACTTTATTTAAATGTAAAAATATTATAGCACTACAATATCTATAATATTGGGCCAATATGGTTGATTGATTGAATTGGGTTTTACGCCGCTTTTAACAGTATTTCATTCAATTCGCGGAGGCTTGAGCACTTAAACATAGATTCTTGATATTTCTCACACTACCACTATATCCTTTCCGAGCCTCCAGTTGCTCATCCAACTTTGGTTTACGATTTTTCACCTATTGGTGGGAGACAATTAGGTCAAAAGGGACCCTGTTTCACATATCGTCGGTGCGCGAGCAAAATGACGTAGCTACAGCTTTATTAAAGCTGTAGCTACGACATTTGCTTGCGCACCAACGATATTAATATTGCTTCATAAGACAAAACTGGCTTCATTAGGTTACCCTAAAATAGTTCAACTTTTATAACTTTTTGGTTTTAAAGAAAAACTGCTTTTATTAAGAACTTATACGATATATATTTTATGAATGATAAAGTAAATGTAATTTTTTTCCATCCTAAATCATAGATATATAAGATTGCGTACATCTTAACATTTTCCCAAAACCCCGTCATATTAGCTCATTAAGTGTAAAATTTTACTCAATGCAAACAGGCAGCTGTTTAAAAATCGTTTAATTCTCAGTCATAAAGTCAAATTTTCGATATTAGTTTTCACTGAAATTAAAAATTTTCCTTCCCCCTAACCACTGACCAAATTTAGGTAACTTGATTTTTTCTTTAAGTTAAAGAAATTTCCAAAATATCACACAGATTGTTTGTAAAAATCACGCGATGGTCCTGAAGTAATAAGTCTACCATTTTCCATTTATAAACTCATCATAGATAGGTATTTTTATAACCCTTTTTTATCTTGATGTATTTCTTACCATCATTTACATAACTATATCATGACCTCTATCGAGGTTAACCCTTTCTTGTTTAAACATTGGTTTTTGCGTTCCTGTAAATTTATAATTGAGAAAACATTGTAGAAATAGAAGAAATTGCTTGTAACAAGCAATTTCTTCTTTTTCGACAATATTTTCTACCCTACTGATTGATTATTTTCAAAATTAAATCAACTTTAAATTTTCGTCTGCAAAACTTTTGAATTTTGACAGGTCTAAAACTTTGAAAAGTAGGAAAGGGTTAATTCAAATTCAGAGGAAAAAAAGACTGGTTCAAAGTTGAAAAGCTTACAGATGACGAAATAAGTTTGAAAAGCCGGCACCATTTAGAGTCGAAAACAACCATTAATCGACGGATACATGACCTCTGCCACTGTGTCCGCTGGCAACGATTACTGACTCCGACAGGAGGTTCCACTTCGAAATCATGTAACAAAAGAATTTAAATGGTAGGCTGACGACCTAAACGTCGTAAATACAGCTTTTTAATTTAGTTTTGAAATGCTTTTAAAATTGTATTTACTTTACAATGTCGTCTTATATCCCTATCAAAATTTAGACAAGTCTAGATTTTTGATAAACAGTTAAAGGTTAAATAGATATTGTAAGAATACCCCTCAACCCAAGTCTAATATTATCATTATATACTATTTTCCACCGCATGACAAAGCCAATATAATAGAATCATTTTTTTTCTTCTTGGCTTACAACCACAGATTCCTAGTTAACTTTTTTTTTATTTCCTTAGTAAAATTGAATACATTTGTACACGCGTTGAACCAACGACAAGGAAAGATCTATATGAGCCCGGCTGTCCTTCTAGTTACTTTAGCGTGATTTTCATTGTGAATGATAATGTAAATGTCTCTTACATCCAAATTAAGTATGTTTAACTCATCCCAAACAATGACGCTTTTCTCGCCCTCAAGAAAAAAAACTTTGGAAAACATTGTTATAAGCAATTTCTTAATTATCCACAATGTTTTCTACCCTAAAAGCTAACGATTTTTAAAGACATCAAATTAAAATTGTCATCTACAACTTCTACAACTAAAAAAAAATCCGTTTCTTTCAATTTTGACCAGTCTTATTTTTTTGTCATCTTGTAATCGGATAAAACCAACGAAAAGTTATTTCGCCCTTTTGTCTTTTAACTGCTAATAATTGTGGTCAATGTAACATTCCTCACGCTCTGATAATTTTTAAACCACAAAAACCTTTAAACAAATGACAGGTAATTAATTCAAATATAAATACCGCATATTTGAAATGTTAATGATTTGTAATCTCTGCTGAAAAGACTAGGCAGTTTCAGCTTTTAAAACATTGCGCACTAACTTGGTCAAAAGTCCACTTTAGTTAGTACATGCCAAAATAAACGCGCAAATAATATAGGTGCACTCACAAAATTTAGGCGTGCGCGCTAAAGCGCTAAGAGTTCAATAGCATAAATGTGCTCCTACACATAAAATCACAAGTGCAGGCACCATATGAAGGGACTCACTTCTCATGTTCTTACGCGTGCAGCCTCATATTTTGAAAGTGCACGCGTTAAATAACAGGTTCACTTTCAAAATATAAGCGGCACGCATAGATTTAATGGGTTTACATGTATTATTCACGCATGCACGCGGTCTTTTATGCTTAAACGACTTAAAGTGAACTTTTGATCCAAACGGTATACTATAACAAAACATACCTCTTGTATTGCCGAACGACCAACAGGGAAGGTCAAGCGACTGAAGTGACTAGACAGCGACTTAACAAGTCATCACTTGCTCCTATTTTCTTTCAATATTTGTTATTATCTAGCTCCCGCTTGTAAGGAAATGATCAAAATATACTTAGCTAGAGAGTTTGTTACTTAGAAACGGTGTTTCTGATTGGTGTATGGATATTGACCTGTGTGTGGCAGCTTACTTGTGCGCCAAATAAAGACTGATGAAATGGAGTTTAACGCCGCTTCTAACAGTATTTCAGTCATATCGTGGAGACCGGAGAACCTAACCATCGATTCCTGGTATTTCTTACACCAGTTCTACCACTACATCCTTTCCTAGCATCCAGCTGCTATCCTATATAGGTTTACGATTATCCACCCGTTTTGGGAAGAAAAATGTTGGAAAGGATATTTGCCTCGATCGGTTCTTAAACCCTTCACCCCACGAATGAGAGCGATAACGAGCTACCAACTGCGACATGGACCTGGCCCATAATGATAATGCCGCTGATCAGCCTGAACATCCATATAGTCCAGTCAGAGTCTTTAGAGATAGGGACTGACAGGGAGACTTGTTTGAAAATCAGTAAATATTTTACGTGCAACGTATCCGGGATGTTTGGGTCTATGCTTTGTGCATATGTAAAAGAATTTGAAGTGTCATAATTTTTAACACGGGAACATAATCCTTGACAGAAGTGAAATACACGTGAGATCCAAATATCGTTTCTGAAAATACATTGTAAAAACGAAAGGAGTCTCGATTTAAATAGACTGAGAAATAAAGTCGTCTGTGTATTATGTAACGTCATTTGTTCGCCCCACTCAGTAGTTGATTAACCCATTACCAGACAGTATTTCTTTTACACTGATCCACTTTCGAATATGTTGCAGAAGACAATTTTTTGTTGATTAAATTTTTATTTTCTTACCTTTTCCGGTGATAAACATTATTATGGATAATGAAGAAATTGCTTGTAACAAGCCATTTCACAATGCTTTCAAAAGGCTTGTTTTCTTGGAGGCGTCTAAAAGCGTCATTGTGTGAAAAAGGGGTAAATATTTGGTTAACCGTTTCCCGTTCAAATACTGGATTTTGCGTTCCTGTGATTTCATACTCAAGAAAACATTGTGGAAAAGGAAGAAATTGCTTGTAACAAGCAATTTCTCCTTTTTCCAGAATATTTTCTACCACATAGGTTGGTTTCATTTCAAATGGCATCCAGTTTTCATTGTCGTCTGCAACCTCTTTCAATTTGGACTAGTCTAAAATTTCCAAAAACGGGAAAGGGTTAAAGATCATCTCAAAAAGCCTAAAAGAGAAGAGGGTCGTACCTACTATATACGCTATTCGAGACTACACCCGATCTGCTCTTTTATCTTTTCAAAACCCTTGGGCTTCAAAATATCCTAAACAAAACGTATTTACAATGGTTTTGAAACCAATCAGTGATATCGTCCTTAGGGCTGCAAAATGGTATACCTACAGCTCAAATAAAGCTGTAGTTACGACATTTTGCACCCAAAGGACAATATACTAGATATTTATAGTTGGTATTTTGCAATAAGGATTAAGTTATGCTTTTACATTTCCATCATTAAAAAACACTATACTAATCTATGAAAATAGAAAAAAGGGGGGAAGGTATGACACAAATCTTCCTTATTAATCGAAACTTTTCAAACAATCTTCTTCAGCCCTTCCCCCCCCCCCTTTTTTTTTGAAAATTAGGACTGTATCAAATCGATAGAGGTTGCAGACGACAATGAAATTGGATGCAATTTGAAATTAAACCATCCTGTGTGGTAGGAAATATTGTGGGAAAAGAAGAAGTTGCTTGTCCACAATGTTTTCTCAAATGTAAAACTACAGCGACGTAAAATCCCGTGTTTGTCAAGAATAAATCCCCCTCCAGATTGAAGATTGGTATTCCCGTTCAAAGTGGCCATTCGTTTTTACCCACGAAGCCATTAAATTAACTAAATATCAGGGTAGAATTTAACATCAAGTGCACACTGTATTGTGCTTTTGGAGTGCAGTTAGACTATGTTTGATTTCGTCTGAATTGTTTTCTTTCGCTTGTTTAATTGTTCTGTCTATTGGTTTCTACAACAGATTCGGGCGTTTTGATTGGTTAGATTTTTTCATAATTTAATGAAGAAAATTTGGACCATGTATAACAATTTTGTATGCTTGCGCACGAAGTAAATCCATAAATTTTTGCTCAAATTTAGAAAATAGTTCTCTTGTGGCATTGAAAGAGTTTTGTTTTCATTAAGGTAAAAAATTCAAAACTTGGTCTTCGCGTATTCAGCTTTAAGGTTCACGCCTCAATGAAAACAAGAAAAATCTCTTTGGTAAGATTTTATCTAACTTCTACAAAATTCACTTAACAAAAGAAGAAGAAAAAAAAAATCAACGCAAAACGATTGTATTGGGTTAACTTGTGGGTTTCTCTGCATTATCCATGAAAAAAAAACAAACAAAAAAATAAACAACAACAACAAAACACACACACACACTCAAAAAAAAAAACACAAAAAAAAAAACACGAAAATATGGTCTATGTTAATTTGTATACATCAACCATTTTGAAGTCATATTAAAATTTCAAAGGTAGAGAATTCATTTGCGATAGATATATCGATAAAGCAGGTATAATGAAAATGTACATTAAAGATCTATATCACGTTACCATGGTAACAATTTCATACACCAGCGTGACATTTATACGGTCGTTTGGCGACAAAACCATCTTAACCAAGACTTGAATTATCTGTAGTTATGATATTTTGGTCGTTCATCGATAGTATATAATTTTTTGCCTTTAGTTACATCGCATCCCAATCCCATATGAAATTTCAAAATGCTGAAAGTTGATAGTCATGCAGATGGTTTTGGTCTGATATTTTAGAGAAGAATGCCCGTAAGTGATATATATCACTGGGCTTAAAGCAAAAACAAAGTATGGGTCTATACAATGTATAGACCCATACTTTGTTTTTGCTCTAAACCCTCGATTTATAAAGTCGTACGAAAACAGTGCAGAAGTGAATGGGCCCCGACAAGACTGTATGAACGGCATAAGTTGACCTCGCTTAATACCGTACATCTTTGAAAAAAACAATAATTATATAGTGGTAATTCTACCTTACCATACAGCATGTTCAAAAGCATATCTTAACTGACATATGCGGCGCCCTCTTCTCCAAATATATCAACCGTATTCACTAAAGGTACTTTTTCTCATGTCGGTCCACATATATTCTGTTTCCGAGGTAACGCAATAGAACACGCGACCTTGTTGTTTGACCTCGCATATTTGACAAAGTTCTTTTGAAATTTAAGACAATACTAAACAAAGCTCTGGTTTCAAAAAACAACGTCTGCATGTATTGAAGTACTGACAACCACATATTTTGTTTGAAGCAGAGCACCTATGGCCTTTGTTGGAAATGTCAGAGGCGCTTTTTCATATACTTGGGTTTTAGATATTTTAATTTCGTTACAAGCGTTTTATCGGCTACTTTTTCATACTTTAATGAACACATTTTTCAGCATGAAACTATTTTGTATGTTCGCCCACAAAGTAGGTGCACAAAGAAGATCCATAAACTTGTTTCTAGAACTTGTAAATATTTGCTTTTTTTCTTAATGGCATTGAATTGTACGAAACGACAAGAATATATTTGAGCCTTTGCGTGACATTTCCAACCATTTCGCATGTGCGTGACTCGCGCACATTGAGCACCCTGGACAGCCATTCGGGCAATTAAAATATTCGCTGATTGTTTAAAGAAGCTTTGGGTCAGTGTCCATCTACAGAGCGTAGAGTGAAGACTCTGATCAGACTGTGCGGATGCACAGGCTGATCTAAGTCTTTACTTGGCGCACATGTGTAATGGTTGGAAATGTCACGCATGGGCTCAATTTTAATGTTTCCATAGAGGTATGAATCCAAATGCTTAATCACAGTTTTGTATATATCTATGTTTTCATAGAGGTATCAATCGAAATGCTTAATCACAGTTTTGTATGCATCCGTAAAGTGCATTCATAGTGTGATTAACTTTTAATGCTCACATCTCAACGAAAGCAAAACAATATTATATTCATTTCTTAAATAGAGAGACTGACTTGGCCATTTTAATTCATTGTACTCAAATTCCAGTGAGAGCAGCATCGATCGTAGTGCAGAATTTTAAAAGCGCCTTCAGCTCAGTGTGGTCTGTTTAAGTTTTAGGAAAAGGAAACAACTTTTATAGAGACAATAACAAAATTCTCCTGAGTAGGGCAAGTGGACATATGTCTAAAGCGATCTGACAGTATTGAGACTGCATAGAAGGATAACCGAACGATTCTGTTGATCGGCAATGTATTGAGATCGAGCGCGGGGAGGAAAGAATCACCTTTTGATCATTAATAGATCGTTACATCGTATTTGACTCGTCTCGGATCGTAAATGTAGATGAAATTGGGAACACAAGATAGCAACAAACAACGAGACTTGGAGAGCGACCATAGACAATTGAAACCTTGGGGTGACTTTTCCAAAACATACAGATGTGCGCACAGTAAAGACTCAGATCAGCCTGTGCATTCGCAAGTCTGATCAGAGTCTTTATGCGGTTTAAAGGTAGATACTGACCAAGAGCTTCTTTAGACTATCGGCATGACCCTTAATGACCCGAGTAGCTGTCAATGCAGTTCAATGTCTGTTCTTCAAGCATCCACATAGTCTGATTAGAGTCTTTACTATACGCTCTATATGTAGGTAACGAACAAAGGCTTCCTTAGACGATCAGCAAATATTGTTAATGACCCGAGTAGCAGTCTGATCAGAGTCTCTACTATACGCTCTTTATGTAGGTACAGATCAAAGGCTTATCTAGGCGATCAGCAAATATTCTAACACCCTGATTGGCTGTCCAGGCTGCTCACTTTACTGTTTTGTGCACATGAGAAATGGTTCGAAATCTCACCCGCAGGCTGACTCAGACCCACACAGTGAAATTTTAGATCGGTCCAAATAGAAAGACTTTGCAGACGAGAATTTGAAGTTCATGAAATCTTTTAACTCTTTGTCTTTTGGGGTAGAAAACATTGTGGATAATGAAGAAATTGCTTGATACAAGCAATTTCTTCAAAATCAACAATGTTTTCCAAAGCTTTTTCTTGAGGGACGTATAAAGGAAGGCCTGTGTGAAAATGGGATAATTACTATCAGATCTCAGTGATAGTTAGAAGATATCCCACTCGGTGAAACCTGATCGTAATCCGGCCAAAATATTTCCTCTCATAAAGTCGGTTGGCCGCTTTATGAGACAATATGAGACAATCTAAGATTCAAAATACAGAGGGCTTAAATCGTCATTGGCGCAATCCAATCTTAATCGTCAGGTCAAAAAAAAAAAAAACAAAAAAAACTCCTTCCCGGTATAGATAAATATCTATCTGAAACGACACTAGATTGGTACCCTTATTGATTATGAACGTCGTAACAACAGCGCTAGTGGATCTCTTCTATGCGCTACTTTGTTTTGAGGTGGGGTAGGTGGATGTGTGTGTCAAATTTTCAGCAAACACGGTATACAACATTCTCACCACGGGGACAAAAAGGGGCACTTATAAATGCCGACGACACGTTTTGTTCTGTTTACGTTTGTAATAAGGGCACTGGGCAACACTAATTGGGTGTAATAAAGCAACACTTTTTGGCAGACGAACATTATAAGTTAAGAGCGCGACGGCTGGTGCACCGAATGGCAGCCATTTGCTTATTTTCAAAGAAGCTGTCCCACTAGCTGATATCGTATAACTTGACATTTTTCAGCACCAGACAATTTACGGAAATTTTCGGATGAAGCCCACAAATTCTAATTTAGCAAAATACGATTGATTGGTTGATTGATTGAATGGGGTTTAATGCCACTTTTAACAGTATATCTGTCATATCGCGGCGGCTAGAGCACCTAACACTGGATTCCTGGTATTTATCACACCGGTTTTACCACTAGATCCAATCCTAGCCTCCAGCCAATATCCAATTTAGGTTTCCCTGAAGTCCACATTGTCAGAACTGGTGGACCACTAGCTCTGCCAAATGATCTCCAACAGGAGTTCGACTCAAACCTTTCCCGCTTTTTTGAAATTTTAGAATGTTCTAAATTAAAAGATGTTGCAAACAACAATAAAAATCGGATGCAATTTCGCTTAAAGCCGTCCTGTGTGGCAGAAAATATTGCGGAAAAAGGAGAAATTGCTTGTTACAAGCAATTTCTTTTTTTCCACAATGTTTTCTCCAGTATTAAATTATAGCCGTTTAAAATCCTGGATTTGAATAGGAGAGGGTTAAGTATGTTTGTTTGTTTGAATGGGGTTTTACGTCGCTTTCAACAATCTTTCAGTTATATCGCGGGGGCTGGAGCACCTAACAATGGTTTCCTGGTATTTCTCACACCAGTACCGCCATCACATCCCTTCCTAGCCTCCAGCTGCTATCCCATCTAGGTCTACGATTATCGACCCATTGATGGGAGACAAATAGTCGGGAAGGATGAGTGACGTCGTCGGGGATGTAACCCGGGACCTCTAAATTGACAGTCCGACGCGCTACCAACTGCGCTATGACGGCGGCTCGGGTTAAACATGAAGCGGCGTTATTTTGCAAAGTTTACGGTCGGCAACATGTGAAATAAATCAAATAAAATGGTTGATTTGGGCGACCTAACATACAGCTTGAATAAGTTGTAGTTACGAAGCTTGGGGTCAAAACCAACAGCTTTCATCAATTTTGAAGTCGGAGTTCAAAGTTCACTTCAAGTTGTCACGCATCTTTTGATTGGTCAATCGAATTTTCGATAGTGCTTATCGAAAATCGAAATAACTTCAGCTAAAGCATTCCCACAAGGTGACGCTTTAGGACGCCCCCTAGGAAAACAATTGGGAAAACATTGTGTTAAATGGAGAAATTGCTTGTAACAAGCAATTTCTTCATTTTACACAATGTTTTCTTCTCAGAAAATTGAAAAAAACCCTTAAATTTCATGAATTTTTAATTGTCGTCTGCAACTCCTTTGAATTAGGACCAGTCAAAAATTTTGTCGTCTGGTAATGAGTTAAGCATCCGAAGGGATGCGAGGGCTTAAGCCAGTGGTGAAATGATATGAAGTAAGGTGCGTTAGTGACTTAGCATAGAGATAGCGGGAAACCAGGGTCTATGAATTCAAAGAAAACCCAAACAAGATTTTGTACTCAACAAATATTATATTTTTGTAATATTAACGTTTTTTGGGAACATAGACATACATTCATACAAAAATATTATTGAATATCATAAAATTGCACAGGTACAGCGACGATCGTTAAACGTCGCTTCAAGCATGAATTAAATGAAAACATATAAGGCCACAAATTCACGGGAAAATGTTAGCTGCATTCTGAATTCAATTCCTCTATATTACTGCAACAAATTCAGTCCCCGAAAAGAACAGGGATCTTGCACTGTAGTGTTGTGTGTAGTAACTTGCATTCATTATGTTAAAACATGGAGGACTATTTTCAAAGCTACTGAAGTGACCGATCGCCACTGACAAGCAAAAGATCGATTGACCAATCAAATCAAGCATGTAGACCGGAAGTGAATTTTCAACCCCGGTATCTTTTTTTCAGTATTTTGTTGGTTTGGCGACTTAAACGTCATAACAACAGATTATTCAAGCTGTAGGTACAACGTTTAGGCGGCGAACCAACGATCTTCTTCTTTTTATTTTATTTTAATGGCCTGAAATTTTGAAAAAATAACGCCGACTAATATCAAAGCCGAACTTCCTGTCGGAGGTCAGGCGTGGACAGCGATCAGCCATTTGACAATACACGCATATATATTTTCATAAGACTTCACATCACCTTTGTACGAAAACCTGACTTTTATTTAATGAATAAAACTTTTCTTGGTAAAACATGTGATTTTCCTTCATGCAGTTGCATTTCCCCCTAATTCGTGGCCAAAACCAATGTTAAAAATGAATGAAACAATGAAACTAACTTCACAAATAACTATTATGTACAGCTATATACAAACGGTGCAAAGACACAAATTATATGTTTAGCCCCTACCAATACACAGGAAAAGTCTTCAGCAAGAAAACCTGCGTTAAATGTGAATTACAAAAATTAATGCTGCTGTATAAACGAGATATGTTTAGCTGTTTATCTGATAGCAATTTAACCAATTTTCACACAATCACACTTTTTGATGCTCCCAAGAAATAAGCCATTGGAAACATTGAGGATAATGAAGAAATTGCTTGTTACAAGCAATTTCTTCATTATCAACAATGTTTTCAACCTCCAAAGACAAAAATACAAGACTTTATTAACTAAAAATTGTCGTATACAACTTGGTTGATTTTGGATCAGTCTAGAAATGGTTCATTTTTTAAAAGGTTGAAACTCTCTTTAAAAAAACCCACATTCAATTAATACAGAATGATAATATATTGGCGACTGCTTCTTTCCTGAACCCTGCTTTTGACATTAGCACAAAGCGCGGCACCATCTCTTGAACGTTGGCTTTGATTTGCCAACCTTCTAAAGGGACAGATTTTCTTACTGAACAAATATTCGTGCCTTAAAGGGGCCAAACATCGTCAAGTGATATTTCTTTACTTCCCATTTTCGTGTAAGTTCGTGGTAGAAAAAAACGCAACAACAACAGCATTTAGTTATAAAAGAAGCACTCATTGTGAACTTTTGTACAAAGTTCACCGTTCATTTGAAATTGATAATAGGAATTCGTATTTCAAAGGTGTGGTATACAGAAATATGAATAAATATTTACAAATATTATTTACATAATTGTAAATTGCTCTTCGATAGAAGTTTCTGAAAAATTTTTTTGATTATTCTCTTTAATCATATTTACAAAATTCTAAAAAAGAAAACAATTACATCTAAATCTCATCTTATATTACTAAGGTACACCTAAATTTACTATTTGCACCAAGTTATCGCCTAAATAAAATTTGCATGTCGTTGACGATAAACGTCACTGACACAGCTTTGGTAGGCTGTAGATACGACGTCTTGAACGCGGCTCATCCATTGGCGATATTCTTTGCAGTAAAATCAGTTTGTTGCCATATGAACTGTTTTCAAACGAATTCATTCTATTCATTTTTTTTTTCAATGCAAAAACTAAGGTTCATTTATAAAAAAAAAAAAAAAAGTCAAACGCATTGGCTACCAAATTTAGGGACCGTGACCCATTTTTGCATGGTAATGTCACCTTGCGAGGTATCCATGGTAATAAATAAACAATTTAAGGTCATAAAGGTCACAAAACACACAAAAACTGATCGCAATCTATTGCGCAATCTTTTATTGCCCTTTGATACCTATCTGACAAAGGACTTGACAATTAAAAAGTTGCAAGGCAACACTTTTGCTTTCACCTTGATTTTACATTAGTCTGTGTTGAGGCAGGCAATGTAAAATCGCATTGATTGTAATCGTTAAAGTATATCGACCCATTACCAGCTGGACTGGTCGAAATTTAAAGGAGCTGCAGAACACAGTTTTAAATTGGTGAAATTGAAAATTTCTTTGTCTTTTAGGGTAGAAAAATTGTAGACAATGAAGTTTATTTTAGATTTTTTCCTGAAATAATTCGATACACTCAAAAGCTCCGATCATATTTTCTCAATGTACAAACCAGGTCCATTTATTCTTTGATAATTCTGTCGAAAGGAAAGACTATAAAATTTGGCGAATACATTTGTTTGCCAAGTTGTTTTCACTGTCGCAAAGTAAAGAGTATGATCTGAAAAAGCGTTGTCTGCTTCATCGAAAAGCGTCAACTTGTCAACAGGCTGTTAAGAATCGTAAAACCCGATATGGTTGCACAATGTCGTAAAATAAAATGGCGTCGCCTACAACCTTAAATTAAGGTCGCTAAGGTCACATGAGACTGGTAGCTAGGGTCCTATCTTGTCTTGACATCTTTCGCGATTAAAGTTATAAAGGGTCAAACAAGGCCAAAGAAGGCATTTTTTCACGAATGAAATAACCAATGTATTCGAAACTATGGTTAGTATCATTTTAAATAGTCTCAAACGCACGAAAAGTTTTATCTGAGGCAAAGGTTAAAAAAGATTTGCATATATACAACACTCTTTTTAGGTGTTAATTGTCCAGATTTGATGTCGAAAGCTTAAATATTTCACTGTTTGATTAAAGATCAAAACAGTTCCATGTGACGGTACAGCTCATGCTAGCCGATAGACTATAACCCATCAAGACAAATATCGAAAGAATCGGGCCAAACAAGACTGTGTTAAATACGTTAATGTTTATTGTATCTATTTATTTTTGTACTACAAAGATCTTTGAGTAATATATACTAAGTCTGATCTCTTTTCAGTTTTTAGCTTTACAGAGTTTCGAATTATAATGAAGGATTAGTTAATATCAATTTTAGTTGGGTTACATGCTTAGATCTGTTCTTATTGACTTCAGCATTTTATTTAAAATAAAAATAATAAGAATGAGTCTTTCTTCTTTTATAACCTATAGGTGAATTGGCCAATAACAAGGGACCAATTAAAAATTTTCCGAATTTTGCCGACAGCAAGTTACTAAATGCCTGATTTAATGTTTAAAGTAAAGTATGTATGCTTGACATAAAATGTAAACAGGTTACCTTACCGAGATTTCAATAGACAATGAAAACAAAATTCAGTATATTCGAGGAGTTACATAGGTTACGAGGAAAATTCTTCTCCTATAAGAATTGACACTTCAAAACCCGCAATCAGACCAGAAGTGTTACCTTTCGCATTAGGACGCTATTCTGAATTTAACCCATTCCCACGCAATGAACCTTTTTGACGCAACTGAAAAAAAAGAAATGAAAAAAAAAAAAAAAAAAAATAAAAAAATAAATGGGAAAACATTGTTTAGAATTAAGTAATCGGTTAAAATGACATGTCTTTCGTATTAGTTTTGAGCAACAAAACCTGCTTGTGCAAGATATAATTTTTTGCAAGATTCTTCAGTGGTCTCTTCGCTCGACGGGCCATGTAAAAACAGATCTTATATCGTACGTCTATGTCTTGATTTTTCTCTAGAGTACAATATTTATTTACTGACACGAAATTCCCCCAGTTTATACATATTCACCTCGCATACCAGTCTCACCATCACAGCGTGCTTGTCCGAGCTCGCCCGAGATTCGAACACGTCTCTCTCGGGAAGGAGACTCTTCCATTACAATCCAGTACATGAATACAGGCTACATGCAGTACGGATTATTTTAAAGTCGGGTTCACATATTTAGGTTGGGTTCTTGTATAAATACGCGAATCTATATATAGAATTTCATACTGACACAGTCAAGCGTTTTCATCTATACATAGAATTAACACGTCGTACACCAGTTCTGCTTAGTCCATAACCTACGTCACTTCTTGGTGTTAAGTTACCTCCCATATTACCGCGGGGGGAAAGACCAATATCGGAATATTTTGCACTGCTGTGCCGATTTAAACGCGAGGGGAGAACAGAATAGCCATAGTCAAGTTCACGTTGTAAAGCGTTCGCCGGCATGCTCTTTGTAAGGTCCCTAGCAGAAAACATACCGGCCTTATTTCTCATGATAGGAACATCATCGTCGTAATCGGCGGGCGGAATTTCCGTCAAATGATTCACTCCGTTATAAATCATCGTTCCGGGTTTATCCGAGTAGTTTCCGGAAGATCTCGAAGAGCTCGGTCGGGAACGGCTCGGGACTTTAGCAGTTGGTGTTGCGGGGCTTTTAGGTGGGTAGATGTCGTAATCATTTCTAGGGCTGACCAAGGGCGATGACGCGCCGTTTGAGCTAGAATTTACTGAGGAAATTTTGTCGTCTGAGATATCCATTGAGCCTTGTTTTCCCTCGGAACTGGTTGGAGAAGGAATTTCGATTCCGCTTTCATCCGAAGCATTGCGATTTCTGTAACCACCACCACCAACAATCGGAATCTGGAGACATTTTCGCTTCTCAGCTTTACCAATATCGCCATGTCGCCTGACGATAGTGTCGTAATCTTTTGGAGGTAACAGCAAAGGTGCTTCGTTGAGCTTCAAACGAGCTTTAAGCTCATCTGTTACCGAATCGAATTGGACAGTGTCTTTGAGACTCTGAAGATCGGCGTCAATGTCGTCACTTCCGGATGGGAATCCCTCGTCGCTGAAAGAATTAGAATCCCCAGCCGAATCTTCGTATGTAGGCCTGTCACTCATTCCGTCCGAGGAGTTAAATCTGTGATGAATAATGTTGTTGTTGTTGACGGCAGTATACGGAATGCTTCGAGGGTTTTCGATGTGACCCTGTTCGATAAGTTGTTGTTCGATTTCATTTGTTCTGTCAGCGTTCATAGCTATGATCTGGTTCAGACATCGAACAAATGTTGTCGCTGTTTCGGAAGAATCAAATCTGTACACGTGTACGTGGACATACCTGAAAAAAGACAGATTAAAATTTTAGTTTTAACATCAATACTATTATTCGGCCCACAATAAACAGTGATCTTTATTCGAAATTGAACTGTTTTAACTCAACTGTCCCCAGTCTCATTGTTAGAACTCATTAGACTCATTGCGTTGAGGAGAAAAATAAAACAAAGGATTCTATTGGCAGGTCGCCGCTTTCAATTAAAATAAAGATATCATAGATAATTCATTTATAGATGTGAGTTATCAAAGGTCAAGTTTGTCTATACAGGTATAGACAAACTTGACCTTTGATAATTCACTATAACGTGTAGATCAATAGACTGCAAGTGAATATGACCCCCCCCCATCGATTTCAAACATTTTTGTTTGCTTTTCGATTTAAACGCAGCAACTACAGCTTATTCGATCTTGAGTTGCAGAAGTTAGGCAGATAACCAGAGATTTGCTTTTTGTTTCTATGCTCCTAAATATAAATTATATGAATTAATGTCAATCGACTTGCCCGTAACTTCAGTTTCCCCTGGCGAAACTAGCCGTACTTTATCATACATTGGGGGGGGGGGAGACTTGGCGAATCGCTGGCACAAACTCCCTGACTTCGCTGGAAACACCCCTCGACTCAAACAGGAAGTTCCACTTCGATATTAATCCTTTCCAAAATTTGAGACCTGTCCAAATTCAAAGGTATGCAGACGAATATTTTTAAAAGTACATTTGATTTGAAAATAACCATGTAGTAGGGTAGAAAGTATTGAAGAAAAAGAAGAAATTGCTTGTTACAAGCAATTTCTTCTTTTTCTACAATGTTTTCTGAATTATAAAATCACAGGGACGTAAAAACCAGGGATTAAACAGGAAAGGGTTAGACGGCGTTATTTAGCAAATATGACCAGAAACATGACGTAACAAAAAGTAAAATAGTTGGTTGAGTAAGCTGTAGTTACGACATTTAACTCGTCAAACCAACATAAATATTTAACATTAATGTCGGCCAATGTTGTCGTTCAAAGGTCACTTCCAGTCTGAATGAATAATGTGGTTGGTCGATTGATTCTTTAGTTGACCGCGATCGGTCGATTGTCAATATGCCAGACATACTATTTCAATTAATGTATATGCATATCGAGGGCTTAGAGCAAAAACATAGTATGGCTCTATACAATGTATACAGCCATACTATGTTTTTGCTCTAAGCCATCGACATATACACAGGAGCAAAATCTAGGTTTTAAATAAGAAATCGGTCGTTTGAAACGCTACTTTATTAACTGAAAAGATTTAATTAACATTCCGATATGCTGAGATGGTAAACTTTTACATGGTGTAGATGCGTGGAGAGTTAGATTTTCTTAATTTTCAAAGAATTCAATTGGTATCGAATAAAGTCGTTTAATATAAAAGTCATTGTATTGTAACGCATGGTCGTCCATTTATCAGCCCATTACCATGTAAGAAATATTTAAGATCGGTCCGAATTGAAAGACGTTTCAGATGGCAATTCGAACCTTCTGTAAATTTAGAGAAGCATGCCAGTTAGTGTAGACATCATTGCGAGAAAAGAAGAAATTGCTTTTTACAAGCAATTTCTTCTTTTCTCACAATGATTTCTATTCTTAATTTTCTGTAGTACATTTCTTGTGCTTGAACGGATTATCAGGAAATAGAAGTTTTACTGGTATATATTTTTCAAATGGTCTTCCATAATGTTCTATGATTAAACAATTTTTTTTTCATGACAAAACTTCTGGTTACCAAAACAGATAATTCGTCAAGAAAATGGCGTCTTCAAATATAACAAATACTAAGAGGCTCTAAGATTTATGTCATCTGCTCGCCCATGTAATCATATGGTCAGGTTTAGTTTCAGAAAGGTCGCTATCGCTAGAGATCGATATATGGTTCAGAATGACACCCAATTTTCTCATTTCATATCAGGAAAAGGGCTATTGAATGATTGATTGAATGGGGTTTAGCACCACTTTTAACAGTATTAAGACTTATCGCGGCGGCTGGAGCACCTAACAATGGGTTCCTGGTATTTCTCACACCAGTACTACCACTACATCCTTTCCTAAGCCTACAGCTGCAATCCCACTTAGGTTTACGATTATCTACCCTTTGGTGAGATACAAATGTCGGAAAGAATATGTGCCGCCACCGGGGATCCATCTTGTCGTACCAAGGGCGGCGAACGTTCTACTTATCTACTATAGAAAAAGATGATCTCGATATCCCTTTACTGGTGACGAAGCCGGGGATCGAACCCATAACGTCCCATGATTAAAGATAAGGGGTCTGACTCGCTACCGACTGCGCTATGACGGCAGCCCAGGAAAAGGGTTAAAATATTAATCTACTGTATACTATATTGGCACAAAACGTTCTTTTAAATTCCATAAGATTAAATATATGGGCTAAATAGCCCGACATAATCACCCACCCTTCCCTTGCACAGTTTTAAGAAAAAAGAAAAAAATGGGGAAAATTTTATTCTCATTACGGAAAAGGATCGTCTCGGAGTTTTGAAAAGTATAGAGCCTGGTCAGACTGTGCTTTATTCTGGTCCTTAATTATGCTTGACCATTGATTGACCTCTGCTGAAAAAGATTTTTTTTTTTCAAATTTTTGTCTACATGAATGCAAAGGGGGTTCATTTTTACGGTCAAAATTTACTATGTTTCAACAGAGATCGATTTTGCTTTCCCAACAGAAATAAATGCATGGTTCGTTAAATCCTGCATTAATAAATTAATGGTATCTTTAATACGTTTCCCAGGCAATTCTTTTTAGTTGCATGTTTTGTTAAACACGATTCACTGCATATTAAAAGCAAGATAGGAGCGGTGACACTCCGGTCTAATTCCCAAATAGACAAGATGTTCCAGTTTTATAATAAACGATGTTAATTTCCAAAGTCTACGGCCAAAACATGTAACGATAGAGTAAAACGGTTGGTTGGCGATCTATACGTCGTAACTACAGCTTGAACTAGGCGTCCTGCCTAAATTTGATTGGTCGATCGTTCTTTTGATTGACACCACGATCCGTCAATTTCGCTTGCGAAAGAAATAATGAAAATCTGAATTTTATTCTAGAAAACCAGGGGCCCAAAAAGGGGAATCGAAATATTGGTTTTCAATCGAAAAGGATTAAGATATGTTCTGTCCTATAACATTATTGTTTAATTTACGGCCGTTTGAATATTTCGAAATTTGTTTACTTTCTTCCTACTGTATTGTTTACCCAGTGTTTTATTGTGTTTTATCAGTGTTAATATACCATTTGGGGTTTAATACTATCGTCCTATAACCGGTTAGCCGAAAATATTTTTCTAATCCATGCGAATCTAGATCTTGCCATGCTTTCCGTAACGGTAGAGATGTGAACAACGTAACGGTAGGGACGGGAAACACGTGGGTAGGGATGGGAACCACATAACGGTAGAGACGGGAACCACATTATGGTGGGGACGGGAACCACGTTCCGGTAGGGACGGGAGCTATGAGGTCCTAAATAAATCAAGACACTTTGCTCTGATATTTTGTCAGGGTTGTTCTTAATCAGTGTTTCTATCTGTTACTCTTATTATATATTCTTCGTTTAACTTTTTTAATGTCAAAAACTTTTTTTGGTAATGTATTATTCCGGAATTTCGGGATTTTAGCTTCTTCCAAAGTGACTTAAAAAATTCTTTCGCTTCTAATTTTAATCATGACAAAACAATGAAACAAAAATATAATACATTGTACTAGCTTTTTGCCTTGCTCGATAATCATCAGATTTTCGAATTTAAATCCGTACGCAGGGGTAGATAATTAGGGCTAAATCCATTCTAATCACGTATTACATGTATTTATATACTTAATGTTATTCAATTTTTCAACACAATGCCGTAACTTTGAAAGTATTTTAGATAAATTATTGCAATATCTCATGCACAAAACATCTTATCACATTTAAAAATTCTCCATTTGTTCCAACGTGTGGTTGTTATGATTTTCATGTGTTTCTACAAATTTATATACGTGTAAAGTTGATCGTCCTATACTGGATAAATAAATAAACCCATTACTAAACGGCAAAATGTCAGCCTGGCCATAATTGAAAGGTTTGAAGACGACGATTTAAAGTTTATGAAATTTAAGATTTCTACTATATACTTTCTGGGTAGAAAACATTGCGTACAATGAAGAAATTGCTTTGTTACAATCGGTTTCTTCACTGTGCACAATGCTTTTCCATTTGTCTTGGTCGGGGTCAAAAAGCGTTTTTGTGTGGGAGTGGGTTAAAACACAATCGATTTTCGCACGAGGAGAGACAATTTGTTTTACAAAATTAACATACACCAAACTGTTTTATTATGAACAGATTCTGAACAATCATTTATCGCTCTTAAATGATTTTCTACGGTGTAATGTAATAATGCAAGCTTGTGCAGATGATTCAAACTCACATTTTGCCCGAAGCTAAATTACTGTTGTTTTAAAACCTGTTTATTTTAAAATTGCTCTAGGCAATTCGAAAATCGAGTGAGCAGTTTTCAGCCGGTGATTTATAAGGTCCCAGAAAAATTCGTTCGCTTTAAGGTTGGTGATTTTCCGAAAAGCCATATCGTCGGTGTAATTCTAAAACCTCGCAACTACAGCTTGATTAAAGCTGTAGTTGCGAGGTCGTAGAATTACACCGATAATATTATGTTTATAGTCTTGGTTTCACTAATGGTTCACATCTGCACAAAGAAAAACATGAGTTTTTACAAGTGATAAACATTTTAAGCATCAATAATATGTTAAATATCGGTCGAAGAGAATGAGAAAAGCTTGGATCCTAGTCAATCACATTCTGAACAGGAACGGAACTTTTCAACCATAGCTTTTCCGAATCTAGAATGGTCATTCATGAAATCATTTTTCTTTAAAAATTGTCGAAAGTTGAACTATGCTGCTTGTATCTCTTTCACAGATATTTGTTTTAACGCCGTAAGTATAATCACAATAAACTGTAGTTACGACCTTGAAGTCACCGATCCAACAAAATTTTTCATATAGATTTCGACCAATATCGGAGTTCAAAGTTCACTTCCAGTCTGTAGGAATGATTTGATTGGCCGATTGATTATTAGATTTTACTAGCGATCAGCTAATTCAATGTGTAGTTACGATGCTTAGCAACTCTGCGATGATATAGGCCAGAGGCAATAAAGAAGCGTAACAGTACCAGATTTGGATGTTAAAAATTACATTGCAAAAAAGCGACCAGTCAAAAGTGGCATCGCATTCCGATTACAGAAGTGGGGGCCAGATGCGAAAGTAACCTCGTCTTACCTTTGGGTTCTGGGTACGTATCCCAAATAAATACACGCCACAATGTCGTCTGGGGTTCCGTCCATCGGGCTCAAAGCTTGTACAGCGTACGTAATATCCCGGGAAGGAATGATAGGAAATTTGATGGTTTTGATCTTCTTTCCTTTTTTCTTTTCATCTTGAATGTCCTGAGTTATTTTCAGTTCTTTCTTGCTGACCTGCAGGGTCAGTTTCGGTGCATACTTCCACTTTTTAGCCTTTGCTCGAAGATCGCTGATTACTGGGTCGGTGTATCGAGCCCCTTGCAGACCAGCTGTTTCTACCCATCCGAGGAATTGAACATAAAACTGATGCTTTTTTCCACCAAGCATTTTGAATATTAACTGTTAATTCCAAATATGAAATAATGAAATTAGGGACTATTCAAGTCACTCTGTAAGAAAGTTATTCCTTGTTTTCCAATCACAATATATTTTCTTGCAACAATTATATAAGAAAAATTGTCGATCCGATCGCCTTGAAAACTCCCTCTAAAATACCCAAATTTACTACGCGACAGGTGTATTATTAAAATGTTCTCAATGAAAAATTAGTCCCGTCCTTCGTTTTTCGGTAGGTGCGGAGGGATATTTATTGTCACAGGCGCAGTGATACGGTCTAGTGTTACCTACCGTACCCTTACCATGGTTTAAGATATAAAAGTATTTCTTTTGAATATTGTAGCTGAATATCAGATTGCATGCTTTTAAACCAAGGTTTTAAATTATATCTACGGAATAAAGCTATTAGACCTTTATTGAACATTTGACATATTATTGATTGTCTCACAATATTACTTGAGACTTGGCGCGTTTTCGGTGAGAAAAGTGTTGATATTGGCAATTTCACAACTTCGTCGAAAATATTTCTACGCTTGGATTGATTTCATTGGTGCGGCTTTCAAAGTATTTGAACTTATACCATTTGGCAGGGATTGGGCTTTAGACGTAAGGCTGAAAAAATATGGAGTTTTTAATCTTTTACTCGACAAACAAAATATTTTGATTTGAAATTGAGACAGTTCGGGAATGAATGGTGTAAAGATGTGTCCTTTTGGGGTAAATCGACAAATCGCCGTTGTCGATCCAAAATAAATTGACCAATAAACGCAATTATTTAGACAGTTAGTAATTATTGACCTCCGACATTTGTGTCAGTCTTGGCGACTTAAACGTCGTAACTACAGCTTTTTCAAGCTGTAGTTACGACGTTTAAGTCGCCTAGACTAACTACTTTGTTTTTTTGTTATATGTTACTGGCCATAAATCTTGCAAAAATAACCCCGTTAAATATCGAATGTCGGAATTCAGCGATCCCTCAATTTCCCAATCATATATATCCAATGCGTTTGATTATTTTACTGGCACGTTTCCTCCTCGTCTTGGCCTCTCCTTTATAAGTAATTTTTATATGCTCCCTGAGATTTCATATAGAGGAAAAGATTTGGGAAAAAATATGAAATTAATGTTAAAAAATTCACTTCTTTTCCAACAGTGTTTTCTACCATGAAAACTGTTTTTTCCTTTTCAAAATCGAATTACTTCGGATTTCATACGCACGTTATTTCGATTTTGAACGCACTCTTGCTGTTGTTGTTGTTGTTGTTGTTGTTATCCTAAATTGACTCGTCGTTCAATACTAAATAGTAACAGATTCTTGTACCCTCTACGGATAATTTTATTCCCAAACGATAAAAAATCTTAGGCCAAATTCAAAGGGATTGCAGACGACAAAACAAGGTTGATTTAAATCTAAAAAAAACTTAGAGCAAATTGAGGTAGAATACTTTGTTAGAAAAGAAGAAATTCCATGTTACAAGTAATTTCTTCTTTTCCCACAATATTTTCTTTAGCTTTTCTTGACACGTCAAAGGGATTATTTGGGGATTGGTTACGTAATAAGGAATATAATCAAAACTGCACCAAATTCAAAATATCGATGGCTTAGAGCAAAAACATAGTATGGCTCTATACATTGTATAGAGCCATACTATGTTTTTGCTTTAAGCCCTCGATATGTTTCTGACGACAAAACAAAGTTTATTTAAATAAAGCAGTTTATTCTTTTTCAAAATGTTTTCTTTAGCCAGTTTTCTTTGACGGTTAAGTAATAACGAATATAATCAAAACGGGGGCGGAGGACCGCTGTGATTTCAACAATGGTCGCAGGATTAAAGTATGTAAGGTATGTCGAGTTTAAAACAATGAACCTTGATCCACGATTAAGGCGAAATGGAAGAACATGGTAGAACATTCCTTAACCCATTATCAGAGGGGAAAAATTTAGACTAGTCCAAATTTGAAGGAGTTGCAGACGACAATTTAAATTTCAATATTTTTTTTATTTTATTCATTTATTTATTTTTCTTCAACTTTTATGGGAGAAAACATCGTGTAAAATGAAGAAATTGCTTGTAATAATGTTTTCCCAATTGCTTTTCTTGAGGGGCGTCCAGAGGCGCCACTGAGCAGGAATGGCTTAAGAAAACTGTTCACATGTACTTTCTTTCTCTCTCTTTCTCTCTCTCTCTCTTTTCTCTCTCTCTCTCTGTACTTCTTTCTCCCCCCTCTCTCGCCCTCCCTCTCTCCTCCCCTGTCTTTCTCTCTCTCTCTCTTTCTTTCTCTCCCCTCTTTCGATGTTGAAACGCATATCTACAAAAATCATGTATTCTAAAGAAATTGAGTTTATGACAGTTGGATACGCACCAATTTGGGAAAATTTGTACCTATTTCATAGTAAAAGTATTTTAGTCTTATCTGGCGTCCAAATCGGAGAAAAGTACAGTTGTTTTATTCTCGCGTTTCAACATTCGCGATTGACTGTCCATTTAGATGCAAAATTTCTTTCTACGCCTTTCGACTTGATATCACCAGACAGATAGGCAGGGGATTTTATTATTAGTATTGAACAAAGTTCGCCGTCACATTTATAAATAAGTTCGAAAATAATCATTTACATACTTTAAAATTCCACGTGAAGTTTCATGAGTTCACGTGAAGTTTCACGAGTTGAATTTTTTGCCATATTTTTTGTCAAGAGAGGCTCAAAACATTCATATGTCGAGGAATTTGGAGCAGAACATCTCAAATAAAAACCGATAAAGTAACCAAGCTACTCTGAAGGACCTTTTCATCTGGTAACGCAGATTTTAATCTCGTTATATCAATCTTGCAGTGTTGACAGCCAATCTAGGGTGCCACCTCGACAGAGGGGATCAAAACAATGGCGTTTATACCTTTACCCTTTGTTCTTATTTATCAAATCCACATATAAGGATACAGTTCTTTTTTGGCGTATCACCTATGAGCTGCAACAGTCGTAACTACATTCTATTAGTAGTTCACGGACGATGTATTGTTAAACTTTTACCACACAACAAAATTTTAGGCTGATCAAAAGCCAAGGAAATTGTGGTGAATCTTAAAAGCGAGTAAAAGAAAACTTGTTAGAAATGAAAGGAATGACTTGACTTCCTTTTACACAAAGTTTTCACCAACTATATATCTTCAAGTCGGCAAAAAGCGGGAATGTGTTGTATTGGGTCAAATATTATCGATATCAGTGCCAATGCGACAGATATATCTCTTGCTGCATACATTTGTTCGATTCAGTGTACAATTTCTAAAATTGTAGTCATCGTTGTATAGGAGCCAGACTGTTGTACCTGTTGGCAACACACCAATCACTTTCCAACCAAAATTAAGGCCCTCAATCATTAACCTGCAATGAAAGGAAAGTTTTCCTACCATAAATGATGAGTAAAGCTTAAAAGAAAATGCTATGATTTAAAAGCAAATATGAAATCAGTGTGAAATTTACCAATCACAGGTATTTGACATGGCCGTCAAATTCACTGAAAAATGAGCCGTGTTACGCAAAATTCAAATCCCAGTACTAGCCACAGGGGAAATGATAGTCCATAAAGGCTTGCTTTCTGTAAAGTAGAAACTGTGCAAAGTCTGCAGATACACAAAATGTACATGCTGGGTCTCTACTTTTTTCACAAGTTTTAATGGAACTCATACCATGCAGTCAATTTAACGCCTTGCAGCAAGCCAAAATCCGCAACCCCACCACTTTCTATATCTGGCGTCACTGGATGCAGGCAAACAGTGTAAAGCTCATGACAAAAATTATATTTATGTTCATTTAATGCGACATTTCCTTTCTTTACCATCAAATATCTGCTCAAAACTTGCCTTTTCTGATTATGACAATGGCCACTTCCGATGTTTCAACCTCTTCTGCAGACTGGGACCATAGGCACCTTTTAAAGTAAACTGGTTAACCTGTCCCATCTACGTTGCTCTCCGATATTGTATCGTCAGATTAGGACAGGCTTGCCAGTCAACTTTTACAGATATCGGACGTTCCGTGAACATTACCGTACGAATGCGGGGGGAAAGACGACTGGCTCCGCCTGCAGATGTTGACGAACAAATCATCGTAAACATCACCGAACGAATGCCGAGAAAATACGACTGATTTCGGCACAGATCTCCGATATTCCATTCGCTGAAGAATGTTGCTGAACACATATAACGAACATACCGAGCGAATGCGGGGAAAGACGGCTTATTCCGGAACAGATCTCCGTTATTCCATTTGCTGAAGAATGTTGCTCAACACATATCATGTATATACCGAGCGAATGCGGGGAAAGACGACTGATTCAGGCGCAGATCTCAGATATAAAATTTGCTGATGAATGTTGCCAAACACATATCGTATTTCGAATCCGGTAGAAATGTCGTATATTACGAATCGCAGTGATTTGTGTCGAACGACTATTTGGTATCAATTCGTCATAGATCGTCCGGTGACGAAATCAATCCCCATCTATTTTCATAGATATTAACATTCAACATTTTGAATGTTGATGTCTATGAAAATGGATGTTACATTATGATATATAGTCATTTTTGAAAAAGGCATTAGCCGAAAATTAATTAAAAGAGTTAGATTGAACTTTGTTTTAAATTAATTCCCTACCGCTTGGAATACTTTGTATCATCGATATTTTTTTTTCAGTTTTATTATCATAATAATTATAATTTATAATCTATCTAATAAAGATTTAACTTGTAATGGTTTAGTTTAAGCCTGCTATAGGAAAAACCCACATCCAAAAGATTTCGGGTAAAAAAACGCTTGCAACCATTTTGCTAAATGTATATTGACTTATCTTTAACAATTTTTAACAAAGTCATTTTGGTAATATCTATTGAAGCCTTTTCCCCGACCCAGCCTACCTATTCCTTTGGCCATGCACATTGACTCCAACAGTAAATTCCGCTTCGATTTTAAACGGTGCTATTTTGCAAAAACTATTGTCATAAGCATGTAACAAAAAGTAGAATCGTTGATTGGCGACCTAAATGTCGTAACTACAGCTTGAATAAGCTGTAGTTACGACGTTTATGTCGCCAAATCACAAAAATGTTTCACACAACTGGCGGCCAATGTCGGAGTTTAAATCTCAATTCCGGGCTGAATAAATAATTTGATTGGTCGATATATTGCATGATTGACAGCCGTGATTGAATAACTGGGACCAAAACTATATACTTCTTGGAGAAATCGAAATCAAAGTTATCACCCTTATTATTTACATTCCATTAATTTGTATTTTTTTGTTATTGTCGTGTTACTGTTTATCTTGTTTCATTAAATTTCTGTGCGCTAAAAAACATTTGTTGTTTTAGTCCGGGAAGAACTGTCCGAGACATCTTCTTATTGACGTATCGATGGCCCCGACCATTGAACTCAGACAGGAAAAACCATTTCGATTGTAGACGACGTGTTTTCTTTTTCTTCTTCAAAATCTATGCGTCGGACTGTCAATCTAGAGGTCCCGGGTTCGATCCCCGACGGCGGCACTCATCCTTTCAGACTATTTGTCTCTCACCAATGGGTCGATAATCGTAGACCTATGTGGGATAGCAGCTGGAGGCTAGGAAAGGATGTAATGGTAGTACCGGTGTGAGAAATACCAGGATTCCATTGTTAGGTGCTCCAGCCGCCGCGATATAACTGAAAGATTTTAAAAGCGGCGTAAAACCCCATTCAAACAAACAAACAAACAAAATCAAAATCTATGGCCATTTACATGTAACAAAAAGTATAATGGGTGATTTGAGACCTAAACTTTCTAACTACAGCAAAGTTTATGGCTAGTAGAATGTAGCTAAAAAGTAGAATAGTCAGTTCACGACCTAAACATCGTAAATACAGATTGGTTAGCTATAGTTACGATGTTTAAGTTGCAAAACCAACAAAATTAATTCAAAGTAGTATAGTAGCTAGTAGCATGTAGCTAAAAGGTAAAATAGTCTGTTGACGACCCAACATCGTAAATATAGCTCGGTAAGCTGTAGTTACGACATTTAAGTCGCAAAACCAAGAAAACTGCTTCATATAAATGTCGGCCAACGGTGAAGTATACTTCTGGTCTAAATGATAACTTTGATTGGTAGATTTACTCTTAGAATGACAGACGCGGTCGGTTAATTAAGTGACGTTACAGTAGCGGAGTTTTCACAATTTCGACAAAAGAAGACAGTCGACGAAAATATACATGTCTACGGTCAATCTTGCCACACCATTTACAAATATGTTAGTTATTATCAGTAATTCCATTAACGGAAAAATTACACATTATCATCAAGCTGAAAGCAACAACCCAAATTTAAAGAAAAAATCTAGGCCAAAGCGATCTTCGGATAACATTGACTCGGGTCCAAGAAAATAATCAATTTGTAGTACATCTATTGGAAAGATCATTGGGTTATCAGATTTGAATCTTGCGTAAAGATCCTGGATCAGATAGGCTGTCAGCGATTGGTTGTCATCGTCAATTAAAAGACAATTAATACATAAATCATTTATTGATTATTTTAAACTTTGACAAGAGGCACCAACTGACGAGTCATTGGACACGCTCACAAACCTTCGACCTGGCGGTCATATTATGTACAATATGTTGTCAAAAACAAGAAATAAAAGGAAAGGCGTTGATGAACGACCCTTAATGTCGTAGCTATATCTTCTTCAAGCTCCAAACATGGCGGGGTTAGTCTAGAATACCAGACAAAGTGCATTTATTAGCCACTTGGAGCAAAAAACAAAGAGAACCGTTTTTCATCGATCCTACTCGTAAATGTCGTATATATAGCTTTAGCGCATTGGAGTTACAAGGATTAAGTAGCTCTCCGACGATTTTTTCCTTTTATATTATGTACGTTTTTTCATAAACATGATGAATCTGGATGGAATTGGTTCCTGTGCCAGTAATTCAATTTTTGTTTGACAGCAACAATTGACCAATCGCTTGACCCGCCCTCCTACACCATTGACCCCGCCCTTTGACTCCAAAAGAAAGTCCCTATTCGATTTTGAAAGGCGTTATTTTACAAAATTTATGGCTAGTAGCATGTAACAAAAAGGTAGAATAGTCGTTTGACGACAAAAACGTCGTAACTACAGCTTCCAAGCTGTAGTTACGGCGTTTATGTCGTCAAATCAACAAAAAAAAATAATGAAAATATGCGGCCAATGTCGGAGTTCAAATCTGAATTCCGGGCTAAATGATTTGATTGGTCGATTGGTTCTTTGAATATCATCCCCGATTGGCCAAATACTACATGACTGTATCATCTGTTATAGGAATTATAACGCTATCTATTAGTACATTTGGTCGTAAAAGTATCGCAGTGGTAGCGCGCCGGACTCTCAATCATGACGTCCAGGGTTCGATCCCCGGTCGCGACAAATTTCCTTTTCGGCATTTGTGCCCCACCAATGGATGGTTATCCATAACCTTACGTGGGATGAGCAGCTTGGGGCTCGGAAAGGATGTAATAGTAGTAATAGTGTGAGAAATACCAGGATCCATGGTTAGGTGCTCCAGCCGCCGCGATATGACTGGCATACTGTTAAAGAGGCTTTAAACCCCATTCAATCAATTTATTTATTACCCAATCACCAAATTACAATTCTTCTCTATCACAGGGACTGCAAATTATATGTAAATTAATTACTACTTCACCTGTTTGCGAGAACTAGAACAATTAATTTGAGAAAATTTCCCATGAAATACCACATAACATTTATAGAAATTTATTCTATTTGAAGAATTGCAACAATTAATATACTTCATTTCCTCTTTCAGGAGACCTATATAAGTTGGTTTTACTGAATTATCTCTAATACAAGAGTAATAACAAATTAACAAAATTGCAGTTCGTCTATCAGAAAAACTACGGAAGCTACTTTTACTGAATTATATCTAATACAAGAATAACAACAAACTACCCCATTACCACACCTCTTTCAGAAGAATAACATTAGTTGTTTTAAGTACTCGAAAAAAAAAAAAAAAAAAACAAACAAACAAATCATCCCACTACAACACCTCTTTCAGGATAACTAACAGCAGCTGTTTTTGCCGAATTACCTCTAACACACGAATAACAACAAATTTTTCCACTACAACACGTCTTTCAGGAGAACTACATAAGTTGCTTATACTGAATAATCTCTTATACAAGAATAACAACAAATTATCCAACTACAACGTCTTTTTCGGTAGACATACAACAGCTGCTTTTACTGAGTTATCTCTAATACAGGAGTAACAACAAATTATCTTTCTGCAAGACCTCTTTCAGAAGAATTTCAACAGCTACTTTTACTAAATCATTTTTAATACAAGAATAACAACAATTTATCCTACTACAACACGTCTTTCAGGAGAACTACAGCAGCTACTTTTGCCAAATTATCTCTAATACAAGAATAATTACCCATTTTCCTTCTACAACATTATCTCTAATACAATAATCGTGTGACAGAGAAAATTCAGTAAAGGCAGCTGTAGTTGTTCTAAGAAGATGTGTTGTAGTAGAATAATTTGTTGTTATTCTTGTATAGATTATTCTACTAATTAAACTTTTATCACGAGACCTACAACAGCTGCTACTACTGAATTATCTCAATCACAAGAATCGCAACAAATTATCCTACCACAATACTTCCATTACAAGTATGACAACGCCAGCTACCACTTAACATTCTAGCATACACGTACAAATGTGCCGTAGGAACTGCCCCGACTCATTTAACAGAATTATTGAATCACAAAGTACCAAAAAGGCAAGGTCTAAGGTCGGCTTGTACAACTACTCAAGACTTTAGTGTGCCCTTTAACAAGAGAAAAACATTCGGTGGAAGAAGCTTTAGCACTGTATCTCCCAAACTACGGAATCAACTACCACCTGAAATCGAACAGTCGAAGTCAAAAGAACGATTCAAAGGGAATCTTAAAATCCACCTTTTCTAGAACTTTACGATCTATTTTGAACAAATGTCGAAGCCAACATATGTATAGCTTTAAACTCTGTTCTAATAGGCAAGTGGAATTTTATCTTTAACTTCTTTTACCCAGCTATTATTACTTGCAATTGTTAATTATTATTACAAAACGCCATTGAATACATGACAAAGTAAGCAATATGCGTTTCATCAAATAAACCAGTTTCAGGTTCACTTAAGAGCTACCTAATTGTTTGCTGCTTCCTGTAATGATAAAGGATAATACAATGATAACAATTGTGGTAATAACATTGATAATAATCACATATCATTATGTTCTCTACTACTAGAGATTAAACCATTAACACAGGACAAAATTTTATAGGCTAGTCCAAATTAAAACATCTTACAGACGACATTTTAAGATTGGTGAATATTCTTAAATATCTTTGTCTTTTAGGGTAGAAAACACTGCGGACATAGAAGACATTACTGTTTCAAGCAATTTCTTCATTGTCCACAATGTTTTCCAAAACTTCCTCTCTTTAGGTAGTCTAAAAGTGTTATTGTGTTGGAATGGGTTAAAACCTTTCGCAGAGGCACCATTTTTCTTAGTGGTGTATGATAAATTTACATGAATTGTATTGATAATAAATCATTTTATCCATTTTACCTTTTAAAGACAAAAATGAACTGTCGGCGGCCAAAACGACGTTAAGAAATCTCACCAAGGTTGCAGTTACGACGTTTTGCTTTTATCAGAATATTATGTGCTATGAATATTTTTATATTCTTTGCAAATAAAGTTAATTTATAAGCAGTATTTACGGCCTTTGAGTCGCTAAACCAACGAAAAAGGATTAACAGAAATGGCGGCCAATGTCGGAGTTCAAAACTCATTTCTGATGCGAATGAATTATTTCATTGGTCGACCTGTTATTTGATTGACAGTCGCGATTGGTCAATCACCGTTGTTTAAAAATTTTTCTTTACCCAGACAAGCCTATAAAACTTTAGGCTTGTCCAAACTATAAAAATCTGCAAACAGCAATTTTGAGTGAGTGAAAATCTAAATCAAAGTACTGAAAGTACTGTAACCTAACAAAGCATGGTTTTGTTAAGTAATCTTCTTTATCAAAGGTTATCATGATAAATTGACGAGGTAAAAGTAACCAAGGAGGTAATCCATTCGCACACAATCCCTCCTCTTTACGCCCCTTATTAGAATAGTTCGGGGGAAATGATGAAAATGGGGATACTGCTTTTTACAAGCAATTTCTTCATTTTCCACATTGTTTCTACCTGGAAAGATAAATATCTGAGATTTTTCAACAAATTGAAATTGTCGTCTGCAACTTCTCTGGAGACTCTGATCGGGGTCATCCTGAACATGATGTGCTCAAGAGGACATATCATGCAAAATACCTAGGAGATGAACTTGAAGGCAGATTTGCAATATTCCTGAAATACATTAGAACTACTTTTTATTGCGTAGGCGTTAAACCGATTTAGTGGTAAAGCCTCCAGTGGCAGTTTGCACTCGTTGAACTTTGAGACGACCTCAAAAGTTTGTCTGTCAACTTAAGCTATCAAATCTGACGCTTTACTAGCTAAAAAGAGACGTTTTTCAAACAGAATGAAAAATATTGTAGTCAATAAAGAAATTGCTTTAAATGTGCAATTTCCTTATTACCCACAATATTTTTTCCTTAGCTTTCTCCCTTGATAAGCGTGAAAAGGCAGGATTCGGTGGTAAAGGGTTTCAAAATACAACTAGTTCACACAGAGACCTACTTTACAATCTGCATGTCATTCTCTTTTCTCGTCCTTTTGAGTTATTGCCCATTAATGTTGATGGAAACTGATTCCATGCGCATCTTTATGATAATCTAAAACGATCATCACAATATATCATAGATATTGGTGATAAACTTTGCATGAACTTCCAGCTCAGAATAAAATTTAACCCGTTCCTACAAGATCCCTCCTTTTACGCCTATCAAGAAAATACTTCTGGAAAATAATGTGTAAAATGAAGAAATTGCTTGACACTTGTTTTCTACCAAAAAGTTGAATATTGAAAAAATCTAAAATTCATTTAACTTTAAATTTCGTCTGCAAATTCTTTCAATTTGGACAAGTCTAAAATTTCACTGTATGGTAATGAGTTATTGCTACGTGATTAGATGATAAGGGCTTTCTCCATAGAGTTTATTTTGACTACCGTATGGCGCTCTGCGTTTATTCCTTGCGATACAGTGTCAAACTAAATTTAGACCCATTTAGGCTTTAAATGCGTTGGTGAATATAATAGTCCACCAGTTTCATTTTTTAAAATATTTTTATTAAAACGTTCCTAAGAGTAAAATACTGAAGTTTTTTTTTGAAATTAAGCAATCGCGGTTATCAGTTAAAGAACATAACGACTATTTAATTCATTCATTTAGAACGGAGGTGAAATCTGAACTCCGACATAAACCGACATTTTTGTGAAGCATTTTAGTTGGTCTGGTGATTTAAACGTCGTAACTACAGCTTGAATAAGCTGTAGTTACGACATTTGCGCCACCAATCAACCAATTAATTTTTTGTTGCAAGTTACTGGCAGTAGTTTTTGCAGAAAAATAACTCAGTTTACTATCGAAGTGAAACTTATCGTCGAAGTATGTGGATGTGTTAAGCGGAGTCAGTAGGGGGGTTTTGACAGTCATATTTTGTGTTGTGAGGGAATTACCATCTTTTTTAAATGCACCAAAGAAAGGCTGATTCAATTCTTGTTATTATCAATTGTTTGATCGTCACAGATGCAATTCGGCTCTATGGATTTATTTGTCGACAAAATCAAAAGTTCTTTCGAATAATTCTTGACGATTTTTATCTTTTTATTATTTTTCCTTCCATCTGTTAATAAACAGAACAGGGCTTCTAAATGTACAGCACGCAATTTGAAACTTTGAAATGTGAATTAGGACAAAAGATAAGTATTTTAGATAAGAAGGCGTAATTGCAAGCAAAACGTCTGTTAGTTTGGTATCAGATAATTCGATCTAAGTATTCATTATGAGGCCGCGACTGTAAATTTGACGACATGAAATGATACGCTAATTATCCATTGAAAATTATTTTCAGTTTAATGGTTCAATTAGCAAGAATTCGCTGTAGTGTTATATTTGCAGAAAGAAATACATGTACATTCCGCGATATGAACAGAACAGAACAGATTCTTTATTCAATACTTTGACTTGAACACATACGGTTCATCGTCAAAATAAAACATGTACATACATAATGAATGAAAAAACATGTATGGGTATGGACAAAATGATGTGCACATAGATTTTTGGATTGTGGACATATCATGCAATTTACGGCCTTTTCTTTTATTTATAAAAAGCCGTAAATTGCATAATATTTTGAAAATTCTAGGTTTTAATGTATCTCATTTTTTTCAGATAATTTCAATGCTTGTAAACACTTGTAACTGGACCATTCCAGTTTCCCATTAATACATGATATAATTTCTTATAAAATAAGTACTCCAGTCGTAAATTTAACCTATTACCAGACGGCAAAATTTTAGACTGGTCCAAATTGAAAGAAGTTGCAGATGACAATTTAAAGTTTATGAAAGTTTGGACTTTATTACCAATGGGGTAGAAAACATTGTGGATAATGAAGAAATTGCTTGTAACAAGCAATTTTTTCATTATCAAAAAGCTTTTACAAAGCCTTTTTCTTGGGGGAGTCTAAAAGCGCCAATGTGTGGGAATGGGTTAAATGTGACAATTAAAAAACAAAATAACAAAATCCATGCACAGTCTGATATGATTTTTCCCGAAAAATGTGTATGCTTAGTATTTATAAATAGTCTCGAGATTTTCTTGTACAATTCAGTCTGATATTGTTTCTCCCGAAAATGTTTTTTTTTTTTTTTTTTTTTAGCTAGCAAAGCGTCAACTTTGATAGCTTACGTTAACAGACAAAATTTTGAGGTCTTATGAAAGTTGAACGAATGCAAACTGCCACTAGAGGCTTAACCACTAAATACATTGAATGTCTACGCCCAAAAAGTAATTCTTGTGTATTTCAGGAATATTGCAGACTCTGCCTGAAAGTTCATCTGATAGGTAATTTTATCTCACCCGAGCATATTGTGTTCAAAATGACTGGCCACATGAAATTGTAGAGAACTCCCTCAAAAGCATGCTATACAACCCATTCCCATTCAATCCCGCTGTTTTGTCTCTCACCAATGGGTAAAGCTAAGTCAATCAATAAATCAATCAACAAATCAATCAATCAATCAATCAATCAATCAATCAATCAATCAATCAATCAATCAATCAATCAATCAATCAATCAATCAATCAATCAATCAATCAATCAATCAATCAATCAATCAATCAATCAATCTATCTATCTATCTATCTATCTATCTATCTATCTATCTATCTATCTATCTATCTATCTATCTATCTATCTATCTATCTATCTATCTATCTATCTATCTATCTATCTATCTATCTATCTATCTATCTATCTATCTATCTATCTATCTATCTATCTATCTATCTATCTATCTATCTATCTATCTATCTATCTATCTATCTATCTATCTATCTATCTATCAATCAATCAATCAATCAATCAATCAATCAATCAATCCCGCTTTTTAAGAAACCACCAAAAAGAGGCTGTAGTATACATTGTGGAAAATGAAGAAATTGCTTGTAACAAGTTTTCTACCCTACAAAAGGCAAAGAAGATTACATAACAAAACAATGCTTTGCTAGCTTGCAGGACTCTCAGTACTTTGATTAGTATTTGTAAACAGTCTTAACAGGGTTTCGCTCTTTAAAGAGAGCTTTATAAATAAGGCCTTTATGTGCACTACATGTAGTCAGATCTCACATACCGATATCAAACATCACAAGGATCGTGTGTTAAGTTGATGGACCCTTGCCCACCAAAATTGACCTCCGATAAAATGTTCGACATAGTTGTAATACGGCGTTATTGTGCAAGATTTATGCTCGGTAACTAGTTACTAAATATGAATTGGTTCGATAGCGACATAACGTTGTTATTTCAGTTTGAATAAGATAAAGTTACTAGTTACTAGTTTCAGTCGCCAAATCAACAAAAATGCTTTACAAAATGTCGACCAATATTGAGGTCAATGTTCACTTCCGGCCTGAACACATGATTTCACTGGTCAATCGATTTTTATTGACAATCTATTTCCGTGAATTTGATGGTAGTGGCTGTCAATAAAAGAAAATCGATTGACAATCAATCAATCAATTATACCTGAAGTGTAATCTGATTAAAATCAGGTCCACCATGATAGCCTTTTGCTACGTCCCTGCGTGGCTTAATATTATAAAAGCGATTTTTTTAATAAAAGGTAAAGAGAAACAAATGAAATTTGTCTGATTTGTCTAAAATCAACCCTTTTTGATATCATAGTAATGTTATTCCTTGCGTGCAATGAATGTGTTTAAGAAAATTCGATAGTTATATAATAAATGACGTTTATATGTGACGTTGGTAACATCTACTATTTTCATGATGTCTTAACTGTTTGATAATAGATACGCCCCTAAAAAAAGACAGCTTTTGAAAATATTGTGGAGAATAAAAAAAAAATGCATGTTACTAAAATCTTTTCATTATCCAGGTTTTTTGGAGGAGGGTTGTTGTTGTTGTTATTTTCCCTTTCAAGAAAAAGACTTTACAAAACAAAATAGTCACCTAAAACTTTTCTTCGGCAACTCTTTTAGATTTAGACTAATCTAAAAAGTTGTTATCTGCTATTAGGTTAATGTGACTTTCTCAGTTTTCAAGATTTTTCTTTTTTTTTTCTTTTTTTATTATTATTCTTAAATTTGTTTAAAACGGTAGGTTTTCTTGAATAACAGATTGAATATCGTCGTTGCGCGTACAAATGTCGTGACTACAGCTGGAATAAAGCTGTAGTTACGACATTTTGCTCGCTTAACGATAATACATATCATTACAGCGGTTGACCATATGATCCTGTTGTTTTTGCTTATTGCTTTCTAAAACGTGAATTAGTTGTATAACAGACTTAACCACCTACTTAATTCATTTTTGAGACATGAAGGATTATCAGAAATAGAACAAAATTGAAAGAATGGTTCTAATAATATCAAATCAAAAGCCAACCAACAATACGGTATATTTTGACGTATTATGTGCCGTTAAATAAAGACAATATAACCAAGGATTACGCTCTGTAATGTTATATGCTATTAAACAATCGTGAGAAAGGGATTGTCTGGATTGTGTTTGTACACGTGTTTGATTCTCTCTAATCGAGATTTGGATTAACGGACCAAACCCCCTAATCCCCTCATTCATGTCTGATCTTTGAAAGCAGTGACTGTAGAAAAACTAACATGTACTTGACTTAGAGTTGTTAATGTACCCTATGTAAATGAATACTTTGTAAATACGACAAAATCGAACCTTGGTATTCTGTGCAGACCAAACAGGGTTAACAGAGTCGAAACTTTTCGCTGTTTATGGATCTCCTTGTTCTGAATGATCAGTTTGATACATTCGCTTAAAGTAAGTTTACAAAATGTAAAATTGTCACTTTATCTTTCCACATAGCTATATTGCTACGGTTGTATTTGCATGCAGTCATTTCTTTTTTCCGACAGACCGGTGACGACTTTGTAAATACAAACTTCACAAGTTGATATGCGTGAAGTTTGAAATGTAGAGTTTGAATTCATGAAGTCACCAGCGGTCTTTCTTAGTTTTAAGAGATCTGCATGTATATACTGCAACGCTGATGATTGCTGATCGGGGTATCCTCAAAACCGACGATCACCTATCCTTTTATTTCTACCCGAGGTATGTGAAAATCCCTTCGAGTTGAAAAAAAAAAAATCACTTTATTTCATCGTTAGACATGGTTTTCTAGACAAAACGATGAGCTAAACACCTTTATGGTGTGTTTTGAAAAATGCTTTATATTTCAATAAATACCATTTCATGTAGATTAACCCTTGTTAAGATGAACCCGGAATATTCCTGTTTGGGCAGGAGGTATAGACAAAGATCAGCCTGCACATATGTGCAGTCTGATCTCTGTTTAGACCCTCAGTTTTCAAATGACCTGCAGTGCTTCCAGTGTTTTCAGTCCTTTGATTTTGGTGCAGTTCTTAACAAAAATGTTATTCAGCATGATTAGGGTTAAAATGACATGCAATTCTTTTAAACAATGCGTATGCACGTAATGCCTTCATGTACTTGTGTTTTTTAAAGATTAATCGCGGTTGTACAAAGTCTAAACGTCACATTTTTTTCATTTTAGTGACGGATAGCCGTCATTATCTCTAATGTTATTATCAGATATTTCCTTCAATGTTGGTGGGTGATGGTTAAGCATCACAATGAAGGTGAAACTTGTGGTGATTATTCATCACAATGAATGGGGACAACTAGCCACCAGATACTATCATTTGGACAACAAATCACTTTACTCGTACCGAATAGGAAGCATAAAGATGTGATAAAAGTAGTGGCCGATAGTGGTGAAATGTATGCTTGGTGGCAAAATGGTAAACGTGCTTGAAAGGTGACATAAAGGTCTCGAGTTCGAGCCTATCATTCCCTGGATATGATCTGGCGAGAAAAAAAAACTTGAATATGTCGGAAAATGTCAAATGCTTATTCAAGGACATGTGTCCTTGATTTCTATTGTAGATTTAGAGTGTATGATGAAACCACCAGCTGTACTGTTCATTTTGACCCCCCCCCCCCCCGAACATAAAGTTAAGGTCTGAATGCACTCAATACAAACGAGTTCTCAAGTATTATTTTATCGTCTCTATTTTATATTGGATTCCCCACAAACGTCGGTAAAAGAAAGATGTAGACAAGGCTCATTTCACAACAAGACGTTTCAGCATTGGACATAATTATGGATAATAATAGTTTAACAATCAGTCCTTTAACCTTTTCTTGTTTTCCAAAATATCAGACAGAAAGATTTTGTTGACTTTACTTCAAAGAGGATTTAACCTTTTCCTGTTTCCTGAAATTTTAGACTGGTCCAATTTGAAAGATATTGCAGCCGACAATGAAAAGCTAGTGCAATTTGAAATTAAACCATCCTATGTGGTAGAAAATATTGTAATAAAAGAAGAAATTGCTTGATACAAGCAATTTCTTCTTTTCTCACATTTTTTTTAAAAGTATAGAATTGCATGGACGTAAAAACCAGAAATTGTACAGGAAAAGGTTAACTTGCCCTTAACCATTCAGTAGGGTAGAACATATTGGGAAAAAGAAGAAATTGCTTGTTACAAGCAAATTCATTTTTTTTCTACAAAATTTTCTCACTTATAAAAACCCCAGGGACGGAAAAAACTAGGGATTAAAAATGAAAGGGTTAAAGGTCTAGATTTTCGCCAAAAATCGCCGAAAGAAAATACAAAAATATTGAGGAACATTAAAAAGCTGTGTCAATTTTCACACAATTACAGACAGCCTAGTGGGGTCACAGAATTTCGTATCGATATTTTTCGGGTCACAGCTGAATTATCGAATTTTGACTCTCAGGGACCCCGGGCCCCAATTGTAGACGTGTCATTTTTGGCGATTATTACGGAAGAATTACGTTACAACATTATCTGTTATTGTACAGAATTGTGTGACGTCTAGTTACGTCATTTACTGTGAGAATCACACCTCACTGCCATTAAAAGCAAAACTATTATATACGCAAATTATCACTTTCTATAGGATATTCCTTTACTCTAGCGGGTCATATTTTTAGTCAGAGAGAAAAAGCTATAGTGAATTATTTATGTTGTGATTGGCGTTATTTGTTATAATTGTTGTTGTTTTCGAACTAATTCAAGAGTTAAAATAATTTAAGAGATGAAGAGAATATTTTTTTCTTTTCATGGAGGTATGAACCAAAAAAATAATCACACTGTATGAATCCGCGAAGCTGATTCATACATGAGTGCGATTAGGTTTTTCGGTTCATACCTCCATGAAAAAAAATCTCTCTTCATTTCTTATAATTTGATAGCATCGAGCGAAAAGAGAAAAAAAAAATCATAAATTTTGATACTTTTTTCAATGAAGATAAAACAAATTTAAGTTGATGTGATTTTCAAACTTGTTGCCTTTTTTGGTAGTAAACATTGTGGGAAATGAAGAAAAACAATGTTTTCCCGTTTCGTTTTTGTTGCGTAGCCGCCGTCATAGCGCAGATGGTAGCGCGTCGGACTGTCAATCTAGAGGTCCCGGGTTCGATCCCCGACGGCGGCACTCATCCTTCCGACTATTTGTCTCTCAACAATGGGTCGATAATCGTAGACCTATGTGAGATAGCAGCTGCAGGCTAGGAAAGGATGTAATGGTAGTACTGGTGTGAGAAATACCAGGAGTCCATTGTTAGGTGCTCCAGCTGACGCGATATAACTGAAAGATTGTTGAAAGCGGCGTAAAAACCCATTCAAACAAAACAAACAAATCGTTTTTGTTGCTGTTTCTGTTACAAGCGTAAAAAATGAAATTGTGTGGGATTAGGTTATTGACTGTTTAAGATTAAAAGCGTTGTAATGATAATAAACTTGTAATATTTTCGTTTGTTTATTGACGTCACGGGTTGAATCAAAATAAAGTTGACCTACTATGTAAATAAAAAAAGGACATGTCTTGAACAGTCCGTTAGCCAGAGGGTTGATCGTGTTACAAGAAACAGAAACGGAGACAGAAGCGTGACATTGTTTCGGGTTAAATTTTCGTCCTTAAACCAATTCCAACACGGCAAAATTTTAGATTGGTTCAAAATCGAAGAAACTGCAGAAGACGATTTCAAGTTGATAGAATTTCAATTTTTTTCATCTTTTTGGATAGAAAATATTGTGGATAATGAAGAAATTGCTTGATAGAAGCAATTTTTTCATTTTCCACAATGTTTTCCAAAGCTTTTTTCTTGAGGGGCGTAAAAAGGAGGGATTGTATTGGAACGGGTTTATAAATGGCAAAACATCAGATTGTTCCAAATCGAAAGAAGTGGCAGACAGCGATTTCAAATCTACGAAATTTAAAACGCCTTTGCCTCACAAGGTAGAAAATATTATGCACGCGAATTCGTCATTGTTCTTATGAATTGATAATGTTATTGTCGTTGTTCTTGTCATTGTTTTATTGATTTTGTTGTTGTTGTTTTATTTTGCTGTTTGGGTTTTTGTTATTGCTGTTTTGTTTTTTCGGGCATAGATTAAGCCGGATCGACTCGGAATTTCAGCGAAAGGGGAAAATGTTTTTTTCTTCTTTTTTTTTTTTTTAATTTAGCTGAAGTAGCTTTTTCCTACTTTATGCGTTATTAATATATTCAAAGTATTCGAAACATCGATGCCCATGTGATTAAAAGTCTAGGATGTGAAAAAATTGTTTAGGTCCTCCAAGTCATTTTTGTACTATACTCAATCCACAAATGAAACTCATATTGAGAAATTATATGATCCAGGAAATGTTCACCGGTCTTAGAGGAGTCCCACAAGATTGACCTATTCCCACGCCACAAAATTTTAGATTGGTCCAAAATCAAAGAAGCTGCAGACAACAATTTCATGCTTAGCGAATTTATATTTTTAAGTCTCTTCGGATAGAAAATATTGTGAATAATACAAAAATGCCCGGTACAAGAAATTTCTTCATTTTCTACAATGTTTTCTTGAGCGAAATAAAAAGGAGGAATTGTGTGGGAATGGGTTAAGTCTTTGATTGAAAAAACAAAATAGGAAATCGTTCTCTTTCGAATTGAAAACGATTAAGAGATGAAGAGAATATTTTTTGTTTTCATGGAGGTATGAACCGAAAAACCTAATCACACTGTATGAATACGCGAAGCGGATTCATACATTGTGTGATTAGGTTTTTCGGTTCATACCTCCATGAAAACAAAAAATATTCTCTTCATTTCTTATAATTTAATGGTATAGAGCGAAAAAAGGAAAAAACCTACATCTTTTGATACCTTTTTGCATGGGACTATTTTGTGCGGAAGCATACAAAATCACTGCGTGCTCAAAATTTTGTTCATGGAGGTATGAATTAAATTTTTCGACGTATCAGAACTCTCGTTTTTGATAGACGAAACTAACAATTAAATTATTTATCACACGACACAATTTTAGACTGGTCCAAAAGAGCGAGAAGCTGCAGACGACAATTCAATCATGGTTGTATCTTTGTATAAATGGCAACCCTCTGGTCACGCCCACTTTCCTCCAACGGGAAGTACGACTTGGTTATCAAACGGCGTTCTTTTGAAAAAAATATGGTAAGCAACATGTAACCAAAATATGTAGGATGGTCGGCTGGAGACCTAAACGTCGTAGCTACAGCTAGAATAAGCTGTAATTACGATATTCAAGTAGCTTAACCAAGTACAATGCTCCACGAAAAGGTCGAACAATGTCGGATTTCAAACTTCACTTCCTGTCTAAATGAATAATTTGATTGGTCCATCGATTTTTTCGATTGGAAGCAGTCATACGTCAATAGACAAATAGATTGACTAAGCTGTAGTTACGACGTTTAGGTCGCAAAGCAAATATTTCAATTTATAGCTACAGATTACTGTCTATACGATTTGCAAAGAACGCACATTCATATCGAAGTGGAACTTCCTGTTGGAGACAAATGGGCGTGGCCAGCGGAGTTAATGGGTGGGACAAACAATCCGCCAATTGAAGTTTTTTTTTTTTTAAGTTTTTAGTCAATAAGAAAAATTCACAAATCAGATCATTCATTTATCCCGGAAGATGATGTTGATTTTTTTTCTATGTCAAACATTTTTCGGGGTAAGCGACTCAGTCGACGTAACAACTGCTTACGTAAGCTAGACATGTAGTTACGATGAGTAAGTCGCCAACTATGATTTGCTTTGTGATACTTCTGATTATCAATAAACTTACTTCTTTTGATGTCTGAGTCTGACTGCAGTGTTGGAGGACAAAGGACATAGTCATCGATCAATCATTTCATGTGAAATTAAGAATCGTTTACAATTGACCAATCGCGTCTGTCAATCAAGGAATATATCGACCAATTAAATTATCTATTCCTTCGTGCATGCGCGCGTGGTGTATGTCATATAAGATTGTACATTAACACAGGATGTTTTAGTATGAATGTGAATGATAAAATTGAACGGTCAAAAAATAAATACATGTAAATAAGAATAATTCGTTACCGGTATTATCTCATTTTCCATTGAGATGTACAAGGGTTCTTATTTATGGTACTCTTGTTCCACTTTCTGTTGATAGTACCTGTTAATAAATTTTCTGTTCAACTTTTTTAAAAGTTTAATTCTTATCAACAAGACACGACTTGACGTTGATAGCGTTACGTTGACGTAGAGGTCAAATTTTAAAATAGCGGCTTTATTTTGCGTTATAATTGATGATAACGCGTGGAATTTATGAATAACAATTACTTTTAATTGTGATTAGAATTTATTAAAGTCGTAAAAAAGTCAGCCGTCTTTTTTTCCAAAGCTTTTCAGAATTAATCATACGGGCTAGTGTTGTATGTTTGTGTGATCTTTCCAACACCAACAACATTTTGTTACACGGTTTTACCAATAACTTTCCATGGGTCATTAAACCATTATAAAACAATTTATCAATAACTTAATTAGTCTATGCATCTATTTATTTGCATATTTATCATACATATTTATTTTGCAACATTAGTTAATCCATGAACGGGCGACCAAATTTGACTCTGGTCCTAATTCTAAAAGACGTTACAGATGAGAATTTTAGTTGGTGAATTTTTAAAAAATCTTTGTCTTATAGGTTTAGAAAACATTGTGGGTAATGAAAGAATTTCTTTTTACAGGCAATTCCTTCATTTTCCACAATGTTTTCCCACACCCCTTTCTTGGCGTGTCCAAAAGCCGGAATGGGTTTATATATGCATACAATGTATATCTGAACAGTTTTATTATAACAATCCTGATTTTTGGGACGAGGGACAAGCTATTAAATTCAAGATTTTGCCTATCCTTCCTAGATGTTTATCAAAATTGAAAATGACATGTTTTGACAAAATGCAATTAATAAGTCAAACGACACGCTGTTCCGAAGGAGACCCTACAACACCTGCAGCTACAACGTTTTCATCGCCGACAGACCCCATTAATACACAAGTTTGAATCTCATAGTCAACAAATATTCGTTAAACAAATACTAAATTTAACATTTCGGCCCTTTCCATTGTGAAAAACATTGTCTTAGAGCAGCAAGTTGAGATTGCGATTCTTGTGAGTATTCTGGTGTAAGGCTATGGATGGGTACATCAGCAGTTAATATTTAACTGAGACCATGGCAATGGTTGTTGAGGATTATATATATAAGTAGGATGGACAGGGTACAAATTGCTAAAAAACAATCTAACTTTGTCACATTGGTTTGAAGCGTTGTTGTCCTGTTTTAGAGAGGGCTGAAGCAATAGCTGAAACCGACCCCGATTCTGAAAGAAGAACTTTAAGGTTTTAACCCATTCCTACACGATGCCTCTTTTTGACGCTTCCCAAGAAAAAACTATTGCGAAAACATTGTGTAAACAAGCATTTTCTTCATTTTCCACAATATTTTCTACGAAGAGTGGTGAAAAAATCTAAAATTTCATTTGCTCAAAATGGTATTCTGCAAGTCCTTTCACTTTGGAAAAGTCTAAAAATTGTGGCGGTGTTGACCTGTCACGAGTTTTATGGTGTGTAATTTATTATTGAATTTGTCAGGGTATAAAGTGAATTTGTCAGGGTATAAAGTGAATTTGTCCGGGTATAAAGTGGAGCAAATAGACACGTTTTGATATGTATAGCAGTGTAGGATCCATTAACTCCGACAATTGTCCAAATTTCTGTGAACCATTTTTATGGTTTAGCCACTTAAAGGCCGCCAGTGCAGCCTGACCGAGCTATATTTATAACTTTTATGTCACCACCCAATTATTGTAACTATCTTATTTTTATTTATTACTTTATTTAACCCTTTCCTGTTCAATACCTGGTTTTTACGTCCCGGTGATTTTATACGTGAGCAAAACATTGTGGAAAAAGAAGAAATTGCTCGTCACGAGCAATTTCTTCTTTTTCCACAATATTTTCTACCCTATTGAATGGTAATTTTTCATATTAAATCCAAATTAGATTTCCGTCTGCCAAACCATTGAATTTGGATGGATCTAAATTTTGTGCTAAACAGGGAAGGGTTAGCTATCTATTTTTTACTTCCTGTTGGAGTTCAGCGAGTGTCGCCCAGCGATCAGTCAACAGCCAATATGGAGTATATCAAATACGTGATGCAAAGTTAGATGTCTTGATTTAAGGTCACAAATAGTTTAGTATACCACTTAAATGATATCGTCAGAATATTTACCTGTCAAAACCGGATTGGATGTTGATGACTTGTTGATTATAATGTTGTTGTGGTTAAATCATATTTCTATTTCATTTTTAGCCAGCAAAGCGCCAGCTTTGATAGATTAAGTTAACAGACAAAATTTTGAGGTCGTCTCAAAGTTCAACGAGTGCAAACTGCCATTGGAGGCTTAACCACAAAATCCAATGAATGCCTATGCCATAAAAAGTAGTTCTTATGTATTGCAGGAATATTGCAAACTCTTTTCAAATTGAAGAGAACCCTGTCATAGGCATGCGTTTTAACCCATTCCCACCCAATTCTGCTTTTTAAGCATCTAAAGAAAAAAGCTTTGGAAAACATTGTGAACAATGATGAAATTGCTTGTAACAAGAGATTTCTTCAATGTCCATAATGTTTTCTATCCAACAAGGAAACGGTTTTCTAAATCCAACCATGCTTTGCTAGCTTACAGTACTTTCAGTACTTTGATTACTAAATGTGTGTGCTCTTAAATAACGTAACAAGCGAAATATACTCCTAAAGTATCAAAAGTTCAAAAGTATCCTTTCTATATGACAAAAAATATAGTGGGAAAAGAAGAAATTGCTTGTTACAAGAATTTTCTTCTTTTTCCACAATATTTTCTAAAGTCTGATATAATGGGGACGTGAAAAGCATGGATTGAACGGGAAAGGGATCATTGAAGAATTACGTATGTCAATAAAAAATTGATAGAACAGTCCAATCACATATACTGAGGGAAAAAAGTTTAGCAATTTTTTCGACCTACATTATTTTTCAACGTAGTTGACCTACATTATTTTTCAACGTAAATGTATAAACCTTATAAAAGCAGTCTCGTTTGCAATTTTTAAAAGATAACTAACTAATTATGCATTAAGAGCACGTTTTCCTCGCTTGTAAAGGCTGTCTGACGCAATTTTGCTGAAACACGTTCTGCACGTGCTTCCATATGTACGTGAAGTCTATATCCACAATATCTATCCCAGTTTATTGGTTAGCATCAATAACAAGATAACTCATTAAAACATTTTAAAATATTCAAATGGGACGTCGCCCAGGGCTTAACTTAGACCAACGGAACGTAGCCATCGGTATGCTGGCTGGTGGTATGATGGTAAAAGAGGTGGCTCAACATTTTGGCGTGAGCCAAAGTTCCATTTCAAGACTTAGAACAAAGTATCGTCAATTAGGCACCGTCAAAGACAGGCCACGTTCAGGCAGGCCACGTAAGACTACTCAACGTGAGGACAATTACATCAAGACCTGTTCACGGCGTAATCGATTCCTCAATAGCACTCGTATAGCCGGTTTGGTCCGAAATGCAACGGGAACACGGGTGTGTGCTCGTACTGTAAGAAACAGACTTCGTTCGGCTTGTTTACGCACACTTTGACCCTACGTTATTATTCCTTTGACACGTGCACACAGACATGCAAGATTGAATTGGACAAGGGTACACCGTCGAATGTGGAATCAGGTCCTATTCACAGACGAATCCCGTTTTAATTTGATGTTTGCGGATGGCAGAGTACGTGTTTGGAGGCGTGACGGCGAAAGGATGGATCCCGCCAACGTCATTCAACATGACCGTTTTGGAGGCGGCAGCGTCATGGTCTGGGGTGGTATATCATACCGTGGCAAGACTGACTTGGTAGCTATTCAAGGAAAATGCCGTTCGATACTGCACCGAAATTGTCCAGCCAGTGGTATTGCCATTCTTGCGTCAAGGGCTTGCTACCATTTTCAGCAAGGTAATGCCCGCCCACATGTCGCTCGGCACACGTTGGACCTTTTACAGACTAATAATGTTGATTTGTAGGATTGGCCAGCCAAATCACCGGATCTGTCGCCGATCGAACACCTTTGGGACCATCTGGGTAGGAGAGTAAGAGACAGGAAAGACGTTTATAACGTTAGAGACCTGGAACGTGTTCTGCATCAGGCATGGGGTCGTATCCCTATGGACATTAATCGTAGGCTCATTTTCAGCATGAGACGACGCTGTGATGCCGTTATTGGCGCTAACGGAAGACACACAAGATATTAAATCTTTGTGTTACTTTTACTTCCCTATCCCTACCATGTTTGACGCTGTACAACAAACACGTATGACCTTGAATTCATCTGATTTTTTCAAATACTGTGGCTAACACATAAAAGATGTGTGAAAATATGGTTTGAATCCAAAGCTAGACACCGGAGAAATTGGCTGTAACGTGCGAAATTGCTAAACTTTTTTCCCTCAGTATATTTACAACAGAAGTGAACTTTGACCTCCAGTATTGAAGTACAATTAAATTACACATTCGCCGCAACACCCCATTCAATTTCAAAGAAGTTGCAGACGATATTTCAAGCTGATGAAATTTTGAGTCCTTATCGTATAAGGATAGAAAATATAGTGGATAATGAAGAAATTGCTTATCACAATATGTTCTTTTTTTCCCTGAGGGGCGCTAAAAGGGTCATTTTTTTTGGGGGGGGGGAATGGTTAAGTTGTAGAAATTTTAAATTGCTTTGACTTTTGGAGTAAAAAACTGAGGATAATAAATGAATGTCATATTCCCCAGAAATTTCCAATGCTCTTTCCTGATGAGTGTTAAAAAAAAAGAGAGGGAGAATTAAATTAAATGAACCGAAAAACCTAACACACTGTATGAATACGCGAAGCGGATTCATACATTGTGTGATTAGGTTTTTCGGTTCATACCTCCATGAAAACAAAAATTATTCTCTTCATTTCTTACAATTTAATAACATCGAGCGAAAAATGCAATAACTATACAAATTTTGATACATTTTTGCATGGAACTAATTTGTGCGGAAGCATATAAAATGGCTGCGTGCTCAAAATTTTGTTCATGGAGGTATGAATTAAATTTTTCGACCAATCAGATCGCTCGTTTTTGATAGACGAAGCTAGCAATTAAATTATTGCGCTTTACAGTCGATCTTGTTCAAGCGACCACCTCTATTAAGCGACCATTTTCTTTATGCGACCAGCTTCAAAACTTCTTTTCCAAAAGGATCTACATAATTGAGCGTTTGTTGCTAATAATATTATCAATACTTAATTCTATGTCGGTGAAACTAATTGGAATCTTCTGAATGAGACGATTCTAATGAGTTCCATCAATATAGGAATTAAGTAATAATCCTGAAATAATTCAGGAATGAAGTCGATCCGATCCTAAATATGTGTCACATAAAAGTGTATTTACTCTTTCCCGTTTTGTGAAATTTTAGACTGTTCCAAATTGAAACAGGTTGCAGACAACAATGAAAAATGGACGCAATTTGAAATGAAACCATCTTATGAGGTAGAAAATATTGTTGGAAAAGAAGAAATTTCTTGTCACAAGCAATTTCTTCTTTTTCCACAATGTTTTCTCAAGTATAAAATCACAGCCACGTAGAATTCCGGGTTTGTACAGGAAAGGGTTAAGCGACCATTCTCATAAACGATCACATTTTGGCTGTCTCTTGGGTGGTCGCTTAATACAAGTTTAACTGTTTTTCGATTGTCGTGCATCGCAGAGAGTGTGTATTTCCGATTATTTGTCGCTACCGTAGCACATGCCCATATGAGCGACGCCCCCGGAAGACGGTTAGTTGTTACGGGGAATAGTGCAAGGATACAGGACAAAACTGGTTCTTTAACGTGCTCGATGGACAGCATCGTCACACGGGGCCCGGTTTAACGTCTCATCCGAAAGACAATTAGTTTGTTAGTTGATATGGTCAGTCTAGGGCTCGAACCCGCGATCTTGAGGTTTGAATTCAAGTGCTCTACCAACTGTGCTTATCAAGCTGACGAGTGTGCAGACTAGTGCAAGGATACAGGACAAAACTGCTGAGAGCTCCGAGTGGTTCTTTAGCGAGCTCGATGGACAGCATCGTCACATGGGGCCTCGGTTTAACGTCTCATCCGAAAAACAATTAGTTTGTTAGTTGATATGGTCAGTCCAGGGCTCGAACCCGCGATCTTGAGGTTTGAATTCAAGTGCTCTACCAACTGTTCTAATCGGGCTGACGAGTGTGCAGACTAGTGTTAGCTTACACTGTATTTATTTAGTTACATGTACTTATAACCTCCGCCTGTCATGTTTAAGCGTCTGCCAACTACCGGACGGCCATTTTTTAGACTGGTCCACATTGAAAGACGTTGCAGACGACAATTTAAAGTTTACGAAATCTTAGATTTTTCAACTTTCTGAATAGAAAACATTTTGTATAATAAAGAAATTGCTTGAAACAAGCAATTTCTTTATGTTATACAATTTTTCGCAAATTTGTTTTTTTCTGTGGGGCGTTCAAAAGCGTCACTTTGTGGGAATCGGTTAAGTGATTGGGTGCAGCAAAAGTTTAGAGCGGCTGACAATCAAGAATCAAACTACCAATCAGATAATTCATTTAGACAGAGAGAGATTTTGAACTCCAGCATTGGTCGACATTTATGTGAATCATTTTTGCTGGTTTTGGATAAAGCTGTAGTTACGAGCTTTAGATCGCTCACCGACGAAATACAAGCCTGTTTCATCACGTGACAGTATGTGCACGTGTATATGAGAGGGCAGACCTTCAGACAATTTGAATTTGTAATATAACCCCGAAAAGTCACGACAGTAATTTATATACGCATCGTGATTTGTCACAGGGTTGTCATTACCAAAATTACGGCACTTATGCCAATTGTACTGGCTTTAAATTCAATTTGATCGTTTTCTCTTCATTTTTTCGTCAATGACTGGTGCATTCAACTATTGATTCCTGTCGCTTGTCTCATAAAATGTCCAGATGAGCCACAAAACCCAACCGATCCATAAATATCGACCAATATCAGTATTAAAAGTTTATTTGATTGGTTAACCCACAACCAGACAACAAAATTTCAGAAGGATTGAAAGAAGTTGCAGACAGCATTTCAAATTGCGTTAAAATTAGAAAAAAAAAACTACCAATAAAGGTACAAAATATTTTGAACAAAGAAGAACTTACTTGTAACAAGCAATTTCTAATTTCCCCCAAAGTTTTCTTTTGACATATTTCTTCAAGATATGAAAATGTGGCATTTTGTGAGAATGGATTAAGACTTATCTTAATAGAAAGGGGCCTCTTAAAGCTAAACACTTTAGCTTAGAACCAAATAAAATCCTGTATTTAATGACTTCACACCATTTAAATGGTTTAATTTGCTTCTATTTTTGTATTTTATTGGGTCTTTAATCTTGTTTGCAGGGACAAGTTATGAATGAATTATAGCTTTGAAATGTCTCAACCAGACGGCTGGATACTTAACGTCGTTGATTAAACAGACATGAAACAATCCTCTGCTTGAAAAAAAAGATTTTTTTAAGACAACAAAGATTATAACATAACCCATATTATGAAATGATCAATCGCTAACCCTACACTGACTTCGTAGGCCCCACCTATTGACTTCGACAAGAAGTTCCGCTTCAATTTTTTGAAAAAAAAAAAAAACAAAAAAAACATCCAGTAGCATGTAACAAAAAGTAAAATGATTGGTTGGCGACCTAAACGTAGTAACTACAGCTTGAATAAGCTGTAGTTACGACCTTTAAGTCACTAAACCAACAAAAATGTTTCACAATAATGGCGGCCATTGTCGGAGTTAAAGCTTGGGACGGACGAATGAATAATTTAATTGGTCGATCGATTCCTTGGTTGCCAACGCGATTGGTAAATTAAGTGAACAAAAAACTAAGCGTGCCAAATCCAACAGCAACTGCACGTGCACAGGCTTTTATCTGAGTTCTCGGTTTTGATCAAGATTTCATGTTTGTCAATATGTGATTCAAATACGGGAAATAAACTAAATGTTACTACAATAGCAGCGATCGTTTGGTCACTTATATTAGAAACAACCTTAGCAAGTGCGCGCCTCGTTTTCTAAAAGGTAGGACAATGATTGATTGAATCGGTTTAACGCCACTTTTAACAGTATTTCAGTTATATCGCGGCGGCTGGAGCACCAAACAATGGATTCCTGGTATTTCTCACACCAGTAATACCACTAAACCCTTTCCTAGCCTCCAACTGCTATCCTACTTGGGTTTACGATTATCCACCCATTGGTGAGAGACAAATATCGGAAAGAATACCCATGACATCCCATGATTGAAGATTAGGAGTCTGACGCGCTACCGACCGTGCTAAGACGGCGGCATAATAAATATTGAAACTCGAGTAAAAAATCTAATTAAAACCGAATCAATCCGTTTCCCCTGAATGTGTTCCAGCTAGGGCTATTTTCAAGACAAGAAATGCTGAATTATTTCTCCTTACTTTTAAGATGTGTGTGCTACATTTTATGAAGCGCATATATTGTCTACGCCAAATGATCGCTGCTGTACAAAAATTCGTGTTTGATAAGTAACAAAATCATTTTCATTGCTTTTTCCTGATCCGATGGGTTTCTTCCTCCATAATACAGAAAATTAATGTAATACTAGAAACAGAGTGAACAGATCATATCTTTATTGGGTTTAGAAAAATAATCTACGAACCGACAGTATGAAATAGTGATTCACATATGTATACGAATTCAAATGTTTTAACCCTTTTGTGTTCAATCCTTGGTTTTTACGCCCTCCTGTTTTTAAACATAAAAAAACATTATGGAAAAAGAAGAAATTTCTTGTAACAAGCAATTTCTAATTTTCCCACAATATTTTCTACCCTACAAATGATTATTTTTCAGATAAAGTCAACTTTGAATTGTCGTCTACAAAACCTTTGGAATTTGGACAGGTCTAGAATTTTGAAATATAAGAAAGGATTAAAGGATCTGAGAATAAGAATAGACTTGAATTTAATTATGACAAACTATCACTCATAAATGACGTGTCGCTACACGTTTGTGAACTGCCTTTTTTTAAATGAAAAAGGTTGTAATAGATTTATCATCTTTTGTTGCGAAATGTGTGGGGTTAGGCCTACAGGCCCGTCATTTTCCAAAGAACAAATGGTCCGAAAACCTGCCTATGGAAAAAAAAGGAAAGAAAGTTCGAGTAAACTATCCTTCTGATTCACAAAATAAAGAATACCAATATAAATGACAAAGTAACAGCCGTTTTAATCCACTGACTAATTACCAGACGGGAAAAGTTAAGATTGATCCAAATTTAAAGTTGTAGACGGCGATTTCTAGTGGATAGAACATTTGATATCTGCATGTCTTTTGCCAATTTGGGAGAGAAAACATTGTGAATAATGAGTTAATAGCTTGTGAGAAATATTTCTTCATTTTTTTTTTCACAAATATCGTAAGAGTTTTTCTATAGGCGCGTATCAATAATCAGGCAATTTTGACGTCATCACAACAATAGATTTTTTCCAAACATAAAGTGACGCCATTTAGACAAGTTTTCCTGAGATGCGTTCTTTTCGTGGAGATGAAAAATCCCGCTCAACAAGATTTTTTACACGTCTTAAGGAACGATTTTGCTTACTTTGAGTGAAAATATTCGACGTCGTCAAGGTTACTTGTTAAGCCAAAGCTGAGTACGCTTAAATTTCTCATTAAGAATTCTTAAGTTTCTTATTTAGCAGCTTAATAATTTTAATCTAAAGAACGCATTTTCTTAAGAATCTACAGTGAACGCATCTTAGAATAACGGGTCAAATACTTTTTTATGGAAATTGGATTCAGCAAACGTTAATAAGGCGTATTAAATAAATATTTAAAAAGATGAATATTCTTGTATACGCCAATGGAAGGTGATACAAGCATCGCGGGTGAACACAAATATGAAAGAATGCATCACGCGTCTGATTATCCGAGTGGGTAGCACATTTTATATTCGGAAAAAATCTTAAAGGTTCTATTTTTCTCGTAGGGAGAAAGTTTCTGACAAGAAAGAATCACAAGCCTACACTGGAAAGCTTTGCTGAACAGAAAACGAAATTAAACTTCAAAATGATTTATGTTGCTGACTTAAATTGATTTTGAAGTTTATTTTCGTTTTCTATTCGCAAAGCTTTTAAATTAACAGTAGGCTTAAGAAGTCTGTAAAAGATTTTAACAAAGATCTCAGGATTCATTTTTGTGAGAAATTTTGTCCCGACGGGAACTTTTAAATGAGCGAAAGTTTTCTATTCTGGCCAACCTGCGCAATCCACGCAGTCTGAAAAAAAGGTCGATTCTTTAACCAATTGTAACACAAGAAAATTCTAAACTGGTCCAATTTCAAAGAAGTTGCAGACAACAATTCTTAGTTGGTAAAATTTGATAAATCTCTGTAATTTTGGGTAGAAAAAATTGTGGATAATGAAGAAATTGCTTGTTACAAGCAATTTCTTCTTTATCCACTATGTTTTCCAAAGCTTAATCTTGAGTGGCCCAAAAGGTGGGATTGTGTGGGAATGGGTTCGGCACTTTTGAAGATAGTCCAATTTTACTTGGCATGTCACCTACGTATATGACAGACAAAAATAGAAACAAAAACATCTGAACTGCCAGTTGCCGTTCTTATTATGTTCAAAAGCAAATATTTCAATTTTTAGTTTCGTCTATCAAAAACGAGCGCTCTGATTATTCGTAACTCCATGAACAAAATTTTGAGTACGCAGCGATTTTGTATACTTCCGCACAAAATAGTCCCATACAAAAAGGTATCAAAATTTGTAAAGATTTTGTTTTTTCGCTCTATGCTATTAAATTATAAGAAATGAAGAGAATATTCTTTGTTTTCATGGAGGTATGAACCGAAAAACCTAATCACTTCGCGTATTCATACAGTGTCATTAGTTTTTTCGGTTTATACCTCCATGAAAACAAAAAATATTCTGTTCGTCTCCTAATATAATACGCAAAACAAAGGAAAGAGTTGTAATTCAGTTATCCTGTTTACGAAGGAAATGCAAGAGCATGCCTGATTTTCATTATATCTTTTTTCAGATTTTGATCGATCGTTAATTTTACATATATACGATTCAACATTTTTAAGGGACCGCAGGTTTTTTTTTTTTTTTTTTTTTTTTTAAATAAACAATCGCGATCGTTTAAGAGATTAATTACTATTATTAGAAACAACCTTTGCACGTGCGCGCCTCGCTTTCAAAAGGGAATTATAAACAAAGAATATGCTACAATATGATTATTATAAAAGATATGTAAAGTCAAGTAAAAAATCTATTCAAACCCGAATTGAAAAGGGAATCAATTATCTTCCTTTGTTTATGTTCAAGCTTAAATTATTTCCAAAGACAAGATATGCTGATTTGTTTGTCCTACCTTGTGAGATTCGTGTACTGCATTATATTGCCTACTTCACAGACGATCGCTTCTTGAAACCGGTTTAGGAATTCGTAGGGTGCACGTCGTCTTGTCTTTCATTCTATGTGGACATTACTTGTCTCAACAGACTGTCCATATACAGCAAATTAACATATTTGCCCTCAAAATATTACACATAACTTAACTTACTAGCTTTCAATTTGAAATGTCTAATTTTGGGTTTCTTCATTTGAAAACGAATGGATTTAGTTCGACAAATCTTAAGAAGCTTGAAAACTGTTTCGACATCCCAAGCCTCCAACTACTCGTTCAATTTAGGTATACGATATCCCATTGGTGAGGAAATAATGTCAGAAAAGATATTTGACTCGACCGGGGATCGATCCCTAGACCTCGTGATTGAGAGTTTAACACACTTATAACCGAGCCATGGTCGCGGCCTCATGTCGAATGGAAATTTTTTGTTTAGATGTCATCACTTGTCACTGATGAGATTAGATTCTGCCTAGACTTCACAAGTAAATAATTTAATTTCTAGTTTCGTCTATCTAAAACGAGCGTTCTGATTGATCGAAAAGAAATATTCATAACTCCATGAACAAAATTTTTAGCACGCAGCGATTTTGTATGCTTCCGCACAAAATATTCCCACACAAAAAGGTATCAAAATTTGTAAAGCGTTTGTTTTTTTCACTCGATGCTATTGAATTATAAGAAATGAAAATAATATTTTTTGTTTTCATGGAGGTATGAACCAATAACCTAATCACACAATGTATGAATCCGCTTCGCGTATTCATACAGTGTGATTAGTTTTTTCGGTTCATACCTCCATGAAAACAAAAAATATTTTCTTCGTCTCTCAAATGTAACTTTAGGTGGAGAGTGCAGAATTAGAGATTTCATCACAGTAGCAAGGAAGAACAAGATCTCTACGGTAAGTGTCCGTTTATGGCGCGGTAGGCATACACTACAATGGACATACTGTCCTGTACATACTTGAAAACGAAGGCAATGGGGTTCTGGATCTGTTTGTGAGACCATAATCTTCTTCTATCGACGAGGAATTCATTGATAGAGATGGTTATACCTGTTCCCCTTGAGCCAAATGTTACCTTCAGTCTATTGGAGTGACCTTGCTGGAATTTACTTCCGGGGGTCGTTGTAAGAGTAGTTCTGTTACAATAACCCGTCCGACACGAAAGTATTTTTACATTAGTGGTCAACATGCTCATATGTTTAGATTTTCATGAATTCTTCGTCTATTCTGTGGTTTTACGTTTGATATAATCGCCTCTGTCATTGACTTTATCTTCTAGAGGATGGCAGATGGATGTTTTTGGCAACCCAAACTAACCGACCTTTCATAGGCTAAAAAATAAGGTGTCTCTACTCCGGCCAAAATAGCTAAAATTCTTCATTCCACGAATTCTAGTATAAAAAGACTGAACTACGAACGAGGATGAGGCACTAAAGAGGTAATATGTCCACCAATGTTGTAATCTCCTACAGCATTTTAAGTGTAATTTCATGTAGAATAAAGAAGGCAGAAAATTTGGGTCGGAACTATTGTCATGTCTGTTCGAATATCTGACCTGTTTCCCGGCCCATTAATGGGATATCGCTCGGCATATGGTTTAAGACAGACACTTGTAGCTTAGGACTTTATAGGGTACTAATGGTGTAGTAGCTCTGAATGGAGACTGGTTCCACAGAATCGAACCCTGGACCCTGTCTCAATCATGCTGAGAGCATGCTTAATACATTTGGTTTGTTCTTTTTTACAATGTTTTTAGAAAAAAGATATTACTTACATGTTACCCATTTAACTTTACACTTTGCGCGCTCCGAAATGTTGGATGTTGTCCCGCTTGAATGCTGTTACATTGGATGAAATAAATGACAATGCTAATGATTTTAATATACTTGAAGCGTCAAAACACTTCTCCAAAATTGAATTTAACTTGAGAAGGTGATCCCTATCAAATTTTGAGAAGTATATACAGTATTTTCATCTGTCTATATATATCTTTTAATTGAATGTTATTTTTCCAGCCATGATTCTCGCTTTACCTGTTTTATAACCGGTTGAAAAGTCAACAGGTATAATTTTGCGCATTTGGAATAAGCTTTTATACATTACCCGTACAAGTGACTGATTGTCGCTAAAAATCAAATGATCGATTGACCAATCAAATAGTTCAATTATACCAAAAGTGCGGTGAGCTTAGTTTATGGGCGGCCTAAACGTCGTAACTTCAGCTTACTAAAACTTTGGTAAAACTATCTCGTTGGAAGTCATTGGGTCTTGCCTGTGACTCGATAGTCGAAAACGCTAAAGGATAATTTATTTTCCTCGGTTTAAATTTGTATTATATGTTGTTGTTGTTCAGCTTAGCATTTCCACTACAACGACATTTTCTATGAATTCTATTTTTCGGTTCTAATTTTACGATACACAATGGATTACTCATGATTTATCTGCTCTTTTAATGGTTTTTAGTTATATAGCGGGGGTTGGTGCACCTGATCATGGCTTCCTGTCATTTCTTCCACAAGTTAAACCACAGTATTCAAGCTCCGACCCCAGCTTAGGCTTACGACTTGCATTTCATCCATTGAGACAAATGACTCATAGCGCGATGACTTTGACGTATGTCAGACAGAGCTTTGGTGGAGCAGGTTTGAACTCACGACCCAGGATTTCGAGCACAGCAAGTTTCCGACTGAGCTGGGTTTGGAGAGGAGATATTACCTGTATCAAAACAATTTTCACCCTTGAATGTAGAAAAGTATTTCTTGTATATGAGAAATAATATGAACCCTTGCGTGTCTATTCCAACTTTTTCACTTAAGAGATGAAGAGAATATTTTTTTGTTTTCGTGGAGGTATGAACCGAAAAAACTAATAACACTGTTTGAATACGCGAAGTGGATTCATACATTGTGTGAAAAGGTTTTCCGGTTCATACCTCCTTGAAAACAAAACATATTCTCTTCATTTCTTATAATTTAATAGCATCGAGCGAAAAATGCAAAAAGTATTACACATTTTGATACATTTTTGTATGGGACTATTTGTGCGGAATCATAAAAATCACTGGGTGGTCAAAATTTTGTTCATGGAGTTATGAATAATTATTTTCGACCAATCAGAACGCTCGTTTTTGATAGACGAAACTAAAAATTAAATTATATGTGCATGAAGTGCACACATTGAGCAGGCCGGGCTGCCACTCATATAATTTAGAATATTTTCTGATCGTGTTAATAAGCTAAGAGTCTGTATCTTTTTTGGAGCACAAAGTGGAGACTCGGATCAGACTGTGCGGATGCACAGGCTGATCTGAGTCTTTACTTGGCGCGCATTTGAAATGGATTGAAGCGTCAAGCACATGCTCGCACTTTCAAATTCAACAATTGACTGTTCCTTTGTCTTTAAACGACGAACAAGTTTTGATTCTCAGTTTAATAGCAATTTTGGGTACATGTGTTAAAGGACTACTTTTTACGTCGAAAAGTTTTTTCAGCAAGTGTGTAAATCGGTGGACTGTAGTAAATCATTATTAAGAAGTGTTTGATATTCAAACATGTTCATTCGACCTTGAATGATAAGTTTTGTTGGGTCTTTGAAGCATATCTCTAACTTAACTTATGTGTTAAGTATTCACTTAAAAAATCTCGAATTCCGGCTTTTTTTGTAGTTTTACATTTTTCAAAGTTTCGAATTTGAGACGCGAACGGTTCAAAAAGAAACATCTACGGTGAATACGTCACGTCCTCGTTATATTGTCAACCCATTCCACATTGACGCTTATTCACGACACCAAGAAAAAAATAGGAAAAACATAGGGTAAAATTAAGTAATTGCTTACGATAAGCAATTTCTTCATTTTTCACAATTTTTTTTTTACCCAATAATTTGAAATATTCTAAAATTTCATAAAATTGTCGTCTGCAACTCCTTTCAATTTGGACCAGTCTTAAATTTTGCTGTCTGGAAATGGGTTAAGGGAGTTGATCCAGTTGGAGCAAGGGCCGGATATTGAGCTCGTCCACCTAGGATTTTCCAGATGACGTCATTTAAAAGGAGTCCAAATAAGGAGAATACTTTGGAAAGTGTTGAAATAATCCGTCCTTGATATTTTTCTAGAATTAGCCCAGCGTGAAGAATTACAAATATACACATTTTTTTAGATTCATTTGACCAAAAAGCACGAAAAAATATTTTGAAGTATTCTGGAAACTATGCATTTTTAGACTCGGTTCAATTGGTAACTTGAGATCTCTATTCAAACATTGAACATTTTTGTAAAAGTTTTAAGTCTCTTTGAAGTGGTTTATAACCAAATACCAGACGATAGAATTTTGGATTTGCCAAAATTGAAAGGAATTGCAGACGATAATGTCTAGTTAATGAATTTTTTTAGAAATAATTGTACTTTGTAATAGATAACATTGTGAATAATGAAGAAATTACTTGTAACAAGCAATTTCTTCATTTTAAATAATGTTTCCGAATCTTTATACCCGAGGAGCGGAAAAAATCGGGATTGTTTAGAAATGGGTTGATATAATATGATTGTCCATTCAAGACTAATAAAATTAACCCTTGTCATGCTGAACCCGGAATATTTCTTCTTGGCACGAGGTAAAGACAAAGATCAGCCTGCACATAAGTGCAGTCTGGTCTTAGTCTTCATCTCCTGATTGACTCCTATTTTAGAATTAATTCTCAAAATAAATTTTGACCCTTCATTTTCTTCCAGTGCTTTCAGACCTTTGACTTTCATGCAAATTTAGGTAATGATTTCATTCAGTATGACAAGAGTTAAGATATACCCTTTTTCCAAATCTATGTTAAATTGGTGATTTTTCACCTCAATTCCAACATTAAACATTTTTGTTCAAGTTTTAGGTCTCCTTGAAGTGGTACTTCAGTCTTCAATTGCATATCGACTATATATTTTATCAATAGTGTTTTGTTTGTTTAATCCTTTCCTCTACAAACCCGGGGTTTTACGTCGATGTGATTTTTTACTTGAGAAAAAATGAAAAAGAAGAAATTGCATGTAGCAAGCAATTTCTCCCTTTCTGGCAATTTCTTCTACCTCATAGAATTTTTTCACATTAGATTTCAATAGTCGTCTGCATTCTTTTTCAATTTGGACAGGTCTAAGTTTTCAACGACAAAGAAGGAAAAGATTAAACCTCCATAGAGTCGACCCTTGGACTGTTAACATATATATAACTGGAATATCCTATCCTAGGCAGTGGTTTCTGTACTTATAACGTTACATAATACTGTCACTGCATGCTAGATGCTAGATGACCCTTTCCCTTAACTCATTACCCGATGTCGAAATATTAAATTCAAAGAATTTATAAACGACATTTTATGATATATGAATATAAAAATTCTTCGTATTGATAGAAAACGATGTGGACAAAGAAGAAATTGTGTGTTACAAGCAATTTCTTCATTATCCACGTTGTTTGTCTTCAAGCTTATTGCTTGAAGTGTATGAAAAGCAGAATTGTCTGGGAATGGGTCAAATCACGCCTAATCAGCTCGGTCAGTGAAGCGATAGGCTCTAAATTCTAGGGTCATGCCTTCAAATCCTGTCTCGTCAAATATTCTTTACGACATTTGATAAAAGTTATGGCGATATGTTTCATTCAATTGTCTTTCACCATTTCACGAGTGATAAGTAGTTCACGTAACTCCTGCCTCGGGTCGAGTGTTTTGGATTTACTGTGGTTAGAAAAGACAGGAAACCACGTTTAAATGCGCCAGCGGACGCGGTAAAACTGAAATATTGTTGAAAGTGGCGTTAAACCCCATACAACCAATTAGTCCTTTAAACCACCACTTTATTGAGCGACAAGGCCGCATTGGTAGCGCGTAGAACTCCTAATTATGGGGTCCCGGGCTCGATCCCCGGAGGCGCGAATATCCTTTCCGACATTTGTCTCCTTCCATTGGAAGGATAATCGTAAACCTTATTGGGATGAGTAGTTGGAGGCTCCGAAAAAATATGAATTTATAGTACCGGTGTGAGAAATACCAGAACTTACTGGTTAGGTGCTGACATACTGTTAAGAATGGCGTAAAACCCCATTAAATCAGTCAATAAATTTCGCGACAAGGACTTACTGTCCTTTTAAAATATGCGAATATTTATAAAAAAAAAAGAGGAAATAATTGGTTAACAGATCACCAGACGACAAAATGTAAGACTCGTCCTAATTGAAAGAGGTTGTAGACGAAAATTTTGGCTCGTTGGAATTTTAAAACGCTTTGCTTTATAGATAAAAAATATTGTGGAAAATAAAGAAATTGCTTGTGACAAGCAATTTCTTCATTTCCCGCAATATTTCCCCATGCTACTCCTTCGTTTTTTAAATTAAAGTTGGAATGAAATTAAGGCTACCATTCTAACAATGACTTAAAGGTAGGTATCGATGTTTTTTTCATGTCACAGATTTTGATTATTTTTATTTCCTCTCATAAACTATTTGAATACAATATGCCGAAAAGTAGTTTTGCCAAAATATGAGGTCGCTTATCAGAAAAAAGCAGGGTATTTCCCTAATAGCCTACGTAGGCTATTAATCTATTTTTAGATTAATCCGAGACAGTTACGAAGATAATAGGTCATTCACGTGGCGCGAATAACCGTTAGAACCTTGCATTTAGTTCAAATTACATCAAACCAACGTCATCATTACGTCATCAGGAGTAATGTTCGCTAGCTGGTCTGTAAAGATCAGTCATTTCATGCGACATGGTTTAGGGCGTTGGCTGTTTCGCTAGTAAATTTGTTACCTTCATTTGACTGGGTCATATGCAAATGAGGTCATTCGATGTCGGCAGCCAAATTCCGTGATGTCTAAAAATAACCTGGATTTCCGCTTAACTTTTCCGATTCAACCAGCAAAAGCCACTTTATGTCTTTTAGATAACCACCAAGACAATACCTGACCTAACTTAAAGTATTAAATGTTCTTTTGAGTCTAACTTTCGGCACTTGGTAATTTTTCTTATCTAGGTTTCAGAAACATCGATACCTCCCTTTAACCTTCCGTTTTGTCATATTTGTATTCATTTATTAAATTGATAAGCATTTAAAAACATCGACTGGGTGTTCTTTTCACTTTGAACCAATCTTTCAGGACGGGCTTTGTAATGGGCCAATTACCAATTCGAGACTTTTTGATCGAAAGTATGAAGACCCCGCATTTCTAGTTCGCTAATTAAGGGAGGGGTGAAAGAGCGTCCTAGTTCTTCGTTTAGTACTTTTTGATGTTACGTAACATTGCACCGTATGCCGTTCACGCGACGTCAAATTGACATAAAATTGTTTAAAACAACCATTCTGAAATAAGAGGTGTGATCTTCTCAACGAAATTCTAAAGATCCTTATTCTGATCTTTAAGATAAAGCATTCTTTAGACTAAGCCTTTTAAGCCCTTAAATAAGGATTTTGACAATTATGATTTAGGAATTGAAGCGTATTCGGCATTGGCTTAAACGAGTAGCCTTGACGACTTCGAATGTTTTCATTGTAAATTTTAAAAAATCTCTCTTAAGGGAGTTTCAAAAATCTTATTCAACAGGAGATATTTCATCTCGAAGAAAAGAGGGCACGGGTTTGCTGTGAATTTTTGGATAATAACGAAGAAATAAAACGAGGGTTGTCGGTTTACGGGATCCATTACCAGGGTAGTTTTATATCAGACCTTCTAATAATTTCTGGAAATTTCAAAAATAACGATAAATTAAAATATTTCAAAATGAAGGTATATATTCGTCCCTCAAAATAATTGCGTTCACAAGCACGTAGGATAATTTTGAAGATCAGGGTAGCCAATTAAAGTATTGATTTGAAATATAATTTACCAAAACGTCTATCGATTTTTATCACCTGTCATCGATTATTACTTTTTGTGAATGAAATTCCAAAATGTCTTTATCCTTGTGAACATATAAAATTACAGTTCTCTAAATAAACGTGTCTTTTTTAAATCCATTGTTTGAACAATGGTATAACATTGATATTTGAAAATTTCAACTAGCCGTTATCATGCAAAAGAGGAGCATATGATGACTTTATTACAAGCAACACTATGGGAGTATTGCTACCAACAGCGATGCATTTTGAACAATCGAACTATGGGAGTATTGCTACCGACAGCGACGCCTTTTGAACAATCGAACTATGGGAGTATTGCTACCGACAGCGACGCCTTTTGAACAATCGAACTATGAGAGTATTGCTACCAACAGCGACGCCTTTTGAACAATCGAACTATGGGAGTATTGCTACCGACAGCGACGCCTTTTGAACAATCGAACTATGGAGTATTACTACCGACAGCGACGCCTTTTGAACAATCGAACTATGGGAGTATTCCTACCGACAGCGACGCCTTTTGAACAATCGAACTATGGGAGTATTGCTACCAACAGCGATGCCTTTTGAACAATCGAACTATGGGAGTATTGCTACCGACAGCGACGCCTTTTGAACAATCGACCTATGGGAGTATTGCTACCGACAGCGACGCCTTTTGAACAATCGAACTATGGGAGTATTGCTACCGACAGCGACGCCTTTTGAACAATCGAACTATGGGAGTATTGCTACCGACAGCGACGCCTTTTGAACAATCGAATTATGGGAGTATTGCTACCGACAGCGACGCCTTTTGAACAATCGAACTATGGGAGTATTGCTACCGACAGCGACGCCTTTTGAACAATCGAACTTTGGGAGTATTGCTACCGACAGCGGCACTTTTGAACAATCGAACTTTGGGAGTATTGCTACCGACAGCGGCACTTTTGAACAATCGAACTTTGGGAGTATTGCTATCGACAGCGACGCCTTTTGAACAAGCAAAACTATTTAAATATTGCTACCGACAGCGGCGACTTTTGAACACGCAAAATCAACGTAACAATACATGTATTTTAGTGAAATTTTCGCTGGTTTAAGGGAAGATAATTTATCAACCCAGTGACAGATTTATCTCACCTAGTTCATTTCAAAAGTTGAAAACTACTGTCCTTCAATCAAAGGTTGCGATTTATAGTTAGGTTGCAAGCTCGAACCAAAGATTGTTTCTGTATTATTAGACATATCATAGTCCTTTCCTGCTCAATTCCTAGTTTCTAAATCCAGTAGTTTTATAAGTGATAAAACATTGTAGAAAACAAACAATTTCTTCCTTATCTACAAAATTTTCTTACCAACTAAATGATTATTTTTCAAATTAAATCAACTTTATATTTTTGTCTGCAAAACCTTTGAATTTTGATAGGTCTTAATTTTTGTAAAACAGGAAAGGGTTAACCAAAAAATTCTTTTCTAACTTAATTAACGTCCAAAACTGTAAGATGTGACTTATTGGAAGAGGCGGGAAACATTAGAAACGGATATTTACACCACACGCTAATGTTAGCAAATCGAACGAGTTCCCTGAGAACACGAGAGCGTATATTAAATTTCTCGAGTAGTATTAACTGGGAACACGAGGGCATATATAATATTTCTCGGGTAGAACTAACTGAGTACACGAGGGCGTATATAATATTTCCCGAATAAAATTAAAAGAGAACACGAGATCGTATATTTATTTATTTATTTATTCATTTTATTTCCTCCTAATGGAGATTAATAAATAGATAAATTATTAACAAATAAACTTTGGAATGAACATTATATGAGAATAATAAATAAAAAGTTTTTAGTCATGTAAACGAATGTATCGATCACAAAAGTCGTGACTATAGCAGTGTCATAATGCAATCATAAGCATATTTAACAGAGAACTGCAAGAGGATTGTTTTTTTATTTTCTGTAAGCTCAGAACCGATTTCAGCCGCCAGTACTTTAATTCAAAAGTTTTCACGTGAATCCGAGATCATCTCCTGAGCTACCGAACGATCTACGTAAGTTACAACTTCGTTTATAAAAGATGTCTTTCGATCTATCAAAAATGGACAATCCGCGAGCACGTGCATTATTTCGTCAACAATATCCTGATGACATAACGGACAGACAGAAGGGAGGTCATGGGGTAGAACAACCCAAATCTTAGATATTAATCTAATAATCTTGGGGTTTACTGAATATTTGTACAGATTATAAAGGACGCAAGGTTGTACTGTAGTATGAAGAAGTTTAAACCGTGCAAAGTCGGGGTCGGCGTTTATCCTATATTTCTCCAATCTTCTGTCTGTCGTAAATTAATTGCTTGATTAGTGGTTCGCTTCCAAGATAATTTAGGTGGTAATGTCCCTGGATTGATAATAAAGCTATGGAATAAATGCATTAGACCGTATTTGTACAAAATTTTGCATATGTCAGGAATAAAACCTAAATATACATTTTGATTATCTTTAATATACGTTAAATATCGGGTAAGAAATAACTTTTTACTTACTGAATTGTTAAGACTGAGTATTTTGTGCACAAACATTAGTTTTCGTTTATCAATCGTAACAGACAATGGGTGTAGACCGACCATTGATTCGCACATATCAGATCGTGTCCTAACATTGAAATCTTGGACTATTTTAACAATATAGTGTTGCAATTTATCGACGGATTTTATATCGCCTTTCGACATTCCATTCCATAACTCACAACCGTACAATGCAGTTGGGACTACAATTGTATTGTATAGTTTTATTGATGTGATTGGATTAAGTGCATCGGATCGGATACCTATACCCGCTAGTCCAAAGAACGCGTTCCTTGCACTTTGTAATCGTTCCTCGATCCTCGAATGAAATTTGAGTGTTGAATCTTATCTAATACCTAAGTGTGTAACAGATAATATTTCCCGAATAGAATTAACTGAGAACACGTGAGCGTATATGATATTACCCGAATAGATCTAACTGAGAACACGGTAGCGTATATAATATTTCCCAAAGAGATTAAACTGAGTACCCGAGAGCGTATATATTTCCAGAATAGAATTAACTGAGAACACGTGAGCGTATAAAATATTAACCCGATTAGAATTAACTGAGAACACGGGAGCGTATATAATATTTCCCGAAAAGAATTAAATGAGAACACGAGAGCGTATGTAATATTTCCCGAATAGGATTTACTGAAAACACCAGAGCGTATATAACATTACCCGAATAGATTTAACTGAGAACACAAGAGCGTATGTAATCTCTTGGGTAAATTTAACTGAGATCACGAGGGCGTATATAATATTCTTCGAATAGAACTCACTGAGAACATGAGAGCGTATATAAAATTTCTCGAATAGAACTAACCTAGAACACGAAAGAGTATATAATATTTGCCGGATAGAATTAACTGAATACACGTGAGCGTATCTAATATTTCTGGAATAGAACTAACTGATATCAACAGAGCGTATATAACATTTCTCGAATAGAAATAACCGAGAACACGAAAGTGTATATGATTTCCTGGATAAAATTAACTGAGAACACTAGAGCGTATCTATTATTTCTCGAATAGATTTAACTGAGAACACAAGAGCGTATATAATATTTCCCAAATAGAGTTAACCGAGTACACATGAGCGTATCTAATATTTCTCGAATAGAACTAACCGATAACTCGAAAACGTATATAATATTTCTCGATTAGAATTAATTGAGAACAGCAGAGCGTATATACTATTTCCCGAATAGAATTAATTGAGAACAGGAGAGTGTATATAATATTTACCGAATAGAATTAACTGAGAACAGGAGAGCATATATAATATTTCTTGATTAGAAGTATATGAGAACACGAGAGTGTATATAATATTTCCCGAGTAGAATAAACTGAGAACACAAGTGCGTATATATATATATATATATATATATACCGAATAGTGTTAACTGAGAACACGTTTGCGAATATAATATTTCCCAAATAGAATTAACTGAGAACACGAGAGCGTATATAATATTTCCCATATAAAATTAACTTAGAACATGAATAAATGAATATAGTGACTCTAAAACTGACAGATTGCGTGGACAATCGGAAATCCAATCTACCAATCAAATTATTTCTTTACACCTTGACTGAACGCTGAACTCTAGAATTTCTCGACATTTATATGAAGAATATTTGTTATTGGTTTGGCGACATAAACGTAGTAAATACGGCTTAATCGAGTAGTAGTTAAGACGTTTAGGGTCGCAAAACAAATATTCTACCTTTTGTCATGCGGTTTTGCAAAATAACGCTATTTAACCCTTTCCTGTTCAAATACGGGATTTTACGTTCCTGTGATTTTATACTCGAGAAAACATTGTTGAAAAGCAATTTCTTCTTTTTCCACAATATTTTCTACCACATAGGATGGTTTAATTTCAAATGGCATCCAGTTTTCATTGTCGTCTGCAACCTCTTTCAATCTGGACGAGTCTAAAATTTCCAAAAACGGGAAAGGGTTAATATTGAAGATGAATTTCCTGTCGGGTATCAGTCGGCAGGGCCAGATTCTCGTCTGCTGAGCTTAGGGTATAGTGAAAATATACATCATGGGGAAGTTAACTGTACAATATACACTGAGAGTAAAACGCGAGACGAATTGTGGCAACTAATTTGTACACAATACACCAGAGGCAGTTAGACATGGCGACAGACAGACACACTAAAATATCCTTTTTATGCACATATTTGCTTATTATGAAACACGTGCATAGTATTTGAATATAATTGACACATTTTAGTTATAATAGCCTTGGAAATTGAACACTTTGCTCGATTTGTAATAATGCATAAAAATATTTGACTTTAGCGAAAAGTCAAGAATGTCAACATAGCTAAAAAATCCAAAAAATCTGTTGAAAAGGAAATGCTGTTCAAAAACATAATACATGCACCATAGGATAATGGACCAATCTGATTTTTGAGAGACTTAATGACCAATCGCTGGCCCGCCCACTTGCTTCGTTAGTCTCGCCCATTGATTCTGACAGGAAGTCCCTCTTCGATTTCAAATGGCGTTATTTTGAAAAAAATATGGCCAGAAACATGCAAAAAAAGTAGTAAAGTTAGTTGGCGACCAAACGTCGTAATTACAGCCTGAATAAGCTGTAGTTACAAAGTTTAAGTCGCCAAAGCATAAAATAATGGTTGACAAAAACAGCGGCCAATGCAGGAAATCAAAACTCATTTCTGGTCTCAATGAATTATTTCATTGGTCGACAGGTTATTTGATTGACAGCTGGGATTGTTCAATTCTGATACATCCTACGCCTTCGAGTGTGCGCCGGGAAAACAACAATACAAATTGGTCTACGCAATCCTGTTGTCTTCAGACGTGATCTATAGGCTGGTACCGACCCAAAAGCTTCACCTGATGAAGTGCGGATTTTCAAAATAATAAATGTAAATATCCTTGCTCTATGCGTGTGTGATATTGACGGATCGTGGTTTTCAAACAAAGTCTCAAAATGAACAAAAAATGCTTTATATAATTGTCGATAAATGTTGTAGTTCATAGTTCATTTACGCTCTAAAAGAATGATTTGATTGATCGATTGATTCTTTGCTTGACAGACGCGATCCATGAATTGTTTCAGTAGATTTTTATTTTTTGTTGCCAATTCTTTTACTTGAATGGTCCGTGAATTGTCTATTCAGATATACTTGTAACGGTTTCCTATATAGCCATTGGGCGACCAATATTGTAACAAGCTCTAGTTAGCCCTTTACCAGACAACAAAATTAAGATTAGCCAAAAAATCAAAGAAGTTGTAGAACAGTTTAAAGTCGATAGAAATATAAAATAACTGTGTCTTTCTGAGGAGAAAACAAAGTCGAAAATGTAGAAATTGCTTACTACAAGCAATTTCTTCATTTTGTACACCGTTTTCCTGATCTTAAGGGTCGTCCAAAAGCGGGATTATGAGGTAATGGGTTGAATTTGTTTAAGTCGTCTTTTGAAGATATGTTTTAGATAAACATTCCGATAAAGATTTCGAGTTTTCTTTGATTTAAGTGTAACTTCCAATCGTTCGACCGTTAAATATTTTTGATGATTATCTTTTCTTCTTCCATTGATCTTTTTAACCTTTTTTTTTATCTACGCAGCACTTAAATTAAAACGCCCTTTCAATGATTACCCATTCCCACTCAATGACGCTTTTAGACGTTTCTCAAGAAAAACATTTGGGTAAACATTGTGGGAAATTAAAATATTGCTTGTGACAAGCAATTTCTTCATAATCCACATTTTTTTACCAAGAAACTCGAAACTATCTAAATTTTAAATTGTCGTCTGCAACTTCTTTCAGTTTGGACCAGTCTAAAATTTTGTTGTGTGGGAATGGGTCAATGTTAATTTGACCTGTTTTCTTTTCTGACAAATTTCAAAACAAAGAATGGATTAGAATCTAGAATGTACAAAAAAAATTAGACCGACTTCTTGTTCGAATGTTCGAGGTATTATCATCTTGTTTGTTTTCTTTTTTCCCTTTTAGTTTCACTTTTATTCAAGCCGTAGTTACGACGTTCAGGTCGCCAACAAACCGTTTCTCTTTGTTGTTAGATGTTACTGGCTATAAATTTTGCAAAGTAATTTCGTTATCAACCTTAGTCAAGCTTACTGTTGGAGATCGGTTTGCATTGCTAGTGATCGGTCAGTTCTTCTTTCGGAGACAACATTTTATTAGTAATTTAACTATCGCGCATTTATACAATTTCATTTTTTCATATTTTTGTCTTTTCTAAGTTTGAAAGAATGAGATGGGCAAGGAAGGGCGAGAAAACGTTGACGTTAACCCATTACCTGACGACAAAATTTTAGAATGGTCTAAATTGAAAGGAGCTGCTAACGACAATACAAAGTTTATAAAATTTCAGATTTTTTAACTTTCTGGGTCGAAAACATTGTGGAAAATGAAGAAATTGCTTGTTACAAGCAATGTCTTCATTTTCTACAATGTTTTCCCAATTAATTTTCTTGAGGGGCGTCCAAAGGTGTCACTTTGTGGGAATGGGTTAACACGACAGTGCGACGGTGATAACGCGATATATCTCTTGTTCTTGTGACCGTACTCTCTATCTCTCGTGTTCCCGTAATGTTACTCGGAGATTTAACCACCGTACTCTCGTGTTATTACTATCGTACTCTCGGAATCTTGGGTAATCATCGCCATACTCTCGTATTGCCAAACACCCTACTCTTTTATGGTCATTATACTCTCGTTTTATCACTTTGGCACACTAAAGATATCACCATTGTACCCTCGTGTTGTCGACATCGTACTTTCGAGCCATCGATATCATACTCTCGAGTTATCACTATCGTACTGTCGTTTAATCGTCATCGTACTCCACTTTTATCTCCATCCATCTTTCGGGTTAACACAATCGTACTAACCTGTTATCACAATCTACTGTTGTAGTTCCCGTACTTTGCCGTTATCACTATGGTACTATACTATTTTCTCCATCGGACACTACTGTTATCACATCGGGTAATCACTATCGTACTCTCGGGTTATCACCATCGTACTCTAGTGTTATTACTTTCGTGCTCCCGTACTCTCGGGTTATAATTTTCGTTCTTTTGTACTCTCGGGTTATCACAATCGTACTTTCGGGTTATATCAATCGTACTCTCGGGTTATCTCAATCGTATCTCTTTATATCACAAAAGCAGTCTCACGTTACCACTCTCTTACTCCAGTACTCTCGGTTGTCGCCAACGTACTCTTGTGTTATCACTATCGTACTCCAGTGTTATCAATAAAGTACTCTCGTGCTCTCCGGCTATCACACACTTGAATTCGACCCAGTCAGTCTAAATAAAAAAACACTCCTGCGATGGCCGTTACTGTATTCTGTAGCGCGATCCATCTTTCTGCACTTTCAGAATATCTTACACCTAATACATTCAAACTCAGCGTATCTTTTCGTGGAATAACAACCTCGAATCTTTTACCAAATAACAAAATTTGAGACCGTTCAATGTCAAATAAATTGTGGAAGACAATTCTAAGTTAGTATAATTTTAAAACGTTTTGTCTAGATAGAAACATAGTGGGAAATGTATATAATCTAATTGTTTGGGAATGGGAAAATACCAAAGTTTTCCTCCAAAGCTCCAAGCAAATACAAGATGTTGCATCACTATCGTAACAAAATATTCCCTGTATATTAATGTTGCTGTTTGATAGGTCATTCGATCGGTATTTTTGACGATTCCGCCAAACCTTATCATATCGTGTTATTTAATTATAAATAAACAGACAATAACCAGAATCTTGAGAAAGATAAATAAAGTAAGAGGATTTAACAAACCGCAAAATAAGCTTGTATTACCGTATATTGACCAATATTTGATAAGCTAAGGCGGTTAAAATGGCGGTTGTTATTGAAAACATTAGAATCTAAACCACCGTAAATACCCTGGACAAACCTCTGATAGTCCAAAATCTCGGGAAAAACCTTCTCCTAATAAATAAAAAAGATTTGCTAACACAAGAGAGCTTTGAAATATATTAATACTTGCTATGAAATTGGGCGAACGGTGTTCTTTTCGAATTTACGGTCGCAACATTTTACTAAGAAAATTTGATAACCCTTATACAATTGACCAATCGCGGGTGTCAATCAAATAATAAATCGACCAATCAAATAATCTATTCAGCCCGGACCTGAGCTTATCAACTCCAACATTGGAGCCATTTTGCTTACCTTTTATTGTTGGTTTGGCAACTTAAACGTCGTAACTACAGCTTATTCAAGCTGTAGTTGCGATGCTTCGATAACCAACCAATCATTTTAGTCTTTTGTTACATCATACTGGCCATAAATTTTAAAATCGAAGCGGGACTTCCTGTTGGAGTCGGTTGCCATGGCAAACGACGTAAGTGGGCGGGACCAGCGATTGGTCAATTGACGGACTGCCGCTGTTAATGAAAAAAATCGATTGGCCAATCAAAATATTTGTTAGGCCGGAAGTGAACACTGACATTAATGATAAGAATTTCTTTATATTATCATTATTATTATTATTGGGACTTAACCCTTTCCTGTTTTTCAAAATTTAGACCTATCCAAATCCAAAGGTTTTGCAGACGAAAATTTGAAGTGTGTTTAATTTGAAAAATAACTATTTAGTGAGGTAGGGAAAATTTTGAAAAAGAAGAAATCGCTTGTTACAAGCAATTTCTTCTTTTTCTGCAATGTTTTCTCAAGTACAAAATTACAGGGACGAAAATCCAAGGTTTGAACAGGAAAGGGTTAAACGTAGAAACTACAGCTTGTTTCTACGGTCAGTTCACTACTAACGGATTGCCTTTCGTTCCACGCCGTTGACTATGTGTAGGAATAAAGAATGACCTTCATCACTGCAGCCAAACTGCAGGTCAGAGGGCATGGCAAGCGATCCGTCTGTTATGGAAATACTGCTCTGTCGGTAAGGGTGAGCAATGTTAATCTTTCAGTTTTAAGTTCGACCGTAGACCTGCCAAAATTCTTTTAGACCTTCGAAAAACGGCATGCGATGTTTGGTTCTCACCAGATTGTGTTTTCAAAGTGAGATCAGTAGCTAGTCGGTCATTTTGAATGTCTTGGTCTTTGAAAATGAAAGAAATTGCTCGTCAAGAAATTTCTTCATAATCCACAATGTTTTCTTCCCTAACAGACTTTTTTTTACAAAAAAAATCATAGACTTAAAATTGCTGTGTGCAATCTCTTTAAATTAGGATGAGTTTAAATTTTTCCGTGTGGTAACGGATAAACAAGGTTTTACTACACCAGTTTTGCATATCGTCATGTATTAGTTATGTAATCAAAATCTAATTATAAAAGTCGATCTAATAACATTTGAAAAAGCCCACGCCTTGCAAAATTACAATAAATAATTATTGTTTCAGTTTTGTGTTTAATCGAGTCAGTCGACCTGGTTTATACATATAGAGATCGAATAAGCTGAAGCTACGAGGTTTGCGTCGCCTAAATGACGATATACACTCTATATGTGCGTCATTGGACAATCTATAAAACATTGAACATTTTTATTTTTCGGCACATCACAAAATGTCACAGCCGTTAAACCCATTCCCACGCAACATAATTTTAGATTGGTCCAAATCGAAAGAAGTTGCAGAAGACAATTTTCAAGTTGGTCTTTTTGGATGGAAAACATTGTGGACAATGAAGAAATTGCTTCAGACAAGCAATTTCTTCATTTTCCAAGATGTTATCCAAAGCCCTTTTCCTTGATGGGCGGAAAAAGTTGGGATTGTGTGGGAATGGGTGCCACAGTTTCATTGAATATTACTTAGTTTACCCTAGTTTAGGTTGAACAAGTTGAGATTTTGAAAAATTGTCACTTTCGAAACAATAAATTTGGAAGTATGGCCTTGATAAATGACCTTGACCATTACAGCTTTCTTTTTTTTTCTTTCTATCAAAAAATGCCCAAGGGAAAAAAGGTGCAATCTATAACAGAAGCAAGCGTGATAAAATGTGCACCTATCACGACCGTCAAGGAAAGAATCATTTGACAAATCAAATTATTCATTTAGACCGGAATGGAACTTTGAACTCGAACATGGGCCGACATTTATGTGAAGCATTTTTTGTTGGTTTGGCGACATAAATATCGTAACTACAGCTTATTCAAGCTGTAGTTACGACGTTTAGGTCGCCAACCAACCAACCGTTTTTATTTTCTTGTTACATGATATTGGTTATAAATTTTGCCAAATAACACCGGTCTGTATCGAAATGGAACTTCCTGCCAAAGTCAGTGGGCGTGGCCATTGGTGTTAGTAGGCGGGGCTAGATCCGTCGATTAAAAGATTGTTCAAAGTCATTTTATACCGATTTCATTAACGAGAAAAAAAAAGAAGTCGGGTTTTGCAATACATGACCAAGATTTTTTTCAAGGAGATTAAATCGTTTTTATTCATGGCGTGTTTTGGTTTATGGTGTATTTGTCACGTATAAAACACGTTCTGATACTGATAAGATAGCATTATCTAAGATAATTCCCCCGTCTATTGTTGGTCTTTTGTTGTTTTAATGATGTGTTTAGTGGCCCGACCCATTGGATATTAGCGTATCTACCCGGACATGACCGCTTGACCACTTGACCTTGCCCGGTCTATACTGGAAAGACTGTTTGTACATGTATCATATTGGGTGGTGACATAGATTTAAAGAATGGTTGGATTAACCCTTTCCTGTACAATCCCTGCTTTTTTACGTCCTTGTGATTTTAACCATTGTCATGCTGTATAAATTACCTTACTGAACTGCTGTCAAATCAAGGGGCGAAAGCACTGATAGATCTTGTTGTTCAAAAATTAAATTTCTCTGAGAAATCAACTTCATAAACAACCCTGATAGGAAAAGTACAAGCAGGAGGTGTAGACTGAGATCAGCCTGCACATAAGTGCAGTCTGATCTTAGTCTACACCTACTGCCAAAACCGGAATATTCCGGGTTCAGCAGGACAAGGGTTAAGGCTTGGTCGATCGATTCTTTGATTGGCAGCCACGATGGGTCAATTATCCCATTCCAACACAAGAAAATTTTAGACTGGTCCAAATTGAAAGAAGCTGCAGACGACAATTTCAAGTTGATGGAATTTTGATTTTTTTTCTTCCTTTGGGATAGAAAACATTGTGGATAATGAAGAAATTGCTTGTTACAAGCAATTTCTTCATTGTCCACAATGTTTTCCGAAGCTTTTTCTTCTTGTGGGGCGTGAAAGGGAGGGCTTGAGTTGGAATGGGTCAATTAATACTAGTATTGTCTTAGCTTATTCAAAATTTGCTTATACAAATTTTTTTCCTACAATTAATACTTATCAAGTGATTTTTAAAATGTCGCCCGTGCGCGAGCAAAATAACCTAACTACAACTTTATTTAACCTGTAGTTACGATACTTTGCTCGCGCACCGACGATAATTATGATAGATAGCCTAAACTTTTGTGATTTGATCCTTATTTCACGAATAAAGCCATTAACAGAAATACGATACTTAGGTTAAACAGATGAAAAATATATCATCTCTTTAATCATTTAGAACCAATTAAGATAAAATACAAATTACTATTTGACAGGTTCTTTCCACAATAATCTAAACTAGGCAATGGTCCAAAGGATGGGTAAATAAAGTGTGGCAAGGAGAGAGGCATAAGCGAAACTTAAAGATTGACCACCAAAAATGACCGTTATAGAATTAACAGTACTAGATATATATTCAAGTTACAAAAGATCTTTCATTTTTAGCGGTTTTGTCAATACAAAACCGCTATTTGAATCGATCCAAACACCGGATGTAAATTTCACGCATTTCTACGCATGCTCATAAAGCTTGCCATCAGAATTTACGTGATCGCCTCCATCATGTTTTAATGCTGATTTAGAAAGTAACTTACTTGCCGCATGCCCACAGCCTGTTTTGGTGTAATACATAACAAGGAAAGTGGTTTAAAACTTCGATAATCTTGTATCTTCAGATTTTCATGATTTTGTATAAATGAGCAAAATGATTTATTCGCGTTTCAAAGTAGAATATAGGTCAGTGGACATGTAAACTCTCCGTGTTCTACAACAGATATACAGAGTATGGTAACAGATCTTCATAGACTCTACCGAATCAAACGCCCTTTCAACTCTTGAATTCGAACGGTATCTTTGAAACGTGCGTGTAGCACTTCACGTAATCATAGTGAAACGCTCAGTGTTAAAAGAATCTTAATATGTTTTGTAGGATTTCCTTGATCTTTTTTACATTTAATCCTTTACCTCATAAACCCAAAATTTCACGCACAGATGAAAATATTGTGATAAAAGCAAAATGGTGGATTCGCCTTGAATATTAAACTTGCCTTTCAATATTAACCAAGTACCAGACGGCAAAATTTTAGACAGGTTCAAATTAATAGGAGTCGCAGACAACAATATTCAGTCGAGGATTTTTTTTAATTTTCTGGGTAAGAAACATTGTTGAACATGAAGAAATTTCTTCATTTTACAAAATGTTTTCTTTATATTTTTCTTGCGGGCGTCAAAAAGCGTCATTTTTTAGTGAATTATTTCACTGTTTTTAATATTCTTATACAGGGTCATAAAGGGATGGCATTTCGACGTTTAAAATTCAGTTCATTTCTCGTGTTATCTTTGCTACATGTAATACCTTTACGCCGTTTTTATCGTCATTGGCGCCTGGAAACACAATATTCTACATTACTTATTAATTAAGGTTTTAATTGTTATTTTACAATAACCATGCATGTTCCGTATAAAAGGAGAAGCATGCACTATAAACTCAGTTAATGTTTGTGAACTTGTTCGTGTTTCAATACGCTGTAGTTATGTCTTCATCTTCAGTGATTTGATTATATACACGAAGGAGGTGCACGTCAGTCCTAAGGAAACGAGAAGTGTTGGGAGGAGGTAGGGTGGCATAGGTTTTCCCTTTCGTTAGTTGATGATTGGGATCCGGTAGGAGGCGGGGACATCACAAGAAGTTTCTTATTACGTTGGTTCACTTTCAAAGGATAGAAAGGGCAGCTTCAATAACCCAACAGTAATATATTAACCCTTGTCATGCTGTATAAATTACCTTACTGTATTCCTGCAAAATCAAAGGACTGAAAGCATTGATAGACATTGTTTTTCAAAAATCAATATTTCTTTAAGAAATCAATTTCATTAACAACTCTGGCAGGGAAATCACAAGCAGGAGGTGTAGACTAAGATCAGACTGCACTTATGTGCAGGCTGATCTTGGTCTACACATCCTGCCAAAACCGGAATATTCCGGGTTCAGCATGACAAGGGTAAAATTTTGATTACAGATTTGATATTTTAGGGATTATAGTTGTTGATATTGTTGGTTGGTTGGTTGGTTGGCTCGTTGGTTAGGTAGTTTGGTAGTTGGTTGTTTAGTTGATTGGTTGGTTTGTTAGTTGGTTGATCTGTCGGTCAATACATCAATCTGTAGCTTTTCCTTTTCTCTCAATTTTATCCTTAACTACTGATTGGATTAGATTCAAATTTCGCACAGCAACTCAGTATCAAGCAAAAACATGAACATTCAATTTTGGTTATGTTCAACTGATTTTGTTCCCGGAGTTATGACCCTTTGCTTAGAGATCGTGTCCGTTTATGTTCTCTTCTTTGTAATTTAGATTTAAAATGTACATTTATGTGCATTCAATATCAACAAAAGATGTACATATTCTTTTTTGGTTAAGGTCCATTTACTTTGAGCTATGAGACAAAACGTTTATTCTGTAACATGAAATTGTAAAGTCACGTTCAGTGAGAGTCGAGTTTACAGTCGATTTGAAACGAGTCTGTGTATACTGGGTTGAAATCAAAGTACTGAAAGTACTGTAAGCTACCAAAGCATGGTTGAATCTAGAAAATCTTTCCCTTGTTTGGTATAAAAAACATTGTGGACATTGAAGAAATTGCTTGCTACAAGCAATTTCTTCATTGTCCATAATGTTTTCCAAAGCTTTTTTCTTGAGATGCTTAAAAAACGGAATTGAATGGGAACGGGTTAAACAACATGCTTTTGACAGAGTTCCCTACTATTTAAATAGAGTTTGCAAAATGCCTGAAATATATAAAAAAAATAATTTAATGGCGTAGGCATTCCATGGATTTTGTGGTTTAGCCTCTAGTGGTAGTTTGCACTCGTTGAACTTTAGAAGGCATCAAAATTTTGTCTGTTAACTTAAGCTATCAAAGCTGACGCTTTGCAAGCTAAAAATCGTGTTGATTACCTTTGCGCTATACTTCGTCTTACCATGACAAAATTTATGACTGGTCCAATGCAGACGACCTTTTCAAGTTGATAGAATTTTAGATTTCTCTATTTTCATAGGCAGAAAAAAAATTGGAAAATACAGGAATGGCTTGTTACAAGCAATATCTTCATTTTCCGCATTCCTCCTCATTCGCCCTTTTTTTTTGGGAGGGGGGGCGTTAGAAAGCGGGTTTGTATAAAATTGGGTTAAAACCGTTCAAAGCTCTACCCCATTCTTATGAGAAGAAAGAGTTGACTGAAAGAGTACGGAGAATACCTGGTTATATTTTATATCTATAACGTAGCTGAAATAATAGCGGGCATATTCATTACATAATGGGTCGGAGAGATGGTCGTGAGTAGATAGCTGAACCTTGATAAGTAAATTAGGGATAATTTTGGTCAAATGTCGAGACAGAGAACAATTTGTCAATAAAAGAGCCCTCCCTGAACATTCAATGAATGAATTTGACACACTATCCCTGGATTTTTAACTCATCATTTGTCATATGAGCTCCTCTTGATCGAAACTATTTATTCGTTTCTTTAATCCGCATGAAAATCGCCAACTATGCTTAATTTATATCTGAAGTTCAGTTCCCAAATCTTAATTACTGCTTAAAATATTTAGCGCTTTCAAAATTTCCCTTTTCATCCTAAGTTTGTTTTCTTTTTTCTGTAGTAGTTGCTTTTTAATGGGGGAGGGGGTCCAAATAGCGGCGCACATTTACCACCATTCTCTTCGAAATGCAATTGCACGATGATAAAGCGATAGAATTGGGATATTTCCGAATACGATAACTATCGGAAATATGCGGTAAATATCTATGTCATTAAAATGTTGTCATCTTTACATACTTCTTTTCTTGCGCGCGTGAGAATAGATCCACCTGTAATATGCATCAAATAAAAGATTGAAGCCGCCCACGATTTATATATGCACGTGTTTTCTTTTATATCATTGCTCCAGTGCACTTGGCCTTTAAGATTATTACATATCGATGGTTCTGCGCGAAACATTTGTAACTGCCTATAAGCGTATATTCAGTTACAACGGTTTCGTGCTGAACCAGTGATTGCATCTTCGAAACTATCCTCATATACAAGTCAAAATGAGGAGCAGAAGAAAGTATATCACTTATTATTACTACAGCACGTGTCCTTTTTAAAATGCAAATTTATATACGGTATGCAAACTGCAGAACGATATGGACTAACTTTGTTAACCCATTCCAACTCAATCCCTCCTTTTTACGCCCCTCAATAAAACAGCTTTAGAACACATTATGGACAATGAAGAAATTGCTTGTAACAAGCAATTTCTTCATTATCCACAATGTTTTCTTTCCCAAAAGACGAAAAAACTCAAAATACCATCAACTTGAAATTGTCGTCTGCAGCTTCTTTCAATTTGGACCAGTCTAAAATTTTCTTGTGTTGGAATGGGTTAAAGCTGTATTTACGACATTTTGGTCGTCTTCTGACGATACATGTCCACGTGTAAATTTGTATAGATGTACAAGTTATAGTGAGTGATCAAAGATCAATTTTGTCTACACCCGTATATACAAAATTAATTTTTGATGTCTCACTTTAACTTGTACATCTATTCCCGTACATAATTTATTTCTTGTTTCTGCTGTATTTACTAAACTTTTTTTTTTTCTTTAAACACTCGAAAAGTTCGCATGTACATTTCTTACACGAAATTAATTACTTTGATATAACATTACAAGGCTCAAATAACATTATAGCAGTTTAGCAATTCCAAAACGTGATATTTTACATTGGCCCAAATTGAAAAAAAAATGTGAGAAAAGAAGAAACTGCTTTTCTCACAATGTTTTCTATGTCTTTATTTCTTTGATACGTAAAGATTAAGTATAAATAGGGAATATTGTGTTAGGATAACGACACAACATCTTGTATTTGCTTCGAGCTGCGGAGGAATATTTTGATATATCACGAGACCAGAGATACATACAGCGTAAAAATATTTAAACTCATTCCGATATAACCCAGCATTTTACGCCTCAACAAAATATAGCTACGGAAAACATTTCGAGGAAATAAGAAATTACTTGTAATATTATATTGAGTTACAGATCAATTTGATCTTTTTCCGGTTCATTGATTCGGACGTTGGACTTTGTCAGATTCACATAAACAATATTTGTGTAGGCCGGTAGGTGACTCTGTATTGCCGTGTAATAGTTATAGGATAATTTACCAATCGTTGGCTCCGCCCATTTACTTCGTTGGTAACGCCCACCGACTTCGACAGAAAGTCCCGCTTCGACGTTTAACGACATTAATTTGAACAATCGGCCGCATGTAATAAAAAATAGAATAGTTGGTTGTCGACATCAACGTCGTAACTACAGATTGAATAAGCTGTAGTTACGACGTTTAAGTCGCAAAACCAACAAAAAGTGTTTACAAAAATAGCGGCCAATATCGGAGTTGAAAGCTCAGATCTGGACTGAACAAATGATTCGTTTGGTCGGTTCTTTCCATGAATGACACCAGCGATTGGTCAATTGAATGGTTGGCAAATACATACCCAATATTTCAAACAGTATAATTTCTGATTGCTAACAGTCATCTCTTATTGTGACGGAAAATCGTCACAATGTAATTACATGTATTCCAAATCAATAAATTTTATCCCCCGACAGCTAGCAACCGGGTACTATACTGTTAAACGAGTCATTTACAAACAGATAAAAACGAGGCTTTGGATAGCCTCGTTTTTATCTGTTCGTAGATGACTTTTTTTTAATGAATTAGATATTTAATGAGCGCTAATCTTAGCTCTAGTTCTTGCGATGAACCAATATACTATGCACGGTGTTCCGCGAAACGTATAACGCCGTTTGTAAAATGACGTCATAACATGCGTTATTTGACGTCATTTTCACTTGTGTAATATCACCAATTAAGAGATGAAGAGAGTATTTTTTGTTTTCATGGAGGTATGAACCGAAAAAATAATCACACCGTATGAATACGCGAAGCGGATTCATACATAAGTGTGATTAGGTTTTTTGTTCATACCTCCATGAAAAAAAAATATTCTCTTCCTTTCATATGATTTAATGACAAAACGGAAATGTTTTTAAACATTTTGATACATTTTGATGGAACTATTTTGTGCGGAAGCATACTAAATAGCTGCGTGCTCATAATTTTGTTCATGGAAGTATGAATTTTTTTTTTTTCGACCAATCAGATTGCTCGTTTTTGATAGACGGAACTAAACATTAAATTATTGTAATATGACTTCTTTTTTTTTATTTCACTCCCAAGTAATAGGTCATTTTATAATTTTGATTGCATTATCAAATATGGCACATGCAGTGTTATCTATACTAGCGATAAAAAGTGAAAGTTTTAAAAAGATCACTGACTTCCAAACATCTATAAAATGTTCGAGGAGAAGACATAAATACAATAATTGATGTACTTTAGGGTGAGCTCGGTCAAAGTGAACCGTACCGTTCACTCGATCCTCCTTAAATGTCACTTTATGACATTCCTCAAAATCACGAGATAAAATGTAATGATTATCTTAACTTTGTCACACTTTTGTGATTACAAAACCCGCTTTTTTTCACTTTTATTGTGTCTTATTTTGGACCTTTCTTTTTTTGTTCTATACCCAGCTCTGCGTTCAGAATATGAAATCGCTGACGTCGCCCAATGACTTCAAATATTGGTAATTCGACAAAGTTAACCCTTTCCTGTTGAAACCCGGGAATTTAACGTTACTGTGCTTTTATACTCGAGAAATAATACTTGTGACAAGCAATTACTCCTGTTCCTCTTGATATGTTCTACCACACAAGATGGTTTCATTTCAAATAGTATCCAATTCTAAATGTTTTCTCACTTTTAATTTGGACCAGCCCTATATTTAAAAAGAACAACAAAAAAACCCCAAAAAAACCAAAACAAACAAACAAACAAAAACCAGAAAAGTATTAATAAACGATCTCATTTTGTGCAATTTGTGGCCATGGGCATAAGATAATGCGCAGGTGGTTGGAGAAACTGTAGTTACGACGTTAAATCGTCAAACCAAAAAAATTGATTAACATAAATGTTGGAGTTTGAAGTTCTCTTCCGGTCTAAATACATCCTTTGATTGGTCAATTGGTATTTGATTGAATGCGGCGATCCGCCAATCATCTGTTGTCAGGCTGACTATAATCCTCTACGGAACTGCATTAAAATCATAGGGCTGAAGGCACTGAAAGCACTTCGTCGTTGGGCGTGCAAAATGTCGTAACTACAGCTTTATTCAGTGTGTAGTTACTACATTTTGAACGCCAAATCACGACTTATTGTATCGGGTTTTTTTTTTTTTAATTTATTTTGAGAATGCATCGAATAACTAATCTGGTTAAGCAGGGACATGCAGACGTCGTTGTTGAATATCAGACTGCAAAAATGTGCAGAACGATATCTATCTATCTATCTATATCTCCTGCCGAAACAGAAATATTCTGAGATCGGTATGACAAAGGTTGTCGAAAAATACCAAAAATACTTTAAGCCATTACCAGACGACAAAAAGTTTGACTAGTTCAAATTGAAAGGAGTTACAGACGAGAATTTTAGTTGATGAAATTTTAAATCTTTGTCTTTTTTGGGGTAGAAAACATTGTGAATACTGAAGAAATTGCTTCTCACAAGCAATTTCTTCAATGTCCACAATGTTTTCCAAAGCTTTTTTTTCGTGGGGAAGGGGCATCAAACAGCGTTCTTGAGTGGAATGGGTTATGAAGAAAATAAAAAAGAAATAGAAAATAATTCCAGGAAAGAAAAGAAAGGTCACCATGTTTCTAAACCATTACAAGACGACAAATATTAGACTAGCCAAAATCAAGGAAATTGCAGACGACAATTTCAAGTTAATAGAAATTCATATTTTTTACATTATTTTCTTGAACCTTTTCTTGAGGGGCGTCAAAAATCTGGATTGTGTGGGAATTTGTTAAATAAATTCGTAATAGATAGATAAACAGATTCGTAATAATCCGTGGCTTTTGAATTTACGAAATATCACTTCGCTGTTAGCTTTCTCGCGCTTGGCCAGTTTAATAAAATACACATAGAGTCAACAAATCAAAGTAAATGAATTTTACAAAATATGGTATTGAGACCCAGTTCAGAGATCTTCGAAGTCAGGCCTACGCTCGGTATGACAAAGCAACAGAGAGTTATTTCCTCTTGAAACCACCTCTTTGTAAACGTGTTCCTGCGAAGAGAGGTACCATTTTAGTCCATTTTGGTTATAAGAGAGCGATTTGTCATTGTGAAAGATGGTTTCGATTTAATAAAAAAGACACTAAGTGAAATCGTGAGGAATAGTTCACTATATATAAGTCGGTTACGTGACAGAAATACTCGATAGATCCCTATATGGACTGAGTGACTTTTTCAATGTTGTAAGGGTCTATTCTCTATAATGTTTAAAGATTCTTTGCTCGTCATAAGATGAAACGCTGGACTGAATGGGAATTTCATCAAATATTCGCAATGATGACACGTCTGTTTGTTTGAGCGCTTTCTAAGGAAATTTTAGAAACCTTTCTCCTAAGTTCCATAGAAATTCTTTCTTAAATTCCATGTAAAAGACTATTTGATTGGAATGTCTTTTTATTCAAAGAACTGTTTAAGCTCACAGTGCTGAAAGTCCCGATGACTTAAGAAACAGTTCAACACAGAAGTTTGTTTGTTTGTTCGTTTATTTTGTTTTTTTTTTTTTTTTTTTTTTGTTTTTTGTTTTTTGGTTTTTTAAGTGACTAACACAATATATAGATTTTTGTTTTCAAGGAGGTATGAAATGAAAAACCTAATCACACTGCATGAATACGCGACGCGGATTCACACATAAGCGTTATTAGTTTTTCGTTTCAAGCCTCCATGAAAACAAAAGATATCGTATTCACTTCTTATAAATTAATGAAATCCAGAGAAAGAGCACATATTTTATAGATTTGATACATTTTTTATGGAACTATTTTTGTTTTCAAGCATACACAATAGCTGCGTGCTCAAAATTTTGTTCGTGGAGTTATGACAAATTTTTGTCGGCCAGTCAGAAGGCTCGTTTTGATAGACGAAACTTAGACTTATATTATTCTAGAATCAAACTCTATGAATTACGCTACATTACGCGTCGAACTTGGTTCATTTCAAAGTGTCCTGTAATGAGAAAACAGAATTAGTTTATACGGTCCCTTGACTATGGCTTTTTAGCCCTATTAAAGTTATGAGGGTCAATATATTTTGCCTAATATGGTTAAATGTCTTTAATACGATTTTCGAATTAAGTTTATTTGTCGGTTCATTTGCCAAACAGCTGCGGTCTGAAATTAAATGATGTCTATTTCATTTTATAGCATTGAACTTACGTGTTCGTTGAAGTGAGTTGTTTTTCGACATTTTCGCAAACCCTGCATTTTTTTTCTATTATTTTTTTTTATCAGCCGCCTGGATAAACTGGTCTCATAACTAAATCGAGCCTTGCCGTAGAATTTGCAGCTGGATTAAGCTGTATTTACGACGTTTAAGCCGCGTTACCAACAAAAGCGCTTAAATATATAAGTCGGCAATATCAAAGTTTGAAAATTCTAAAAGAATTATTTGATTGGTCGATTGATTCTTTGATTGGTCGATGCAGTCCATCAATTGTTGAATTTTTTTAAACAAGATAGAAATCAAAGTTTGATGTACCCGTTGTCGCGATATTACAGACAAAGAAATTTTGATTTTGGCATATAAACCCATGTATATGTAATTGATCAGTCCATTTTAATTTCTTCGTTTGAAATATTTGAATAGAAAAATGCACTTGTAAGTTGCATTTTTGGAAAATAAATATCTTGTGAGCAAATGGGCTCAGAAATTTTGATAAAGAAATATATTAAATAAAAAAAACTGTGTCTCTTTCGATAGTTTGGAGCAAATCACCATAAAAACCACGATCGTCGGCTTGCGAGTAAGATGTCGTTACTACAGCTGTATTAAAGCTGTAGTAACGACATTTTTCTCGCGATGTCTTTGCACTATTTCACCGATAATCAATTTTCAAGACGCACATATATCATTTCGTCTTTTACAAGGGACCACCCTTTGGTGTCATTTGAATATTCACTTTAACACAATACATAAATAACCCGCTGATTAAGTTGTTTATTTGGTGCTGTATATTTTGATTGTTGTTTACAAAAGTGTGCCAAATAAATAACCTCTTAATGATTATATATGAAAAGATTTAAAATTTACCTTGATATATTTTATAAAGACCTCAAGGTTTAACAAATAATCCACAGACGGATAAAACAAGCCTGCGTTCTGGATAAGAAAAGGTTGCAAGCGATTTCGTTTGAAAACATATAATATTTTTCGAAAATAAACGAGGCAATACTGGTTACAATTAAAAAAAAAAAAAAAAACGCCAGCAACCTATTTTCAACCAAAAACTAGGAGCTTATTCTTCAGACTTAAATTATGACGTGGCTTAGTTTGTTAACCCGTTACCAGAGGATAAAATTTTAGACTCGTCCAAATTTAGAAAAGTTTCAGACGACAATATCAGATTCATAGATTTTAAATGTTACTGTCTTACTGGGTAGAAAATAATGTGAGAAATGAAGGAATTGCTTTTAATAAGCAATTTCTCCATTTTCCACATTGCTTCCTAATGGCTTAAAAAGGGGGATTGTGTAGGAATTGGTTAATAGTTGTGTTCCATACGGGTGTATGTAAAACACAGTTTAAAGCGACCCTTGGACAGATTTTCGTGCAAATTTTATAAATGAAATTTATATACTTTTCCAATTGTTATTAATATCGCCTTCGTGACAATTACTCATTCTTCGTATTAAACCTACTAAATACATTATAAATTTAATTTAGATTGAAATATTCCCTATGCCCTTCTTTGAAACAACGGATGAGGTCGAGGAATATCGACCACGACCGAATTGCTAGCGAAATTAATGGCATAATTGATACGTCATGGAAACCACAAATAATGCATATTTCATTTCAATCTACATATAACCTATCTACCCGATAAATTCCGGGTACATTCGGGTTGTACTTCGTTCACTTATTTGGCGTCTCGTAACGCCTAGTATTTTTTTGTTTCTTTTCTTTCTTTTTATAAAGGTTATGAATAGCCGTTTTCATTAAAAAATCGGCTCCACCCCCTTCTTTAAAATGTCTTCAAACATAACCGTTAGAAATTTTAACATTGAGAAACTCTTATTTCATAATTTGTGCAAGAGCCGATATAAGTTGTTTAATGCCACGATAATTTCCTACCCATCTTATGAATAGTGGACACTATAGAGCTAGATTTATTGTATGTAGTAAAAGGAAATGTTGACAAGTTTTTGAATATGAAACTATCCAAGTGAACATGTTTTTCTTCCCCCCCCCTTTTTTTTATTTCTTTCTTTTTTGAATATAACATTCAATCCGAACTCATTCCTAGGTTTTATCCTCAAACTTGGACGTTCCCCTGTATTATTGATTTGGCGAAAGCACGAACCTTCATACTGTCAGACGTCAAACTAGCAAAACAGGCGCACCAGGAATCGCGTATAAAACGTCGGTGCGCCAGCAAAATGTCATCACTACAGCTTTATTTAAGCTGTAGTGACGACATTTTGCTAGTGCACGGATGCTATGACCTTTCATCCCAGCCACAGAGATTTTGAATCTCTGAACGATTGACGGGCACATAGAATAAGAGGGGGCAACTCAGGACAGCCAAACGTCGATAAAGTAACATTTGTTCTATAAAATAACCAAACAAACGCTTAATCTGAAAATTTTCTTAGAAATCAACTTAGGACCTTTATTCCATTACCACACAATGATGCTTTCTGGCGCTCTGAAGAAAAAGAGCACGGAAAACTTTGTTGGAAAGAAAGAAATTGCTTGTTTCGGGCAATTTCTCCTTTTCTCACAACTTTTCCTACCCTAATTAGCATTTGATAACGGAATTTGCAATGTCCTCTGCTACTCCTTTCAAGTTGGATCTGCCAAAAATGTTGTCGAGTGGTGATGAGACAAACTGATTTAAACTACTTAGTTTTTTAACAACAAAACTGTTTACGAAAAAGAATCCACGAAAACTTGACCGTGTTAAACTTGTTAAACTTTTTGTTTTCTATTCAACTTGTTTACGGGGTATAGAGTCAATTTTGTAACTCTATATATCAATTTAATTTACTTGCAAATATTTCTTCGGTTAGCTCCTAAAACCGAGTAACTACGGCATATTTGAGCAGCGATTACAACGTTTTCGACACAAAACAGCAAAGTAGCATAAACCACCCCCTATAATATTTATGCTAATGACAGGGTCTTTTGAAAAAGGCTAATGAAAAAGGCCAGGACGGGGTCACAAATAGAATTAGATAGTTTTAGTAAACATTTTAATATGTGACTTTTCACCTTGAGGCCTTTAACGATTAGTTTGAAACAACCATGGTAAAATGAACTTTGAAGCAAAGTTTTTATACGATTAGAAATAAAAGTATTATGATCCCGGCTATATCGAGGGATACAATTTATCTGCATAGCTTAACCCAATCCCACACATTCCCGCCTGTTTACACCCCTCTAGAAAATAGTCTTTTTCTAGTTTTATAATCGTCTGATCTTATCCTTTCTATTATAATTAAAGACCCCCTGAATCTTATTTGGCTAACCGATTACCATTAGATTTGTTTTAACGCGACTTAAAACAGTATTTCAGTCATATCGCGGCGGCTGGAGCACTAACCATAGATTCATGATATTTCTCACACCAGTACTACCACAACATCCTTTCCGAGCTCCCAGATGCTCATCCCACTTAGGTTTACGATTTTCTACCCATTGGTGGGAGACAAATGTCGGAAGGGATATTCGAACCCGGGACCTCGAGAAAGCCACCAGCTGCTATCCCACATAGGTTTACGATTATCCACCCATCCGTGGGAGACTAATATCGAAAAAGATATTTGTCGCGGCCTCGGATCGAACCCTGGACCCTTGACTAGAAAACCTACGCTAATACCACACTATGGCCGCAAAGCAACCGACAGGAGAAGAAACATAAGATGAAGAAACTAAATACAAATTTCCCAGGGAAAAATATTAAGGAGAGAGAGAAAGCAGAAGAAATTCAAAGAGAGGAACGAGATAACTCATAAGTATATTTTTTCTAGATCAAAGTTACCACTTTTCGAAATGCTAATGTCGAAGATGTTATCATTATTTAGTAAATGGCTTGTTCACGCGAAGATGACACATTTTTCACCCATGATTCAATTCGTGTTATCTTCGGGCCATGAAATTGATAATGATGTTTTGGAAGATTTGTGACATCTTTAATCGTATACAAAAATTAGATCAATTTTGGTAAACTATGAAATCGAATCCACAATTTGCCTTGAATCTGAAAGCGTAGCGATATTTGAAGTGCGATGATTAAAATCAAAGTACCGAAAGTAATGTAAGCTAGCAAAGCATAGTTTTGTTAAGCATTCTTTTTGCCAAAGGTTGTCATGATTAAAAAACTAGGTTAAAATAACCTAACAGTTAACCGCTTTAGACATGACAAAATCTTAGACGGGTTCAAATTGAAAGAAGTTGTCGACGACAATTCCAAGTTTGTTGAATTTATGAAGTCTTTCCCTTGTTGGGTAGAAAACATTGTGGACAAATTAAGAAATTGCTTGTTACAAGCAATTTCTTCATTGTCCACAATGGTTTCCAAAGCTTTTTTTCTTGAGGTGCATTAAAAGGGGAATTGAATGGGAATGGGTCGAATTTCATATTTTTGAAAGAGTTGTCTACAATTTGAATAGAATTGGCAATATTCCTGAAATACACAAGAACTACTTTTGTGGCGTAGACATTCGGTGGAAATAGTAGTTAAGCCTCCAGTGGCAGTTTGCACTTGTTGAACTTTGAGAAGACCTCAAAATTTCGTCTGTTTATTTAACCCTTGTCATGCTGAACCCGGAATATTCCGGTTTTGGCAGGAGGTGTAGACTAAGATCAGACTGCACTTATGTGCAGGCTGATCTTAGTCTACACCTCCTGCTTCTACTTTTCCTACCAGAGTTGTTCATGAAGTTGATTTCTAAAAGAAATATTGATTTTTGAAGAACAAGTTCTATCAGTGCTTTCAGCCCTTTGATTTGACAGCATTTCAGTTAGGTATTTTATACAGCATGACAAGGGTTAAGCTATCCAAGCTGGCGCTTTGCTAGCTAAAAATGTTGATAATAAAGTCTCGCACTCTAATCGATGACGCCTTATTGGCCTTAGTGAGGGATCGCTGCTGCCAATGATAAAACGATTGACCAATCAAATCATTGATTTAGACTTGAAATGAGTTTTGACATCGGACATTTATATTTATCATTTTTGTTCGTTTAGTAATGTGAACGTGGTAACAACAGCTTATTCAAGTTGTAGTTTCGACCTTTGGGCTGTCAACAAATAATTTGTCTTTTATGTCCCTGATTACACATTTTACTTAACCCTTGTCATGCCGTATAAATTACCTTACTGAATTGCTGTCAAATCAAAGGGCTGAAAGCACTGATAGAACTTGTTGTTCAAAAATCAATATTTATTTTTTAGAAATCAACCTCATAAAAAAATTGGGCAGGAAAAGTACAAGCAGGAGGAATAGACTATGATCAGCCTGCACATAAGTGCAGTCTGATCTTAGTCTACACCTCCTGCCAAAACCGGAATATTCCGGGTTCAGCATAACAAGGGTTAATAACGTCTTTTATTACCTCAGTCAAACTTTTATGTCAGAGGTGGGTTGGCGGTACAAACGATCTGCAATAAAGTCAGCATTGCCTCAGATGTGGTTTATGACGTTGTCGATATGAAGATTTTAGAGCCTGGTGACATTGAAGATAATCAATGTCACTGGGGCTTTAACCTTTTCCCGCAATCCCCTCTAGTAAAAAGCTTTGACAAACATAGCGGAAAATGAAGAAAATAAACATTACAATAGTTGCAATTAATTCATTATCTGCAATGTTTTCGAATCAAAAAAGAGAGAAATAATAAATAGATGAAAAATTATAAATAAAATAAAGATATCTTCAAGAAAACAAAAAACGTCTCTTCATTTATCAAATGAAGATGATATGTTATGTTTTCATTGAAATATGAACCTAAAAACCTTTATCACACTGTATGAATACGCGAAGTAGATACGCTTGTAATTAAATTCTTAGGAAAGTAAATAAAAGTGTTCTTTTTATCATTATTATTATTATTATTATTTTTAAGTTTAATTTCATCAAGCAGAACAAAGCAAATATTTTGAGTAAAATTTTATTGATCTGCTTCGTGGCTAAGGATACGAAATAGTTGCGTGCTCAAAATCTTATGAAAAAAAAATCAGCCATTCAAAACGCTTGAATTTTGATAGACGAAATTAGAATTATATTATAATACGATATTTATGACTTTCTACTATGACTTTAAAATGAAATTATACGGGTTATGTATCAAGTTTATTTTATGTGAAATAAATAACTAAAAATTGTTGTGTCGAAACATAACTATTTAATTACAAAGAACTCAGTTCAACTCAGTCAATCCTTGAGGGTGGTCTCCCCCTCTCTCTCTCTCTCTCTCTCTCTCTCTCTCTCTCTTTCTCTCTCTCTCTCTTCTCCTCACACACACACACCCTCTCTCTCTTCCGAGGGAAAGATCACTATTCCACCATTCAACCGAGATTTTAATCGACTTTACTTTGTATAATTCATGATCATGAAAATTAAATAAAAGGCAAATCTTCCTTTGGTGACCTTTTCTACTCAAGGATAACACGCTTAACCCTTTCCTGTTTTTGGAAATTTTAGACTGATCCAAATTCAAAGAGGTTGCAGACGACAATGAAAATTGAATGCAATTTGAAATGAAGCTATCCTATGTTGTAGAAAATATTGTGGGAAAAGGAGAAATTGCTTGTTACAAACAATTTCTCCTTTTTCCAAAAGGTTTTCTCAAGTATAAAATCAAAGCAACGTAAAATCCCGGGTTAGTCCAGGAAAGGGTTAAGGGTTGAGAGACTCTTATATTTATCGTGGTCCTAACTTATTCTAGGCATGGATTCTAACCACTGCTACCCACTTCTACAGCTGGGTGGACTTGGGCTCTGTCTATAAAGTGTCCTGCCTAAACACATTACTCGCCTCCTGTGGGGTCGGAACCATCAACCATCAGATTACGAGTAGCGCACTCTAACCAGCGACCAACGAGTCAGACTTAACGTTACAACATGCTTGTCGTCAACCAACCGTTTTACTTTTTGCTACATGTTACCAGCCATCAATGTCGCAAATAACTTCGTTCAATATCGAAGAAGTGCCGGGCCTACTGAACAATTTGATTGGTCAATAGGTATTTAATCAACAGCGGCGATCCGTCAAGTAATCAAACGGATACACATTACATTGATCCCAGCTGCTAAGGCTTTCTCTAGAAGTCTGCATTCAACTAGTACATAAATCTCATAGAGTCTTATTTGAAAATTGCTCATTTTCTTTCATCATTCCCCCTTTTCTCATGTTCCATCTCTATCGATTCCTATGGTTATTCGTACTTACTAATCCTGCTCGACACCATTTCGGCGGTGTGTTTCTAAAACCTCGTAACTACAAGTTTAATATAGATATAGTTACGAGTTTTTTTTTTAATAAAACGGACGATTTGTTTAAAAATTACATTATATCAGACTGTCTAGCTCTGTCGATAACAACATACCACGCCCTTTTTTCCCTTGTTACTACCTCCATGTCTTGATATCCAAACACTTTCCCTCTCTCATCCATTTAACCCTTTCCTCTACAAACCCGAATTTTACATCGCTTGAGAAAACATTGTTACAAGCAATTTTTCCTTTTCAATTTCAATTTGCATTCAATTTTAATTGTCGTCTGTAACCTCTTTCTATTTTGACTAGTCTAAACTTTCAAAAACGGGAAAGGTTGATCTATCTTTCCCCCTTTTGTCATATTTTCTCTTGCGTATCATTTTTTGTCAACAATTTTTTTTTCCGATTTCCCAGAGTTGTCCATTTACCACTTGGCTAACTTCCCTCACTAACCCTATCTCACCTTTTTCTTTATCATCCCCCTATTTGCGTGTGACTTTTACAGTACAGTACGGAACGGAACAAAATAAAACACAGTGTGTTTACAAAATAAATGTAGGCGACAGACGATGGCTGCAGTGCGATTACAGTAGATTTGTGAACAGGAGAGCAAATAACCAAACCTTACTTGGCGTTTGCTCGTCCTTTCCTGGCTTATTAGTCTTTATGATATTTGGTCCTGGATTCTGTTCATTCCTTTTTTTTCTTTCCTCGGATTTGTTTTTTCAGATAATCTTACATCTTTTTCGTTTCATGTTTTCGTAACGATCGACTCCTAAATATAGATATCCTTTTTTCGTCTATTTGACAACCCAGAAGAACTTGTTAAAGCGCTGTCCGATGATCATCCGAGTTTGTCCTTGACATAACTCCTACATTTACTGGTAGGTTTAAAAATAACTTGGCCTAGCTGTTCCCTATCTTAATGGTGATGGACAAGGTCACACATTAAGGTCAAATGTAAACTTGGCATTATTTGAGCGTGTCAGGAGAATTAACTCAAGTTCTGAAATGTTTTCGAAATAAACTTCGAAATGTTATGACAATGTTGTTCTTATCCTAAATAGAGGTACCACTGGAAACAAATAGGCTAGCTTAAAATTCAAGGCCCCAATTCAAGGTAATTTTTTAGAACTTTGAAATTTTGAGCTTTTCGGGCTCTCAACTCCCACTTACCAGAGGATACCGACATACTTTTGCACAGTTGTTCTCTAACTTCTGAAATGTGTCATGTTAAACAAATTGGAGGTATAGTTTGTTATGTAAATTTTTGTGCAAAAAAAAAGTTCATTTGCTCTCCGCTATGTTAGGTGGACGTGCTAATTACCTCATTAAAAGACGGCAAACTTTTAGATTAGTCAGAACAGAACAGAACAGAACAGAACTTTATTTACAGAACAGAACAGAACAGAACAGAACAGATTCTTTATTCAATAATTTGACTTGAACACATACGGTTCATCGTCAAAATAAGACATTTACATACATAATGAATGAAATAACATGTATGGGTATGGACCAAAACAAAAACAACAAAAAAAAAAAAAAAAAAAAAAAAAAAAAAAACATAACAAAACAAAAAAATGACATATAAAAGATTGTCGATTGCGGAAATAATGAAGTAAAAGAGTCTTAATAGAATATTTAGAATGGAAAGGTTAAACAAGGCTTAGGAAATCAAATGTTAATTACTAATTAGATTTAACTCGGCTTTTCTTTTGTGCATCGCTTTGATGTAGAAAATACCAATACTATTAAGAATTTTGACGTTATCTGAGTTCAACAAATCTATTAATTTAAACATATTCGGTTTGCTGTAAAATTTTTTTTTAAAATAAACTTGTCTTAATTCTTTATAAAAAGGACAAACTAACAGGAAATGAAATTCGTCTTCTATTTGGTTGAGGTTACACAAGTTACAAATTCTTTCATTCCTTGCGACATTTCTATGACGTCCTGTTTCTATAAGAAGATGGTGTGCTGATATACGTAATTTGACTACTGCATTTCTATAGTTTGTTATTTTCATTTTATTTAAGTACCCAGAACAACAAAAATTATCTTTTAAGTTTCTAAAAATCAATAAAGATGACCGATTACCTATATCCTGAAACCACTCGCAGATATAAATATCTATTAATCTACTACGAAATATTGGTAAAAATGTTTTTAGGCAAACAGATTCAGGGAATAACCATACGTCATAAAATCCAGTTCTCTGTAGTAAGTCCCTTACTTTATAGCTCCAAAGATTTGTGTTGTTAATGTTACTAATCTCATTTAAAACTGTCCTTAGTATACAATTTGAGTATTTCTCCGAAAATAGTTTTATATAATACTTGATTATTCTGGTTTTGATATTTATATGGAGTGGATACCTTCCTAGTTCACCATAAATCGCCGAATTACAAGTTGATTGTTTGACATTTAATAATCTCTTTAAAAATTTTCTATGTATACGTTCTATAAGTTCACTGGTCATAAAACCCCAGACTTCGCTAGCATAATATAGAATAGATGCGACAAAAGAGTCAAATAGATCAAGCATTATTTTTAAAGGTATGTCCTTGTTCTTGGTAATGTACAGTAGTTCGCTCATTGAACGTGTTGCTTTTCCTGTTAAAGTTTTAAGAGCGTCAAAAAAGGTTCCTTTACTGCTAAAAACGAGACCAAGATAATTGAATTTAGGAACTATTTCTATATTATAACCAGAATATGTAAAATTATAATTGTTTGTTAAATTTCTACCCCGTTGGAAAATAACAATTTTGGTTTTATCGACATTAACTTTCAGTTTCCATTTGTCACAATAATTTTCAAACGCTGATATTAATTCCTGTAGTCCTTTAGCAGTGTCGGCTATTAAAACGGAATCATCGGCAAAAAGTAATAAATATATTGATAACTGACCAATATTAAAAGCGTCACTAGTATTTTGCTGCAAAAACAATTCGATGTCATTAACAAAGAGAGAAAATAAAAACGGCGAAAGCGATTCCCCTTGCAATAATCCGACGTCGTAATTATATAGCTCTGAAATAGAGTTCATATGTTTAACACATAATTTCACTTCGTTATATAATGAGCGAATCACACATAAAAGTTTACCAGTTATATTATTATTGATAAGTTTAAACCATAACCCATTGCGATAGATGGAATCAAAACATTTCTCCATTTACATCCAGGTACAAATCAGTGTACAACATAGACAAAAATCAAATGCACATGGAATAGTAATATTTTGGTTCCGTTTAAATCTATGGACTAGTGATATAAATTCTATGAGCGTTTATTTTCCGTAGGGATAGATTCTCTGGTAGAAAAGGTATCTGAATGATTTATGGAAATGGGAATGAACGAATATTGCTTTAGTCCGAGCGCCTCGCAACCACACCATATAACAAGCTGTCATTACGAAGCCCTCTGGACAAATTTGGATAGCCGACAACCCCCGCTTCCTCGCCTTATTAGAAACGACAAACAAGGACGAGTAAGGGGGTCAATATTGAAAAAGGTTGCAGACTACATTTCAAAGTAAGCTGAAAATTAAGTGCAATTAAACGTCGTGAGATAAGGAGAAAATGCTTGTTTCAAGCAAGTTTTTCCTTTTCTCACAATTTTTTCGATAACAATGATTCTTAAGGGCGTCAGATAGCGGGATTGTGTGATAATGGTTTAAAGTAAATTTAACTTCATCGAAGTAAAAACGGTTTTCATTAACCTTTTCCTGTTTTGCAAATTTTATACCTGTCCAAATTTAAAAGGTTTTGAAGACAAAAATTTAAAATGGACAACCGGTCAATTGGGTAGAAAATATTGTAGAAAAGGAAGAAATTGCTGGTCACAAGCAATTTCTTCTTTTTCTAAAATGTTTTTTCTGAACTATAAAATCAAAGGGACATAAAAAACAGGGATTGAACAGGAAAGGGTTAAAAGGCCCGCTTCCATCCCCCCGGTCTCAAGGACATCCGTACCACAATCATCGTGACATATGATGTCATTACTTCAAGCTGTCGAACTCTGACTGTCATAGTCAATCTAGTGACGTCATTTTCTTCCTCTATCCATCCCCACTCTTCTCTCGTCTGTCTATTCCTTACTTTTCTGCAGGTTTAGTTTCTTTCTCTTTCTGTTTTTCGCTCTTCAACAGCCCCCCTTTTTTCAATGTCAACTGTACTAGTCCAGCTCGTGACGTATGGTCACGTTACATCAAAACCGCCTCACACTCCCAGCCCTCTATTACGACATCTCGGACTGGTCATCTTCTTAAAAACTGCCCACTCGCCTCATTAGACTGATCAGCAGGGAAGCCCACGAATTCAAAATATCGGTTAATTGCCCGTAAGCCGAACATCACCCAGACGTGTAATTAGGTACTGTCCAGTGGCCAAAGTAGAAAAGATAAATTTACCAACTATGTTAACCCTTGTCATGCTGAGCCCGGAATATGCCGGTTTTGGCAGGAGGTGTAGACTAAGATCAGACTGCACGTTTGTGCAGGCTGATCTTAGTCTACACCTCCTGCTCATACTTTTCCTTCTCGAGTTGTTTATGAGGTTGATTTCTAAAAGAAATATTGATTTTTAAGCAACGAGTTCTATATCAGTGCTTTCAGCCCTTTGATTTGACAGCAATTCAGTAATATATTTTATACAGCATGACAAGGGTTAAGCGACTCTTGAATAGATTTTCGTGAAAATTTGGTATATGAAAAATATCTGTTTTTCCAATAATCATTAAAGGGACTCTTTAACATATTTTCTTAAAAATTATCTGCTTTTCCAATAATTATTTATGTCATTTTCACGATAAATGTTCTTTCTTCGTGAAATCCCCTGAAAGTTAAATTTGATGTAGAATGTTTCTTATGCACTACTCTCAGACATTTATCGGATGAGTTTTCGGGTGAGGTCGATAACGACTGAATTGTTAGCGGAAGCAAAATGGCATAATTGATACGTTATGGAAATTACAAATAAGGCAATGCAAGGTGAAATCGGTCTGTACAGTCATCATCATTGCAAAAGCAGCATAATCCCCTTCGGTCAAGTGTACGAATGCATAAAGATAAAATTTTGGAAGTTGAGAACCAATACATGCATTTTTCTTCAGTTACCTGTTAAGGGCCCCCTTAAGCCGGCGTTTCAAATCTCTATGTCGTAATTAGGTCATTAAAACATCGTAATTACAGCAGTTCAAGTTGCAGTTTCTATGTTTTGGTAGCACAGTGACGCTATAGTGCTGTACTATGGATGGCGTATCCGTACCTCCACTCTACCAAACCAAAGATTGGGATGCAAACTTATGCACTGTATGGGTGTCGGGCTTCAAGACCGAGCACACCCGCGAGCGCGAGAAAGAGGAGAGGGGAACGAGTGAGAGAGAGAGAGAGAGAGAGAGAGAGAGAGAGAGAGAGAAAGAGAGAGAGGGGGAGAGGGAGAGAGAGGGGGAGAGAGAGAGAGAGAAGGCATCACGCTTCGGGTGTCTATTAAAAAACGTTACGACGTTTAGTCGCCAAACCAACAAAATGCTTAACATAAATGTCAGCTAATGTTCAAAGTTCACTTCCAGTCTAAAATGAATGTTTTGATTGGTCGATTGCTTTGTTAATTTCCTAGATGGTGACTTTTTTTCTTCTTCTACATGTACTTTTGAATTATTCTATTACAGTTAAAAGTTTGAAACTTTGTAATAAGCGTTCAGGACAAACAACAGATTCAAGTTCCATCAAAAGTGCTATGCAAAATATTGAAAACAAAGGTACAGAAATAGTTCACGACATGAACTGCGTTAAGTGTTTGCGTTTGGAGCTTAGTATTATACATGTTTTGGTATATGTGTTTAAAGCGGCTATTGCACAGACAAATATTGGCTCTCATTTTTCAAATTTCTAATTGTAATGCTTTCAGATATTTGAAAGAAGGTGATTTAGCTGATTATGTAATGAAAATGACTATTATTAACTTTATAAACAGAAAGAAAAGAAGCAAAACATTTCGCAATACAAGACCCCACGAAGTAAAACCCGAATGGAACCGGAATTCATCTGGAAAATACGTTATAGATCTGTGGATTGCACCGACAATTGCTTTATTTTCGGTTTCTATGACGTACCAAATACGTCATAGACTTCCGCTAGAATACAGTCGTTATAGACATTACCCGAAGACTAACGGCCTCATCCGATAAATCCCGATGTATCAAAGTAAGGTATAGGATATATATCACATCAAATTAAATTTATAGTGAATTTAGTCAATTTAACACGAAGGCAGAATATTCATCGTAAAATGTCATTAACATTTATTGTAAAAGCAGATAATTTTTCTATGGCAAATTCATGACAATCTGTTGAAGAGATGCTTTAACTCAATACCACAGTGACGCTTTCTGACGCCATGAAGAAATTCAATTATGGAAATATTTGCGAGAAAAGGAAAAATTACTTGTAACAAGCAATTTCTCCTTTTCTCACAATGTTTTTTCTACTCTATTTGGTACTTGCTTTCTAGTTTTAGCTCAATTTTAAATGTCCTCTGCAACTTCTTTCAAATTGGACCAATCTAAATTTCTGTCGTCTGGTAAATGGCAACAGTATGCTACCATATTATCCACATAAATTGGGTTGCTACTCCCAGATCTATAGGTACTAAGCAATCAGACAGGTTATCATTTTGACCTCTTGCGGTGATCCGTTGTATTTTCAACAATACATTAAGTGGGCTAATAGGTCTGTTTGGTTTTGAAACATCTTTTCATCGAAAGCAGTTGGACACAGTGATGATTGGTGACCTTAAATGGCTCTTAAAACATGTTCTAAACGTCATGGGAGGAAAGCTTCTTATTAAAACACTTGACGGAATGGACCACACCAGGGATAAATAAGAGTATTAACCCTTTCCCGTTTTTTCTAAATTTTAGACTGGTCCAAATTGAAAGAGGTTGCCGGCAGACGACTATGAATATCGGATACAATTTGAAATGAAACTATCCTGTATTGTAGAAAACACTGTGGAATAGAAGAAATTGCTTGTTACAAGCAATTTCTTCTTTTTCCACAATGTTTTATCAAGTATAAAATCATAGCAACGTAAAATCCCGGGTTTATACAGGAGAGGGCTAAATACTTACAAATATCAATTAAGGCACCGCATGTGGGTACAAGTGCCTGTCCTTGGTTGTGTGTGCTGGATAGTATACAAGATGGCCAAGATGGCCCTAGATCGCTCATCCGAGTTCTTAATTGAACACACACTAAAAGCAAGAGGCAATCAGGGTCTTAGACGCGCTACTGGCTATAAGAAATTTACCTTAAATTAATCTAATATTTAAGGAACTTAATTGCTTAAGGAAGAATGCATAAAAAAGTAGTAAATTTGTCTTTATCTCCTTACTCATTTTTAGGCATTTTTCCTGTACTTTCTAACAGATCCACTCCATTTCAAAAGGAAACCATCCTTATGACTCTACAGACATCCAGTTAGAACCCCAAGAGGATTCAATAATAATTGTTGAATTTATCACGTAAATAAGGATATTTCTAGTGAAAATTCAGAAGGCCCCTTTTCCCGTGTTTTTTTTTGACAGATCTACACTATTTTCAAGGGTACCTTCCTTATGACCCTTTAATCGGCGTATAAAAATGAATGTACAATTTCAAATCGAGTACTATTTTTAAAGAAGTTAGCAGTACACAGACATGATACTTACTTTGCTAAAGCTTATCTCGAAATAAAATTCCGAATTCAGCCATATGGGACATCTTTTGGACAATAAGTGATATTTTGAAGTAGTTTGGCAGAGAAGTTTTCTTTTTATCACCCACAAGAAATCCGTTTACAGTGACGTTTTTAATACCCGTGCAAAAATCATATTGAGCTTGGAAATATAGACAGTTTCCTGAAGACTACACTGTCAGAATACACAATCCCCAGGCTATTACCTAAGACTGCAAAATCCTGTACATCTAAATAAACCTAGCCATTCGGTTATCCTTTTTTTCCCCTCTGATAAAAATTGTTTCAGTTTAAAAAGTTTTCAGTCATCAATTATTTGACAGAATATAAATACGAAAGAGTAGTTGAAAATTCATCGACGATACAAATTGAAAAGTAACCACAATATTGTTAGTAAGAAAAGGAAAAACTGTAACAAGTAATCTTTGCTTTTCCAACAAAGCAAGAGATCTTTTTAAGAATAAGCAGTATTTCTTTTGTGCGCAATATTTTCCTTGCAATTATTTCGGTGTTAAAACAAGAAATTATTTATTCAAGGGTTAGCAAGCACTATACACATAGTACTATGTCCATAACAATGGTATACTAATCCACCATTAACCAGTGTTTGCCCTTGAAAATCTTAATAAGATTGTCTTCTTCAGGTGAGAATTAGTCATTCTACAATTTATATCAAGAACTGTCAAGCAAAAAGGTAAAATAAGGGGAATCTATATGATTAATCTTTGAAAAGGGGATCATATACAGCACAGGTCAATCGACGATAGTAGTTCTATCATTGACGGATCACTGGCAGCAACCATTCACCTCCGACAGGAAGTTTGACTATGACATAAGCCCATTCCTGTTTTGCAATAATTCAGACCTGTCCAAATTAAAAGGTTTTGCCGGCGAAATTGTAAGGTGGATTTTATTTTTCAACCATACAGTAGGATAGAAAATATTGTGGAAATTGCTTGTTACAAGCAATTTCTTCTTTTTCTACAATGTTTTCTCAATTACAATTTCACAGGAACGTAAAATCTAGAGCTCTAACAGGAAAGGGTTAAACAGCGTAATTTTCAAAATACATATATGACCTGTAACATGCAACAAAAGTGCAAAATGGATGGTTGTCAATGTGAAAGAGTTAAACAATGTTATTTTGCCAAAATTATGGCCAGAAAATTACAAAAAAATAAATAAATGAATTCTTTGCTGGCTAACTAAACCTTGTAACTGCAGCTTCATTAAGATTCTTGGCAACTTTTCTCCATTTCTTAAGTTATCACAGTCTACAATAGACATGTTTCAAAATTGCCTGACTTTTTTCCTGACCATGGATACCCTGTCATATGGGATCTAACGCCACTTTTACAGTATTAAAGTTACATCACAGTGACTGATGCTCCTAATCATGGCTTCCTTTCATTTCCCAGCCAGCTGCTCACTTCTCCACACTAAGTTATCATGTACCCATTAGTGAGAAACAAGAGCCGTCAGAGACGGAATATCCTCCCCGAATTTAGCCCTGTCACAAAGAGTACAAAATAAACAGGGAAAAGGGTGAAGACGGACCGACAGGTGCAGATGCGTGTATATGCTCGTCCCATTCCAGACTGACTAAATTTTAGCGTACATCCTCGAGCTGTGACCTTGACCTTAGAGTTATCTGAAATTTTATTCCAAATGTCACATCGACAAACAATAGAAGAATAGTTGCGCAACGTTATTTCGAAATCAATCCATAATTTCAGGAGCTATGCTCCAGATAAGCTTAATTTTAGTGCTTGCCTTTGAGCTGTGACCCTCACGTTTGAGCTATCTGTTTTTTTTTTTAAATGGTACATCTACTTATGATAGAGAATAATTGTGCCAAATTATCTTGAAATCCATCCATAATTGAAGGGACGATTCAGTGGACAAGGTCTAATTAAAAATTTGACCTTGAACTATGACCTTAGAGCTCTCCATTAACAAGAAAAATTGTGTCGGTGCAAAATCATAGGAGTTCACAAGTGAAGTTTAATCCAATTTGGCCCCAGGGCTATGGAGATATGGGGGGATGGACAGACGGAAAACGGAAGGACGGACAGACAGACGAAGCAGCAGCTATATGTTCGCCCACCAGAGAGCTTATCACATGCTGCATACTACAATTACGTTTACAAATGTCACAATATAATGTCCAGTAGGAACGGGTTCAAACTCTTTATACCAAGATTGATAGTAAAGAGAGTTATTGACCGAGTAAATTTATTCACGAACAACAAAATTTTAAACTTGTCCAAATTGGAAGAAGTCATAGATGATATTTTATTGCTGATTGAATTTTACTTTTTATAGTATTAAACTCTTTTTGGGTAGAAAACATTGTGGATAACGAAGAAATTGCTTGTAACAAGCAGTTTCTTCATTCTCTACAATGTTTTCTAAAGCTTTTTCTTGAGAGCGTTACAAGGCATGATTGTGTAGGAATGGGTAAACCTACTATTGATTACCCACTTTGACTCTGTTACAACAGTCAATACATGAACTGTTGGATATTTGTACGAGAAAATCTAGTTCTTATGAATCGTGTAATACATACTTCTACTACTCATGAAAATGGATTTTAATGATCCTTCAATGGAAGAAAAGCAAAATTTCACTGGAAAAAATATGCTCTGTTTCATTTTAGTATATTAACTGATTGATTGAATAGGGTTTAACAACGCTTTAATAGTATTTCAGTCATATCGTTGCGGCTGGAGCACCTAAAAATGGATTCCTTGAATTTCTCACACCGGCACTACCACTACATCCTTTCCTAGCCTTCAGCTGATATCCCACTTAGGTTTACAATTATCAAGCGATTGGTGAGAGACAAATGTCGGAAAGAATATGTGCAGCCGCCGGAGATCGAACCCATGACATCCCATAGATGAAGATTGGGTGTCTGGTTCGCTACCGACTGCGCTTTGACGGCGGTTTCATTTTGATGACCACAATGGAAATTGCTTGCAATATCCACCATTGTCACTTTGTTTACACTGACCACTGACCACAATAGAAATACTTCTTAACCTATTACTTGATGAAAACAAATTAGACTGGTCCAAACTCAAAGGAGTTACAGACGACAAAGATGTTAAGTAAGAGGGACATAATGGCCCTATATTATTCACCTGAGTTTGAAAGCTCAAGGCTTTATGATACTTACCAAATATCAAAGCTCTAGGCCTTACAGTTTGTGGGAGAATATTTTTAAAGATTCCCTCCTTTTTTCCTATGGAAAGTCCAAGAACCAACAACATAGGGCTAACTTTAAAAGTAGAATTATTCTTTGATGCATTTTGATAGAGGGTCAGTAGGTAATAGTATTTGCCAGATATCAAACCTCTAGGCCCTACAGTTTAGAAGAAGATTTTTAAGATTTTCTTCTTTTCTCCTATCTTAATCCAATATCCCAAAATATAGGGCTAATTTTCAGAGTTGAGTAATTCTTCAAAGTATTTTGGTAGAGGGTCAATAAGAGGTGGCATATATCAAATATCGAAGCACTGGGCCTTACAGATTGGGAGAAGAAGATGTTCAAAGATTTCCTTCTTTATTTCCGTGTAAATCTGAGATCGTACAACATGGGGACAATTGTCAGAGTAGAATCGTTCTTTGAAGTAGTTTGGAACAGGGTCATTAGGTACCCATATATTACCAAATATCAAGGCTCTATGCCTTATCGTTGTGGTAAAGAAGAATTTCAAAGATGATCTCATTTAAAAATGGTAAAAAGTTTAACCCATTCCAACACAATCCTGCTTTTTTTTTACATCCCTCAAGAAAAAAGCTAAGGAAAACATCATGGAAAATGAAGAAATTGTTTGAACAAGTAACTTCTTCTTATCCACAATGTTGTCTTCCCGGAAGAACAAATAACTGTTTTAAATTTCGACAACTTAGAATTGTTGTCTGTAAACCTTTTCAAATTGGACAATTTTAAAATGTTGTCACATGGGAATGGGTTAAATAAACAAACCGATATCAATACCTAACATTTAAGTCAGGGTTCAAAGGTCACTCCTGTGCTAAATGAATGATTTGATTGGTCAATTGATTTTTGATTTACTGAAGGGATCTGTAAATTGACCTAAATTAAGAATCTTCTAACCCCTGTCATACTGAACCTGGAATATTCCTGTTTTGACAGGAGGTATAGACAAAGATCAGCCTGCACATATGTGCAGTCTGATCTTTGTCTACACCTGCTGAATGTCCCTTTAAATCCAGAGTTTTTCATAAGATAAATTTTCAAAAAGAATTATAAACCCAAAATAATTGTATCTGGTACTGTCAGCCCTTTGATTTTAATGCAGTTCTTTAGAGGATTTAATTCAACATGACAAGGTTTTTTTTGTTGTTTTTTTTTTCTGACTACGGAGGTAATAGAAGAAAACTCTTCATGTGATAGTTTTTTTTTATTGACAAATATCTTCAATCAGCTGTGAAAACTAGCATTAAAAGCAACATATCTAAATATGTATAACATACAATGAACTATAAATCAGTCTAAAGTTACATATGGTTGTATCTAAACAAAAACCTAACAGTTCCTTGGTTTTACATCATTGAAATATCATTTTAACCCTTTCCTGGTTAATCCCTTGATTTTACGCCCCTGAGTTTTTATACTTGAGAAAAAATTGTGGGATAAGAAGAAATTGCTTGTAACAAGCAATTTCTTCTTATCCCACAATATTTTCTACCCTATAGGTTGGTTACTTTTCGAATTGCACTCACTTTTATTTGTTGTCTGCAACTTCTTTGAAATTTGACTGGTCTATAATTTTGAAAAAGATGAAAGGGTTAATGCAAATATTGTGAGAAATGACATACCGTTTGTAACAATTGCTTTCTCCTTACTTGCAAGGTTTTCTAACCAAAATAGTAATAGATTTAGCTCAACCATTTGATGAATGGAGAGGCTATTGCAGTCATCTAGGAATAATCTAATTTTCAGTTTCCTCTATCAAAAACGGGCATTCTGATTGGTTGAAAAAATATATTCATAACTCCATGAACAAAATTTTGAGCACGCAGAGATTTTCCACACAAAATGGTCCCATACAAAAAGGTATCAAAATTCATAAAGATTTTGCTTCTTTCGCTCGATGCTATTAATATAAGAAATGAAGAGAATAATTTTTGTTTTCATGGAGGTATGAACCAAAAAACCTAATCACACTTATGTATGAATCTGCTTTGCAGATTGATACAGTGTGATTAGTTTTTTGGTGGGTTATATGGAATTTTACTGTCCACTCAACACCTGAGGTCATTTGTAGATGGGATCTCAGCTTAACCTATTACCAGATAAAATTTTGACTTGCCCAAATTCAAAGAAGATGCAGATGACAGTTTTCAAGTGTTTAATTTTTTCTAAATCTTTGCATTTTGGTTTACAAAACATTGAGTATAATCAAGAAAAAGCTTGCACTAATTGCTTGCACAAATCTCCACAATTTTGCTTGCAACTTCTTTGAATTTGGACAAATCTAAAGTTTTGTCATCTGGTAATAAATCAAACCAATGCAATAAGCAAATGACAAGGTTCAAATAAATTATTCAGGAAATGAATCAGGAAATGATATGATTAAAAGTAATACAATGCATAATCCTCATTAAATCAATATTCAGGTAACACATGCTTATACAAATGTTCAGCATAAATAACAACATGTTGTGTAATATATTGCAGTGAATAATTGATTTATTCATATTTAATCTAGCAACTAAATTGCTAATCTTTCATATGTGTACCTAAGCAGAAAATGCTGGGACGTGCAAGATTTAATCATAGGTCTGTAAGAATGAAGACTTGGGTTTTGGTTTCTCTCTGGTTGAATCGGCAGCTGTAAAATAAAGCGAAATCTATATTTGCCACAGATCATGCAAATAGAGGCCATCTTGACTGTGCCAAATTATTCAGACTTTCTACATGAAGAAATACCATTCTGCCCTAATCCATTCCGACATAATCCCACTTTTTGAATCCATCCATAATTAAAAGGAGCTATGCTGTGGACAAGGTCAGTTTCAACCTTTGACCTTCAATTGTGACCTTGGAGCTTACCAAAAACCAGGAAACATTCGTTGGCGCAAAATCATAAGGAATTCACATGTGAAGTTTCATAAAACTTGACCCAAGGGTTGTGGAGATATTGAGGCGCACGGACGGGAAAGAAAATGATGGATGGACAGATGAAGCAGCGTCTAAATGCTCACCCTTTGGGGAACTGAAAAATTGACATTTGAATAGTTTTGCAGAAAATTCACAGTGTACAGTTACAATTTATTATTCCCCTATTGGCAAAACACTGCTTCATCCAGTTCAAGTGGCAAACATCTCAGGCTTTTCAATGAACAGTTGTGAAGTTTCTAGCAAATTTAGAGAAAAACGGAGATAAACATGAGAAACTAGATTTAACACTAAGTTCCCCTTTGTTTATTTGCATGGAATTTAATACTGCTTCGAACGATCTTTCAGTTACATCACAAGAATGTAAATTTATTTATGTCATGGGTATCACCTGGACTTGGCATGGGCATAGATTTTATAAGTAAAATGTCATTTGATTTTGAGATTTTTAGCAATCTCTCCAGGTGGACAGAAGGAAGGATAGATGAATAGATTGATGGACAGATAGAGGAAGAGGTAGCTTTTTGCTGGACCTTTTGTGAGTATAATAACAGAGATATAACCAAGATTAATCCTTTCCTGTTTTTTTAAAATTTTAGACTGGTCCAAATTGAAAGGTTTTTCAGACTACAATTGAAACAAATTGAGAAATTTCACTAAGTTTCATGATTTATTGAATTATTAGTCTACTTAACCCCCTCCCAGACAACAAAGATTTACACTGGTCCAAATTGAAAGAAGCTGCAGATGACAATTTCAAGTTGATGGAATTTCATTTTGGTCTTATTGAAATAAAACATTTTTGATAATGAAGAAATTGCTATTAACAAGCAATTTCTTCATTTTTCACGATGTTTTCTAAAGCCGTTTTCATGAGGGGTGTAAAAAGGAGGGATTGTGTGGGAATGGGTTTAACTCAAACAATCTTGCAGATGGACTGACAGATAGACATGGGAAAACCAATAAATCCCCCTATACTTCGTAGGTGGGTGGGTATGATTATGTAATGGTATTCATAGGTACTTTAAACTTATCTTTAAGGATGAAATCATTGTTTGGAAAGGAAGAAATTACTTGTTAAAGGAACTGATTCCTTCTCCCACACTGTTCTCTTAAGCTTGCTTTATTAAGGTTTTTAAAAAACCTCGTAAAAGATGTGTGTGATAATATGTTAAAATTGTATACTGAGAGTATAAGTTAAGTGATGTATTATTAGGTGACTGACCTAGAGTGAGTTGTTTACACATTGTGGTCAATGTCTGGATACAGAAGGATTGGTCATTGGTCAGTGTTTCACTGGTCAATTCTTCTAGTCTTTGAATGGCTGAACCAAGATAAGACGCTGAAATAAATTGAAGAATTTATCAGAGAAACTACAGCAATAGTTATATCGAGCACCAGACAACAGAATTTTAGAATGGTCCTTACTCTATTTAAGTTGCAGACAACAAGTTTAAGATGATGATATGTGAAAATATTTGTCTATTTGAGTAGAAAACATGTTTGATCATAAAAACATATTTTCTTGTCACAATGTTTCCAAACCTTTTTCTTGCAGGGTGTAAAAAGGGCTGATTGTTTGGGAATGGCTAAATGATTAACATACCTAATTATCTAGTCTTTATATGGCTGAAATAAGATGAGTTGCTGAAATATGAACTGGTTTCTATAAATATTTTTACAGTAGATGTTTGTTTAAATGGGGTTTAATGTCACTTTTAACAGTATTTCAGTCATATCACAGTGGATGGAGCACCTAACCATGGATTCCTGGTATTTCTCATATCAGTACTACCATTACCTTTCAGAGCCTCCAGCTACTCATACCTCTTAGTTTTACAAATATCCATCCTTTGGTGGGAAAACTAAAGTGGGAAAAGCTATTTTAAGCAACTGGGGATTGAAGTCTGGATCTTGTGATTGAGAGTCCCACTCGCTACCACTGTGCTATGGCTGCCGCCTGTTTCAGAAGAACTTCACCAATAATATGCAATAAATGGCTTACAATACATTGAAGAAGTCACTGATGATTTCTTTACAATTTGTAATAAAGAAATGTTTTGCTCAAAAATCACTTTTGAGTTGAGTATGAAACAAGATGCCACTACTAGTGCCAATTTTCAGAAGAGTACCCTTGATACATAACCTTGACTCAAAGAGATGACCTTGGCAACAATAGAAAGGTCTTTCTAAGGTACACTCTCTTGAACAAGAGGACCATGATGGTCCTAAATCGCTCACCTGAGGCATCTGCAAAATACAGTACTTTTTTGTCTACCCTGAAATTCTTTGTATTTAAATTTCACTCAAACTCTAATTACTGTCTGCAACTTCAATGGGTGTTATTTTAGCATCCCCAGTAGAGAACAATCTGGATGTACTATAAATTAAATATGAATGCATTACAACTTATACATTAGGAGAGGAAGATATTTGAACATGCTCTTATTGAGAGTTTTTCATAACATTGGATGCCTTGGGAAGGGCCATGTTTGCCCAAAAGATTATAATGTTATCCTATGTTTTTAATGTAAATGCTCTAGGACCTATATTTAAGAAGAAGAATTTTTTCAATGCGATTTACGCAATTTTCGAACCCAGAAGCAGAGACATTTTTTATCCTCAAAACATATTTTCCTGTAACAAAGTATGGAATTATTTAGTCATGCCACATACCAAATATGAATGCCCTTCATCTTATATTTCAGAAGGAGAAGACTTTTGAAGTTGCTCTGATTGGGTGTTTTCCAAAATTTTGGACCTTTTGGGCAGTGCCATGTTTAATCACAGGGCTAAGATTTTAGCTAATATGGTAGAGAACCATCTGGTTATGCTATATACCAAATATATAAGCCTTAGACTTTGTAGATTAGAAGGAAAAGACTGTTGATTATGGTCTAATTGAGAATTTTTACAAACTTTTTACAAACCCAGGGAAGGGGTGTTTTTTAACCTACAGGCAAAATTTAATCAAAATTGATAAATAACAGCCAGGCTATGTTACACTTAAAATATAAATGCCCCCTGCCTTAAAATGGAGAACTTGTTTTTTTAACATACTCAAATTTTGCATTTTTCCCAATTTTAGACCCCTAGTGCAGGGCCATTTTGAACCCTAGGAGGCCAACTTTTAGTGATATAGTACAAAACCATCTAGTTATGCTACGTACCAAATGTGAATATCCTAGACCTTATAGTTTAAGAGCAGAAATCTTTTGAGATTGCTGTAATTAAACATTTTTCCAAACTTAAGACCTCAGGGGCGGGGCCACTTTTGACCCCGAGATTAAATATTTAAAAACTTGGTCGAAACCATATGATTAAGCTCTATATAAAATATAAATGTCTTTGGCCTTGTAGTCTATGAAAAAAACAACCAACAACAAAGATTTACTAAAATTTCCCATTTTCATATGCCGCGGTTACAAGAGTTTTAAACGGAATTAATTTCTTTTAACAAATTTTGAAGGGCTGCACCCAAGGAATATCCCTGCAAAGATTCAGCTTGATTGGTCTACTGATTTAGGAGGAGAAGATTTTTAAAGATTTTTAAAGATTTACTAAAGATTCCCATTTTTCAAATGCCGCGACAACCAGACTTTTTTACGGAATTAAATTGTTTTAACAACTTTTCAAGAACTTCACCCAAGGAACATCCCTGCTAAGTTTTGGCTTGATTGGCCTACTGGTCTAGGAGTAGAAGATTTTTAAAGATTTACTAAAGATTCCCATTTTCAAATCCCGGGGCAACCAGACTTTTTTACGGAATTAAATTCTTTTTACAACTTTAGTAAACTTCACCAAAGGAACATCCCTGCAAAGTTTCAGCTTGATTGGCCTACTGGTTTAGGAGGAGAAGATTTATAAAGAAATTGTGGACGAACGGATGGACAGACGACGGACAACAATCGATCACAATAGCTCACCTCTTACTTTGTGCTCAGGTGAGCTAAAAATAGAAAGGCCTTACTAAGGTATACTCTCTTGAAATATAAAGGCACTGTCATTGACAAACTAAAATTTATTGTTCTTAGGGTAGTCAAAAAGCGTCAATGTGTGCCAATGGCTTAAAGGGATTCTAAACATTAGTATGTATACAATTTGATTAACCCTTTCCTATTCAATCCCTGGTTTTTATGTCCCAGTGGTTTTATACTTGAGGAAACATTGATGAAAAAGAAGAAATTGCTTGTTACTCTTTTTCCACAATATTTTCTACCCTACTAAATGATTATTTTCAGATAAAATCCACTGAAGATAATAGTCTGCAAAATGTTTGAACATAAACATTCCCAAAATTTTGAAAAACAGTGAAGCTTTCATTAATTTTTGCCAACAGGTGACTGCATGTTCAATAATAAAGGCTATTCATTTAAAATAGGCCAATTTATTACTGCCTAAAATCGAGTGATGTTTATTTACCTTGTCACCGACCGGTGCCCGGTTACTCGTGAAATAAAAAGCAGTGTAATAATCACTATCCTGTAGATGGCGCTTTAATCTGAGCAGTCTCAGCAAATTTTGATAAATCGCAAGAAAAGTAATTTGGTATGCCTAAGTACAGAAAAAAGAAGTCTAACAAAGGACCGTACACTGCGGAACCGAAGGCTGGAGCCGTTGGAGGGCCACAAGTGCCAGGGGAGGAGCCGCTTGAAAGGGTGCGGCTTGCCTCCGATGACGAAATGGCGGGTAATCCATTTCGTCAACTGTTTGGGCTCAGGGAAGCAGATGCTTCGATTCCTTCGTTGGAATTGAATGCATCACCCACAATATCCGATTTTGCTTTGCCAGGGAGTGCCTTGGTGTGCGCTGACGACGATCTTACCATGCACGTTTCCAAAGAAAACGTCCAAAAAATATGGGCGGGAGAGTACATTAATTTGGCCCTTCTACTCAAAAATACAACTGAGGTAGCACCCTCTTCATCAGTTGTAAATTTAGATTAACTTTCTGGACAATTGCTAGTTAAGCCGAAGCCTACACGATTAGTTCAAAACATTCGTGAATGGACAGATGCCTTTCATATTTTTTCGTCAATTTACATTAAGAAATATCCTGATAGGGCAGGGTCTCTATTTCAATACATGGCAATCATAAGAGAGGCAGAGTTAAGGGGAAAGGGATCTTTGGCATGGAGGCAGTATGATGAAGACTTCAGGAGGAGGCAAGCAGTGCACCCACAATGCTGGGCTAGACTAAATCCAGACCTTTGGCTTAGGTCGATGACTTTACCAGCTTTGACCCAGCCTTCAAAACAAACTTTGAACACTTCTAATAGACCCCGAATCAGGCCATGCTTTGACTATAATGCTCCAAAAGGCTGTTCTTTCAGGCCTTGCAAATATGATCATGTGTGCACTGCTTGTAGAGGTCCTCATTCCCTCACAAAATGTCCTCGTTCTCTGGACTCTAATTTTCGAAGTCAACAGGGTAGTTTCGGAAATCCACCAAGGCAAAACCGAATGTAGATTTAATTTGGCTAAAACACCAGTAAAACTGGAAGCTATGATTCCTTATTTAAAGAAATACCCAGACATATTGGCGGCAAAAAATCTGTATAATGGATTTAAATTTGGTTTTTCTTTGCACTATGAGGGTCCCTTTCAGGATTATGACTCAAAAAATCTAAAATCAGCTTTAGATAATAGTCACATAGTTGTACAAAAAATAAAGAAGGAGATTGAGGCTGGTAGAGTCGAAGGCCCTTTTGATACCCCACCTTTTGATACTTTTCGGGTGTCGCCTCTTGGTCTGGTTCCGAAAAAAGAACCCGGTGAATTTCGACTGATACACCATTTGTCTTATCCGAGAGGGGATTCTGTCAATAGCTATATTGATCCTGATATTTGCTCTGTGCAATACATGAAATTTGATGCTGCAGTCAAAATGGTACAAAAATTGGGTCAGGGAGCTTTGTTGGCCAAAGCCGACATTAAGTCTGCATTTCGACTTCTACCGGTAGCTAAAAGTGACTTTAAATTAATTGGGTTTAAATTTCAGGGTAAATGGTTTTTTGACAAGGCTATGCCATTCGGATGTAGTATTTCGTGTGCTACCTTTGAAAGATTTGCTAGTTTCCGTCAGTGGGTGGTGCAAGAGAATTGCACTTTCGGCGAAATAGAACATTACCTTGATGACTTTTTGTTTGGGGGCGAAAAAGAAACAGAACAATGCGCTTTAATGTTGCAAGCATTTTTTAAGTGTTGTATGGATTTGGGGGTTCCAATTGCAGACGACAAAACTGAAGGTCCATCGACTGTGTTGGTGTTCCTGGGATTGGAAATCGATACGATTTTGATGCAGATTCGTATTCCGCAAGAAAAAATTCAGTTATTGGTCAAATTAATTCAGGACATTTTGAAGCATAAGCGTAAGATAACTCTTAAGCAAATGCAATCATTGATTGGTTCCCCCAATTTCATGTGCCGGGCTATAGTTCCTGGCCGACCATTTAGCAGACGAATGATTAATGCAACATGTGGTATTAAGAACCCACATCATCATGTCACAATTAATAAGGGGATAAGAGATGACCTTTTGATGTGGCTGAAATTCTTTAGCAACTTTAATGGTATCTCGATATTCAATGACAAGGCCTGGTGCTATAATGCTGATGTATGCTTGTTTACTGATAGTTCAGCGTCAAAAAGCAACGGTTTTGGCGTTTATTTTCAAAACCAATGGACATACGCCCAATGGCCAAACTCTTGGATAGAGCAAGGCCTTCTTGATGACATTACTTTGCTAGAGTATTTTCCAATTTTAGTTTCAATCTACATTTGGGGGGATCAACTTCGAAATAAAAAGATTTTATTCAGATGTGATAATAGGGCAGTAGTTGAAATTATTAATCGACAAACCTCTAAATCGCTTCGAATTATGGTCTTGGTCCGAGCATTAACTCTTAAATGTTTGCAGTACAACCTTGTATTGCGGGCTGAGCATATCGAAGGGGTTTGTAATTCTATAGCAGACAGTCTTTCTCGTTTACAGTTGTCCCGTTTCCGCCAACTGGCCCCAGAAGCAGAGCTGCTGCCAAAACCAATACCCAACCATCTTTGGAAAATCTTCAACTTGGAGCCAGACAGCTTCTGAGGGCAGGCTTGTCCTCACACACTAGAGTTGTCTATAACCAGGCTCTTCAACTTTTTGAACACTTCAGATTACAGTATGCATTTCAGTCAGAATGGCCTGTCCCTTTTTCTCATTGGAAGATTTTCATAGCTTTTTTGTTCCAACAAGGATATGCATATGGAACTGCTTCAACATATATTTCTGCAATTCGATATCAACATCGAATCAATAATTTGAGGGATTATTCTGCACAGTTTACTGTTTCAAAAATGCTGGAGGGCTACCGACGATCACGGTCACTACAGGATTCTAGGTTGCCAATAACATATGACATGCTAAAAACGATTTGTGCGCAATTAACAAGTGTATGTAAATCAACATATGAAATTAGACTTTTTAAGGCAGCCTATACACTTGCATTTTTTGGATTGTTTCGAGTAGGAGAAATAGTTTATTCCTCTGATACAGATCCATTGAAACTTTCTGATATTAAAGGGTTGAAACAAGGGAAAGGGTTTAAGGTTTATTTAAGGCAATCAAAAAACAACCAATGTGGATCACCTCAAATTATAGATATTGCTGCCTTGGATAGTGAAGTTTGTCCAGTTACTGCTATGTCAACATACTTACACATTCGCTCATCAAATGCGGCACTCAATCTCCTTTTTTGCCACCAGAATGGTGCACCATTAACACGCTATCAATTTGGCGCGGTATTAAACAAAATTGTTATCAAATTGAACTTAAACAAAGCTTTTTTCAAATCCCACTCCTTTAGGATCGGAGCAGCAACATGGCTTGCACATCAGGGCATTTCACATGATATTATAAAGAGAATGGGTCGCTGGACATCGGATTCATTTAAAAAATATATTCGTTAAACATGTCGACAAAATTCAATATTGGCATTGTATTGCTATTTTGAGACTTCTCAATTTCTATTGCAGGAATTCAACTGACACTCAACATTAGACATTTGCATGGCATATGCTTATGCCATTCTCTAAGTCTATTTCAGATGTATGGTTTTTAGGAGATTCATATGTATATTGGGCACAACAGCGGGCTGAAACAAGACAGATAGCTAAGAACTTAGGTTTGGACTGTGTGTCACAAATACACTGGAAAGGTATAAGGGGAATGCATTGGGACAGATTGATGCCTGAAGTACAGTATTTATCGCTTCACAATCCAGCACCACGGGCAATTGTCATACATCTTGGGTCGAACGATCTTTGTGAGGTTAAATGTAACGTATTAAGACAAATATTTCGTAGGGATGTTTTGGCAATTTCAAGTCTTTTTCCCAAAACAATCATCTTGGTATCATCAATTTTGCCACGGTTAACATGGTCTGTCAATTATCCGATTACCAAAATTGAAAAGAAGAGAAAATTGCTTAACAGGTTCTTAAGAAGACTAACTGTATTCTTGGGTGGTACAGTAATCCCCCATGAAGATATTGGTAGTGAGACACCTGGGTTATATTATAGGGATGGTGTACATCTGTCTGATGTTGGTTGTGATTTGTTTTTGCTATCTATCAAACACTATCTAGAACAATTGCTTGGTAAATAATTGCAGGAATTTTGGGGCGAACATGGTTCGTGTGGCAGAAAATTCCGGAGGGATATCAATTTTATTAGGAATATTTCATAAATTGCTAAATTTCCAAATATCTTATCTAATTTTGGCGGGAGAAGGAATGGGCTAGTGGCCAATCCATGTTATAGGATGGCTCTGTGATTTGAAATCTAACACTGGGCCAAGGGGTTTGTGCTAAGTGATTTAATCCCTAACACTGGGCACTTTGGAAATGATTTACACAGGGATAGGACCCTGTGGGTTGGAATTTGAAATGGAACTACCCGGCCAGTGATTTGATAGCTAACTCTTGGCCACCTCCATGTGAGGAGAGTAACATCCATGGAGGGTTGGGTGGATGGAAACTAAAGGGGAGTCCTAGCCTAGTTCCTAAACAAAATCTTCTTTTTGGTATCTCTCTGGGATTTTCTGCTACTGCATGGCCCATTACTGCCACACTACTAATTCATGTAATTATTATTCATTAAAGCTCTTTTAATAGATATGATGCTTGTACTATTTTAGCCGTCATGTAATAATAAAGGCTATTCATTTAAAATAGGCCAATTTATTACTGCCTAAAATCGAGTGATGTTTATTTACCTTGTCACCGGCCGGTGCCCGGTTACTCGTGAAATAAAAAGCAGTGTAATAATCACTAGCCTGTAGATGTCGCTTTAATCTGAGCAGTCTCAGCAAATTTTGATAAATCGCAAGAAAAGTAATTTCCCACCCACCCGCCCTTGTTTTTGCATGCTGGCTGAGGAAAGTAAATGGTAGCTTATAATTGTACATGTTTAATCACTTTATTCATAATAGAATGTTTATTTGCAGTAGTGTGGCAAATGACTTTTAATCATGTGGATCACCAGCAACTGAGACCAGTGTACTTGAAAACTGTGATGTGGAATAGAATAGACTTTATAGATCTAAATAGTTAAGGGTATATAGTACAAGTGGATTCGACAGATATGTTTCAGTTTATACTGTTTTAAAAATTGCTGATAATTAATAGTATAGTGTTTTTGTAAAGACAATAAGTGGTATAAGCAGTTGGTTATAAAGTGAATATGAACCAGATGGACATTATTGCGGAAAGGCAGCTGGAATTTGATATTTTTAAGTCTTCATTTACACTTTGTCATGAGTGCAGAAAATTCCGGAGGGATATCAATTTTATTAGGAATATTTCATAAATTGCTAAATTTCCAAATATCTTATCTAATTTTGGCGGGAGAAGGAATGGGCTAGTGGCCAATCCATGTTATAGGATGGCTCTGTGATTTGAAATCTAACACTGGGCCAAGGGGTTTGTGCTAAGTGATTTAATCCCTAACACTGGGCACTTTGGAAATGATTTACACAGGGATAGGACCCTGTGGGTTGGAATTTGAAATGGAACTACCCGGCCAGTGATTTGATAGCTAACTCTTGGCCACCTCCATGTGAGGAGAGTAACATCCATGGAGGGTTGGGTGGATGGAAACTAAAGGGGAGTCCTAGCCTAGTTCCTAAACAAAATCTTCTTTTTGGTATCTCTCTGGGATTTTCTGCTACTGCATGGCCCATTACTGCCACACTACTAATTCATGTAATTATTATTCATTAAAGCTCTTTTAATAGATATGATGCTTGTACTATTTTAGCCGTCATGTAATAACTCAAAATATCAGTCTTAGTTGTGATAGGGTATAACTTATGAATATGAGTTATTTGTTGATTCAGTCCAATTAGCTCAGTTGGTAGAGAACTGGACTTACAACCTCAAGGTTGCAGATTTAAATCCCAAACTATCAAATTTATTGTCTCAGTAGTTTTGTCATGCATCCTTGCACAATCTGCCATAACTGTCTTCTGGGGGCATCACTCATATCGGCATGTGCTAAGGTAGCCACCATAAATAAAGAGAAATTTGTTGATGCATGTTCAACCCGGTATTTGTACTCTCTTGTGTCAAATTTTATGTCTCCATCAATGAATTATTGTGAGTATGGGATTAGATTCAGGTTGATTTTAGTACCAAAAGATTGAACTCATTACTAGATGACAAACTTTTGGACTGGTCAGTAGTGCAAAATGGACAAAAGTAGGGCTTAATCTCTCAAATCTATGAGTTTATCATCTTAATAATTGAGCACTTTTTTCAGTGAAAATAATCAAGTTATAATCCACCTTGAAATTTTTATAATCCACTAATAAACATTAAAGAAATAGAGAATAATGGTTTGTTTCAGTGTAAGATCGATTTATATTAAATTGAGTGAACAACAAAAGCTATATTTTCACGAGTGGTAAAGCCACTCGTGAAAATATATCTTTAGTTGTTCACGAAATGAAATATCAATCGATCTTACTCGTAAAACAAACAATTGTTCTATTTCTTAAAGTGCAAAAATTAGACAAAATTCAAAAATTTTATGACAAATTTTCTAAAAGCGCGTCATTTTGCACATGACTGCTATGCAATGCTTATGATGACGTCACTTATTTGGCTCTGCTTAGATAACATCAGATAGGTTGAAATGAATGAAAGTGGGGCATAAGATTTTGATGATTTCACTGGATAGGCGGTGAGTTTATCAAGTTATTTCTCGATAATCCACCTGAAAGCATTAAAAAACATACTATATTTCAACCCTAAAAGTTGGTGTGTTTTTTTAAGTTTTCTGTACCTATCAACTCATTCCAACAGCCCCACATTTCAGAACACAGCTACAGAAGAATTATGAGAAAAGAAGAAATTGCTTTTAACCCTTGTCATGCTGAACCCGAAATATTCCAGTTTGGCAAAAGTTGTAGACTTAGGTGCAGGCTGATCTTAGTCTACACTTCCTGTTTGTTATTTTCCTGCCAGAGTTGTTTATGAAGTTGATTTCTAATAGACATATTGAATTTTTAATGACAAGTTCTATCAGTGCTCTCAGCCCTTTGATTTGACAGCATTTCTGTAAGGTAATTTAAACGGTCAACAAGCAATTTCTCCTTTTCTCGTTATGTTTTACTAGGATACTAAGATTTATGAGACAACTACACTCACCTAGATGCGAGACATCAGGTCTTGCTGTAAAATATTTATCCATGTATGAACATAATACATCTGACTCAGTTTTCAGGAGTGCAGATAATTTGTCTGTGTCTTTAGTTTGTAAGAGATCTATCAGATGGAATATGGTGATACAGATCTGAAAAATGGAGAAAATATTGTAAATATATCTACTAACAAGAAGAATCATTTATACAACATAGAGAGGATAAATGTTTCAGTATAAGATTGATTTATCTTTCATTAAATGAACAACAAAATCTATATTTTAATGAGAAGTGAAAAATTGCTTTTTGTTGTTTACAAAACAAAGGATAAATTGATTTTACATGAAAAACAAACAATTACTTGATTTCTTTTATGCTAAATTGATTGATTGTGGGGTTTAATGCTACTTTTAACAGTATTAAAGTCATATCACAGTGGCTGGAGCACCTAACAATGGCTTCCTTGTATTTCTTACACCAGTACTACTACATCCTTTACAAGACTCAAGCTGCTGTGCTACTTAGGTTTATGATTATCCCTCCATTGGTGAGAGACAAATGTCGGAAAGGATATGTGTCACTGCCAGGGATCAAACCCATGATATTCCATGTTTGAAGATTGGGAGTCTGATGCACTACCAACTCTGCTAAGACAGTGGCTCTTTAATGCTTGAAGACACAAATTAACCTTTTGGGGGGGATATTCCACAAAGGGTATCATTTGGCACATGAAATACATGGGAATACATACAGTTGCTTTGACTAATCTACGGAAATCAAGGCCAAAGGCTCAAAGGCTCATATATCAGGTCAATTATGTCATCACAAGACAACACATTGCCAAATTCAATTACAGTTCTGATTGACAGCAAATCAGATTAATGAAATGCGCTTATTGGTTGGCAGGTCGTATTGATTTTGTGTTGTTGGCGTGACTTAGTATTAGGGATGATCGGACCAAACTTTAAAAAAAAAATGTAATTAAACTGGTCACCATTTCCCTTTTCCTGATGAATACAATTGCCGATTTTGATCATAAATTTTATATATGTCTGCTGACAGTTTCAGTCAGTTTCTTATCTCGGCACTGCTACCTCAAATCCTTGCTAAAACACTGATTAACCCTTTACTGTTCAAACCTGGGATTTTACATTGCAGTGATTTTATACTTGAGAAAGCATTGTGGAAAAAGAAGAAACTGCTTGTAACAAGCAATATCTCCTTTATCCACAATATTTTCTACCATATAGAATGGTTTCATTTCAAATTACATCCAATTTTTAGTGTTCTCTACACCTCTTTCAATTTGGACCAATCTAAAATTAAAAAAAACAGGAAAGGGTAAGCATTTATGGGTAATAAGAAGGATATTCTGATGAGCTGTCGATAGTAACAGTGGTAATTTGTCAATATTTGATAGAAATTTCAAAAATTGTACTGTCCTAAAAGCAGAAGAACTATTTCTTTTTTGTTCATTTGTATCCAAGAATGTTCTTTTTCCACAATGTTTTCTAAAAGCTTTTTGCTTGGGGGCGTCTAAAAGCATCACTGAGTGGGAATGGGTTAATCATTTCACTAGTTTTCAGTGAAATTATAATAATTTCACTAGTCATGTGATAATATCCTGAGAAATCCCAATATTCCACTGAAAAGCATTAACGAACACAATTAAATTCAAAATTCAAGATATTCATCTCAGTATTTTAAGAGGTAATTCAAAGTTTCAATGACAAGCAGGATGTGCATGCTACATATTTCTGTCTTGTGCTTGACATTTCACCAAAGATTTTTCTGCAAACAGAACTTTTGTTGAATGAACATAGTTTGAAATGAATATTTGACAGGGGTAATACACATGGAAAAATTGGTTTCTGATTTATATATGGAAATTAGCCCTGCCCATTAACCCTTTCCTGTTTTGCAAAATTTTAGACCTGTCAAACTTCAAAAGTTTTGCAGGCAAACATTTTAAGTGGAATTGATTTAAAAAACAACCATTCAGTAGGATAGAGAATATTGTAGAAAAAGAAGAAATTGCTTGTTACAAGCAATTTCTTCTTTTTCTACAATGTTTTCGCAATTATAAAATTACAGGGACGTAAACCAGGGTTTGAACAGTAAAGGTTAAAGCCATATTTTTCATCAAATCAAAATTCTTTGAAGGAATCTGATAAAAGGTCACACACAGATCATTTGTTGATTTTCAAAAGAAGAAGATTTTCACAGCTTTTACAATATATGGAAATTAGATCATGTTTACCATCTAATCAAAATTCTTTGAAAGAAATTGATAAAGGGTCACCCAATGATAATTAGTGTGAAATTTGGTTGGATTCAGTTCAGTACTTTCTGTGGAGAAGATTTTTAAATTAAAAGTTTACAGACGAATACATGCAAGCATGGACAGACATACAATGGCCACACCATGACAATAGCTGGTAGCCAAAAATACTAAAATTTAGCTTTAGTAAACATATTCACAAACCTGATCTGTGAGGTTATCTCTATATCTAAAGTCAATATAATCTGCAATATCTTCAGCTGTTCCAAATGCCCCAATCAACCCCTTCCATACTCGACAATACAGTTCTGCATCCCCATACTGACTTCTCTCCCTTGGCGATGAAAGTGCTGTAGCAGCATTAATACGAACCTTGAAGTTTTTACAGTCTCTTACAACCACACACAATGAATTCATCACATCAACCTATAATACAGAATGACTGGTAAAGGATCATTTTCAAAGGATTTTTACTTTGGACATAATATATACTGATATTATAATATCACTAATCTTTCAAGCACATTCCAAAACAATCCCGCTTAATGACGCCACTTAAGAACAAGAGGGCCAAAATGGCTATAAATCGCTCACCTGAGAATGATTTGAACTAAGGCCCCCTCCCTGCCATGCAGATGATTTTTTAAAGAATGATTCCATGATTTCTCTTAATCTGATAAACCAGGCCTGTCACGCTTACATTTTTCACAAATCAAAATTTAAAGAACAAGTTTTGAAAGGGGTCATCCAATGAACATTCCTGCAAAATTTGGTCCAAATTGGCCGAATGGTTAAAGAGAATAATTATTTCTTGATTTCTGTAAGTCTGATAAAATCAGTCCTTTCATGCCCCGTTTTCTAATTGAAAATATCGAGAACAAGATTTGAAAAGAGTAAGGAACATTCCTGCGAAATTTGGTTTGAATCGGTCAAATGGTTTAAGAGGAGAAAACTTTTAAAGAATTATTCCATGATTTTCTCTAAGTCTGATAAACCCAGCCCTGCCACCCCCACATTTCAAGTAAATCAAAATTTCACAATCAAGTTTTAAACGGGGTCACATGAGGAACATTCCTGATAAATTTGGTCCAAATCGGCAAAAAGTTTAGGAGGAGAAGATTTTTAAGAGTTATTTCATGATTTCTCTAAGTCTGATAAGTCGGGACCAGCCACGCCCACATCTTTTTTCAAAACAAAATTTCACGAAAGTGTAATGAAAAAGGTCACATAAGGAACATTCCTGCCAAGTTAGGTCTTAATTGGCCCAATTGGTTAGGAGGAGAATATTTTCAAAGATTCATTCCATGATTTCTCTTAGTATGATAAGCCCAACCCTGCCCTTCCCCTGATTTTTTTTTTGCAAATCAAAATTTGCACAAGCAAGTTTTGAAAAGGGTCACCCAATTCCTGCCAAGTTTGTTTTGAAATTTGCCCAATGATTACTGAGGTTTTGGATGACAGACAACACACAATAGACAAAGGTTGATTACAAAAGCTCACCTTGAGCATGTTGTGATCAGGTGATCTAAAAAGTGTTTGAAAAACATGGTGGAAAATAAAGAAATTGGTTGTCAAAAGCAATTTCTGTATTATTCACAATTTTTTCTTCCCCATATGACAGAGATTTTTTAAAACTGACAAACTTAAATCTATCATCAGAAACTTCTTTGAATTTGGACCAGTCTAAAATATTGTCATCTGGTAATGGATTAAATAATCAAACAAATCAAATAAATAATTGCTCAACACATGATTATAGAAAAAAGTTGGTAAGTTTCCGAAAGCCAGTATTTAAATTCGATCATATTATCTATTGTTTAAAACAGAAGAATTTCCATGCAGAGGTCTGAAAGTTTTGGCCTAGAAGGGGAAATCATATGTATTATTTTGTTACAATTTAAAGATAAACAAGAGCCATGCCAGACATGGCCATCCCCCACCTTAAAGCTAGATAGTAAACTGAAGCCAGTTAGATTTAAACTTCTTTTGCACTGTATTTCTTCTCAATGAGTTCGATAATAGCTACCGGTATTATACTTTAAGAAATATGCTCAGGACAAAATCTAAGTCTTTAAAACAACAAAGGGCAATAACTCCAAAATTATGCAAGCAAGAGTTGTGGTTCTTGTGCACTGCACTTCTCCTCAATGAGATCTATTGACCTATGAAGTTTCAAGTTGATAGCAATTATACTTTCAGAGATATGCTCTGGACAAGTTTAGTGACGGAAGGACGGAAGGACGGAAGGACGGAAGGACAGACGGAGACCATTACTATATCCCCTTCGCCAAAACGGCGGGGGATAAAGAGAGAAATGTAAATAAACAATAAAACCATGAAATACGGCTAGTATAGCAAGTTTATTTGGACAAGGAGAAATAGTTATGAACATGATGTTTTTGTGAAACAGTAATGCTGCTACTGTGACAACATTTTTTTTCAGAAGTCATACCTCGATAGATGATCTTGACCTTGTCAGATGACCTTAACCTTAGTATAGGCAGATGCATAGCAATGAGAGTTGTCATATGAGTATTGTAACTTACAGTTACAGGAAAATAATTTAATTTTTAGTTTCGTCTATCAAAAACGAGCCTTCTGATTGGTCGAAAAAAACATTCACAACTCCATGAACAAAATTTTGAGCATGCAGCCAGTCTGTTTGTTTCCGCACAAAATAGTACCATACAAAAAGGTATCACGATTTGTAAAGTTTTTGCTTTTTTCGTTCGATGTTATTAAATTATAAGAAATGAAGAGAATATTTTTGTTTTCATGGAGGTATGAACCAAAAAACCTAATCACACTTATGTATGAATCCACTTCGCATATTCATACAGTTTGATTATGTTTTTCCGATCATACCTCCATGAAAACAAAAAATATTCTCTTCATTTCTTAAATGTTAAGTTTTCAGCGGAAAGTTAGACAGTTGGATATGACTAACAATAAGCCCATTCATGATCTATTAACCCATTTCCACATAGTGACAGTTTTTGCCCCCCCCCCCTCAATAATTAGGACTTTGGAAAACATTGCGGAAGATGACGAAAATTCTTCACAACGTTTTATACCCCAATAGACAGAGATGTTTGAAATTTCATCAACAAAAATTTGTCATTTATAACTTCTTTGAATTTGGCTAGTCTAAAATTATGTTGTGTGGTATTGGGTTAATGCAGAAGCACATTTACTTGTAAAAGCAAGAACTGCTAGATGCAGGCATTGTGATAAAAATACAGTAAAACATCGGTAGTTTGTAGCACAAGTGACCAAGGAAATTTATAAGAATTAAGCGTAGTACGAACAAAACGGAGGGCAAGTGGTCGGCTGTTTGAGATACACAGAATCGGACACAGTCTTGTTCTGTCCTCATTTAGGAATTGAATCTAAATTGATCAATTTTTTTCTTAACAAGACCAGCAGATATTTATTGAAGAAAACATATATTAAAAGTTACCCATCTTGTATTTTTATACTTTTATCATTGTGTTGATTTTGGCATTTTTTAAAAAAAAAGTGTTTGTTTCAAATTTGTACCTCTATCAGAGTGATTTCCCCATTGCAATACATTGGATCAAATCACTCCGAGTATTCTATCATCAAATTATAAATTCAGGACCGACGATTGTGAAGACAGCATCCGCAGATGAAATTTAAATGGTTAGAATTTCTAAATGACCAATAACACTGATTCTAATGGGGGTGCATCAAATCAAAGTAAATTTTCAGCTTATTTCCAGGCTATTTTGATTAGAATTTCTATATGACCAATAACACTGATTCTAATTGTAGGTGCATCAAATCAAAGTAAATTTTCAGCCATAATTACCGAAACCTTTAATCGATTAATTACCCACCTTACAAACCAAACAGCCCCTTTTAACTCAACTCAACTCAACATATCTTTTATTTACACCCAGGTATAACACGTATACAACAAGGGCAATATGAAAATTAAATCTGGTTGTTACACCTTGTCCAAATTCTAATCTTCGTCAATTGCGATGGCTTTGATAAAAGCTTTATTAGCTCATACATATATTTTACTAGGCTGGGGCTAATCATTTTATAGTACAGTTATGGTTTAGTGCACATTACCCCTTCGTCTAAAAGATATGTAGCCCATGTACGTAACTATATATCAAGTTGTCTTTTAAGCCCGGAGTGGTTTTTGACGAATAATTTTTAATCGGGACAAGGTGCAACTAATAATATATACATGCTCATATACATTTTACTTCCGTTTATGTATGATTTTTGTAGAGAGATAGATTAGTAGAGGCGGAGGGGAGAGCGATAGAGAGGGGGGAGCAACTTATAACATCATGAAATTTAGGAAGGATTATTCCCGATTTATTCAGCCGTATCATATTTGGAGGATAGGCAAATTTATATAATGTCTAGTGTGCGCAAGGCGCACAGTTCATGTGGTTTTATGTTTAGAAAGGATACGAATTATAGCTTTCATTGACGAGCGAACAAAAGCCCGTGACTACAGCTTTATACAGTCTGTTATCACTAACTATTGATCGTTCATCAAATATTATGATTTTTATAGTTGTCTGTCTAAATTTGTTTTACAAAGTTAAATTAAGGTACACTTCATAACCAAGAATATTCGTTTACACAGGCCTTTATGCAGATGTGCATACATGTATTAGTGTTTGAGAGAAAGGTGCAGTAAAGAAAAAAAAAGTTACAGTCGGCTAATCTTCCAAACCTCGTAACCACAGCTAGTTTAAGCTGTATTTACAATCCTAGAAAATAACCCGACAAGTTTACGAATTCACTTAACATCTTATGAAAACATAACAAGACTGTCAGACGAGTTGCAATGTACGCATGAGTAAATTACTAAATAAAGGTATAGCCAAGACATTGCATAAAACTGACCCAGTCCATGACCCGTCATTCATAGAAATTACTCATCCGATACGCTGTGTAATTACATTGGGTCAATGGATGCACGGGTAATGTCTAGGTGTGAAAATAGAAACATGTAAACATTTGAATGGGGAACAAGGAAAAAAGTAAGTAGAAATGTTATTTTCTATCTATGTGATTTATTTCTAGAATACGTAGAGTCGAATCTAAGAGATGGCTCACAGGGAATGATTACCCCAGTTTTTTGGTGTACGTGACATTATTCAATCTAATAATTGGACACATTTTGGCTGAACTAGTAGGTCAGTGTCAAATGTCGCAACTACAGCTAGAAGTACCGGTAACCGAGGAATTCCACCTCACAGGCAAACATCGTAAGACCAATATTTAATTATTTGATCACTGGATCAGCGTCCAAAAATTAATGGGGAAAGGCAGAGAGAAACGTTGTATGACAAGGATAAAAAGGGATTTAAGGAGACATCGTGTTAAAATTAACCCGAAAAGTGTTTCATGATCAAACTGGTATATTTTGATAGGTATTTCAGTTTCTCAATTGATTTAACATTGAAAATTATTTGTGCGTTAAGCTCATGACGATCAAAATTTCTCAGCAAGTATTGTTCACGTTTATCATTGAAAAAGGAGCAATCGAAAAGGTAGTGTTTTTCAGAACCTATTGCATTCGAGTCACACAATAAACATTTTCTATCTTCAAGGGGAGTTCCGTCATAGCGCCCGGATTCAATTGGTAATTTGTGATTAGCTGTTCTGAATTTGAAAAGTTGTAGGTGCTCGTACTCGTCAAGTTGCGTCAGGTAACTTTCAAACTCGTGAGTGCATTTAAAGTTGGAATAAATTTTTCCTTTATTTGATTGTTGGAGTTGGTCGTGCCATGTTTGTTTAAATTGATCAATCAAAATTTGTTTAACGCCTTTATGTATATTATTTTGGTCGATTTGAAACTGATTTTCCCAGAGATCGGGCCTACCCACAGAGATAAGGATTTTCTTAATTTTTTCTAGCCATTTAAAGGATCTGTTTGGTAGGAAGAGCATATATTTATAAACTTTAGAGGAAACGTTTTCATGTTTACCGAGTAAAAAGCGATTCCAATAAGAGACCATTCTTGACTTTATTTCAATAGAGATAGGATATCGTCCAAGTTCACCGTAAAGAAAGTTTAATGGTGTAGATTTTCTACATTTTGTTATTTTTCTAAGGAAATTAGTGTGTATCTTTTCAAGAATTTCTAGGTTTTCGTAACCAAATACTTCGGAACCGTATGTAAGGATAGGTAAAACAAGTGTTATCGAATAATTTAAGAAACAAGTCAAGAGGTAATTCGGTGTTATTTATCTTAGTGTATAAAAAATGCATTGCTCTATTAGCCTGTTCAACGATATGCTTGCGCGCGTTTAAAAAGGACCCGTTATTTGAGAAAGTTACGCCTAGATAATGGTAATTAGACACAATTTCGATGGGGTTTTCACCAAGTTTAAAGTTAAAATGACCTGTTCGTCTAGCACCAAAAACGAGTACTTTTGTTTTATTTGCATTGATCTTTAGGTGCCGATTCTCACAATAGTTATTTAAAGTATTGAGGCTATTTTGGAAGTCGGTTTCATTATCCGATAAGATAACGGTATCGTCTGCATACAGCAAAATTAACAGTTTAAGCCATATTGTAATATCTGTTGATTCATTCAGCTCCACACCGACACCACCGTTAGATCTCAGATTGCTTTCTAAATTGTTTAGGAAAAGGGAGAAAAGGATTGGCGACAGGTTTTCACCTTGACGGATACCAATTTCTGAGATAATATTCGGGGATATTTCACCATCAAATTTAATACACGATTTTATATTTTTGTACATATTTTTGAGAACATTAAGGAATATGCCATTTATATTGTTTTGCGTCAATTTATACCATAACCCTGATCTCCAGATTTTATCAAAAGCCTGTGAAAAGTCGATGAAAGCTGTAGATAATTTCTTTTTTCTCTTTTTAAGTATTTCGATCAGGGAGTGAAGTGTAAATATATGATCTGTACATGAATACTGTTTTCGAAATCCGGCTTGATTTTCATCCAGAATATTGTTTTCATTCAAATGCGTGGTTAGTCGCTCATTAAGTAGAGAAGTAAAGAGTTTACCAAGACAGCTAAGAATTGTTATTGGTCTGTAGTTGGAGGGGTCCTTAGAATCGCCCTTGTTTTTATAAATGGGTATGAAAATCCCTTCAAGCCAAGACCTTTGTATAAACCCAGTGTCAAGAATACAGTTAAATAGATTACAGTATAATGGCATTAAGATTGATTGGGACGCTTTAATATATTCATTTAAAATGTTGTCAAATGGACTTGGTGTTTTTGAATTCTTTAATTTTGATATACACTGGCTAATTTCGCTTTCAGTTATAGTGGGGTTCAGGAAATTATTTGAACTAAAGGTATATGATATCACATTTGTCATAAAGATCAGCAGGTGTGAAAATCAAGGTAAGTGGTGATTTGTGACAATTTGTTTATCACATCTACGAATTAAACATAGGAGTTTGTGCTATAATCATACTTTCTGGACTTGATATGGCCTACAAACTACGAACCACTGACGTTCGAATTATACAGAATTTTCTAACAAAGATAAGGAAGGAAAAAGATCCAGACCGCGTAAAGTATACGAACAAACCCACACCTACGAACCAGTGGCGTTTGAATAAACGAGGTTCTACTGTACTTTCTGATGTCTAAGCTTATTTCCAGGCTATTTTGATTTAGACCTGACTGATAATTAAATGAAAACTTACATTCCATAAAGCACTTCCATGATTCAGATCTGTATTCTTGTACATGTTACTGATTGCATAACAGGCGTTCCATCGGACCTGCAGTAAAAACATATAACAAGACAATGCATGTTCTGAAATGCGATGCATTTTTATTACCATGTTTTTATTTTAAACACAAAAACTTTTTTGTGTACTTAAAATTTTCAGAAATGCAAACTTTGTACAGGTTTCCTATAATCCATTACAAAATGACAAAAATTTAGACTGCTTCTAGAAGCTGCTGACAAGAAGATGATGAAATTTTAAAAAAAACTTTATAAGGGCCCAGCTATGTCCTATATTTTGGCCAATCAAAATTTCACAAATAAGTAAAGGGTCACCAAGAAAAATTCCTGCAAAATTTTATTGAAATCCAATGTACAACAGACAACAAAACAGACACAGGGTGGTCTAAAAAGCTCACCTTGAGTGTTTTGTGTCTAGGTGAGCTAAATATGAATGTGTCATGATTCATTTTTTTCTACAAATTTAACCCCAGTTTGAATCACACGATTGTGTTGTATCAAGTTATTTATTCAACCCATTACCAGATGGCAAAATTTTAGACTGGCCCAATTTGAAAGGAGCTGCAAACAAGAATTAAAAGTTTATGGAATTGTAGATTTTTTCAAATTTCTGGGCAGAAAACATTGTGTAAAATGAAGAAATTGCTTGTTACAAGCAATTTCTTCATTTTATACAATGGCTTCCAAAGTGACTTTCTTGAGGGGTGTCCAAAAGCGTTACTGTGTTGGAATGGGTTAAAAAAAAATCCCCTGAGAATGTGTGTGTGTGTGTATATCCCAGACAGGGTTAGCTCTGGCTTGAAAAAAGTTGTCGCCATCACTTTCGCCAAATTAAAAAAGTTGGGGCCAAATTAAACAAGAGGCCCATGAGGGCCTGAGACGCGCTACTGGTTATCAAGTTTTCCGTTAAAGAAATCTGATATTTAAGGAAGTTAATTGCTCAAAGAAGAATGCATAAAGAAAAAAAAGGGGGCTTTATCCCCTTTATCATTTTAAGCAACAATCCTCAAGGCCCCTTTTCCCATGTTTCATGACGGATCCACTCCATTTCCAAAAGAAAGTTACCTTATGACCCTACAGTCATTCTGTGAATATTTCATCAGAATCTGACAGTAATTGTGGACTTAATCACATAAACAGGATTGTTTTGAATGAAAATCAATAAGGCCCCTTTTCCTGTGTTTTCTGATGGATCAATTTCATTCCAAAGGGAACTTTCCTTACAACACGACAACTGTCCTGTGAAATTTAAAAGACAACTTGATAATGATTGTGATCTTCATCACATACACAAGAATGTTTTGAATGATAATCTGTAAGGCCCCTTTTCCTGTGTTTCGAATGCCACAATTATTCCATGCATCTTTGAAGAGAATCCAATAAAACTGTTGACTTTATTGTGTTAACAAAGATATTAAATTCAAGTTCTCATAAGGCCCCTTTTCCCCTGATATTTACTGTTGGTTTTATCATTCTATGAAAGTTAAAAGTGAATCAGATGAAATATTGGGAATTCATTATGTTTACTAGAATATTTAAAAAAAAATCATATGGCCCCTTTTTACATGATACTTGATGGATTGTATCCACTTCTGAAAAGAACCATCTAAGTATTTGTACAATCATTCTGTGAAATTTTGAAGTGAATCCGGTGAAATCAAGGGACATCATTGTGTTAACCAGAATATTTAAGAGATTTTTCATAAGGCCCCTTCTTATGTGACCCTTGCTATAGTCAGATCTACTGTCAAAATTAACAATTGGAATGATGGTTCAATCAATCAGTTTAATCTGTGGAATTTATTGTGTTAATGAGTTTATAGTGAAATATTCATAGGGCCCCTTTTCTCATGATACTTTACAGAACAAACCAAATTTCAAAAGGAACAATTCTAATGAAGGTAGAATCATTCTTTAAAAGTTAAAGAGAATCAATGAAAACAGTGTCAAGAATTTTTGTAACTAAATTTTCATAAGGCCCCTTTTTCCGTGAAACTTAACAAATCAGACCCAATGTACAAGGGAACAATCCTAATGATAGTTTGAAGAAAATGATAAAGACTGAGGACTTTATTGTAATAATGATGTTTTGTAATAAAATTTTTATAAGGTCCCTTTTCTTGTGTCACTTAACCAATCAGACCTAATTTACAAAGGAACAATCCAAATGATGGTACAATCATTCTATTAAAGTTTGAAGAGATTCTGATAAAGACTGAGGGCATTGTTGTGTTTAAGAGGATTTGGTAATAATTTTTCATACAGCCCCTTTTCCTATGATACTAGACAGATCAGGCCCAATTTGGAAAGAAACAATCCTTATGATGGTACAAGCATTCTGTGAAAGTTTGAACAGAATCTGATGAAAACTGCAGACTTTATCTTGGTGTCAAATTTTTAAAATAAAATTTTCATAAGGCTCCTTTTCCTGTGATACTTGAAGGATCAGGTCTCATGTCAGCCTCAACAATCGTGATTATTGTACAATGATTCTGTGAAGGTTTGAATAAAATCTAATGAAAGCTCTGGACTTGGTTACAAGGATTATAGATAAAATTCTCTAAAGGCCCCTTTTCCCATGATAAAAGACAGATCACTCCTAATTTGAAAAGAAAGAATCCTCATGATGGAATAATCATTCTGTGAAAGTTTTAACAGAATCTGATGAAAACTGTTGACTTTAATTTGGTACAATGATTTTAAAATTAAATTTCATAATGCTCCCTTTCCTGTGATACTTGACGGATCAGGTCTAATGCAAACATCAACAATCATTATTATTGTACAATTATTCTGTGAATGTTTGAAGAAAATCCGATGAAAGCTCTGGACTTTGTAACAAGGATTTATAAATGAAATTTTCATAAGGCCCCTTTTCCTGTGCTCCTTGACAGTTCAAACCCTGTTATGAAAAGAATGATAGTTATGACCTTCCAATCATTCTGTGAAAGTTTCAACAAAATCTGATCAAAGCTGTGGGCTTTATTGTGTTAACAGGGTTTTATTAATTGAATTTTCATATAGCCCCTTTTCCCATGTTACTTGATTGATCTGAACCAATTCCAAAGGGAACTCTTCTTACAAAAGTATAATTATTCTGTTTGAGTACAACCCCATCTCATCTGTGGACGTACAAGCATTAATTAAGATTTTTTTAATTGAATTTTCCTAAGGCCCTTTTTTCCTATGTCTCTCAATGGATCAGACCCAATTTGAAAGGAACAATCCTTATGATGGTACAATCATGATGTGAAAGTTTGAAGTCAATCAGGTGAAATCTAGGGCCATTACGTGTTAACTAAGATTTTTTTTATTAAATTTTCATAGGGCCCCTTTTCACATGAAACTTGATGGATCAAACCTACTTCCGAAAGGACCAATCCACATAATGTAATAATCATTCCGGGAATGTTTGAAGAGAATTTGTTGAAAACTATGGACTCTATTGTGTTTACAAGGACTTTTTCAATCCAGTTTTAATCGGGCCCCTTTTTCCCGTGGTCCTTGACTGATCATACCAAATTTTGAAAGGAACAATTCTTATGATGGTACAATCATTCTGTGAAAGTTTGAAGTCAATCAGATGAAAACTGTGGACTCTAGAGTGTAAACAAAGATCTTTGAATTAAATTTTAATAAGGCCCCTTTTCCTATGTTTCTTGAGGAATCATATCCGATTCCAAAAGGTACAATCCTTATGATGGTACAATCATTCTGTGAAAGTTTGAAGAGAATTCATTGTAAATTGTTGGCTCTAGATTATTAATGAGAATTTTTTATTAAACATTTCATAAGGCCCCTTTTTCCTGTGTTTCTTGAAGGATCATACCAAATTTCAAAAGGAATAATCCTTATGATAGTACAATCATTCTGTGAAAGTTTGAAGAGAATCCGATAAAAACTGTGGACTCTATCGCGTAAACGAGGATTTTTAATTGAATTTTTAATGAATTTTCATAAGCCCCCTTTTCTTGTGTTTCTTGACGGATCATACCCATTTTTGAAAGGAACGATCCTTATGTTGGTACAATCATTCTGTGAAAGTTTGAAGAGAATCTGATGAAAACTGTGGACTCTATCACGTAAACGAGGATTTTTTAATTAAATTTTCATAAGGCCCCTTTTCCCGTGTTTCTTGACGGATCATACCTATTTTCGAAAGGAACCATCCTTATGATGGTACAATCATTCTGAGAAAGTTTGAAGAGAATCAGATGAAATCTGTGGACTTTATCGCATAAACGAAGATTTTTTAATTAAGTTTTATTTAAATTTTCATAAGGCCCCTTTTCCCGTGTTTCTTGACGGACCATACCCATTTTCGAAAGGAACGATCCTTATGATGGTACAATCATTCTGAGAAAGTTTGAAGAGAATCCGATGAAAACTGTGGACTTTATCGCGTAAACGAAGATTTTTTAATTAAGTTTTAATTAGGCCCTTTTCCCGTGTTTCTTGACGGATCTTATCCAGTTTTGAAAGGAACGATCCTTATGATGGTACAATCATTCTGTGAAAGTTTGAAGAGAATCCGATGAAAACTGTGGACTTTATTGCGTAAACAAGGAAAAGTTTAACGGACGGATGCCGGACGGGAAAAAACCATTGCTATAGCTCTAGTAGTCTTAGGCCAGTAGAGCTAAAAAGTTGGGGCCAAATGGAAAAAGTTGGGGCCAAATTGAGGAGTGCGGGCCAAGCTGAAGCATTTCTTAACTGCTCTGTTATTTTCTTAACTTATATGCTGTTAAATAGATAATGTCAATATCAAACAGGTTTTTAATATGGCCATTCGTTTGTTGTTTTGTCTTTAATGAATGTAGCTAAGTCATACGCTACATCGATTTTTACTCATCTTTAATCAGTGCTTTCAGTACTTTGATTAGAAAATCGAGACTTTGATGAGAAAAAAAGAGAGAAGGAAATAGTTTGTTTGTTTGTTTGAAAGGGGTTTTACGCCGCTTTCAACAATCTTTCAGTTATATCGCGGCGGCGGCTGGAGCACCTAACAATGGATTCCTGGTATTTCTCACACCAGTACCACCATCACATCCTCTCCTAGCCTCCAGCTGCTATCCCACATAGGTCTATGATAATCGACCCATTGGTGGGAGACAAATAGTCGGAAAGGATGAGTGCCGCCGTCGGGGATCGAACCCGGGACCTCTAGATTGACAGGAAGGAAATAGTAATAAACCTAGTAAAATATGCTTGATTTAATAATAAAATAATGTAGACTTCTGTAAAAAAAATCAGTTAAGGGTGAACATTCTTGGGTACGAATGAACAAAAAAGAAATGGTTCGTCTGCTTTTGGGACAGTATAACTTTTGAAATTTCTGTCAAATCTTGACAAACTACCACTGTTTCTATCAACAGTTCGTCAGAATATCCTTCTAATGACCCATAAATGATGATTCAGTGTTTTAGCAAGGAATTGCGGTAGCGGTGCCGAGATTAGAAACTGACTGAAACAGTCAGCAGAAATATACGAAAATATGCCCGAATTCGGCAATTGTATTCATCAGGAAAAGGCAAATGGGGGCCAGTTTAATAACACTTTTCTTATAGAAATTCTATTTATGCGTGATAATTGAGGTCTTCAGATCGAAGTTTCATCGGCTCATCCATAATACTAAGTCACGCCCTCAACACAATCAATACGACTCGTCGACCAATGAGCGCATTTTATTCATCTGATTGGCTGTCAATCAGGACTGTAATTAAATTTGGTGATGTGTTAGTCTTGTGTCAGACTCGATAACATAATTGACCCGATATACAAGCCCTTGAGCAATTATACACACTTGGCCCTTGGACTTGATTTCCGGAGATTGATCAAAGTAAAAGTATGTATAAAAATCTTTTCTTTTTTTTTTTGTGCCACGAACTTTCGCCAAATGAAAAAAAACTTGCGCCAGAATTTTATTTTTGTCGCATTTGGCAACAATGGCGATCGGCAGCGCAAACCCTGCTAGATCATTGACCCAAGTCATTTACAGCATTTATTACAGCACTTGTTCTAACTTTACAAAACCCTTTACAACAGTTTCCCTGCAAAATAATGCATGGATTGTTTTTTTATGAAATTTCTAAACATCTAAAACCTTTCCTGTTTTGCCAATTTTAGACCTGTCAAAATTTAAAGATTTTACAGACGGAAATTTAAAGTGGATTTAATGTGATTGATTGAATGGGGTTTAATGCATTTTTACTGTATTTCAGTCATATCACGGCGGCTGAAGCACTTATCCATGGATTCCTGGTATTTCTCACACCAGTACTACCATTATATCCTTTCCTAGCCTCAAGCTGGTATCCGACTTAGGTTTACGATTATCCACCCATTGGTGAGAGACAAAAGTCAGAAAGGATATGTGCAGCCGCCGGGGATCGAACCCATGACATCCGTGATTGAAGATAAGGAGTCTGATGCATTAACAACTGCGCTATGATGGCGTCTTTGGGATTTAATGTGAAAAACAACCATTCAATAGGGTAGAAAATATGCTTGTTACAAGAAATTTCTTCTTTTTCTACTATCTTTTCTCAAAACTAAAATCAGAGGGACGTAAAAATAGGGCTTGAACAGGTAGGATTAAAATAATGTAGCGTGCCAGATTAGACTGTCAAAATTGGGAATCATCCTGCGTGATCCACAGATATTAACCCTTGTCATGCTGTATAAATCACCTTACTGAACTGCTGTCAAATCAAAGGGCTGAAAGCACTGATAAAAGTTGTTGTTCAAAAGTTAATATTTCTTTTAGAAATCAATTTCATAAACAAGTCTGGCAAGAACAGTACAAGCAGGAGGTATAGACCAAGATCAGACTGCACTTATGTGCAGGCTTATCTTGGTCTACACCTCCTGGCAAAACCCGAATATTCCGGGTTCAGCATGACCAGGGTTAAAGGCTTTACCTTATTTCCCTATTTTGCCAACAATTATAATTTACCTTCATTGTTCCAACAGAGATATTTTTCATAAGGGCTTTCACACCATTACCTACAGCTTGAGTAAAGCGTTCTTTAGCTGAAATATAATAGACATAGCTTTGTGAGTCTTCACAACCACTTAATTCTTCATTTTTATACACTGAAAAAAATAAAGCTTTTAATAACATTGTAAGAATAGGAGAAATCACTTGTAACAAGTGATTTCCCATTTTCTCATAATGTTTTCTATCCATTAAATAGCTATTAACCCTTATCAAGCTAAATAGAATCCTTATTAAGAATTACATTCAAATCATAAGGACCAAGAAAGCTAAAATACCGTAATTATGGGTCAAAATTTCCTTTAGTTTTCAAATAACTTCAGCTTAAAATGTCAAACAGGTGGTATAGACTTAACCCTTTCCTGTACAATTACAGGATTTTACGTTGCTGTGATTTTATACTTGGGAAAACATTGTGGAAAAAGAAGAAATTGCTTGTAACAAGCAATTTCTTCTTTTCCGACAATATCTTCTACCACATAGGATGGTTTCATTTCAAATTGCATCCAATTTTCTTTGTTGTCTGCAAACTCTTTCAATTTGGACCAGTCTAAAATTTCAAGAAACAGGAAAGGGTTAAACCAATGGTTTAGATTCAAAGTTCAGTATGACAAGGGTTAACTCATTACAACAAAATGACGCTTTCTGATGCCCTCTAGAAACATGATCATAGAAAACTTTGTGGGAAAAGGAGAAATTGTTCAACTTTCTTGGTAGAAACATTGTAGAAAATGAATAAATTGCTTGTGACAAACCATTTCTTCCTTTTGCACAACATTTCCCAGGACACCTAAAACATTCAATGAAAAGAATAAAAGTCATAATAAAACGACGACTGCGTCTTCTTGAGTTCAATCAACCACTATTCAACGTAGTTACTGGCTGTGCATGCGCAGGCTTCATCTCCTTTTAACTACAAACCAATTTTTTGCGAAACAGAATCATAAAATTCAATAAAAATTTCATTTGCTTGTCAATATTTGTTTCAGTTCATCAGAAATTTTCTTCCATCAATCACATGTTACGTTACTTCTCTGAAATATCCTTTTTATCCTCTTTGGTTGTATCCATCTACCTTACATTGAAATAACTCGTTATCTAGAAAAACCTGCCTAAATGACTTTACTTTATGACAGAAATTCAATTTTTTCTATTCATTTCTCATAATTCCCCTCAGCAAATAAGGCTTTAGAAAACATTGTGGAAAATGAAGAAATTGCTTTTATCAAGCATTTTCCTCATTATTCACAATGGTTTTTACCCAACAAGGGCACTGCATGCAGATGTCAACATTTGACTGTTCAAGTGCCTCAAAGTAGATAAAACTTCTAAACCAGAAAAGGGACATAATTCATTCAATAATGCATTTAGAGTTATCCCATTTATTGGAATAGATTACTCTTTTGATAGAGAACAAATATCTTAAGTTTCAAGTGAATGTGTTCAGTAAAACCAGAGATATTACAAAATGTCAAAGTTTTTGGATGCCAACGACTCTAACCCAAATATGGAACCAGACCCAGACCACCTGGCTTAATCCTTTCCTGTTTTTGGAAATTTTAGACTGGTCCAAAGTGAAAGAGGTTGCAGCCGACAATCAAAACTGGATGCCTTTTGAAATGAAACCATCCTATGTGGTAGAAAATATTGTGGAAAAAGGAGAAATTGCATGTTACAAGCAATTTTTTCTTTTTCCAAAATGTTTTCTCTAGTATAAAATCAAAGGATCGTAAAATCACGTATTTGAACGGGAAAGGGTTAAGCACTAGCTTGGGCTTTCTCGAAAACAGCCAAGCTAAAAGTAGGCAATTTAAAAAATCATCAACTAATTATTATCTTTTATAACTTTAGTTGGGTTTATACACACACACTTCATCAGTTTTTAATATATTGACTTTTTTTTCTTGTAACAAAAAGCTATTGTCATTTAGACAGACCTTCCTGGATCAAATAATTGAAAATTCTGGTCCTTTTAACCTACTAATAGTTTTTTCACCCCAAGGGACTGAGAATGGTGGAGATATTTGCCTAACTCATTATGATACCATGAAATTCTAGACCAGTCAAAATTCAATGAAGTTGTAGATGAGAAGTTTTCGTTTATGAAATTAAAAAAAATCTTTGTCATTTAGAAAACATTGTGAATAAATAAGAATTTCTTGAAACAAGCAATTTCTTCTTTCTCAACAATATTATCCAAAGCTTTTTTGAGGGGCATAAAAAGTGATTGTTTTGGAATAGACTAAATATTTATGAAATGAAGAGAATATTTTTTGTTTTCATGGAGGTATGAAGCGAAAAGCCTAATCACACTGTATGAATATGTGAAGCAGATTCATACATAAGTTTGATTAGGTTTTTCGGTTCATACCTCCATGAAAACAAAAAATACTCTCTTCATTTCTTATAATTTAATAGCATCAAGCAAAAAAAGCAAAACTTTACAAATTTTGATACTTTTTTGTATGGAACTATTTTGTGCAGAAGCATACAAAATGACTGCCTGCTCAAAATTTTGTTCATGGAGGTATGAATTAATAGTTTTGACCAATCAGAACGCTCGTTTTTGATAGACGAAACTAGCAATTAAATTATTACACTGTAAATAATAACAACATTTAAAATTACCTAGATGTTTCTTTAAGATATATCTCATAATGTTGCCCAGAGATCTTACACCATTGGCCTTGACCTTGTCACTATCCTGACAAGCCTTAGTTGCCATGGTAATGATATTAAGCAGCAGAACATCTGAAAATTCTTCAGTAAATTCTTCATCACCATCCTCTCTGGAAAAAAGAACAAAGCTTCAGATAAAATGGAAAGAAGACAATTTAAAACTATTCACTGCTCTTCCAAAGCCTTTGTTGTTACTACTGTCAATCAAACAATAATTCATCCAATCATATGATTCACTTGAATTGGAAGTGAACTTTGAACTTGGACATTGGCTGACATTTTTGTGAGGCATTTTTGTTAGATTGGTAACTAAACGTTGTAACTAAAGCTTATTCAAGCTGTCATTAAGACGTTTAGGTAACCAACCAACAAATGTACTTATTTGTTACATGTTGTTTGCAATGACAGCGTTTAATATTGAGGTGGAATTTCCTATCAGAGTCTATAGGCATGGACAGCAGTTAGTAGGCAGGGCCAGCGATACATAAATTCTAATGAGTACACACAACATAAGGATTTATGTGCGGGTAATGAAATTTTACATTCTAAAATCTTACACACTCCATCTATTTGGAGTTTTGGAGTAAATATAACATGATAAAGATAACTAGTAATGTAATACAGACATTGATGCAGCTACATAATTGCTGGTCACATGACCTTTGGCTGTGACCTTGAACTTGGGAGTATCCAACACAACTTTATGAATGTCACTAGTACTCTTCAAAGGGAACAACTGTGTCAAGGTATTTTGAAATCCATTCATTAATGTAGAAGATATGCTCCAGACAAGAATTGGTTGATCGATTGATTGAATGGGGTTTAACACCGCTTTTAACAGTATTTCAGTAATATCGGGCTGACTGGAGCACCTAACAATGGATTCCTGGTATTTTTTACACCAGTACTACCACTACATCCTTTCCTAGCCTTCAGCTGCTATCCCACTTAGGTTTACGATTACCCACCCATATGTGAGAGACAAATGTCAGAAAGAATATGTGCTGCCACCGGGGATTGAACCCATGCGGCGGCACATATTCTTTACGAAATTTGTCTCTCCCATATGGGTAGAAAATCGTAAACCTAAGTGGGATAGCAGCTGGAGTGGTGTGAGAAATAACATATACACATTTTTGTTAGTTTGGCAACTTTATTCAAGGTGTTTATTTTTCGGTTACATGCAACTGGCCATATATTTTGCAAAATAACATCTAAACCTTTAGCATATTGAAAAATTTTAGACTGGTCTAAATTCAAAGAAGTTGCAGATGAAAATTTCAAGTTTGGAGAATTTTGCGTATCTCATTATTAGTCTATTTGGGTAAAAAACAAGCTTGAAAATGAAGAAATCGAAATGGAACTTTCTGTCAGAGTGATTGGGCATGCCAAGTAAAGTCAGTGGGAGGGGTCATCAATCCATCAATATCAAATGTCGAAATCTAAGACTCACTGCAAGAACTTTAGTTGCATGAATAGTAAGTCAAAAAATTTAACAATACTTGCCTGTTTAAAGCCAAGGCATCAGAGAGATTGGCCAATGACCATACGGCTTTAACTCTGACAGCAATATTTTTGTCTTGGACAGAGTCTAATATTGCACTTGTTGAGTCTGTGAGGAAGGAAATGTCCTGCAAAAATCATATCAAATGACATTTTATCATAATACAGTGGAATCGGGTTAATGGAACGCCAATTTATCAACACTTTTGTTGCAATTAACCAGAAGTTGCAATTATTGTTCTTTAACCCTTTCCTGTTTTGTAAAGTTTTAGAACTTTCCCAATTCAAAGGGTTGCAGACAGTTCAAAGTTGATTTTATTTGAAAAACAATCATTCAGTGGGGTGGAAAATGTTGTGAAAAAAGAAGAAATTGCTTGCGACAAGCAATTTTTTCTTTTTCCACAACATTTTCTAAAACATAAAAACTCAGGGACGTAAAACCAGGGATTGAGCGGGAAAGGGTTTAATCTAATGTGTGTTCATAAAATCAGTTACAATTAAGAACTGAATCATTATTATCAGGGTTGCAATGAGTCAATTTCCACACAATAACATTTTTGTTGCCCCTCAAAAAAAACCAATTAGGAAAACATTGTATACAAGGTGCCAAACTGTCACAAGATACGCCCGTCACACTGCTAAATATTAGCTGGGGGTTTGAATGGAACTGAGGTTATTTTGAATGAATATTTTTTGTCAAACAAAGTATGAAAAACAACAAAGGACAATAACTCAAAATATACGCTAGGTAGAGTTATGGTTCATGTACACTCCCACTTGGTGAGATCTATCCATCCATGAAATTTCATGATTCCAGCTATTATACTTTAAGAGATTTACTCCGGACAAGATTCAAGTATGAAAAACAACAAAGGGCAATAACTCAAAAAATAGGCTAGGTAGAGTGATGGTTCTTGTGCACTGCACTCCTCCTTGGTGAGATCTATACACCCATGAAGTTCCATGATCCTAGCTATAATACTCTTAGAGATATACTCCGGACAAGATTCAAGTATGAAAAACAACAAAGGGCAATAACTCAAAAAAAAGGCCAGGTAGAGTTATTGTTCTTGTGCACTGCACTCCCCTTTGGTGAGATCTATATACCCATGAAATTTCATGATTCTAGCTATTATTTTTTTAGAGATATACTCCGGACATGATTCAAGTATGAAAAACAACAAAGGGCATTAACTCAAAAAATGGGTCAGGTAGAGTTATGGTTCTTGTGCACTGCACTCCCCCTTTGTGAGATCTATACAACCATGAAATTTCATGATTTTAGCTATTATACTTTTAGAGACATACTCCGAACAAGATTCAAGTATGAAAAACAACAAAGGGCAATAACTCAAAAAATAGGCTAGGTAGAGTGATGGTTCTTGTGCACTGCACTCCCCCTTGGTGAGATCTATACACCCATGAAGTTTCATGATCCTAGCTATAATACTTTTAGAGATATACTCTGGACAAGATTCAAGTATGAAAAACAACAAAGGGCAATAACTCAAAAAAAAGGCCAGGTAGAGTTATGGTTATTGCACACTGCACTCTTCCTTGGTAAGATCTATACACCCATGAAGTTTCATGATCCTAGTTTTATACTTTTAGAGATATACTCTGGACATGATTCAAATAATGAAAAACAACTAAGGGCAATAACTCAAAAAATAGGCCAGGTAGAGTTATGGTTCTTGTGCACTGCACTCCCCCTTGGTGAGATCTATACACCCATGAAGTTTCATGATCCTAGCTATAGTACTTTTAGAGATACTCTGGGCAAGATTCAAGTACGAAAAACAACAAAGGGCAATAACTCAAAAAAAAAGGCCAGGTAGAGTTATGGTTATTGCACACTGCACTCCGTATTGATAAGAAGAATATACCTGCCTAGTTTAAAGTCAATCAGACGAGCTATTATACTTTTAGAAGTATACTCCTGACAAGATTCAAGTATGAAAAACAACAAAGGGCAATAACTCAAAATATACGCTAGGTAGAGTTATGGTTTTTGTATATTGCACTCCCAGTTGATGAGTTCTATCCATCCAGGAAATTTCATGATTCTAGCTTTTATATTTTTAGAAATATACTCCAGATAAGATTCAAGTATGAAAAACAACAAAGGGCAATAACTCAAAAAATAGGCCAGGTAGAGTTATGGTTCTTGTGCACTGCACTCCTCCTTGGTGAGATCTATACACCCATGAAGTTTCATGATCCTAGCTATTATACTTTAAGAAGTATACTCCGGACAAGATTCAAGTATGAAAAACAACAAAGGGCAATAACTCAAAAAAAAGGCCAGGTAGAGTTATTGTTCTTGTGCACTGCACTCCCCTTTGGTGAGATCTATATACCGATGAAATTTCATGATTCTAGCTATTATTCTTTTAGAGATATACTCCGGACATGATTAAAGTACAAAAAACAACAAAGGGCATTAACTCAAAAAATGGGTCAGGTAGAGTTATGGTTCTTGTGCACTGCACTCCCCCTTGGTGAGATCTATACACCCATGAAATTTCATGATTCTAGCTATTATACTTTTAGAGACATACTCCGAGCAAGATTCAAGTATAAAAAACAACAAAGGGCAATAACTCAAAAAATAGGCTAGGTAGAGTGATGGTTCTTGTGCACTGCACTCCCCCTTGGTGAGATCTATACACCCATGAAGTTTCACGATCCTAGCTATAATACTTTTAGAGATATACTCTGGACAAGATTCAAGTATGAAAAACAACAAAGGGCAATAACTCAAAAAAAAGGCCAGGTAGAGTTATGGTTATTGCACACTGCACTCTTCCTTGGTAAGATCTATACACCCATGAAGTTTCATGATCCTAGTTTTATACTTTTAGAGATATACTCTGGACATGATTCAAATAATGAAAAACAACTAAGGGCAATAACTCAAAAAATAGGCCAGGTAGAGTTATGGTTCTTGTGCACTGCACTCCCCCTTGGTGAGATCTATACACCCATGAAGTTTCATGATCCTAGCTATAGTACTTTTAGAGATATACTCTGGGCAAGATTCAAGTACGAAAAACAACAAAGGGCAATAACTCAAAAAAAAGGCCAGGTAGAGTTATGGTTATTGCACACTGCACTCCGTATTGATAAGAAGAATATACCTGCCTAGTTTAAAGTCAATCAGACGAGCTATTATACTTTTAGAAGTATACTCCTGACAAGATTCAAGTATGAAAAACAACAAAGGGCAATAACTCAAAATATACGCTAGGTAGAGTTATGGTTTTTGTATATTGCACTCCCAGTTGATGAGTTCTATCCATCCAGGAAATTTCATGATTCTAGCTTTTATATTTTTAGAAATATACTCCAGATAAGATTCAAGTATGAAAAACAACAAAGGGCAATAACTCAAAAAATAGGCCAGGTAGAGTTATGGTTCTTGTGCACTGCACTCCTCCTTGGTGAGATCTATACACCCATGAAGTTTCATGATCCTAGCTATTATACTTTTAGAAGTATACTCCGGACAAGATTCAAGTATGAAAAACAACAAAGGGCAATAACTCAAAAAAAAGGCCAGGTAGAGTTATTGTTCTTGTGCACTGCACTCCCCTTTGGTGAGATCTATATACCGATGAAATTTCATGATTCTAGCTATTATTCTTTTAGAGATATACTCCGGACATGATTAAAGTACAAAAAACAACAAAGGGCATTAACTCAAAAAATGGGTCAGGTAGAGTTATGGTTCTTGTGCACTGCACTCCCCCTTGGTGAGATCTATACACCCATGAAATTTCATGATTCTAGCTATTATACTTTTAGAGACATACTCCGAGCAAGATTCAAGTATAAAAAACAACAAAGGGCAATAACTCAAAAAATAGGCTAGGTAGAGTTATGGTTCTTGTGCACTGCACTCCCCCTTGGTGAGATCTATACACCCATGAAGTTTCACGATCCTAGCTATAATACTTTTAGAGATATACTCTGGACAAGATTCAAGTATGAAAAACAACAAAGGGCAATAACTCAAAAATAGGCCAGGTAGAGTTATGGTTATTGCTTACTGCACTCCGTATTGATAAGAAGAATATAACTGCCAAGTTTAAAGTCAATCGGACTTAGGATGACAGAGTTATGCTCTGGACAAAGAAGTGGAAAACCGCCCGGACGCTAGGACAAACGGACGCCCGGACGCCCGGACACCAAGGGTGATCCCATGATACGTCCCGTCTTCGACGGGCGTATAAAAATGAAGAAATTGATTGTAACAAGCAGTTTTTTCATTTTATATAATGTTTTCTACATAGAAAGTTAAAAAAACTCTAAAACTTCCATGAACTTAAAAAAAAAACTTTGTAGTCTGCAGCTTCTTTCAATTTGGACCAGTCTAAAATCTAGCTGTCCGTTCCCATTCCTTCCAACACAACAAAATTCTAGACTGGTCCAAATTGAAAGAAGCTGCAGACGACAATTTCAAGTTGACGAATTCTTAGCATTTTTCAGCTTTCTTGGTAGAAAACATGTGGTAAATGAAGAAATTGCTTGATAAAAGCAATTTTTTCTTTTTCCACAATGTTTTCCAAGGCTTTTTTCTTGTGATGCCTAAAAAGGAGGGATTATGTGGGAATGGGTTAAGCTGATATTTACTTCAGACATGGAAATGTAACAATGAGAACATTCAAATCAGTTATTTAGACCAGATGACCTCCGACAGTCATCACAATCATTTCTATTGGTTTGGAGATATAAAACATTCCCACACAATAGCCTTTTTTGACAACCCTAAAGAAAAACAATTTGGAAAACATTGTGTAAAATGCAGAAATTGCTTGTTACAAGTAATTTCTTCATTCTTCACAATGCATTCTACCATTCCACCTCCGACAGTCATCACAATTATTTCTATTGGTTTGGAGATATAAAACATTCCCACACAATAGCCTTTTTTGACAACCCTAAAGAAAAACAATTTGGAAAACATTGTGTAAAATGCAGAAATTGCTTGTTACAAGTAATTTCTTCATTCTTCACAATGCATTCTACCATGAAGGTTGAAAAATCTGAAATTTCATAAACATTAATTTGTAGTCTACAACTCCTTTCAATTTAGACCACTTTCATTAAACGACCATATAAATACACTGCAACACCATTATAGCGCTAAATCCATTTAAAAGCAGGATTCGCTTGGATCCCGAAAATTAGATGGGGGGCAATTTTTTATTGCTTCCCTGATAGTTCCCGATTCAAAGTTAAGGCTGTATTAACCACTAAGAACCTCACACCTAAGATTGGACGGTATTTTGGTATTTATATTTTTGGTCTTAGTAAATTGCATCATAATCAAATTCAATTCAAAAGGTTTTGTAAGAGATAATATTTAAAATAAAATATACTGGCATTAAATTTAAATTTCAAGAACCAAATTACAATGAATACTCCAAAGTGAAACTAGGTATCCCACTGTTTCGGAATGTTTTGTTGATTTTTGTGACAACCCTCACATGAAGAATTATAAATACAAGCACGCTTTTTTTTACCCGTTACAAATTTTTAAGTTAAACCCACTTTTGTCTACTTGCAGTTGTTCTGTGAAAATCTGGATTCGTAAATGACTAGGTCAAGATACTGTTCTTAGATGATTTATTTTAATCATTTTTTTATTGATCGTAAAAAAATTAGGTGAAGTCCATAACTGTGACAGAGGTTTGAAGGTCGGTCCAAGTGAAATTTTCACAATGTGTCAATAACCTTAGGTGTTCAATGACTTGTCTGTCTTCATGGAGACAATGCTATGCAGATTTCTTAGATTTTATTCATGGCCTCCATTGATGGAAATCTTAAGTCCGATTTTAACCACATTTTAGATAAAATAAATATTGATACAACTAAAAATAATAAAACGTATCATAGGAGAACTTTTTTGCTTTTTGAAATTGTTGGTCCTAAAAAGTAAAATAGTTTATTTGTAGAATTTTATAGATTATTTTGTTTTAACTGACTTAAAGGGCAAGTATAGAACTCAATTCAATTGGATTCCGCTGAATTCTGTTGTTTTTCTGATAAAAAAAATTTGTAAATTTAAACAAGTTTGAGTGAGCAATCAAATAAATTTCACATTGATTACAAGTTCACACATACTTGCAGACTTATTTCTATAGTTTTTTTGGGGGGGGGGGCTTTGGTTGTTTTTTATTAAATTCTTTTTTTATTTCATTTCCTGATTTATATCTTCCATAAAATTTGTTGGGCTTATTCAGGTTTCTGGTTCCAATCCATGGGTCGAATTTGTCACCATGGGAGGGGTCACTGCAGGTCTGGGAATGGGATAAAGCATTATAGTCTCATAGCTCCATTTCTTCCGCAGTTTCATTTCTTGGACCCCAAAAACAGCATTATAACAGAGTTGCAGTGTATACCTTTGTCTCTGTTTGGTTAAGATAGGTTTAGAATCTATTCTCATACCTTTACCTGTCATTTCCACCTTTTTTTTTCAGTTTACACAAACTTTTAAATGTCATCTGCAACCTCTATCATTTTGGACAACTCTAGAATTGTCTAGTCAGGTAATAAGCTAAGAAACACTTACAGTTCTTAAACTTTTATACAGAACATAAACTCCGAGTGTTCTAACAGCTGAGGCACGAATAAATCTATCTTCATCTCCAGCTAGACCCAGGACAACTGTTAAACACATGATCTGCTTGTCTTTCTGAAAATTGAGTCAATAAATTATTTTTAAGCTAACTCATTCCTATACAACCATGTTTTTTTAAGCAACTCAAGAAAAAAACTTTTGAAAACATTAAAAATGAAGAAATAACTTGTAACAAGTAATTTCTTCATTATCCATAATGCTTTCTATCCTAAATACAGATATCTTTTGCAACTTCTTTAAAACTGAACTAGTCTAAAATTTTGTGATCTGGTAATGGACTAAAGGGGAAGTAAGTTGTTTGTTGAGAAAGTGTTCAATGCATAATCCATAAATTCATGTATTGTCTTATTTCTACTATTAGAACTAATCTTTTGTTATCATCTTAGCCTCTACCAATTTGTCAATAAGTAAAAATATATTTGATCTCTACTTACTGGTAAGCAAGTAAATATTTCGTCTCCAATGTTAGCTATACAATCACATGTTGTTGCTCTAACAGCCCCGTAACTCGGGTTCTGTAGGATGTCTTGTATAGGTCCATTTAAAAGAGACAACCAAAACCCTAAAACCTGAAATGTTAAACAAATGATTTGTCTCGAAGTTTAAAGTGACATCCTATTGCTTTAAATGCTTTAAAATTTAAGCCTATTTCTTTTTTTAATCATTCAGTTAAACTAATCATTAAATCAAATCAACCAATTACTTTGACCTTATTGATTCAGTTATTTCTGTCTTTTTATTGGTTTTCCTTAATTTGAAAGCTTTTGATAGGTGCAAACCAAAAACAAGGTGCGTTTTTAAACATAACTGCCAATTTTCAGAAATGAGACCTTGATAGATAACCTCCACATTAAAAAAAATGTGCACATAGAAAGGTCTTAACACAAGGTAGACCCATGTCAAATATGACAAATCTAGCACTGATCATTTAAAGTTATGGTCAATGTTAAAAAAAATTGCAGGCAGACAAACAAACAGCCAAAACAACAAAAGCACCGCATGCATATGTTTAGAGACAGTTACAACTGTTTCACACTGAACCATTAACATATTCCAAGTTTCAAGTGAACCTGTTAAGTAGTACCAGAGATACAACAAAATGTCAAAGTTTTCAGACAATGATGTTGCTATGACCTAGCTATAGCAATGCCCTAGGTCTTCACCAAAAACGGTTTGCCTTGATCTACATTTGCAGGCATGATAAATCAACCCACAAAATATACATATATTAGTGGAGATAGCTACCAGTAGGTCAGCAAAACCAGATAACAACAGTTTTATATCACTTTGAAGTTAAAATGATTTTGTATACCATAGATACTAAATCCCGTCAACATTACCTTTTATTTCATTTGAAGGCCTCACTTCTTCAGATTTGCTTCTTCAGATTTAAATTCTGAACAAAATCTTTCAGTCTTAAGTCGGTTTCATTGTTTTAATCAATTTCCAACAATGACACTTTTAGATGCTCCTAAGAAAAAAAAAGCTTTGAAAATATTGTGGAAAATGAAGAAATTGCTTGTCACAAGCAATTTCTCCTTTGTCCACAATTTTTTCAACCAAAAAAGTAAGATAAATCCAAAAAGTCATCAAATAAAATTTGTCATCTGCGACATCTTTAAAACGGGACCTGTCTTAAATTTTGTCGTCAGGTCATGGGTTTAACAAAATCCATGGCCATATCACAGGTACAATGTACAAAATAACCAAATGAAACTGCAGATAAAACAAGCCCATTGTACCCTGGGCATATTTTTTATCTGCAGCTTCAATATCTTGGTAGCGCTACAACGAAATGAGATCCAAGAGAAGGTAAGCCTAAGTATGTTAAGTCTGATTGAAGTTGAAGTGCTTACCCTGACAGCTCATCATTTTATCTTTATTAACCCATTCCCACACAATGGAATTTTAGACCTGTCCAAATTGAAAAGAGCTGCAGACGATAATGTCAAATTGATGGAATTTTGAATTTTTTCGTCTTTTGGGATTGAAAACATTGTGGATAATGAAGAAATTGCTTGATCCAGGCAATTTCTCCATTTTCCACAATTTTTCCAAAAGCTTTTTTGTTGAGGGGCATAAAAAGGAGGGATTGAGTGGGAATGGGTTAACTTATCCCATTCCCACACAATTATGCTTTAAGACGCCCATAAAGACAAATGCTTTGGAAAGCATTTTGGAAATGAAGAAATTGCTTTAAAAAAGCAATTTCTTCAATATCCACTATGTTTTCTAGTAAAAAGATTTGGACTTGGACCAGTCTAAAATGTTTCCATCTGAAAAAGTTTTAAATAGAAGAAATGTTAGTTGAAATAAAAACAGTGTATTTTTTTATCAACAGCACAACATTGCAATTTATATTATAGATATACCTCTTGCTTATCAAGTTTGTTAGTAGCTGGTGTAGCATCTGTCTGTACTCCTTGAAGATCATTTAACAACACTTGGGAGAATTCATCTAATAACTGAAAAATAAAAAGTAATTACCGTAATTTGTCCATATATTCGGACACCATTAAATAATTATTTTTTTTCATGTCCGAATACATAGATAATTACTCAAGCCAGTGTCCGAATTTATAGATAAATCATCGTGCGGCCGGGAACAACCATTGCCGATTTTCATGAGTCACTAACTGTTTTGCTCAGACACTGAATTCATTTCAACAGTAAATAAACTTGATATGTGTTATGCATTACTTTCGTAAATTTATTCATTATTATTTTTATTTTTTTTTTCAGATTGTTTCAAGATACCGGCGAAGACGACGTGAATTTAATGATCATTCACTGATCAAAAACCTTAATAAACCATTTACTTTTCTAAACTGTTGTTTTTCTTCGTTTTAACGATTGATAGAATTCCACATATCACCGTAAGAATACGACAAGATCGTAACTGCAGCAAAATTGTTACGACGTTTCTGCAGTCAAAGTCCGATTTTGAGAGGATGGTAAATTCTTTTTCTGTCATTTATATACAATCATCGTCGGTTGAATTAAAAAAAAAGGGATATTAATATGGAGAGCTAAACAAAATCTTCGCATTTTAATTGTTCATGTATTAAAGTCACCAAGAGATAAGAAGTAATTTGTCAGAATAAAATCACGGCATCGGTCAATTACGACAGTTTTTCTCTGATCTGCTTCACATAAATCATCGCATAATATTCCCCGCAAATTTAAAGTAAATGCGGTGGCCTACCTGTGAGAATAAATCCTTTTTTTTTTAAATTATATCCGTAATGTTTGAAGAGTATTCAGACAGTCGATTAAACCATGTAAACTTTGGGCATAATGACAAGGGTAAAAATTCGGTCACAAAGAATTCTCACAGGGTACGCGTCTGGCACGTGCCTACTCCGGAAACTCTCCCAAATATAGCTGAACATCTGGCGGCGGCGCCTTTGATCACCTTTCCTCGTAGTAAAATAAACTGTACCCGAAAACCTTTACTTTATATTTGTCGAACGAGACTTGTTACGTTTGTTTTATTGAACAGTATGAGATTTAATTTTCGGATTATTAAAAGAAGTGGGGATAAAAAAAGGTAATTTATTTTAATCTACCAATATTATATATCGGATGAGAAGTTGATTATTTTGTGACAAATTAACAAGTAAAATTCTCGCATTTTCCGTATTTAGGGAAAACGTCGCAGCTACGACTGATTCTTCTCAAAGCAAATCATTGCATTTTTTTCACTTGATTTGATACGGCCGATGACAATACCCTCAATGAGCTCCGGATACGAGGAAAGTGTTGCAAAATCGAAAGTAGGTTCAGGTCAATTTGACTAATTTCATAGGGTCGCACATGTTAATCGTAGCCATCCTTTTAGAGCATGTCCTGTCGGGGATAGAAAATTAGGAAATCAGAGAGAGAAACCAAGGGTGATATTTTATTTGCATCACCTTCACGGTTCGTAGCTTAAGCATATCGAGGTGCGTGCCTATTCTCGGTCACTGTTATAAACAATATACACCTGTTGACACTTGACGCAGACAGTTTGGAGATACTGATCGCCAAGATTCCAAATTACCTATAATGGATGCGGTATTTGTTAACCCGATATTCAATGTTCGTAAATTCGGTGTCCGAATTTATAGATAAATTCCAGACACCATTTGTCCGAAATAAGAGGCACAAAATTAATTATTTCATGAAATAATTAATGGTGTCCGAATTCTCGGAGTGTCCGAATATATGGACAAATTACGGTACCCTCTACTAGCTATGAAATGGTCAAATTCATTTTAAGATTTTCCTTTAAAAATTTCAGCACTAAGTCTTGTTTTGTTACGGTATGTTTAGAAATTGGGTAAGGAGACTAAAAGGAAGCACAGAATATAAAGTAAAATGCTCTACTGCCACTACTTTTTGAAAGTGGTCCTATTAATGGAGAATTCTTAACCCTTGTCATCCTGAATAAAATTCTTTCCAAAATTACATGAAAATCGCTGAAAGTTCTTGATAAATTCATCATTGCCTTTGCAGATTTAGGCCTTCAAATCTCTGCACTAATTTTTTCCATGTAGGATGCTTTTGTGATTTACAAGGTTGTTTCCTATCGAGCCTGATCATTTTATTTTAATTCATGTATCTACTCAGAATTTCTAAGTGTAGCTAATATAGATTAATAACATACTTTGTGTGACAAAAGCTCTCTTATTATATGCATAACAATAGTTATTTAAGTCAAATGTCATTTAAACGGAAAGTTTATAAAAATTAAGACTCTATCTTCAGCATCCACAAATAATTGCCAAAATTAACCTTTACTTTCATTTTTTTTCAGTCAAATCCCGTGACAAACACAAATAACAACTTAAGACAGTATATATGAAAGTGATTGGACATTCTGAATTATTCAATCCCAATTTCAAGATAGTGTTTTACACAGAGTTACTACTGAATTGGGCAATCATAATTTAGAATAGCAAGGTTCCTGTTTTACATGAGTTTGGGACCATTAAAATAAAGAACAAAAAGAATCTATTCTAGTGAAATAAGTTGTAATAGCTGGGGAGTCCATATTTCTGGAGTGGTTTTAAGGAGTGGCTTTTTGTATATCAAATTTCATAAATATCAAATTTTTGTGCAGGTCAATTTAATTCAAGCCAGCCTAGGGCTCCCTATTCATGGAAATCAAGAAGTTCTAAAAAAGTATAAACATAAACATACTTGACTGTATTGATAAAGGTAATTCGATTATTTTCTATATGTCATTAGATAAGTCATTGATAAATTTGACAGCGGTACATTTTTCTGCTAGTGAACCACATTCATTTAACAACTTACCTTTGCAGTATGAAGTTTTATCACTGGGTCTGTATCACAGTAACATTTATGTATCAGTTCTTGTAGTAAAGGAACACAATTTCTGAAAGTCAACAAATAAGCCAGGTTCATCCCAAATGTTTTGACTACAACCAACATGATTTTAAAAAAAAATCCTGCATGTAAATATACATGTCCAAACATTCACGCAATACCTTTTTAAACCTTTCATGTTTTGCAAGATTTTAAATCTGTCTAAATTCAAGGGTTTTGCAGATGAAAATTTAAAGTTGATTTAATTTGAACAAGAGCCATGTCGGACATGGCCATCCCCCGCCATAAAAGCTTGATAGAAAACTGAAGCGAGTTAGATTTAGGCTTCTTGTGCATTGCATTTCTTCTCAATGAGTTCGATAATAGCTATTACACTTTTGTTGTGTGGTAATTGGTTAATAAATCAATAAAGCATTTGAAAAGTGTTAAATATCTTTACCGCTTATTACAAAGGCTATTCTCTAAAATTCTCAAAAAATTATTTTTTCAATTTCTTTAACTCATTTCTACATGATCCCACTTCTTTACAACCCTGAAGGAGAAAGGCTTTGGAAAACATTGTGGAAAATGAAGAAATTGCTTGTTACAAGAAAAATCTCCATTTATCAAAATGTTTTCTACTCAAAAAGACATAAGGTTTCATCAACTTAAATTTGTCATCCGCAATTTTTTTGAATTTGGACACATAAAGTTATGTTGCAAGAGAAAGAGTTTATACTACAAAAGCCTTACCTTATAATAGGAAAATAGACTTTAGTAAGGTTAGCCAACACTTGTAGGGATTCCAGTCTTACTGGCAATGGCTCAACGTAATGATCATCATTTCTAGCCGATGACTCTCCAGTATGAGGCAAAATATTCTTAACACACAGTCTCACAACCCAAGACACATCCCTAGCATGGGCCTGCAACATCTGATCTGTGAAAACAGGGGTCTGAACTCCTGAAGAACTTGCACCTTTCCTTGGAGTGGTCCCCCCTGAATATTCAGTGATTCCTTGTTGAAGAGCACCTCCAGGGGAGTGAATACTAGGACTACTACTAAATCCAGAGTCCTGTCCCCTGCCTGACACATGGTCAGGCTCCCTTAAATGCCCCTTATCACTTTGCTCGAAGTCAAAGTTTGTTGACTGTTTAGTGATGGTAGGTGGTCTTGGAGGCTGAATAATGTGGCAAACTTCCATCAGGGGTGGCTGAATACTAGCCATCGCTCCCAAACATGTGAGACAAGCTACTCTAACATTGGGATCTGGAAAAGATCGATAGAAAAAAACAAGATGTGTTTGCGAAACACTATGCCCCCAAAACATGAATTCTTTAGAAACAGGTGATTTTTATTGGTTTTTTCTTTGTTTTAGGGAAAAGGGTTAAAAATTTTACCTTGACCTTTATGAAATGACCTTCCCCAGTTGCGCCTTGTTGAGACCTAACTACATACCAAATATTAGCTTTGTAACTTAATCAGGGTTGAAGATATAGGAAAATGTTTAATTGGCAGGTTAAGTTTGCAGACAGACAGACGGACAGACAGACAGACAGACAGACAGACACCGGTAAAACAATATGCCCCCGATCTATAAATTAGAAGTAATGCATTGCAAGAAATTACTTTAACCCATTTCCACACAGTGACGCTTTAAGACGCCCCAGCTTGATATAAGCAATTTCTTCATTTTCCACAATGTTTTCTACTCTAAAAGACAAAATTTTTGAAAATTTCATCAACTTAAAATAGTCGTCTGCAACTTCTTTGAATTTGGACTGGTCTAAAATTCCGTTGTGTGGGAATTGGTTAAGTTAATGCTGATAGGACTGATAGTTTTTATAGACCTGTCTTGACAAAGGGATGAAGTCGAATAGAATCAGTTATGCATTTTTACTTTGCTTTTATAACAAAAATCTAAAAACTAAACACCCCTCAACAAAACTTTATTCAATAATATTTTCTCAACTCATCACCAAAAAATTCTTAAACTGGTCTAAATTGAAATAAGCTGCAGGCGACATTTTAAATTGTGCTAAAATTGGTAGCTACGGAAAGTGCCAAATATAGCAGAAAACATTGTGAGAAAATCTTTTCCCACAACGTTTTCCATGATTGTATTTCTTCAGGGCATTTAACCCATTCCAACACAGTGGAATTTTAGACTGGTCCAAATTGAAAGGAGCTGCAGACGACAATTTCAAGTTGATTGAATTTTAAATTTTTTCGTCTTTTTGGATAGAAAACATTGTGGATAATGAAGAAATTGCTTGATTCAAGCAATTTCTTCATTTCCCACAATGTTTTCCAAAGCCTTTTTATTGAGGGGCGTAAAAAGGAGGGATTGAGTGGGAATTGGTTAAAAGAATAAAGAATTTTCCTACCTACATTGCAACTAGAACATAAAACATGAGACAATTTTAAGTTGATGGAATTTCAAAAAACTTTGGTCGAGAGCATCAAGGATAATGAAGAAATTGCTTGTAACAAGCAATTTTTTCATTTTCCATATTTTTTTCCAAAGCTCCTTTCTTGAGGGGCATAAAAAAAGGTGATTGTGTGGGAATGTATTAAACTAATTTTACCTCTGTGATTTATAAAGTGTCGGATTTGTTTGATGATTCTACTCAACAAGCCAGGCCTCATCCTGTGGTAAGGAACATTGGCTATTACAGTACCAAAACACTGAAAAATAACAAAAACATCAGCTAGATTTTTTATATTTGTTCTAGGCAACAAACATTTTCTAAATATTTCATAACTTAGTGAGTGGTGTTGCAGAAAACTTAACAGTACATTGATTGTTTGATTGAATGCTTGATTGAATGGGGTTTAACACCACTTTTTAGGTCTTTCAGTTACAGAGCATCGACTGGAGCACCTAACCATGGATTCCTAGTATTTCTTACACCAGTACTACCACTACCTCCTTTCCGAGCCTCAAGATGTTCTTCCAGGTTTATGATTATCCACCCATTGGTAGGAGACAAATGTGGGAAAGGTGAAATTAAAGTTTGGGTTTAGTCTTTTTCTATATCCAGCATATTCAAACGACTTTATTCTTTAATCCCTGATCATTAAATTACAAGTCAGTTGTTATTGTCAAATTTGAAAGGAAAAATGAAGTTTTGCCAATGATATTCTGTTATTACATTTTTACCAAGATATTTTGGTTAATAATAAAGAAGTAGCATGTTCCACACAGAGCTTTCTAGACCATTTACTTTTTAACTCAATACTAGACAAAACAATTCTAGACTGGTCCAAATTCAAAGAAGATACAGAAGACAATTTTTAGCGCATGAACTTCTAAAATTCTTTGTGTGTATAGGTATAAAACATTGTGGATAATTAAGAAATTGTTTGCAACAAGCAATTTCTTTATTATCCACAATGTCTTCCACAGATTTTTTCTTGAATGGTGTAAAAAGCAGTATTTTGTGGGAAAGGGTTAACTCATTCCCACACAACAAAATTTTAGACTGACCCAAATTGAAAGAATCTGCAGACGACAATTTCAAGGTGATGGAATTTTAAATGTTTTCATCTTTTGGGATAGAAAACATTGTGGATAATGAAGAAATTGCTTGTAACAAGCAATTTCTTCATTTTCCACATTGTTTTCCAAAGCTGTTTTATTGAGGGGCGTAAAAAGGAGGGATTTAGTTGGAATGGGTTAAAGGTACAAAGAAAAATATCCTAGTATCTTATATCCTTATAACTGATGTGGAATCAAAGAATCTAAGTAGCACAACAAAGGAATATACATTTATGTGCAAAAAGACAAAATCCCAAGAAAAACATTTAGCCTATTGATTGAAAAAGCTCATGGAAACAAAACCAACAAGATGTGTTTTCGAAGCACTCATATCATCTAACAGCGAAATCTTTGACAATACGACCTTGATTATTGACCTTGACAGATAACCTTGACCTACTAAAAAGTAGATGGGCAGTTTGAGAAAAATTAAGCCAAAATTGTGACTTGTACAGTGGTAAAAGGGAAATAGTTATTAGGGCCCCTTTGGGTCAACTAGTTGAAATGTAACCATATTCAAATGGATCTTCCTGATAAACCCCCAATATTTTTGGCACATTTTTAGCAATTTTAACCCATTCCCACACAGTGATGTTTTTTTATGCCAATCAAGAAAAATAATTGGGTAAACATTAAGTAAAATGAAGATAGTTCTTCAATTTCCACAATGTTTTCTATCTAGAAAGTTGAAAAATCTAAGATTTGATAAACTTTAAATCATTGTTTGCAAATCCTTTCAATTTTTACTAGTCTTAAATCATGCATTTTGGTAATGGGTTTAGACGGATTGATCCAAAAACCTGCATAGCAGAAAACAAGAACTTTTTCATTAAGGACCCTTTTTCCATGATCTTGGATTGAATCTCATCATGTTCAGTGGGAATCTTCCCATTACCATACAAACTTTTTCTCGAAATTTGAGAAAGATAAAAAATAAAATTGTGATCTGCAGAGCAGTAGCAAGGAAATTGTCCTTAACATATCTCTTCAAATGATATTAGATGAAATGTCAACATATTCAAAAGGGACAATACAATCTTTTCACAAATTTTGAGAAAGATTGAGGCAAAATTGTATTGTATAGAGCTGTAACAAGCTGTATCATCAAACAGAGATCATCCTCAAGACTAAACATTCAAAACTAAAAAAATATTTTCAGCTAGTTGAGAAAGATTAAGTCAAAATTGAGACTTGTAGATTGGTAAGTCACCTTTTCCTGTGATACTGGACAGAATGTCCCAATTCTCAATAGGAACCTTCCTTATGACATTACAAACATTTATAAAAGTTTCGGAAAGATTTGGTTAGAATTGTAACCTGATTTGGTCAAAACTGTGACCTGTAGAGTGGTAATATTAAATGGTTGGCAATGGACACCACAAACCGCAAAAGGACACTCAAGTATACCAAAAACTCACCATGAGCACATTGTGCTCAGGTTAGCCAAAAAGATATTAATAATTTTTCATATTCTAGACCAGGTTAAGATTGGTTTGTCTGAAATAAACAAGTGTCAGATTCTCTTTATTGCATAATAAGTCTAAATCATTATTTTGTTCCAAGAAAAAAATCAATTTAGCTAAATTCTATGCACCACAATGACATAATTCCCGCACAGTCCAACTTTTGGATGCCCTTATAGTAAAGGATTCAGAAGGTATTGTAAAGAATGAAGAAATTGTACCAAGCAAAAGCTTCATTATTCCATTATCTCAAATTTTTTCTACCCAAAAAGTTTGAATTCCATGAACTAAAAATTTGTCTACACTTCCTACAACTTGGACCAGTCTAAAATGTTTTTGTCTTGTAGTGGGTTAAAAGCAATGCACAATGCTATTTCTAATGGCATAAAAATATGTTTTCACATCATGGTATTAACCCATTCCCACACAGTGACGCTTTTAAACACCTCTTAATATGAAGGCTTTGGAAAACATTGTGGAAAATGAAGAAATTGCTTGTTACAAGCAATTTCTTCATTATCCACAAAGTTTTCTATCCCAATAGACAAAGATTTTAAAGATTTCATCAACTTTAAATTATTGTCTGCAACTTCTTTGAATTTGGACTGGTCTAAAACTTTATCGTGTGGGAATGGGTTAAAAGATGGTTGTAGAGTAGTCTGAATTGAGTTATAGCAGTGATATTCTGCTACCTTGCAAATTGTGCTACTATAGCTAGCCACAGGTAGTCTCAATCAAGACGTTCACATTAGAACATGGGCTCCGTTTTTCTGATTACCTGCCCCACAATTTATGTGAGCCCCCTGCAAGAGGGTTAATAATGACCCTAGTCTCAGACCTTCCCAAGAGCAAAGATGGGTAACTTGGTACCCAAGTATGTAGCCCTTACAAGCAAGCATTACAACCACAAGTAATTAAGTTAATTCAATTCAATATATACAGCATTTATATCTATTTACAAATGCTTAGGCAAAAATATTTACATTTGTTTTCTAATCATATAAGAAACTATACAAAGCCCTTTTTATATGGAAGGAACAATTGAAGAGGTCCCAATTTTTATGTTGCTATGAAAACCTTTTCATAATGAATAAATATATAAAAGTAAACAAAAAAATGAACATAAAGGGAGGTAATAACCTAAGGCACAAATATTCTAGTAAACATCATATTCTAGTAAAATTAAGTATATTGGTAAAGGGGGAAAAATAAATACTTGCATGGTTCTTTTTTGGTCTGAAGATTGTTTTATCGAATAAAGTAATTTCTATCACATTAACCCATTCACACACAGTCCCTCTTTTTACACCCCTCAAGAATAAAGCTTTGGAAAACATTGTGCAAAATGAAGAAATTGCTATGACAAGCAATTTCTTCATTTTCTACAAAGCTTTCTCCCCTAAAAGACCAAAGAAAATTAAATTTTGAGACATTAAAATAGTTGTCTGCAGTTTGTTTTAATATTTACCAGTGAAGATTTTTGTTTATTTGGTAATGGGTTAATAGGTAGAAATAGAGGATAATCGTTTGTTTCAGTGTAAGATCGATTTATATTTCATTGAGTGAACAATGAAAGCTATATTTTCACTCGTGGCTTTGCCACTCGTGAAAAAATAGCTTTGTTGTTCACTCAATGAAATATCAATCGATCTTCCTCAAAAAACAAACGATTGTTCTATTTTTTTAATGCAAAAATTAGACAAATGTGAAAATTATATGACAAATTTTCTTAAAGCGCATCATTTTGCACGTGACTGCTATGCAACCCTTATGATGCTGTCACTTATTTGGCTCCGCTTAGATAACATCAGATAGGGTGAAATGATCGAAAGCGGGGCATAAGTTTTTGATAATTTCACTGGATAGGCGGTGAGTTTATCAAATGATAATCTACCGTTATTTCTCGATAATCCACCTGAAAGCATTAAAGAAGGATTATTTCAATATAAAACAAACAGTTCACTAATCAATAAATACCTTTATAAGCTGTGTCAATGTAATTGGAAACTCCTCTGATACTAAAGCCAGTAACAGACATCTATGGACCTCTTTTATGGTAGCACCAAGAATCACAGAAAAAGGTGTGAAAGTTGTAGGCTGCTTTTCTTCACTGAAACAGAAATACTCTTCAGCATATGAAAAAGAAAATGTTCCAAACTATGTTAACAAGAGAATCTTCAAAAATAGCTTGTAAAACCAATTTATTGAGTTCACCCTTTCCCGTTCAAATACGTGACTTTAAAATGTCAAAATGATGAATAATTTCTAAATCATGACTCTGATCATATTACTTACAGTTTCAATCATAACTCTAAGTATATTTTAAACTTATCTAATTCTACATGGATTGGGAAACAAGTTCTTCCAACTTAGTTTGATCCCTCTTGATGATATCTCTAAGTAGTAATAGTGATAAAAATCTTGCACATAAAATTCTTATTCGAAAAAGGTTAAAAATCAATATTTGCTAGGGGTTGATATTAGAATGCATTATTTCACAGTCATGGGAATAGTTAGAATAGAGATTAGACATCAGCATTAAAAACTTCAACCAAGAATCTCCAGGTCGAAAAAAAAGTCGTATTTCCCCCAAAATGAATGTCAAGAGATTTGAAACTTTTCCTATGGGTTAATATTACGGTGAAAAAAGCATATGCCAAATTTCAGAGCAATAGCACATGTAGGAAAAGAGATATAACAGAGTTATGACAGGTGCACATAAAACTTAAACTAATAATATTTTAGTAAAAAAAGGGTCATATTCCACTAAAATGAATGTCAGAGTGATGAATCTTTTCTAGTGATGATATGAAACATGTGCAAAGTTTCAGAGCAATAGGATCAGTAGATACAGAGATATGAAACTTACATAATAAAACTTTAAACCAAATCGTGTCGACGATTATAATAAAATCCAGCAAGATAGGATTTAGTTTTGATAAAGATCTTCTGTTTTGGGGGAATTTTGATGCTGGTTTTTTAACCCATTCCCACTTGACAAAACTTTAGACCGGTCCAAATTGAAAGAAGATGCATACGACAATTTCAAGTTGATGGAATTTTAAATTTTTTCACCTTTTTGGATAGAAAACATTGTGGATAATGAAGAAATTGCTTGATACAAGCAATTTCTTCATTTTCCACAATGTTTTCCAAAGCTTTTTTCTTGAAGGGCGTAAAAAGGAGGGATTGAGTTGGAATGGATTAATGACAGTGTTCACTTAACCCTTGTCATGCTGTATAAATTACCTTACTGAAATGCTGTCAAATCAAAGGGCTGAAAGCACTGATAGAACTTGTTGTTCAAAAATCAATAGTTCTTTTAGAAATCAACTTCATAAACAACTCTGGCAGGAAAAGTACAAGCAGGATGTGTAGACTAAGATCAGCCTGTTCATAAGTCCAGTCTGATCTTAGTCTACACCTCTTGCCAAAACCGGAATGTTCCTGGTTCAGCATGACAAGGGTTAATATAGGTGGTAATTTGAGTAAGATTGACAGTAAATCAAAGTGTATCTTCTAAAGAGTTGAGTAGACAAAAAAATTTCTTCTCATGATGTTTTCAATTATGATGCCTAATTGTGTGATGGGTCCATTTGGAACTTCCAACCAAGAAAATGTTTATGAAATAAATAATAGACTAGTTACCTATCCTCAGCAGCACTAAGCAAGAGTTTTGTTCCATCAATTAGCATAGACAATGCAGCTAGGGCTCCCATTCTACACTGTATGAATAAATTACATTTAATCCATTCCCATAATGCCCCTCAAAAAAATCATGGTAAAACATTGTAGGAAATAAAAAAATTGCGTGAAAAAAGCAATTTCTTCATTTTCAACAATACTTTCTACCTAGAAAGATAGAGATTTTTAAAAAATCATCAACCTGATTTGTCTACAATTTCTTCCAATTTGGATCTGTCAAATGTTTGTCGAGATGTAATAGATTAAATGATTACCAAAAGGATAACTCAAAACTTGTAGTGTAAGGAAATGGCTTCATCATACAACTTTGTTTGGTATTAATTGTTACTAACAACTCATTCTTTTTAGTTAAATTTTAAATGATCCTTTTCATTCTTTTATTTCTTCCTCTTCAATTGATTGAATGATTGAACAGTTTTTCAGTCATATTGAGGAAGCTGGAGCACCTAACAATGGATTCCTAGTATACTATAGCTCTATCAAAGCTGTTGTTACGCTTTGCTGGTGCACCAATTCATATATCATTTACCCTCACTTAAAGGATAAAAATTTGAACAGGAAGGAGGAGCTGTCATAACACAGTCAGTAGCGCGTAAGACTCCTAGTCTTAAATCATGGGATGTCATGGGTTTGATCCCTGGCGGCACATATCCTTTACGACATTTGTCACTCACCAATGGGTGTATAATCATAAACCTTAGTGGGATAGCAGCTGGAGGCTAGGAAAGGATGTATGGTAGTAATCACACCAGTACTACAACTACATCCTTACAATATTTTCTACCCTACTGAATGGTTATTTTTCAAATCAAATCCACTTTAAATTTTCGTTTCTAAAACCTTTGAATTTGGACAGGTAAAAAAAATTACCAAACAGGAAAGGGTTAAAGCACAGTTGGTAGACATTTCTTTTCAAAATTAATCTTATGACATATCAAATAATACGCCTTAGAATATTGTTATCATCAACTATGGTTTGAGAGAGACAAAGAAGTGATGTAAACTAAGATCTAATAATTAAAATCAGCAAATCTTTGTCTACAACCCCTTACCCCCTTACAAAGCAAGAATATTCTGGGTTCAGAACAACAAGGCTTGAAAAAGCTTTTAAAAACCTTGTATTTGATTTAACCCATTTCCTACACAATCCCATTTTTGACACTCCTCAAGAAAAAAACATTGGAAGACACTGTGGAAAATAGAGAAATTGCTTGTTTGTTTTCAATATCCACTATGTTATCTACATTAAATGACTGAGACTTTTTTTCAATTTCAAGAACTTGACATTGTCATCTGCAGCTTCTTTCAATTTGAACCAATCTAAAAATTACTTGTTTGGTAATGAGTTATACTGATTAGAAAGAAAGAGACAATTTTTACTCTTTATTCTGCAAACTGCACAGCTAAATTATAGTATTATACAAGACAAGAATGCTGTAAAAAATATCAAATTTTAGGGCGTAGTAAGAATTGACCAACTATTGGCAAACCCCGCTTACTAGGCAAGTAGCATATAACAAAAGGTAGAAAGGTTGGTTGGCTGTCTAAATGTTGTTTAGTTACAATAATCAAGCCGCAAAACCAACAACAAGAGCACTGCCTACGGGTGCCTACGCTCGGCTGTTGGTTGCTGGATAGTGGACAAAATGCACCTGGAGTTATCCCCCTTTATAGTATAGATGGCTCTTTTGATAGTGACCTAGTGTGCCAAGTTTCAAGTGAATGCCTTTAGTAGAACCAGAGATATCACAAAAAGTCAACGTTTTCACATGATGACGACAACAACGATACCAAGGCTATCACAATACCTCTCGTTTTCTCCGAAAACAGCCAAGCTAAAAATGCTTTACATAAATGGCATCAAATGTCAGAGTTCAAGGTTAAGTTCCAGTCTAAATGAATAGTTTCATTAATTGCCTGAGTCTTTCATTGACAGTCGTGATTGGTCAATTATATTTACACCTACCTTTGGAGAGGGATCTTTCAGTATAATGGTAAACAATGTTTGAGCAGTCTCAATACCACTGGTACTCGGACTGTCAGGGATGAAGGAAGCCCAGTAGCCAAACATTAATTTCTTGTCTGTTCCCTAAAATTCAACAAAATCTATTTTGTTAGCGTAGTAAAGTTAGGTTAAAAATATGACCATATATACCCTGAAGGCAAGAACATCATAACCCTTTCTAAAAAGAGTTACTAGTTCTTCATTTCCAAGTAAAACTATACTATAAAACAAGATAGGCTCTCATATGCTAATGCCTCAACATGACTTTAACCCTTGTCATGCTGAACCCGGAATATTCCAGTTTGGGCAGGAGGTGTACACTAAGATTAGACTGCACTCATGTGCAGGCTGATCTTAGTCTATACATCCTGCTTGTACTTTTCCTGCCAGAGTTGTTTATGAAGTTGATTTCAAAAAGAAATAATTATTTTTGAACAACAAATTCTATCAGTGCTTTCAGCCCTTTGATTGACAGCAATTCAGGAAGGTAATTTATACAGCATGACAAGGGTTAACAATTGATTTCGACTTTGTAACATGACTTTTTTGTCATTAATATGTCCTTCAAACTGTGACCATGACTTAAAACCTGTCAAGGAGAAGAAGCATGCAAGGTGTAGTTACAATAAAATTCAACAACAGTCTACCAGTTTAGTTAACCCTTCCCCGGTTTTGGAAATTTAAGACTAGTCCAAATTGAAAGAGGTTGCAGACGACAATGACAACTGGTATCTATTTGAAATGAACCAATCCTATGTGGTAAAAATATTGTGGAAAAAGGGGAAATTGCTTGTTACAAGCAATTTCTTCTTTTTTTCACAATGTTTTCTCAAGTATAAAATCACAGGAACATAAAATCCCGTATTTGAATGGGAAAGGGTTAAAATAACATCCATTGTAGATGCTATACTTCAGACATAGATAACATTAGTAGACTTAACCTATTCCAACACAAGCCCTCTTTTTTACACCTCTCAAGAAAAAAGCTTTCGAAAACATAGTAGAAAATGAAGAAATTGCTTGTATCAAGCAATTTCTTCATTATCCACAATGTTTTCTATCCAAAGAGACGAAAAAATTTAAAATTTTATAAAGCTGAAATTGTCGTCTGAAGCTTCTTTCAATTTGGAGCAGTCTAAAATTTGGTTGTATGGGAATTGGTTAAACTAGTACACAATCCCAGGCTCACTAATCACTAATACAGAGACAGACATGTAGGTAACATTTAAGTACCAATCCCCTGTTTCAATGTTGGGGCATTATAGTTTCACCTATTACCACACTGGAAAATTTTAGACCGGTCTAAATTGAAAGAAGTTAAAGACAACAATTTGAACTGTATTAAATTTTAGATTTTTATCAATTATCTTGGTAGAAAGCATTGTGTAAAATGAAGAAGGTGCTTGTTACAAGCAATTTCTTCATTTTATACAATGTTTTCTCAATATAGTGTTTTTCTAGAGGGGTTTGCAAAAGCTTCATTGTGTTGAAATGGATTAATACATAATCAGACAACAAAATATTTAACTGGCCCAAATATAAAAGAATTGCAGAAGACAATTTAAAAAAAAGATTTTTTTCAATTTTCTAGGTTGGAAATGTTTCAAATGAAGAAATTGATTGGTTCAAGCAATTTCCACATTTTACACAATGTTTTCCAAATTGTTTTTCTTGTGGATTGTCAAAAAAAGTCATTAAGTGGTAACAGATTTAGAAACTGAGGGCTGGGTTCATGTATTGAATAAAATGAATCTTCTTAAAGGATCAAATTTACCTTCACAATCCAGTAGAAACAGCTGAGAGCGCACTGTCTAATCTTTGTACAACTTGACCTAATTCTGGACGCTTGACCACCCTCTGTATCTGACCACTCTGAATCTGAGCTGCTGACACCCATCCAGGCTGGTGTGAACATGGACATGTCAGTATCCAGTTGTGTTGCCATGGTAACTGTTGGTGACCTTGTGGATTCTGGTGTGATGTCTGTTTCAAAACTAGGCTCTGTATCCTGTCTTGATTTATTTTCTCTCTGTCTGTCATTTCTTTTCTTTGTTTTCTTTTTTGTCTTCTTGGGACCTTAAGTACAAAAGAGAAATACACCATAAGTCATGACAGGAAATAACGAAAAGTCTCTTTAATTCCAATATTTGTTTCCACAAGTGTTGTCTTTTATTTGAAGAAAAAAAAAAGTTTTCAATCAATAAAGGGTTCAGGGTTCAGTCGTATTTTTGAACCCTTTAAAATGATATTAATGATTTAGCTGGACAAAACAAAACTATAAAATTCAGAACTAGAATTTTCGTGAAAGATATAAAAAATTTGAGACAGAATGATCTAGCATAATATAACAATACTTAGCTCATTCCCACACAATGACGCTTTTAAACAGCCTTCAAAATAAAAGCTTTGGAAAACATTGTGGAAAATGAAGAAATTACTTGTCACAAGCAATTTCTTCATTATCCACATAGCTAGTGAAACAGAAAGTTGAAAAATTCTGGTATTTTACAAACTTTAAATTGTTGTCTGCAACTCCTTTCAATTTGAACCATTATAAAACTTTATTGTCTGGTAGTGAGTTAAGTAGTCTTGTTACTCAAATGGATAGAAGTGAACTAATTGCAAAAACCTGGAAAACCAGTATTCTAAACAAGAGCACCGCCTATGGGTGCTGATGCTAAGCTGTTGAGTGCTGGATAGTGGATAAAAAATCTAAGTCAAAAAAGGGCATAATTGGCACAATATGCATTTAGAGTTATCCCCCTTGATAGTATAGGTTCCTCTTTTGATAGAGAACATGTGTGCCAAGTTTCAAGTGAATGCCTTCAGGAAAATCAGAGATATCACAAAATGTCAAAGTTTTTGCACGACGACGATGACAACAACGATGACAATGAGGGCAAGTAGGCTATCACAATTAGGGCTGACTATCGGCTTAGAAAATCACTATCGCGATAGTTTTACTATCACAGTTTTGATATAGTGATACTATCACTATCGTCAGAAATCAATCCCGCTATATCACGATACTGCCGGTATGTGTTACTTTGTTTATTTTCTATGTTATTCTCTATAGATAGCATAGTCTACAGGAGACTCTCTTTTTATCTATGTTTTCAGCTTTCTTTACGAAGCCACAATTTGCAGCCATGTCAGACGCCAAAAATACGTAAAACAAAACAAATCGATTAGTGTGCTCGAAATAAGTAATTAATTATCGTAATTAATCGAATATGATTTATGAATGACTAATCTTTATTTTTCGACAATTTTAGCGTTGTGAATTCATAAAACATTGATAACAAGCTTTAACTAAGCATGCTTTTGAATTTTTGAGGACCTTTTCACTTCGTAAATTGAAAGTTGAAAATCAATTCTTAAACAAAAATGGAGTACGGAAGAAACAAAAGTCATACAGGCCTATCACGTGATAATAGAAAGTGAAAGTAGGATAAGTTACACAGAAAACTTGTTCTATCTCTCTCTTTCCCTCTCTCTCTTTTTTAACCTAAGAGACCAAGAAAACGTTGAATTTTGGTGTAATATAAGTATTTAGCTTTGAATATTTACTATCGAAACTATCAATATTTGAACAAACTATCGCAATTGTTATCGATGTCAGGGAATTGCAATCGATACATCGATATCGTGACTGTCACTATCACAATACATCGACCTATCAATCTATCTTTACACTCCTAATCACAATACCTCAGGTTTTCTCTGAAAACAGCTGAGCTAAATATTTATGTAGTGAAAATAAAGAAAAATTTGTCATTTCTGAGGACTCAAAAACCTGAATTTCTGGTTGAGAACTTTCTACCATGGGTAAGTGAAGAAATTGCCTATTACAATTTTTCCACAGTCTTTTCTAAAGCTTTTTTCTCAAATGGTTTAAGTAGCTAGAAATATTTTGGTGGAATAACTGTGCATACCTTCCTTTTCTGAATTATCCTTTACAAGGGTGGTTGGAGTGGATATTTCTCTCATGACTGGCAATTCATGTTTAGTGAGTGGAGAAGGGTATAAACTGTCAGGAATTTCTAATGGCTGATTGTATAATCCAAAAAACATGTATGACTGTAAAAAAGAGCATTAACTCATTAACATAGGGCAAAATTTTAGACTGGTCCAAATTCAAAGAATTTGCAGACAACAATATCAAGCTGAGATAATTTTCAGTATCTCGGCCTTTTTGGGGAAGAAAGCAAGGTCGAAAATGAAGAAATTGCTTGTGAAAAGCAATTTCTTCATTTTCACCCTTGTTTTCCCGAACAATTTTCTCAAAGGGGGGGGGGGTATAAAACGGGATTGTATGAGGTACATGTATGAGGTAGGTGTAATGATACAAATTCCCTGGCCAATTGGTGAGGGTATGCTTTTGGAAGCAGAAGGTCAAAGGCTTGAATAATGATAGATGCCAGCTACCTGAGTTAGAACTGATGCAGCTTGACCCGCCAGCTATTTAAACAAATGGTTACAATAGGCCCATCTCTGCCTATTGCCAAGAGGCACTGTGCACTCAAGGACAAAGTGTCTCATGAGCTAAAACAGGCTGGTATTTTCAATAGGGGTGACACTCTTGTTAATAAGGAAGTCACTGGTTGCTAAGAAGTCACTGGTTGCTAAGGAAATCATCTTTGCTAAGAAAGCCATTAGTTTATAAAGGTGCCTTGTTTGATAATGAAACAAGAGAAAATTTTCTAACTTTTCCTTTATAAATTCTATGTAAAATTAACCCTTGTTATGCTGAACCCAGAATATTCCGGTTTTGGCAGGAGGTGTAGACTAAGATCAGACTGCACTTATGTGCAGGCTGATCTTAGTCTACACCTCCTGTTTTCATGCCAGAGTTGTTTATGAAGTTGATTTCTAGAAGAAATATTGATTTTTAACAACGAGATCTATCTGTGCTTTCAGCATTTTGATTTGACAGCAATTCAGTAAGGTAATTTATACAGCATGAAAAGGGTTAAGTGACCCCTGAGGTTGGGGCATTTTGACCCCAGGTGTCATTATTTAGGCAAATTTGTCGGAAGTCTACTAGGTAATAATTCATAAAAGACATCAAAGCTTTATGCTTTGTCAATCTGGAGAATAAGATTTTTGAAGTTTTCTATGTAAAATCAAGTGACCCCAGGGGCAGGGCCAATTTGACCCTTATTGGAAGAGGTCCTTTAGATGAGACTACACACCAAATATGAAAGCTCTTGACATTTTATTTTCACACAAGATGACTTTTTAAATTTGCACATTTTGAACCCTTCTGGGCCTCACAGGCAAAGTGTGCATTGGACAGGAACGATATGAGCAAATTTGGTAATGGGCCATCAAAGGAACATTTACATGAAATTATTCAAAATTGGACCAGCTGTTTAGGAGATGTTGTTTGAAGCAAAAGTTGACGGACGACAGACAGACAACAAAAATCCATCGATACTAAAAGCTCAAATGGGAACTATGTGCTCTAGTAAGCTAACAAAACATAGCACATGGTTTCATCATCCTTTAACACACCCCCACACAATAATCCTTTTCATAGCCTCCAAAAAGAAATTGATTGTTTCAATTAATTTCTTCATTATCCACAATGTTTTCTACCTCAAATGGCAAGAAATTAGAATTCCGTCAACCAAAAATTGTTGTCCACAACATCTTTGAATTTGGACCAGTTAAATATTTATTTGTCCGGTGATGGATTAATGGATACAGAATGTAGATTAATTTCATGTTCACATTGGTGATATCACCAACAACAAATTTTAAACGTTCATGTAACTTAATTTCAGACAGTCAACAACAACAATGGATGGTGCTACAATTCTTCCCAGCTGAGTGCTGTGGTAGTAGAGTTGAGGTCATTTTGTACACCAATTCAGTCTATAAAAAGAATCCTTCAACCCTTAAATCACAAGTGTCAATGTTACTCAACTTTTAACAGCTCTCACATATAACTTTTACTCATTCCCACACAATCATGCTTTCTGGCGCCCCTCACGAAAATTAATTTAGAAAATAATGTGGAAAATGAAGAAATTGCTTGCAACAAGCAATTTCTTCATATTCCACATTGTTTGGAAACAATCTAAGATTTCATCAACTTTCAATTATTGTCTGCAACTCCTTTCCATTTGGACTAACATTTTGCTGTCTGGTAATGGATTAAATAAAATATTGTTGGATAAAATAAATTATGGGATTGCAGCAGCCAACCAAAGAATCAATCATCCAATCAAATCATTCATTTAGACCAGAAAAGATCTTTGAACAACATTTACATGAATCCCCTTTTGATGGTTTGTTGACTTAGATGTTGTAACTACAGCTTATTACAATGTTAAGGTCTCAATGCAACCATTTTACTTTTTTGTTACTTGCTACTGGTCATAAAATCTGCAAAGTTACACCATTTAATATCTAAGCAGAACTTCCAGTTGTAGCGCAGTAGGCGAGGCAAGGTCTCCGTCAATCAGTTGTATTACAAGAAATTCCTTTTTTTTCCTGGATATTATCTACTCTCTTCTTTATTTTCAAATTACAGCAATTTCAATTTTCATTTGAAACCTTTTTGAATTAGGACCAGTCTAAAATTTTATCATCGGTAACGGGTAAATTGCCTCTGTAGAGAGGCTACTAAAACCCCTAACTACTTGACCACAGGCCTAAACACTTACTCTTACAGCTGCCAAGAGTATACCTAGTTTATCCACTGGCATTATTTTTGTCACTTGTAACATATTCTGAAGACCTCTCAAACAGCTTATCAATATCTGAAAATAACAATTTAAATAGTGATGATATTCTATTATTAGAGCAAGAACTTTGCAGGGCAGAGGTTTTACACCCATAGGGGCTTAGCAGTGAAAAATACTGTGACTATAAATCTTTGTACTTACACTACAGGTAAATGGTTGAGGAAATAAGCAATTAACCCTTCCCTATATGATAAAATTTTAGACCAGTCCAAATTCAAAGAAGCTGTAGACGACAATTTTAAGTTGATGAAATCTTAGTCATTGTCTCTTGGTGTAGGAAATATTGTGGGTAATGAAGAAATTGCTTGTAACAAGCAATTTCTTCATTTTCCACAATATTTTCCAAAGCTTCCATACTGAAAGGCGTTTAAAAGCCTCATTGTGTGGGTAAAGGATAATCAACTGATCAAAATGTTATAAGCTTCCATATTGACAGGTGTTTAAAAGCGTCATTATGTGGGAATGGGCTAATCAACCAATCAAATTGGTCATTTAGACAGGAAGTGAACTTTCAACTCTGACATTGGCAGACAATTATGTGAAGCATTTTGTTCATTTGGTTACTTAAACATTGTAACTACAGCTTATTAAAGATTGAGTTATGCTTAAGTTGCCAACCAACCATTTCATTTTTTGCTACTGGTCATGAATTTTGCAAAATTATACCATTTAACCAATTCCCACATGGCAAAATTTTAGACTGTCCCCAATTGAAAGGGGTTGCAGACGACAGTTTTAAGTTTATGAAATTTTAAATTTTTCAACCTTCTGGATGGAAAACATTGTGCAAAATGAAGAAGTGCTTGTTACAAGCAATTTCTTCATTTTAGACAATGTTTCTCAATATATTTGTATATTGTTTTTCAAGAGTGGTACACAAAAAAAGGTTAATTGTGTGGGAATGAGTCAATATCACAGTGGAATTTCCTGTCAGAGTCTGTTGGCGTTTACAGCAGAGTCTGTTGACGGAGCCAGTGATCCGTCATTAATTAATTCAAATTATTTTCAGCAAAGAAGTTCAATAGTCATAGTTCCACAATAGACAAGTCATGTAAAATTCATTTCCTTTTTAAGTCATATACACAAACATCAACACAGTTGGAAAAATCTCTTAACCCATTGCCACATCATCCTGCTTTTTCACACCCCTGCAAAAAACAAAATTGTCGTCTGCAACTTCTTTGAATTTGGATGTCTATAATTTTGTTGTGTGGGAATGGGTTAAGAGGTCAGTGTTCTTAACACTCTTTTTGCCCATGTTTTACATATGAAATTGAAAATAATTGATAAATAATGATTGACAGTCTTTTGGTCTTTTTTTTCCAAGTTTAAAGGGAGACAATCCTGCAAGAAATTTAGTCCTGATCTAGTAGCATATAACTCCCCTGCAGGAATATATGGCCTGCCCCAAAAAAGCCATATATAATTCCTTAAATCCATCCTGCAGTTTCTAAGATGAAGATTTTCAAATATTTTAGCATGTAACATATATTGTTATAAGTCCAATCCATAAAGCCATGTTTTTAAGATTATGTTGTCTGGTAATTGATTAACCCTTTCCCGTTTTTGGAAATTTTAGACTAGTCCAAATTGAAAGAGATTGCAAACGACAATGAAAACTGGATGCAATTTGAAATGAAACCATCCTATGTAGTAGAAAATATTGTGGAAAAAGGAGAAATTGCTTGTTACAAGCAATTTCTCCTTTTCCACAATGTTTTCTCAAGTATAAAATCACAGGAACTTAAATCCCGTATTTGAACGGGAAAGGGTTAAATCTTATGTAGGGGTTCTGATTAACATTTTAATATGGTACATGTATTCTATTAATATAATTACCTTAATTTGAGTGTATTGGTCTTGTTTTGTGGTTGGTATCCTATGCAACAACATACACAAAAGGTTAAAACATGTCTCAATGTGATTGGCTGATAAGTATCCACCACCTAGAGATCTGAAAAACAAAATCAAAACATGTGATCTGTGGGGCAGAAAGGGACTGTCAGCCAGGGATGAGTGAAAAGTATTGATTCTCTGCCCTAACTTATCATGCCTTGACCACCTCCATATCAATGTGATATACGTGCTTGACTCTTTAACTGGAGGTCACGACTGGTTTGAGTCTAACATCAGTGGGGGTGTTCATGGGCAAGAGACTTTGTAGCTAGTTCCAGTCTACCTAGCTATAAAATTAGGTAGCAGAGGGCTCAAGCCACAGTCTTTCTTTCAGGGAGGTGAAAACATCTTCATTTTAGAGGGACAATATACCCATTTACACAGAATTCCATTATTTGAGGCCCTAACTATTGTTATGGAAACCATTTACGGGAAAAAGATGAAAATGCTTGTATAAAGTGCACTTTGAAATTTAATCTACATTATCTTTCAATTTGGTCAAGTTTTTTTCATCTGGTCATCTGATTTTCGTCACAATTGAACTACAAAAAAATTGTAAACTAACTTGTAAGATTGAAAAGGGTCAAAATCTCTGCTTTATACAGATTTTCTTAGTGTAGAATGCTCACATTACTTCATTTCTTTTTCAAATTCTGGATGACCTCTACTGGATCAGATCCTCTCTTAAAAACAAATGCATTGCCCTAATGGTACCTTTTTCTAATTAAGAGATGAAGAGAATATTTTTTGTTTTGATGGAGGTATGAACCGAAAAACCTAATCACACTGTATGAATACGCTTCGCAGATTTATACAGTGTGATTAGGTTTTTCAGTTCATACCTCCATGAAAACATAAATTATTCTCTTCATTTCTTATAATTTAATAGTACCGAAAATTATTCTCTTCATTTCTTATAATTTAATAGTACCGAGCGAAAAAAACACAAGCTTTACAAATTTTGATACCTTTTTGTTTTGGACTATTTTGTGCAGAAGCATATAAAATAGTTATGTGCTCAAAATTTTGTTAATGAAGTTATGAATAAATTTTTTGACCAATCAGAACGCTCATTTTTGATAGACGAAACTAAAACTTAAATTATATAATTCATTATTCCTAATCCAACAAGAGGGCCAAATGTGCCTAGATCATTCATCTAAGGTCTTAATTGAAACAGATGTGTTTGTGAAACACTATGCCGTAATAAAAGTCTCTTTCGAAAATGTGACCATGACCTTGTCACATTCCCTTGACCTTAGTACCTGTGGTTGCTTATGGACGAGATCTATCGTCATGCCAAATATGAGCATTGCATCCGGAATAAGCTTGAAGAAATTGTAAATGCTAAGTCTACATGTTACGTTTTTGCAAAGGTTTGACTTCAAAATATGACCTCGACCCTGTCACATGACATCAACCCTGGAGTCAGCAGATGTAAAATTGTTATTAAGCTCACTTCTCTTGTGTCTTCTCATGGAAATAGCCAAATTTCATTAAAATTCATCTTTATGATTTGGCATACATTCTGATTAAGTTTCATTAAGATTGAGACAGAAAAGTAATCTTTAGAGGGTAAACAATTAATTTTTTCATTCTGCACCACCAAAAACAAAGGGGTAATCTCAAAACATAGAAAAAGAACCAAGAAGAGAGAAATTTCATCAAATTAACCCATTCCCACTCAATCCTTCCTTTTTACGCCCCTCAACAAAAATCTTTGGAAAACATTGTGGAAAATGAAGAAATTGCTTGGATCAAGCAATTTCTTCATTATCCACAATGTTTTTTATCCCAAAAGACAAAAAAATTCAAAATTCCATCAACTTGAAATTGTCGTCTGCGGCTCCTTTCAATTTGGACTGGTCTAAAATTCCATTGTGTTGGAATTGGTTAAGTAGAATTGAGTCTGTGCTTAAAACTGGTATCAAGGAAATTGCAGAGTGGTGCTAACACTCTAAAGGGACTTGTCAGCGAAAAAACACTGTAATTTGAACTATTTTGCTAAGTCAAGTTCATTGGAATTGAAAAGGTTTGGATAACTGCAATCTAAGGCTTTTTGCTTAGTCAAGGGCAGATAATTTTGAAACAAATTAATGATCAAATTAATCTCTGTCTCATGCTCATCTAGACATCACAGAGACCACTGTGGAAAGTTCCTGTTCATTCCTGTTGAAACTGTAAGAGGAGATATGCATACAAAAAATTGCTAAGAGACAGGTGGATAGACAGAAGAACAGACAGGTGGGAGGATAGCCATAACATGTTACAACCCTTCAGTTGCATAATTGCCCTTCCATGATAAGTCAAGAGGGCCTTTGACCTTGGTGCACTCATCCCAGCTAAAGGCCCTTTTTCTTTCAAAAGTCAAATTTAATGTTAAGGCTAGGATTATAATGATTTCAATTCTTTTAGCCATTTTTGAAGGGGACCACATAGAACCCCGAAATTCCGTGGCTCCGCCCCTTGGGACCCCAGAATAATGAGTTCAGCTTTTTTGAAAGGGGTCAGTATACTGATGTTTAAAGAAAAATATCAACACTCTAGGCTTTCTGGGTCAGGAGAAGAAGATATTTAAAAAAATTTTAGATTTCACTTTTGTTGCCATGGCAACCAGTAATTTCAATGGATTTCAATTCCATTAGCTATTTTCGAAGGGGGCCACCAATGGACTATTTCTGCCAAATTTGGTTGAAATTGCTGCAGTTCGTTGGGAGGAAATTTTGTTTAAAGAAATTGTTGACAGATGACGGACGACAGATGACGGACAGATGACTGAGGAAGGGTGATCGCAATAGCTCACATGAGCATTTAGTGCTCAGGAGAACTACAAATGTAATAAGCATGTCTTTTGCAGTGAATTCTTCTATGAGGGTAGACATATCTTGAAAGAAATAAAATACTTATATAATTAATGAATTGAGTTCTGTTTCATACAATGACCACCATCTAATTTACCCATTCCAAAACAATCCACTTTCTTAACACCCCTTAACCCTTTCCTGTTTTTTGAAACTTTAGACTGGTCCAAATTGAGAGAGGTTGAAGACAACATAAAAATTAGTTCAAATTTGAAATGAAACCACCCTATGCAGTAGAAAATATTGAGGGAAAAGGAGAAATTGCTTGTTACAAGCAATTTCTTCTATTCCTACAATGTTTTCTCAAGAATAAAATCTTATTGACATAAAATTCCAGGTTTGTACAGGAAAGTGTTAAGAAACACCTTTGGGAAAATCAAGGAAAAGTTAGCAGACAAACACACGGATGCCAGAAGGGAAAACGCCATTGCTATAGCTCTTCTGGCCTTTGACCAGTAGAGCTAACAAGGTTGAAAATGATTTTTCTATTTTCAACCTTGATTTCAACCAAAAATGACTAAGACACTCAAAAGTTTCTCGGTTTGAATTATTGCCTGCAACTTCTTTGAATTTGGACCTGGTCAATGGTTAAGCTTTTCAAAGCACTTACTTAATTGTGAGACATTCCACACACATGACAGCTTCCTTCAGCACATCAGCATCTACAACTTGGTTATTGATGAGTTGTATCAAAATACCCTGGTTGCCTAGTAACTCTTCATGAAACTGAAACAGTCATACATACTGTGGGGAAACCAAAATTCAGCCTATCTTGCTTGAGGGACCACCTCTATTAACCCATCACCACATGGCAAAATTTTAGACTAGCCCAAATGGAAAGAATTTGCACATGACAATTTCAAGTTGATTTAATTTTAAAAATCTTTGTATTTTGGATATTTTGGGTTAGAAAACAATGTAGAAAATGAAGAAATTGCTTGAAACAAGCAATTTCTGTATTTTCCACAATGTTTTCTAAAGCATTTTTCTTGAGGGGCGTTCATTGTGTGGGAATGGGTTGACTGACCATTTCAATTAAGCGACTACAATCAAAATCCTCTTTTCAAAATCGAAAGTTTATCTAAAGAATGATCATACTTGCTAAAAACGTATCTTACCTAATTCCAATGTTGGAACTCATTAGAATTGTCTCAGTGAGACTATCTTAATGAGCTCCAACAACATTTGGAGTTAGTGATAATTTTGAATGATTTATGCACGCTATCAGAATGAATCCTTCATAATTGTCACAAAAAATGTGCTTCAAGCCACCATTCTCTTAAGCGACCACTTTTTGGTAGTCCCATTAGTGGTTGCTTAACCTATTCCCACACATTGATGCTTTCTTCATTTTACATAATGCTTTCCTAATCATTTTTCTTGTCAAGAAATCCAATTGGGAAAACATGAGGTAGAATGAAGAAATTGCTTGTAACAAGCAATTTCTTCATTTTACACAATGTTTCTACCCAGAAAGTTAAAAAAATCTAAAATTTTATAAACTTTAAATTGTTGTCTGCAACTCCTTTCAAACTGGGCCAGTCTAAAATTTTGAAAGATTTACTGTATCTTCATGTTGGTATAATGAGGAATGAGTCTTCGGTAAAAGATTCATAGGTACCTACAATAGTTAAACCTTTATCACTCAATACCACCTTAACACACCATGAGATAATATGTAAATGAGTTAAGCTCTAACCATCCAATCACTCTCATCAAAAAATAGCTGACAACAACAACTCGACTTTTTGTTTTAAAAGAGAAGAGCTAAAGATAATAATCCAACACTAGATTTTACTGTTATAAATCATGAGAAGTATTAAAGCTGATTGAATTGGCTGACTTACCTATAATAACTTAAAAACAGTCAATCTCACTTAAGCAACTTAAGCTAATAAGAAAAAACTTTTATAAAACTACCATAATCAAAATTCCCTTTCCAAAAAGCATAATCTTTTGGGAAGTCGATGAATTTGCAAAAAAAATATCATTACAAAATCTCATGTTATTTGAACTTGAATTGATAATTCTAATGAGTTTTGAAAACATAGGATTGAGTAAGAAATCTGCAATAATTCATGTATGTAAGCAAAGAGATCCAAAATAATCAAATCATAAAAAATTTATAGAGCGACCATACTTTTAAGTGACCACTTTTTGGCTGTCCTTTGCGGGGTCGATTAACCATTTCCTGTTTAATCCCTGGTTTTTATGTCCATGTGTTTTTATCCTTGAGAAACATTCTAGAAAAAAGAAATTGTTTGCAACAAGCAATTTCTTCTTTTTCTTCCTGTTCCACAATATTTTCTAACCTGCTGAATGATTATTTTTTTACTTTAAATTGTCATCTGCAAAACCTTTGAATTTGGACCAGTCTAAAATTTCATAACAAGAGGACCATGATGGTCCTAAATCGCTCACCTGAGGCATCTGCAAATTACAGTACTTTTTTGTATAAAAAAGACACAACTTGAGCAAAATAAATAAAACAAATATAAGATTTTGGGCTTTGTACAAAACAATCCAGTAATGCTTTAAAATGAAAATGAATGCCTTTGGCTTCATAGTTTAATCGATTACCAAACTATCCCAGAATTTGTCACCCTCAGGGAAAAAGGTTTAAAAAAGCATTGTGAGAAAGCAAGCAATTTCTCCATTTCTATTTAAGAAGAATCCTGTCAATGCGATTTATGCAATTTTCAATCCCAAGAGCAGAGACATTTTTTATCCTAAGAGCATATTTTCCTATAACATAGTACAAAATTATTTAGTCATGCTACATACCAAATATGAATGCCCTTCATCTATATTTCAGAAGAAGACTTTTGAAGTTGCTCTAATTGGGTGTTTCAAAAATTTTGGACCTCTGGGGCAGTGCCATGTTTTATCCCAGGGCTAAGATTTTTAGCTAACATAGTAGAGAACCATCTGGTTATGCTATAAATCAAATATGAATGCCTTAGACTTTGTAGATTGGGAGGAGAAGACTGTTGAACATGGTCAAATTGAGCATTTTTACGAACTTTTGACACCCAGGGAAGGGGTGTTTTTTAACCTACAGGCATAATTTGATCAAAATTGATAGATAAAAGCCAGGCTATCCTACACTCAAAATATAAATGCCCTCCACTTTAAAATGAAGATTTTTTTTCAACATACTCAAATTTTGCGTTTTTCCAAATTTTTGGACCCCTAGTCAGGGCCGTTTTTGACCCTTGGATGAAAACTTTTTGTGATATAGTACAAAACCATCTAGTTATGCTACATACCAAATATGAATACCCTAGACCTTATAGTTTAAGAGGAGAAGACTTTAGAAATTGCTCTTATTAAGAATTTTTCCAATTTTCGGACCTCAGGGGCGGGGCCATTTTTGACCCCAGAGATTAAATATTTAAAAACTTAGTAGAGAACCATATGATTAAGCTCTTTACAAAATATAAAGGCCTTTGGCCTTGTTGTTTATGAAAAAAACAACATCAAAGATTTACTAAAAATTCAAATTTTCATATGCCGCGGTAACAAGAGTTTTTCAAGGAATGATATTCTTTTAACAACTTTTAAAGAGCTTCATCCAAGGAACATCCCTTCATAGTTTCAGCTTGATTGGCCTGCTGGTTTAGGAGGAGAAGATTTTTAAAGATATTTAAAGAATTACTAAAGATTCCCAATTCAAATGCCTTGGCAACCAGAGTTTTTGACGGAATTGAATTCTTTTAACAACTTTTGAAGAGCTTTATCCAATGAACATCCCTGCAAAGTTTTAGTTTGATTGGCCTACTGGTTTAGGAGAAGAAAATTTTTAAAGATATTTAAAGAATTACTAAAGATTCCCATTTTCATATGCCGCGGCAACCAGAGTTTTTGACGAAATTCAATTCTTTTAACAACTTTTGAAGAGCTTCACCCAATGAATATCCCTGCATAGTTTCAGCTTGATTGGCCTACTGGTTTAGGAGAAGAAAATTTTTAAAGACATTTAAAGAATTACTAAAGATTCCCATTTTCATATGCCGCGGCAACCAGAGTTTTTGACGAAATTCAATTCTTTTAACAACTTTTGAAGAGCTTCACCCAATAAACATCCCTGCAAAGTTTCAGCTTGATTGGCCTACTGGTTTAGGAGAAGAAAATTTTTAAAGATATTTAAAGAATTACTAAAGATTCCCATTTTCATATGCCGCGGCAACCAGAGTTTTTGACGAAATTCAATTCTTTTAACAACTTTTGAAGAGCTTCACCCAATGAACATCCCTGCAAAGTTTCAGCTTGATTGGCCTACTGGTTTAGGAGGAGAAGATTTTTAAAGATATTTAAAGAATTACTAAAGATTCCCATTTTCAAATGCCGCGGCAACCAGAGTTTTTGACGAAATTCAATTCTTTTAACAACTTTTGAAGAACTTCACCCAAGGAACATCCCTGCAAAGTTTCAGCTTAATTGGTCTGCTGGTTTAGGAGGAGAAGATTTTTAAAGAAATTGTGGACGGACGGACAGATGGACAGACGGACAGACGGACAGACGGACGGACGGACGATGGACAACGACTGATCACAATAGCTCACCTCGCACTTTGTGCTCAGGTGAGCTAAAAAAGGAAAGGGTTAATACAAGTTGATTGTTTTTATTCCTTGACATTATATCTAAGTAGCTGAGCCACAAATTTATTTCATCATGTAACCTGTCTAGTATCTGACTGCTTACGATCCCTATGATTTGGACGGTATATCACCATGTAATTGCTTGAAAATAAATGAATTTTATCCCACATTGAAACTGTCATTCCCATTCATTTGATAAGATCAGTATGCCATTCATTGACACAATACATAACCAAAGAATTTCACAATCACAGCTTCTATAAAGCTAATCATGTTTTATAAACCGTCTGCGAGATTTAAAGAATTTTGTTCTACAATTAAGGCTAGGGAAACATCATCATGAAAATAAAAATTTTGACAAGTATCCATCTCAATGAACAGTGAGGGTTAGTCATAAGATACTAGACTTGTAATTGATAATGCACAGCAAATCTATTGTCTATAATTAGAAGTTTATGATTAACTCTAACACATTACCATATGGCAAAATTTTAGATGAGTCCAAATTTAACAGAGTTGCAGACAACAAATTGAAGTTAATGAAATTTTAGATTTTATTCAACTCTGGGTAGAAAACAATGTGTAAAATAATGAAGAAATTGCTTGTATTGCAAGCAATTTCTTCATTTTACATAATGGCTTCTCTATTGTTTTTCTTGTTGGGCTTCAAAAAAAGTGATTGTATGTGAATGGGTTAAACCTATTTATTTTACATTGATTGTGAAACAAGTTCTTCCAACTTCAATTAATCTCTCTCAATTCTGCTTCCTGGAGATTACACTAGTACTCAAGCTGTTTATGTGGGCCAATGACAACATCAAGATCAATACCTGCTCCCTGGAAACCAACTAGGGACCTTAGGGAAGTCAACAAGTCCATAGACAAAAAGCTAAGATATAATTACCATGTGGACTCTATCACAGTTTTCATACATCACTGCCCCTAGAGTACGGAGTATGTCGGGTGTGGCCCAGGACTGGCATCGCTGTATGGCTTTTATCAAATACTCTGTGGCGATCTTCATACACTGGTCTGTCATAACAAGCTGAAAAAAATTCATACTTCATAAAGGGAAGAGCAATGTGGGGTAACATGTCACAACTGTTTAACCCTTTCCCGTTTTTGGAAATTTTAGACTAGTTCAAATTGAAAGAGGTTGCAGACGACAATGAAAACTGGATGCCATTTGAAATGAAACCATCCTATGTGGTAGAAAATATTGTAGAAAAAGGAGAAATTGCTTGTTACAAGCAATTTCTTCTTTTTTCACAATGTTTTCTTGAGTAAAGAATCACAGGAACATAAAATCCAAGATTTGAACGGGAAAGGGTTAATCCATTCCAATAGGGCAAAATTTTAGACTGGTCCGAATTGAAAGGAGTTGTGGAGGACAATTTAAAGTTTATGAAACTTTAGATTTTTTCTATTTTCTGGATTGAAATCATTTTTTAAAAATGAAGAAATTGCTTGTTATAAGCCATCACTGTTTTGGAATGGGTTAACTCATTACCAGATGACAAAATTTTAGCCAGGCAAAACACCTTGCAAATGAATATAAAAAGTGCTTGTAAATTAAAAGACAAGTATTATATAGGGAAGAAAATATGTGAAAAAGGGAATGATATTTTGTTACAAGTAATATATCCTTTTCCATAATATTTTCCATAGCCTTTCTTCATTGTGTTAAAAATGAAATTTAGATTATTTTGTTGTTCAAAGAAGAAAAAGTCTTTGGAAATATAGAAATTTCAACTAACAATTATTTTTTTTTATTTTCCCCAATGTTTTCAAATGTGTTTTTCTTCAAGAATTGTTGGAATGGATTAAACCTTAAACTAATGAATAAAATAAAAAACAAGAGGACCATGATGGTCCTATATCACTCCTCTGAGTATGATGGCTCAAGGCTTTATAAGATGATATACAAAATATCAAAGCCCTACACCTAATCCTTTTGGAGAAGATTTTTTAGAGATTTTCTCCTTAAATCCAAGGTATAGTGAAGATCCAACCATACTGAGCTAATTTCAAGAGTATGGTAATTCTTTGAAGTACTTAAGTAGATGGTCAATAGGCATTAATACATACAAAATATCAAAGCTCTAGCCCTAATGGTTTAGAAGGGGAACATTTTCTATAATATCTTTCATTACTCCTTTCTGGGATTGCACAAAAAAGCACTTATTTTTAGAATACAGTAATTCTATGAAGTATTTTAGAACAGGGTCAATAGGAATTATTACACATATTAAAGCCCTTGGCCTTATGGTTTGGGAGAAGAAGACTTTTAAAGATTTCCTTCTTTATTTCTATGTAAAATCAGGGATCCCAAAGAAAAGGGCTAATTTTCAGAATACAGTTTATTCTATGAAGAATATTGGTAGATGGTCAATAGCTGATGATATATACAAAATTTCAAAGCTCTAGGGCTTATGGTTTGGGAGATTTTTTTTTTAAAGTTTTCCTTCTTATTTCCATGTAAAATGGGGGATCGCCCAGAAAAGGGGTAATTTTCAGAATATGGTAATTCTTAAAAGTATTTTGGTAGAGGTCAATAGATGATGATTTGTACCAAATATCACAGCTTTAAGCCTTATGGCTTGGGAGGAGAAGACTTTTTAAGTTTTTTCACTCTGTTGCCATGGCAACCAGAGTTCTTCATGGATATCAATTCTTTGAAATATTTTGAAAAAGCATGACCTAAGAATCATTTATGTAAGTTTTATTGAAATTCCATGGTTAGTTTAGGGGGAGAAGATTTTTTTGTAATTGTGAATGGACAAATTGACGGACGTAGAAAGATGACCAATCACAATAGCTCAGGTGAGCTAAAAACAGCAGCACTGTAAAAGATCAGACTGTGCTGATCTTTGTCTTTGCTGCTTGCTGATGCTGCAATATTCAAGGGCGGAATGTGTTGATCTTTGCTGGTTCTTTTGATCTTATGCAGTCTATAATTCTGTAGTTTAGCAATGAATGTATATAGCTTAATTATAGGATATTACATAACTTAGACTGAAGAGACTAGCCCAATTGAATCTTTGTAATTAAAATGAGTAATTATTTTAACAAGAAATCTGTTTTTCCTAAACCCATTCTCATTCAATTCTGCTTTTCTATGACCCTACAGAAGGTTTGGAAAATATTATGGAAATTGAAAATATTGCATGTAACAAGCAACTTCCTCATTAACTAAAATTATTTGTTCGTTGAAAATCATTTCTTCTTTTTTTTTTTTTAATTTTGTAAACTTACTATTGTTACCGTCAACTTCTTTGATTGGCTAATGTAAACACCTGAAACTTATTAACAAGGAACTGTCTGGAAATAGATCAATCTTGTTTTGACACAAACTTATTTTTTCTCTAGGCCTGGTTCCAACTCTTAGGGATCCTCTCTTGTAATTAAATCCTCCAAATCTTTGTTCTTTATTAGCAATATAGAATTACATCATGTTTTACAAAGTTATCATCAAAAGTGAATTGCACATGATTGAAAGCAAAGTATCAGTTGAAAATAGAGAGGCAAAAGAGGAAACTCCTTACTAAAAGCATTTTCTTATTTTACACAATGTCCTCCATCTTTTCCCAGAATATTTCCTCTCAATGAAATGTTTACATTTCATGGGAACTGGAAATAGCAAATTTACCAATTACCAGATGACAAAATTTTAGACTGGTCCTAAATACAAGAGTTGCAGACAACAATTTAAAGTTTATGAAATTCTAGATTTTTTTAAAACTTTTTCTGTAGAAAACATTGGGTAAAATAAAGAAATTGCTTGTAACAAGCAATTTTTCATTTTCCACAATGTTTTCCAATGATTTTTTCTTTATGGGCGTTAAAAGGCATCACTGTGTGAGAACAGTTTAAGTAATTTACAGGTAAGGTCTGATTGATACTGAATGAGAGAAAAAACTCCAGGCCAGAAGCACCAGCAGTTTAGGGGCTGCTTATATATAAATGGGGCAGTAAAAAAGGCCTGGTTAAGCAATTATGATAAAAATGTTGTTACCATTTGTTTACGTTTCCAATTATTGATGACATGAGCAAATTTTACAACCAGTCTATCTTCATGGAGTGGAATGGTTGAACATAATTTGACGACCAGGTCACTCCCATCCTGCAATAAACATTTTTGATTGAAGAAGTAGGTTTTAGGGGAAGATCATGTTTTTTTTCCCAAGCAATAGGGGTTTGGGGTTTGTATTTCATGCTGCGATTACATGATGTAAATTTCTATGTCTTTTTCAATAAGGCATCAGGTACTTTCATGAAAAAACTTGAACCAAAATTTTATTTTTGTTACATTTGGCAAAGCATGATTGTGACTGACAGCTCAAACTATGTTTAATCACTGAGCTACAAAGGACTCCAGGACAGTAGAAATGAATGGTTATATATGGATGTGGAAATACAGATTTACTCCACTAGTCCACAAACAAGTAAGACAAGTAAGACATGATTTTCTAGTAGACCAAAATTAAAATGAGCTTTCCACAAAAAAAGAGAAAAAGACGAATTTTGATAAACAATGTTATTGATGAAGAAAATTAACAACAATGATTGTGTTCTACCCTTCAATATAAACATTATGATAATTTTCCAATATATAGATGAGTTATCTTTAACCTATTCCTACACAATGACGCTTTTTGACGCCCCCAAGATAAACACCTGCAGAAAACATTGTTACAAGCAATTTCTCCATTAATTACAATGTTTTCTACCCAAAAAGACAAAGATCTTTTGGATTCCATCAACTGAAGATTATCTTCTGCAAAAGTAATTTGGACAAATCTTAAACTGTACCATTCCATGATTTGCCCTGTTATTTCCTTGTTCTGGGACAAGTGGCCTTGAAAAATTTTCTTTTAGAAAAGCCCATGTAAGACAAGTCCAACATAGGAATTCCACATTCTTAGCGTTATAAAGAAATATACTGAAGGGGTTCTGTATGATAAAATAAATGAAATGGCAATTATTATTGTTGTTCATGTACTAGGAAACTTAGCAATTCTTTTTTGCATAGGAATTCACATTCTTAGGGCTATAAAGAAATATTTTGAAGGGGCTCTATATGATAAAACAAATGAAATAGCAATTGTTCATATATAAGAAATCTTAGGGGTTTTTTTGCTAATCACTTGAAAAAAGTCTTGTGAGTAATCCCTATGTCAACCATGTAATAAAAGGGACCATCTGTGAATTTTCAAAGCAAATGTAACAAAAAAGGAGATATGACATTGTACAATTGAAACAAACTTGGTATTAAGAATCAATAGAGTAAAGTAAAGGGTCTAACTTGACCCATTTCCAAAAATTTTAAGGCAAAATTTTAGACTTTTCTAACTCTCTCTGATGAAAAATTTTTCACTTTTTTTTTTCTTGGGAGTGTCAAAAACCATCATTATTCAGGAATGTGATAATACCAGAAAGTGACGGAAAAATCTATGAAAAAATATGATGACCCTAGTCAGTACCTTTTTGAAGTTTCTAGATGGTGGCATTTAATGAGATGGGTGACATGCATTATTTCAAGTGGGGGTAGGGGGGGTGGAATTCCTCTTGTCCAATATGGGCTTTTCTACTTGCTTACATTTTTCAAGGCCACTTGTCAAAACCACTTGTCAAGGGATATGTAATCACAAGGGCAAATCTTTGAATGGACCAAAGTAGATCTCAAACATTATATAACCCATTAAACTTTTCCTGTTTAATTCCTGGTTGTTACAAGCAATTTCTTCTTTTTCCACAATATTTTCTACCCTACTGAATGATTATTTTTCAAATAAATTCCACTTTAAATTGTCCTTTGCAAAACCTTTGGATTTGGTTGATAGATTGATTGAATCGGGTTTAACACCACTTCTAACAGTATTTCAGACTTGTCCCATCGGCTGGAGCACCTAACAATGGATTCCTGGTATATCACACCAATACTACCACTACATCCTTTCCTAGCTTCCAGCTGCTATCCCACTTAGGTTTACGATTATCCACCCATTGGCAAGAGACAAATGTCGGAAATGATAACGTGCCGCTGCCCGGAATTGAACCCATGACTTCCCATGGTTGAAGATTGGGAGTCTGATGTGCTACCGAATGCAATATTTAACAAGGTGCCGTATCTTCAGGTTGAACACACTTGGATTTGGATCTACCGTATCTAAACTTTCAAAAAACAGGAAAGAGTTACATATATAAAGTTTATCATAAATGTTCATGTCAAAGGGTGGATTCCAGCATTTTCCTCATTAAAAAAAAATGTTTTTTGTAGAAATTTTTCACATCATTTAATTTTTTTTTCAGACAAGTTCATAATTCTTCACAAGCAGAAAATCATGTCTTTTTTGTCCAGGGACAAGTGGATATAATATGTATTTCCACACTGCTCATTCTGACACATTACAAAATTAAAGAAAGTTTAGACTGATCAGAATTCACTATGTTGTAGCAGACAATAAATTTCAATTGATGAATTTAAAAAAAAAAAAAAGCTTTTTCTTGCAGAAAACAGTGTGTATACTCTTCACCTCAATTATCGTGCATGTAAGGAACCCAGGGTTCAGTACCAAACAAAAATGTTTTTCATCTGATGAAATAGTTTTCATTTATCTTACACACATTTCATTTATCTTTCAGTAAATTTTTGTCCAGTTCTATTCTAAAATTCTACATGAAATTTATGTTGAAAGTTGCCTTGTTGACCCTTCAGAAATTTTGGATTGCTACTGCAGTTATCATGCATCTTACAAAAGAGAGTGTCGATGACAACCAAAAAGAAGCAAATTTATTGTTTCAATTTTTGCCATCTATCTTTGCTTTCAAACAATTAATCTCGTAAATTTATTTGATATAAAGTCAAGTTTCGAGTTATGTAAACTCATGCCAAATCTATCCCCATGTGCTCTATTTTGAGACATATATCATTTGGGGGTCAATTTTGCATCTTGTTGGGTTTAAGTTAATTGTGCTATATGGTATGGGTGATTCTCACAGCACGGGTGCCTGAAAGTAAGCATCCTGTGAAAAAATAAGGTCACCATAGTTCACTGAGGCTCCTTAGGGGCCATGCATGATAACATAGGTATGCATGATAATTGAGTTTTCACAATATAAAGCAGAAATTGCTTTTAAAGGGCAATTTCTACATTCAAAGCAAAATTTTCAAAAGCTTTTCCATTCGGGGGCATAAAATAGCCAGATCTTGTGGGAACAAGTTCATGCTGTTCACATCAAATATGTATGCATGATTGAAATTGAATTAAGTATGTAAATGAACCAAATATTGGAAGTGGTAAAAATCAATATTGGTTGCTAGCACAGGGAGCAGTAACGTATGCTAGATATTAGCTAAAATGACCCAAAAGTCAATCCAGGCCTTTTAGAAATACTATATATAGACAAGGGATACAACTCAGAATGTATTTAATTTATAATTTACCATTGCTCTATGCAAAATAGAAATGAGTGGCTTATCTGGAATTTGCTATTTACTGATGAAAAGTGAAGGTGCTACTTCTCGACAATCGAGAAAAATTGAGGTGTATTTCTGTAAGAAAGTTGTCAATACTGCGAAAGCTGTATAGTTTTCGTGGAATGGATGGGTCAAGGTTACAAATGATTATATGTGTGACGAATATGCACAACTGTAAAATGTGTAAACAAAGAAGTGTATTTTTTAGAGGCTTTTAAAACAGACAGGGGTTGGATCTCAGGAATTCTGAGTTGTATCCCTTGTCTATATATAGTATTTCTAAAAGGCCTGGTTTGACGTTTGGGTCATTTTAGCTAATATCTAGCATACGTAACAGCTCCCTGTGGTTGCTAGGGTATTGTTTCGCAATTACCTACCATAAAAAAGTTCAAATGAAATAAAAAAAACACCAAGAACTTTTTCACACTAGATACTCAACAGTTTATATGGGTTTTATTTCCAAATACAACGAAAATAAACCTTTTCATTAAGATATCCGAACAATAGGTGTTGTCCGAAATCGAATGAAGTAGAAATCTCACCAGGTCCTTGACTATTTTCGAATCGTATTCGAAGGAGTTAAGTTGATCCAACAATAAGTTTAAATCCGTTTTAGATGCCTCATCATCTTGGAAGATAAATTTATCCAATTTAGAGAAACAATGGTAAAATTTATCTCTTTCTGGACAGTCGAAATTCGCCGCAAACGCCATCATGGGTTTTCACTACATTCCACTCGGTTGAAGGCGTATTGAATTATTCATAAGGAGGCGGAGCTTATAATGCCCCCACCACTTAATTGGGGGGGGGGGGGCATATTGATTTGCCTTTTGTACCAAACTGTAACAAGTCGGACGTGTTTTTTATTTTTCATTTCACGAGATCTAGAATGGATGAATGAATGAATTATTGATTGATTGGTTAAATGATTGGTTGAATAATTGATTGAATGATCGATGGATGGGTGGATGCATACATGGGTGGATGGATTGGATGGATGGATCAGTCGGTCGGTTGGGCTAGTAGGTGTGTAGTTTTGGGTTAGCTGGTCGGTTTGATTTCTGTTTGATTGATTGGCTGTTCGGTTGGTTTGTTGGTTGGTTGATCTAGTTGGTTGGCTAATGAAATTGACGGATTGTAATGGCAATCAAAGAATCTATCGACCAATCAAATAATTCATTTATACCGAAGGTGAACTTTAAAATCCGATAAAGACCGGCTTTTATTAGAAGCACTTCAAGTTGTTGGTTTTGCAGATCAAACTTCGTAACTATGTTTATCGCTGTATTTTCGACGTTAAGGTAGACAAAAAATCCCTATGTTTTTGTCACACGTTACTTGCCATAAAGTTTTCAAAATAACGGTTTTCAAGTTTGATATCGAAGCGAATCTTCTTGTCTGAGTCAGAGGGGGGAACCAGCGATCCGTCAACGGTGACATGATGGTACCACTGTCGACTAAAGCCAGCTTTGTTAAAGTCGACGGCGGTACCGGTCTAGATGAGCAATGAGAACTGACCATAAGCTTAACCCTTGCCATGCTGTACAAATTACCTTACTGAGTTGCTGTAAAATCAAGGGGCTGAAAGCACTGATAGAATTTGTTGTTCAAAAATCAATATTTCTTTTTGAAATCAGCTTCATTAACAGCTCTGGCAGGAATAATACAAGCAGGGGGTGTAGACTAAGATCAGACTGCACTTATGTGCAGGCTGATCTTGGTCTAAACCGACTGCCAAAATCGGAATATTCCGGGTTTAGCATAACAAGGGTTAAATAACTGACCATAAGCTGATAGAGTAGGAGGAATTTATCTTTCTAAGTGTTTTAAGTGTTCCGGGACGAAAACAAAAGATATTCTGTCATTCCTTAATACTGTACAATGAAAGATAGGATATTTTCCTGACTCTGATGTATCATTGTTCTTCGGAAAGGGCAAGGGGAATTTTATTTCGTGACAAATGTTTGCAAACAGAATATTTTATCACGTTATAAAGTCACTGCGTCGTAAAATCCCGGGTTTGTTCAGGAAAGGAGTAAGTGATTGACTATTTCTTTTCATTCTAAATCTAAAAAATGTACGTAAGGGTGCACGTGTAACCTCCGTGCCGCAAGATACCACCACATTTGCAGAAACGGTTGTAAGTTCGTTTAGGAAAACAGTTTTGATCATTTTGCCATGCATTGATGTCGCACGTGTGAGAAGTGCAAAAAGTGTCGACCGTGGCTAGACTGCACGCATTACGCAGGGTGATCTAGGGCGACTGTCAACTAAAGAATCAATCGACAAATCAGATAGTTCATTTAAACAGATAGTGAACTTTGAACTTTAACATTGGCCGATAATTATGTGACGCTTTTTTGTTGGTTTTGGCGACTTAAACGTCGTAATCACAGTTTATTCAAGCTGTAGTTACGTCATTCAGGTTGTCAACCAACGATTTTACTTTTTTGATATATATTACTGACCATAAATAAATAATATCGTAGTCGAACTTCCTGTTGGAGTTTATGGGCGGGGCTTAGGTAGTCAGTGGGCGGTGTCAGCGATTGGTTAATTGGTTCTCCTATATTCAATTTCCAATGCTGATCCTGACTTACCTATGATGGATGAGTTCTATATAAGTTGGGTTTTTTATACGTCGCCGAGGGCGGTCGTATATTGGCGTAATCTTCTCCGTCAGTGCGTCCGTCCATCCGTCCGTACGTACGCCCACTTTTCTTGTGAGCACAACTCCTCCTAAGTTTCTGATTGAATCTTTTTGAAACTTGGTCAACGTTATCACCTTAATTGGTAGATGTGCATTTAGTAAGGATTTTATGGTTCATTGATTTTTTTATTCAGTTATGCCCCCTTAAATCTTAGTCTCCGGGGCTTATTGAATTTCCAGCCTTGTGAATGCAACTCCTCCTAAGTTTCTGGTTGGATCTAAATGAAACTTGGTGGATGTTATAACCTAAATTGGTAGATGTGCATGAAGTAAGGATTTTATCGTTCATTAATTTTTCCCTGAATTATGCCCCCTTAAAACTTAGTATCTGGGGCTTATTGAAATTGCAGCCTTGTGAATGCAACTCCTCCTAACTTTTTGTCTTGATTTAAATGAAACTTGGTCAATGTCATCACCATAATTTGTAGATGTACATGGATCAAGGATTATATGGTTCATTAATTTCCCTGAATTATGCCCCTTAAAACTTGGTATCTGGGGCTTATTGAAATTGCAGCCTTGTGACCGCAACTCCTCCCAACTTTTGGTCTTGATTTAAATGAAACTTGCAAATATTTTGAATTTGGTTCTGTCAAAATAAGTAGTGTCTACAATTATTTTCGTGAAACAGCAGCAAAGTGGCGGCGTATATTGTAACTATGGCACTCTTGGTTTTTTTTTTTTTTTTTTTTTTTTTTTTTTTTTTTTGTAAATTAACAGCAAGTTCCACTTTAATATTCAACGCCTTTTTTTTGTACTTCACCCCACCCCTTAAAAAACTATGGTCATTGGCATGTATCGAGAAAGTGAAACGGTAAGTTGGCGACCTAAATAGCGTAATTACTGTTTAAATAAGCTGTAGTTACGAAGTTTAAGTCGCCAAACAAACAAAATTACTCAACATAAAAGTAGATTAATATCAGAGTTCAAAGTTCACATCAGGTCTGAATATATGATATGATTGGTTGGTAGATTCTTTGATTGACATCGCGATCCGTTGATTCCCAGGTGATCGCTTTTCGTGTGACCAGTCTTATTTTGAGTGTTTAGCGCAGCTCTGCCTTAATTGTCTACATAATCATAATCACTTAAGATAGTGTTGCTTTAACGCCTCGTTTTGTGTAAATACTACTACTTTCGGTTTCTTTAAAAACTAACGTTACTGTTATATGAATTATTTTAATCATACAATTGAGAAAAATTGTGTAAAACGAAAAAATTGCTTACAACAAGCAAGCGATTTATTCATTTTTACAATGTTTTCTTATCAGAAAACTGAAAAAGTTCTTAGATTTCATAAACTTTAAACTGTCGTCTGCAAGTCCATTCAATTGGACAAGTCTAATTTTTTTCGTCTGGTAAAAGGTTAACTGAGACATTGTCATTGATTATCCTGGCCATCCACACTCAGGGCATTTAGAACATTCGCTGGTCGTCTGAAGAAGCTCCGGGCTAACTCTAGAGCGCACAGTGAAGACTCTTGTCAGATTTTGGGGATGCACATTCTGATCTGAGTGTTTATTTGGCGCACATGTATAAAGCTTAGAAATGTCAAGCAAAGGCAGTCATTTAACGTTTATCATTATTTTTATTGTATTTTTACAATTGCACTACCCGAGAACTAAATTACGTCCGCTGCCATATTACAGCTACTACTGGATAACGTGTCAGGTAGTTTTTATGTTTGAACTGGGTTTAACACCACTTTTAACAGTATTTCAGTCATATCACGGAGGCTGAAGCACCAAGCCATGGATTCCTGGTAATTCTCACAGGTACCAATTGGTGAAAGATAAAATGTGGAAAAGGAAAGTCGCTGAGACTAGGAATTGATCCCGGGTCCTCATGATTGAGTCAGACGTGCTATCAGCTAGGCTATGGCCATGACCATGTGCCAGGTAGGGTACAAATTGTTAAAATTCTACATGAAAATTAAAGAAAAAAGAATTGACCAATCGCAGCTGTCAATCAAATAACCAGTCGACCAATGAAATCATTCATGGAAACAAGAAATGAGTTGTGATCTCTAACATCGGCCCCCATTTTCGTTAACCTTTTTTTGTTGGTTTGGCGACTTAAACGTCGTAACTTTTTTCAAGCTGTAGTTACGACGTCGAAATACAATGACAGGTCAGTGGGCGTGGTCAGCAATCCGTCGTTTCATCAATAGGTCATTCTGGTAATCGGTAATTCTAAACTTGGATAACCTGTACTCAGATCTGTTTACGAAACTCATATTTGGTTCCATCGTAAAATTAACGTGGTTAATCCTTTTCCTGTTCAATCCCTGGTTTTTACGTCCCTGTTATTCTATAATTGAGAAATCATTAAAGAAAAAGTAGTAATTGCTTGTTACAAGAAAGTTCCTCTTTTTCCATAATATTTTCTACCCTATCGAATGGTCATTTTTTTTTCAAATTAAATCCTCTTTAATGTTTTGTCTAAAAAACCTTTGACTTTGGACAGGTCTAAAATTTGGAAAAACAAGAAAGGGTGAGTTGACGGATCCGATGTGGCAGTCCGACTGAGATATTAACGATGACAGCTAGAATAACTATAGTAATCAACAAACAACAAAAGAAAACGCGTTTACTGGGGACCATAAAATCGTTACTACAGAAAGTATAGGCTGTGTAAAGTGTCAGAGCAACCCAAAGCTTGAAATAAATGTCATGGTCACTGTTCACTTCCGGGCTCTATGAATATTTAAACTTTTATTATAAAGTGGTGGAAATCCATACCCAGATCAAAGGGAGTTCATTGCTTAACCCCTCCCCCCCCCCCGACATCGTAGTTTCCGACGCCATAATGTTTCAGTATATAATATAGCAGAACATAACACAACATATAGATATACAAAAGGTGATTGTAAATAATCGACCTCGATGTCTTAATTAACTACATCTTGAATGAGCTTCCTTCCAGGTCGCCAGACGAAGCGCTTTTACACTTGTGTCGGAGATAAACATTGCAGATTCAAGAATAATTGTATGCTTTATTGGTCGAATCTGAAGTTGACAGCGACAATCTTTTACTCACTGGCCCCGCCAACTTTCTTCTTTGGCCACGCCCACTGACTCCAATAGGGAGTCCCGCTTCGATTTTGAACGGAGTAATTTTGCAAAATTTATGGCCAGCAGCATGTAACAAAAAAGTAGAATGGTTGGTTGGCGACCTAAACGTCGAAACTACAGCTTGAATAAACTGTAGTTACGACGTTTATGTCGCCAAACCGACAAAAATGTTTCACAAAATGGCAACAAGTGTTGGTTTGTTTGTTTGTTTGTTTGAATGGGGTTTAACGCCGCTTTTAACAATCTTTCAGTCATATCGCGGCGGCTGGAGCACCTAACAATGGATTCCTGGTATTTCTCACACCAGTACTACCATTACATCCTTTCCTAGCCTCCAGCTGCTATCCCACATAGGTCTACGATTATCGACCCATTGGTGAGAGACAAATAGTCGGAAAGGATGAGTGCCGCCGTCGGGAATCGAACCCGGGACCTCTAGATTGACAGTCCGACGCGCTACCAACTGCGCTATGACGGCGGCTGCAACAAGTGTTGGAGTTCAAATCTATGACGGCGGCTGCAACAAGTGTTGGAGTTCAAATCTTAACTCTGGGTGAATGAATGATTTGATTGGTCGATTCATTCTTTGATTGGCAGCCGCGATTGGTCGATTGCCGGATATCCGGCCCCAATGTCCAACATGCCAGTTCGCCTGGGATTATAAACGTTATTTCGTAAAATATGTGGTAAGGGCAAATCGTTGGTTAGTGACTATAACGTCGTTACTACCGCTTGAATAAGCTGTAGTAACGATGTTCAAGTCGACAAACCAACAAAAGCTCTTACATGAGTGTTTGAGTTCGAATTAAGCATTTTTGGTCTAAATGAAAAATGAAATAATCAATCTGAGTTACGTTTGTTTGTTTGTTTGTTTGTTTATTGACAGCGGCGAACTTCTGAAAAAAGGTTGTAAGACATATGCACCAAGCTTTAGTCTTGACTATGCAAACCCTTCCACATTTTAACCCTTGTCATGCTGTATAAATTACCTTACTGAATTGCTGTAAAATCAAAGGACTGAAAGCACTGATAGAACTTGTTGTTCACAAACAAATATTTTAGAAATCAATTTCATAACTCTGGCAGGAAAAGAACAAGCAGGAGGTGTAGACCAAGATCAGACTGCACTTTTGTGAAGGCTGATCTTGGTCTACAACTCCTGTCAAAACCGGAATATTCCGGGTTCAGCATGACAAGGGTTGAAATATCATAGAGATTGGTTTGAACAGGTTTGAATTTCATAGTTAGAATCAATTTCATAGATGGATGTACAGACTGACAAGTGTCACTAGCCGTACACGTACTTCTGAAACTGAGCCGCCGTCATATAGCAGTTGGTAGCGCGTCGGACTGTCAATCTAGCGGTCCCGGGTTCGATCCCCGACGGCAGCATTCATCCTTTCCGACTATTCGTCTCCCACTAATTGGTTGATAATGGTAGACCTATGTGGGATAGCAGCTGGAGGCTAAGAAAGGATTTGATGACGGTACTGGTGTGAGAAATACCAGGAATCCATTGTTAGGTGCTCCAGCCGCCGCGATATAACTGAAAGATTGTTGACAGCGGCGTAAAACTCCATTCAAACAAACAAAACTTCTGAAACTTATGTAAATATCATACAAATACACTTGCAATATCTACGAGCTTTCAAGAGCAATTTGTATGAAATAGAAAATAAGGGAACTCATCAAGAAATAATCTTGTATCGTCATGCAGTTTGATTGCTCCCCTTACAATAATTTGAAATATTCTAAAAGAAATAAAACATTATGTACAAAGGTTGGAAACTTTGCTGATAAAACAAGGTGATTCCACAATAAATGATGAGATTGATAGAATTTTCATTCTACTTTCAGAATACCTTACAAAAGAAAACGAGGGTTGGCCAACAACAGTATGTAGTAAGCATCTTTTGGAATCTTAACCCTTCCAGGACATTCCCAGAGATATCATAAGAGTATTTGGACATCATAGAACAAGGATTACGACCCCAAAATATGCTTACTACAATCTGTAGTAGGCATCTTTACGGATCGGAATCCCTGTTCTAGGTCATCCCAATTCACTAGACCAGAAGTATCATGAGAGCGTGTGGTTTTCCTACTACAAGGATTACGACCCCAAAAGATGCTTACTACAAACTGTAGTAAGCATCTTTACGGATCGGAATCCTTGTTCTAGGTCAACCCCATGCACTAGGCCAGAAGTATCATAAGAGTATGTGGATATCCTACTACATGGATTACGATCCCAAAGAATGCTTACTACAGACTGAAATCCTTGTTGTGTCTTACCCACACACTGGGCCAGAGGTATCATAAGAGTCTTTGAAATCGGAACTGCAGAATTAAGATTTCTTATACAGTCATTGAACGTTTTGTTTGTTTGTTGTTGTTGATTTTTCTTTTTTTTTTTTTTTCTTCTTTTTTTTCTTGAAAAAGGGCGGTACCGCCGCTTTGAACAATCTTTCGTGTAATACCACTGCGATATTCAGTTACTTTTGTGTGTCCTGGGTATATCCTATACTAGGCTGGGGCACAGAAATGTCGTGCCCAAGGTCATACCCACGTGACTAGCGGACTAGCGGAGCGGGCCGGAATTCGAACCACAAACCTTCGTCTTCTCTCAGATTAAGACTCCTGCATTCTAACCACTGAGCCATGTATGCCCCTTTATTGTTCGTTGTATGGATATAAATTTCAGATGATAAAACATTGCGACAGAAGTTGTATGGATATAATTTTCAGATGATAAAACATTGCGACACAAGAAATATTTTCTTCGAATGTTCCTGTTTTCAGTTATAAAAGATGAATGTTCTGTTATCGAAGATGTAAATTCTTTGATTTTGACAAGATTATCCCTTTCCTGTACAATCCCTAATTGACCATTCGCGGATGCCAAACAAATAACCAGTCGACCAATGAAATCATTCATTTAGATAAAAAAAATCACTCTTGATATCCAACATTGGGCGCCATTTTTGTTTACAATTTTAAATGGTTTTGCGACCTAAACGTCGTAACTACAGCTTATTCAAGCTGCAGTTACGACGCTTGTGTAGTAAACCAACAATTCTTCTTTTTTTTTTGCTACATGCTACTGACCATAAATTTTGCAAAATAGCACTGTTTAAAGGTATGTATCGATGTTTTTTTCATGTCACAGATTTTAATTATTTTTATTTCCTCTCATAAACTATTTGAATACAATATGCCGAAAAGTAGTTTTGCCAAAATATGAGGCCGCTTATCAGAAAAAAGCAGGGTATTTCCCTAATAGCCTACGTAGGCTATTAATCTATTTTTAGATTAATCCGAGACAGTTACGAAGATTATAGGTCATTCACGTGGCGCGAATAACCGTTAGAACCTTATATTTAGTTCAAATTACATCAAACCAACGTCATCGTTACGTCATCAGGAGTAATGTTCGCTAGCTGGTCTGTAAAGATCAGTCCTTTCATGTGACATGATATAGGACGTTGTCTGTTTCGCTAGTAAATTTATTACCTTCCGATTTGACTGGGTCATATGCAAATGAGGTCATCCGATGTCGGCAGCCGAATTCCGTGATATGTAAAAATAACCTGGATTTCCGCTAAACCTTTCCGATATAACCAGAAAAAGGCACTTTATGTCTTTTAGATAACCACCAAGACAATACCTGACCTAACTTAAAGTATTAAATGTTCGTTTGAGTCTATTTTTCGGCACTTGGTAATTTTTCTTATCTAGGTTTCAGAAACATCGATACCTCCCTTTAAAATCGAAACGGGATTTCCTGTTGGAGTCAGTGGGCGGGGCCAACAGCGTAATTTGGCGGAACCAGCGATTTGTCTATTATTTGTGACGTCCCTGTGATATACAGAAATTGCGTGTGACAATCAATTTCTTCTTTTCCACAAAATGTTCTATCATATAATATAGTTACTTTTTAATTGTAAATACTTCATAATGTTTCTACCCTTTTGAATTTGGAAAAGTCTAAAGTTTTGAAAAACTGTAAATGGTTGAACTTGGCGTCTTATACAGGGAATAATCTGAAACATGAAGACTTGAACCATCATGCAAAAAAGGGCCATATGGCAATAGCAAAAAAGCAGCGACACTGGTCAGACTGTACTGACTGACCTGCGACGAAACTATTCCCTCTTTTCATTTTTTTCCTTAATCTACATTGATCTTTCTACCTTATTGCAATAAACTCCACTTGTAACGATTTATCTCTTAAAACAAATTTCCATATGGCAATAGCAAAAAAGCAGCGACACTGGTCAGACTGTACTGACTGACCTGCGACGAAACTATTCCCTCTTTTCATTTTTTTCCTTAATCTACATTGATCTTTCTACCTTATTGCAATAAACTCCACTTGTAACGATTTATCTCTTAAAACAAATTTCCATATGGCAATAGCAAAAAAGCAGCGACACTGGTCAGACTGTACTGACTGACCTGCGACGAAACTATTCCCTCTTTTCATTTTTTTCCTTAATCTACATTGTTCTTTCTACCTTATTGCATAAACTCCACTTGTAACGATTTATCTCTTAAAACAAATTTCAATTCATGGCCCAAAGAAGGTCTTTCTGTTTTTTAAATAGTTGAAACAATGTTCGGATATAATGATATATTGTATTTTGCAAGGCAACGATCGTTATAACTGAAGTTTACTGCATAATTTTATGCTGATTTTCGCCAAATACTGTCTTGGTTAACGTCTACAGAGTTTTTTCTTCTGTGAATTCATGGAGCAACATTTGCACGTGACGGGTCACAAAATAAAAAATAGAGAAGAAAGAATACAAAATTCCAGTGTCGTGTCTTTTGGCACGAGGTATAACATTCACTCTTAATTACAGATAAATGGGTAAAGAATTAGATAGAACTGCTAGATGTAGAGAATGCTTGTCATTTCTTAATTGATTGTCCTGCCGGTGATAAGCACTATCAAAGTTGGCAGGTATCCTGTGACAGCTGCCAAAGAATGGGTGTTTTACCCGCATTACGATTACTAATACGCCGCAATTTGGCTTGTACTGCATCGTTACAGGTGCCTGCTATTAACTTTTACATCATTTCAGATTCTTACAAATCAAAGTACTGATAGCACTGCAGGATACAACTTGTAACTAGGCCTTATACTCTAAATTGCATCGGTCTATCTTAACCAATTTACCAAACGGCAAACTTTTAGACTGATCCAAATTAAAAGAGTATGCAGACGACAATTTCAAGCTTCTGATTTTTTTTCATTTTCCACGATGTTTTTCAAAATACCCTTCTTGGGGGTTGGGACGTCGAAAAGGCGTTATTGTGTAGTATTGGGTTAATAGTTTTTAAATAAATAAATGCAATGCTTTTCCAGTAATAACAATTTTTGACTGTTGAATGGAGCATTCCGATTGCATGTATGATAGTCGTTTTCATCAGAATAAAACCGTGCATGTTGAATGAAACTACCAAGATTGAACCATTTGGCTTACACCTTGACATACTAAGAATTATGCAATCTATACATATATGATAGAAATTATATAACTTGCATTCATTTTTTTCAAGAACTGTTAAGTCAATTTTCTATCACTCCTTTTTGATCAACGTTTTTTTACCCCAAGCAACAAAATCTTAATTTTCACAAAAATGCAACCTCTTTGAGCTTCTTTTAATTTGTACCAGTCTATTTTTTTTTCTCGTTTGTTAAATGTGATTGAAACAGTCAATTCTATAAAGTTATTATCAACTTTTGAGAATACATATATATTTTTGTTTCATTATCGTCGAACCAGAAATGATTCGCACTCTCGAAGAAAATAGGAACAGCTCGAAAGATTCGTGTGAAAAAAGTAAAGATAAATAGATTGAATAAAATAAATAAATGAGTAAATGAATAAACTACTAAACTGCAAGAATGATTTCGAGCATTCGATGCTCAATTAACCCGTTACAATTCGACAAATTTTTAGACTAGTCCGAATCGAGAGATGCTGCAGATGACAAGTTTAAGTCGATGTTGTTTTTTTTTGTTATTTTTTTTTTTTTTTTTTTAAATAATCCTTGTCTAAATGGGTAGAAGACATTGTGGTAAATAAAGATATTGCTTATTTTAAGCAATTTCTTCATCTCTCACGTTGTATTCCCAAGCTGTTTTCTGGGAGGGGGTGGGGAATCTAACAGCGGGATTGTATCGGAATGGGTATATCTTACATTTCGTCTTAAAGCAACACCGTGGGAGATGTTGATACATCGTAAAACACTATGCAACCACATTCCAAACCGAATTACACCAGTAAATGCATCATCTTGTAAATTTGCATCATCTTGTAAATTTGATTAGCTAGTATGTTATTTTAGCATGCACATGGAAACAATCATGCTTTTAGAGTTTGTAGATCTTACAGGGCAATAAAACAGCATTCGTAGAGAAATGAATATCTTTTATCCCTTGATTCAAACATTTTCCTTCCTGTGGAAATGTTCGCTAGATTCGTCTGAATACATACTTCAGTTTTGTTCAACCACTTCAATGACACCCGGTCGCGGCAAATATCCTTTTCCAACATTTGTCTCCCACCAATGGGTGAACAAAGTGGGATGAGCAGCTAGAGGCTCGGAAAGGTTGTAGTGGTAGTATTTGTTTTAGAAATATCATGCAGGAATCCATGGCTAGGTGCTCCAGCATCCGCGGTATGTCTAAAATACTGTTGAAAGTGGCGTTTAATCCCGTTCAAAAATATCACTCCTATGCTCTTTATTTAGGGATCATTTCAGATCGACGATTCTAATTAGTATAACATGCATATCGCCAATGGGCGAACACAACGTCGTAAATACAGCTTAAATAAAGCTGCATTTACGATAGACCGGTGCTTCAGACGACTCTTTGTCGACGGTCGACGACAATGTCGTACATACAGCTTGAACAAGCTGTGTTTGAGATATTTTGGCCATCCAACAGATGATATTTAAGTGTTTGGATTTTTGAACGAAAATACTGGCATCGAACACTTGCAGGCATACGTACACTAGCAAGTCACACAAATCTGTCCGCCTTCTTTGGCGAATAGCCATAACACATTACAACTGATCCAAGTTGAAAGCATGTGGCGATTGAACTAAAATTGAAAAATAAGTGCTAAAGTGGAAAGAAACCGTTGTGAGAGTTTTTTTCCCGACAAAATGCATGAGTGTGTTTTTAAATGGTTTATTTCCATTTTATATTGACGGAAACAAACTTTATTCCGGATCATGTCTGAAAAAAGATTAAGCAGCTATGAGTACGGTATATGCGTTTCCAGAACGATTTCTCGATGAATTAATAGAGCTCTTACAGTCAACCAGGATACCCGTCGGTGAGTGTCCTTAACAAATGAAGAAAACATTGTGGATAACGAAGAAATTGCTTGTGAAAAGCAATTTCTTCATTTTACACAATGTTTTTCAAATCTTCATACTATTGGGCGTCAAAAAGCGTTTTGTTGTGGGAATGGGTTAGAGCCGATCATGAAAGAAGCCCAGAGTTGAAATTCGCAGGGCTTCACCAAAGTGGGATAGCAGCTTGGGCCTAGGAAAGGATGTAGTGGTAGTACTAGTGTGAGAAATACCAGGAATCTATTGCCAGGTGCTCCAGCTACAGTGATGACTGAAATACCATTAAAAATGGCGTTAAACCCCATTCAATCAATCAAAAACCAGAGTTGAAATTACCCTTTCCAAAATATATTTATTACTATTATTGCACGGGTTCGATGAAGCATATTGAAATATCCGCTTCATGCAAGTAGGCGATTCAAAACATGCACCTTGTTTTTAATAGTTATGAGTTAGTCACTTCCTCGTCGGAGTGTGGGTGGCAGGGCTGGCGACCCAGTCTGTATCATCTTGTCGTACTAGGGGCGACGTACGTTCTACTTGATGTTAGTTCGATACCCCTTTACTCGTGAAGATGAATCTGAGCAGATATCGCCACTTTGAGGTACGGACAAAAACCCCATGGGACCCCCCCCCCTAGGACAAATCCCCCATGGACAAAACCCCATGGGACAAAACCCCCATGCCTTTATGAGAAAAGTGGACAAAACCCACGTGGTAAGAAAAAGAATTAAATAAATCAATTATGAGGGGTAAAAATGTATTTATTTATTTTCTTTATTTGTTTTTTTTTTTATTTGTTTATTTATGTATTTATTTATTCATTTATTTATTTATTTGTGTGCATTATGAAAGTTTCAGTGAATATTTTTTGTCAATTTTAATTATTTTTAACACCATAAATCATAATTGAAAACAGTATACAGGAACATTCTTTGGTCTTTTGATGAGAAGATGACATAATATATCTGGGGGTCTTTATATCAATTTATGTTGAATTAATCAAAGGATTGTTTTGATTAATTATAGAGATGACTGGAATAAGGTTTAATACAAATACAAAGTTTGGTGGTGCGCATGCGTGAAATATGGCGGACACGAATTTTAAACAGTGATGATAAATAATGAAAATTTGACGAAAAAGACACTCAAGGCTTATAAAGTGTACTCAATTTGACTGAAATGAGCAGATATATATATCGAGCTGATGACAAAACCAAAACGAAATAGAAGCAAACAGGAGAAGCGCAGTTTACAATCGCCAAACAATGATGACACTCAGCCAGAAAAAAGATCAACTGTAAACAACATGGCGTCACAAAATAACGTTAATAACGGGCAAGTACAACCTGGTTTAAACCCTTCGAGTTATATTCAACCCAAAAATATGGCAGCTATGAACAGTTATAGTAATTATCAAACTCCTGTCGGGACATTTTTTACACCACAACAACAAACATTTATGTCGCAATTATCGGGCCAGTCCCCGCCCCAGCAGACTAATATGGGTCTAAATCTACAACAGGCTATACTCGATAGACTTGATTCATTGGACAAACGTCTTGCTAAATTGGACTCTATAGAAAACCAGATATCGTCCCTGACCGATAAGATAAGCTCTGTTGAAACTAGGATCTCAGCTCTAGAGTCTAAACACACGGTTAATCAACAAAAAATAACTGAATTAGAAAAATCTCGATCATTTGATACTCAGGAATTGGATGAGATTAAATCAAAACAGTCCCAGTTGGAGATCCAAATAAAAGAGGATTTAACCAGTAAGGTAGAATTGCTATCCAGTGAGTGTGATAAATTGAAAGTGGTTCAGGAGGAGGTCATCGATTTACAGGCTAGGTCTATGAGAGACAATTTACTATTTATGGGGCTCAAAGAGTGCGAGTCCATTGAAATGAGAAGGAGCGAGAACTGCACCAAAATTATTCATGACTTTTGCCACTATGTTTTGAAAATTGAGGACGCGCACAATTCGATTAAAATTGAGAGAGCGCACAGAATTGGAAAATTCAACAAACAGAAAAGTAGACCCATTGTGGTGAAATTTAACCATTTTCCTGATAAACTGTTGGTGAAAAGTAGGGCTTTTGGTCATTTAAAGGATAAAGAGTTCAAAGTAGTGGACCAGTATCCTAAAGAAATTCAAGACAGACGGCGAGTTTTAGGCAGTGCTTTGAAGAAAGCTCGCGATGCGGGTAAAACGGCATCTTTATCATATGATAAATTAAACATTGAAGGAAAAGTATATACTGTTGAAAACGTCAATAAATCGGGTTTTACTTAGGGGTGTAGAAATGAGCAGTTATCTTTTATCCTCTGGAATGTACAGGGCTTAAAGTCTAAATTAATCGATCAAGAATTTCTCAATTATATTTCAGCATTTGATATATTACTCTTTACGGAGACATGGCATTCAGAAAATACAAACTTATCTATTCAGGGTTATGACTATTTCAGTTGTCCGCGTCCAAAAATTAATAAAAAAGCCAAAAGGGATAGCGGGGGAATTGTGATATACTATAAAGAGTGTCTCGGTAATTCTCTCGAGGCTATTCACCTGAATAGTAACGGTATTATTTGGTTTAAGATCTCAAAAAATATTACATTATTTGACAAAGATTTATATTTTTGTCTCTGTTACATTCCACCAGAGGATTCAAACGTCTATAAGAATTCAAATTCAACTTTATTTGAATATGATTTTTTTGAAAATTTGATGACTGAAATTAATAAATATGAAAACTAAGGGAACGTGTTTCTATCTGGAGACTTTAATGCGCGCACGGGTGAGGAGTTAGACTATGTTTTAAACATGGGATTGGACAGATTTATAGACTTGCCTGCCTGTGAAGAAGTGTTGTTATCTCGTCGAAAAAATGACGACAAAACCATAAACAATTTTGGAAATAGATTGATAAATTTATGTAAAGAATCAGGTTTATTTATAGTTAACGGACGGTTAGAGAGAGGGGATAATACTTATCTCGTTTTACGTAAAAATATGCCGATCAGTAGTACCGTAGACTATCTATTAACAGACCAGTGCAATTTTAAGAATATCAACAATTTTTCAATTAATGGTATTAATGAATTTTCAGACCATTGTTCAGTTACATTTCAGTTAGATTCTCTTTTTAATTGTTCTAATAATTCAAATAATCCTAAATTTGTAGATAAGATTATCTGGGATAGTTCAAAAAAAGATGACATGTTACAAAACTTGTTTGATAATTCTCATTTATTTGAATCACTTACACAGCGATTAACATCGAATGAAATAGATATTGATCAATGTATGTCGGACTTCTCACAAATGGTCTACGATATTTCATACACCTTTTGTGGAAAATCTGTATACACTGGTAAACGCACTAAATATTTTAGGAAAAATGCATCATGGTTCAATGGTGAATGCAGATTAGCAAAATCCACCTTTTATGAGTCTAAAAGAAAATTTAAAGAGGATCCTTCCATAGAAAATAAAACTTTATTTCTTCAAAGTAAATCAAATTATAATAAAGTAAAAAGGCGTGTAAAGAGAACATTTCACCACAAGGAAAAGAATATTTTATGTAAATTAAGTAAGGAGTCGCCACGTACATTTTGGAAACATATAAATAATTTCAGAACTAGTTCAAACAATAGCAACAACATATCAGTCGAAGAGTTTGCTGAATATTTTTCTAATTTATCAAATATGGGTCCAAATATTAATTCATTTGAAAACAATGATCAACATGATATACAGGTAAATGAATTAGATAGGCAAATAAGTATAGATGAAATAGAAAGGGTAATTGCGTCAATGAATAGAAATAAGAGTTCCGATTTGGAAAATAATGTTGCAGATTTTTTCATTGATTGTAAAACATTCATTTCACCATACCTTAGCACTATATTCAATTACATTTTTGATACGTGTACTTATCCAGAGGCATGGACTAAGGGTGTAATTGTGCCATTATTCAAAAAAGGCGATCGAAACAATACAGAGAATTATAGGGGAATAACATTGGTTAATATAACGGCAAAAATCTTTTCTTTAGTTCTCCGAAATCGGATTAATACATGGTCTGAGGAGAACAAGGTGTTCTCTGACAATCAATTTGGATTTAGGGATGGCCATTCTACAGCTGATGCCATTTTTATCTTACATACTATAATACAAAAGGTCATTGACAAAAATAAAAAGCTGTGGTGCATATTTATTGATTACAAACGTGCGTTTGACTCTGTTGATAGAGATTCACTCTGGCACAAACTGATACTCACTGGAATAAGTAGTAAAATGGTTAACATGGTTAAATGCATATACAGAAAGGTACAATCATGTATCAAATTATCTAGTACCACGGAAATGTCCCATTTTTTTGATATATCGATAGGTTTGAAGCAAGGCGAACCGTTGTCGCCGCTTCTTTTTAACCTTTTTATAAATGATATCATTGATAATTTAGATTCCAATGCATTATCTGACAGTGATCTCGAGTTGTTGTCTAAATATCTAATTTTGTTTGCTGATGATCTTGTTGTGTTTACCACAAATCCAGACAGTTTACAAGCGCAAATTGACAGTATCTATAGATACTCTGAAAAATGGGGTCTCGAAATCAATGTTGCTAAAACCAAAGTTTGCATTTTCGAAAAACGAAAATCTAATCACAATAAAACCTTTACTATAAATGGGGAACAAGTTGATATAGTCGAGAACTTTACATATCTTGGTATAAATTTTCACTATACGGGTACGTTTAAAACAGCTACCCGTACTTTATTTGACCAGGCTTTGAGAGCGTACCACAATTTATCAAAACTATTTGACAGAATACCATTAGATGTTCAAACTAAACTTTCGCTTTTTGATTCACTTGTTGTACCTATCCTCCTTTATGGATCCGAGGTATGGGGTGTATATAATTTCAAAGACGTTGATAAGCTTCACTACAGATTTTTGAGAAGATTATTAGGAGTGAAAGCGCAAACACCAAATTATGCTTTATTAGGCGAATTCGGTAGATTTCCGTTATCGATCCTTTGTAAACAACGATCGTTAAAGTTTTGGTGTAAGTTTATGAAAAACGATAGCTCATTTATGTACGAAATTTATACATACCAATCAAACGCAATGCACACAAATTGTTGGGTAAACAGAATTAATTCAATTATAGACCATTTGGGTTTAACCAATATTCGAACAAACTTTAATAAAGAACGTAATAATTTTTCTATATTAAAAACTCGATCGAACGACCAATTCATACAAGAATGGTCTACAGTTATAAATAATCTTCCTAAACTATCATATTACCGCCTTTTTAAGACTAAATTTTGTTTCGAACCTTATCTATATAAAATCCATAACAATAATTTGTTGAGAATTTTTGCAAAATTCAGGCTTAGTTCGCATAAATTAGCAATAGAGACTGGACGATATACTAATATTCCGAGAAACGAACGTTATTGTACTATTTGTAATAAAACATTTATAGAATCTGAGTATCACTTTTTGATGGTTTGTCAAAAATATTCAAATCTAAGAAAAACATATTTAGGTAATATATCCTTTCCGACGATTGATAAATTTGCTACCTTAATGTCAAGCACTAACAAAAAATCAATCTTTAATGTCTGCAAATTTCTTGATAGTAGTTTTGAAATACGTGAAAAATCCATTACTGATAATTCATAGTGTTTTTTTTTTTTTCTCTTCCTTTTTTTTAATGTTCATAAATTTAAGCACTCCTGAGAGTGATTTGTTATAAATGTATTTTGTATATTTCATATCTATATCTCTGTTTGTCTTTGCCATATTTTCTTTGTAGTATTTGTAAATGGCCAAAGACATATTGTAATGTCGATATGCCAATAAATGAAATGAAAATGGTAAACTACATTGATTGCTTTCACACTTTAAAATGGGTTTTATATATAGACCAGAAATTTGATGCTGTTTAATTTTGTTTATTGCGTTGTATAAAATATTCAAACTTACACATATCTGTTGTTTTCTTTTCAAAGTCCTTACATGGTGAAATTGTTCGTAACAAGCAAACTCTCCTTTTCTCTCTATGTTTTCTATGGTTAATTATATATATTACTTCAAAGTGGGAGAATTTTGGACCAGTCAACACCAATGTCATTTTATACAATCAGGTTTACCCAGAAAATCAAAAATCTTACATTTTGTCTACTTTAAATTGTCGTCTGCAACCCCTTTTCATTTGGACGAGTAAATAATTGTGTCATCTGGTATGCATCAACCAACAATGAAATATTTCGAGAAATGGAAAAAATGTTTGTAACAAGCAAAGTTTCCCTTTCTCTAAGATTTTCTTTGATCTAAGGTATATTTTGTTTCAAATTGGACAAGAAATAGGGAAGAAAATATTTAGGGAAATGGATAAAAGTTTGTTACAATCGACTTCTCCTTCTTTCTGAATATCTTCTCCACTTGCCGGGCGCTGTTTTCAAGTTAACCTACTTTCAAAATGTTTGAATTACAACAAATATGAATTTCGGTTGTATAATACTGGATTAATTGATGATTTTCATTACTAAATATTTTCAAGTTTCTCTTTAAAAACTGTTCCATATTATCTAAACGATCAAGTGAAATGGTAAGCCAGGTAGAAAAACATAAATAAATAGTTTATTCGTAAGGAAGGGGGTTTTGTCCTGGGTGGGGGTTGACCTATGAGGGTTTTGTCCCATGGGGGTTTTGTCCATGGGGGTTTTGTACTTGGGGGGGTTGTCCTGGGGGGGGGGGTTGTCCTACACACCGCCACTTATATACGAGAAGCGGATTTTAAGGACTCTATAGATTAAAAACAAAGCATTGAAACTACTATAAGCTAGCACAACATAAATCCTTCCATACGATCTTCGTGTAAAATAACGGAGGTTAAAATGTCGTTAAAATAGTGCTCTACAATATGAATCAAAGCTCTTTAAGTACTTAAGTGCGTATTTCTTATTATATGTTCTGTGAATTGATGAATTAATCAATAAAAGACAAACAAAATCTCCCCAAAATAAAAAAAATGTTGTCGCCGAACGACGCACGTCACGGTCATACAATGATCACAAATCTCATTGTGAATACGATGTGCTCAGGTGATCTATAGATACATAGGAGATGAACATGGAGGCAGAGTTTATGATATTTCTTAAATACATAACAAATACTTTTTATGGTGTAGGCATTTAGTGGTTATGCCGCCAGTGGCGGTTTGCACTCGTTGAACTTTGAGACTACCTCGACATTTTGTCGGTTACTCTAAGCCATCAAAGCTGAAGCTTTGCTAGCTAATAATATTTTTTCTATCTCTATTGCACTTGATACGACCTTGAGAAATTTTCAGTTATATAATGCTATCATGAATCACATAATGCTCTCTTGGTATTGCCTGTATTTGGATTTGTTGCTGAATGATCAAGAAATTATAAACCAACGGCACTAGTGGCCTAACCGATATTCGAACCAGTGACCTTTGATTCCTCTTTAGTCACCAGTCATCTCACGAAACCAACATGTGCCATGCAGGATCATTAAATAAAAATATCAAATGCTTTAGATTTGAACCTATTCATTTTACATAGACTGTGAAACAAATTTTACCAACTTGGATGATTGCCTCTCCATTCTACTTGCTGAAGAACATGTCAGTATTCGCACCTAATGCGTGAGCCAATTAAAAACCCCATGATCGATAGTCACTCTCGAAAATCCAACTTCGGACCTCTCGATCGTGAAGCCGACGCTTTTCCCAATGACTACAGACACCCATTACCACACGTATTTTTACGTGGCAAAGGAATTTACACATGGAAAGCATTCTGAGAAAAGAGCAGGTTGAATGAAACAACCTATCCCTGTTTTCTCACAATTCTTTCTATCTTATATGCCACTCATTGTCCAATTTAAAACCCATTTTGTTTGTAGTCTGCAACTTCTTTTAAATTGAACCAGTCTAAAATGTTGTCATTTTGGAATGGCTTATATTGGTAATAACAAACAGGTTCTATGAGTAAAGACCAAGATAAAGGCAGATTGTTTCACATACACTTTTAATGTTAATTTTAAGCAATTATGTTTCATTTACATAATGATGAGTAAAAATCTGTAATGATATTGACAATAAATAGGTACATAGGTAATATGATAGGCAAAAAGGAGTTCCATGGGGTATTCGCAAACCCACTACAAGATGAAAAATTTTTAGACTGGTCCTATTTCAAACAATCAAAACAAAAAAACCCAGACAATTTTATGCTGATAAGTTAGAAAAAAATCTTTTTCTTTAAGGGTAGAAAACATAGTAAGTGAATAAATTACATGTTCTAATATTACAAGGAATATTTTCATTGTTCACGTTTTTTCTAAGCTGTCTGCTCGAGGGACAATGCGGGAATGTGTTAGACTAGTTGAAATTGTAAAAGGTTGCAGATGTCTTTGCAAATTGGATGCCATTTGAAATGAAACCACCTTTTGTAGTATAAAATGTTGGAGATTTAAAAAAGGAAAACTTGCTTGTTATAAGCAAGTTTCCCTTTTCTACAATGTTTTCTCAAGTATTAAGTCACTGTGACGTAAAATCCCGGGTTTGTACAGGAAAGTGTTAAACATATACTTGAAAAAGAGATCGAATCCAGTACAGGTGAATTGACCTGTCAATTAAAGAATCAAACATCCAATCAAATAATTCATGTCTGAAGAGAACTTTGAGCCCTGATATTGACGAACATTAATGTGAAGCATACTTATCGGCTTGGCGATTTAAAGGTCGTAACCACATCTTATTCAAGATGAGTTATGGCGTTAAAGTCGCAACCAACAACTTTACATTTTTGTAACATTTTACTGGCAATATTTTTTTTAACCCATTACCAGACGGCAAAATTTTAGACTGGTCCATATTGAAAAGAGTTGCAGATAAGAAATTAAAGTTTATGACATTTTAGACTTTTTCAACTTTCTGGGTTGAAAATATTGTGTAAAATGAAGAAATTGCTTGGTTCAAGCAGTTTCTTTATTTTCCACAATGTTTTCTCAAATGCTTTTCTTGAGGGGCGTCATCGTGTGGGAATGGGTTAAGTAACAATGTTTAATATCGAAGTGGAATTTCCTGTTTGGGTCAGTCGGCAATGCCAATTAAATCAGTGGGCGTGGTCAGCAATCCCTATATTAGGGATGGTATTTCAAAATTGGATGTACGGTTATTAATCCATTCCCTCTCAATGACGCTTTTAGACACTCCCAGAAAAAGAGCTTTGGAAAACATTGTGGAAAATGAAGAAATTGCTTGTGACAAGCAATTTCTTCATTTACCTCAATGTTTTCTTCCAAGAAAGTTGAAAAAATCTAAAATTTGATAAACTTTAATTTGTCATCTGCAACTTCTTTCACTTTTGGCTGGTCTAAAATTTTGCCGTCTGGTAATGGGTTAAGAAGGGTCATTCTAAATCCTGAAAATTTATGAACATCGAACTATTTCAACACTCGTCAGCCTGTGCAGTCTGACCAGGATCGATACTTTTGCATCAGCCAGAAGGGTCCCTTTTTGCTTAACGGTCACTTGTATATCCTGTAGGAAGTTGTGATTTGTTGGGACAAAAGGTACAATCCTGGAATTCCATCTTTCAAGAACATAATAACAAAATTTTATATAGGTCCAAATTCAAAGTGGTTAAAGAGGAAATTTTTAAGAGACTGAAATTCGAAAAAAAAAACCAATTAAGGAAGAAGGAATCATGGTATTAGAAGAAATTGCTTTTATCAAATTTCTTCTTTTCCTGAAATATCATGTCTTCTTTTCCTGCAATGGTATTTGAAAATTGGATGTACTGTTATTAATCCATTCCCTCTCAATGACGCTTTTAAACACCCCCAGAAAAAGAGCTTTGGAAAACATTGTGGAAAATGAAGTAATTGCTTGTGACAAGCAATTTCTTCATTTACCTCAATGTTTTCTTCCCAGAAAGTTGGAAAAATCTTAAATTTGATAAACTTAAATTTGTCCTCTGAAACTTCTTTCACTTTTGGCCGGTCTAAAATTTTGCCGTCTTCTTTTCCTGCAATGTTTTATTGAATTTGATATTCTTTGGGAACAGGTAAATAAGGGTTATGATTTTGCTTCTTCCAGCTGTTTTCTTCACCTTGCAAGTTTTTTTACCAAATATGCACATACATGTAATTTTTATTATATCCAAGTCTACATTTGGTATCATTGCAATGGGTCAAACCGGCCCATCACCCTTTAAAAAAGCATTCTCATAAAGCATAGAGATGCATTTGTCTGCAATAACTTGCATCTTACCAATACTTATAAACAAATCCATCTATGAAATTAAATAAACAAGGCTTTTACACACTTCAAATATACAAACATAATAAATTCATTCCTTATTGTTATTAATAAGTCGTTCTTTTTTATTCTATAACTAAACATTGGTCCCACTTTAATTAAGTTAATACCCTTTATGCTTTCCACCATAGCATATTTCATTCGTTTTTTCTAATAATTTCCAAACAATCCTAGAAACAGTTTTGACAATTAACCCATTCCAACACAGCAAAATTTTAGACTGGTCCAAATTGCAAGAAGTGGCAGACGACAATTTCAAGTTGATGGAATTTTGAACTTTTTCGTCGTTTAGGATAGAAAACATTGTGGATAATGAAGAAATTGCTTGATACAAGCAATTTCTTCATTTTTCACAATGTTTTCAAAAGCTATTTTCTTGAGGGGCGTAAAAAGGAGGGATTGAGTTGGAATCGGTTAAGCTATGCTTGGAATCTAATAAAAGTGGTATTTTGCTCTTGTGCAGAGGATTTCTCCTCCTACAATCACTCAAGTTTTCAGCATAAATTGTAGATCAGAGTGGAAAAACAAGAAAATGCTTTTAACAAGAAATTTCCTTCTTTCCAAACTAATAAACTTGTCATACTAAATAAAATCCTCTACGGAATCGCATTAAATTCAAAGACCTGTCAGCACTGGATGCACTTACTGTGGGTTACTAATTATTTTGAATATTTGATTTGTAAACAACCACAGTTTAAAGGAAACAAGCAGGTTACTAGTAAAGACAACAATCAGACTGCACATATTTGCAGGCTGATCTTTGTCTATACCTCCTCTCAAAACATGAATATTCTGGGTCACGCATGCAAAGGGTTAATTTCTGATTAATTAGTCCTAGTTTTTCAAATTACGTTAATCTTCCATTCCTCAACCCTTTCCTCTTCAATCCCTGTTTTTTACATCCTTATGATTTTATTATCAGAAACTATTGTAGAAAAAGAAGAAATTGCTTGAAACAAGCCATTTCTTCTTTTTTCACAATATTTTCCTCCCAACTACATGGTTATTTCCAAATAAAATCTGATTAAAATTTTCGTCTGCAAGACCTTCGAATTTGGACAGGTCTAAAATTTTGCAAAACAGGAAAAGATTAATTATAGTCCATTCTGATTTTTTTATCGCCTGGGTAAAGTCAACTTTGGCTATATATGCAGGCATTGCTAGCCAAACCAATTCAACAGCACAAGTAAACAGCTTAACCCATTCCCACACATTCCTGCTTCTTGATGTCCCTCGTCCAAAATGCTTTGGAAAACATTGTGGAAAATGAAGAAATTGCTTGTTGCAAGCAATTTCTTCATTATTCACAATGTTTCCTACCTAAAAAGAAATGATTTTTTTTTTAATTTCAGTAACTAGAAGCTGTCTTTGGAAACTTCAATAAATGCCTTAGCAAGCTTTTTTTTTCATTATCTTCAATTTTTGCTGCCAAGAAAGACAATGATTTTTAAAAAATTGTCTTCTGTAATTTCTTTGACCCATTTCCAGACAACTAAATTTTAGACTGTGTCATATTGAAAGAAGTTTCAATTTTAAGTAGAAAAAATTATTAAATTCTTTGTCTTTCTAGTTAGAAAACATTATGAGAAATGCAAGCAATTTCTTCATTTTTTCCAAAATGTTTTCCAAAGCCCTAGGTAGAAAACTTGGAAAATGAAGAAAATGCAAGCAATTTCATCATTTTACAAAATGTTTTCCCATTTTTTTCTTGAGGGGCGTCTAAAAGAGTCATTGTGTGGTAATGAGTTAAAGGAGGGCTAGTCAAAACAGTTGTTGTGTGGTAATGGGTCAATTACAGATTGAATCAACAAACAGAAATGAAAACATTACGAAAATCATTGTTAATAAATAATGTTTATGTTGATTAATGAAAAAATGTAAAATTCATAAAAGCGAAATATATTGCACAGAATGTTAACTAATGTATTTACAAATTTACATCAGTTTGGCTTTAACGGTTCCCACACAATCCTGATTTTTGATGCTCCCAAAGAATGGGAAAAACATTATGGAAAATGAAAAAATTGCCTACAATAAGCAATTTCTTTATTCACCACAATGTTTCAAATACAGTAAGAAAAAGATTCTTATATTTTGCATCAACTTAAAATTATTGTCTGCAACTTCTTTAAATTTTGACTGATCATCTTGGCATGGGTTATGACCCTTTATGTAACCAAGAATGGCTGTTTCTGAAAATGTTCAACCTTCAAGAATGACCTTGAACTTAAATGTTTCAAAAGTAACTTCTATTCAAGATGGAAATTATGTTATGCTTATTTACATAGAAATCCAAAGGAATGCAAATTTGTTGTTATAGGCACAATCATATTAACCACTCTTGCTATACTTAAAGGGGACTGTGCTAAGAATTTTTCTGTCGTACATGTCTACAATCTTTCCTCTTTTTGGGAAGAAAACATAATTGTTATAAACAATTTTTTCATTTTCCACAATATTTTCCTTAAACTTTTCAGGGGTGGGGGGGGGGCGTATAAAGATTGGATTGTGTGAATTTTTCTGTCTTACATATCTACAATCTTTCCTGATTTGGGGTAAAACCATTGTGGAAAATAAGAAAATTGCTTGTTATAAGCAATTTCTTCAATTTCCACAATGTTTTCTTAAGCCTTTTTCAAGGGGTGGGGGGTGTAGTTTAAAAAACTGGAGTGTGTGAGAAAGGGTTAACACTAAAACCTTGGTTGTTGGCTTTTTATTAGAAACATTTTACTGAGATAAATCTGGCATGTACCAATGACAGAAGAGTGTTCAGCTTAAAGTAAATGTAATATTTAACCCACATGATGATGCCTTTTGACACCCTCTAGAAAAACAATTAGGAAAACATTGTGTAAAATGAAGAAATTGCTTGTAACATTTTCAAGAATGTTGTCTATCCAGAAAGTTGAAAAAAATCTAACATTTGTGAACTTGCAATTGTTGTCTGCACCTCCTTTCAATTTGGACCAGTCTAGATTTTTGTTGTCTGCTAATGGGTTAAACAAAGATATATCTTATACTGGTCTCTTAGCTTGCTAAAATTTTCACTAAAAAAATGATATTGAGTGTTCTTGGAATCTTTTACAGTTATGAAAATCAAAATAGCATAACAACATTAGGAAATATATGAAATAATTGAAAGCACTGGCAAATAGCAAACTCTGTACACACCAGTTTTTTCTTTAAATTCGGATTTACTAACCATTCAACCGCTGAACAATACCCCATAACTTCTATCTATTGTAACAATGAAATGAAATAAGTGAAAGAAAAGACAAAATGAACTATGAAAGCACTTGAAAAACATGTGTAACCATACAATTAGTAAACACCATTTTTGTCTTTTTTCATTTTTTTTCCCTTAACCTGTTCACGTACAGTCAGTCTTTTGACGAGAACACTGTGAAAAAAGAAGCAATTGCTTTTAAAAAGCAATTTATTCTTTTCTCACACTATTTTCTAACACATTGGATGGTTTCATTTCAAATTGCACTCAAATTTCATTGTTGTCTGAAACATCTTTCAAATTTGACCAGTCTAATATTTTGAAAAACAGGAAAGGTTTAAACATTCAACCTTTGAACAATACCATATAATTTTTAACCCTTGTCATGCTGAGCCCAGAATATTCAGATTTCGGCAGGAGGTGTAGACAAAGATCAGCCTGCACATAAGTGCAGTCTGATCTTTGTCTACACCTCCTGCTAGTATTTTTCCTGCCAGAGTTGTTATGAAATCGACTTCAAAAAGAGATATTGAATTTTTAACAACAAGTTCTATCATTGCTTTCAGCCCTTTGATTTTACAGCAATTCAGTAAGGTACTTTATACAACATGACATTGGATAACAATAGTAACAATGTAATGAACAACAAAAATAAAAAGACAAAAAGAAATGAAGTAGATGAAAGCACTGGCAAATAACTGTACACTTTGTACACACCGGATTTTCAGTTTTTATCACTGTTTTGTCATGATGTCAATGTTTGGTAGAAATCACAGAAATGCTTTGGTACATATTAACACTCTATCAGTACATCTCATTGGGCCTTCAGAGCTCTGAAAATAGAAAAAATAAATAATTATTTAATACAATAAACTCTGGTAATAACAATGCTCATGGTACTAAAAAATTGCCATTGTAAAATTTTCATTACCAGACAACAAAATTTTAGATTCGTCAAAATTGAAAGAAGTTGCAGATGACAATAATTTCAAGTTGATGGAGTTTTAATATTTTTTGCGTGTTTCTTTTTGGTTAAAAAAATTGAGGGAACTGAAGAAATTGCTTGTTATAAGCAATTTTTTCATTTCCAACAATGTTCTGCTAACTCTCTGTTGTTAAGGGGCACAAGAAAGCATCATTGTGGGTAAAGGGTTAATTATCATGGTTCATTCTTATCCAACTTTCAGAACTTTGGTTGTGTTTATAAAAACTTCATTAATCCATTCCCATACAAACACACTTTTCAGTGCCTCAAGAAATACTTTTTGAAAAACATTGTGGAAAATGAAAAAAAGCTAGATTTGGCATTTGGTATTTTGTATTAAACTCCGTTTTTATGCAACCTTGCCTAGAATGGCAAATCCCCCAAACTATATAGTCTTTGTTATTCTAAAACCTTGTAACTACAGCTTGAATCGAGCTGTAGTTACAAGGTAAGAATGACAACAAAGATATGCAAGATCAGGTGAGAAGGATCATTCACCCAATTTTGTCCATAAATGTAGGCAGAGATTGTGTTTACCCGTTACCAGACATCAACATTTTAAACTGATCAAGACTAATCAAAATTGAAAGGAGTTGCAGACGATAATTTAAAGCTTATAAAATTTTGGATTTTTTCAAATTTGGTGTAGAAAACATTATGGATTAGAATAAATTGCTTGTAACAAGCAATTTCTTCATTTTCCACAATGTTTTCCAAAGCTCTTTTCTTTAGGGTGTCTTAAAGCGTTCTTGATTTGGAATGCTTTAACAAGATGGGCAGATGGATAGAGGGATAGACATAAATTGTACAGAGAGTCATATGGATGGAAAGATGGAGATGATACCAATTTATGTCATTTATACATTCATTTATTTATTATATTTCATATCTTTATCATTTATCTATTCATTTTTCTTTCTGAAACCACATTTCTGAAACCAATGCTTGGACACAAATTGTCTGACTATCTAGCATGTTGTTCGAATTTGAGAATTCATTCCTCGTTCCATGATGATGAATCATTTGATAAAGTTAATAATATTTCTATAGAATCATCTGATTCAATTGTTATTTTTGATTGCCCTTTTTAACCCATTACCAGACAACAATTTTAAATTGATAGAATTTTGTATATTCAGATCTTTCAGGGCATAAAACAACATGGAAAATGGTTGTAAGAGAGAGAGGGATTGAGTGGGATTAGGTTAACCCATTCTCACACAATATAATTTTAGACTTGTCCAAATCGAAAGAAGCTGCAGACTATAATTTCAAGCAGATAGAATTTTAATTGATTTGGCTTCTTGGATAGAAAACATTGTGGATAATGAAGACATTGCCTGTTAAAAGCAATTTCTTCATTATCCACAATGTTTTCCAAAGCTTTTTTTCCTTTATGGGGCGTAAAAAGGAGGGATTGTGTGGGAATGGATTAAATGACTCATTGAAAATTAAAAAAAACAACTCATGATGAAGCACGACATTAAATTAATCATTAAATGATATCAATCCGTTATATCACAGGAAATCTTGAACACTGTGCCGAATTTCAGGTATTCAAAATGATGTAAAATTTCATGACATGCATATTAAATTGTTGTAAAATCATAATGTGCAGCCATACCCTGTTCTTATTGCATCGAGTATATTAGAATATCCATGAAAGGCAGTAGTTTTAACCCATTCCAACTCAATCCCTCCTTTTTATGCCCCTCGAGAAAAAAGTTTGGAAAACATTGTGGATAATGAAGAAATTGCTTGTATCAAGCAATTTCTTCATTATCCACAATTTTTCTATCCAAAAAGACGAAAAAATTCAAAATTCCATCAACCTGAAATTGTCGTCTGCAGCTTCTTTCAATTTGGACCAGTCTAAAATTTTGCCGTGTTGGAATGGGTTAACCCATTCCCACACAAGCCCTACTTTTTAACCCTGTCAAGAAAAAGACTTTGGAAGACATTGTAGTTAATGAAGAATTAGCTTGTGTGAAGCAATTTCTTCATAATAATCAACAATGTTTTCTTTCCAAGAAGACAAAAAGGTTTAAAATTTCATCAACTTAAAATTGTTGTCTGCAGCTTCTTTTAATTTTGACCAGTCTAAAAATTGTGGCGTGGGAATGTGTTAAAGGACAAATTAACCCTTTACTAGTTGACAAAATTTTAGGCTGGTCCAAATTCAAAGAGGTCTCAGATGAAAAAATTTAGTGATGGAATTTGGGATTTTTTTATTACTTTTGTAGTAGAAAAGCTTGTGTATATGAAGAAATTGCTTCCAGTGTATGGGGAGAGGGCTTATAAAGTATTATTGTTTTCAAAAGCTTTTTTCTTAACCCATTAGCACACCACAAAATCTTAGACTGGTCCAATTTGAAAGGAGTTGCAAATGGAACTTTCAAGTGGTTGAATTTATAAAATCTTGTCATTTTTGCTGGCAATTTCTTCATTTTGCACAATGTTTTCCAACGCTTTTGGATTGAGGTGCTAAAAAGCGCAATTGTGTTGGAATGGGTTAAAGTGCATTAAAAGGCAGGACTGAGTGGGAATGTGAATACAAGCATTGCATTTATTTATTTAATAATGTTTAACTTTTATCAAAGACTGAATGTAAAACGTTCAGCCAATTCAAATGAGTATACGCAGTATCTTGTTTCAAACCATTCTGAATTCTATCTTACTCTGAATCTGGTTGAATTGACAGTTTTGGGAATTATTTAACCCATTACAAGAAGACACAATTTCAGACAAGTCCAAATTGAAAGAATTTGCAGGCTACAATATAAAGTGTGGGAAATCTTATATTTTCCAACTTTCTAGTTAAAAACTTAGTGTAAAAAGAAGAAATTGCTTGGTACAAGCAATTTCTTCATTTTTCACAATGTTTTCTTGGCTGGCATCAAAAGGCCTCATTTTGTGGCAAAGGGTTTGGTGAATTTCAAAATTTTACAAGTTTCTTACAAACAAGTTTATATTGTACTTAATTTTCTAATGGTTACATTTACTTGGTTTGAAAGAGAATGCTAATTAACAAATTGAATTATATGAATTAAAATGATAAATGATTAAGTTTAAACATTAATTAAACAATGAAACAGTATAAGAGTTTTGAATAAATTGCAAACCCTTTCTATAATAACCTCAAAGAATGACATTAGAGAAATTATTGATGGAAAAAATAACTTAATTGCAATTTCTTCTTTCCGCAATCATTTTCTGACCAACAAGATTGTTTTCTTTTCTTTTACCTTTATGAACCATTTTGAAAAGACATCATTTGTAACCTCAATCTTAAAGCTCAAATCCCATTTTCACTTTCTTAAACCCTGTCCTGTTTTTCAAAATTCTAGACTGGTTCAAATTCAAAGGTTTTGCAGAATACAATTTAGAGTCGCATTTATTTGAAAAAAAAACACATTCAATAGGGTTGAAAATATTGTGGTAAAAGTAGAAATTGCTTGTTACAATGGTTAAACAGGTACGGTACATCTTTCGTCGAAGATTTGTACTTCGTAAGTATGTGTCCGAAAATTAAGGGGTGTCAAATCCATTCTGTGTCCGAAATTAGGGACCAAAAATTAATTATTTTAGAAAATAATTAATGGTGTCTGAAAATTGCTTGTTACAAGCAATGTCTTCTTTTTCCACAATATTTTCTCAAGAATAAAAACATAGAAACGCAAAACCAGGGATTGAACAGGAAAGGATTAACTGGAAAAGCTTTGGTAATAAGCAAGTTCTACTGTTTGCAAATGGGTTATAACTGAAGCATGTCACAGGAAATGAATAATTCACCCATTTCCACAACCCTGCTTTTGACAGCCCTTAACCCTTTCCAACACATGGGAATTTTAGACCAGTCCAAATTGAAAGGAGCTGCAGACGACAATTTCAAGTTGATTGAATTTTGAATTTTTTCGGCTTTTGGAATAGAAAACATTGTGGATAATGAAGAAATTGCTTGATCCAAGCAATTTCTTCATTTTCCACAATGGTTTCCAGAGCTTTTTTGTTGAGGGGCGTAAAAAGGAGGGATTGAGTTGGAATGGGTTAACCCTTTCCTGTACAAACCCAGCCTTTTATGTCACTGTGATTGTAAACATGAGAAAGCATTGTGGAAAAAGAAGAAATTGCTTTTAATAAGCAATTTCTTCTTTTCTGACTATATTTCCACCATAGAGGATGGTATCATTTCGAATTGCATCCAATTTTCTTTGTTGTCTGCAACCTTTTTCAATTTGGACCAGTCTTAAATATCAAAAAACAGGAAAGGGTTAAGAAAAGAGTTAGAAAAATATTGTGGAAAATGAAGAAATGGCTTCTCACACGCCATTTCTTCATTGCCGAAAAAGGTAAATAACCAAAAGACAACAAATACAAGATTTCATTAAATATAAATTGTCATAAACAACTTCTTTCAAGTTGGACCAGTCTAAAATTTTGTCATCTGGTAATGAGAAATAAACTACCATATAACCATATTTATCTGTTTTTTAGCCATTTGGGACGAATGTAACTTAGACACAATAAATTTATCTGCATTCCATCAAGTTGATATCTTACACAGAGATCTCACATAATTTAGCAATAAAAATCATCCCGTAGCAAAACATCCTTAAAATATCTATTTCAAGGGTCAAGGTCAATCATGCATACTTACATTTAGATATATTCTCTTTTAACCAATTTCCCAAGCAAATCCCTCCTTTTTATGCCACTCGAGAAAAAATGTTGGAAAACCCTTGTGAAAAAAGAAGAAATTGCTTGTGACAAGCAATTTCTTCATTTTCCACAATGTTTTCTTCTCAGAAAGTTGAAAATATCTAAAATTTCATAAATTTTGCATTATCATCTGCAAATTCTTTCAATTTGGACCAGTCTAAACTTTTGGCATTAACCCATTCCCACATAACAAAATTTAAAACTGACCCATATTGAAAGGAGTTGCAGACAATTTAATGTTAATGAAATTTTAGATATTTACAGGTTTCTGGATAGAGAACATTTTATAAAATGAAGAAATTACTTGTTCCAAGAAATGTCTTTAATTTACACAGTGTTTTCCATATTGTTTACTCTTTAGGGGCATCAAAAAGCGTCATGGTTTGGAAATTGATTAACCATTACGTGGAGGTCACTTCTTGTGTGACGTGTCACACACATTAGCTAGACAACAACCACTTTTACATGTAAGGCAATAAAACCCAAAGTTTATCTAAATAACAGTAACGACTCAATACTTGCTTCATAAACCATCACTTACCGTCACACAAAGATTCTAATAATTTTTCTTTTAAAGCTGGAAGTTGATTATAATTCTGGACTTTATAAAAATGCTGACTTGACGGGTCATCGCACATCATTAATAATTCTTCTTGCGTATCTTCATTCCCAACCTGTCAAATACAACAACAACAGTTGTAAATATTCTTTACTACACCCCTTAACCAATTACCATATCACACAACTTTAGACTGGTCCAAATTCAACAAAGGTACAGATGACAAATTTCAATTGATGACATTTTAAAAATCCTTTCCTTTTGCGTTGAATACTTGGTGGATGATGAAAAAGTTGCTTGTTACAAGCAATTTCTTAATTTTCCAAATCTTTTTCCAAGTCTATTTCCCAAGGGGTATCAGAAAGTATGATTGAGTGGGGTTGGGTTAAACTTTTTTAAATTGCAAGTAACATGTTTTTTTGTGATATATTCCTTGCATCAAGTTAATAGAAAAGTTTTCATAAATGAATTGTATACAATATTGATCAAATATAAAAGTCAGCCTTTTATTAAATCCAATAGAACTAAGAGCAAACTATCATCACCCCAGAATTTTTTTTTAAATGAAACTTGTAACCCATTCCTAGATGACAAATTTTAGACTGGTCCAAATTCAAAGAAGCTGCAGTGGACAATTTTGTGTTGATGAAATCTTAATTCTTTTTTTGTCTTCTGAGGTTGAAAACATAGCGGAAAATGAAGAAATTCCCATGTCATATTCTATAGGGAGTCAAAAAGCTTCATCATGTGGGAATGGGTTAACCCATTCCCATACAAGCCCTCCTTTTTATGCCCCTCAAGAAAAAAGCTTTGGAAAACATTGTGGAAATGTTTTCTATCCAAAAAGACAAAAAAAATTAAAATTATATCAACTTGAAATCGTTGTCTGCAGCTTCTTTCAATTTGGACCAGTCTAAAAATTTGCAGTGTGGGAATGGGTTTATTATGATGTTTTTGAAAATTGCATAATGCACATCTTTTCATGAGACCTACATCTTGTCTTACAAAGGAGCATACTCGGCATCTAAAGTATCATCTTACAAAAATGGAAGCAGTATAAATTCATGAATTCAAGAAATTTCTTCAATTAATACTATCTTTGCCATCTAGAATTTTTAGTATAAAAAAACTACAATTTCATCATTTAAAGTTTGTCTGCAACTCTTTTCAATTTTGACCAGTCTAGAATTTTGCCATCTAGAAATGGGTTAATGGGGTCTAATGGGGGAAAAACTTAAAGTTCATGTTTTTCAATGTATCTTTATAATTTTATTGCATGATCATAATTATGTTAACATTTGTCATGCTGGATAAGATCTTTTTCAGAGTTGTATCAAAATCAAAGGGCTGAAAGCACTAGTAGTATATGTTGTTCAATTAGTTATACTTCTTTTGAAAATTAATTCCACAAACAACTCTTGTTTAAAAACGACAGGCAGCAGGTGTAGACGAAGATCTGACTGCACTCATGTGCAGGCTGATCTTTGTCTTTACCTCCTGCCAAAACAGGAATATTCTGGTTTCAGCATGGCAATGGTTAAGTAAAGGTGTAATTACATTCAAAATATGACAAATTTGTTTTCATGAAAATATATATAGAATCTGAAAAGTAATGATGACAGTTCAAATCATGACATAGCATCATTTTTCCCCATACAATGGGTTAACATTAAAGTTCAAAAACAAAGTCAGTAAACTGTGAAGGTGCTCTGCTAAACAATTGTGATAATTTTTAAACTATATTGTGTTGAAAATGTTTAGCTTTTCTTTTGACAGAAAATAATCATCATGCCAGCGTTGTCTCCAAACAGATTATGAACAAAGTTACCTAGAAATGTTTTGAAAAAGCAAGATCAATTAACCCATTCCAACTCAATCCCTCCTTTTTACGCGCCTCAAGAAAAAAGCTTTGTAAAACATTGTGGAAAATGAAGAAATTGCTTGTATCAAGCAATTTCTTCATTATCCACAATGTTTTCTATCCAAAAAGACGAAAGAATTCAAAATTCCGTCAACTTGATATTGTCGTCTGCAGCTTCTTTCAATTTGGACCAGTCTAAAATTTTCTTGTGTTGGAATGGGTTAAAGCCATTTTAACTGAAGATCTGAACCAAAGTGAAGATTTTACTAAAATTCTAGCTATTACAGTGACAAGTTCATATTAATGCTAGTAACTTCTTATATCAAAATTTTTTAAATGTTAGCTTCCTTACTTTGAAAGCTTAAACAGAAAGTGTGTATATATTGCAAATGCATATTACACAGAGAACAGAACAGAACATATACTTTATTCAGACAAGTACATAATCAAAAAAAAAAAAAAAAATCCAAGAATACATAGAATGTCTATATAAATACATAAGCATTTTCATTTGGTCACAATACCAACATTCTTTATTAACCTACATAGGTAGCAGTATTCTTTTTTTTGAAAGTACTTTATCTTCTAGAGAAACATTGACTGGAATATCTTGAATAAAGTAAAACTGTTGTTTTGAGAGGTTGCAGATGATATTTCTAACAACATAAATGTAGAAAAAATTGTGAGAAAAAGATTATTTTGCTTGTGAAAGTTAACTTTTCTTTTACCTACCATGTGCATCTATATACATCTTTTTAAGGTCCTAAAAACAGTGATTATGTAAGAAAGGGAAAAATGCTAATACAAATATTCAAGTTTCTTTAAATTCAATCAGGATTACATCATAAATGAAATGAAAATAATGTTTTATGAATTATAAACTATTTCTTCCCCTTGTTTAAACTCAAGGTAAAGAACTTTATCTCATAATACCCCATTCCTCATAACCCAAGAGTGCCCCAAATATCCCCAATAACAAAAGATGTGATTCGATGTTCGGGTAGGGGAGAAATAAAACATTTGAATGAGTGTCACATGACATCAGTTTGCATAATATACCATACATTCAGAGACTTAAAACAATCAAAGTACTGAAAAGTACTGTAAGCTAGCAAAGAATTGTTTCGTTCAGATCTTTTTTGTGAAACATTATCATGATAAATGAAGAATCGAGGTTTAAATATCCAAGGAGTGAGCAAATTCCAACAAAACCCTACTTTTTACGCCCCTCAAATAGTTGTGGAAAACAATGTGGAAAAAAATTTTCACATTGTTTTCTACCTAGAGAGATAAATATTTTAGAATATTCTACAATTTGAAATTGTTGTCTGCAACTTCTTTGAAGATCGATGTGCTAAAATGAACTAAAAAACCCAAGAGATGTACTTGCATGCAGAGTTTACTATATCCTGAAATACATATGAACTACTTTTTATGGCGTAAAAATTTAGTGGTTAAGACCCCAGTGGCGGTTTGCACCCATTAAACTTTGAGACGACCTCAAAATTTTGTCTGTTAACTTAAGCTATCAAAGCTGACGGTTTGCTAGCTAAAAATGGAATATTGGTAGGTAACCTTGATGTTATAATTACAACTTGAATCAGCTCTAGTTAACCCATTCCCTCACAATCATGCTTCTTTACGCATCAGAAGAAAGAAGCTTAGCAATATATTGTGGAAAACGAAGAAATTGCTTGTGACAAGCAATTTCATCATTATCCACAATGTTTTTACCCTCAAAGACAAAGATCTTGAAAATTCCACCAACTTAAAATTGTCCTCTATAGCTTCTTTGAATTTGAACCGGTGTAAAATTTTGTCATGTATTAATGGGTGAAGTGGTTTGAAATAAAAGTCAAAATTGCCCTGGTTAAACCCTTTCCCGTTCAAATACGTTCCTGTGATTTTTTACTCAAGAAAACATTGTGGAAAAAGAAGAAATTGCTTGTCACAAGCAATTTCTCCTTTTTCCACAATATTTTCTACCACATAGGATGGTTTCATTTCAAATGTCATCCAGTTTTCATTGTCGTCTGCAACCTCTTTCAATTTGGACTAGTCTAAAATTTCAAAAAACGGGAAAGGGTTAAATAAGGTTTAAATAGTGGATGATTTGATTGGTCAATCAATTTTTTTATTAACAGCAATAAAACATCAATTTAAAACTAACCTGAATGACAAATACTTCAATGCCGTGTATTTTCGCTCGTTGAGCTTCTGTTAAAGTCTTGATTGGCTCTTCTAAACTACCGTCTACAATTAGTATTGCAATTTTCTTTGCATGTTTTCTTGCACCAGCTGCGGAACGGAAAGAACCTCGTCTCATGTTACGAATAATCTTATGAAAATCTGTTCCCTTCATGCTGTTTACAGTTTTTTCTATTTGACGTTTACTTTCATGCGAACCAAGACCAAATCCTTGAATATCTTGTTCACATTCTGCAGACATGAGCCCAACATGAACATTGTCATTATCAATGTCTAATTCGTTGACGATGGTTTTTAAGAATGAAAGAGACTTTTTTGTGTTTCGTCTGCCTGCATTTACACTGTCCATTAGAAACATAATGTCCGCTTCCTGCTTCATACCACATGCTGAAATAAGAACGAACATAATTATGTAATTGCTACAAAACCCAGATTCCTTCCGTTACAAATCGTATCTAAAATTCTGAAGCTAGGATAGGCATTGGTTTAAACCAATCCCACACAATCCTGCTTTTCGAGCCCTTCAAGGAAAAAAAGACAGAAAAAATTCCATAGGTTTAGAGTGCTTCAGAGGATGTAATTCGTAGTGATATGCAAATTAGGACCCCTCCAGAGACATGTGATTGTTTGTGGTTATATATAGACCATTTAGGGTTGAGGCTCTTTCTCTCTAAATGAAAAAGCTTTGTCTAAGAGCTCTGCATCTTACACTAATACTCCCCTTGCCACAAAAATGTCTGCATCTTTCCTCTAGATTATAAACCCTTATTCTAAACAGTGATATCTATTTACATGTAAATAGCTATCTTCTTAAGGAAATTTGAAAATGATATTGTAGTTTGACCTTGACCTTGTCACGTGTCCAGTACATCATCGCCACATGATGTTCACCCAACATTAAACATACAAGAATGTGAGTTTTATAATTCCTTACAAATGACATCCTGGTAGCATTTTCACTTATTATGCTGAATAAAATCCTTTTCTGAGGTGCATTCTTTTTGTCAAGATTCTTATTTAGACTTTTAAGATAAAGCATTGACTTTAGATTAAAGATTTGAAGCTGCTCAATAAGAATAGTTAGAATTCTTAAAGAGGAACTTAAACATACTCAGCATAGGCTTAAAGAAGTAGCTTTGACAACATGAAATGTTTTCATTAAATGTAACAAGGGTTAATCTAAAAATGCAAAATACTGCTCGTCTGCAGGTGGTTGTTTCATGTATTTGGGATATAAACATTCTTCAAAGATGTCTCACATACATAAATGGATACAGATTGCATGATATAAAATTTAATATCAATAGCAATCATGACGGATCTTATGAATAATGACCAATCGGAAATTAATAAACTGACAGATGATTTACTGTATTATATTATGCATTGCATATAATTATTATAAAATTTGAATAATTTTAATGGGTTGTTTATCCCAAAGGAAACTTAAATGTGGTAAAATTTCTTCCCTTCTATGAAATAAAACATCCTTCCTGTATCCTTCCCCAAATATCAGGAGAAATGTTTGTCTGAGACATAACTATCTTGCAGGCTTTATCATTTGTCTTTTACTCATTACCAGATGGCAAAATTTTAAAGTAGAAAATATTGTGTAAAATGAAGAATTTTCTTGGTTCAAGTTGATAGAATTTTAAAATTTTCCATCTCTTCAGATAGAAAACTTTGTGCAAAATGAAGAAATTGCTTGATACAAGGGTTAAAGCTATTATTGTTGTTACAGTGACAACTTGTATCTTTTATACTTACGTTGATCGAGTATTTGAACCTCAGGTGGTGGAACTGAAAAATAAACAAGATGTGTTTGTGAAACACAATGCCCTGCAATAGGACTAAACATTTGACCTTGGTATGTGACCTTGACTTTATCACCTGATCTTGACCTTGACATGAGGAGATGTGTATTACATGTATTGAGATGTATCATCATGCCAAATATAAGCATTGTAACTTGAATAGGCTTGTAGTAATTGGTACTGTTAAGGTTTTTGGTTAAGTTTTGCAGACAGACAGACAGACAGACAGACAGACAGACAGACAGACAGACAGACAGACAGACAGACAGACAGACAGACAGACAACATAAACCAATATGCCCCCAATATTTCAATGAGGGGCATAGAAATTCTCGTGATTTATAAAAAAATAAGAATGTTATATTTTGCAATTGATATTACATCAACTTTAAGACTTCTCGGTATTCTAACTGAAATACGCCACTCAAATTGTTCACTCATAGATTCGCATATTTCATGCCTCTTAATTTCTATAGATTAATTCTCATCCTTAAGTTAATATAGCTGTACAATTTGATACCTATTTAAATATTTTGAACAATTTGGTACATGAATGATTTGCAAAGGATGTACTTATTTATTTAAAAGTTGTGTGAACTAGAAATATGTCACTGACATGGATGTCCCTGCATTAGTGCTTGTGACATGACCGTCAGATGTGACCTTGAACTTAGGAATCTCCAACACAACTTAGAGCACGACACTTAACCCATTCCAACTCAAGCCCTCCTTTTTACGCCCCACAAGAAAAAAGCTTTGAAAAACATTGTGGACAATGAAGAAATTGCTTGTAATAAGCAATTTCTTCATTATCCACAATGTTTTCTATCCCAAAAGACCAAAAAATTAAAATTCTGTCAACTTGAAATTGTCGTCTGCAGCTTCTTTCAATTTGGACCAGTCTAAAATTTTCTTGTGTTGGAATGGGTTAAATCCCTCCCAAAAGTAGAAGATATGCTCAAGACAAGAATTGGACACAGACACCTACAAACCATATTACACACACATGCATCCGCTGACAGAGCTAGCTATAAATGCTTATCAACATTACATGGTGGGTGGCATAAAAAGGAACTCAACTCTTTAGACATATCCGTTTGTATTTGTTCTGGTCAGACTGTATCGTGTCATAAACAAATATATTGACCAAAGGTAAGCACAAACCCAGTTTTAGCAATGATGTTTAACCGATTCCCACACAATCCAGTCTTTTTAAGCCCTCAAGAAAAACATTTTTGGAAAAACATTGTGGACTGATAAAGAAACTGCTTGTCACAAGCAATTTCTTCATTGGCCTCAATGTTTTCTACCCAGATTGCGACAATTGATAAGTAAAAGTAAAATTCCTTCATCTACAAAATGTTGTCTGCAACGTCCTTCAATTTGAATTAATAAGTCTCTTATTAGATGTTTGACAGGCAGATAGACAGTTCTTACTGATGCTAGGGCCCACAAATGAATCTAGAAGACAAACAGTTCATCTACCTTTACATATTTCCATGGCAACTTGACCTACAATTTTGTCAAGGTCATCAAACGAGTCCAGCTGGAACATATGGTCAGTGTTTGAATCAGCAATAATCTGCATTTCTTCAGGATTCACCAAGGGACCAACACCAATCACGATGTACTCAACTCCCACTTTTAAAGACTTCTTAGCAAAATGTTTTGAAAGTTCAAGATATCTTGATGGACTTCCAGTTACTATCACACCCACCTGAGATGCAGCTGGACGACTGTGAGTTCTCCTGAAAGACAAAAACAGGGCATCAACCCATTAATGATAACAAAATGATGAATTGCAGACTGTGGTCAGAATTGGAGGATTGCAGCAGTGAATGAGAGAATCCATCGACCAATCAAATTATTCATTCAGACCTAAAGTAAACTTTGAACTCTAACATTGGCCAACATTTATTTGAATAATTTTCTTTGTTTGGGTGACTTAAATGTCATAACTTTAGCTTCTTCAAGTTGTAGTTAAGACCCTTAGGTTGCCAACTTACCATTTTATTGTTTGGTTACATGTTACTGATTTTACAAAATAACACCATTTCCTATTGTAGAACTTCCTGTCATAGTCCAGTGGATGGGGCCCGCATTTCTCATATTAGCAAGTGTAAACAAGTAGAAATCAGGAGAAACAATGTATATGGTTTCTACTCTGAATCCAATTAATTTAATGAACGTATCCTGCAGGTTTCGATTTATCTACTTTAACCCATTCCCTTACAATCTCTCCTTTTTAAGCCCTCAAGAAAACAGGTTTAGATACCATTGTGGAAAATGAAGAAATTGCTTGTTACAAGCAATTTCTTCATTTTTGACAATGATTTCTATCTAAAAAAATCAAAAAATTGAAAATTCCATCAACTTGAAATTGTCGCCTGCAGCCTCCTTCAATATGGACCAGTCTAAAATTTCACTGTCTGGTAATGGGTTAATGGACAGGGCCAGAGACTGGTCAATTCCTACCCTATCAGATTAAGAAAATCAGTTTCTAGTTTCTCAGACTTAAATTTCAAATTTACGTAACAGATTGCAAATTTTTTTGTTGTGAAAAGTGTTAACATCTGTGAACTTTGTTATGTAAATTATAATTGCCTCAAACAGTTTTTCTTTATGGTTCATTTAATAGATCAAGATAAACTTTTGCAACACAGACGCTGGTAATTTAAATTAAATTATATTGCATCTTATAAAACAAGAGAAAATTTTCTCACAATTTGGTATCTAATTTTATTCATAAAAGAAAAGTAGGACATCTTGGTAGCGTTTATGATTATTGTCTCTCTCTGAAAAGACTACATAGGCTTAAATCTTCATTGGGCGTACAAAATGTCATAACTACATCTTGAATAAAGCTGTAGTTATGACATTTTGCACACTAAGTGACAATATAATGGTTGAAATGGTCTACTTATGGATAATTTTCAGGATTTAAAACGGATATTCAAACATAGAATACATATTGATTTCTGACAATCCAATCTTCATTTAACTATTTAATTCAATTTGAGATGTGTCTTTCAAAATTCATGAATTCCTATTGGCTGTGATTTTCATTTCATTCACTAAAATTTGGTTCAGTGAAATCTCCAAATTGAGGGACAAAAATTGCAATTTTTACAAACTGTTGTGAACAGTTTGATACAGTATTTAAATTAATAAGAACATTTCAATTTTCTATAAGCCATTCCCATACAATGAAACTTTTTGATGCCTCTTCAAGACAAATAATTTGGAAAACAATGTGTAAAATGAAAACATTGTTTTTTACAAGTAATCACTTTTTGATGTCCCTTCAAGAAAAATAATTTGGAAAACGATGTGTAAAATGAAGAAATTACGGTACTTGTAAAAACCAATTTCATTTTTCATGTTTTCTATCCATAAAGTTTGAAAAAAGTGAAATTTCATAAGCTTTATATTTTCAAATGCAACTCCTTTCAGTTTAGACCAGACTTTGTTGTCTGGTAAAATGGATTATCGGTAATGTGTAAAATTGACAAATTCAAATTCAATTCATCTGTGCTGGAGATTAAACTACATAGTGCAATCCTGTTAATTGCAACTCTTTGATCCAAACTATCAGAGTTGTAATGGAAAGGAAAAGTTTGTTCTATACTCTAATGTTTGTGCATAAGGCCAGTTACATTTAACTCATCCCAACTCAATAATGCTTTTAGATGCCCCCAAGGAAAAAAAGCTTTAGTAAACATTGTGAAAAATGGAGAAATTGCTTGTTTGCTACCCAAAAGGTGAAAAAAAACAAATCAAAAGTTCATTAGCATGAATTTGGACAAATCTCTAAGTTGCTATGGGTTAAGCAGCAAACTGCCATCATCAGAGATGTAATTCAGAGGATTTCATGGAATATTGTTTAATTGTTGACCAAACACTCAAAAGTATAAAGATCTCATTTAACCCATTACCAGACAACAAAATCTTAGACTGGCCTGATTTGAAAGGAGTTGCAGACAACAATTTAAGTTTAAAAATTTAAAGATTTTTTTAACTTTCTGGGTAGAAAACACTGTGGAAAACGTTTTCCAAAGCTATTTTCCTGTGGAGCGTCAAAAAGCGTCACTGTATGGGAATGGGTTAACCATTTCTCACTCCTGCTTTTTCATTCCCCTTGAGAAAAAAGCTTTGGAAAATAATGTACCGCACAATTTCTTCATTTCCCTCGATATTTGCCACCAAGGAAGACAAAAATTGTCAAAGTTACATCAACTTAAAATCGTTGTCTGTAACTTCTTTTATTTTCAACATGTCTACAGAATGTTGTCTGAAAATGGGTTGATGGAGCTGTACAGAGTAGTATCAGAATTGGTTTTTGCCAATTCACAAACTTAAATTTCACACAAACTGTAAAAAGTTTGAAAAAAAGGAAGTCTGTTAAAAGGGTAATTCAAGCAAGTAAATATGTGCACATAAATAATTCTGCTTTGTTTTTGTAAGCAGTTTTTCGACATTCTGAATTCCGCAACAGCAATGAGGCAGGCAAAAAACACTGCATAATGCACCTCATTTTTTACGATGGTTGATAAATTATGCAGGAAGTGGAATGCATTTGACATCGTTACTTAAGGCGTCGTCCTTTAATCAAAATATAATGTCAACATCCATAGAAACATCCGTGTTTTTCTAGAAATATTTTATGACGTAAATTATGCATATGTCATAATTTTTGTTTGTTAACCCATTCCAACACAGCAAAATTTTAGACTGGTCCAAATTGAAAGAAGCTGCAGACGATAATTTCAAGTTGATGGAATTTTGAATTTTTCGTCTTTTTGGATAGAAAACATTGTAGATAATGAAGAAATTGCTTGATACAAGCAATTTCTTCATTTTCCACAATGTTTTCCAAAGTTTTTTTCTTGAGGGGCGTAAAAAGGAGGGATTGAGTTGGAATGGGTTAAGTAATTATGAATATAAATAGGCATAATTTCTTGCACCAATTTATACACTCAAGATTATGTTATTGACCCATAACCAGAAGACAGAATTTTACAACGGTTGACATTCAAAGAAGTTGCAGACGTGACAACTTAAAGTTGATGAAATTTTAAAATCTTTGTTCTTTTTGGGTAGAAAAAAATGTTGATCATGAAGAAATTTCCACCATGTTTTCCAAAGCATTTTACTTGAAAGGCATCAAAAAGCTGGAAAGTGTTGGAATGGGTTAGCCCATTCCAACATGGTGACACCTTTTTACGCCTCTCAAGAAAAATAATTGGAAAAACATTGTGTAAAATGAAGAAATTGCTTGAATCAAGCAATTTCTTCATTTTACACAATGTTTTCTACCCAGAAATATGAAAAAATCTAAAATTTCATTTACTATAATTTGTCGTCTGCAATTTCTTTGAATTTGGACCAGTCTGAAATTTTTTCATTTGGGAAAGGGTTAAAGAGGCTAACCATGGTCAAACCTTCAAGCCTTTTTGACGAAACGTTAAACAACAAAATGTTTAATAATTTCAAGGTATTCTATTTTGACTCATCAAAATAAAATAACAAAAAATCATGGCATATTTCCGAGTAGAACACTAATAAATTTTCAAAATATTTATTTTTGTCTTAAACATATAATCTAGGAGATAATTTATGTCTCAGAAACAATGATTAAAGCCAGTCAGAAACCACGAATTTGGCACAAACCCTGACAGCTAATCTGCACCGAACTAATGAAACGGCAAGTTTTTGCTGTAGTAAAAATATTGTGCATCTGTTTTGTTAGGAAATGCATGAAAAATGATGCCACTTGTTGTATGGTGGATGCCTTCCGCAAGCTTCTGGAAAAATTGTAAGGAAGAAATCTATTTTGAGATTATTATGAATAAGGTAGCTAAGCCAAAAGCAGCAACTGGTTTTAACTATTGCCTGACCACAAAATTAAATACTGGTCAGCTGCAGACAATAATTCAAAGCTGATAGAAATTCAAGAATGTCTATAATTCTGGGTAGCAAACAATGTGGAAAATGGAGTAACTATTTTTAACAAGCAATTTATTAATATTCCCTAACAAACAATATCTCAATTTTCCAAGTTGTTTTCCTTTACTAATTCTTCTGGGGTGTAAAAAGATGGGATTGTGTGGGAATGGGTTAACAAATTACCATATGATACAATTTAGGACTTGTCAAAATTAAAAGAAGTTACAGATGACAAAATACTAGTTGCTGAAATTATGAGAACCTTTTATGTTTTGGGAAAAAAGTGCATAACGATTAATGAAGCTTCTGTTTTCCTTAGGTGCATAAGAAAAAGTGGAATTATACTGGAATTGACTTAACCCTTTAACTAAATGTTGCTTTTAAACACCCCTCAATATGAAAGCCAAGGAAACGTTGTAGAAAATGAAGAAATTACCCTTTACAAAGACTTAACAAGCAATTTCTTTATTATCCACAATGATTTCTACATAAAAGCTAAAAATTATTGTCTACAAAATTTTTCAATTTGTGCAAGTCTAAAATGTTCTCCTGTGGTGATGGGTTAACCAATTCCCACTCATTGACTCTTCTAGACGCACCCAAGGATAAAAGCTTTTGAAAACATTGTGGAATATGAAGATATTGCTTGAATTATTCACAATGTATTCTACTCCAAGAGGTATAAAAATTCCAATATTGCAACTTTTTAATTGTTGTCTGCAACTCCTTTCAGTTTGGACTGGTCTAAAATTTTGCCGTCTGGTAATGGGTTAAAGAGCAACTGGGCCAGGATGTTCATTGAACTATACAATTGACCAATCGCTGGACCCACCCACTTACTCCATATGTCATGCCCATCGACAGGAAGTCCCACTTCGATTTCATTTTGAGAAATTTATGGCAATTAGCATATAACAAAAAAGTGGAAGAGTTGGTTGGCAACCTAAATGTCGCTTGAATAAGCTGTAGTTACGACGTTTAAGTTGAAAAAAAAAAGGTCAACAAAAATGGTGGCCAAAGTCGGAGTTGAAAGCTCAGGTCTGGGCTGAATAAATGATTTGATTGGTTGGTTGATTCCTTGAATGACTGCTGTCATTGGTCAATTAAGCCCTACTATAGGTCCTGGGTTTTCAAACTTCATCAGCTGTCCTGTGATATCTTACAAATCCTAGCCTTGCCTTAACTGTTTGTAAAAGTATAAGAAAAAAATTGTGTATTTCATATTTCTGATGTACTCTTTTTAAATATCTGTCTGAATAAATAATGAACAATTTGCATTAGAAATAAAATACGAGTGCTTGCAAAAGCAAAAAAGGTCTTAAACTATTCAAGCAAAAAACTTGGAATTAATTATCTTTTAATTAAGATACAGAATCTACTTAACACTTAGATCAACAAAAAACTGCAAATTATAGCAGGTGATTTGGCAAAGATTTTGACATTTTCCCATGTTAAAATCCTCTTAGACATCAAACAAGGTGTCATATTAATTGAGTTTTATTGTGTGCATTTTTTGTTTAGTTATCTTAAGGCAATTTTCCACTTCACAACAAATGCAATTTTAGCAAGAATATTTCAGGAGAAAATCCGAGATCCAAAAAATCTGTCAGTATCTCCTGAAAACTTTGAAATTTTGTAATATCATTCACTCGTTTTAATGAGCACATTCTTTCATTCACTCATTTGCTATTGAAATAGCAATCTTTACTAACAAGGGGTATAACTCTAATTACCTTTTGAATGAATTATGCCCTTTTTTGACTTAGAAAAACCTTGCACATATCTGCAGGGATTTGTTGAAATTTCAATATTGACTTTTCAGTGAAATATTTAGCAAGAATATTTCAGGAGAAAATCTAAGATCCAAAAAATCTGTCAGTATCTCCTGAAAACTTTGAAATTTTTGTAATATCTCTTGTTTTAATGAGCACATTCTTTTATTCACTCATTTGCTATTGAAATAGCAATCTTTACTAACAAGGGGTATAACTCTAATTGCCTTTTAAATGAATTATGCCCTTTTTTGACTTGGAAAAACCTTGACATTTACTAAAAATCTCTGGTATTACTAAACACAATCACTTGAAACTCAGAATATATATTCACTATTAAAAGAGAAATCTAAACCAACAAGGGGGATGACATCCATTTTGAAACAATTATTCCCCTTTTTTTACTTAAGATTTTAACCCACTACCAAGCTGTTGAACAACCAGGTGTTGGCATCCACTTGCCATGTTCTTGTACATCATTATTACAACATATTACCACATAAAATTTATACCGCTAAACTAGCAAATAGATTTCAAAACTTATATTCAACATTTTTTTTTAAACTGATCCAAATTTAAAGAAGTGGGTGATTATGAAAAGACAGCTTGAACAGCAAAGAACATGATGCTAGTGTTATGAGTAAATTCTCATTTTCTAAGCTGTTTTTTATGAATTCTAGAACATTCTGAGTTACAGAAATCAATTTTTAGCTAGCAAAGCGTCAGCTTTGGTAGCTTAAGTTAACAAACAAAATTTTGAGGTCTTCTCATAGGTCAATGAGTGCTAACTGCCACTGGAGGCTTAACCACTAAATTCATTGAATGTCTATGCACCAAAAAGTAGTTCTTCAAAGCGTGCTATAAAACCTATTTCCACTCAATCCCGTTGTTCAGGAATCCTGAGAAAAGGCTTTAGAAAACATTGTGGACAATGAAGAAATTGCTTGTAAGCTTTACAAGCAATTTGTTCATTGTCCACAATGTTTTCTACTCTACAAAAGACAACAGACAAGGCAGATTACTTAACAAAACCACGCTTTGCGAGCTTACAGTTCTTTCAGTATTTTGATTATGATTAAGGTTTAACCCATTACCAAATGGCAATATTTTAGACTGTTCCAAATTGAAAGAAGTTGCAGATAACAGTTTAAAGTTAATGAAAATTTGGATTTTTTCAACTTTCTGAGTAGAAAACATTGTGGAAAATGAAGAAACTGCTCGTAACAAGTGATTTCTTCATTTTCCACTATGTTTCCTAAAGCATTTTTCTTGAGGGGCATCCAAAAGTGTCACTGTGTGGGAATGGGTTAACACGTTACCTCATGACTAAATTTTAGACCGATCCAAAGTGAAAGAAGTTGCAGACAACAATTCAAGCTTGTAAAATTTAGAAAGTGTTTGCCTTTAGAAAACTGTGTTGACATAATTATAAGAAATTGCTTGTAACACGCTATTTCTTCATTGTTCACAATGTTTTTCATAACCTTTTTCTTGATGGGCTTCATAGATTAATACTCTATATCATAGTATTACAGTAGTAACAAAACATTGAAGGTTTTATTTTGAAAATATCTGTTTCAAAACCCTCAAAATTTATAAAACAAAACAAAAAACATTGGTTATATTATTCATTCCCATACAATCCCCCTTTTTTACACCCCTCAAGAGAACTGTTTGAGAAAAAATTGTTGAAAATGAAGAAATTGCTAGTTACAAGCAATTTCTCCATTATCCACAATGTTTTCTACCCAAGAAAAACAAGAATTTTTAGACTTTCATCAACTGAAATCTGTTGTCTGCCACTTCTCTGAGTTTAGAGCAGTCTGATATTTTTTCATCTGGCAATGGATTAACCCTTTCCCATTTTTGGAAATTTTAGACCTGTCCAAATTCAAAAGTTTTGCAGACGATATTTTAAAGTGGATTTAATTTGAATAATAACCATTCAATAGGGTAGAAAACATTGTGGAAAAAGAAGAAATTGCTTGATACAAGCAATTTCTTCTTTTACCACAATTTTTTCTCAAGTATAAAATCACAGGAAGGTAAAATCCCGTATTTGAACGGGAAAGGGTTAACATATCTCTGAAAACTCTATAATCTGTCAGATTTTTTATACTTATTTCATGAGACAATATTTCAAAGAAATTCTTGTTTAGAATTTACCTGAAATTTTTGGTTAAAATATGTCTTAACGCCAGATCGACCCGTCCACTACCGGCCGTCATACCAAGTTTGCCCATCCCGCGTCTTACACCGTTGATTGAATCATGATCTACAACATCAAACATCTCTTGGATCTGATCACTGTATAATAGTGAACCAATTCTTGTTGTGTTTGGCGATACATCAAATGTTTCAGCAAGTTTCGAGAAGAAATCTGCTTGTTTAATGTAATCACTGTCCTTTATGTTGTCGGATGAGTCGATTGCAAACATGACATCTGTCCGTCTTTCAGAACAAACTGGAAAGAGAATATATTTTTTGGAAGCTCTATCATTTTATAACAACTAACATATTGCAGCTGTCAATTTAAGAATCAATTAACCAATCAAATCATTCATTTAGGCAGGAAGTGAACTTTAAACTCAGAAGTTGACAATCATTAATAAAGGGCAATTTTGTTGGTTTGGCAACTAAACGTCAGAACTATAGCTTATTCAAGCTAACTTTAAGACAATATTTAATTTGGCTTTAGTCCCAAGTTTTGTGATTTGCGTATCAGTTATTTAAAATTGTTTGACAAATTTGTTTCTGAATACCACCAGCCTCAGCTACACTAGTTATTATCCCATTAGGTAACCATATCAACTACAAATTAAATGGTCGAGTTTCACAAGGAAATATTTACAGTAGCAAATCTCTTATTAAACAACTCTGGATCAAGTTGCAGAATTTTTTGCTTGATTTAGTTCAAGTGTTAGCCAGCTTCATTGGAGAATTTATCCCATTCCTACTCAATCCTGCTTTTTCAGGATCCTCAAGAAAAATATGTAGAAAACCATTGTGGAAAAAGAAGAAAATGGCAAACATTCTTTAGGTTGCACCAACTTGAAATTGTTGTCTGCTAGATCGGTCAGAAAAGGAAAAGTTGCTTGTGGAGTTCATGATCTAATGGTAAGTGCTTCAACTCTCGTCCAGTGCAAAAAATTAACTCCATGTTGCTGCTCCTCACCCAGGTGTATAAATGGGTACATGTGAGGGTTATGAGCCAATGTGCTGTGGCTGCACTAACGCCATCTGCTAACAGCCTGCATAGAACTTGATGATTGTGGATTAAGTATTGTATAAAGTCACAGAGCGAACTTCAGTTTAAAAACAGACTATGAAATGAAATTGAATTAACCCTTGTCATGCTGAACCTGGAATCTTCCATCTTTAGCAGGAGACTGCACAAAGGTGCAGTCTGATTTTAGTCTATACCTTCTGTCTATCTGTTTGAAACCAGAGTTGCTTATGAAATTAATTTTCAAAAGAAGTATTGACAACTGAACAGCAAGTATTACAAATGCTTTCAGCCCTTTGATTTTTATACAATTCTGAAAAGGATTTTATTCAGCATGACAAGGGTCAACATTTTCAAACAATGTTTTCTTCAGGGCATCAAAAGCAGGGATTGTGTGGTATAAAATGGGCCAAAGAAATCCTTTGTTTTTGACAAGTGTAACACTATAACTGTTTCAAACAGATACCTCATTGAAATAGGTTTAACAAATAGCTTTGAAATCCGATTCTAAGCCTCTTCTTCATTTAATGATATTTACATGCCACTGCCCATTTATTTGGCAATCTAATGATCAACTCCTGAATTTAAACCACATCAAAAACCCATAAGAATTCTCATACAACTTCCCTGCATTATTATCTATTACTTGAAGCATGCAAAGCTACTAATCCTCAGTTTATACAATTTTTTTTAGTTTGATTGCAACGAAATCTTTAAGCTTAATAAGATGCTTTTGAACACTCACAATCCAGATGTAATCAGGTCCCAAAAATGGAGACAGTGGCTTACACACATTGCTACCAAATTTTAGACCAAATTCAAAGAAGTTGCAGACAACGTTTTGAAGCTTATCAAATTTTTACAATCTTTGTCTTTTGGGGTAGAAAACATAGTGGAAAATAAAGATATTGCTTGTAATAAGCAATTCCTGGTTTCCACAATGTTTTCCAAAGTTTTTATATATATGAGGGGAGTTTAAAAAATGTCATCATGTGGCAGTGGGTTAAACTGACAAAAACCATAAACTTACATCTCTTTGCTGCATCATATAATGATGTTGTGGTTGGTGGTGGAGTTGTAGTTGTAGTTGTAGTTGTTGTGGTGGTAGTTGTCGTAGTGGTTGTTGGCGTGGTAACTACAAAGAGAAATCAAATTCAGTTGTAACAAAAGTTTAAAGTCAAACTTAACCCTTAACATGCTGAGCCTGGAATATTTATGTTTTGCAGGAGGTATAGACAAAGATCAGCCTGCACATAAGTGCAGTATGATCTTGGGCTACAACCCCTTCTTAACCTCTTTCATCCAGAGCTGTTTAAATAATCAATTTGAAAAGGAATATTGGCCCTCATTAAGACCTCCCAGTGCTGTCAGTCCTTTGATTTTAAACAAAACTTTATGGGATTTTAATTCAGCATGACAAGGGTTAAAATTAGAATTATGCCTTAACCCATTCCAACTTAGCAAAATTTTAGACTGGTCTAAATTGAAAGGAATTGCAATGACAATTTAAAGTTCATGAAATTTGGGATTTTTCAAACTTCTGGGTAGAAAACATTGTAGAAATGAAGAAATTGCTTATAACAAGCAATTTCTTCATTTTCCACAATGTTTTCCAAAGCTTTTCTTCTTCTGGGCGTCTAAAACTGTCACTGGTTCAAGCAATTTCTTCATTTTCACGATGTTTTCTGAATTTTACTCAGTAGGCATTATGGTGTTTTCACTGCTTTTAACACCTGTCATTAAAAAGATATTTTCATGCATTATTAGTAATTGAAATTATAGCCTTGAAAGCATGAACATATTAATGACCTTATATTTTCGTAAGATTGTTAAATTTAGAAAGTAAATGTACCATGACTTATTTGAAATATTTCACAATTATCTGCTCTTGAAGGTTACACAATGTAGAACAAAATTATGTAAGAAATTTTTGGTAACAAAATTTATTTATTACATATTTAGCATGTGAAATACACCAGAATCCTGTTAATTGCAACACACATTATTTTGTCAACACTTTTGTTGCAATTAACAAGAAGTTGCTAATAAAAGGAGCTATTTGTTTTTTAAATCTATGTTTGTGCATTAACCCTTCCCTGGTTAATCCCTGGTATTTACATCCCTGTGATTTCATAATTGAGAAAACATTGTGAAAAAAAGAAGAAATTGCTTGTAACAAGCAATTTCTTCTTTTATCACAATGCTTTCTACCCTACTGAATGGTTACTTTTCAAATAAAATCAACTTTAAATTTTCGTCTGCAAAACCTTTGTATTTGGCAGGTCTAAAATTTTGCAAACCATGAAAGGGTTAAGTCAGTTGCAATTAAGTTGCAATTAACCCTTTTCCCGCTCAAATACGGGATTTTACGTTCCTGTGATTTTATACTCATGAAAACATTGTGGAAAAAGAAGAAATTGCTTGTAACTAGCAATTTCTCCTTTTTCCACAATATTTTCTACCACATAGGATGGTTTCATTTCAAATAGCATCCAGTTTTCATTGTTGTCTGCAACCTCTTTCAATTTGGACTTGTCTAAAATTTCCAAAAACGGGAAAGGGTTAAGCAGTGAATTGCTAGTAACAAAGTTGCAATCAAGAGGATTACACTGTATTGCAAGTCTAATTCAGCATTAACTCATTACCAGATACCAATATTTTAGACTGATCCAATTTGATAAAAGTTGCAGACAACAATTTCAAGATAATTCTTTCTTTATATAAAATAAAGTGGGTATTGAAGGAATTGCTTGTTACAAGCAATTCCTCCATTCCAACCATTATTTTCCCAAACATTTCTTTTCATGAGCATCCTAATAAAGCAAAACAATAAAAACCTTTCTTATTACACAATCAATGGTTGGTATGAACAAAGAGGGAATATTATATCAAAATTTAGAAGTTAAAGCACTCACAGACTTTAGTCTATTAATTAATAAACCACAAACTTGTTTGTTTTGACAAATCAACAAATATTTAATTACCCCTATCTTTTATTCTACCTTTAACCCTTTCCTGTACAAACCCCGGATTTTAGACTTGAGAAAAGATTGTGAAAAAAGAAGAAATTGCTTGAAACAAGCAATTTCTCCTTTTTCTTCAATATTTCCAACCACATAGGATGGTTTCATTTCAAATTGCACCCAATTTTTATTGTCGTCTACAACCTCTTTCATTTTGGACCAGTCTGAAATTCAAAAACAGGAAGAGTTTAAAAGCTTTTATGAATGAGTATTATTCTGCAGTATTATAGCTAAACTTAACCCTTGTCATGCTGAATAAAATCCTTTTCAGAATTGTATTAAAATAAAGGTCTGAAAGCACTTGTGGAAGTGGTTCTGTTGTCAATACTTCTGTTAAAAATTAATTTCATAAACAACTCTGGTTTCAACAGGACAGGCAGGAGGTGAAGACTAAGATCAGACTGCACTTATGTGCAGCAAGATCTTTGTCTATACTTCCTGCTAAAACCGGAATATTCCGGGTTCAGCATGACAAGGGTTAAAAATTAAACACATTGGCCAATAAAATTTACCCATTACCACACAATTATGTATTTTCATGAGAAAATAGCTTTGGACCAACACTGTTCAAAATGAAGATATTGCTTCTTACAAAAGTTAGATTTTGATGGAATATAGGTATACAGACAAAATTGACCTTTTTTCACTCATATAACTTGTGCATCTATATACACAAGATTAGAATCTTTGTCAGTGTAAATAACACCACAGATCTATTTGGGTAATTACCGGGGTAACTCAAAACCAGATCGAAAAATTTTAGACTGGTCTAAATTGAAAGAATTTGAAGACAACCATATCAAGTTGATGAAATTTCTAGGTAGAAAACATAGAAAGAAATATTAATAAGACATCGGAAATGGAGTCAGATAGTTATTTTGAAGCCATATCTTCCCTCCGAGGAAGAAAAAACTGTTTAAACAATCTATTGTTAATTTGTTACTATAGCAAAAAAGAGCCCTTTTAGTATATACTAATTTATTTTAGTTCGATTGCGACGAAAGCTTTAAGCTTATAGTGTCACTCTCGAAACCCACAGTCCAGATGTTTTCACGTTCCTGAAAGAGAGGCAGTGGCTAAACCCACTGCTACCCATTTCTACAGCTGGGTAGACTTGGGCTGACTATTAAGTGTCTTGCCCATGAACACACCCCGGTGACGGTGGGGCTTGAACCAGCGACCTTCAGATCACGAGTCAAGCACCTATACCACTCGGCCATCGAGGTAGTCAAAGAGCCCTCTTAATATCAATATGCAAAAGGGGGATATGAGTGAAGTTCTCTGGAAGAGTATTTTGTGTTTTTCATATCAATTTCGATCCGTGTTTGTTAATTTCCCCTTGAGGTCGAGTTAAATGCACTTGATTTTTCATCGGAAATATTCGCTTATCTTTGGCGTTGACGTTATATGCACAGGCTCTGATGACTAAACTACACGCATGATTTTGTTAATCTCCGTGACCGGGCTAGTGGTTTGAATGACTTATGACAAAACGTTATCACTGACGAAATAGTTTTATGTAAACAAATGTTAAATTGTTGTTAGTCACTTTTCAAAATGCACGACTTGTAGGCTTACACAATAGAATTATTTTGATCTTATAATTTCAATTGTCATAATTATTTATCTATGCTTTTGGGCCTTGAGTATGGTTTTCTTATCAATTTTGTTGTGTGCTTTGGTGGAAGATAATGGCTTTTATCGTACAATTTAAAATTTTGGTTGTCTGCCTTGCATGGGGTTACCTTTGAAAACAACAGATATGAAAATCCCTCATCATCATAAACATTCAATTGTTAATTTCACCCAATATCATCAAACCAACAGCAATTCACAAAAATATATTATCAGACCTGAAGTTGTATCTACAAAATAATTTGAGGAAAATTGGTACTTTGAGTTCAAGTTTAGAAAGATCATCATAGATAACATACATTTGAAACGTTAACCCTTGTGATGCTGAAGCATTAATATTCCTATTTTGGCAGGAGGTAAAGACAAAGATCAGCCTGCACATGCTTGCATACAATCTCATCTAAGTCTCCACCATCTATCTGTTTCCTTCAAGTCACAGTTAGTTATAAAATCATTTTTCAAAATAGATTTTAACCAATAGCTAGTGCTAGCGATGCTCTAGCTGTTTTATTTCAATGGAAATTCAGAGATAGATTTTATTATGCATGACAATTAACCCTTCTCATGCTGAACCCGGAATATTCCGGTTTTAGCAGGAGGTGTAGACTAAGATCAGACTGCACTTTGTGCAGGCTGATCTTAGTCTACACCTCCTGCTTGTACTTTTCCTATCAGGTTTGTTTATGAAGTTGATTTCTTGAAGAAATTTAATTTTTGAACAACAAGTTCTATCAGTGTTCTCTGCCCTTGATTTGACATCAGTTCAGTAAGGTAATTTATACAGCATGACAAGGGTTAAGGGTTAAAATTCAGTCTAATTATCCATATCAAACTGTATAGTGCATGTTGTATACCCATTTCCTGCTTTGCAAAAATTTAGACCTGTCCAAATTCAAAGATTTTGCAGACAAAAATTTAAAGTTGATTTAATCTGAAAAATAAACATTCAGTAGGGAAGAACATTTTGTGCAAAGAGAAGAAATTGCTTGTTACAAGCAATTTCTTCTTTTTCTACTATATTGCCTCAATTCTAAATTCACAGGGATGTAAGAACCAGGGTTTGAACTGGAAAGGGATACTCATTGGGATTGTCTTGATAAGACAATTCTAGTGAAAGTGATAACAGTAAAGGGCTTGGAAGCGAAATAATTGATCAAGATTGTCATCAGTCCTTCTTAAACCTCGATGAAATTTTAGACCAGTCCAAATTCAAAGAAGTTGCAGACAACAATTTAAAGTTGATGGAATCTTTACAGTTTTTGTCTATTGTTGTAGAAAACATTGTGGATACTGAAGAAATTGCTTGTGACAAGCAATTTCTTCAATTTCCACAATGTTTTCCAAAACTTTTATATTGAAAGGCGTTTTAAAGCGTCACAGTGTAGGAATGAGTTAACTCTTTCCTGTACAATCCCTGATTTTAACATCTCTGTGATATCATACTAGAGAAAGCATTGTGGAAAAAGAAGAAATTGCTTTTTTCATATTATTTTCTATGCTATGGGATGGCTACTTTTTGAGTTGTATTTACTTTATGAATGTTGTCTGCTACCCCTTTGAATTTGGACAAGTCTAAAAATTTGAAAAACAGTAAAGGGCTATGATAGAAATTGAATTCAGAACACTATTGAGCCTTGTATGACATTTCTAATAATTTCATATGTAAACCCATTCCCACTCAGAAAAAAAGTTTAGACTAGTTTAAATTGACAGGCCTTTAATAGACAAAAAAATTAGGTTTATGAAATTAAAAAATCTATGTCTTTTTTGGATTAAAATAAAGAAATTGTTTGTAACAAGCAATTTATTAATTTTCCACAATATTTTCCCATGAGCTTTTCAGTAAAAAGAGGGACAGTGTGGTAATGGGTTATGGATTGGGAGCTCATTAGAGCTTTAATGTCAGAAATTTATAATTGTTTCTAATAATTTTACATTTGCATATAGCTCAGACATTTATCAGCCTTGGCAGCCACACATGGCATTAACCCATTACCAGACGACAAAATTTTAGACTGGTCCAAATTCAAAGATGTTACAGATTTTAGTTGCTGAAATCCAAATCTTTTTTTCGTCTATTTTTTTATAGAAAATATTATGTATAACAAAGAAATTACTTGTAACAATAAATTTTTGGAGGTGAGGGGGGGGGGGGTGTCAAGAAGAGTTATTGTGTGGAAACAGGTTAAGTATTTTTGCTGATTACATAAAGAAACTATTAGAGTCAGTAGCTTTCTTAATGCCTTCCTATATCAGAGGTCAATCAGCATGGTCAGTCATCTTTCAATAATATTAATTAGGTAGACATCTTGAACTCTAAATTATTTGGCCTTGCACTGACTGAACTTTCACAATGTAAACACGTGAAGCGCAGTCACATGTGATAATCTCTCCAATTGATTAACGTAATTACATAATTTGTATGAAAATCAGCAGTTGATGAGATTCACAGATTCAAATTAGATGCAGAAATCTTGATTGCCCACAGCAACTGACAGAGGGCATTCTTATTTTAGATTTAAATATTTCACCAATACTGCCATAAGCCCTATGTTGTAGGTATTCAGTTGATTCGTTTTGACAAGATGATTCAAATGAGTACCACAACATAAGGTTCTGTTGAGGATTAAGGACTTTAGAATGTTATTACTTCCTCTTATCTAGAACTCTGATAGCCAATGCAACAATTGACCGATTCCAATAAAACCTGCTTATTCTCAAAACTCAAAGAAAAATCTTGTGATAAGAAATCACTGAAAAGTCAACAATGTCAACAAGAAATAAAGTTAATGCAAACATTGTGAAAAAAGAACAAGAGGGCCGTTGGCCCTGGGGCGCTCACCTGAGATAAAGGCTCTTTTCCTTTCAACAGTCTAATTTCATGTTAAGGTTAGGATTATTAAACAAGTGGGCCACAATTACATATAAAGACTATGAACCTTGGGATCCAAAAGTCTGGCCGCCGTCATAGCACAGTTGGTAGCGCGTCGGACTTTCAATCTAGAGGTCCCGGGTTCGATTCCCGACGGCGGCACTCATCCTTTCCGACTATTTGTCTCTCACCAATGGATCGATAATCGTAGACCTATGTGGGATAGCAGCTGGAGGCTAGGAAAGGATGTAATGGTAGTACTGGTGTGAGAAATACCAGGATTCCATTGTTAGGTGCTCCAGCCGCCGCGATATAACTGAAAGATTGTTGAAAGCGGCGTAAAACCCCATTCAAACAAATCCAAAAGTCTAAATTTCAAATTCCAAAGCTTAAGTGCTGATTTGAAAGAGGGAAAAATCTTTTTCCATGGGTTATAATTTCAGAAATAAGAAAGAAGTCTGTGAACTGATGCTTCAAGCCTATATCCCCACCCCCCCTGGGTCCGCCCCTGGAGACCCGAGGATCATAATTCTAGCTATTTTGTAAGAGATCAATAAACTGATGCTTCATGCAAAATATCAAGGCTCTACGCCTTCTGGGTCAGGAGGAGAAGATTCTTAAAGATTATTTTGAAATTTCACCTTTATTGCCATGGCAACCAGAGTTTAAACGGATTTCAATTCTTTAAGCTAATTTTAAGGGGGACCACCTAAGGAACATTTCTGCAAAATTTGGTTCAAATTGGCCCAATGGTCTGGGAGGAGATGTCATTTAAAAAATCGTTCTTTATTTCTATATAACACCCCCCCCCCCCTGGGCTCCCCCCTGGGGACCCGAGGATCTTGATTTTAGCTATTTTGAAAGAGGTCAATATACTGATGCTTCATGCAAAATATCAAGGCTGTACGCCTTCTGGGTCAGGAGGAGAAGATTTTTAAAGATTATTTTAAAATTTTACTTTTGTTGCCATGGCAACCAGAGTTTTTAACGGACTTCAATTCTTTTAGTTTTTTTTGAAGGGGACCACCTAAGCAACATTTCTGCCAAATTTGGTTCAAATTGGCCCAGTGGTTTGGGAGGAGATGTCATTTAAAAAATTGTTCTTTATTTCTATATAAACCCCACCCCCCCAGGGGGTCCGCCCCTGGGGACCTGAGGATCATGATTTTAGCTATTTTGAAAGAGGTCAATATACTGATGCTTCAGGCAAATATCAAGGCTCTACCCCTTCTGGGTCAGGAGGAGAAGATTTTAAAGATTTTTTTAAATTTTCACTTTTGTTGCCATGGCAACCAGAGTTTTTAATGGATTTCAATTCTTTTAGCTATTTTTGAAGGGGACCACCTAAGGAACATTTCTGCCAAATTTGGTTTAAATTGGCCCAACGGTTTGGGAGGAGATGATGTTTAAAGAAATTGTTGACAGATGACGCACGACACACGAAGCCCGACGTACGATGGACGGATGCCGGACAAAAGGGGATCACAATAGCTCACTTGAGCACTAAGTGCTCAGGTGAGCTAACAAATTACAAGAAATTTCTTCATTTCTCACAATGTTTTCTTCCTCCAATGGCCATTATTATTCAATTAAGGTCAATTTTGTTTTGATTTCCTGGTTTGTTGCTAAGATTAACCCATTGCCACACAGGGACGCCTTAGATGTCCCTTCAGAAAAACACATTGGAAAACATTGTGGAAAATGAAGAAATTGCTTGCACAATGTTTTCCTCCAAGAAAGTTGAAAAATTCTAGAATTTCATAAACTTTAATTTATCATCTGCAACTCCTTTGAATTTGACCCTGTCTATGATTTTGCGTCTGTTAATGGATTTAAAACAAGGTTCATTGGAATCAATTGACTTTATTTTTGTTGAGGTTTATTTTATTTTTGTTAACCCCTAAACAGAGTTTACTGTATTAACACTTATCATGCTGAAACCCAAAAATTCCTGTTTGGGCAGTAGGTATAGACAAAGATCAGCCTGCACAATTGTGCAGTCTGATCTTAGTCTACACCAACTGCTCATCCTGTTCTTACAAAATTGTTAGTTTTGAAATGAAATATTGACCTGACTGTTTCCAGTGTTTTCAGTCCTTTAGTTTTACAGCTTTTCATTCAGCCTAACATGGGGTTAGATTTAAGATGATTCATAGATGATAGAAATAAGTTAACCATTGTCATGCTGATCCCGGAATATTCCTGTTTTGGTAGGAGGTATAGACAAAGATCAGCCTGAACATAATGTGCAGTCTGATCTTAGACTTCACCATCAGTGTTGGTCTCAATCAATTAAGTATAGTTTATGACATTAATCTAAAAAATTTGTTCACCCAAAATTAATGCTACCAATGCTGTCAGCCCTTTGATTGTAATACAATTCAGGAAGGGATATTATTCACCATTTTTTTTCCATTATTTCCGAATTCCTTGAAAGTCCTTTCATGCTTTACAAACTCATCTAAGGCACAGATTCAACCAGACAAGATACTAGTTTTAACCCTTGTCATACTGAAAAAAATCTGTCCTGAAAGCACTGAGGCACCTGGTTGTAAGTCAATATTCTTTTAAAAATCTTTTTACAGACACTTAGCTATGACTTCAAAAAGACAACCAGGTGGTGTAGACTTAAGATCAGGCTGCACATATGTGCAGACTGATCTTTGCCTATAGTTCCTGTCAAAACAGAAATACTCCCGGCTCAGCATGGCATTGGTTAACCTATTACTACAATTGGCAAAATTTTAGACTGGTCCAATTCGAAAGATGTTGCTGACAACAATTTCAGGTTGGTTGAATTCCCAAATCCTTTACCGCATATGGTAGAAAACATTGAAGACATGGAAGAAATTGCTTATTTCAAGCAATTTCTTCCATGTCCACAATGTTTTCCAAATCTTTTTTCTTGAGGGGTGTGAAAAATTGCAATTGTGTAATTTTCAGGGGTAAAACTTCTGCTACGAGACTACACTATATACTTTTCTATGATTTATTGACCTTGTAATTCTACAAGTTGACCTTCAATTCTTCTACAACTGTCCCTCTCCCAGTTCAAGAACTAGGTAGATCATAACAGTAGAAAGTCAAATATGACAGCAAATTAATTATGGAAATTCTGGAGGAATTATACAACTGTACCACTTTTTATGCTGCAGAACATAGCATTCTGATGACTATTTATACAAGACAATGGAATGTTGATGAAGCAATGATACCATAGCTCAACTATCCAAAAAACAGTTGACTTAACATTGCCAACTGTTGCTATGGCTATAGCAAATAATGTTCACTGATCGTCTACAGACAATTGATAAAACAAAGACAATTTAACCCGTTAAAACCAGACTTCAAAATTTTAGACTTTTTCAAATTCATGGTATTTCAAATGACAATATCAAGTTGTTTGAATTCTTAATATCCCTGTTTTTTTTTGTTTTTTTTTTCTAAGAAATGAAGAAATAGCTTGTAATATTTCCAGTCTGAATCAAAAAATGTTTATATCTAAATAATGGTACCAAAATGATATGAGGAATGGCAGATAGGAAGATGTACTCTTGATTGTTAACCCATCACCAGACAACAAAATCTTAGACTTGTCAAAATTAGAGGGAGTAGCAGACAACTGTACATTTTTACTTTATGGCTAAAGCATAGTGCAAAATGAAGAAATTGCTAGTCACAAGCAATTTCTTTTTTTTTCCACAATGTTTTCCTAATCTTCTGTTCTTGAGGGGTGCTAGAAATTGTCATTGGGTGGGAATGGGCTAAATCGTAAAAAGCAAGGGCTTAGTGCAGCACTGTAATAAGTGTCTATCTAAGTATAGACAATTACAACAGTGTTGCAGTAAAACCTTGAAGGATGTGCTCACCCAGGCCCGGACAATGAGCTTTTTTGACACCCCTTAAGAAAAACAATTTGATGGATTGGCAGGAAACATTTGTAACTGCCTATAAATAAATAGGCAGTTACAACTATTTTGCGCTGACCCATCGAATTGTAAAAACACTGTGTAAAATGAAGAAATTGCTTGCAACATGCAATTTCCTCATTTTTCACTGTTTTCTATGCAGAAAGTTGAAAAAATCTAAAATTCCATAAGCTTTAAATTGTCTTCTGCAACTTCTTTCAATTTGGATTGGTCTAAAACTTGCTGTCTGGTAATGAATTAGTACCAGACAATAAATTATACACTTGTCCAAATTCAAGATACAGTTGACAATTTCAAGTTGATAAGAGTTTTCAAATTCTCTGTTTTTTGTTGAGTAGAAAGCAATTTTGAAATTCTTGACTTAAATTCACCAAAAAATTTGAGCCTGTAAAATTTGGACCAGTAATTTTTTTTTTATCTGATGATGAGTTAATCAAATTGGTATGAGGAATGGCAGATGTACTGTTATTCTATATCAAAGATGTTCGAAAGCGATGCGTAAAAAAGATACAAATTCAATTAAGATGAGTAATCAAATTGTTGCCGAAATAAAAATGAATAAGCGGGGGAGTACCTGTGGGTTTTGTATCAATTATTTCTGCAGCTTTTTTATGCATTTTATTCTCATCATAATTTAATTCTTTTTGTATCAGAAATACCAAACACATATGGGTGTCTATTCAGACATTAATACTTTGCATTCTTTTTTAGTACCTTCAAGATTTATACCCTTTTTATAACAAATTAAAAATTATTCTGCAATTATTCTGCAATTTTATCCCTTATCAGACTGGACTGGGAATATTTCTGTTTTAGCAAGAAGTATAGCTGCTGCAGTCTGATCTTTGTCTACACCTCCTGTCTGTCCATTTCAAACAAGAATTGTTTATGGTATTACTTTTCAAAAGAAGTGATGATAATCAAACAACATGTACTATCAATGCTTTCAGTCCTTTGATTTTAATGTAATTCTGAAAAAAATATATTCAGCATGACAAGGGTTAATCAACTATATCAACTATATAAAAACTATGAATTTGTCTGCAATTTCTTTAACCCAATCCCACAAAATCCTGCCCCTCAAGCAAAAAAATCCATTTTAAAGCCAAAGATTTATTCAATTCCCAGATGTTTTCCTGAAAGAGAGGCAGTGGATCTCAAGTCATCCACCTATACCACTGGGCCATCGAGGCATCCATTCTAAAAATTTTAAAAGTAGGGTAAGGGTTATAAAGAGAAGAGCAGCTATATTAGACGTTGTAAAAGGTTGAAGACCTCAATTGTAAGCGACATCCCGCCAGGAGGCAACTTTTGTACGTTGCATTCAATGGTACTGTCAAATTGGGGCATGACGACAGAATGTTGGCTTAACTTCAGTAATCTGACAAGATACCACTACAGTTATCTTTTAAAATATCTTTCCGATCCTATACATTCTTAAATGATATTCTGTATTTCAACATTTTTTTTAAACACATTCCAACACAAGGATGCTATTTGACGCCCCTAAAGAAAACAATTTGGAAAACATTGTGTAAAATGAAGAAATTACTTGTGGTGAAAAATCTTAAATCCGATAAACTTTGAAATTTTGCTTATCTGGTAATGGGTTAAATCAACTTTTAAAATGGTAAATTCAAAATTGAGATCATTTATACTATAATACTAGGGTAAGTATAATGCTTTTCTATTGTAATTGCTTCAGAACATATGGCTAAAATTTTCTCAATAAAAAGTGCACCAGGCTTCATTTATACTATAAATTCAAGTCTAACTTCTTTGAATTTGGAACAGTCTAAAATTCTATAATCCAGTAATGGGTTTAGGAAATTCCCCAATCCATCAATAAGATGAAACTCAAATATAAAATGAGTGGAAGGGTTTGATTTTTGCTACAAATGGTAATACCTATATAATTCAATTTACACTTCAAACTTTTAAAGACCTTTATCCCACAAACTTGTTAAAAAATCTTATTTAATCTAAAAACATTTTCCTATTATATTTATAATGATTAAGTCATTTAAAAGCTAAGAATCAACTAGAATGATCAAGGTTTAATTCTAATCCAATTTTCGTTCCTTTCATAATTTCGTTAATGACTATCTGTCTAGACAGGCTTACTTTGTGCCTTTCAATAGATCATGATTAGTTCAGAAAATTAAAAACTGTTTAAACGAAAATGACTTTTTTTTGTAAAGACAATTTTAATCTCTTCAGGGATATTTAAAACCTTGTCATGCTGAATAAATCCTTTTCAAAATTAAAGAGCTGAAAGCACTGGTAATACTTGTTGCTAAGTTGTCAATACTTCTTTTGAAAATTAATTCAATAAACAAATCTGGTTTCATCAGGACATACAGGAGGAGTAGACTAAGATCAGACTGCACTTATGTGCAGTCTGATCTTTGTCTATACTTCCTGCTTAAACCGGTATATTCTGGGTTCAGCATGACAAGGGTTAACACTGCATGTTTTGTAGCCAAGAAATTATGTGCTGCTTACAGAATTTCAGGACATTATGTTTTGTGCGCAGCAAAGCCTGTCCATGCAGTTTCATATTTTTGTACTATTAAAACCATTACCGAATGGCAATTTTAGACTGGTCCAATTTGAAATGAGTAATGGAGGACAATCAAAAATTCATGAAATTTCAGATTTTTCAACTGTTCGGGTAGAAAAAATTGTGGAAAAAATGAAGAATTTGCTTGTTACAAGCAATTTATTCATTTTCCACAATGTTTTCAAATTTATTTCATGAGTGTTGTAGTGTGGGAACAGGTTAAGCATGGCATTTAACCTTCACAAGACAATTGCAATGAGCACCCACAACATAGGATTTGTATCCACAATAAACAGTAGTGTTTTGATTAACCCATCCCCACCCAGTGACCATTTAGACGACTCAAAGAAAAAAAGCTTTGGAAAACATTGTGGAAAATGAAGAGATTGCTTGTTTCTTCATTATCCACAATGTTTTCTAACCCAAGAGTAAAAGAAATCCTAAATTTCATATGCTTTACATTGTCGTCTGCAACACCTTTCAGTTTGGACCAGTCTAAATATTTTCACTCTGGTAATGGGTTAAGTATGGTTAAAAGATTTATTTAGATATCCAAATTTACCCTCTATGTTTAGCTCTGCATTGTTGACAAATGACCTACAAAAGGATTGTCTTGGTCTGAAGAATTTTGTGTTGTAACAGATAGGATAATTTTTGGATAAAATTCTACCCTATTGATTATGAAACAATGCTAAGTGTGCCCAATAGAATAAAAACAACTTAAATATCAGTTATTTTGTTTCGACAAAAAACATCTTTGCAACTATCTTGCCTCCATTGACTTGCAAATTCAAGCAAGATTTTATCCCATGTCATGCTGAAACTGGAATGTTCTAGTTTTAGCAGGAGGTATAGACAAAGATCAGACTGCACATACGATCTTAGTCTACATCTCCTGTTTGCCCTTTGAAACCAGAATTGTTCATGAAATTAATTTTCAAAAGAAGTACAGATAGTACTACCAGTGCTTTAAGCCCTTTGATTTTTATGCAAATCTGAAAATGATTTTATACAGCATAAAAAGGGTTTACTCTTTTGTTATTTCCAGGATGAGCTAACAAAAACTTCAAGACAGAGTCATAATCACGATTATTATATTAACTCATTACCAGCAGAAAATTTTTAGACAGGTCCAAATTGAAATGAGTTGCAGAAAACATTGTCAAGTTTAACCCATTCCAACTCAACAAAATTTTAGACTGGTCCAAATTGAATGAAGCTGCAGACGATATTTTCAAGTTGGTGGAATTTAAATTTTCTTTGTCTTTTTGGATAGAAAACATTGTGGATAATGAAGAAATTGCTTGATACAAGCAATTTCTTCATTTTCAACAATGTTTTCCAAAGCCTTTTTCTTGAGGGGCGTAAAAAGGAGGGCTTGTGTGGGAATGGGTTAAGAAATTTCAGATATTTTCAACTTTCTGGATAGAAAACAATGTGTGAAATGAAGAAATTGCTTGTAACAAGCAAAGGCATCACTGTGTGGGAATTGGTGACGGTCCCTTTTCCAAAGCCTGGAAAGATAAAACCTGATAATATGCGCAATGTCAGATGCCAGGGAACACTAAATTTATGTCCAAAAATATAGGCCTAGTTGCATTAAAAAGAAATTTTGCATTTAGCCCTCTTTCCTGAGAAGCATAATAGAATGGTTTTGTTTGAATGGGGTTTAACGCCGCTTTTAAGTTATATTGCGGCGGCTGGAGCACCTAACAATGGATTCCTGTTATTTCTCGCACCAGTACTACCACTACACCCTTTCCTAGCCTCCAGCTGCTATCCCACATAGGCTTACGATTATCTGCCCATTGGTGGTAAGAGTATTGCCGCCGTCGGGGATCGAACCCGGGACCCTTTGAATGAAAGTCCGACGCGCTACCAACTGAGCTATGACGGCGGTTAGAATAGAATGGTAAAACCCTGACAATATGCCCAAGGTCAGGTGACTTGAAACATTCTGTAAACATTTCTTCAAAACATCAATAAATATAGGAGATGTAGACAGACGAACCGTGGGATGGATGGACATGGAGACAGATGGACAGATTGTGAATATGATACCAATATACATCCACCATCTGCAGCCATCTGCAGCTTATAAAAACTCTCACATTTTTTTTAACTCTTGTCATGCTGAACCCGGAATATTCCGGTTTTGGCAGGAAGTGTAGACTAAGATCAGACTGCACTTATGTGCAGGCTGATCTTAGTCTACACCTCCTGCTTGTACTTTTCCTGTCAGAGTTGTTTATGAAGTTGATTTCTAAAAGAAATATTGATTTTTGATCAACATGTTCTATCAGTGCTCTCAGCCGTTTGAATTGAAAGCATTTCAGTAAGGTAATTAATACAGCATGGCAAGGGTTAAAAAAGAAACTCAATACACAAATATAGCATAACCATGCTTCTGATCAACAGACTCCTTGAACATGGACATAGGAACGTTTGATATTGTTACAAAATAAAAACTTTTCATATAGTCACAGAAATCAGAGGCAGATAACCTATCAACGAGGTGTCATGTTGTTCCTAAGTTAGTATTTTTTACTTATTTTGCAGTTTAGCCCATTCCCACACCTTGATGCTTTTTGACGCCTCCAAGAAAATAGACCTTTGGAAAGCATTGTGGAAAATGAAGAAATTGCTTGACTGTTCCAAGGTTTAAGGAAGTTGCAGACAACAATTCAAAGCTGATGGAATGTTATGTATCTCTGTCTTTCAGGGTAAAAAGCAAGCAACAAGCAATTTCTTCATATTTTCATATTGTTATCCTAATTGTTGGAATGAGTTAAATAAAACATCAACTTCTAATCTAATCTCTACTGAATCATACAAAAATACTAAATTAATTCTGCACAATCCCTTTTTACATCCCCGTGCTTTTAAACTTGAGAAAATATTGTGAAAAAAAGAAGAAATTGCTTGTGACAAGCAATTTCTTCTTTTCACATAATATATTCCAACCTGTAGGTTGGTTACTTCTCAAACTGCAAACCACTTTTAATTGTCATCTGCAACTTCTTTCAAATTGGCCCAGTCATAAATTTAGACAAATGGGAAAGGGTTAAATCTCTATAAGTGTAAGGGAGCATTCTACCTACTTGAGCATGTTTCTATTGCGAGTGTCTTCTTAATAGCATCGAGGGCGGAAAAACTATCAACCATGAACATGTGTTTCTCCGGATCAGTAGAAATAGCCTCTAATTCTCGTTTATTCACGTTTTTACCAACTCCAATTGCAAATAGGTGAATATTCGACATCTTTGCTCGGAATGATTCAAAAATAGTTCTACCCTCATGCTGTGATTGTCCGTCTGTTAGCACTATACCAATCTGGAAAATTATGTGCAAAAACTCATTAGGAAAGCTTAACTTGTTTAAATTGCCGTCTGGTAATCGGTTAAAAAAAGCTTTAGAAAACATATTTCTTCTTTTTTCACAATGTTTTCTACCCCTTAAGACAACAAAATTTAAAATTCTATTAATTAGCAATTATCATCTTCAACTTCTTTCAATTTTGACCAGTATTGAAAGCACTCTTCATGCACCCCTGCCAATAGGTTTCCAAATTTCAATTATAATTAAACCCTTGTCATGCTGAATGAAATCCTCTGCAGAATTGAATCAAAATCAACAAGATGTGTTTGTGAAACACAATGCCCCCTCAACAGGACTAAAGGTTTGAGCTTGGTATGGGACATTGAACTTATCAAATGACCTTGACCTTGACAAGGGGAGATGCGTATTATGGAGATGTATCATCATGCCAAATATGAGCATTGTATCTTGAATAGGCAGGTAGAAATTGGCAATGTTAAATCTTTTGGTTAAGTTTTGCAGGCAGACAGACCAAAAGACAGACAACGGTACAATATGCCCCCAATCTTTCGATGTGGGGGGCATAAAAAGCTGAAAGTTCACATTATAATTAATTCAGGCTTAATAGGGACATGCAGGTAGTGTAGATTAAGATCAGACTGCACATGTGAAGTAACGAGTTAATGTTAAATATATGCTTGTACAATTATTGTGACTTTTAGTTTTGTTCAGTATGTGTTTGCATTTTACCTTTGCTACATCTGGTCGACTACCACGATTTGCTCTAAACATTCTCTTTCGTATGTACCACAATGCCTTGCCCGTACTAGTAGAATATCCTTGTCGCTGCCTGATTGACCAAACTTCATTCTGTATTTCTGATTTATCAAAGTAATCGTCCAAGTCAAATTCCCTGTATACTCGTGTACTGCAAAATTAAAACAGACATCAATGTTAACCCTTTCCTGTTCAAATACGGGATTTCACGCTCCTGTGATTTTTATGCTCAAGAAAACATTGTGGAAAAAGAAGAAATTGCTTGTAACAAGCAATATCTTCTTTTTCCAGAATATTTTCTACCACATAGGATGGTTTCATTTCAAATAGCATCCAGTTTTCATTGTCATCTGCAACCTCTTTCAATTTGGACTAATCTAAAATTTCCAAATTTGAAAGGGTTAACCCTTGTCATGCTAAATAAAATCCTCTTCAGAATTGCATAAAATCAAAGTGCTGACAGTACTGGATACAATTATTGTGGGTTAATAATTCATTCGAAAATTTATCTTATAAACAGCTTTGGCTTTCATGGGACAAGCAGGGTATGTAGATTAAGATCAGACTGCACTTATGTGCAGGCTGATCTTTGCCTATACTTCCTGCCAAAACAGGAATATTCCAGGTTCAGCATGACAAGAGTTGGATGTATTTCTTTCTATTTATTAACCTTGTACCACACAATGATGCTTTCTGACCACCTGATGAATGGAAATTTTTGTGCGAAAATGAGAGATTGCTTGTAATTATGCTTTCTAAAAACTTCAGCAGTTATTTCCAATCTTTGAGCATTTTACAATGTCATCTGTAACTTCTTTCTAACTGGACCAGTCTATTTAAATTTGGTCATTATGTAGTAAGTGTGATTTCAATAATCTTACAGGTTTTTACATTGTTTAAGTAACAAGCAATTTCTTCTATTTCTACAGTGTTTTCTCCCCAACTCAGCCATTCTTTTCCAATCCTAGTGCACTTTAAAATATTGTGTGCAAGCCAGGTCTTTCAGTTTGGACCAGTCTAAAATTCTGTCATCAGGAAGAGGTAGCCATTTCAAATCACATAAGACTTTTCCAAATCACACAAGACTTTTTATGACCCTAACAAATATATCGTAAAGAAAACATTGTGAGAGAAGAAGAAATAGCATACACATTATTAATGTTTCTTTACTCACAATGTTTTCTACCCTTTATGATGGTTATTCTACCAACTCATTCCTACACAATGACACTTTTTGTGCCCTCAAGAAAACAGAAAAAATACTTTTTTCACAATGTATTCTACATAGAAAGTTGAAAAAAATCTACGATTTCATAAAGTTTAAATTGTCGTCTGCAACTTCTTTGGTGCAGTCTATAATTTTGCCTTCTGGTAATAAGCTAAGAAATATTCATAGTAACAACAAAACCAAAAATGGTCCTTTTCAATCAAATGCTACATCTCAATTTAACCCATTCCAACACACTAACATTTTAAAATTCCCACAATTTGAAAGCTTTGGAAAATATTTTGGAAAATGAAGAAATTGCTTGTTAAAAGCAATTTCTTCATTATCCACAATGTTTTCTAACTCAAAAGAACTTTAAACTTTCATCAACTTAGAATTATCATGTGCAATTTTTTCGAATTTGGACCGGTCTAAAATTTCATCTTGTGGGAATGGGTAAGGGCTTGACACCCTTATAATTTGAGACGAGTCCTGATCTGACACAAACATCGTAATTTTTCAGGTGCATGAAATATTTCACATCGTTATAATTTATTATATGATAAAATATTTCTAAATTGAATATGTGATTTCGAATAATAATGATGGATTTACCGTCATAAAACAAATTTTCAAACAAAGCTGATGTTGTTGAAATATTTGGGTGGTTATGTTTTTTCTTAACGCTCTCTTAATTTGGCAGCTGACACACATTGTGACCACTTTTAATTGTGTGTTAACTCATTACCAGACCGCAAAATTTTGGACTGGTCCAAATTGATAGGAGTTGCAGACAACATTTTAAAATTTATGAAATCTTAGATTTTTTTAACTTTCTTGTTAGAAAATATTGTGTGAAATAAAGAAATTGCTTTTCCCATCAATTTTTTCTTAAGAGGCATCAAAAGGTGTCATTGAGCAGGAATGGGTTAACCAGTCACCACACAATCCTGAATTTTGATGTACTTCAGATTAATGACAAGTTTTAGTTTAAACCATTCCAACACAACAAAATTTCAGACTGGTCCAAATTGAAAGAAGCTGTGGACTTATAGTAAAAATTTCAAGTTGAAGGAATTTTAACTTTTTTTGTCTTTTTTGGATAGAAAACATTGTGGATAATGAAGAAATTGTTTTATACATTTTCCACATTGTATTCCATAGCTTTTTCTTGAGGGGTGTAAAAAACATGGATTGAGTGGGAATATAGGTTTAAAAAGAAATCGGTTTAAATAGTTAGTTTCTCCTTTACCTTTTAACATATTCATATTTATATATGGCACTTAATTTTTTCAACTCTGAAATGAATTTTGAATTATTATTAGAATCCTCTATTACTTGTTTGAAATTTACTCGTTTTTGTCATGGCTAACAAAGGAGGAATTCAAACTGTAGTTATGACTTCTAGGTCACCAACCATTTTTTTTCTTTTGTACATAGTAAAATTAAATAGTTAAATTTTGGAAAATAATGCGATTTAACATCCAAGACTAACTTCTTGACGGAGGTTAGTTGGTGACCTGTGATTTGTCAATTATTGCAAAATTTTAGACGGGTCCAAACTGAAAGAAGTTGCACATGACATTTTTAGTTGATAAAATTTTGAAAATCTTGGTATTTTTGAGTAAAAAACATTGTGGATGATGAAGAAATTGCTAGTGACAAGCAATTTCTTCATTTTCCACAATGTTTTTTCTAAGTTGTATTCTCCAGGTGCGTAAAAAGCAGGAATGTGTGGGAATGGGTTAAGTGCATTTCTGTTTTCCATCTTTTCTAATTTGTAGTACTGCTTCAAGAGTACAACCTTTGCTTTATTCAAACAGCGTATATCATCAAATGATAAATAGATATTAAACGGTACTATTTTTGCATAATTCATGGCCAAAATCGTTGGTTGGTGAAGTAAGAAAACATTATAACTACAGCTTGAGTAAGCTGCAGTAACAATGTTTAAGTCCCCAAACCAACTAAAATGCTTCATATAAATGTTGCCCTGAATGTCAGAGTTCAAAGTTCACTTCCAGTCTGAATGAATGAATTGATTATCACCCGCCATCCATCAATTTTTCCTTACCTAAATGTTGCAATACCAACTCTAGTAACATTTTCTGCGATCGTAAACATATTGATGACATCGTTGACGAATGTGAGTTGTTTCCTGAAGTCTGGTCCCCAAATACTGTTTGACACATCAAGCAAGAAAACAACATCTGCTGGCTTGTTTCCACAGTAGTACTCAATATCTGTAAAAAGAAATTGTTAGTTTTAACTATCTTGCTTGATTACCCATTCCAACACAATGACACTTTTGGACACCCCTTAAGAAAACCAATTGAGAAAACATTTTGTAAAATGAAGAAATTGCTTGTCACAAGAAATTTCTTCATTTTACACAATGTTTTCTATCAAGAAAGTTGAAAAAATTTAAGATTTCGTAATTCTTATCTTGTTGTCTGCAAATCCTTTCAAATTGGACCAGTCTAAAAGTTTGCCGTCTGTTATTGAGATAAGCAAAAGTTATGCATGCACCAGGATAAGAGCATCTGTTTTCTGAAGAGTAACATACTGTATCATCCCATTCTCACTTAAAGATGCTTTCAGACGTCCCCAAGTAAAAATAGCTTTGGAAAACATTGTGGAGAATGAAGAAATTGCTTGTTACAAGCAATTTCTTTGTTATCCACAATGATTTCTACCCAAAAAAAGTGAAAAAAATCCAAACTTTCATAACTTTTGAATTGTAGTCTTCAATGCCTTTCAATTTGGGCTGGTCTAAAATTTTGCCATATGGAAATGAGTTAAAGTAGAAATAATTTGAAAACCAGAAAATTTATCATTTCAAGTGTGATTGTGTGGGAAAGGGTTAACCCATTACAGACACAAAAACTATAGACTGGTCCAAGCTGAAAGAAGTTGCAGATGACAATTTTTATGTGACAAGATTTTAGAAATTGATATCTTTTGGGTTTGGAAAGATTGTGGATAATGAAGAAATTACGTGTAACAAGCGATTTCTTCTTTTTCTACGATATTTTCCAAAACCTTTTCATGAGGGGGATATCAAAAAAAAAGCTAGGAGATGGGTTAAATAAACAATTCTTACTTTTTATGTAATATCATATAGATAATTATAATGATACAAAAATAATTTATTTTAGGGTCTTAAAGGCCTTAAAGGCCATAAACATTGTATTTAATTACAGATAATTTAGTCAAATAACTGTATCATGTGTCGCAACCAAAAATCTGTGTGGGCCATCCCTACTGTGCAATTATGCTATCTATTTCTAACACTTGGAAGTAGTTTGTATTATTTATAAATAGATTTATATATCAAAGTACTAAAAGCACTGTAAGCTAGCAAAGCATGGTTTTATCAAGTAATCTTCTTTGTCAAAGGTTATCATGACAATTAAATGAGGTTTAAGTATCCAAGGAGTTAACCCATTAAAACATGACAAAATCTAAGAATTGTTCAAGCTGAAAAAAGTTGTACTGACGATAAAGTGAGTTTGTAGTTTGTTTGGTTTTTTGAATGGGGTTTAATGCCACTTTTAAAATAATTTAAGTCATGTTGCTCCGGCTTGAGCATCTAACCGTAGATTCCTGGTATTTCTCACATTATTACTACCAAAAAATCCTTTCTGAGCCTCAAGCTGCTCATACAACTAAGGTTTACTATTATCCACCAATTGGTGGAAGACAAATGTCGGAAAGGATATTTAAATCCTGGACCTCATGATTGAGAGTTCGATGCTCTCCCACAGCGCTATGCCCAGGAGCAAGATTATAGAATGTGGTAACTCTTATATAGGTTCCATTTGATAAAAAGAAAACATCTACTGATAATTTTCATCATAGTTCAAAGCAAGCCTATAAATACTCAGACAAGATTTTTACCTAAATGACCTTGAAAAATGAGACAGAAATGCAACAATTCCCTCAGTTAAAGACACTTCAAATGTATCAATTAAACAGTTTTATTGCGAAACAGTGCTGCAGATAGAGGGATTGATTTCAATCTCAAATTGCAAAAATTTCAGTACCTAATTGTCCCTTAATTTAATATGACGTCGCTTCCATTGACTACAATATACAATTTTGAGGATCAATTGAACTAAATGATTAAAATTGCCATCATCTGATGTAATCTAGAGCCCTACAAAGCAAACAACCCAAAGGTATGTGGCGTTTTCCTTCTGTGACAAGACATAAAATGGTGTATTAATCATGAACATGTAAAAATCATGGGCTCCAAGATACTACTTTTTGAAGTTGGTTCATGAATAGTCCATTTCTACATAAGTCTTATTTACAACATCAAAAGAAACTATTGCTTTGTATTGGGTATAATAGTTATGCACATGCTGAAATGATGGATCTAACCCATTACCAGACAAAATTTTTTTTAGACTTATCCAATTTGAAAGAAGTTACAGATGTCAATTTTTAGTTGATGAAATTCTAAAATTCTTTGTCTTTTGGGGTAATGGGTTAAATTGTAAATAAAGGTCTACTGAGGCTGTTAGATAGTTTTCTTTCAAATGCGTCCAATTTGACTCTTGAATTGGTTTTGAATTCACAAAGAGACCATTTTTCATTTGTGAGACTTTAACATTCCTGTTTTTGTATCTTTTTGTTCAAAACAAGACCAACAAAATCCCCTCATTTGTTTGTCGTTTACCGAGTCAACTTTAGCGATAAGCTACGATACAAACCAAACATGCAGAACAAACAGACAAACAAAACGCAAAATACCAGCGCAGTCTTGCCCTTGCCAAACATAATCTTTTTTCTGCACACTTTCCCTTATAACCAGTGGTGTGGAAATACAGATTTTCTCCACTTGTCGTTGGACCAGAATCGAAATTTACTTTTCGATCCGCATAAAGATGAAGACAATATCGCTTCAAGAAAAAGTTGTTATTAACTCTTGTCACGCTGAGCCATGAATATTCCTGTTTGGGCTGTAGTTACAACATTTAGGTCACAAAACAACCATACTAAGGTACTCTTTTTTACATGCTTCTGGATATAAATTTTGCAAAATAATAATGTTTAAAATCGAAGTGGGACTAACTGGGCGAGGTCAAAGGAGTATGTGGGCAAGCCGGCGATTGCTCAATTGTGAAACTACTGGATATTAATTTTGTAAAGTGTCATGCCCTATTAAATACATAAGTGTTTTTGATCTGTCATTGCCTTGTAAGAAAGCCAGAAAATCGTATGAAATTTGATTTTAATTACAGTGTTTATCAGGTTTGTAAACAGTCTTGCTACTGATATGTTCGTGAAAATGTTTGTATAATCATGCAGCCCCTTTCAATTTATCATTCGTAAAGATTCTAACAGGGAAAACTCAAAGAATGCTTTGATATTAATTGATGAAAAAAATATTAAAGAATTAAAAGTTGCTGTTTCCTTGCTATTAACCAAAAAGAACGTTTTTCCAGTCTAACCTATTCCCACACAAAATAATAGATTGGTCCAAATTGAAAGAAGCCAGGACATCAATTTCAAATTGATGGAGTTTTAGATTTTTTCATCTTTTTGGAGAGCAAACATAATGGATAATGAAGAAATTGTTTTATACAAAAAATTTCTTCATTTTACCACAATGTTTTCCAAAGCTTTTCTTGACGGGAGTGAAAAGGAAAGAATGTGCCGGAATGGGTTAAATATTGTGTTTTTAAGAAGAAATAATCCTTAAATTGTAGAAACAGAAATATATCAATACAGAAATATATGTTGCAAAGAGCTGTGTTATGTCTTGCTTCATAAAGCATAATACTCCTAATCAGTTGGTCCCATGTTCGATCCCTGGCTGTGGCGAACATCCTTTTAGACATTAGTCTCCAATCAATGGGATGATAGTCATAAACAAAAATGGGATGAGCAGTTGGAGAATCATAAAATATTTTGTGATAGAACTGATGTGAGAAATTTCAGGAATCCATGGATTGTTAGGTGCTCCACGGTATGACTGAAGTACTGTTAAAATGTTAAAAATGTTGTTAAACCTCAATCATTTTCTAGGAGCTGGCACTTGGTTTCTACATCTAAATAGAAAGATAGATCTATAGATATACAGATGTACATATGTATGTATGTATGTATGTATGTATGTATGTATGTATGTATGTAGTATGTATGTATGTATGTATGTATGTATGTATGTATGTATGTATGTATGTATGTATGTATGTATGTATGTATGTATGTATGTATGTATGTATGTATGAATGTATGTATGTATGTATGTATGCATGTATATATGGATGGATGGATGGATGGATGGATGGATGGATGGATGGATGGATGGATGGATGGATGAATGGATGGATGGGTGGATGGGTGGATGGATGGATGGATGGATGGATGGATGGATGGATGGATGGGTATGTAGGTAGGTCCTTTTCTGCTTCAGATTAACTAAATTATCCAAAAAAAAATGGAACAACCATAAACATTATCTATCCACGAAGCATAAAATTGATATTTAGAAAATGTGCAAAAAATTGGAAGGAAACTATGATATAAATGACATAACCCATTAATTTTATTACTTACAAAACTGCATTTCGAGTAGCTGGTAAAACCATTATATCAATTTTTAGCTAAAACTTGCACTGCTAGTGAATGGTTGGTTGCATAATAATGGTAGCTGAATAGATTGCTTATATTATCTGAAACTATTTTTCATGTAATAAACTGCAGCCTGACCAAAATCTTCTTGAAATGCTTCAATGGGTTAATGCATGGGTTATAGATCTGTATACACCTAACCAGTTACCTGACAAAAAGTTCATGTAGTTTTAAGAATCTTTATCTTTTGGGGAAGAAAACATTGTTGATGATGAAAAAATTGCTTGTAACAAGCAATTTCTTCATTTTCCACCATGTTTTCTAGAGCTTGTTTCTAGAGGGGTGTCTAAGGCATCATTGAGTGAGAATTGGTAAATCCATTCCACAATGACGAAATTTTAGACTGGTCCAAATTGAAAGAGGTGGCAGTTGACAAATCAAAGTTGGTCAAAGTTGGTCAAAGTTGAAATAGGGGCAATATCTGTTAATAAACATTGTGAGAAAAGGAGAAATGACTTGTTAAAATCTACCTCCTTTTCTCGCAACATGTTTTCCTACAGTATTTTTCCCCAGCATGTAAAAAAGTCGGATTGTGTCAGAATGGATTAAGAGGAACAAAATGAGTCGAAAGGCCATTGTTTCAACTCCCTTAACACCTTACCAAACAAAAAAAATTTAGACTGGTCAAAATTCAAAGGAGTTGCAAACAACAAATTAAAGTTTTTGAAACTTTAGATGATTTCAATTTTCTGCATAGAAAACATTGTGTAAACTATTGGTTACACAATGTTCTCCTACTTGACTTTTCTTCACTGTATTGGAATGGGTTAAGCCATCTCAATGTTCTTCAGAGATAAAGCCAAACTTATTTAGGCTCCTACCCCAGCAAAAAAGTTCAAACTAGTTCTTGAACATAATAGAACTTCAGTTCTAGAACTTCATGAATTCTAAATGGCAGTTCTAGAACTAAAAGTTCTGGAACTGGTTCAAGAACTTAATGCTCTAGAACTGCTTCAAGACCTAGTTCTTGAATGTTTAATAACTGCTCCGAGACCCAATTTTAGATGTTCAAGAATAATTGCAGTTCAAGCACTATAGCTCTTGAATATTCAATAACTAGTTTGATATCGATGAATAGTTTGATTTATAAAAATCGTTGATACTAAAAATGATTCACTGATCGCTGACCCAAACCAACAACTCTGACAGGAAGATCCACTTTGATATTAACCCTTGTCATGCTAATCCTGGAATATTCCTGTTTTGGCAGGAGGTATAGACAAAGATCAGTCTGCACATAAGTGCAGTCTGATCTTAGTCTACACGTCCTGTCTGTCCTTTTCAAGCAATTTTTTTTTTGAATTAGTCTTCAAAAGATGTATTGTGATTGAATAAAAAATATTCCCAGTGCTTTTTGATTTAATTGAGTAAATAGGGAATATTACATCAGTGTCTTTTTCTGTTTGTTGTTATAGTGGTCGAGAATTGTGTGTAGGTATTTTTTATTGGATGAGACCGAAGGTCGAATCCAATAAAAAAAATACCTACACACGTTTCGAGAACACGATAACAACAACTAGAAAAAGCACACTGATGTAATGTTCCTTTTATTATATACCTTTAGGACTAGAATTAAGAAAATTCTATTAAATGATTTAGAAATAACCAACTTTCCGAACGTCAATACCCAAAAAGGAGTCCGTATTTAACAGTAATCGACGAATACAGTTTTTTGGTTCACGCCGAATATTGATTTTTTTTCTGTCGAGTTGTATTGGATAGCCAGATTTTAATTCATATCATTTAAAGGTATATAATAAAAGATATTATTCAGTAAGACAAGTGTTAAATGGTGATATTTTCAAATTTATTTTAAAATTTATGGCCAGCAACATGTCACAAAAAGGTAAACTTTTATGGTTGGCAACCTTAATGAAACTACAGCTTGATTGAATGGGGTTTAACGCCACTTTTAACAGTATTTCAGTCATATCGCGGCAGCTGGAGACCTAACAATGGATTCCTGGTATTTCTCATACCAGTACTACCACTACATCCTTTCCTAGCCTCCGGCTGCTATCCCACTTAGGTTTACAATTATCCACCCATTGGTGAGAGACAAATGTCTGAAAGAATATGTGCAGCCGCCGGGTATCGAACTCTTGACATCCCATAATTGAAGATTAGGAGTCTACCATGCTACCTACTGCACTATGAGGGCTGGTCAACTACAGCTTGAATAAGCCATAGTAATAACATTTAAGTTTGAAAAAAAATAATGCTTCACAAAAACGTTGGCCAATGTCTGAGTTCAAAGTTCACTTCCAGTCTAAATGAATGATTTGGTTTGTCAATTGATTCTTTGATTGACAGCTACAATTGATCAATATTCAAAATGAAATAGAAAATATGCGATATTGCCAATATTTAATTATTAAAATAAACAAGGCAATAAAATTGAACATATTTAAAATTTTGATGCAAAAATTATAATGGATGGATGATCTATAATTTAGGCACACCTGCTCAAGATGAAGCATATATATTATGTAAGAATTCACATATTTTGATATGTTATATAAGTGTCACTTAACCCATTCCCAATTACAATCCCGCTTTTTCATGCCCCTCAAGAGACATAATTGAGAAAACATTGTGGAAAATGAAGACCAGGGTTGGCTATTAACTAATCCTTATCTGAATTTGCATTAAAAATCAAAGGCCTGAAAGCATTTGAAGCACTAGTTAAAGATGAAAAAAATATTTGGAAAATTGTTTTATAAACAACTCTTAGTTGAATGAGTCAAACAGGAGGTGTAGACTAAGATCAGACAGCAATATTACGGGTTAAGCATGACAAGGGTTAAGTGCCTTTCCCATGAACATACCTTTAGATCACAAGTCAATTAGAGCTATACCACTAGGCCATCAAGGCAGCTTTTAAATAACTAGAGAACCATGACAACAAATAAGCAAAAATGCATAAACCACAAGAACCACAGGTAAAACACCCAAATATTCTAAACCACTTTATGTCAAATATCTCATCAACTAAAAGCATACATATATAATAAATGATATTTCCTTCTTCGTTTATATGTTAACCCATTACCACACAACAAATTTTGGGACTTGTCTAAATTTCTTCATATTTCACAATGTTTCCCTGATATCTTTTCTTGAGGGGAATAACACCCTTGTCAAACTTTGTGAGAAAAGTAGAAATTGGTTTTCTACCCTATTCTGCACATTTTTTATAAATTTAGCGCAGCTTGAAAAGTCATCTTCAACTTCTTTCAATTTGGACAAGTTTAAGAAAGATTTATCTGGTAATGGGGAAAATTATCCAAAACATTACAACTCACCGCTCAATGTCCGTCTTTGGGCAGCCTGAAAATATAAAGAGAACAAGATTTGTCATATTTTGGCTAAAACTGTATATTATATAATCCATTCCAACACAATGACACTTTTTGGCTTCAGTCAATAGAAACAATCAGGAAAACATTGTTTAAAATGAAGAAAGTTCTGGTAACAAGGAATTTCTTCATTGTATGCAAATGTTATCTATCCTGAAAATTGAAAAAACTGTAAAATGTCACTGGCATTAAATTGTCGTCAACAACTCCTTTCCCATTGGACCAGTCTCAAATTTTGCTCTCTGGTAATAATAAATAGAGTCACAGACTTTAACCCATTACCACACAACAAAATTTTACAATGGTCCAATTTCTAAGATGAAGCAGATAAACAAAATTTAGTTAATGAAATTTTGGATTTTTTCCCTTCCCATACAACAAAATTTTAGACTGGTCCAAATTGAAAGGAGTTGCAGACGACAATATAAAGTTTATGAAATGTTACATTTTTTAATTTTCTGGGTAGAAACATTGTTTAAAATGAAGAAATTGCTTGTGACTAGCAATTTCTTCATTTTACTCAATTTTTTTCCAATTGCTTTTCTTCAGGGGCGTCAAAAGGCCTCACTGTGTGGGAATGGGTTAAAGTAAAAAACATTGTAGAATCAACATGAGACTGCATGCTTACTATATACTTACTATATACTTACTCTTCTGAAAGATGTCTAACTCCTTATCACTCTTTATCTAATTTTTGTCTCTATATCTGACCGGATGCTCAGTGAATCTTAAAATATGATAGACACAGGGGAGATAACTATGATGTATGAGTAATCAAGGATGAGTGATTAGCCTTGGTAGGATAAGGACAAATTCAACAATAGATTTGACTGATTGATTGATTACTGGTTGATTGAATGCAGTTTAACGCCATTTTTAACAGTCATTTAGTCAAATCATGGCAGCTGGAGCAACTTGCTATGAAATCCTGGCATTTCTCACACCAGTACTACCCCTCCATCCTTTCCGAGCCTCAAGTTGCTCACCTCACACTGATTTTTGATTATCCACCCATTGGCGAGAGACAAATGTTGGAAAGGATTTTTGCAGCCACTGGGGATCAAACAGTTTAACCCTTTACCAGACAACAAAATTTTAGACTAAGTCTAAATTGAAAGGAGTTGCAGACGACAATATAAAGTTATGAAATTTCAATTTTTTTAACATTCTAGGTAGAAAACATTGTGTAAAAGGAAGATATTGCTTGTTACAAGCAATTTCTGCGTTTTACACAATTTTTTTTCTAAATAGTTTTTGTTGAGGGGCGTCCAAAAGTGTCACTTTGTAAGAATGGATTAATAGTGTAGTTTATCCTTTTGATAATATACGTATTGTCTTTAAGTCTCAAGCAATTATCTTTCCTAGAGATATCAAGTTTTCAACGAGCAGTAAAATAAAGGTGAGAATACTATACTAATCACAATACCTTAACCCATTCCCTCACACCGATGCTTTAAAACGCGCCTCAGTATGAAAGTTTTGGAAAACAATTGTGGAAAATGAAGAAATTGCTTGTTACAAGCAATTTCTTTATTATCCACAATGTTTTCTACCCAAAAAAGACAAAGATTTTAAAGATTTCATGAACTTAAAATTGTCTTCTGCAACTTCTTTGAATTTGGACTGGTCTAAAATCTTATCGTGTGGGAATGGGTTAAGTTTTCTCCAAACACAGACAAGCAAAAGAAGGCATAACTGCTAGAAAAATGCATTAGAGTTGTGACCCCACCTTCAGACAATTGAGGCATGTTGTGATGACTTTTGTCAAAATCAAAGTGCATAATTCTATACAAATGTTAAAAAGAAAGGTTACATTCTATTTGAATGTAACAGTTTAAAATATAAACAGTTCAAAACAATTGAAAATTGGCGTCAATTTGTCAAAATCGGATAAGACTGATATTCACGATTGGGTGAATCACAAATGAGAGGGTGCAATTTGTGATTTTGTCAGTAACCCTAGAACGTTATTCAAATTTCTGCCGAAAAAGTCATGATAAACTTTTTATGAATCCCCGTGACCTTTAATTATGCCAATCATCAACAAATTCCCACACAATGACGCGTTTAGATGCCCCAGAGAAAAAAAGCTTTGGAAAACATTGAAACCAACTTGAAATTGCCATCTGCAACTGCTTTGAATTTGGACTAGTTTAAAACTGTGTAGTCTAGGTAAAGAGTGCATGATCAACCTACCTACTTAACCCATTGCCATATAATCTCACTTTTTTATGCCCTCAATTAAAGAGCTTTCAAAAACATTGTGGAAAATTTAACAAGCAATTTCTTCAATATCTACAGTACAATATTTTATTAATCTAAACAGCAAAGATTTTCAAATTAAATTCACCAACTTGAAAATGTTGTCTGCATGTTCTTTCAACTTAAATTAGTCTAGAAATATTTTGTCTGGTAATGGTTTAACCCTTTTCTGTACAAATCCTGAATTTTACATCACTGTGATTTTATACCTGAGAAAACCTTGTGTAAAAAGAAGAAATTGCTTGTTACAAGCACTTTCTTCTTTTCCCACAATATTTTCTACCCCATATGACAGTTTTATTTCAAATTGCATCCTATTTTAAGGTGAAAAGCAATGGGATATCAAATCAAGCCGAACAAGTCAAAATTGGTCAGCATCAATCAATGCTTTCTTTTACACTCCTAAAGAACCTTGATTGGGTGACTAGCAAATAGTAAAATGACATTACCGGTATAAATACATCACAATTGTAATTTTAACCCATTCCAACTCAATCCCTCCTTTTTACGCCCCGCAAGAAAATAGCTTTTGAAAACATTGTGAAGAATAAAGAAATTGCTTGTATCAAGCAATTTCTTCATTATCCACAATGTTTTCTATCCAAAACAACAAAAAAGTTTAAAATTCCATCAACTTGAAATTGTCGTCTGCAGCTTCTTTCAATTTGGACAGGTCTAAAATTTTGCTGTGTTGGAATGGGTTAATGAAAATGAACGGGAATCAAACCCGGGGCTCGTGATTAGGAGTCTGACATGCTACCAACTGCACTATGGCCGCTGCGAGCCACATTGTGATAATTTATAATGAGATATCGTTGAGATCTATTTCAGACCAATGCACCTTTCCAAGATTTACCCTAGTATGGTACCATTTCCCAGACAAGTGGCCTAAAAAATGTACATGTCTGCAAGTAGAAAAGCTAATGACTGTAAGACAAGTCCGGCATAGGAATTCCACACCCTGGATATCTACTGAACACATACAGCTCTTAACTCAATCCCTCACAATGACCCTTTTAGATGCCCCTAAGATACAAAGCTTTGAAAGATATTGTGAAAAATGAAGAAATTGCTTGTTACAAGCAATTTCTTCATTATCCACAATGTTTTCTACCCCAAAACTTAAAAAAAATCAAAAATTTCATACCCTTGAAATTGTCTTCTGTGACTCCTTTCAATTTGGACGAGTCTAAATTTTGCTGTCTGATAATGGGTTAAGGTCTTGGGCAGTGTTTTAACTCATTCCTACACAGTCCCGCCTTTTGATGCCTATCCAGTAAAAAGCTTGGGAAAACATTTTGGAATTGAAGAAATTACTCATATCAGTCTGTGTTTTGTACCAAAAAGGCCAATGAATTTCAAAATAAACTGAAAATTTCTTTCAATTCAATGGACCAATATATACAATATTGTCATCTGGAAATGAGTTAGCATTCTAAAGTTTGTAACCCATATGATTTGTAATTTACTCCTGTACATACCCTGGATTGTATGTCCGCTGTGAATTTATACTTGTGAAAACATTGTGAAAAAAGAAGAAATTGCTTAGAACAAACAATTTCTCCTTTTTTCACAATATTTTCTACCACATAGGATATCATTTCAAATTGCTTTCAATTGAAATTTCATTGCCCTCTGTTTGGACCAGTCTAAAATTTCACAAAATCGAGAAGCGTTTAAGTTAGTATAATCATTTAAAGAAGTACTACCTCTCTGAATATATAAGAAATAGATTATCGAATATCATTCATGAACCATACCTTAAAGGTTATCATCTTGTCAAAAATATGTAACTTAAATACCTATATGTCTAACCTTCGACCTAAAAGAGCCTAACTTATCCAAAAATGGGTGCTTTATATGATTTGAGAATGTATCGAATTCAAAGTGCTGAAACCATAGGATGCACAATATTTGTTTTGTAAATTGATTTCCGTTTGAATCATAAGGTTCATGGTTTCGATCCCCAATGACAGCAAATATTCTTTCCCACATTTGTCTCCCACTTTTAAGTGGGATAAGCAGCTGGAGGCTAGGAAAGGATGTTACAGTGGTAGTACTGGTGAGATAAATACCAGGAATCCTTGGTTAGGTGCTCTAGCCACCAAAATATAATTATCAAAAGTGGTGATAAACCCAATTCAAACAAAATAAACAAAATGCTGTCATTATTTCTAAGGCCACCACCTTGCTAGAGATGTGCAGGCTGATATATGTCTACTCCATCAGGAAAAACAGGAATATGAAAAATTAATCCATTACCAGATAGCAAAATTTTAGACTGGTCCAAATCCAAAGAGATTACAAACAACAATTTAAAGTGTGCTAAACTTGAATGATTAGTGTCATATAGGGTATAAAACATTGTGAAAAAAAGAGAAATTGCTTGCCAGAAGCAGTTCTCTATTTCAAACAATATTTTAGTTTTTAAAATGCAGAATTAAGTTGTGATGGGCAATGACCCATTCCTACACAAATCTGCTTTTAGACACCCCTTAGGAAAAGGTTGAGGCAAACATTAACAATGTAGAAAGTGTAGAAATTGCTTGTAATAAACAATTTCTGCATTTTCCACACTATTTTTCTGAGATATTTGAAATTCTAGTGATTTGAAATAGTCTAAAGTTTTGTGTGGTAAATCATGGGTTAACCCATTTCCACACTAGAAAATTTTAGACTGGTCCAATTGAAAGATGTTGCAGACAACAATTCTTAGTTGATGTGATTTTGAATATCTTAAAAAAGCTTTGGAAAACATTGTAAATAATGAAGAAATTGCTTGTAACAAGCAATTTCTTCATTTTTCACACTGTTTTCCACAAAAACATTCTTAGGGGCGTCCAAAACCATAATTGTTTGGGAATGGGTTAATTTGAATCAACTGATTTTGTTAGTTTTTTTTCATGTTGAATTTTAGAGGGTGCCACATGGATTGGAGCCCTTTTTAGGGCAAATATAGCAAAATGACAAATCTTTCCGGCACGATACTAACATTTACTACCAGTATAATAACATCTTCTTTATGCTTTATGATTATCATACTTTTGTCATAACTTATAATAAATTATTGCCATTTTGCGATATATTATATCTTCATTTGTATAAAAATATCATATTTTTTCCATATGATTTTGTTATTTTGTATGTTATTGCTGTTTCAAGTACTATATCATACTTATATATGTTAATATTGTTTATAACTGACATTTACATCACATGTCCTTTGGCACACGTGATAGCAAGACTTAACCCATTCCCAGATAAGTAGAATTTAGACTTGTCCAATTTGAGAGAAGTTGCAGATGAATAAATATAAAATTAGTGGACTTTTGAAAATCTTTGTATTTTGGGGAAGAAAACATTATGGATAATGATGAAATTGCTTGTACCAAGCAATTTCATCATTTTCCATAATATTTTCAAAAGCTTTTTTCTTGAGGAGTGTAAAAAGGAGGGATTGTGTGGAAATTGGTTTAATGTTGGAGGGGGTTTAAAGGGGGGTTGCCAACCGCCTCCTCAGCCTGCCATTAATTATTTAATATTCATGGGAAATTTCAAAATAAGTTTGATAATACAGTCAATCCTACTAGAGTGGCCACTTCCATTCAGTGACTACATCAGGGGTTGACACTAACAGTGTCCCAGGATCCCTGAAAATTGGAAGGGTCTCCAGCAATCTTAGGCTAGGGATTTTGTAGGGATCCTTCGTTATTTCACTAGTACAATAGATCTTAATGTATCAACTAATGCTCCTGATATTTTATTTGCTTGTTTTTGTAGAAAACATTGTGGATAATGAAGAAATTGCTTGTAATAAGCTATTTATTCATTTTCCATAATGTTTTCAGAAGTTGTTTTTTTCAAGTTGGGCTTAGAAAGGCAGGCCGGATTTCCTGTGAATGAGTTATATCAAGGAGGAATCCCTGATTATCTGGAGGAAATCCTGAGATAATTAGTAGGGATTCCTGTGGGATCCCATTGAAGCAAAGTTAGTGTTGACCCCTGTCCATCCATTAACCCTTTCCTGTTTAATCCCTGGTCTTTATGTCCCTTTGTTTTTATACTTGAGAAAACATTGCTTGCTCAGAAAAAATTTCATAAACTTTTTATTGTAATCTGCAACTTCTTTCAGTTTGGACCAATCTTAAATTATCTTGTGTGGTAATGGGTAAAATGACGTTATTTTGCAAATTAATGATATGGTCAGAAACAGGTAACAAAAACTTATAAATGGTTGGTTGGGAACCAAGACGTCGCAACTACAGCTCACCCACTATGAAGCCCTGAAGAAATATAATCATGAGAAACTTTGTGGGAAATGGAGAAATTGCTTGTAACAAGCAATTTCCCATTCCTAATAATTGTTTCTAACGTATTTGGCACTAGTTTTCTAATATTAGCACAATCAGAACTGTCCTCTGCAACTCTCAATTTGGATTAATCTAGCATTTTGACATCTGTTAATAAACAAGGATCAATGTTGGGAGTTCAAAGTACACTTGCCTTAGCTGGGATATCGTATTGCAGCTAACTTCCCCTGAATGTATGATTTGATTGGTTGATTGATTTTTTGAATTTCTCTCTTTGGCTTGTGCCAGAATAGTTGTGTACAAAATGCTTATTCCTTTCCTGTACAAACCGAGATTTTAGTCCCTGTCATTTTATACTTCAGAAAACATTGTGGAAAAAGAAGAAATTGCTTGTCACAAGCAATTTCTTCTTTTCCCTCAATATTTTCTATCTATTGGGATGGTTTTATTTCAAATTGCGTCCAATTTTCATTGTCGTCTGCCTCCTCTTTCAATTTCACACAACGGGAAAGGATTAATCCCCCATTTAGACACAATCACTGATAATCCCTGATATATTGAAGAAAATCTGGTAAGGAAAATATTCCAGATAATTGAAATAGGCCTACTACATCAAACAATTTTTTTTCTTCTTTTCTCACGATGATTTTTTTTCATATTTGTGATTTTTTTTTTTTTTTTTTTTTTTATTTCCATTTTGATGCACTCCAAATTGTCGTCTTTCAATTTGAACTTGTCGTCTACTAATTAGTCATTAGCAACTTACCGTCAGATAAACAGCAATTAGCACGAGAAATCCTTTTAAAATCATCATCTTTTCTGTTAAGTTCGTCACCACACAAATATTGAATTCAAATTTGAAAAGTCACCCGTTCAGCTTTAACGATTTCTAATAGGCTAAAATTACTCAGTTCCTTTCACCGATAATATTATTCAAATCTTTAATATTATGCAACTTGCAATCTTAATGCATGAAGCGTAATTAATTGATAATTTTGAAAATCTGGGTATTTATAGCTTTCTCGTAGACTCATAGTGAGTAGTGTAATTTATAGCGAGTGGGCGGAGCTAATGTTATATGAAAGCGTGTATCGTTGTTTTCATTGGATTGTAAGCAATCGGGGGGTGTTAAATCCTTCTTTAAATGGACACAGTCGCTACCGCGCTACTGGTTTTATAGTTAACTTCGGTATCTCTATTCCATATACTTTCACACTGTCCATCAACTCGACCTCAAGGGATCGAACTGGTCTAATGGTCGGAAAAAGATGGCGGTCATGGTGGTCTATTATGGTCGACGTTCTTGAATGTCGTAATAATCATGTTTCGAGTAGGGATCCGATTCGAGTTCATCGTGAAAAAAAATTGTCGGAAATCGGATTCTTTGAATGATTTGTCTAAAGCATGAATAAATTAGTCACATGGTGGCTCGGGTACAACTGTATATAGTCGGGTAAGGATGTAGGAGTGTGAATGCCAAATTAACTCATTCAATTTAACCAAAACAATTTTAAACTTGTTCAAATAGAAAATTGCAGACAGCAGTTTGTAGATGATGAAACTTTAAAAAATCTTCGACTTTGCGAGAAGAAAACTTTGTAGCTAATGAAGAAATGGCTTGTAACAAATATTTTTTTCATTCTCCATTTTTTTCAAAGCTACTTCTTGAGGAACCTCAAAAAGCGGGATGGTGAGGGATTGGGCTAAGCGCAGCTTTACAGACACTTAGCACAATTATTGCATAAAAAACGGCAACATTTTAATAAGTCACCGCCTGGAATGGACCATTCGCGACTGTCAGTCAAGGAATAAACCGACCAATCAAACAATTAATTCAGCCCGGACCTGAGATTATCAACTCCTACAGTGGCCGTTTTTTTGGGTTTTTTTTTTTACCTTTATCGTTGGTTTGGCGACATAAACGTCGTAACTACAGCTTATTCAAGCTGTAGTTACGACGTTTAGGTCCCCAACCAACCGTTTTACCTTTTTGTTATATGCTACTGGCTATAAATCCTGCAAAATGACGCTGTTCAAACCGAAGCGGAACTTCTTGTTGGAGTTAATGGGCGGGCCCTAGGTAGTAAGTGGTAGGGACTAGCGATTGGTCAATTAATTGAGGATTGACGAAAGTTAATGAAGTGCAAGATCAAAATTTTGGCAAGATCAAAATAAGAGGAAAACATGCTGTGAACTTACTCGTAGGACGGAAATTTCTGTTGAATGAAAGTTGCATAACGTAGACCTATATAAACTACGTAGTAAACAAAATTCTTCCTGTCTAGCTGTGAGTCTGGTATGTCAACTATGTGGGAAGATGTGCCGACCGCAAAATGTCCCTCTGGTGCCGAGGAACAGCTCATCACCGGAAATATCATTTTGGGGTTTTATCCTCTTCCGAATTGTCCCAGACCAATAAATCATTTACCTCTTGGAATACAGTACTGGCAGATTAAGTCAGGCTGTTCGTCTAAAATTCGCCAAATTTATCAATCAAATGTAAGCGCATAATGGTAGTACAAATTTATAATTCGGTAGTGGATGCTAGTATGTGTATGTTTGGAAATGGAAAAAATGTCAGTGAACCTCTGTGTTTTAGAAAACTAACTAAAAAGATGTTGTCATGCAATAAAACTTAACCCATTCCCACACAATCCCGCTCCTTGACTCCCCTAAACAATAGAGAGTTAGAAAAGCATCGTGGAAGAGAAGAAATTGATTGTAACAAGCGATCGCTTCAATTTCCATAATATGTTCTTCCATATAAGATTCTTATTTTCATGCTGCGTCATACGAAAAGATCTAAGAGTTCATCAACTTTAACCCGTGTCATGCTGAATAATTAATCCTCTACAAATTCTCATTAAAATCGAAGGCCTAAACCCATTCCCACTCAATCCCTCCTTTTTAAGCGCCTCAACAAAAAAGCTTTGGAAAACATTGTGGAAAATGAAGAAATTGCTTGGATCAAGCAATTTCTTCATTATCAACAATTTTTTCTATTCCAAAAGACGAAAAAATTCAAAATTCCATCAACTTGAAATTGTCGTCTGCAGCTCCTTTCAATTTGGACTGGTCTAAAATTCCACTGTGTTGGAATAGGTTAAAGCACTGGAAGCACCAACTGTGGGTTAATATTTCTTTTAAAAAATTATCTTATAAACAAATCTGGTTTAAAAGGGACAAGCAGGTGTGAAATTCAGACTGCACATATTTGTAGTCTGATCTTTGTCTATACCTCCTGCCAAAGCAGAAATAATTCGTGTTCAGCATGACAAGAGTTAATTGTCTTCAGCAACCTCCTTCCAGCTGGACCGGACAAAAAAGGGTATCGATTGTCGTAGAAAATATTGTTGGAAAAGAAGAAATTGCTTGTTATTAGCAATCTTCTTTTCCACAATGTTTTCTCAAGTATAAAATGAAAGGGACGTAAAAAGAAGGGACTGTACAGGAAAGGGGGAGAGAGGATGGCCAATCTATATTCAGAAAATCTGTAGAGTGTGAACGGTCACGACCGTACATTGTAACTCGCGCAGTATGACCGGGTTCGATCATTTTCGGCCTTCCCAGAAAGTCCATTTTCGCCAGATGGATGACAATTGACCAATGACTGGCCCCACCCAATGACTCCTTAGACCCCGCCCATAAACTCCAACAGGAAGTCCCGCTTCGATTTTTAACGGCATGGCCAGTAACATGTACCAAAAAAGTAAAATGGTTACTTGGTGACCTAAACGTCGTAACTAAAGCTTGAATAAGCTGTAGTTACTACGTTTATGTCGCCAAACCAACAATAAAGGTTAACAAAAATGGCGGTCAATGTTGGAGTTGATCATCTCAGGTCCGGGCTGAATAAGTTATTTGATTGGTCGGTTTATTCCTTGTTTGATAGCCGCGATTGGTCAATTTGGTTCCCCGTCACGCTAAGTGGACCAATCTCGAGTGTACAAAAGGATCGTATCTGGTCCGGCTCTCGGCAGAAACACATCATCGGATGGCAAGGGTAAAAACTCTTCGTCTTTAGAAGACTTGATTAACCCTTTCTTGTTTTCAATTTTTTTAGACCGGTCCAATTTGAAAGAAGTTGCAGACGACAGTCAAAAGTGGATGCAATTTGAAAAGTAACCAATATACAGGTCAGAAACAATATTTCTTAAGTATAAAATCGCATGGACGTAGAAACCAGGGACTGTTCAGGCAATGGTTAAGGAAATCACGCACTGTCTCTTGTCTTCTGACTGGCCACAATAAAACATTTCTTGTTTATATCAACCATTATGTTAATGGTCATTTTATGATAGTAAAATTTAATAATTTAATAATTATTACCTGCTTAATATGGATAATGACATTACAAATTAATCGCATCTATACAACGTAATTAGCATCTAAATGGCAGATTATTTACACAATAACGGAAGCTGGAAGGTTCTGCACATAAACTTAGCTCTTATATCGATGCAAAATGGAAGCATTCTTTATTTGACAGGCTCGCCGGCAGTTATTTTTAGTTCTGAAGCTTTCAGCTTTTAACTAGTTTTTTTTTCCGAAGGAAATATCTGGTTAATAGATTGGTGAATGTGTATTTTCGGCTGGTCTCTCGGTCCGTAGGCTGTGCGGGCGTCAACATTACCTTGTGTGCGCTACAACTTCTACCATTCTCGACTGATTTTGATGACATTTACATCAAATGTTTTTCTTCGTGTGCTTTAGCTGATTTTAGCGGCGTTTTCGTGATTTAATGCTGCTTCATGAAAAAGGAGACTTATTGTCAAGTTCTTGTGTGCGCAACTACTCAAAGAATTCTCGATAGATTATTGATGAAATGTTTACAAACCGCTTGTCTTTATTTGACCTAGCCCAAGTAATCAGCTACTCCAGCAATTCTCTACGGACTTAAATGAAGGCATTGAAAATCTAATTTGTGATAATTTTGTTTCTTGTTTGCCCTATTGGTGCTAAACATACGTCCATTTTAACAAAGAAAAGGTGATTAATGCATTTTAATCCCTTTAAAAATGCACAGCAGCTTGATTCACAATTTAGCAAAATTAATTTACGAGTTCCATCTCTGAACTTGGTGCATATATCAAATATTTCCTTTTACTATTTTCGAGCAGCATGTCAGCAATATTGATCTCCGATATTCTGGTGGATGTTGTTCAACCTATTCACACATTGCTTTTTATGCCCCTTTAGATAAAAAATGGTTGAGAGAAAATAAAACATTGTGGAGAAAAGAAATTGCTTTAACACGCAATTTCTTGAATAAAGCCGTAGTTAAGACAATTTGCACGCCCAATGACGAAATGCCAGTCGAGAAAAAGTCGAACCGAGAGTGTTTACAGCGGATTCACAAATTTCGTCTGAGATCCCACCAGGCCAATAGTCACATACTCTATCGTACTTGACAAATTGACGGATCGCTGACCCGCCCATTGACCTCCAACATTGTGATTTGACTGTGATATCAAACGATGTTAGTTTGTATAATTTATGGACAGGAATAAAAACAGACGACAAATTGCTTGTTGGCGACCTGTCCGTCTGGACTAAGATAAGCAGAAATTATGACATTTCATTTACCAAATTAATGTCGGATCTCGAAGTCCGCCTCCGGTCTGAAAGAAATATTTTCATTGGTCAATCGATTTATTGATTGACAGCCTCGTCAACTGGCTCACGAAAAAAGTTCCCTTTTCCAATTCGTTTTTATGTTTCTCTGACCCCAAGCTAAGCGTAACTTATAGGTAAAAGTCAAACCATGTGCGTGTCGTGTAATTTGGGTTAACCCTTTTCTGTTCCTCAAAATATAAGACTTTCTCAAATCAAAAAGGGTAGCAGACGATATCATGAAGTGACTTCAATTAAAGAAATACCCATTCTATATGACACTAAATAATGTGGGAAGAGAAGAAAGTTCTTGTTACAAGCAATTTCTTCTTCTTCCACAATGTTTTCTTTAGTATAAAATCACAGGGATGTACAAATTATGGATTTTACGGGAAAGGAGGGTAAAACATGAGAAAACAATTTATCAAATTTCATTACATTTGTTTTGGACGACTTAAGGTGTAACTCCATAATAAAGCTACAACACAAAAAGACGAGTTCGGTGGTTATCAATTAACAGATCGATATCGATCAAATGGTGTATAAATCAGGTTATTATTAACTACTGAGTCCATCTAGTCTAGCACGTCAATCAAAATTAGTTCAAATGAATATATGTTTTGTAAGTCACCGTGTCAAAGTCAAATGTCAAGTGAGATATTTTTGTGTTGGATTGTATTTGGGGTATGCCGGATTCTTTTTGTCACGATTGTAATTCGTATAAAGCCCGTAGATGTTATGTGTTCTTGTGACACTATTTTTCTTACATACGGGTACAAGAAAGAGATAGAGAGAAAGGGGGAGAGAAGAAGAGAGAGAAGAGAATGAATGGAGAGAGGGAGCGAGAGGGAGAAAGAAAGAGAGAGAGGGGAAGAGAGAGGAGAGAATGAGCTACGAGACAAACACGCAGAGAGAGGGAGAAAGAAAGACAGAGAGGGTGGGGATCTTGTTTTCAAATTAAGTTTTTCTTGGAGGGAGGGAGGGGGGGGGTAAAGCTTTCTCGATCAGTGTCTACGTAGAGTTAATTGTTAAGACTGTCATCATACTAAGCAGATGAGTATTCACTTGAGCGCGTGTCTTTGCTTGTAAGAAATACCATGCACATACTCATATTGCCGCATCGCGGCTGTCAATCAAAGAATCAATCGACCAATTAAATTATTTATCTAGACCGGAAGTGAACTTTGAAATCGAACCTTTGTCGACATTTATGTGAAGCGTTTTTGTTTGGTTAGTGACCCAAACATCGTAACTAAAGCTTATTTAAATCCTATAATTACGATGTTTAAGTCGCCAATTAACCATCTTACCTTTTTGTTCCATGCCACCTTGCACAATAGCACTGTTTAAAGCGGCTCTTGAACAGAAATTGACGAGATTTTTCTTAATTAATAACTTTAACGCTTTCAGATATTGGAAATAAAGGAATAAGGCCGTTTTGTAATGAAAATAACTCTTTGGTTCAGCGCGAAACAGTTGTAACTGCCTCGCAACTGTTTCGCGCTGAACCATCGAACTGTTCATTAAAAAAAAGAAAGAAAAGAAACAAAAATATTCCGCGTTAGGAGACACCAAATTAGTTTACGAAGTTCGACCCGAATGGAACCGGAATTCATTTGGTAAACACATTATTTTTCGATTCCACCGAAATTTGCCTTATCTGTGGTTTCCATGACGTATTAATTACGTTACTGGATTCCGCTATCAGTTTTGTCGTTATCGAACGATACCATGCTCTAAAGACATCATTTTTACGTATTGTTGAGAACATATAATTTAACCCATTCCGACACATCAAAATTTTAGACTGGTCCAAATTGGAAGAAGCTGCAAACGACAATATCAATAAGTTGATGGATTTTTTAGAAAACATTATGGATAATTAAGAAATTGCTTGATACAAGCAATATCTTCATTTTCCACTATGTTTTCCAAAGCTATTTTCTTTGGGGACATAAAAAGGGGGGAATGTGTGGGAATGGGTTACAGTATGAAAAGGGATGAAATCGATCCAAAAACCAGGATAATATCCAACGATCTTTCCGTGAAAAACTATAAGACATCAAGTATTCGGGCCGAACACTTACCACAAAAGGTTTACAAAACTGAATCTACAACAATGGCATGTCGATCAAAGAAAGCATCATTTTTAGATTAAAGTAATTTTGGTATTAATCTATTTAACCCATTCCCACACAGTGACGCCTTCGGACGACCCTGTAAGAAAAGCAATTGAGAAAACATTGTGTAAAATGAAGAAATTGCTTGAAACAAGCAATTTCTTCATTTTACACAATGCCTTCTACCCAAAAAGTTGAAAAAATCTAAAATTTCATCAATTTTGAATTGTCGTTTGCAACTCCTTTGAATTTGGACCACTCTAAAATTATGTTGTGTGGCAATGGTTTAAGTGTTACTGGCACTTTAAGCTATTTTTACACAATCACGAAGACAGGAAACCGGAAAGATATTTGGGATGATAAACAATGTGCATTGATTAGTGTGTCAATAGGTCAAGTGCAATTGAAATAGTTTCTTCATTAGGAAACAACTTTACGCCCAATTACAGTCGTATTTCTGTCATTAATGAGTTGGATGGGACATATCAAAGAGAGAATGGTTGATATGTATCGAATCTTCCATGTCGGTCCGCCTTGTGTACACCCTTCCTGGACCAAAAACATGTTTACAATCGACGGATTGCTGACCCCGTCCACTTACTCCCCTGGCCACACCTACTTACTCTGTTGACCGCGCCCACCGACTTCGACAGAAAGTTCAACCTCGGTATTATGCGGCGTTATTTTGTAACATTGATGGCCAGTTACACGTTAGAATTTGTCAGCCCGATTAGCTCAGTTGGTAGAGCACTTGACTTCAAACCTCAAGATCACGGGTTCGAGCCCTGGGCTGACCATATCAACTAACTAACTAATTGTCTTTCGGATGAGACGTTAAACCGAGGCCCCGTGTGACTATGCTATCCATCGAGCACGTTAAAGAACCAGGCGGGGCTCTCAGTAGTTTCGTCCTGTATCCTTGCACTATCCCCCGTAACAACTAACCGTCTTCTGGGGGCGTCGCTCATATGGGCATGTGCTAAGGTAGCGACGAAAATTAAACGGAAATACACCAGTTACATGTAAAAAAATGATAAAATTGTTGGTTGGCGACCTAAACGCCATAACTACAGCTTGAATGATTAATTAAATATTGATACGATTGCATTATTCGGCGAACCCGGATGCAGACTAAAAGATACAAAAAAAAGTAAAATCTCGATACACTTGGAATGCTTACACCAAACATATTAGCAAACTAGACGTCAACGGGGTCTTTAAACACTGTCACGCAGGTTTAAAGAATGGTGATTCACAAATGGCAAATCTAAAATGGACCATTTGGAAATCCTTGAGACAAAACAGATTTGATCCTTCAGGCGAAAGGGGGATAGGGGCATCCGCGTGTTTCGTAAAACAACTACTGGAAAAAGGTATTGGACCCAGCAGAGGTCATTTAGATGTCGCATTCCAAAAATGATTATACAGTAAGGTGAAATGGCCATTCTAGTTTCAGAAAAATTGTCGGAAAGCGAAAGATTTTCGATCCTGCTCAAACTGCGTGTACTGCGCAGGTTGAACAGGATCGAAAACCTTTCCGGCCGACCGGGAAGACCCCTTTTCGAATCACGGGTTACAATTTTTGTGGACGTCTCAACGTGAACCAGTCTTACTACGTTTCTAAAGTCTCGTAGGATCTTACTATTCATTATTCTACTTCTTCATTATCTACAATATTTTCTACCCCAAAAGACAAAGATTTTCAAAATTCGATTAACCAAAAATTATCGTCTGCAACTTCTTTCAATTTGGTCCAGTCTAAAATTTTATCGTGTTGGAATGCGATACCCTAGATGTGCTAGATTTGACGTTTCGCTTAAATCAGATTATTCTTATAAAAAAACGCCATCTACGACACAAAATTCAATACATTACTCTTCTGTAACAGAGACGTCCAATATCAGACTTTCAGTGCTTTGATGAATAATGGGGTCCGATTTAACCCATCTCCACACAGTGATGCCTTTTGACACCCCTCAAAAGAAAGAAAAAGGAAAATGTTGTGTAGCAAGCAATTTCTTCAAAATATTTCTATCCAGAAAGTTGAAAAAAATCTGAAATTTCATAAACTTTAAATTGTCATCTGCAACTCATATCGATTTGGACCAGTCTAAAATTTTGCCGGATGGCAATGGGTTAAAATGGTAAGACATCTGCACCTACCCAAATATCATTTTAAGAAAATAATTCCACAATTAAACTTCATTTATGCTACTTATGTAACGATATAAAGATTACAAAAATATTCATATCTTTAACTCATTACCAGGCGACAAATTTTAGACTGGTCCAAATTGAAAGGAGTTGTAGACGACAATTTCAGGTTGATGAAATTATAAACATCTTTGTCTTAGGGCCAGTAAACATTGTGGATAATGAAGAAATTGCTTGTAACAAGCAATTTCTTCGTTTTCCACAATGTTTTCCAAAGCTTTATACTTGTGGTGCGTAAAAAAAGCGGACTTGTTTGGGAATGGATTAAATAGAGAATATATGTTGGTCAAAGTCCGAATTAAAGGAGGCTTAAGACGACATTTTACAGATCGCAGACCACGCCCACTGAGCTTCAACAGGAAGTTCCACTTCGAAATTAAAAAATTGAAAAACGAATGGTCAGTAATATGTCACGAAAAGTAAAATGTTTGGTTGACGACCTAAACGTCGTAACTATAGATTGAATAAATAGTTAATGTTGATGAAATCTTAAAAGCCTTTGTATTTTGGGGTTGAGAAAATTTAGGATAACAAATAAATTGCCTTTGAAAAAACATTTCTTCATTTTTCATATAATTTTCGAAGTTATTTTTCAGGGACGTAACAGACAAATCACGTACTTGTACATTAACCCTTCCCTGTTTTACGAAATTTTAGACATTTCAAATTTTAAAGAGGTCGCAGATTACAAAATTTAAAATGGCCTATCTAGTTTTACTATCCTACAGAATCAAAAATATATTGTCGGAAAGAAGAAATTGCTTCTTATAAATAATTTCTTCTTTTCGCACATTGTTATCTCATATATAAAATCATATGGACGTATAAAGCAGGGATTGTACGGGAAATGGTTATTTAATGGGTAAGAGGAATTTATATGGAGACAAAGCGAACATGCTGACATTTGGAGAGAGGGATAAATTTCTAAATATTTACCCTTTTCATTACTTATTAAATTGATTTCATTTTATACGTTTTCCTAACGAATAGTTAATCCTGATATGACGAAGTCAGTAACATATATTTAAACAGTAAAATGGCTGTTTGGCACTCTAAACGTGAATATGAGCTGTAGTCACGACGTTAACGTTAGCGGGGTTCAAAGATCACTCCCGGTCTAAATGAATGAATGGATGATTTGATTGGTCAACAGATATTTGATTGACAGCAACCTTCAAGTGGCAAGCAGTTTTAACTTTTGTTATTAGGTGATAAAATTGTTCAGTGAATTCAGGTAAAGTGTACGTGTTTAGTAAATTTTGCTTATAACAGAACTGAGAGGACCAAAAATAATATACAAGACATTTTATGATACAGGCGTGATACAAAAACTTGTATTGGATTCGAATCGCGTGGGAAAAATACGCTGCGTGAATCCAATGAGAACCACTATATCATAGTATCTTATTGTAATTTATCTTAAACCTGGAAAAAAAAAAAAAAAAACCGCTTACGAAATATATCTAAAATCATTCTTGATATGACGTCATTTTACCGACAAAATGACGTCATCCAACAATATTGTATCAGTTCAGTAATACATGTATATGATACGTTCGTCGAGTCCGAGTTTGCCTATGAATTCCTAAAAAAAAATCGGTGGATATATAATAGATATCGTTACATTCGAACATCACAACAACCCTGTTATAAACGACGTCAGTATAAGCATAGTTTAAATAAAAATAATGAGGGGCGCTTTGTAGTCTTAACCCATTCCCACATATGCTTTTTTACGTTCCCCAAGAAAAACAACTGCGAAAACAGTGTGGAAAATGAAGAAATTGTGTTGCAACAAGCAATTTCTTCATTAATCACAATGTTTTCTACCCAGAAGTTGAAAAATCTAGAATATCATAAACTGTAAATTGTCGACTGCAACTCCTTTCAGTTAGGACCAGTCTGAAATTTTGTCAAATTGTAATAGCTATGTTAATGAATCTATTTTCCAGGTTTACGTTTGGAATAGGATGGAAGGCGTTTCGTTAATGTTAAACGCTCTCCTTTCTTCTTGGCGGGTTTAACACATTCCTGTTTTACGAAATCTTAAACTTGTCCAGTTGAAAGCGGTAGCAGGTGACAGTCTGAAGTGAACTTTATTGAAAACCTAACTTTCCTATAGGGTAGAAAATATAGTGGGAAAAGAAGAAATTGCTTGTATCAAGCAATTTCTTCTTTTCCCACAATAATTTCTCAAATATAAAATCGTGTGGTCGTAAAAAGCAGGATAACACAGGAAAGGGTTAAGATAACAAAACAACCCGCTTTCTGGTTTTCCATTTAAATTCTTCACAGACAATTGACTTTCAAGTGAAACTAAACGCTCGTATATTACTTCAAACGTAGGCGAAGTTGGTTTCAATTTAGCAATTTGCGGTTACATAAATAAAATTAAAATGTTTGAGATATGTTCATCTTAAAGTAATAAAAACACAGCTATTGTGGCTTTCAGAAGCACGATTTTGGAAAAATGGCGTCACGTTTAAAGATTGTTTTCTAAAAAAGATTAAAAGTATCTGCTTCATGCTCCGCTTGCATAAGAAAAATTGACTGATATCGGCTATCATTTAAAGAGATAATCGACCAATCAAATCATTCATTTAGACCGGAAGTAAACTTTTAACTCCAAGATTGGTAGACATTTATGTGAAAATTTGAGTTGGTTTGGCAACTATAACGTAACTGCAGCTTATCCAAGCCGTAATTACGCGTTTAGGTCGACATTGGACCATTTATACACGTTACTGACTAGATATTTGGCATGATAACGCCGTTTATATCGAATCAGATCTTCCTTTCGGAGCTCAGGGGGTGGGACCAGCGATACGTCGATTGCATATAATATTTACAAGCAAAGCGAAATCATTCTACATTCCCATCTAACTTTTCCCAAATCAAGTACTATTCATATTGACAGGTTTTTTGTTTGTTATTATTCTCCTTTGCAAGGATAAGAGACATTCCTTAAAGCTACTGTCACGTAAATGCTCCGACTAGATGGGGGTACTGACGACTTGTTCTGGAATCGGTGATAATATCGGCGACTAGTCGGCGATACGTTTGCGGCTGATCGGTTGATCGGCTTATTTAACATTTGATATATTTTTTTAGATTTTGTCGGTATAGCATTGGCAAATAATCACCGATGTTAAGAAGAGCTACGACCGATTAACTTTCGGGCTGCGACTGACTTTTTATACACTGCGTACTTTTCTAATATTTTCTTCGTAGACACCTCGCTAGTCGTCAACACCTCGCCGGCGTATCGACAACATGCTTCAATCAATAATCGACTGTTTTATTGCACACTCTGGCCAGGGTTAAATATGACCGTAAATAGAGAATAGATGGTTGGTGTCTTGATATGGGAAAGTTTAACGGGCAAGGCGTAGGAATTTAAGTGGTGAGCCGAAGGCGCTATGAATTTTTCCATATCACGACACCAACCATCTGTTCTATTTATCCTGTTACCATCTTTAAAAATGGATTCGACTGGAAAACTTCCATGATAAGTAAGTGTAAGTTAACCTCTCTCCGCCGAACATGATGATTTGACCCAGCTGAGGTGAGGGCATCGGGGTCGACATTAGAAAGAACTCGCAAAATTTCATTTAGAATAGACATAATAAGAACGAATTAACAGGAACATCTATAACTTAAACCATAAACAACAAAGACATACCTTGATTATCGAATATGACTACCTAGATTTGTCGATCACTCAACTAACGTGTCGAAGATTTTCTTGCGATCAATTGTTAACAAACAAAAAACCAAACCCAAAGTCAGTGCCATCTCAGGATGGACAAAGCTTGAGATTAGATGCCTAGCCGCGACTTCTAGAAGTATTCCTCTTTTATGTTTTAAAATCCTGCTTTCTGAAGTTGTGTGTATGGTTCCATGAAATAAACAATGCCTGCGTCATGTATTGCTTCATCGCTACGTCACCGATGTATAATTCGACCGATGAAAGTTGAGGGTAGAGCGTTATCTTCCGATAGGTGGCATTTTTCAAATACTGACCTATCTAATTTGAGCATTCTGAGTAGTGTCATTCGTGGCAACTCGGCCGATTCCGTCGAACTACATTCAAAATGTCAGCGCCAAGGAAATGCACGTTTCGAATTCTTGATGCCTCTTCTTTGAGCACATGTAAGACGTGAATGCTTTCGCGACAGTTTAGTTTGATTTCTCCAAAATTGTAGGTTTTATTTCAATTATCCACTTGCTACTTTTTGGCGATATAATATGGAATTATTCGTACGACGTAATAATATTTATCCCAATCTGGATAAGTGATACGGTCCCGAAAACAGGTCAATCTTTGGAGAATATGACATACGCAGACAACGGAGAGTAGAGCATAATTTTTTTATTTGGACATTACTTTTAGCCGAATATTTAAACATTTATTGCTTAAAAGTAAGCTTTAGAAGGCACCACTACTACTGCAAAAATAGTTCGGTCACGTGATCAAGTGACATTATAAAGCTTATCACGTGACCATGTGACCTGATACCAACAAGTTTATTTTACACCCTTTTATCAGGAAGAATTTATAGCAGGTGACAGGATAAAATAAATAACCCCCCCCCCCCCCCCCCCCCTCTGTCTCTCTAATGCTATTCACCGATTTTTTTGTGACCTAGCTTTAAATATGCCATTTCGCCCACTCAACTGTAGTAATGTGTTTTTTTTTCTACGAAAAACTTTTTCGTTCGCTTTAACCCATTTCACTTCTTAGGCGCCCATAAGAAAAACACTTGGGAAAACAAAGTGTGAAATGAAGAAATGAAGCAATTTCTTCAATTTTTACAATGTTTTTTTACCCAAAACGGTAAAAAAATCAGAAATTTCATAAACTTTAAATTGGTTTCTGCAACTTCTTTCAATTTGGATCTGTCAAAAATTTCGCCGTGGGTTAATAGACGGCCTTTTGAGACAATGCCTTTTGGGTTAAGCCTTTTTCGTTTGTGCCTTTCTGACAATGGACTTGTTTTAACCAACACAAGATTCTCTTGTCTAAAAATCCTGCTATTAAGGCAAGTCTATTTTTAGCCTGAGATTGCGTAGCAATATGAGGCTAAAGTTACCATGGTAAAATTTCAACCGACGCAAAGTTAAAAACATCTAACGCAATAAATATAATATTCTGCCACATGGAAAGTAGCTCGAACCGAAATACACGACTGTGAGGATTAAGTTAATACTCCCGATTGAGGCAAGAAGGGCGAAGGCGAGATGTATGTAGTGCTTTCGTGTGAGTGTACTGGATTTGGCAAAATGATCAAAAATTGATGAATGAATGGACAAAAAGAAAGGAGATATATAATATATCGCGTATAATCATACCATATTGTTACGAAAAAGTAAGGTGTTTGTTTTATTCCAAAATGATATTACATGTGCTTATTATAGAGTTACAGTATCAAATCGGTCCCGTTAGGCGTAGCTGCTATAAAAAGCTGAAAAGCGAAGCTGTCGGGTTTACGCACGATTTGAACGTTTTCTTTGACAAATTAATTGGTCATTCAAAGGACCATATTCGCACTGTCTGCAAACGATTTGGGCGTGCTCGGACTTTGTGTTTATATATATTCCGAATTCTACCGATAGGAAGCAACGTCTGCATATCGCTTTTGAGAGGTGTAGGCCTACATTATCATGTAAACCTGGTACACGCTCCATTCTCCGCCCTCTCTCCCTCTCTAGCTCTCCCTCTTTCTCTCTAGCCATCTCCCTCTCTCTAGCTCCACTGGCTGAAAGCCAGCGGGCTTTTGAAATGATTTGTGTCCGTCGTCCGCCCGTCTGTCAACTTTTACTCTAAAAACCTTCTTCTCAAATAGTACAAAACAGCTTTAACAAAAAATTCACATGAAGGATCCTTGGGTGGCCTTTATCAGATTCCTTCATAGCATTTTGATCGGGTGAAAAATATGTAACGATTTATACATGTAAATATATCGTTACAATACCTCAAAAGCGGAAAGAAAATCATTGTGGAAAGGTTGTGTCCCTTACACAAATTGGCAGATCTGCGCATAATCGACAGTAGATTTTGGTAGAAAGTGACATTTCTGACCGTAAAACTTTTCTGTCCAGGTTATAAATCCCGTGTATACATATCTCAGGCTTTCAGCGCTTTAAGCGCTTTGATTTTCGACAAGATTTATATATCATGCGTACAGACTGAACCAAGCAAGTGCGTGAATAATCCGAATTTGCTATGATTTAGTTGGTAGACTGTTGATATCGACGTTAAAAAGTAAAGGATTTTTTTCCCAAAAATTAACAAAATATCAGTACTTTGACCACGTTGGTTTAGGTAAGAGACCGACATCTTCAACATTTTCTCCGCGGTCTTACCGCAGTTCGTAGCGCGTTGGTAGGCCGAGATGACATTTTCATCTTGACTCAAAGGTTGGGTGTAAACTAAATATAATTTTTAGAGTAAAGAGCCGTATTCTAGGAATTTCCATAATCTTATCAAAAGATAAGTGTATTTTTTACTTTTCATTAACCCATTCCAACACAATAACGCCCTTGACGCTCCAAAGGGGAAAATCTTTGGAAAACATTGTGGACAATGAAAAAACTACTTGCTCAATTTGGACCAGTCTAAAAATAATTGTCGACTTGGAATGTACGCTGACACTATCGTTATTTTGTTATCACGTAATCGTCATAACACTTCAAATTATCGCAATCGTACTTTCGCACCACGGTGATCGTACCTTCCCGAAATGGCCATCGAGCTCTTTCAATATATTACCATCTTGCCATCGCGTTATAGTTACTTCCGCGTTACGGTAATGGTAATCTCACAACATTGTCATCGTACTAACGAGTAATCGTCATTGTACTCTCACAAAATAGCAACCGTACTATCGCATCATCGTCATTTCACTAACACGGTAAGGTCATCATACTAATATCGCGTTAAGATCACCGTACTCTCACATTGTCATCTCATTATCGCGTTATGGTCATCGTGCTCTCATGGAATCACACACGTATCATCGCATCATTGTCATCTCATCATCGCGTTACGGTTATCCTACTCTCACAATATCGTTATTGTACGAATGGTAATCATCGGCTTGAAGATTTCATTATCGCATTAAGATCTTCGTACTCTCACACTATCGCCACCGTATCAAAGAATTATTGCCATCTCACAATAGCGTTATGGTTGTAGTACTCTCACAATTTCGTTTTTGTACTTACGGATAATCTTCAATTTACTCCTACAGAATATCGCCATCGTACTATCGCATCATCGTCATCTAAATATCGCGTTAAGTCATCGTACTCTCACAACATCGTCACTGTACCATCGTTTTTCAATATCGCGTGAAGGTCATCGTACTCTCACAATATGGCCACTGTACTATCATGTTATTGTCAGATCACTTTCTCGTTAAGGACAACGTACTCTCACGATATCGCCATAGTACTATCGCATCATCGTCATCTCATTATCGAGTTAATGTCATAGTACATTCACAATATTGCCACTGTACTATCATACTATTGTCATCCCTCTATCGCGTTAAGAACATCATACTCTCACAGTGTCGTCATCGTACCATCGGAGGTTTGTAATCTTACCGACGCGTTAAAGTCATTGTACTTTCACAATATCCCCTCTATACAATCGCATATATCGTCATCTCGGTATCGAGTTAAGGTCACCGTACTCTCACAATATCGCCATCGTACTGTAACATTATTGTCATCTCATTATCGCGTTACGGTTATCGTTCACCCACAATAACATCATCGTACTGACGCTTTATCGTCATCTCAGTCATTTTTCTAACTTCTAACCTAATATTTTTTCTACCATTCACGATAAACGTCGCCACCTTGATGCTGGTAATCCAGCTACTCTGAATGTAAGCGTGTCGACTTTCGGTAAAGGTCTAGCTGTATGTGGAAGTTTGTATGTGTACAGTTTGTTTGACCAATAAAATCGTTATTCAAGCTGTATTTACGACACTTTGCACCGGCCGAACGACGATGTAAAAAAATGGAACTGCTAGAAAGCAACAATTGATCCCGCAAAAATAGTAAATAAATGTAAAAAAAAAAAAAAAAAAACCGCACACACACAAACAACAACAACAACAACACCACAAAAAACCTTGACAACTGACTTCCTTTCATATCAAATGTCATATAAAGTCCGTCATTATGACTAGTTCGTCATTCTGGAAGGAAAATCTCGAATACATCTCAAAGTCACTCTTGTCCGAAATACTGATAAAAGGAATCCACACATTAATTTTTGAAAAAAAGGGCTATTCCATGTCAAATGATTTAAGAATAAAAACACAACCATTTTGGCACCAGTAACAGAAATAGTGATTTTAAAGAAATCCGAAATGAAATTTGTCTAGGCTATTTATGTGAATAAACTATAGGTTATGTTAAATTACGTCATAAAAAGTTTGGTCTCTATAAGAAGTTTGGTTAACCTACTATTTTATTTTGAACTAGTTCGTGTTCACATTTATCACATTTTGTTCTCATACACTGATCAGCAATAGTCTGTTTGCTACATCTATGTAAAACATAGAGCTGCCAGCATGGAAATCCTTCAACTGTGGAACATTCTGGAAATATAATTTGAATGTTTGACATCGTATCTAATTTGAGATAAAAACAATATCCACAATGAAAAACAAGTTTAAAACGTAATATAATTAAAAATTAGTATCAGGGCCTTTTATCAGATTGATATCTAATCATAATTATTGTTCTTTTCTTTTCAGCATGCTGCTACGTATCAATACAAATAGTTGCCCTTCAGTTGAGTTACAATCTCTAAAAAGTTGCATTTCGACATCTTGCGATTGCATGTCTAGCAATTGACGGTTTGTTGGCCCCGACCACTGACTCCGCTGGCCCATGACTATGATAGGAAGGTCACTTCGATATCAAACGGCGTTATTTTGCCATGTTTATAGCCAGGACCATGTTTCAAAACAGTAAAATAGTTTGTTGGCGACCTAAACGCCGTAACTGCAGGTCATCTGCACGCCGAAAGGACACCATCAATAACACCTATGATGTGATTATGGCAGATCGGCGAATTACACAGCGATACATTGCTTCACAGGAAGGTTTGTCACAGGACGAATCCTTGAAATTATCTACATGTATTATAAATTGCAAATGACAAAGGTATCTATGAGATAGGTCATTTTTGGCTGCTTTTCCATCAGGATAATGCTTCAGCATACAAGTCTACTTTTGGCTTGGCTTCTTTTCAGGAATGTGGTTCCAAACTTGTTGAGCATCCACCTTATCTATTTGATTAAGCACTCTCTGGCCAACAGCCCAAGATGAATAAAGAAAAACCAAAAAAACAACAACAACAACAAAAAAAAAAACCCTGAAAAACTCAGCGACCGACATTTTCGCAATACGATGACGTCACACAACCTGTTGGCGCATCTTTTTTATTCCAAAGATGCCACAATTATCTTATACATGAAAGTATCCAAACGCTTTAACCCTGTACTGTTATACAAAATTTTAGACTGTTCCAAATTCAAAGGCTTTGCAGACGACAGACTAAATTGATCTTATTTGAAAATAATCATTCAGTAGGATGGAAATATTGTGATAAAAGTAGAAATTGCTTGTTACAAGCAATTACTACTTTTTCTATTTTTTTTTTTTTCAAATATAAAAACACTCGAACGTAAAAAACATTGATTAATCAGGAAAGGGTAAACCCATTACTAAACCATAAATTTTTAGACTAATCAAAATTCAAAGAAAATGCAGACGACAATTCTGCTATTAAAAATTATTGTCGTGTGTGGCAGAAATCATTGTGAATAATGAAGAAATTGCTTGTAACAATCAATTTCTTCTTTTTCCATAATGTTTTCCAAAGCTTTTACATTGAAAGGCGTTTAAAGGTGTCACAGTGTGGGAATGGGTTAAGAGATTTATACGAAGTGTGAAATTTTGCAAGGTAACTACGTTGAAAAATGAATCAAAAAAGAGATTAACACACACCCCCCACCCACCCCTCTTTCTAGGCCCGGACTTTTTAACCAACCTTCGTAAGTCTATGTCTCAAGATTAAAATTAATTTTTATTACACCAGTTAACCATTTAATTTTTGTTACATTTTACTGACTCGTAAACGTTGCAATGTCAGGCGAGTGAACTCCCAGTTGGAGGTGAGTGATAGAGGCTAGCGGTCCATCAACTTCGATTGATTTAAACCTTTACCTGTTTGAGATTCGCACTTGTGACCGGTAAAACCATATGGACAAATACAGTCAAATCCGCCATATCTGTTGTAGCACGTTCCTCCATTTTTGCAAGGCGTTTGAAACTGACACTCATCGTAATCTTCGTCACACTGGTTTCCGCCGTAAGAAATTGGACAATAACAGTGAAAGGTTCCCGGAAGTGACTCACAACTTCCGCCATTTTTGCAGGGAGATGACAGGCAGCGGTCTGAGAATAATAAAATGAAAGATTTAGAAAAAAAAATAAATACGGATGCATTTTGATTTTAATTTGTTCGTTCACTTGCCCCTCAACTAGTATTATCGCAAATCGGACTTATAACCTCCACCAGCACTTTGTCACCCAAACAGTACTGATGACCTTTGACCTATGACACCCCAAAAATGAGGGAATCTTCTTGGGCCATGAATAATATTTTTCTAAAGTTTCTTGGTCAGCTTATGTGCTAGGGATTTTAGTCAAATTTCACTTGTGGCCTTGACCTTTTAACTACGTGACCTCAAAACGATAGGGCACTTCCTTGGACCATTGGATGCTGTATGAAGTTTCGTGGTTGTAGGCCATTTGGTTCTAGAGTCAAGAAACGGAAAAGTCGACGGTCGACGGACGGACGAATATAAAGACACAGAATCATGATTCAACAAATATACATCCTCTATTTCGTACGTGGGAGTACCATAAATAATATAACGAGCTGTTCTTTTCTCGATTTTCAAATTTTTAGCATACGTATAGATCGGTGTGTGAGCGTGTGTGTGTTTGCATACCTCAAGAATCGAATATTCTTTGTTTTATCTCTTTAGGAAAAACATTTAATAAACCAATCCCATTACCTTTTCAATGCAGAATTAATCAAACTCCATCAACTTGAGCGCCTCTTTTCTCTCTCAAATCATAATGATTCATGGAGCATCTCTTATTTGAATTTTAAGTCTTCAAGCAATTTTGCATTGGCGTTAAGTTTACTTATTGCTTGCGCCGCCCACCGAGCTCCAACAGGAAGTTCCTCTTCGACTTACAGCAACACGCAACAAAACAGTAAAATCATTGGTTGGCTACCCAAACGTCGTAACTACAGTTTGAATAAGCTGTAGTTACGGTGATGAAGTCGCCAAAACCGACAGAAATACATAACTGTCGACCAATAACGAAGTTCAAACTACACTTCCAGTTTAAATGAATGGTTTGACAATCATGCATACAATCAAGACAATCTTATGTAACAGACAAATAGATTAAATCGATCTAATTTTGAACAGCCATGTTATGATTATGAAATTTATTTGCTATTGTAAAAGTAAATATGGACTCACTAAAGTCAGACGAAGTGGAATTTATGATAACCGAAGCGGATGTCTTTGAAGTCGATGTAGTAACTCTATGGGTAGGTGATCCTAAAAAAAGATAAATGTTTGATCATTATGCAAAACGAATCGAACTGGGTTAACCCATTCCCATACATTGACGCGTTTAACGCTCCATCAAGAAAAACAATTGGGGAAAACAGTGTATATAATGAAGAAATTGCTTGAAAACAAGCAATTTCTTCATTTTCGACATTGTTTTCTACCCTATAATCAGAAAATATATGAAATTTCATAAACTTAAAATTGTTGTTTGCAGCTTCTTTCAATTGGAACTAATCTAAAATTTTGTCGTCTGGGGATAGGTTTAATTATGAATTCACAATAAGTACCGGGTTTGAAGCATTATGACATCTTGATAAATGAGAGGTAGGTCACAGGTCATACAGAATACACAAAATGAATTGTAAGATAGAAAGAAGAAAGGAAAAATGAAATCAATTACCCTTTGTGCCAGATTGAACAAAAAAAGACCCCCCCCCAAAAAAAAACCCCAACCAAACAACAACAACAACAAAAAACAACGTTTTTTTTCTCTTTTTATTTTAACCAGCCAACCAAACAATTAGACCAAAGGACTGAAAGTACTGAGAAGTTGGAATGCGCTGAAAGGGTCATAACTGTGAAATTCGGTTCAAATTCATTTATTACTTTCCGAGTAAGCCTCCCTCCTTTAAACTTAAACCAGCTTTCCCATATGTGCGTGAATAACGCACGAAAACATAAATCCACATACAGAAATAAAGAATCAGCATTGTCTTAACCCATTCCCAGATAGTGAATCTTTTAAATGACCCTCATTATGAAAGCTTTGGTTAACATTGTGGAAAATGAAGACATTGCTCGTTACAAGCAATTTCTTCATTATCCACAATGTTTTCTGTCCAAAAGGACTTTAAAAAATGACCCTCATTAGGAAAGCTTTGGAAAAAATGTGGAAAATGAAGAGTTTGCTTGTTACAAGCAATTTCATCAATACCCACAATGTTTTCTAACCAAAAAGACCATGATTTTAAAAGTTTCGTCGTCTTACAATTGTCGTCTGGTACTTCTTTGAATTTAGACTGGTCTAAAATTTTATCGTGTTGGAATGGGTTATAAGCTCGTGTCATGCACAGCAAAATTAGAATTTTCAAGCATAACATTCTCCTTTTGATCAACTATAATACGTGAACTCCTTTTAGAATCTTGAAAACAGAGAATAACATCTTCTACAGTAAGAAATCAATGACCTCAACTCGGCCAATTCTGTAACGATCATACTAAACTCACGTAGAATTTCACCTCAAGTTTATGAGTATACGTGGAAATTTGCGGAAATGACCGGAAAACTTGTTTCAGGGTGATCGATTTGAAATACCAGTTTAGACTTAGGAAAACAAGAATATTTAAAGCGTTGTGAGTAAAATTCAAAAGAAAAAAGACGTTAACGTTATTGTAATGTTATTGTTTGCACATGGTAGTTTTGCCCTTTTCCTAAATATTCCTATAATATGATGAAGATAGTATCAAATTATCTTCGGCGACCTGTAGTCGTGCGATTTCCATATTCGGCTTTAGAACCGTACAAATCTTCAGTAAAAAGGACCAAGCTGATCACATGACTACCACATGTCACTTGTGATCACGTGATTACCAAACACGGGACGGCGAGCCACAAAAAACAAATTACTGCGCTGATTATTACCTTATTTTCAATAATTTAAAGCAAATTAAAGCATGTTTAGAAGTCTCTAAACGAATTTTTATATCATCCTTTACACGTGCAATATTATTGTTTTCGGCTACAACTAACTGATTGTCCGTGGCAAGTTGAGATGAGAAGTAACCCGAGGTGTATTCATATCTAAGAGATCATGTGATACGTGTTATTCGGAAACCCAGAATGAAATTGTCTTGTGTTCATTTTGCAGTTTTGTTAAATCTAAGTTTGAATTGCTCCGCATTCCAACTTAAAAATCACACACACACAAATCACATAAAACAAAACAAACAAACAAAAAACAAGCCAAAACACACATACATACAAAATACTTTCTTCTGTTGCAGTTTTTGGCCCAAAATTTTGAATGACGAATTTGTGACAAAAATAGATCGCTTTTAAATAGTTACAAAATGTACAGTGCAACGCGCGGACTGAAGTTATAGTGAGTAATCAAAGGTCAATTTTGTCTATACAGGCATAGATAAAATTTATAACTTGTATATTTGTAATTAAAGCGTAAAAAACGTCATAAATTATTTCAAAATAATTTCGCGTTATCATTACGAGGATTGACAGACCGATATGGTTTAATGACATTCAAGCGATTTTCGATGACAGTTCATAACTAAGTGCAGATACAAATCTTTAACCCTTTCCTGTTCAATCTCTGATTTTTTCGTCCCTGTGATTGAGGAAACATTGTAGAAAAAGAAAAAATTGCCTGTAACAAGCAATTTCCTCTTTTTCCACAATATGTTCTACTCTAATGAATGGTTATTTTTCAAATTAAATCCACCTTATATTTTTGTCTGCAAAACCTTTGAATTTGGACATTTTAAAATCGTGTACAAACAGGAAAGGGTTAAACATGTTAAGGCCCTGTGCTAGCATTTGAAATTTAGGGGCCATTTATTTCTTGACCCTGAAATTTTAGGAAACATAACGGAATTTGAAGCGGTTAAAATTAACAAAGGGAGCGAATCATCAGTATTAAGTGCAATCGGACTTTTTTGTAAAGAAATTAATTAGAGCGAACAATTTTCAATAAAACCCTAGATTCACCATTAAGAATTTTAGGGATAACCCCCTGTTTTGATCCTTAGACATTTCTCCTAAGAGGCCATTTGACCCCCTTGTGACAAATTTCTCAGGGTAAAAATAGGACATTTTCAAATTTGGAGGGTCAAAACCCTGGTTTCCGCTAGAAACACGAGGTCTGTATGTTATTGGAATGATTAGATACAAATGAAACTTGATTTCCTAAATAGCTGGATATTTGTGTAGGTAATGCTTTTAATTATTAATTAAACTATTTAATACTTACTTGAAAATGACGAAGTAGGTTTTGTTCTCGTTAAGTAGGATGATTTTGAAGACGGAATGGAAACTCTTGTGGAGTCTAAAAATATATCTGACAATTAACGGACCGATAAATAAAACAATAAACAACAACAACAACAACAAAAAATAATAATAAAATAAAACCCCACAAAACAAACAAAAAGCCGAAACAAAACAATAACTATTAAAACAAACACCTCCTAAATCAAAACAAAAGAAAATAAACAAATAAGAAATGACTTATCAAATTATTCGTGTAAACAGGGATTATTCATTTTTGAGTTCCATCTTTTGTTGATATGACAGACATAAAAGTCGTAACTACAGCTTATTCAAGCTGTATTTACGGTGTTTAGGTCGCCAACCAATTTACATTTGTGTTATATGTTACTTACCAAAGTTTTTGCAAAATAACGGCATTTGATAGCTTAGTCGAACTTCCTGTTTGTGGTAAGCGGCCGTCGCATTCTTTATGACCCATTTGTCACATATCGATGGCTTAGTGCAAAAACATCATAAGTGTCTATACGAAGCTTTTATGGTCTTGAAGTTATGTTCCGGACAAAAATGTAATGTTAAAAACAACAAAGGGCAATAACTCGAAAAATGACGTGACAAAGTAATGGTTTTTGTTAATGACACTTCGCCACATTATGATCGATTATTGTACAAAAATTGAAGATGCTAGCATTTATGCTAAAGGAGACATGTTCCGGACAAAAAATGTAAAGGTAAAAACAACAAAGGACAATAACTCAAAAAATGGCCGTGACATAATAATGGTTTTTGTACATAACACTTTTCCACATTGTGATCTACAAGTGTACAAAGTTGAAGTTGCTAGCACTTATGATTTAGGAGATATGTTCCACACAAAAATGTAAAGTTAAAAAACCAGGAAAACAACTTAAAAAATGGGCATGCAAGAATAATGGTTTCTGTTCATGACAATTTTCCGCATTGTTATCTATAAACGTATACAGTTTGAAGTTGCTAGCAATTATTTTTTTAGGAGATATGTTCCGGACAAAAATGGAAAGGTAAAAAAAAAACAAAGGTCAATAACTGAGCGTGGCAGAGTAACGGTTCTTGTTCATGGCACTTCTCCACAATATGATCTATAAGTGTGTAAAGTTTGAAGTTGCTAGTACTTAGGGTCTAGGAGATATGACAAAAGTGTGACGGACGGAAGGACAGACGGATCGACAGACGGACAGACGGACGGAATCGAGCAAACCTATAGTCCCCCAACCGGTAGTCGGTTGGGGACTAATAAACACAAAATAAGACAATTCTTCGAAATATCGCTATATACACGAGTCAGTTTTTGGTTGGTTGGTTTGAACAGTCAGACGAACTGTATTATTCAATTTTGGCTGTTTCGTGTCGAGTGATTGTCATCATAGACTGGCGATATAGTAGGTTTTATAAGATACGCATTTTGGAAACAAGAATAGTCTTCAAATGTTAATACTGTTGCGAGAAATACCAGGAATCCATTGTTAGGTGCTCCAGCCGCCGCGATATGACTGAAATACTGTTAACAGTGGCATTAAACCCAATTCAATCTATCAATCAATCAAATGTTAATCATACATGTATAACACAAGGTTTACGACACATAAAAACTCTTGATCGACTTTCTACTCATTTTCGCCGCCGTCATAGCGCAGTTGGTAGCGTGTCGGACTGTCAATCTAGAGGTCCCGGGTTCGATCTCCGACGGCGGCACTCATCCTTTCCGACTATTTGTCTCTCACCAATGGGTCGATAATCGTAGACCTATGTGGGATAGCAGCTGGAGGCTAGGAAAGGATGTAATGGTAGTACTGGTGTAAGAAATACCAGGATTCCATTGTTATGTGCTCCAGCCGCCGCGATATAACTGAAAGATTGTTGAGAGCGGCGTAAAACCCTATTCAAACAAACAAAACAAATCTACTCATTCTCGAAAATGTAACAAACGAATATCTCGTTTTTAAAAATGTATGTCATTTGTGTATTTATTTATGTATTTATTTTTTCATTAAAGTATGAACCAAAAAACTTTATCCCACTTTATAAATACTCGAGGCGATTAAGTTTATAGGTTAATACCTCAATGAAAACAAATAATATAATATCTTCATATCCCATCCAGCTAGTCAAAGCAATTATTTTTCTGGTTTTGAGTAAAATACTATGGGTCTTCTTGTAAAAAAAGAAAAATGACTATGCGTTCAAAATTTTTGTTCATAGTAGTATGAATAGAAAAAAAAATCAGCCAATCGAAACGCTTTTAAAATTAAAATCAAATTATTTCCTTCAACAGTTCAACAGTGACCATAAAACGAAAAAGGTACAATTCTGAAATCGCTAAAAGTATCAATTCATATGAGCTGGACTGCAAAGACTTTAAAGGCTTGTTTTCACCAACAAAGATTTTACCTGCATCCTTGCTAAGCTTGATATTGTCCAATCCAACGAATGCAGTTGTATGACGATCATATCGATAACATCTAAATATAATCTGAAAATAGGTGAAGGAAAAAGTTTCTCCCTCTCAAAACTTGTATATAGGACCATGAACTTCTTTCAATTTAAACAAGGACGTATCTACATAAACGAACAACAATTATTTTTTTTGGATAAAATCTTTCAAAGCGCGTAATTGCAATCAGATGACGTCATCAAGATTTCGGTCCCGCTTAAATGACGTTCAGTAGTACGAAATGAACGAAACCAGGACCAAATCTTTGAAACAACAAAAACAACGACGACAAAAATCTGTGTGTTTATCATTTTGATAATTTCACGTGTTTGTCTATGAAATTATCAAGTGATAACCCAACGAGATATCTAAATAATAAATCACAGAGCTTTCAAGAAAAGTTTCTGTTTACAAAATAATAATATATCTACCTGTTAAAGTAACATTCACATTGAAATTGAAAATATCCATGTACATGATTTATATACATACATTTTCATACATATATACATTCCCCTTTTTACGTTTTACAAAATTGAAATGAAACTAAATACATACAAGTGGTTCAATGATAAAGGCTTTCAGCAAGTACATTTTCTCCTGCCCCAAACCCTTCAATCTCCCGGGAGAAACGCATTGTCTCCCGTTTATATTCTGATACTCTGACATCCGGCATAATTTCTTTTACTTTTTTTCATTTCCAGAAAGATTAAAGCAGTTTTTCCGCGAAAGCATAGTGCGAAATCAAACCACTGAAAGCCACATAAATATACTCGTATGGCACAATTTTGTGACAATGGACCATGGAAGACATGCTCGAAGAGTTTTTCTATCGTTTATATACTATAGCATTATGTTTCAAGCTTAATCCGCAATTTTTAAAAGGTCTGAATTAGTGGCTCTCAAGAATTTCAATCTCATGTTTCCTGATTATCTGATGGCACTAATTCTACCATTACTTAAGGCTCAATTCCCAATTATTATTTCTATTTTTACTATAATTACTAGTACGTATTACTACTATTTTACACAATTTTAGCTTATAGTTACTCATTAGTTATCTTAATACTGACACACAGAGAAAAATATGACAATAGATGTATACCCAAAGGTATCTCCTTAATAAGCTTCTTTCGTTAACTTTTATTGATTAAATATGAAACTCTTGTTCATGCTGGTGCATGTATTCCTATTCAATAATCCTGGACGAAATTCGTTAAGAATAGCAATAGTCTAATTACAAACAACCTTAGTTGGAACCATACATCCTGAAATAATTTTCCGTTGATCTAATGACAATATTAAGTTTGGCAAAGGAACCCCTCTGTCCAATTGTGTGTCCAATGATATATTGCAGTACTCGTTGCCATGACAAAAGTTACAATTTAGTGCACAACGCGATTTGCAATAAAATCGAGAATTGCAATGAATTGTTTCCAGGTACAGTTATCGGTAATTAAACACTATTTCTAAATTCGGGTAAAGACTGAATACAACATGATACATGAAATATGTGGGTTTTTCCCCTAAAGACTGAGTCCAATGTTTTAGATCAAATTCTATATCGGTCTTTTGAGAGCATAGGCTACGAGTTCTTGTATTATTAGAATAATGTGGAAACTGTTTATGTATTTTAATCCGTTGTTCAAAAGACTGAACCTAAAAGACGAATCTTAATTGCAAAACTCGTTCGTTGACAAAATGTTTATTACAATTCAGTGCAACAAGGAGATTTGCAATAAGATCGAGCATTTCTATAAAATATGTGTGGGAATGATTTTCTGTTTTATAAAATATTCTTTTCATTTCTAATGATTAAATGACACAAAGCGAAAAAAAGTACAAATTTTGATACATTTTTTATGGAACTATCTTGTGATCAGTACGCTGGTTTTTGATAGACGGAACTTAAAGTTGAATTATATCAACACACGAATTAAACGGTATTACAATGACGTCATCAGTATCTTGTATCCTGCTTATGTTCAGGAGCGTGAAATGAACAAATGCAGGGCAAATTATCCTCGTATTTCACTGTTTTTTCTTCGAAATTATCAAGTGATAATAGAGCGAGAAGTAGCGAATTGCGATATTCTAACGGAAAGCGTTAAAGAAAAGATAATAAATTTCGTTTAATACCTTAAAATGTGTCGATTCTCTGATATCTAAAACAGCTTCCGCCCAGTCTTTCCTGAGTCCCTCAAAAGACCCGATTAGCTTAAATCCGGAATGCGACGAACCAAGAACAGTAATGTTTGAATAATGTGTTGGCAAGATATACCAGAAAGTGAGACAATATCGTCCTGGGGAAAACTCTGGTGTTGTAATATCATATGTCTGACCATCTCCGGTGTTTGGTAAGGATTTAAAGGGTTCAAATAGGGCATAGAAACTGTCATCTGGTCAGGGAGAAAACACATTGATAGTTGTTATCAAAACTGTGCCATTTAACCTATTCCTACTCAATCCCACTTTCTTACACCCTCTAGGAATGAGGTTTGGATCACATTGTGGAAAATGAAGAAATTGCTTGTTACAAGCAATTTCTTCCTTTTCTTTATTATCCACAATGTTTTCTACCCCGAAAGACAAAGATCTTTTTCTTTAAATTCCACCAATTAAAAATTGTCATCTGCACCTTCTTTGAATTTGGACCAGTCTAAAATTTTATTGTGTGGGAATGGGTTAGAACAGAAGATCATTAATTGTCCCCTTTAAGCAGAGTTGTTTATTATCTAATTTTCAAATAAATATAGACCAACAGATAGTTCTTTCAGTGCTTTGATCCCTTTCCTTTCGTGTACCTTATCCAGCATAACTAACAAATATACATGTACAAACCTCAACTATCACTTTAATGTTCAGTTAAATGTTCAGTTAAATGTTCATTAAAAATGTTATCTTAATCCTTTCCTGTTTTACAGACGAAATTTAAAGTGGATTTAATTTGGGGGGGAAACCATAACATTATTTAGGGTAAAAAAATATCGTGGAAAAAGAAGAAAATTGCTTGCCACAAGCAAAAACTTCTTTTTCTTTAATGTCTTTTCAATTGAAAAATCACAGGAACGGGATAACCGGGGATTGAACAGGAAAGGGTTATGGTAATATTAAAACTACATCTTCATTCAATATATTAAAACCTGCGACCCGAGAGTAAATAAACCAGTTGAATATTTCTGATATGTAATGGGTGATATTATACTAGTGTAATATCTATGTAACTTTGCTAATGCCTCTGGTAACGCTTTTTCGTTACCATGAAAATGACGTAACATATTGTATGCAATAACGTCTTTTTTATAACGATGTTTTATGTTTCACGGAATGTCTTATATTGATAAAGTACAGGAATCTAATTGATTTTTTCCAAAGATTTACGTAAAAAAAAATCATTTATTCAGACAGGATCTGAGCTTTCAACCCCAACATTGACCGTCACTTTTGTAAACCTTTCTTGTTGGTTTGACGACTTAAACGTCGTTATTACAGCTTGTTAAAGCTGTAGTTATGACGTTTAGGTCACTAACCAACCATTTTACTTTTTTGTTTCAAGCTTCTGGCCATAAATTTCGCAAAATAACGCCGCTAAAAGTCGAAGAGGGGCTTCCTGTTGGAGTTTATTGGCGGGGCCTAGAGGGTCAGTGGGCGAGGCGAGCAATTGGTCAATATCCTCTATAAATGGTAACGTTTCAAAAAAGATAACAGATATTAAGTAAAATGATCGCTATAACCAACCGTACAAGAAAAGTAAGTGAACCAGTTTACATCTAAAATTCCGTGTCCTTAGTATCGAGTTTTAAACCATGAATTATATTTTCCGGGTTTAAGGTCGACAACAAAGACATAACAAACTTTCGAAGACGACGACGCCGTCAGCATCGGAAACATATACCACAGCAATACGTAATACGGCGATTTATAAACCACAATTACCTTGTCCAGTTCGAACAAGGGGTCTTCCAAAAAGTGAAAATGGACCATTTTGAATTATCCACCTGTCATTGTCTATGGCAAGGCTACATGGCTGGCTGTTATAAAAAGTACATCTTCCTTCAGGCACATCTTCGGTGCATGTCCGCTCTTGGCTCGGAATGATAGAAAACACGGCATTGGAAGTACCTTAAAACAAAAAGGCGATCATAGGTCCAGGTGACTGCTCTACGCTAGTACAGTACAACATCGCCGGATTTTTTTTATTGACTATGTAATTAAAATGTCGTTTGAATCGTAATAACAGATAGTCAACATCTTCATGACTTGGTTTCACATAGGTTCCTTTTCGTATGATAGTTTATCAATATAGGGTCATTTGACCAAAGATAAAAGGAGATTAGACGTCGCTTTACATTTGCCATGCGATTTATAATTAACATCTAACAAATAATGCTCTGCATTTGTAAATAAACGACAATCCGCAAGGAAAATTATTTGATCTACAGATGTCTACGATAAATTCGAAAATGTGACGACTTTTACAGAATGAAAATAGGAATCAATAACCGATAAAAAATCCTACATTTAATTTTTTACCTTCCGTTATGTCGAAAATAGCGCACTGGACAAGAACACATAGATAAAATGACAAGGCGAATGATTGAATAAATGGTCAATCGAAGTTGTCAATCTAAGAATCCATCGACCAATCTTGTAGTTCATTTAGACCGGTAGTGAGCTATGAACGCCGACATTTGCCGAAAGTTATAGTGAGTAATCAAAGGTCAATTTTGTCTATACAGGCATAGATAAAATTTATAACTTGTATTTTTGTAATTAAAGCGTAAATAACGTCATAAATTATTTTAAAATAATTTCGCGTTATCATCACTAGGATTGACAGTCCGATATGGTTTAATAACATTCAAGCGATATTCTATGACAGTTCATAACTAAGTGCAGATACAAATCTTTAACCCTTTCCTGTTCAATCCCTGTTTTCTCGTCCCTGTGAGGAAACATTGTAGAAAAAGAAGAAATTGCTTGTAACAAGCAATTTCCTCTTTTTCCACATTATGTTCTAACCTAATGATTGGTTATTTTTCCAATTAAATCCACTTTATATTTTCGTCTGCAAAACCTTTGAATTTGGACAGGTTAAAATTTGGCAAAAACAGGAAAAGGTTAAGACCCTATGCTAGCATTTGAAATTGAGGGGTCATTGATTTCTTGACCCTGAAATTTAGGGAACATAACGGATTTTGAAGCGGTTAAACTTAACAAAGGAAGCAAATCATCAGTATTAGGTACAATCTGACTTTTTTGTATAGAAAGTAATGGGCCCCTACCGATATCCAGAGTTACTCCGCTTAGTTTTAGTATTAGAGTGACCTCCCTTAAATCTTTGGGTAGTTCCGGTGAAAAAATCGATGATATCGGTATCGAAAACATTAACAGGTTGTTGCCAGCTCTCACTATGTGTCATCAATGTTGAAACCCTATATGATATAGAGACTACTTTATTTTAACAGCTAAGCTTAATTTTTAAAGCTGAGTGACGTTATACGTGTTTATAATCGTAAAAGAGCCGGTATAAAAGTATTTTTTTCGGATATACCCTAACTCCGGATATACGTATTAATTACCATTAAAAGACCTTTTTTGATCGAAATAAACACCAATGATACTCACGGAATTACAATCCGTTATTTCCTTTTTTAGAAAATGGTTTCACATGTCAAGCGGGGCTTTGAATTTATAAGATATCAGTCATTTTACAAACGGGAACTGTTACAGAGAAGCTCTCCATACGTCTTCATTTCATGACCATGGGAATTTGCCAAATACCCTTTTCATTGATGAATATGAAATAAATTTATTCAGAATTTCACTGCATGATCCTAAGCAAGCTTTGTAAAGTGTCTGGAGGCTTGTGGAAATTATTGTTGCCTCTGTAGGTCCTCCCAAGATATATCATTCGTTTCTTACCAATTGCAAGTTAGATATATCATTAATTTCTTACCAATCGGCAAAAGATAAAGTCAAAGTAGGGTGAGCAGCTGGTGGCTCAGATGAAATGTCAGTTATGCTTAGTAACTGATTTATTGTTGAAAGTGGTGTTTAACCGATAACCGGAGGGCAAAATATAAAAGTGTTACAAAGATCCAACTAAGACAATCTTTTTGAACGTTTTAATCCATTTAGTTGATACCAAATTCTTATTAATATATTGAGATATATCATGCAATGACATATATGATACAATTTACATTTACTAAAAATTCAAATCTTTTTGTTGTAATAAAGCGATTTTTTGTAGATTTTTCTTACTTAAACATTTTTTCCATTTTTTTCTAAATGAGAAACGTTTTAAAATAGATTTCCTTTACCTCTTGCATTTATAATCCTATTCAAAATGTACAAACTCGTAAATTCCTTAGAATTAGAGGGAATAGCAAACGACTTCCTTTGTTACTTGAAATAAGGGGATATCGGGTGAAAATCAAAGCAAATAACCGATCATTATGAGATTTATCCAGTGTATATCCAAAATACCACCCGTGGTCTATTACGCAATCGGGCATACCGATCAGAAGCGTGTAAGTTACTTGGATTAAATCAGCATTTTATGAGAGGACATCGTTAACTTTTAAATTTGATTTACCATTCAACCCTTTACAGAAAAAAAATCTCAGAACGAAAGAGGCTACGAACGAAATTTTAATAGCCATGTGTACCGAAAATAATGGATCTTTCAGACGTGGAGAAAGTCGGCGTAAAAAGTAATCTTTATCGCAATATTCTTGGTTGTTGTTGTGTGGTTTCCTTGTTTTAATAAGTCTTTTCAAGTTAAAGAATGATTTTCTACAAAGGACACCTTTGCTATTTTTTTTTTTTCGAAAATGAGAAGTAAAATATGAAAACTGGACGGATGAAATTGATTCCTAGGTCGGGAGAGAAAAACGATTAAATCCTGTCAACGTTAATATAAACTACCTCAACAATTCCATATTCTAAGTGTATTTAAAGAGTACTCAACATTCCTCTGTATTGATTTCTGAAAAATATCTGATTCTACGCAAAATAGGAGCATTAAACCTCTGAAAGTGTACTTAGGGACCCAACCACATCATTTTGCATATAATATATGGACAGAAAGATAAAACATTAATCAATCTTTAGAACTAGATAAATTCCAAATAATATAAGTCAACCGACTCCCTTTATTAATTAGTCAAAAGAAGGACATCTGGGCAGTCGTGTGAAAATCAAAGCAAATAGCCGATCGTTATGAGATATATCCGGATACCACCCGTGGACTATTGCGTAATCAAAGATACCGATTCAAAACGTGTAAGTTACTTTGATTAAAACAGGAGTTTATGGACGGACATCGATAATTCTTAAGATTAACTTACCATTTAAACATTTGTAGATAAAATAATCCCAGAACGAAATAGGATACAGACGAAATATTAAAATCTATTTGTATAAAAAATAACGGGTCGCTCAGATTTGGAGAAATTCCTTGTAAAAATGCTCCTTTTATCGCAATACTTTTGTTTCCCCCGTTGTTGTTTTGTCTGTTTGCATGTTTCAATAGATATTCTCAAGCAAAGGAAATAAAAGCAACAATTCACCATGAAGGACACTTTTGCTAAATTTGTTTCGAAAATGAGAAGTAGAATATGAAAACTGGATGAAACTCGGACGGGAAGACGTTTATAACGTGTCAATGTAAATAAAAACTACCAAAACATTTTCATAATCTATAAGTATTACAAAAGTACTCAATATTCTTATGTGTGAAATACCGAAAAAATAATTAATTCTCTCCAAAACAGACACTTTTAGTCTCAGCCCTTATATACTCTTTGTTGAAATTTAAACCGGAACTACCCAGTAGAATCAAGGGAGTTAAATAAGGGCAATTTTCGGGAGAACTCCGTATATCGGTAGGGGCCCATTAGAGCGAACAATAAAACCCTAGGTTCATCATTAAGAGTTTGAGGGATAACCCCCTGTTTTGATCCTTAGACAATTATCCTAAGAGGTCATTTGACCACCTTGTGAGAAATTTCTTCGGGTCAAATAGGATATTTTCAAATTTGGAGGGTCAAAACGCTGGTTTCCGCTAGATTCAAATGAAACTTGGTTTCCTAAATAGCTGGATGTTTGTGTAGGTAATACTTTTTATTATTAGGTAAACTATTTAATACTTACTTGAAAATGACGAAGTAGGTTTTGTTATCGTTAAGTAGGATGATTTTGAAGACGGAATGGAAACTCTTGTGGAGTCTAAAAATATATCTGACAATTAACGGACCAAAGAATAAAACAATAAACAAGCAAACAAAACAAAAACAACAACAACAACAACAACAACAAAAAAAAGCTGAAACAAAACAATAACTATAAAAACAAACACCTCCTAAATCAAAACAAAAGAAAACAAAAAATAAGACATGACTTACCATATCATTCATATAAACAGGGAGTGATCGTCTTTGAGCTCAAACATTTATGTTAGGCATCTTTTGTTGATATGACCGACTTAAAAGTCGTAACTACAGCTTATTCAAGCTGTAGTTACGGTGTTTAGGTCGCCAACCAAAGATACTGACCAAAGTTTTTGCAAAATAACGGCATTTAATAGCTTAGTCTAACTTCCTGTGGTGGCAAGCGGCCGTCGCATTTTTATGACCCATTTGTCACAGATCGGTGGCTTAGTGCAAAAACATCATAAGTGTCTATACAAAGCTTTTATGGTCTAGAAGACATGTTCCGGACAATAAGTAATGGAAAAAACAACAAAGGGCAATAACTCGAAAAATTATGTGGCAAAGTAAAGTTTCTTGTTAATGACACTTCGCCACATTATGATCGATTGTTGTACAAAAATTGAAGATGCTCAAAAAATGGCCGTGGCATAGAAATGGTTCTCTGAGCGGGACAGAGTTACGGTTCTTGTTCGTGGCACTTCTCCACAATATGATCTATAAGTGTGTAAAGGTTGAAGTTGCTAGTACTTATGGTTTTAGGAGACATGACAAAAGTGTGACGGACGGAAGGACAGAATGATTGACAGACGGACAGACGGACGGAATCGAGCAAACCTATAATCCCCCAACCGGTAGTCCTTGGGGGACTAATAAAAGACAAAATAAGGCAATTGGCTAACATTTATTCTGGGAAATATCGCTATATACACGAGTCAGTTTTTGGTTGGTTGGTTTGAACAGTCTAACGAACTGTATTATTCAATTTTGGCTTTTTCGAGTCGAGTGCTTGTCATCATAGACAGGCGATATAGTAGGTTTTATAAGATACGCATTTTGGAAACAAGAATAGCGTTCAAATGTAAATACTGGTGCAAGAAATACCAGGAATCTATTGTTAGGTGCTCCAGGCGCCGTGATATGACTGAAATTATGTTAAAAGTGGCGTTAAACCCTATTCAATCAATCAATCAATCAATCAATCAATCAATCAATCAATCAACTGTTAATCATAGACGTATTACACAAGGTTTACGACACATACACACTCTTGATCGACTTTCTATTCATTCTCAAAAATGTAACAAACGAATATTTCGTTTTTAAAAATGTATGTCATTTGTGTATTTATTTATGTTTTTATTTTTTCATTCAAGTATGAACCAAAAAACTTTATCCCAGTTTATGAATACGCGAGGCGATTAAGTTTAGAGGTTAATACCTCAATGAAAACAAAAAATAAAATATCTTCATATCCCATCCAGCTAGTCAAAGCAATTATTTTTCTGGTTTTGAGTAAAATATTATGGGTCTTCTTTGTACGCAAGCAAAAAAAAAAAAAAAAAAGAAAAAGAAAAATGACTATGCGTTCAAAATTTTTGTTCATAGTAGTATGAATAGAAAAAAATAATCAGCCAATCGAAACGCTTTTAAAATTAAAATCAAATTATTTCCTTCAACAGTTCAACAGTGACCATAAAACGAAAAAGGTACAATTCTGAAATCGCTAAAAGTATCAATTCACATGAGCTGGACTGCAAAGACTTTAAAGGCTTGTTTTCACCAACAAAGATTTTACCCGCATCCTTGCTAAGCTTGATATTGTCCAATCCAACGAATGCAGTCGTATGACGATCATATCGATAACATCTAAATATAATCTGAAAATAGGTGAAGGAAAAAGTTTCTCCCTCTCAAAACTTGTATATAGGACCATGAACTTCTTTCAATTTAAACAAGGACGTATCTACATAAACGAACAACATTTTTTTTTTGATAAAATCTTTCAAAGCGCGTAATTGCAATCAGATGACGTCATCAAGATTTCGGTCCCGCTTAAATGACGTTCAGTAGTACGAAATGAACGAATCCAGGACCAAATAAGTCACTGAATACTGATTAAGGCTTACAGCAAGTACATTTTCTCCTGCCCCAACCCCTCACTCTTCCGGGAGAAACGCATTGTCTCCCGTTTATATTCTGATACTCTGACATCCGGCATAATTTCTTTTACATTTATTCATTTCTAGAAAGATTAAAGCAGTTTTTCCGCGAAAGTATAGTGCGAAATCAAACCACTGAAAGCCACGTATATATATTAGTATGGCATAATTTTGTGACAATGCATCATTGAAGACATGCTCGAAGAGTTTTTCTACCGTTTATATACTATAGCATTATGTTTCAAGCTTTATCTGCAATTTTTAAAAGGTATGAATTAGTGGCTCTCAAGCTCATGTTTCCTGATTATCTGGTGGCAGTTTTTTGAAACATTAATTCTACCATTACTGTTTAATTGTAATTAAAGGCTCAATTCCCAATTATTATTTCTATTTTTACTATAATTACTATTACGTATTACTACTATTTTACACAATTTTAGCTTATAGGTACTCATAAGTTATCTTATTACTGACACACACAGAAAAATATGACAATAGATGTATACCCAAAGGTATCTCCTTCATCAGCTTCTTTCGTTAACTTTTATTGATTACTTATGAAACTCTTGTTCATACTGGTGCATGTATTCATATTCAATAATCCTGGACGAAATTCGTTAAGAAAATCAATAGTCTAGTTACAAACAACCTTAGTTGGAACCATACATCCTGAAATTATTTTCCGTTGACCTAATGACAATATTAAGTTTGGCAAAGGAACCCCTCTGTCCAATCGTGTGTCCAATGATATATTGCAGTACTCGTTGTCATGACAAAGGTTTCAATTTAGTGCACAACGCGATTTGCAATAAAATCGAGAATTGCAATGAATTGTTTCCAGGTACAGTTATCGGTAATTAAACACTATTTCTAAATTCGGGTAAAGACTGAATACAACATGATACATGAAATATGTGGGTTTTTCCCCTAAAGACTGAGTCCAATGTTTTAGATCAAATTCTATATCGGTCTTTTGAGAGCATAGGCTACGAGTTCTTGTATTATTAGAATAATGTGGAAACTGTTTATGTATTTTAATCCGTTGTTCAAAAGACTGAACCTAAAAGACGAATCTTAATTGCAAAACTCGTTCGTTGACAAAATGTTTATTACAATTCAGTGCAACAAGGAGATTTGCAATAAGATCGAGCATTTCTATAAAATATGTGTGGGAATGATTTTCTGTTTTATAAAATATTCTTTTCATTTCTAATGATTAAATGACACAAAGCGAAAAAAAGTACAAATTTTGATACATTTTTTATGGAACTATCTTGTGATCAGTACGCTGGTTTTTGATAGACGGAACTTAAAGTTGAATTATATCAACACACGAATTAAACGGTATTACAAAGACGTCATCAGTATCTTGTATCCTTCTTATGTTCAGGAGAGTGAAATGAACAAATGCAGGGCAAATTATCCTGGTATTTCACTGTTTTTTCTTCGAAATTATCAAGTGATAATAGAGCGAGAAGTAGCGAATTGCGATATTCTAACGGAAAGCGTTAAAGAAAAGATAATAAATTTCGTTTAATACCTTAAAATGTGTCGATTCTCTGATATCTAAAGCAGCTTCCGCCCAGTCTTTCCTGAGTCCCTCAAAAGACCCGATTAGCTTAAATCCGGAATGCGACGAACCAAGAACAGTAATGTTTGAATAATGTGTTGGCAAGATATACCAGAAAGTGAGACAATATCGTCCTGGGGAAAACTCTGGTGTTGTAATATCATATGTCTGACCATCTCTGGTGTTTGGTAAGGATTTAAAGGGCTCAAATAGGGCATAGAAACTGTCATCTGGTCAGTGAGAAAACACATTGATATTCATTATCATAACTGTGCCATTTAACCTATTCCTACTCTATCCAACTTTCTTACGCCCCTCTAGGAATGATGTTTGGAAAGCGTTGTGGAAAATGAAGAAATTGCTTGTTACAAGCAATTTCTTCATTTTTCTTTATTAACCACAATGTTTTCTACCCCGAAAGACAAATATCTTTTTCTTTAAATTCCACCAACTAAAAATTGTCATCTGCACCTTCTTTGAATTTGGACCAGTCTAAAATTCGATTGTGTGGGAATGGGTTAAAACAGAAGATCATTAATTGTCCCCTTTAAGCAGAGTTGTTTATATAATCTAATTTTCAAATAAATATAGACCAACAGATAGTTCTTTCAGTGCTTTGATTCCTTTCCTTTCGTGTACCTTATCCAGCATAACAACGTTAAAGAATAAAGTTAAACAAATATACATGTACAAACCTCAACTATCACTTTAATGTTCAGTTAAATGTTCAGTTAAATGTTCATTAAAAATGTTATTTTAACCCTTTCCTGTTTTACAGACGAAATTTAAAGTGGATTTAATTTGGGGGAGAAAACCATAACATTATTTAGGGTAAAAAATATTGTGGAAAAAGAAGAAAATTGCTTGCCACAAGCAATAACTTCTTTTTCTTTAACGTCTTTTTAATTGAAAAATCACAGGAACGGGATAACCGGGGATTGAACAGGAGAGGGTTATGTTAATATTAAAACTACATCTTTATTCAATGTATTAAAACCTGCGACCCGAGAGTAAATAAACCAGTTGAATACTTCTGATATTTAATGGGTGATATTATACTAGTGTAATATCTATGTAACTTTGCCTATGGTAACGCTTTTTCGTTACCATGAAAATGACGTAACATATTGTGTGCAATGACGTCTTTTTTATGACGATGTTTTATGTTTCACGGAATGTCTTATATTGATAAAGTACAGGAATCTAATTGAATTATTCCAAAGATTTACGTAAAAAAATCATTCATTCAGACAGGATCTGAGCTTTCAACCCCAACATTGACCGACACTTTTGTTAACATTTCTTGCTGGTTTGACGACTTAAACGTCGTTACTACAGCTTGTTAAAGCTGTAGTTATTACGTTTAGGTCACTAACCAACCATTTTACTTTTTTTGCTTCAAGCTTATGGCCATAAATTTTGCAAAATAGCGTCGCTAAAAATCGAAGAGGGGCTTCCTGTTGGATTTTATGGGCGGGGCCTAGAAGGTCAGTGGGCGAGGCCAGCGATTGGTCAATATCCTCTATAAATGGTAACGTTTCAAAAAAGATAACAGATATTAAGTAAAATGATCGCTATAACCGTACAAGAAAAGAAAGTGAACCAGTTTACATTTTAAATTCCGTGTTCTTAGTACCGAGTTTTAAATCATGAATTATATTTTCCGGGTTTAAGGTCGACAATAAAGACATAACCTCTCGAAGACGACGACGCCGTCAGCATCGGAAACATATACCACAGCAATACGTAATACGTCGATTTATAAACCACAATTACCCTGTCCAGTTCGAACAACGGGTCTTCCAAAAAGTGAAAATGGACCATTTTGAATTATCCACCTGTCATTGTCTATGGCAAGGCTACATGGTTGGCTGTTATAAAAAGTACATCTTCCTTCAAGCACATCTTCGGTGCATGTCCGCTCTTGGCTCGGAATGATAGAAAACACGGCATTGGAAGTACCTTAAAGCAAAAAGGCGATCATAGGTCCAGGTGACTGCTTTACGCTAGTACAGTACAACATCGCCGGATTATTTTTACGGACTATGTAATTAAAATGTCGTTTGAATCGTAATAACAGATAGTCAACATCTTCATGACTTGGTTTCACATAGGTTCCTTTTCGTATGATAGTTTATCAATATAGGGTCATTTGACCAAAGATAAAAGGAGATTAGACGTCGCTTTACATTTGCCATGCGATTTATAATTAACATCTAACAAATAATGCTCTGCATTTGTAAATAAACGACAATCCGCAAGGAAAATTATTTGATCTACAGCATGTCTACGATAAATTCGAAAATGTGACGACTTTTACAGAATGAAAATAGGAATCAATAACCGATAAAAAATCCTACATTTAATTTTTTACCTTCCGTTATGTCGAAAATAGCGCACTGGACAAGAACACATAGATAAAATGACAAGGCGAATGATTGAATAAATGGTCAATCGAAGTTGTCAATCTAAGAATCAATCGACCAATCTTGTAGTTCATTTAGACCGGTAGTGAGCTATGAACGCCGACATTTGCCGACATTTTTATGAAGCATGTTTTGGGATTTTATCATAGAAACTACAATTTCATCCAATAATAGTTGCGACGATTAGATCTACTTTGAAGCTCAACTCGCACTTTGTGCTCTGGTGAACTAAGAACTCGTTTAGAGGTTGATAAATCTAAGTCATTATCGAGATTGTGTAATGTCAAAAGTTTCTCTCAATAAAGAAGCATGCATATATTCACAAGACCCAAAGAAGAGACGATCAGTAGGTGGCATCTTTAGCTGTAGAAAGTGATGAAAATAAAATGTCACATTTTGCATTCTTTTCGTTGGGTTTCGGCAAAACATACGAGAAAAAAAATGAGTATAGCCATCAGATATTTTTCAAGGCCATTATACACTTGAGAAGTAGTTCGTCGAGCTTTTTGGCCGTTACTGTCTTGTTGAGAGGTTGATTGAGCCGGGATATTGAGCTGGCTCAACTGTCATTGATAAGCATTAGAATATTTTACTATTAAATTTATCGTTGAGTTGTGATGTCGAATATTGATCCACTTCAACTTCATGCGCAACAGCCTAATAGAGCTGACCGTTGAGCTGATACATCGAGATTTACCATAAAATCACTTGGTGCATACATGTTACTGCGTTATGAAGTTGACCGCTGGGCTGGCCTGCCTTACTTTGCTCATCAAGCACTTCAAACCCAACTGTCTTATTGAGCCTACCACTTAGCTTGAAAGGACTGTTTTGCTCACGAATCACTTTGAAAACAGCTGCATTATTTAGCTAACTGTAGAGCAGGAAAGGTCTGCTTTTATCACCATCACTGTAAACGCAGCTGTTTTATTGAGCCGATCCCTAGGCTGTTATGGCCTACTTTTTTCACCAAGCCCTTTGAACACAACTGCCTTTTGGACTGACCGCTGAGCTGAAATGGCCTGCTTTGCTCGCTCAGCACTTTGAAAACAAATGCGTTATTGAGCCGACCGCCAAGCTTGAATGTCCTGCTAAGCAATATTAAACAAGCGTTTTGAACACAACTTCTTTATCGAGCTGACCGCTTAGCTTGAAAAACCCTGCTTTTCTCGTCAAGCACTTTTAACACAACTTCTTTATTGAGCTCACCGCTGAAGTGGAAGGCCCTGTTTTGCTCGCTCAGCACTTTGAAAACAAATGCCTTATTGAGCCGGCCACTAAGCTGGAATGACCAGCTTTGCTCATCACGTACCTTTAACACAACTGCCTTATTGAGCCCACCGCTGATCTGAAATGGCAGATTTGGTCATCAATCGTCTTAAACATAACTCCCTTATTGAGCTGACCGCTTAACCGGAAAACCCTGCTTTTCTCGCTCAGCATTTTGAGCACAAATGCTTTATTTAGCCGACCACTGAGCTTCAAAGGCAAGCTTTATCCACCAAGCACTTTCCAAACAACTGCCTTATTGAGCTGACCGCTGAGCAGGAATGCCCTGATTTGCTCGCTCAGCACTTTAAACACAACTGCCTTTTTGGGCCGACGTCTGAGCTTGAATGGCCTGCTTTACTTATCAAGCGATTTGAACACAACAGCCCTTTTGAGTCGACAATTGAGCTGAAATGGGCAGCTTTGATTATCAAGCAATTTGATTCTAACTGCCATGTTGAGTCGTCTGCTAAGCTTGAATGCCCTGCTTTGCTCATCAAGCAATTTGAACACTACTACTTTATTGAGGTAACTTTTGAATTGGATAGATTATAATGGTTCATACCATTACCTTATTAAACTTGATGTACTAACATACAATAATGAAATATAGTTAATACTTACCTCGTCTTTTGAGCGACAGTAATTAAAATTTCTTTTATGAAAACAAATGCTCTTAAGAAGTGAGGGATTTTGTTTAAAAGTAAAATTATAACTAAAGCCCTATGTTGTTAGAACTAATTGTGATTGGTCCCAACAAAATATATATAGAGAAGTTTGTTATAATTATGAACGCATTTGAATCAAACCTTCACACCTTTCACAAAAAAGAGTATAAAGCGACCACTTTTTTTCTTCCCTTGAGTGGTCGCTTAATAGAAAATTTACTGTATATTGAAAAGTCTTTGTATACCTATAAAGAAGTAGACAAGAATTCTAATCGTAGGAAGATGAACAGCCATAGCTTCCTGTAATATCCAATCCAATAAATCACCTTATATCATATTCATTACACAAATTAAAGAAAAGATAACGAACTGATAAAAGGCTTTCTCGTCAAATATTTAAACCAGCAATCTTGTTGAAAGGCCTATATATTCAGTGGGTACATGTATCTATAATTTAATTTTTAGGTTCGTCTATCAAAAGCGAGCGTTCTGATTGGTCGAAAAAAATATTTATAGCTCCATGAACAAACTTTTGAGCACACAGTGATTTTGTATACTTCCGCACAAAATAGTCACATACAAAAAGGTATCAAAATTTGTAAAGCTTTTCTATTTTCGCTATGCTATTAAATCATAAGAAATCAAGTGAATATATTTTGTTTTCATGGAGGTATGAACCGAAAAACCTAATCACACAATGTATGAATCCGTTTCGCGTATTCATAAAGTGTGATTAGCTTTTTCGGTTCATACCTCCATGAAAACAAAACATATTCTCTTCATCTCTAAAATAAAGTTTATTTTATTCTCTTAAGAGAATGGTCGCTTAAAGCACATTTTTGTGATATATACGTGGGATTGGTTTGGTTGCAGACATAAATAGTTACAGAATTCTCGTTCAATCCTATTTGTTCGAACTCACTGAAAGGATTTCGAATGTTCCAACAACATTGGATTTCGGTATGGCATGTCTTTAACAAAAACGACCTCTTCTTTTTAAAGCTTTTTATTTGAAAAAGGGATTTCGATTGTGGTTGCTTAATGGAAGAACAGAACAGAACAACAGTACAGCATGGACAAACATATTAACATGTGCCAGGACAGTAGATTCGATAGGAGAGAGAAAAGTTGAGGAAAACTGTTTCTATAGGATAGAATCTTTCAGTGTATATCTAAGAAGTTCCAGAAAACTAAGGATATGAAGTTCCAGACAACTAAGGAAAATTAATTTATGGGATGCAATCTCTGTATAATGTCATTGCTGTTACATAACACAGAAAGTAACATATTTCCGGAAAAGTTGTCACGCAGATTACATTTCTTATTCTTATAAGCGTTAAAATGCAGGAATTACCTTAGAAATGGACGTTTGACGTAATTCTCGTTTGGTGAGTATTCGCTCTAAAGAATCATTATAAATACATGCATATCTTATTACTACAACTATTAAAAGTTGTAGTTATGCATGATTTGGTCATACAGTGGCGATATGTGTGTATACCGTGACTATAAAAAGAAAGTTCTAAAGAAAACCTTTGAAAAAAAGGGTATGCCAACTCCATTACCTACATCAATAAATCTTCCTTAACCCTTTACCAAACAACAAGTTTTTAAAATCGTTCAAACTGAATGAAATTATAGGTGAAAATTTTTAAGGTGGTGGATTTTTTTACCTATTAGGGAAAAACATTGTGGGTAAAGAAGAAATTGATTATGACAAGCAAATTCTCCATTTTCCACAATGTTTTCCAAAGTTTTTATATGAATCTGAGCTTGAATGTGAAGGTCTTCTTGAGAAGTTTTCATACTAGTCAGTAATTTCTGCCTAAAATACAACTGTATAGATATACCCCTTGGAGTTCTGAAATTCAGGGAGCGTAAAATAATATGTTGAGTTGACAAAAGACTCAAACACATTCGAAATTTGTTCATCGTATAATATCAATAACAGACCTGTTCTGTGATATTTATACTATTCATTAATGATATACGACCAGAAAAGATTAGCCAAAATGAAAAGAAAAAAATATATATAAAAAGAAAAACGAACAAGGAAATACATTTGATACAGTTTTCGAAAAAAATGGGTTTACAATGTGGTAATAAATAAAATTTGAAATTTGAAGACGTTTTCAATTGACAAATCGCAGCTGTCAATCAAGGTATATATCGACCAATCAAAGTATTTATTCAGCCCGGAATTGAGATTTAAACTTCAACATTTGCGGCCATTTGTATGAAATATTTTTCTTGTTTTGCGACTTAAACGTCATAACTACAGCTTATTCACGTTGTAGTTATGACATTTAGGTCGCCATCCAACGATTCTACTTGTTTGTTACATGCCACTGAACATAGATTTTGCAAAATAAAGCCGTTTCAAATCGAATTTGAACTTCCTGTTGGAGTCAATGGGCGTGGCCAAAGGAGTAAAAGGGCTGGGCCAGCGATTGGTCATTTGAGTCCAAACAAAATTTATCCTGAAATCGATAGTCTGTGTTGAGAAAAAATGATATTCTCTTTACCAGACGACAAAAACTTAAACTGGTCTCAATTGAAAGAAATTGCGAACAACAATTTTGAAATGGTGAAATTTTTGGAATATAGGTCAACTAAGTAACAAAACGATCAAATGATTTTTGACGAATTTTAGCTGGCTTACATTTTAAGTATCTACCACACCGAACTATGTTTGATCAACAACAACCACCTAATCGAACCCTGCAAAGTCAACAATAACATTCAACAGTCATACAGTGAGGACAAACAACGGCGCTGGCAGCACTCTGATGAGGGAAAAGTCGTAATTATGGCGTATATTGTGAGCTATTTACAACGACTAATAATGCAAGTAAACAGATTTCACAGTAGCTAGCAAAGTTAAGAGACAAAATACTGAAGCCTTCCCAAAAGTTCAAGGAGTGCAAACTGCAACTGGAGGCTTACACAAAAAAGCCACAAAAAGTAGATCTGGTGTATTTCGGGAATATTACCACTCAATTCAGATTGTAGAGAACCCTTTCATAAGCATGCAATCTAACCCATTCCCACTCAGTTCTCTTTTTTAAGCATCTCAAGAAAAAAGCTTTGGAAAAGATTGTGGAAAAGAAGAAATTGATTGTAAAAAGCAATGTTTTTAATGTCCACAATGTTTTCTCCCAAATTTCACAAACTTGAAATTGTCGTCTGCAACTTCTTTCAATTTCAACCAGTCTTGAGATTTTGTCATGTTGTAAGATTTTAACTCCATGGGTTACTTTATCCTCGTTCATTTATTATGATAAACTTTGACAAAGAGGATAACTTAACAAAGCCATACTTTGCTAGCTTACAGTGCTTTCAGTACTTAGATTCACGAAATTGCCTCGATATTCGGTATTTGAAAATATTAGAAAAGTTAACCGATATAAAGAACTTCACAAACAGTACTTTCCGTGTTTTGATTTAGATAATGACTGTTAAATATTCAATTCTTTTTTAATTGAGAAATATACTTGACCGAAGATAAATGTCCCTTGTTTACAAACTTAAACATTTAAAACCACAGCATTGGCGTCTGTGTTGTTCTAATCAGGTAGCGTTGTTGGTCAATTATTAAGAATTGTCAGTGTATATAATTAAAACTATAGCTTTATAACCTGTATTATATGGGCATATTAAATATGGCCATTATCGCCGATGGATTGTGTTGATCTTTATAAACAGAACGAAAAAGACTGCCCGCTTTGTTTCTGTTTATTAAAACTCTCGTTGAGGTACATGTATAAGCTTAAAAACACACAGTATGAATACTCGAAACATGCAGATTCATACAGTGTAATTAAGGTTTTGGGGTCATACCCCAATGAAAACAAAAATATTCTCTTCATTTCTTAATATTTAATTTTTAGTTTCGTGTATCAAAAACGAGCGTTCTGATTGGTCGAAATTAATCATTCATAACTCCATGAACAAAATTTTGAGTACGCAGCGATTTTGTATGCTTCCACACAAAATAGTCCCATATAAAAAAAGGTATCAAAATTTGTAAAGCTTTTTTTTCGCTCGATGCTATTAAATTATAAGAAATGAAGAGAATATTTTTTTCATGGAGATATGAACCGAAAAACCTAATCACACAATGTATGAATCCGCTTCGGATTTATTTATTATGGAACTATTTTAAGGGCAAGCATACATAATAACTACGAGCTCATGGACGTATGAATATTTTTCTTCTCCCAACAATAACGCTCATTTTTGATAGACGAAACTGTCAATTAAATATTTGCGTTTGAGTGTGTCCCCCCCCCCAACAATGCTTAAATCTATGAAGCAAGCTACACGGATCGAGGATAATTACAAAAGAAAACTGACAAACCGTTCCACATAATTACATAAAAGATTCCCCTAAATTGTACATCAATCGAATAAGTGTCTACATTAAATCAATGCATGACAATTGAAATCAATGCATGACAATTCATAAAACGTTACAATTCTGTTATGTCACCATTCTTAATGTGTGCGGTTTTCTCTTTTATCTAATATACACCGGTTTCATCTTTCGGTTTCATCTTGTAGGCTAGAAAATTCCTCATCCCATTACAACCTAGCAAAAGTTTCGACTAGTCGAAATTCAGAGAAATTGCGGACGACTGTTTTAGCTAGCAAAGCGTCAGCTAATAAAACCATGCTTTGCTAGCTTGCAGTTCTTTCAGTGTTTTGATTCTAAAATTTTTTTCCGTGTAGAAACAATAATTGGCAAGGATAAAATAAATGTTTACTATAAGCATTTTCCTCATTAGCCCCAATATTTTCGTACCTCTTTTCTTAAGGGTATTAAAAGCGGGGATTCTGTGGGAATGGGTGAAGGGGCCTATGGTAACGAGGGCTCTCGGTAGTGTAAAATATGTTCTGGTTGCAAACTTGGCAAGCTTATACGAATCAAAAGTTATCGCCTTGACAAATTTTCGAAAACATAATTCTACCTTGCTATACAATCAAGTCCTAAGATAGATCATGATTGACAAGTGCTGGATCCGATCCGATCACAAATGTTTGTTTCAAAACCCTTGTCATGCTGAACGCGGAATAATCCTATTATGGCAGGAGATGTAGACAAAGATGAGCCAGCACATAAGTGCAGTCTTATCTTAGTCTACATCACCTGCTTGTCCTTCCTTGCCAAAAATGTTTATGAAATTATTTTCTAAAGAATTATTGATCCAAGAAACTAGTGTTCCCGGTGCTTTAACCCTTTGATGTAAATGGAATTATAGAATGGATTTTTATTTCGCATGACAAGTTTTAACATTCCAGACGGTCCAAGATAGTTTCCTTTTTGTAAACGGGTTCATTTGAGTATACTGTAAACATTTGTAAATGAAATGCCATTTTTTTTAAAAGCGGAATGTCTCGCGGGTAAACAAACTCATTAGGCCCATAATAAGATGGGTTTGACGAAGGTTGCGAATGATATATAGCTTGAAATTTTAATATAACCGTTGCATGAATATATTAGAAAACTGACTTGTCACATGAACATGGGGCTTGTGGGATAGCAAGATGAATCAACCAATCGTGGCTGTCTATCAAACAACCAGTGGACCAATCAAATCATTCATTCACCCCGGAACTGAGCTTTGAGCTTCGATCATTTGTCGCAATTATTTAGAGACATTTTTGTCAGTTTGGCGACTTAAATGTCGTAACTACAGCGTGAACAAGCTGTGGTTACGATGTTTAAGCCGCCAACTAGCCATTTTGATTTATGTTTCATGCTACTAGTCATAAAATTTGCAAAACAGCGCAGTTTAAAATCGAAGCGGAACTTCCTGTAGGAGTCAATGGGGGGGGGGGGGGTCAGCGATTGGTTAATTGCTTTTAAATATCGTTAACAAGACCAGTCGAGGGACGAAAGCTTTTACTGTAAAGGATCTAGGGCTCTCACAGGGACAACATTTCTCAACAACAGGAATCCTGAAATATTCTATAATATTATTTATAGATCTCTTTATAAATCAGATCAGGTTAGGTCAAAACTCAGGTCTGCACTTTCCACGACGGCTCCCTCTTAATCGAAACTTTGAAATCTCGTTTAAACCATTACCAAACAACGAAACATGTGAATTTTTCAAATTTAAAGAAAGTTGCAGAGGACTTTTTTTAGTTGATAAATTTTTTAAAAGAATTTATATTTTTGAAAGAAAACATTTTGGAAAATGAAGGAATTGCTTGTTACAAGCATATTTTTTTTAATTTCCATTCTCCACAATGTTTACCAAAGATTTTTTGCTTGGGGCGGCTAAAAAAAAGGGATTGTGTTGAAATGAGTTTCTTTAGCGACATTTAATACTATCATACTATTCGTGTATTTTTTTCACAAAGCCGGTTTCCTGGGCTTACCTCCACAGTCTTCTCGTATCCTCTTGGAAGCAGGATAGAAGGTGAATAATCGAAGTTTTAAGAGTTTGTTTTTTTATTGGTTTAGAATAAACACATGGTTTTAACCCATTCCTGCAAAATTCCTCCTTTTTACGCCCCTCATGAAAATAGTTCTATAGAAAACAATGAGGAAACAAGCAAAATCTGCATTTTCCACATTTTTTTCTACCCAGAGAGACAAAGATTTTACAAATTTCAACAATTTGAAATTGTCGTCTGCAACTTCTTTGAATTTGGACCTGTATTTGAATTTTTAACTAAAAAAAGAAGGTAATTATGTCTAGAAAATACATTGAGCCGTGAAGTGTGTATTGCGTAAAAAATCTTAGTTGGAAAGAGGACTCAATTAACGGATCGCTGACCACGCCCACAAATCTCCGACATGGCAGTTCGACTGTGATAATAAACAACATTATTTTGCAATAATTTAACTTTTAGTTTCGTCTATCAAAAACGAGCGATCTGATTGGTCAAAACATTTAATTCATGAACAAAATTTTGAGCACACAGCCATTTTGTATGCTTCCGCACAAAATAGTTCCATACAAAAAGGCATCAAAATTTGTAAAGTTGTTGTATTTTTCGCTCGATGCTATTGAATTATAAGAAATGAAGAGAATTTTTTTGTTTTCATGGAGGTATGAACCGATAAACCTAATCAAAATATTCTCTTCATCTTTTAATTAAATGTAGTCGGGGACATACAATAAAAGACAGGCCGTTGAGAATAATCTCTTGTTATGACGTTCAAGTCGCCAATCTAAATAAAATCTTAACATTTATGATGGAGTTCAAAGTTCACTTATATTGAATGATTTTATTGGTTAATCACTTTATTTTGATTAACAATGGCGCTCCTTCGATTCTTGCAACCAATTAGTTGTAATCATAAAGGTACTTAATGCAAGAATGGCAATTTCGTGTACAAAAACAAAACAACAACAACAACAACAAAAAAAAAAAAAAAAAAAAAAAAAAAAAAAAAAACAAAAAAAAAAAAAAAAAAAAAAAAAAAAAAACGCACACCAGAAGCGCTTACTTCGGGTCCTGGCCAGTCAGTGATCTTCGCTTTTTAGCTGAGACTGGTCTCATAAAACACGCCGCGAAAAACAGCGACAAGGCTGAATACTCATTTCATTTCATTTCATTTAATAAGCAAATAAGGACAAAATAGTGCTTTTTGGCCCTAACATACAATATGAAGATGGCACAAACATACAAGACATCAAATGGCACCAACAATGCAAACATATACATGTACAAACAGAAAAAGATGAAAACATTTAGGAAAAAAACAAAAAACAAACAAACAAACAAAAAAACAACAACAACATAGAACGGAAAAGATCTGATCGAAACAACACAACATCAATTTTTCATATTTTTCGTCGCTTTAATTCCAAAACGTCACAACCACAGCATTATTAAAGCCATAGTTACGACAATTAAACGCTTTTCTTCATACTTGAGGCATTAATTGCTGGATTTTATAATCACGTAATACTAAAACCGGGTGTTGTCGAACTCAAATGATCCTGTGGTGACTTTCCACCCAATTAAAAAGAGCCTGAGGTACAGACAGAGAGTAACCTTGACCAATAAGGGTATCAAAAATATTCGCTGATCGTGAGGTTAATTAATTAACAGAAAACAAATCTTAGACTGGTCCGAATTCAAAGATGTTGTAGACGACAATTCTAAATTGTTCAATTTATATTGTTTTGACAGACAAAAAATTGTGGTTAATACGGAAATTGCTTGAAACAAGTAATTTCTTCATTTTCCACAGTGCCTTTCAAATCTTTTTCTTTGGGTATCAAAAAGCGTTGTTGTTTTTTTGTGTTGCAATGGGTTAAAGAAGCCTTGGATCAGCATCTCTCTATAGAATACTCTGATGCAGAGGCTGATCTGAGACTTTACATGACGCACATGAGTAATGATTGAAAATGACTCATCGAGGGTTCAAATTACCAGTGGCTGGCCCCGACCACTTACTCCGTTCGCCACGCCCATTGACTCCAACAAAAAGTTCCACTTCGATTTTGAACGACGTCATTTTTCAAAACGTATGGCCATTTACGTGTAACAAAAAATCGAATAGTTGGTTGGTGATCTAAACGTCGTAACTACAGCTTGAATAAGCTGTAGTTATGATGTTTAAGTCGCCAAACCAACTGAAATACTTTACAAAAATGTCAACCAATGTCGGAATTCAAATTTCACTACCGGTAGAAATAAAAGATATGATTGACCGTTTTTTCTCTTTGATTTACAGCAGCGATTGATCAATTACAGGAAAGGGCATATTTACAAACGACAGCCAATATGAATTTCCGATAAAAACGCAAATCATAATGCAGTAACATTGAAATGAAAATAAGAGTGTAGTTGTAAGATCAGGGTTCTGTCTGAGGAATGCATTTTGACACAAACTGTGCAAAACGTGGCAAATAAATCATCCTCTTTCTCAAAATTAGAAGAATACGGACCGGAAAATTAATACAGAATGCACATACCGTTCATGGCTGAATTAAAGTATCTTATTTCTTTTTATGTTGATATTTATAGCTTTCGCTTACCTAATTCCCAAAGCACTGAAAGCATCAGTGACATAATTGAAAACCTTACCCACCCATAAAAAATTTGATTCTCTCCGGAGAAAGATCAGGGGTATTACCATCTTCTTCTACATCTAGTAGTTAAATGTAAAAGTGATAAGAAAAATATATATCGACGAAGAACTTTTTGGAAAGTATTAAGTTATATGGAATTTAAGGTTATTTTCAACAGTATTACAGTTATATTACGGCTGCTAATACTCACACCAGCATAACTACAGCAACAAGCTGCTCACACCACTTAACCCATTCCATGGCTGAACAAAGGTTTAGACTGACCCAAATTGGAAGAAGCTGCAGACGAAAATATCAAGTTTATAGAATTCAATTATTTTCGGTCTTTTTGGTTTGGAATGAAAACATTATGGATCAGGAAGCTTCATACAAGTAATTTCTTCATTATCCAAAATGTTTTCTATCCAAAAAGACAACTTTTTTTTAAATTCTATCAACTAAAATGTCAATTTGGACCAGTCTAAAATTTTCTCATGCGGTAATGGGTCTAGCATACTACTTTTTTGTGAGAGACAAATGACGCATGACGCAATGTGTGAAAGAGTTTCAGACGATTTCGAACTCACGAATCCGGGATTGAGTTCACCGAGTCTTACTTACTGAGCCTATCGCTCTCTCCGTACGGCAGAGTTTCCGAAGTTGCTAGGATTTTATGATAGCTAGAATATCCCCCGCCCCCTCTCGATATGGATATAATCAAAGTACCGAAATTACTGTAAGCATATTTTTGTTAAGTAATCTTCTTTGCTAAAGGTTATCATGATAAATAAACGAGGTTAAAGTGACCCAGGAAACCCTTTACAACACCACGCAATCTTAGACTGGTTCAAAATGAAAGCAGTTGGAGACGACAATTTCAAGTTAGTTGAATTTAGAAAGTCTTTCCCTTGTTGGGTCGAAAACATTGTGGACAATGAAGAAATTGCTTGTTACAAGCAATTTCTTCATTGTCCACAATGTTTTCCAAAGTTTTTTTTCTTGAGATGCTTAAAAAGCGGAATTGAGTGGGAATTGAGAGGGAATGAGTTAAATAGCACGCTTTTGAAAGATTGATCTACAACTTGAATAGAGTTTTCAATATTCCTAAAATATATAAGAACTACTTTTTATGGCGCAGACATTTACTGGATATTCATTTAGTGAATAAGCCTCCAGTGGCAGTTAGCACTTGTTGAACTTTGAGAAGACCTCAAAATTTTGTCTGTTAACTTAAGCTATCAAAGCTGACGCTTTGCTAGCTAAAATTGAATGGTCTCCTTGAAGGCCGTGCCCACCGAGTCCAGATAGGGTTTCCACTTAGATTTTAAAGTATTTAAAGTTTCAAAGTTTTTACATAATCTTTGGACGAGTAACTTGTTAAAAGGGTGGCAAAATTGTCGATTTGCGACCTGAACGTCGTAACTGCAGACTGCAGCTTGAATAAGGCGTAGTAACGCCATTCAAGCCAACAAACCATCAACACTGCTTCACACAAATAACCCCAAATGTCGGAGTTCAAAGTTCACTCACATTCTAAATGAACGATTTGATTGGTCTATTGATTCTCTGATTGACACACGCGATCCGTCAAAAGATCGGACTGAGATTCTATTATCTACCTGGATTATTCATTGAATCAATTAACCCTTTCCTGTTCAAACCCATTGCTGTGATTTTTATACTTGAGAAAACATTGTGGAAAAAAAAACCAGAAATTGCTTGTAACAATATTTTCTACCCTACTAAATGATTATTTTATCAAATGAAATCCCGATTGAAGTTTCGTCTGCATAACCTTTGAATTTAGGACCAGGTCTAAAGTTTTGCAAAACAGGAAAGAGTAAAGGGGTATGTGATTAAATGGTAATAAAAGATGCTGCAACTTTATCTTGGTCTTGTTACATTTTAATGGAGGACAAAACAATTGAACGAGTTCTCGTAGTGAAGTTCAAGGAGGGTTCATCACTCAATCATTAATTATGTTTGCAACATTTTATAAAGGACCCTTTAACCCACCACAAGACGATAAAACTATTGGACTGGTCTAAAATCTATAAAGAGAGCAGACGACAATTTTAAGTGGATAGAATTTGAGATATTTCTGTCATTTTGGTTGAAAACAAAGTGGAAATTGTAACAAGTAATTCATTCGCATTCCGAATTGGTTCTTTTTTAACCCTTTCCTGTTCAGTCCTTAGTTTTCACGTCCCTGTGATTTTATATTTGAGAAAATATTTTTGAAAAAAATTAATTGCTTGTAACAGGCAATTTCCTCTTTTTTTTCCCAAATACTTTCTACCATACTGCATGATTGCTTATTTCTTTTTCAAATAAATTCAACTTTAAATTGTCGTCTGAAAAACCTTTGATTTCGGACAGATCTTAAGCTTTGCAAAACAGTAATGGATTAAATGGAGGGGCGTCAAAAACGGGACTGTGTGATAATGGGTTTACCCTATCCAGTACCATCCCTTGTTCTACGTATTTGTGATTTATACTGTAGGAAACAATTTGGGAAAAGAAGATATTGCTTGTAACAAGCAATTTCTTCTTTCCCCACAATATTTTATAACCTGTAAGCTGGTTACTTTTCAAATTGCATCACTCTTAATTGTCGTCTGCAACTTTTTTTCAAATTGGACAAGTCTATTTTTTTTTAAACGGGAAAGGTTTAAGAGATACGTCTCCCACTCCAATGATTTAATCACTTGGCATCTGACAGTCATGCTGGCTACCGTACTCGAGACAGAAATGTGATCTACGCAGGCCGGTAGCCAATCTCGTTACAAGCGTTTCAACTATGGATGGAAATGCAATAAAGCGATTTTTAGCTAACAAAGGGTCAGCTTTGATAGCTTAAGTTAATAAACAAAATTTTGAGGTCTTCTCGGAGTCAATGAGTGCAAACTGTCAGCGGAGACTTAACTACTAGATCCACTGAATGCCTACGCATTAAAAAGTGCGTCTTATGTTTTTCGGGAATATTGCAAACTCTGCCTAAAAATTTATCTCCTAGTTTTTTGTAACTCACTTGAGCATATCATGTTCAAAATGAGTCCGATCAGAGTCTTCACTATGCGCACACATGAATTAACTTAATTCAAATTTTAGAGAACTCTTTCAAATCATGCTATTTGACCAATTACCTCTCAATTAAAAAGCTTCGGAAAACATTGTGGACAGTGAAGAAATTGCTTGCAAAAAGCAATTTCTTCAATGTCCACAAAGTTTTCTACCCTACAAGGCAAAGTTTGTTTTTTTTTCAATAAATTCCAAAAACTTGAAATTGTTGTCTGCAACTTCTCTCAATTTGAACCAGTCTAAGATTGTGTCACGTTGTAATGGGTTAAGTCCTCGGTTACTTTAACCTCATTTATTTGTCATGATAACCTTTACTTAGCAAAACCATGCTTTGCTAGCTGACAGTGCTTTTACTACTTACTATGGCGAATCTAACCACACCCATTTATATGTTTCACAGTCTACTTTGAGTTGTTTTTAACGGTTGACAATGTATAAGAAAGGTATCACTGATGCCTTTTTTTCAGAAAGTTAATTTCAAATCAATAACACACACACAGATACAACCCCTCCCGCAAATAACAACAACAACCCCCCACAAAATAGGAGAAAAACCATCACGCAATACAAAGATCGCCGACCATCCAAAAAGAGCGAACCCTGCTTTTCAAAATAACAAATGTGTATTTAATGAATCGATCTTAGCAAAGCTACTGTAGATTTCAAATCAACAGTAGCAATCGCTCTTAAGCTTCATTTCTATGCGTTTCATAACAAATATTGAAATTCTTAACCTTGATTCCCAAATCCATTTTTAAACGTTTCGCATCAAGGTTCTTACCAAATTATATGACGATAGGTCGGCTTGACTATTGTAGGTGACTAACGCAGTAACTAGATAATTCTACATTTTGTACTCGCTGAATCATTTGGGAAGAGTTTCTAATAAACAATTCTCTACAATCATTTCATCCCTTTGGTATGCATTTAGCTCAAAGCTATCTTTCTGCCCAATTTCAATTAGTTACGCGGAAATGTTGAGAGAAGGCTTATTTTGAACAGCAAAATGGACCTGTTTTAGTTCTCGACCTCATTACCTTTAAATCATCAAGGCCGCAGCCATGGCGCAGTGGTAACGCACAGGACACAAAATCCAGGGGTCCCAGGTTCGATCCCCGGTCGCGGCAAATATCCTTTCCGACAATTGTCTCCAGCAAATGCATGGTTGGATAATCGTAAACCTAAGTGGGATGAGCAGCTGGAGGCTCAGAAAGGATAATGTGGTAGTACTGGTGTGAGAAATACCAGGAATTCATATATATGACTGAAATACTGCTGAAAGTGGCATTAACCACCCTTCAACCAGTTATTCAATCAGCAGGGTTCCGAGTCTCACCGAAGGTAAAGTGCAGGAAAAACTAACGTTGATTCGGAAAGAAAGATCGACAGCTATGATCTCGTAAGAGCAAGTCGTCTTTATTTAAGCTGTACTTACGAGGCTTTGATCGTCCACAGACGACGTGCAATTTACCGATAGCCATTGTCAATCAAATCATCGATAAACCAATCATATCATACATTGAGACAGGAAGTGAACTTTGAACTTCGACATCGGTTGACAATTATATGTATCATGTTTTGTTGGTTTGACGACCTAAACGTCGTTACTACAGCTTATTCAGTTTGTAGCTACGGCGTTTAGGTCACAAACCAACCACTCTATTGTTAAATGTAACTGACAATAGATTTTGCAAAGTAACGCCGTAAGTTTTTTCCTGTCGGAGGCCTATGGGCGTGGCCAGCGATCCCTTAAAATTCAAGCATTTACATCCTATAGCACTAGACAGTAGCTTGTTTTATGTAATGGTTAAGAATGTCATTTTCCCTTTAATGAATTTCAAAATTTAAGGCCTCTTCAAATTCAAAGGTTTTTCAGATGACAGTTTAAAGTCGATTTTATTTGGAAATAACCATTCAACAGAGTAGAAATTATTGTGGAAAAAGAAGAAATTGCTTGTTACAAGCAATTTCTTCTTTTTCCGCAATGTTTTCTCAAGTATTTGAAAAAAGAGAGGGAAAAACAACAACAACCAGGATGTAAAAACAGAGATTGGACAGAGAAGGGTTAAAAAGAACGCAGTGACCTTGATCTTGACCTTGAACTCGCCCACCTCGAACCAGTATGATTCCAGGACTGAAGGATATTTGACGGGAATACAGGTGTGAAGATTCGCGAAAGTCTGAAATTCTAAATTAATTTAGTAGCATGTATTAGAAAGAGGTAACTGAATCATCTAGTGCGAGGGAAGGAAAAAAAAATCAGGACTTTTGACTCGTTCTCGAAAACCATTCAACATTTTTAAAAACATCTTTCTACTCTTTTTCAAATATCCTCTACCTACGGCTACGCGCTTTTGTCATTCGTGGGAGCTTTTGTATGCCCGCTGTGAACCATGACGTAGACCTATGTTTTAGGTACTGTGTAATAGCAAATTTCAAAGCCGCTCTGGTCTTATATTTCTTTCAAGCAAGCATTTTTATAATTTCTGGAAACAAATAAAAGTCAGAGGAGGTGAGGTCTGGGCTATAAGGAGGCTGCGATGGCAATTGCCATTTGTAAGAGTTGATAACCTCCACTGTAGCTACGGCCGTATTTAAGGGGGCGTTTTGGTGAAGAAGGAGGGCATTTATCTTTGCTAACCTGGGGCGCATTTGCTTGAGCTTTTCTATGAGATCTTTCAGAATTACTTCAGAATAGTACCTGGCAGTAACAGTTTGACCTTTGGGCATGAAATGAGTATCATTCTGACTTTGTCAGCCGGAGGAGACAGCTTAAACTTTTAAGGAGTAGGGGAACCAGCTCGTTTCCACTGCTGTGACTGGGCTTTTGTCTCAGTTTCGGAATAATGAACCCACAGCTCATCTCAGCGGTTCAAAAACTCATCTTCTTCGCGATTTAAACGACTTAAATGTTCTTTTGCATGGGTTACTCTGGTTGCCTTTTGATCTACAGACAGCTGTATAGACATCCACCTGGCACTTACCTTGCTCATGCCTAGGTGTTCGCGTAAAACCTTGTGTGCACATGCCTTACCGATGCTAAACTTGTCGGCTACCTCCTCCAAAGTTACTCGACGGTATTTGTTGACAAAAGTTTTAACATTTGCTACCATTATTCGGGTCACCGCCTCAGCGGGCCAGGCCTGTCACAAACACTTGTTCTTCCTTCACGAAACTAGAAAGCTGAACGTGATACACATTTATCAGAAAATCTTTTTTAAGCTTCTGAAAAATGTTACAGGGCTTTTCACCTCCTGCAGGCAGAAACTTAGTTACAGAGCGTTGTTCCCCTAACAAAGATTCCATGATAGACGAAACACCTATCATATATCAGAGTGCAAAATACTGTGTAAACAGAACTGTCATTGAAAATAAACTGATCGGAGTGCAAAATACTGTGTAAACATAACTGTTTTTGGCGAATGAAGCTAGTTTTCACCAATATATAATGTGTGCATATAGCTGCACGTGGAAAGAGAGGAGCATGAAAAGTCTGGATATTTTCTTACCGTCCCTCGTATATCATAATTAACCTATTTTTAGTTTCCATTTAAAGTGTTTTTAGTTCCCCATTTTCAATGATTAAACCCGTTCATATCCGATTCCGAATTTCAACGCATACTAGGAATAAAAGGGCGTATGGAGAATGATGTATTCTGACACTTGTATCAAATTAAATCCGACTTTAAATCATCCGTAACTACTTTAAATTTGGACCTGTCTCAAGTTATGTCGACTGGTAATCAGTTAACCCTCATCCACTTGACAGAATTTTAGACTGGTCTAAATTAAAAGGAGTTAGAGACGAAAATTTAAAGCTTATGAAAATTTGGATTTTTTTACTTTTGGGGTAGAAAGAATTGTGGATAATGAAGAAACTGCTTGTTGCAATTTCTTCATTTTCATCAATGCTTTCTAAAGATTTCTTTTCTTGGGGCGACTAAAAGCGTCATTGAGTGGGAATAGGTTAACCCATATTAAAAGAGAATACACACGCCATTTCGAGGCTTGTTTGAATTGAAATAAATGCCACGTAGCGTAGACAACATTGTGAGGAAAAGAGAAATTACTAGTAATAAGCACTTAATTACCTTTTCACTCAATGATTACTATGATCACTTTCTACTTCAGTGCATAAAAACGGATTTTAAAGCCTGAATATTAATTTCTAAGTTGAAATCCCATTGCTGTTGGTACCCGTTTAAGATGTTCCATATGATAATTGAGTATATGCACTTGACGGGTAGCGATTGTCATCAAAAACATGTAATCAATCTGCTAACTAAATGATTCACTTAGATTCAATCTAAACTTTGAACTCCGACATTCGCCGACATTTTTCTAAACTGTTTTCTTACTTTGACGACTTTAACGTCGTAACTATAGGTTATTCAATCTGTAGTTACGACGTTTAGGTCGCCACCTAACTAGTTTACCTTTTTTACATGTTGCTAGCAATCAAGTTTGTAAAATAACACCGTTTAATATCGAAGCGGAAAAAATCCTATCGGAGGTCAGTGGGCGTGAGTAGCGATCCGTGAATTATAGTTCTATTTGGAAATCAATATTTTAGACAGTTCATTTGATTTTCAGAGGTTCTGCTGTAATGCCTGGGTAATTGGCAAAACAATCACTTTTTGCCTCTTTCGTGAAATAGATAACAATTGACTGGCATTATATAATTAATATCATCTTGAACACCATTTATATAATGGTCTTTAGAGAGACTTGAAGCATCATTAGAAATCAGAAACGATTGGAAGTATGATTACCACTCGAATTAATGTAATAAAAACTTTCTTTATTTATTTTTTGCGCTTTCTATAATTATATTAGAGCTGAACTATCCAAAAACATTTGTTTTGTGTGTTTTCTTGATACGCCTGTTTTCGAAATCAAGGACAGAGACTATTACCCATTACAAGAGAAGAAATAAAGTACTGAATGTAATGTAAGCTAGCAAAGCATGGTTGAATTTAAAATAAATCCCTTGTAGGGTAGAAAGCATTGTGGACATTGAAGAAATTGCTTGTTACAAGCAATTTCTTTATTATCCACAATGTTTTCCAAAGCTTTTTTCTTTAGATGCTTAAAAGCGTAATTGAGTGGGGATAGGTTAAATAGCATGCTTTTGACAGAGTTCTTTAAAATTTGAATAGAGTTTGAAATATTCCTAAGTTACATAAGAACTATTTTTATGGCGTAGGCATTCCACGGATTTAGTGGTTAAGCCTCCAGTGGCAGTTTGCACTCTTTAAACTTTTGTCGGTTATTAAGCTATCAAAGATGACGCCTTGCTAGCTAAAAATATTAAATTGGTCTAAATTGAAAGTAGTTGCAGATGAATTTCTACAATGTTTTCTTTACCTTTATTTTCTTGAGAACCATAAAAATCTGGTTTATTTGAAAATTGGTTAAATACCACTCGAAAGCGAAAAAGTATACCTCGGGAATTCCGTAAAACAAATAGTTAAAATAAAATAAAGAAGAGTGAGAGAGAGAGAGAGAGAGAGAGAGAGAGAGAGAGGGGGGAGACGCTTTATAAGCCCCCCCCCCCGAGAAACAAGAGGGAAAGCATTGTGTTAAATGAAGAAATTGCTTTTTAACAAGTAATCTTCATGATAAACAATATTTTCTATCCAGACAGTTTCAAAAATCAAAAGTTTGATAAACTTTGAATTGTTGTCTGCATCTCCTTTCAAATTGGACCGGTCTAAAATTTTGTAATCTGGTAATAGGTTACCCATTCAAAAATGAAACATTTTTTACGTTGATCCAAATTGAAAGAAGATGCAGACGACAATTTTTAGCTTTTGAAATTCTAAAATTATTTTTCTGTTGCGGTAAAAATCATTGTGGACATTGAAAAAAATGCTTTATTCTTGAGGGGCGTAAAAAGGAGGAATTGTGTGAGAATGCATTTAAGTCGTAAAATATACAAAGAGCGAAGGTTTCGTCTCTAGTTTGCCTGTCTGAATAGGGTCGACATTTTGCATATATAGTTTCCAAAAGGTCCAGTTTTTATCTCGAAAGGTCTTTGTTTTTCATTTAACGACATTGTATAAATTGTGAAGATACTTAGAACAGTATTGCATTCACAAGCCGATATGTCTGGCAGACCGCTGGCTAGGCTCACTAAACCTTGACAAGAAGTTTAGCTAAGCTTTAAAAAGACGCCAAGTTTTATTTAAAAATATGGTTTGGAACTTAAAACGAAACAATAAAACAATTCAAAAGACACCAAATTTTTTAAAGCTATGGTTGGGAACCTAAAACGAAACAACAAAACAATTCAAAAGACACCAATTTTTTATCTAAAGCTATTGTTGGGAATTTTAAAGCGAAACAACAAAACAATTCAAAAGACACCAATTTTTTTTAAGATATGGTTGGGAACCTAAAACGAAACAACAAAACAATCATTAAATGCCGACTTGTGTAAAAGTGAAATGCTTTGGAAAATATTATGAATAACGAAGTAATCGCTTGTTACAACCATTTTTTTCTCATTCTTCACAATGACCCCCCCCGCCCCTCAAAGACAAAGATTTTTAAATTCTATCGACCAAAAGTTGTCATCTGCAACATCTTTTCAATTTGGACCAGTCAATGTTTATGTCTGCTGGTAAAGGGTAAAGTAGCCTTCCAACGAGAAGGTATCGCATAGATGTCTGATGTTTACATTCAATTGACCAGTCACTGATCACGCCCACTTACTCCGTTTGTCCCGCCCATTGACTCATACAATAAGTTCGATATTTAACAGCGTTATTAATGGCCAGTAGCAACATCCAAAATTGTTTTTTGGTGACTTAAAAAAAGGAGATGTCGATGCTTCTGAAAGTTAGATAAAAAAAAAAAATCCCAATTACGTCAAAAAACGCTCAACCGTACACATATACTTAAATATTGGTACGCTATTGTATTCACGATAATCCGATAGGCCTAAAGCGGTTTTATGTTATCTATAAAAGGATCCGCGGAAACCCAAGTCTTGTTTTAGAAATAACAGCCTTCGGTTGTCGAAACCTCGTGGCCTCATTTAGGCCTACGTTTGTCACAAATTGAACAGAAGATAACAAAGAGACAAGGGAAACAACAAATATCCCGAATTATGTCATATCAAGTGCTAAGGGCAAAACTATGACAAGTGTCTATATCTATGATAACTCTTACAACAGTTTTGGACCGGACCTTACAGAATTCAAGACCAGCTAGCGAATACATCTCCTGATGACGCCACGATGACGTTGATTTGAGCGAATTAAACTGAATGCGCAATTCTTACGGTTATACCACGCCCGGTAATCTCGGGCTCCATCTCTTTTTGGAGAACAGTGCAAAATGGAGACAATGATACTTCCGATATGGAGCCAAGGACCGGAACTGAACAGAAAAGGTAAATAAAACAGTGCACCTCGCGTACAATTTGATCTCATATTAACCTATTATACGTTTTCCCAAAACGTCCAGAGTTTCATACCACATAGAAATGATTATATTATCCGTTGGCGGTGATAGATTTCAAAAATAATTCCGTTTGTGAATAGAAACTTGAATCAAAGTTTGGACATCGGACCCGATCAAACACGAAAATGCGTGTTGAAATCGTTCAAATCCATGTAATCAACAGTTCTGAAAGGTTTAAGTGGCAATGGCTGTGAAATGAATTATAGCATTTTGATATACAATAATGTTACCACAAAGAACTGCGTTTTTCCTACCCCTTTTGTGGATTTTCTTAGATGAGAAGGAGACCAGGATGCGGTGCGGGAGACAAGATTCAGAGGGAGAGGCGATGCATATAAAAGAATACAGTGAATGATTTTCTAGGATTGTAACTTTATGCATATTACAGGGCACTTTTTCTTTCCCTTTTTTACAGTAAATGTTTCTCTCAGACTCTCTAGAACAGCCATATTTATATCTGGTCTATATTTTTCTCCTTTCTCCAAACTGACTTACCGGGCCACAATGGTGAATATAAAGTGAGCGCGTAATAATTTTTGTAAATCTATTCTAACGAAACATTATCAAAGAAAAACAAATAGCTAATTTGAGAATTCAGGTCATCGTAAAATTTGAAAAATACGCTAGGTTCTTAGAAATATGTATATCGGAAGGAGTTCAGATCTGCAATAAACGGACGTTCTGTGCCTTATACGTTGTAAAAGCTCTATAACAACACCGGTGGTTTATTAGAATTTCCACACTTCTTTAAAAAGGGGTGGGTGTTAATTACAGGCTACAGATGTTAAGGCGGAAAAAGGGGGGGGGGGGCGAAGATTTACTTCGACTGCAAAGAGCAGGTGGTTCATGACTAGAATGGATTTACAGCATACATAGTATACAGTTAGTAACATCATGAAATTGACATTTACATCGATCAAAACCATTCAAAATCACTCACACAGCGCTCCAATCATTTATTCCAAACACTCACACAAACCATTAAAAAACGCTCAAAAATAGTTCAAAAACATTTAACAACCGTCCAAAATGCGCAGCATTTCATTCAAATCGATAACAATTTTCCACAATTTTTACTGGCAGCTGTGGGTTTTAAAGCGTCTGAGGTAAAAATATCGCAAATTGGACGAAATTAGCGATCTTGGATTACACAATTTTAATTTCATTCAAAACTCGCTCCTCCCACTCATTCAATTTCATTCCGAAATCATTCCCAAATCTTCCAAAAATTGTCAATTTCACGGTGTTTTAACTTTAGCAGTGAAGTTTTTTACCCTTTGACATAATCTAGGATACAGCGCCTTCTAAATATAAAGAAAAAAAAAACTTTAAGCAAACCAATTATCTAAGCATGAGCCATCACAAAAGGGGACATTTGGTTAAGAACAGTTACATTCGCCCTCTATTGAATTCATTGTGGCATTGATTTGTTTGGGATTGGGGCCATGACAGCTTATAAGTTTTCCGAAAATCCGAAGAGGGACTGGGGCTACATAAGAGTATGGGGTTCTATTTGAAGTTTTACAGTACATTTATATATGCATCGCCTCTCCCTCTGAATCTTGTCTCCCGCACCGCATCCTGGCCTCCTTCTCATCTGAGAAAATCCGCAAAAGGAGTAGGAAAAACGCAGTTCTTTGTGGTAGCATTATTTTATATCAACACGTTATCATTCATTTCACAGCCATTGCCACTTAAATCTTTCAGAACTGTTGATTACATGGATTTGAACGATTTCAACACGCATTTTCGTGTTTGATCGGGTCCGATGTCCAAACTTTGATTCAAGTTTCTATTCATTAACGGAATTATTTCTGAAATCTATCACCGCCAACGGATAATATAATCATTTCTATGTGGTATGAAACTCTGGACGTTTTGGGAAAATGTATAATAGGTTAGTATGAGATCAAATTGTACGCGAGGTGCACTGTTTTATTTACCTTTTCTGTTCTGTTCCGGTCCTTGGCTCCATATCGGAAGTATCATTGTCTCCATTTTGCACTGTTCTCCAAAAAGAGATGGAGCCCAAGATTACCGGGCGTGTATACGCACCATTTAATTGTCTTGATATCAAAACTGTCTCGGTAAAATCTAAAAATTTAGGGAAATATCCAGGTTCATTTTGATAACTCAGATTTTCGCGAAATTACTTTTCAGAATATTGTATTTAAATAAAGACAAACATTTATACCCTCCTTTAAGGTTGCTATGAGTTCTACCAGCATGCCAAACGATTTGTGTAAAGTGTGAAAATGTACAATTCACTGGAAATGTCTTGAAGAGCTCCCTGTGTCGCTGAAATTAGTTATAAATGTCCCTAGTCTAATTTTGCAGATTTTCAGAGAGGTAACTTGTTCTTGGTCAAGTTTTCTTTTTCACACATTGTTCAAGTTGTATTGTATTCTGCCATCATTTGTGAAACGAAATAAAGTAACATGTGAAGTATGCTGCCTCATTTTCATATTTCTATAATGAATCAAAGTACTAAAAGTACTGTAAGCTAGCAAAGATGGTTTTGTTAAGTATTCCATTACATCTTAGACTGGTTCAAATTGAAAGAAGTTGCAATTTCAAGTTGATGGAATTTTGAAAATATTTGCCTTGTAGAAACATTGTGGACAATGAAGAATTGTGGGCAATGAAGAAATTACTTGTTACACCCAAATTCTCCACTGTCCACAATGTTTCCGAAAGCTGCTTTCTTGAGATGCATGTGAGCTAAAATTACCTAGGAGATAAACTTGCAGGCAGAGTTTGCAATATTCCTACGTATGAACTACTTTTTATGGCGTAAGCATTCAATGGATTTAGTGAGTAGGTTAAGCCTCCAGTGGCAGTTAGCACGTGTTGAACTCTGACAAGACCTCAAAATTTTGTCTGTTAACTTAAGCTATCAAAGCTGTTGCTTTGCTAGCTAAAAAAGCAAACTTTAAAACTTTGCGATCAAATTCTTGCAGTAATTGATTCTATTATCCATTTAAACTTTGAATAACATGTATTTAAGAGCAATATTTTTAAATAATCTTAAAAGTGAAACTAGGACCAGAATAAAAAGAAAGAAAAAAAAATGTCTCTCAAATACATTGTATAACCAGTTTAAAGGCAATACAATTAAACATGTTACTGACCAAAACATGAACAAATTAGAAATTATACGTATACTAGACAATTTAAGGTTCTATAAGATGGAAGGTAAACCATTTTTATTCGGTTTTCAAATATCAGTTCAAACTTAAGCGGATACTAGACTGATTGTATGGGAATGGAATAGCTCTGTTGAATAACTGTATAAAGATTCTTCTGTGAGTCTCAAACTAACCACGTGAAGAATGTTCTTCTATCTAGACTAGACTAATGATAGTGTCTAATCTCCGAATTATCTCTATTTTTATGTTGTTGATTCATTGATGATACATACACCGTGATACACGAGTTATTTTTCTGGGATTATATCATCTAATAATAGAACATCAGAACTCAGTTTTTATCTTATTTTACCCTGTGGAATGCCATTGAAAAAAAGACTTTCAAACACGTGGGGCAGGATGGGATGTGAGACCTCTGGGAAAGTTGACTCATCTAGCCTGGAAATTTCTAGTTTCGGCAATTTCATAAATTTGCTTAGAAAAAAAGTTTTTTTGTTTGTTTGTTTGTTTATTAAACAATAAATGTCAATGGACGATCAAAATATCGTAATTTAAAATATTTTAGTCGACGGGGAGGAAATTCTTAATCATTATAAATTATGCGACCTTGATTTTTAATTCTTGATTTTGCAATTTAGCCCTGACCTAATAAAGAAAAACAAGGTCTATAGAAAAACAACTTTATTTGCTATTTAACCCATTATTTAACGACAAAATTTTAGAAAAGTCAGAATTGAAAAAAAAAACAAAAAAAAAACCTGTAGTCACGGGGTTTGGGTCACACAACTGTCAGTATAGTTGAATACTGGTAAGGCATAGACCATAAGAAACGAGCAACATCCGCAGAATACATTTGAATCTTAATGTTGATAAAAACTGAAAGAGGACGCAATCGATAATTCAAACTGTGCTAAAAACTTAAGCGTATGTACCAAATAGGATCGAAAACATTGTGGGGAAGGGAGAAATCGCTTGTGACACAAAACTTAATCGTTAGTGCAAAATAGGATCGAAAACATTATGGGAAAAGGCGAAATTGATTGTGACACAAAAATGAACCATAAGTGCCAAATAGGATCGAAAACATCATGGGAAAAGAGAGATTACTTGTGACACAAAAAGGAACCATAAGTGCCAAATAGGATCGAAAACATCATTGGAAAAGAGAAATTACTTGTGACAAAAAACTGAATCATAAGTGCCAAATAGGATCGAAATCGAAAACATCATGGAAAAAAGGAGAAATTGCTTGTAACAAAAACTGGATCATAAGTGCCAAATAGGATCGAAAACACTTTGGGAAAAGGAGAATTGCGTGTGACCAAAAAAGAAAAAGAACCAAAAGTGCCAAATAGCATCGAAAACATTGTGGGAAAAGGAGAAATTGCTTGTCACAATGTTTCTCCAAAGCCTTTTCCTTTAGCCCTTAAAATGAGGGACTTGAATTGTAAGAGGTTAAAAGTCAAAACTTTTTATATATGCAGATAATCAACATACGACTCTGCATCAGGCAGCCGCCACATTAGCTTATCAAAAGTACATCTGGTACACAGGTTAGTGTTTCATCAAAGTCAACGCATCAGTCAGATCATTTTGTCCCTCTTAAACCGTGTCTTGCTGAACCCGGAATATTCCTGTTTTGGCAGGATGTATAGACAAAGATCAAACTGCAAATTTGTGCATCTTAGTCTACACTCCCTACTTATCCTTTTTAAGCTAGAGTTATTTATAAGATAAATTAAAAAAGAAAATATCAACCCACACTAATTGCATCCAGTACTGTCGGCCCTTTGATTTGATTACAATTCCGAAGAGGGTTTTACTCAGCATGACAATGTTTAATAATCCGCCTGATATATGCGATAATTTCAGTATTTTGATAATAGGATAAACTTTTCTTGCGGGGGCTCTTTGAATACTTTTTGTCTCATTTTTGGACTAAAAATAGTTGTCTTTGGCTTGTTGATGCTCACGTATCTCTTATAGGGGTTTGTTATAAAGTATTTTGCGATTGGGATATTATTCTCTTCTGTAGGTGGGCCTCTTTTTGAAGTTTGATATTATGTATCTAATAACGGGGAATTGTCAAGTGGTTTCACTTCTACTGGTGGATCTCATATTGAAGTTTGATATGATATATTTTGTTATTGGGATGTTACCAAGTGGGTCTCTTCTGAAGGTTGAGCTCTTATTGATGATTTAAATTTTGTTATGGGGATGTGGTAAAGTGGTTCTCTTCTACAAGTGGATCTCATATTGAAGTTTGATATGATATATTTTGTTATGGGGATGTTATCAAGTGGGTCTTTTCCGACGGTTGATCCCTTATTGAAGTTTGGAATATTATATTTTGTTATGGGGATTTTGTCAAGTGTTCTCTTGTGCAGGTGCACATCTCGTATAAGTTTGATATAATATATTTTGTTATGGAGATATTGTCGATTGATTCCATCTCTTATGTTTGTTATAAAGTATTTTCTTAAGGAGATATTAAGAAGTGGTTCTGAAAGTTGATGTCTTATTGAAGTTTGCTTTACTATATTTTGTTGTAGGGATCTTATCAAGAAGGCCTCTTTTGTAGGTTGATCTCTTATTTTTCCTAAGGAGATGTTTTAATGAGTGGTTCTCTTCTTTACACTGATGCGTAATAGAAGTTTGTACGAAAATAATACTGTATGGGAATAAAGTGGTTAGCATCTGCAGGTGAACTTCTGATAGAAGTTTGTTATCAATATTTTGCTGTAGGGATGTTTTTAAAAGGTTCTCTTCTGTAGGTTGATCTCTTATAAAGTTGGCAAATCAACTGTATTTAATTATAGAATAGCACCTTGAAGAACGCTCACATCGCATTAAGTAACGATTTTACCAAGAAAGATGATTGAATGTAATTTGCTGTATTTAATTGAAATAAGCTCTATCCTGGATTTTCACAAAAGAAAATATTCATCAATTTATCTCTTTAAACATTTTTTATTATTTACTTAGCTATCCGTTTATTGATTTGTTTATTGAACTCATATTGGAGTTCATAATTGCTCTATTGTAACATGAGTATAACAAAACAAACCGTAGAGCTGTGTGGTTTCAGTACGGGCGCACAATGACATGTGAACGGACCCCGAAGTATTGTGCACTGAAATAATCTCAAAGGTTTTGGTAGGCCTACTGAGCCCCGCTAGCCACGCCAACTGAGTCCCGTTAGCCACGCCAACTGAGCTCAGAAAGCCACACAAACTGAGCTCCGCTAGCAACGCAAACTGAGCTCAGCTAGCCACGCCGACTGAGCCCCGCTAGTCACGCCTACTTAGCTCCACTAGTCAAGCCTACTGAGCCCCGCTAGCCACGCCTACAGAGCCCCGCTAGCCCACTCACTAAGTCCCGCTAGCCACGCCTACTGAGCTCTGCTAGCCAAGCCTACTGAGCCTCGCTAGCCATGCCTACTGAGCCCCGCTAGCCACGCCTACCGAGCCCCGCTAGCCACGCCTACTGAGCCTCGCTAGCCATGCCTACTGAGCCCCGCTAGCCACACCTACTGAGCCCCGCTAGCCACGCCTACTGAGCCCCGCTAGAGACGCCAACTGAACTCGGCTAGCCACGCCTACTAGGCTCCGCTAGCTGCGCCTACTGAGCCCCGCTAGCCACTTCTAATGAACTCCGCTAGCCACGCCTACTGAGCCCCGCTAGCCACGCCTACTGAGCCCCGCTAGCCACGCCTACTGAGCTCCACTAGCCACGCTTACTGAACCCCGCAAGCCACGCCTACTAAGCCCTGCTAGCCACGCTTACTGAGCCCCGCTAGCTATACCTACTGAGCACCACTAGCCACGCTTACTGAGCCCCGCTAGCCACGCCTACTGAGCTTCGCTAGCCACGCCTACTGAGCCCCGCTTGCCACGCCAACTGAGCCCCGCTAGCCACGCCTACTAGGCTCCGCTAGCTGCGCCTACTGAGCCCCGCTAGCCACTTCTACTGAACTCCGCTAGCCACGCCTACTTAGCCCCGCTAGCCACGCCTACTGAGCCCCGCTAGCCACGCCTACTGAGCTCGACTAGCCACGCTTACTGAACCCCGCAAGCCACGCCTACTGAGCCCTGCTAGCCACGCTTACTGAGCCCCGCTAGCCATACCTACTGAGCACCACTAGCCACGCTTACTGAGCCCCGCTAGCCACGCCTACTGAGCTTCGCTAGCCACGCCTACTGAGCTCCGCTAGCCACGCCTACTGAGCCCCGCTAGCCACGCCTAATGAGTCCCGCTAGCCACGCCTACCGAGCCCCGCTATCAACGCCTACTGAGCCCCGCTAGCCCCGCTTACTGAGCTCCGCTAGCCCCGCCTACTGAGCCCCGCTAGAGACGCTTAATGAGCTCCGCTAGCCACGCCTACTGAGCCCCGCTAGCCACGCCGACTGAGCCCCGCTTGCCACGCCTACTGAGCCCCGCAAGCCACGCCTACTGAGCCCCGCTAGCCACGCCTACTGAGCCCCGCTAGTCACGCCTACTGAGCCCCGCTAGCCACCTCTACTGAGTCCCGCTAGCTAAGCCTACTGAGCCCCGCTAGCCACGCCTACAGAGCCCCGCTAGCCCACTCACTAAATCCCGCTAGCCACGCCTACTGAGCCCCGCTAGCCACGCCTACTAAGCTCCGCTTGCCACGCCAACTGAGCCCCGCTAGCCACGCCTACTGAGCTCCGCTAGCCACGCTTACTGAACCCCGCAAGCCACGCCTACTGAGCCCTGCTAGCCACGCTTACTGAGCCCCGCTAGCCATACCTACTGAGCACCGCTAGCCACGCCTACTGAGTCCCGCTAGCCACGCCGACTGAGCCTCGCTTGCCACGCCGACTGAGCCCCGCAAGCCACGCCTACTGAGCCCCGCTAGTCACGCCTACTGAGCCCCGCTTGCCACGCCTACTGAGCCCCGCTAGCCAAGCCCACTGAGCCCCGCAAGCCACGCCTACCGAGCCCCGCTAGCCACGCCTACTGAGCCCCGCTTGCCACGCCTACTGAGCCCCGCTTGCCACGCCTACTGAGCCCCGCAAGCCACGCCTACTGAGCCCCGCTAGCCACGCCGACTGAGCCTCGCTTGCCACGCCTACTGAGCCCCGAAAGCCACGCCTACTGAGCCCCGCTAGCCACGCCTACTGAGCCCCGCTATCAACGCCTATTGAGCCCCGCTTGCCCCGACTACTGAGCTCCGCTAGCCCCGCCTAGTGAGCCCCGCTAGAGACGCATAATGAGCCCCGCTAGAGACGCATAATGAGCTCCGCTAGCCACGCCTACTGAGCCCCGCTTGCCACGCCTACTGAGCCCCGCTTGCCACGCCTACTGAGCCCCGCTTGCCACGCCTACTGAGCCCCGCAAGCCACGCCGACTGAGCCTCGCTTGCCACGCCTACTGAGCCCCGAAAGCCACGCCTACTGAGCCCCGCTAGCCACGCCTACTGAGCCCCGCTATTCACGCCTACTGAGCCCCGCTTGCCACGCCTACTGAGCCCCGCTAGCCAAGCCCACTGAGCCCCGCAAGCCACGCCTACCGAGCCCCGCTAGCCACGCCTACTGAGTCCCGCTAGCCACGCCGACTGAGCCCCGCTTGCCACGCCTACTGAGCCCCGCAAGCCACGCCTACTGAGCCCCGCTAGCCACGCCTACTGAGCCCCGCTAGTCACGCCTACTGAGCCCCGCTAGCCACCTCTACTGAGTCCCGCTAGCCAAGCCTACTGAGCCCCGCTAGCCACGCCTACAGAGCCCCGCTAGCCCACTCACTAAATCCCGCTAGCCACGCCTACTGAGCCCCGCTAGCCACGCCTACTAAGCTCCGCTTGCCACGCCAACTGAGCCTCGCTAGCCACGCCTACTGAGCTCCACTAGCCACGCTTACTGAACCCCGCAAGCCACGCCTACTGAGCCCTGCTAGCAACGCTTACTGAGCCCCGCTAGCCATACCTACTGAGCACCGCTAGCCACGCCTATTGAGCCCCGCTAGCCACGCCTACTGAGCTTCGCTAGCCACGCCTACTGAGCCCCGCTAGCCACGCCTACTGATCCCCGCTAGCCACGCCTACTGAGTCCCGCTAGCCACGCCTACCGAGCCCCGCTATCAACGCCTATTGAGCCCCGCTATCAACGCCTACTGAGCTCCGCTAGCCCCGCCTACTGAGCCCCGCTAGAGACGCATAATGAGCTCCGCTAGCCACGCCTACTGAGCCCCGCTTGCCACGCCTACTGAGCCCCGCTTGCCACGCCTACTGAGCCCCGCAAGCCACGCCTACTGAGCCCCGCTAGCCACGCCGACTGAGCCTCGCTTGCCACGCCGACTGAGCCCCGCAAGCCACGCCTACTGAGGCCCGCTAGCCACGCCTACTGAGCCCCGCTAGTCACGCCTACTGAGCCCCGCTTGCCACGCCTACTGAGCCCCGCTAGCCAAGCCCACTGAGCCCCGCAAGCCACGCCTACCGAGCCCCGCTAGCCACGCCTACTGAGCTCCGCTAGCCACACCTACTGAGCTCTGCTAGCCAAGCCTACTGAGCCTCGCTAGCCATGCCTACTGAGCCCCGCTAGCCCACTCACTAAGTCCCGCTAGCCACGCCTACTGAGCGCTGCTAGCCAAGCCTACTGAGCCTCGCTAGCCATGCCTACCGAGCCCCGCTATCAACGCCTATTGAGCCCCGCTAGCCCCGCCTACTGAGCTACGCTAGCCCCGCCTACTGAGCCCCGCTAGAGACGCATAATGAGCCCCGCTAGAGACGCATAATGAGCTCCGCTAGCCACGCCTACTGAGCCCCGCTTGCCACGCCTACTGAGCCCCGCTTGCCACGCCTACTGAGCCCCGCAAGCCACGCCTACTGAGCCCCGCTAGCCACGCCGACTGAGCCTCGCTTGCCACGCCTACTGAGCCCCGCAAGCCACGCCTACTGAGCCCCGCTAGCCACGCCTACTGAGCCCCGCTAGTCACGCCTACTGAGCCCCGCTTGCCACGCCTACTGAGCCCCGCTAGCCAAGCCCACTGAGCCCCGCAAGCCACGCCTACCGAGCCCCGCTAGCCACGCCTACTGAGTTCCGCTAGCCACACCTACTGAGCTCTGCTAGCCAAGCCTACTGAGCCTCGCTAGCCATGCCTACTGAGCCCCGCTAGCCCACTCACTAAGTCCCGCTAGCCACGCCTACTGAGCTCTGCTAGCCAAGCCTATTGAGCCTCGCTAGCCATGCCTACTGAGCCCCGCTAGCCACACCTACTGAGCCCCGCTAGCCACCTCTACTGAGTCCCGCTAGCCACTCCTACTGAGCCCCGCTAGCCACGCTTCTATGCTCGTACGGGAAGTTCATCTTCGATATCAAACGACGATATTTTGCAAAACTGTTTGCTAGTATAATGTAACTTTAATAAGCTGTAGACACGACATTTAAGTTGCCAAACCAACCAAATTCTTGAAATAAATGTTTAAATGTTGGAGATTAAAATGAATGATTTAATTGGTCTATTGGTTCTTTGATTAACACACGCGATCCGGCATCGCGGTTTACTACAGTATAAGGCGGATAAAAACGAACAGGCAAGGACAATAATTAACAAATTAGTACGGGTCTCGATTTCTGAAGCTTCAGTACCAGCCGTCTTCCGAAGACGAAATAATCTGCAGAAAGCCCGGGTTGTTTACTCTGAGGACGAGGGTAATAGCGTACCCAACATCCCAACGAATCGGCGGTGAGCGAGGAATTAGCTGAAAAAGACATCATCCGTTAGATATGACGTCGGGTTAATATGGTAAAGTACTTGTTTTGTTTAAGATGACAAGTTATCAGTTTTATTGACTGTGATGTATTTGTTAAGCGCTTTTTGACTTTCACCCACAAATCCAAAACATAAACGTGGCGAATTTCGAAACATATACGTAGCGAAAACGTTGAGTTAAAGTACTTTTATTGAAAGCTTAGTGCAAAAGCACCGTACTTGTTTGTACAAGGTATAGACACGTACGATGTTTTAGTAATAAACCATCGATTTGTAGTTCTTCTCTTTATAAGATGAGCATGGCTATATTTGTATGAGTAGTAAGGCTACCTCACGACTGTCTCATCTGTGACGTCATTTGTGCAAGTCCAAAAATTGCAGACATACACGGAATAGCTTACAATAGATTGTGCAACGGATAGGAGTACGTGTAGATACGTATAGTTACAAATGACGCCGGAAACAATCCGAATATCTTTCGTCGTCTTCTTCGCCGAATGTGTGCCATGGACATTTTGCTCTCCCAACGAAGTTATTTTTCTCTTAAAACATGCTTGAAAAGGTTTAATACGTTACATATATGTGGTTAAAGCGGCTCTTGAACATATGTTTATGAAAATTTGATTTGCGAACATAATCTGCATTTAGAATATTTCTTCGATATTTCCTCTTTCTTCCTGTTAAATCTGCCAAATTCACCATAACTTTATTTTTATGTGATATATTCCCCATGTCCTTTTTTGAAACATCGTAATTTATCGGGTGAGGTTATTAGTGTTCGATTGATTTTGATAAATACTTTATTGCTAGCGGAATCGGAACAGTCATTTTCACCACAGAATGGGCTTAATCACATTATTTCAAATATCTGTTAGAAATTTGAAATTTTTCTTTCATAATCTGTGCAAGACCCGCTTTAAAACTCTTCCATACCAAGGATGTTAAATTTGCACGATGAAACCCAGACATTGAACGGATATTCCAAATACATATGCGTAGATGAACTTATGTTTTTAATTACCATCGTAAAATGCCCCAAGGAAGAGGTGCAGGTGTGCATTTGGAAGATTAATCATAATCCTAATATGTGGGGCCTTCAAAGACTGCTTGTGGGTTTGAACAAAGTAATAGTAAACGATGTAAACCATTTATATGCCAAAATATAGTACTTTCAAGTGGTTAGTAAAAGTATGCAATAATCTGATGGTTTTATTAGTCTTAAACCCATTCCCACACAATGACGCTTTTTGATACCTCTAAAGAAAAACAACTGGGCAAACATTGTGTAAAATGAGGAAATTGCTTGATTCAAGCAATTTCTTCATTTAACACACTGTTTTCTACCCAAAAAGTTGAAAAATCTAAAATTTCATAAACTTTAAATTGTCGTCAGCAACTCCTTTCAAATTGGACCAGTCTAAAAATTTACAGTCTGGTAATGGGTTAATTTGCTTAGTATTTCTGAATCTCTAACTTTTTTTGGCAAAGGAAGGCTGAAATTACTCACTTCGGTGCAAAGATTAGCATTGCGTCGTTTTTTACGCTTGGGGGGGGGGGGGGTTACGAGGAAAATATGCTCTTCGCAATTAGACGTGTTTAGGATAAATCTGCCGTCCGTATATTTGTTTCAGTGTATGATCAGTTAATCTTTAAAGAAAGCTATATTATCACGTGTGGCGGAACCACAATAGAGAATATAGTTTTTTTAGTTCACGAAATGAAATAGTAATCGACCTTACTTGGTAATCAAACGAAAATTCTATTTCTTTAATGCAAGAAAAGAAAAAATATTATTTTTTCGGACAACATCCTTAAGATGGCGTCATTTTGCACACGAATTACATGACGTCATCATTTTTCACTCGGCACCACGAAATTAACTCCGAGCTAAATCTATCAAAACAATGAGTTAATGCTTTTAACCCTTGTCATGCTGAATTAAAACTTTTTCAGAATTGTATAAAAACCAAAGGGCTGGAAGCACTGATATTACTTGTTGTTCAGTTGTCACTACTTCTTTTGGAAATAATTTCATAAACAGAGCTGGTCTCAAAAGGACAGACAGGAGGTGTAGACCAAGATCAGACTGCAATTTTGTGCAGTCTGATCTTTGTCTATACTTCCTGATCAAACCGGAATATTCCGGGTTCACCATGACAAGGGTTAATAATTTCACAGGCCTATTTCTTTACCATGCTATAACATGGGGGTATGCTCCCCTAGTGTTCCTACCATATGATTTCCCTAGGCGAGAAAAATTACTCATAGTGGTTAGGTTTGGGTGTAAAAAAAACTCTGTGAAACAACAGAGAAAAAATTAAATCAAAGTACTGAAAGTAATGTAAGCTTGCAAAGCATAGTTTTGTTAAGTATTCTTCTTTGCTAAATGTTACCGTGATAGATAAACGAGGTTAAATAAACCCAAGAGTTAACCCATTTCAACACGACAAAATCCGAGACTGGTTCAAATTAAAAGAAGTTGCAGACGACAAATTCAAGCTGGTTGAATTTAGAAATATTCCCTTGTTGGGTAGAAAACATTGTGGATAATAGAGAAATTGCTTGTCACAAGCAATTTCTTCATTGTCCACAATGTTTTCCAAAGATTTTTTCTTGAGATGCTAAAAAAGCGGAAATGATGGGAATGGGTTATATAGCATGCTTTTGAAAGATTTCTCTACAATTTGAATAGAGTTTATAATATAACTGAAATACATGAGAACTGCTTTTTATGGCATAGGCATTCGATTTAGTGGTTAAGCCTCCAGTGGCAGTTTGCACTCGTTGAACTTTGAGAAAACCTAAAAATTTTGTCTGTTAACTTGCTAGCTAAAAATCCCACATAGACATCAATGGACCAATCGCTGGCCCCGCCCATTTATTACTTTGGCCATGCCCACCGACTTCTACAGGAAGTTCCGTTTCGATTTTAAAAGGCGTCATTCTATAATATCTATGGCTAATTGCACGCAACAAGAAAAAGTAGAATAATTAGTTTGCGACCTAAACTTCGTAACAACAGCTTAACGAAAATAGCGGCCAATGCCGAAGTTCAAAATTCAATTCTGGCCTAAATGAATAATTTGAATGGTCAATTTATTCTTTGATTGACAGTCGCGCTTGGTCAATTGGTATGTTTATCTGCCATAGGCCACGTGTCATCGACCATGGTAAACCTAAATATTATCCAAGGCTAACAAGGGGCTCAAGGGAAAGTTGTCACATTGCTTGTCTTATTGTGAATACAGTGCTGCAGCAAAAAAGACATTCTATGATTAACTTGATTTCAGTTGTGCCATGTGAACATGTATGTGATTGTGTGTCTGAGAGAAAGAGAGATAGAGAGAGGGGGGGAGAAAGAGAAAGAGAGCGGAGAGGGAGAGAGCGCGAGAGATAGAGACAGAGGCCGACAGAGACACAGAGAGAGGGGGAGGAAGGGAGAAAGAGAAATAGAAAGAAAGAAAGAGAAAGAGAGAGAGAAAAAGAGGGAGAGAGAGAAAGAGAAAGAGAGATAGAGAGGGAGAGAGAGAAAGAAGAAAGAGGGAGAGAGAGTTTCTCTTTCGTTTTTAGTGTTGTTAGCGTCGTTGTTGGTGGTTTATTTGTTTTGTTTTGTTACTTACAAACAAAAAGTATTCGATAATGTCTAAGGGTTTTCTTGCACAAATTAAATCCCCTTCCCAAACCAACAACCCTAAGATTAAGAGAAAAACTTAATTTTTCGAAATCTATGGTGTCAAATAATGAGAGAAGCTGAGAAAAACATGTTTTCGTTAAGGCATGTTATTAAAATCCAAATCTCACTTCTGCATGAGCCCTCACTGCGATAATGGTTTTTATTTCATGCGTTTACGAAAAAAATCATCATAACTTAAATGAAATATTTTCAATTAATGAGAAGAAAAGATGTACTAGATCGTGATTTTATCTTTCAAGTACTTCAATAATTATCATGAAATGTCACGCTGAGACAGGAATGCTTGATGTCCCTGAGCGTTATGGATCTTCATTCTTTAGAATATGTGACTCGTACGGCGAAAACGCACCAACAGACACATATACGAGATTGAAATAAACTAAAAATACATGTGCACTTGAGCTGTTGTGACCAGTAGTTTTCCGTCGTCCGTCCGTACGTCTTGGAACAAATCTTAAAAAAATCTTCTCCTTCGAAACTACCCATGAGATTATGATGATGTTATTTATATTGTTGCCATATGTTGTGAGATCCTTTCTGCCTTCGAAAGAAAACTTGCTGCAAAGATACTGACATAAGTTCTTTAAGAAAGATTGTTGTCAACTGTGTCCAATTTCAGTTAGGAGTTTAAGAGAGATCATTGAATTTAAATGGAAGTCAAGTAGAATAAAGAGAAAACCATAAAGGGGAAAAGTTTGAAAAGAATTACATGGACTTTTGCAGTACTCGGCTGAACGATCCAGAGTAATTATGGTCCTCATGTTTGTTTATTTTTGTCTTTGTGTGTGTGTATATGTGTGAGTGTGTGTGTGTGTGTGTGTGTGTGTGTGTGGTATCATGCTTTTACATTTATCACTTAATTCTCGCCTTCGCGGATACTTGATTGACAATATCAATTAGCAAAGTAATTGTCTCTCGGATGAGACGTTAAACCGACGCCCCGTGTGACGGTGCTATCCATGGAACACTTTAAAGAACAAGGCGTAGCTTTCAGCAGTTTTGTCTAATATCCTTGCCCTATCTTTTGTAAAAACTAACAGTCTTCTGGGGGCGTCGCTCATATGGGTGTTTGGTACGGTAGCGACGTTAACCCTTTCCCGTTCAAATACGGGATTTTACATTTCTCTGATTTTATACTTGAGAAAACATTGTGGAAAAAGAAGAAATTGCTTGTGACAAGCAATTTCTCCTTTTTCCATAATATTTTCTACTACATAGGATGGTTTCATTTCGAATTGCATCCAGTTTTCATTGTCGTCTGCAACCTCTTTCAATTTGGACTAGTCTAAAATTTCCAAAAACAGGAAAGGGTTAAATAAACGGAAATACAAACACATTCGTAATTCACAATCCACGTCACACGTTGATCATATGTTTGATTTCGTTAATGTTAGATGATTGAAATTACGCGATTCTTTAAAATAAATCGTTTTTGCTTGTTTGTATTGGGCTTAACGCCACTTTTAACACTTTTGAGTCATATCGCGGCGGCTTGAGCACCCAACAATTGGTTTCTGGTATATCTCGCACCAGTACCACCATTACATTCTTTCCTAGCCTGCAGCTGCTATTACTCATAGGTTTACGATTATCTATCCAAACGTCGGAAAGGATATGTGCCGCCGCCGGGAATCGGACAAAAATAAATCGTGAACCAAGAATATAATATCCCCTATATAAGTTATACTAAACCGATATTCACACCACCGAATAGTTTGTGTACAATAAAACAACACAACAAAACAAAACTGTGCTGGTTACAGAATGCAACGTTAAATAGACGGTACCACTATATGTAAATGGTCTTTTGTCAATTATGTTTCAGAAGGAAAGCCCTTGCTATTTTTTTGAAATCCTTAAGAAGTTACAAGACGACAAAATTCTAGACTGGTCCGAATTGAAAGAAGTTGAAGACGACAATTTAAAGTTGATGAAATCTTGTACATTGTAATTTTGTTTATTTTGTCTTGGGGGTTTGGGGGGGGGGGGGTAAAATTTGACAATTCTTTACCAATTATTCGATCATTAACCTGTTCAAAACTACAAAATTTTAGACTCGTCCGAATTGGAAAACGTTGCAGACGACAATTTGTAGTTGTGTATAAAACATTGTAGAAAATAAAGAAATTTCTCGTTACAAGTAATTTCTTTATTTTCCACAATGTTTTCCTCACTCTTTTTTCTTGGTGGAAATAGTATAAGCCAGCCTTTGTATGAGAAGCGACTTATCTCTTTTGACCTGTCTGTATAGTCGAAGTCAACTTTTGTGAGACCCAAGTCTCGATTATTTCCCTTTCTTTTTTCTTGCCCCGGCCATAGCACAGTAATAGCGCGTAACTCCTAGTCATGGGGTTCCGGGTTCGATCCCCGGCCGCGGCGAATACCCATTCCGACAATTGTTTCCCACCAATTGGCGGATAATCCTAAACCTTAGTGGGATGAGTAGCTGGAGGCTCGGAAAGGATGTAGTGGTAGTACTGTTGTGAAAAATACTAGGAATTCATGGTAAGGTGCTCCAGACGCCGCAATATGTCTGAAATACTGTTAAAAGTGGCGTTAAACCCTTTCAATCAATCAATCCCTTTTCCTGCTCACAATATGTAAGAGGCATTCATTGACTTTAGGTTCTGGTCAGACTAAAATGCTGTCAAATCAAAGGGCTGAAAGCACTGATAGAACTTGTTGTTCAAATCAATATTTCTTTTAGAAATAAAAGTCATAAAAAACTCTGGCAGGAAAAGTATAAGCAGGAGGTGAAGACTAAGATCAGCCTGCACATAAGTGCAGTCTGATCTTAGTCTTCACCTCCTGCCAAAACCGGAATATTCCGGGTTCAGCAAGACAAGGGTTAATATGACCGCGGCCATAGAGAAGTTGGTAGCGCGTCGAACTCGAAATCATAAGTGTTCGATCCCTGGTCGACTTTCCGACTTCTTTCTTCAACCAATGAGGTGATAATCGATAACCTAAGTGGATGAGCAACTTGAGGCTCGGAAAGGATGTAGAGGTATTCTGGGGCGAGAATTTTAAAGGAAGCCATGGCTAGGTGATCCAGCTACTACTATATGAGTGAAATAAAAGTTATAAAAAATAAAGTTAAAATAAAACACTAATGTGTGTTAAAATAAAACGACTTGTTTGTATTTTAGTTCCAATGGCCATGACAGATATCATACAATAGATTTGCATCTTAATTCTAACGAAAAGGGGTTCGGTATGTGTAATGAGTACATGGTTAATTTAAACTTCTTGAAAAATCTCCGATAAATCTCGTGTCAAGGAAACAAAAAACAACGAGAAGTAAAATACAACAAATAGCAAGAATTCGGTAAAGTGCCACACCCGCATTATTTGTAAATTAGTTATCTTTTAATGCCAGTTTCATAATTGAACGTTGGAAGTTACCTGATCCATTTTAAAACTTTTCCCGATTTTTACATATTAACCCATCAACAGACGACAACCCTTTAGACTGGTTCAAATTGGAAGAAATTGCAGACGACAATTTAAAGTTGGTGGATTTTAGAAAATCTTTCTCTACCAGGGTAGAAAATATCATGGACTTTGAAGAAATTGCTTGTTACAAGTAATTTCGTCGTTGTCCACAATATTTTCCATCTTGGGGGCTTCAAAAACAGGATTGTGTGGCAATGTGTAAAGGGCAATGGCGTGCGTGTGCTTACATTCTTTTCAACATCACAAACCTTTTATAGTGATATCATTAAGGAACATTCTCTGGAAGTATTTACGTTTTTTGGCTCGCCTAGTTACGAATTTGGCTCAAATTTGCCCAAAGTACTCGTCAAGAGTACAGATGAGTTTTTTTTATTTTCGAAATGAAACGTTACGATGGTAACGGGATTATAGGCCTGTCTTTTCTAAAAATTTTATTTTTTTCTAATTATATTTTTCATAGTTTATGAATTCACTTCAATCTACGAGTAGTGAAAAGAATACATCTTCTTTAAGAAAAGAATTGTAGTCATGTGACGAATATGACATTTTCTTTCGGCAATTTTCAGACCAAGTTAGTTGTAGTCGACCTTTGATATCACTATGCGACCTTGACTTTTAAGAAAGGTAAATAAATGGTAAAATCGCTGATTGGTCTGATCAAGATGTAAAATTGTTAGAAATGTCATGACCTCCCAACAACCCCACCCCCAAAATGGAACAGGGAAACACGGGGAAAATGTATGTTTTACAGAATTTGATACGGATTTTCAAACATTTTGTAAATGGATGTTTTTTTTTATCTCTGCAATATTTGATATGGATTTTCAAACATATTTTAAATTGATGAAAAATATGGATTTTTTTGTCATCTTGACGGTTTCAATGTAATTACAATCAAAATTGCAAACTTAATTATGATGATTATCATTACATGTTGTCGTATTGATAAATTTGTTAAAAAGACTTTTGCTATTTTGCTGGAAGAAAACTTAACTTTCTCCAAATACCCAAAAAGATTGTTGTTCTTTTAAGAGATTGGGAAAAAATCTTTTTGTTTTCATAAAGGTAAGGAAAAAACTGGTAACACTGTATGAATGCGCGAAGAGGATCGGATTCATGTATAAGTGTGATTAGATTTTTCGTTTCATTACTCCATGAACACAAAAATATTCTATTCATAATGAATTATGACACCAAGCGAAACAACAACAACAACAATAAATATTTTACAAACTTTGATACAGTTTGTAGAATTATTTTTAGCGTAAGCAAATAAAATGCTCAAAATTGTGTTCATGGAGGTGAGAATAATATGTTTCGGCAAATCAGAACGCTTGTTTTAATAGAAGAAACTTACAATTGAATTATATGATTACGGTTATTACCATTTGTTATTATTGCGAATCCAAAAGAAAATTCGAGCGATTGCACGTTATGTTGTACTTTTTTGGAGTTAAAACGTCATCAAAGTTAACCGACTTTTCGGAAATTGCGGCGCATCGTGTGTAAAATACCCTTTTAGATACTACGAAACAGTTATGATTTGTATTTATATAGACGGTCATAGCGCAATGGTAGCGCATAGGACTCCTAGTCAAGGTGTCCTGGGTTCGACCCCCGACCAAGGCAGATATCCTTTCCGACATTTGTCTCCCACCCATGGGTGGATAATCATAAACCTAATCGGGATGAGAAGCTGGAAGATCAGAAAGGATGTAGTGGTACATGGTTATTTGCTTCTGCCGCCGCGATATGACTGAAATGCTGTTAAAAATGGCGTTAAACCCCAATCGATTACTGGTAAATATGTGGACAAGATTCAACAACTTTTTGCAGTATGCAGATTCTCTAATGATTGATCGGTTGAATAATTTTATGTTTAACGCAACTTTCAATAGAATTTTGGTTATATTGTAGCGAAATTTTCACCTGACCATGATTTCTTGTCGTTGTTCACACAATGCGATCAGAGCCACCGGCTGGTTCATCTCATTTTGATTTACTACTTATCATTCAACTGGCTTCGAACACACTACCCAAAGTTTGAGAGCACAGCACGTTACCGATTGAGCTAGCTGTGAGCTCGCCGGGCTTGGCGACACTTTTTAAAAGCTAGAATAGTCTTTTTATTGTTCTAAAAATGTTTAATTTTTAAGCGCATTTTTTAACAGATGTTGACCGAAATGGATAGCATCCACTTTTCTGTTAAGTGTATGTATGAAACATCTTTTTAACAATTTCTAATGTCTGCAAAGTAAAGAATTTGTATGCTCACGGTCTGATCAGGGTCTTCACTCTGCGCTCCATATGTAGGTACCGATTCAAAGTTTCTTAAGGCGGCTGGTGAGAAGTAATATCCTATTCCCAAACAATCACGCGCATTGTTTCTGTTATCCGAACTTCTTCAATTACCCTTTGTCTCTATGAAACCGGCGGCGGCAAATATCCATTCCGACATTTGTCTCTCACCAATGGGTGGATAACCGTAAACATCAGTTGGACGGCAGGTGGAGGCAAGGAAAGGATGTAGCTGTAGTACATGTGTGAGAAATACCAGCAATCCATTGTCCGGTGCTCAAGTCACAGCGATATGGCTAAAATACTGTTAAAGTGTCGTTAAACCCCATTCAATTACTCAGTCTCTATGTAATCCTTTCAAGCTACTAAGAGCAATCTCGGACGAGTGGAAGGTATTTACCATGGCTTCTTATCCCATTACCAGACGAACAAAATTTAGACTGCTCCGAAATCAAGGATGTTGTAGATTACAAATTGAAGTGAAATTTCAATTCATTTATCATTTTTTATCTTTGAGGTAGAAAACATTGTGGTTAATAAAAAACTTTTCTTGTGACATCTACAAGCGTGGTTGTGTTGGAAAGTGTCCACTGTTACTACGTGGAATGAAGCAGTGGTGATTACATGACTTGACCATGGCCACACCACACCGACATCGCAGCTCGAACCCATGATCACCGGGTCAAACGTATGTAACTCGAATGCGATATCACGAACGGTGTGCATTGGCGAATTTTACATATTCGCCGCAAACTATTCGCCGCAAACTGAGCAAATGTATTGGTGTTCGTACTGTATATTTCACATACTATAGATGCCGAACTCATGCAGAGAACGCGATTTTCTAATGTAACCGCTTTAGATTTAGCCAAGATATCACGATTGGCCAATTAGTATAAAACGAAAATGGCTTTTAAATTGTTTGTTGTTATATAACAGCATCCGGTAATCGTTAGAATCATGATTTTGTAAGAAATACTAACAAGTGCGACATACGTTCAACGCACGTGCTTCTATAGATAGAATTCAAATTACGGGTAGCAAAAACTTGAAGACATTACATCAGATAATTCGTCAGGGTTCAGCTGCGTTAAATGTAGATGCAATCTTATAAAAAAGTCAAACAGCGTAATAGAAGTAGCCAATTGTTGATTGATGAATGTGTTTTAAAACAAATTGAAATACGTTTCCCGTTCCTTCATTCTTACGAGTCTGTAAAATAGCTGAGATATTACTCCCAAAGACGAGCCGACGCCATAAGGCTTGACATGAATATTATCAAATAATTTAATTCTAGTGTCGTCCATCAAGATTCAAGCGTTTTGATTGGCTGATTTTTTTCAACTACTTTTAACAGTACGCAACTATTTTGCATGCTTGCGCACAAAACTAGATCAATACAACTTATTCAAAATAATAAAATTCTTGCATTTTTGCTTCTTGCTTCGCGTATTCATATACCATGGTTTAGTTTTTAGGTTCATGCCTCCGAATGAAAGAAAAATAATCTCTTCATGTCTAAAAATGAAGGCGTCGATTACTAACTGAAGTGCTAGGATTCATTAATTACAAGGTAAAAATTATTTAACAACTGGCTAGTTTTGTTTCCCAATCAAATTTTTATAATTTTTAAATTGTTATTATCATCATTACTCGTTTTTCTTATATCCTGTAAACTATGAGACGGGATTCGATAAAAATTTTGTGGATACGGTCAGTATCAGTGATCGATCAAGACTGTGAAAACGATATACAACATGTCAAATCATTGTCTTCTTTTTTCTAAAAAATTAGATTTATGAGTCAGATCTATATCTTGTAAAGTAAAAAAAGTAGAATTTCATGAAATTTGTTAGAATTGTAGTATAGTAGTTATTGTTCAATTCTATCAAACTAGTCAAGGTGGCCTTCATAATTGAGAATATGATTAAGTATTTTAAAATTTGCTTTATAATGAAAATTTGAGGATATTTTATTTTTACCCCTGATTGCGCTTATTGAGAGGTATGAATGTAGCGATTTTCAAAATTTTCTCTTAGTTGTAAAGCGAGTTCAATAAGTTTTACCAATTGTTTTAAAGTGATTACATTACACCTGGACATAAGTAAATTGAAGTGACAAAAAGCATGGGAGAAAAGGATAAATTACTTATTACATTTGTAAGCAATGTCTTCTTTTCTCACCACGTTTTCAAACGGCTTAATTTTCAGCGAGTAAAGATGAGGCATTGTATTGTATTGGATAAAATGAAAAGGCTATCGTTTTCAAAACGGCTTAAAACATGCGATACGAGATTTAGAAAAAAAAAAAAAAGATTTTATGTGACAGCTACAATTGACCAATCGCGGCTGTCCAGCAAAGAATCAATCGACCAATCAAATTATTCATATAGACCGGAGGTACCTTTTGAACTTCGACATTAGCCGCCATTTGGTGAAGTTTTTTTGTTGGATAGATCACTTAAACGTCATGGGTCGCCAACCAACCATTGTACTTTTTTTATACTTTTAACAGGGCACAAATTGTATAAAATAACGGCGTTTAACCCTTATCATGCTGAATAAAATCCTTCTCAGAACTGTGTAAATATCAAGCAAAGCAAGCTGAAAGCACCGGTAGTACTTGTTATCAATACTTCTTTTGATAACTAATTTCATAAACAACTCTGATTTCAAAAGGACAGACAGGATGTGTAGACTAGGATCAGACTGCACTTTTGTGCAGTCTCATCTTTGTCTATACCTCCTGTTCAAACCGAAATATTTCGGGTTCAGCATGACAAGGGTTAATATCCAAGTCGACCTTCCTTTTCGGAGCTCACTGGGTGTAACCAGCGGATTCAGTGGGAGGTGCAAGCGATCCGCCAATATATGTAAGTGAACAGTCACTGTTTTGCTTAGAATGGGAAGTATCACAATAGTCTTCGAAAGTCGTCAAGTGCTTGGAGTAGAAATACAATAGAACTGTTTTAAAATCACATCCTTTCATCTAGATACAGTGTATCAGCTTTCCGTAAAAAACGCTTGCCTTGCTAGCGTAAATTAGCAACTTGACAAGTTGACAAAAAGCCTATCATAGTGGAATGCTTACAACTTTTTTTATTTTCCTGGAATTCGGTATGAATTGATCCATTACACGAGAATACCACAAGGAAAAATATTGCTTCATTCTCTGCTCAAACCAAGTCGTAAGAACCAGGGGTCCGTTTAATCCAGCATGTACGACTTTAGATTATCGTAAAATAAATTGTATCTTCTATCTAATGGAAAACCTGACTACACTTTCGTACTATATATGACGTTGAAAAATTTAATTCTTTTATGACGTCACAATTTTCTGATTATTGCCACTCCTCATGTAACAAGCAATTTCTTCATTTTCTACAATGTTTTCTGCACCAAAGTACAGACTTTAAGTGAGCGAATGCGTGACATTTCCAACCATTACACATGTGCGCCAACTAAAGACTCAGATCAGCCTGTGCATCCGCACAGTCTGATCAGAGTCTTCAATCTGCGCTCTGTAGATAGATACTGACCCAAAGCTTCTTTAAATGATCAGCGAATGTTCTAATTGCCCCGAATGGCTGTCCAGGGTGCTAAATGTGTGCCAGTCACGCACGTGCGAAATGGTTGGAAATGTCATGCATAGGCTCAAATTACATCAATTAAAACTGTTGTCTGTAACTTCTTTAATTTGGTCCAGTCCAGGTAATGGGCTAATGTACAAAAACAGGTGTAAGTTGGTCATTTTTTTCAAGATATACTGAATCGGAAATATAACAAAAGTGAAAAATAACACACACACACACACACACACACACACACACACACACCACCACCACCACCACCACCACCAACAACAACAACAACAACAACAACAAACAAACAAACAAACAAACAAACAAACAAACAATGAGGTTGTATGAGGTTTTGCCGTGAATCTTGCTTGGGTGCACCTCTCTCAGAATCTTTAAACACCTCTTATTGGATGATAGATATAGCTTTTTTTGAGGGTATATCAACACTATGTAAATTATAAGGAGATGTAAAGAAAACGGAAAGCTAAACCAAATACCAGACGGCAAAATTTTAGACTGGTCAGATTTGAAAAGAGTTGCAGACGACAATCTAAAGTTTATGAAATTTAAATTTGTTCAATTTTCTAGGTAAAAACATTGTGGAAAATGAAGAAATTGCTTGTTACAAGCAATTTCTTCATTTTTCACAATGTTTTGCCAGTTGTTTTTCTTAGGGTGTATCCAAAAGCGGCATCGTTTGGGAATGTTTGTTTAAAACACCCTTTCGATTTAAATATTTTTGACATCAATGCAAATTTGACTTTTCTCTCATAGAAGACTTATAATGGTCGAATGACTTATTTGACTTTAAATGCATACCTTATTATTAACACTATTAAACAGTTTAAGGGGGAAATCCTAGCTCTATATTTTTCATTATAACTAAATGTTAACTAGTCTTAAATTTGCTGGACTGATAGTCCCAGTTGTCCGATACCAGGCCACTTGGACTTCTTGATAATGTACCCCAAGACGGATTGCTCAATTATTCCTTGGTGTATTTAGGCATTTTCCTTTGTACCCAAAAATAATTTAAGTTACCGTCTATACACGAGCTTTGGTTACAATTATTTGGTAGCTCACTTGCGTCTGACGTATTATATCACAATGTTAATGAAACAGCGATCGTTAAAGAGATTCGTTGCTAAGATTAGAAATAATCTCGATTCCCAAAAGGTAGTTTGATTGATTAATGGGGTTTAACGGCACTTTTAACAGTATTTCATTCATATCGCGGCGACTGGAGCACCTAACCACGGATTCCTGGTATTTCACACACAAGTACTACCACTACATCCATTCCGAGCCTCCAGCTGCTCATCCCACTTAGGTTTGATTATCCGTCCACTGGTGCGAGACTTATATCGGAGAGAATATTCGCCTCGGCCTGGGATCGAAACCAGGACCCCATGACTAGGAGTCCTACGCGTTATCACTGCGCTATGGCCGCGGCCCCAAAAGGTAGGACAAACAAAGATTTCCTGCTATAAAATAAGTTTGGAAGATATAGAAGCTCAAGGCAAAATTCAATTTAATACCGAATTAACCCTTTCCGTTCAATCCCTGGTCTCTTCGTCCCTGATATTTTATATTTTTGAAAACATTGTAGAAAAGGAGAAAATATGCTTGTAACAAGCAATTTGTTTCTTTTTCCGCAATGTTGCAAACCTACTGAATGGTTATTTTGTAAATTAAAACCTCTTTCAATTTTCTTCTGCAAAACCTTTGAATTTGGACAGGTCTAAAATTAAGGAAAACATGAAAGGGTTAAAAAGGGTATTATCTCACTTCTATGATCATGTTCAAGCTCGAGTTTTTAGCTAGCAATGCGTCAGGTTTGATAGGTTCAGTTAACAGCCAAAGTTTTGAGGTCTTTTCAGAATTCAAACGAGTGCAAACTTCCACTGGAGGATTAACCACAAAGTCCACTAAATGTCTACGGCAGAAATACTCGAGCATATTGTGTTCAACATGACTGGCCACATGAATTATCTTTATTCAAATTGCAGAGAACACATTCAAAAGCATGCTTTACAACCCATTCCCATTCAATCCCGCTTTTTAAGAATCCACACAAAGAGGCTTTGGAAAACATTGTGGACAATGAAGAAATTGCTTGTAACAACCAAATTCGTCAATGTCCACAATGTGTTCTACCCTACAAAAGACAAGAAGATTACATAACAAAACAATGCTTGCTAACTTACAGTACTTTCAGTACTTTGATTTTCAAGATCGCGGTAATGTATAAACATGTGTATTTTGTCATAACCTTTGTTATTTTTGTACTACGATTTCCGCAAAGCATATTTTTCCTACGCCATCGACGATCGCTGCTATTACACAGGCGATACATGATTCAGACTAATTGACTATTAACCCATCACCAGACGGCAAAATTTAGGCTTGTCAAAAATGAAAGGAGATGCATTCAACAATTTAAAGTTGGTGAAATTTAGAATTTTGATATCTTCATTTGTCACAATGTTGTCCCATTTGTTTTTCTATGTAAAAAAGCTTCATTGTGTGGGAATGGGTAAACAAAGTAGTCTCTTCTTTCGTCTTCCATGTTTCCATGATCGTTAGGTATTCCAAAAAACTTTCTATCTACGAAAATTATTGTAGAAGAATTATCGTAAGGTCTATGATTGAAATGAAATACCGATAGACGAATTGTTGGCCACGCCTACTATAGCCTCCAACAGGAAGCTCGACTTAGATATTAAACGAAGTTATTGTGACATTTTGTCATTCCGGTTTTTAGTTGATTTTTAGCTGGCAGCCCACACAGGTTACTTGCTTTCTTCAAATTCCGATTGGTCAAGTTATGTCGTCTGCAACTAATTTCTGTTTGGATCAGTCTAAAAATTGCCATTCAGCAATGGTTTGACATGTAATTATATATCTTTTCTTGTATTTCTTGAGCTTATGGACGTTATCAGCAATTTTGTCTTGGTGTTTGCCGTTGAACTTAGTAGGAAAACCTGGCTTTAGTATTAAAAGAAAGATCTAGTCAGACATACCGTCTTTGGGAGCGCAAATGTTGTGACTACAGCTTGAACAAAGCTTTAGTTACGACATTTTGAGCGACAAACGACGATATGAAATACGAAATGACTATCCCTTGTTAGTAAAAATTCACACCGAAACAGATGTATTACAGCTACAGAAAGAATGTGGGGAAAAGAGACATTGTTTGAAACAAGCATTGTTTTCTTTTCCCACAAAGTTGTCTGTCCTAGGAGATTTCTTATTTTACAATTCACGTGAAACCAGCATGACGATTCCTGAACTTTCCATGTGGAGATATTGGGGATAAAGTTTTAAAAAAAGTTAGATTTTTAGCAGGCGATGTCTAAAGTACACGTGGCTTACATTTCATTGCCTTCTGGAAATCAGCTGCCCTATTTTAAAAATATTTTGGCAGAGGGCCTGTCTTACATATTTCAGTGTTTTATATCAGAACATAATTCTGGATTTTATGATAAGCTCTAATAAATAGGTCGTAAAAACGGCACCTCACACGAGGGCAAAATATTCGTTTTTTCAAGGTCAAAGTCTAAATTCGAGTTTTCAATCTCCCGGCATTCGCACGTGCTCAGAAGCTCACGTGCTAAGAGATTAGAATTTTTTCTATAGTAGTCATAAGATGTTGGTTTTAAAAAGAGGAAGGCGTTAACATATGTTAAAGAATTAAAATGTTTATCCATTTCCCGTATAATCCCTGTGTTTTGCGTTCCTGTTATTATGTTATTCGTGAGAAAACATTGTTGAAAAAGAAGAAATTGCTTGTAACAAGCAATTTCTTATTTTCTACAATATTTTCTATCATAAATGATAATCACTTTTCGACTTGTACTTATTTTGTAATGTTGTCTGCCACCCCTTTGAAATAAGACAGGTCTAAAATTTGAAAAGAAAAAAAAACAAAACAAAAAGAGTGGAGTCTGCGGTTTAGTGGTAAGATGCAAGACTCTGGACCGGAGGGATCGAAGGATCCTGAGTTTGAATTCCTCCCACACCATAAGAATTCTTCTCAGCCAAAAAAATAACTCCCCGTTGTTCCTCTACACCAACGGGGAAAAGATGGGTACACGTAAGGGCCAATGTGCGTTGGCTACACTCGCGCCATCTATTAACAGCCGACTTTCGATGATCATGGGTTAAGTTTGTAAAGTCGTTGAGCTATCATTCTACTGATGAATTTACTCCGAACATCGCTTTTTCTTACTTGTTAACTAGGATTATAGAGATTCCACGGTTGATTATCACTTAATAATTTCTGAAATAGAGCAATGAAATTATCATATTGATTAAAGATAATTTATCTAAAAGAAGAGAGAAATGGTCATAAAGGTTAAAGATGATTTCTATAATGGAGTAGTTAAAATATTATAATGGTTAAAGATGATTTCTATAATAGAGTAGTGTAATTATCATAATGGTTAAAGATAATTTCTCTAACACAGAAGCGAAATTATCATAATAATTAAAGATAGCTTCTCTAATGGAATTGTGAAATTATCAAAATGGTTAAAGATGATTTCTATAATAGAGTAGTAAATTATCATGATGGTTAACCCTTTCCTGGTTAATCCCTGGATTTTACGTCCCTGAGTATTTATACTTGAAAAAATATTGTGGGAAAAGAAGAAATTGCTTGTAACAAGCAATTTCTTCTTATCCCACAATATTTTCTACCCTGTAGGTTGGTAACTTTTCAAATTGCTATCACTTTTAATTGGCGTCTGTAACTTCTTTGAAATTAGGCAAGTCAAAAATTTTGAAAAACAGGAAAGGGTTAAATAAGATTTCCATCATTAGAATCCTTCCATGGAAATATCTTATTTATTATATTTTCTTAATTAAAATATGCTTAAACCAAATATACATACAAAGTAAGACAGGGAGATGTCACCCGGTCGACTGTCATAGGAATCTAGCGATTTTCTTTACGTTTTTATGACGTTATATGAATTCTAAGATTTTCGCTCTTTTGATAAAATCTAATCAAATTATCTACCATTTCCCTTTAACATCTTATTCTTATTCACCCACGGAGATACTCTTTGTTTCACTATAATATTTCTATGTAAGGGTAATTACATTTTATTTGGGGGAGGTGGGGGTTGCCTTAAAATTGACATTGAAATAACTAATTCACAAACGAGGACTATTTTGTACTTTTCTGAAAAACTGTTACGCAGAATTTCTTATTTTTCATATGCTGCAGTTCAATGTATCTTAATCAGAAATGATCGGGAAAAAAGTGCTCGTTTTTTATCTGAAAAAATAGAGTGTGCGTTTTTTTTTTCAGAAAAAAAAAGAAAAAACGAAAATTTTCTATCACGCAGTTGGCGAGGTCAAAAGGTGTAGTAATCTGCACGACTTACAGTATTTGTTAATTTATAAACATGAATGCACTGAAAATTTCATCTTGTAATACAGTTATGTTTAAAATAAGTAAGTCAGTATCTTTATTCACAATAAGACATGACAGTCCATGATATACAGTAATGAACATAGTATACATTCCTTACAAATGAATTACAAAATATAAGCGTTTCCTTTCCCGGAAAATGGCGGTTAATAATATGTAAAAAGAAGAGAGTGAAAAATAGAGAGTTTAAAATAAGCAAACTGTTAAAACGAAATTGCACTTGTCATTGAATGAGAGGAAATAATAGCGACGCGCAGAGTCGACGTTCTTAGCCTATAAATAACGTTAAAAATAAAAAACGTCACTTCGTGATAATCTTTGATTTGCGTTACAACTTTTGCAAAATACTTAAGGAAAATACAATTTTTAATATTTTTTTTCTTAACTTTACAAGTACATCCACTGAATATGAATATTCGAATTTATGTAAATTTGAGGGAAATTACTTGCGTTATTTTCTCTTTATTCAAGATTTTCTACGCTGCGTTAAGTGATTGCGCGAAAAGTAAATCCTGAAATCGTTTTTAACATACTGCTTTGGCTTGTTTTCCGCCTCCATCTTCATTCATTTACCCTGCTGAATATTAACTGTCGGGCTCAAGGACGTCATTCAATTTTCGATGCCATGCACTTGCGAAATGGTGCGTTTTCTTGATATATGGATTATGCTGCCATATTCTATCCGGTTTTTTATGTGTGTGCGTGTGTGTGTGTGTGATTTTAACAAAGAATGACAAAATGGTTGGGTCTCACAATCACACTAGAAAAGTAGCATTTAGCTATGTTGAGCTTGGATAGCGGCGATCATATAAAAAACTTGTTACTAAGTTTAGAAATAATCTTTGCGCAGGCGCGTGTCGCTTCCAAAACCTACCATACAAATAGTATGGTGGATATAGTAGTTCCGAATTAAATAAGGAATCAGCTCGCTTCTATTGGCCATGTTCAATAAAAGTCGTTTTTCAAAAAAAGAAAAAAAAATTTTGATTTGGGTACTACGTTTTTCGAAACGCACATACTGCTTATGTCAAAGATGATAGCTGCTACTTTATAAACACCCATAAATTAGGCCATTCTAAGGTTTTGTCATCTGGTAAGTTTTGATGGCCCATGTGGAAGGTTCGCGATAACTAAATTATATCAAAAGATATTTGTGGCGCGGCATTTATTCAGTTTATGTTTCCACCACCTTCTGCGATATAATCGTCTAGTGTTGCCAACCCAATCATCACACTGGCCGTATATAATATCGCTATCTTGTAATTTGTTCTATTTATCTGATTACATTGAATTATTACAAGGTATATTACTCATCTTGATGAACCAGCGAGTCAATTCCCATACAATCCCGCCTCTCTGCGTCCCTGAAAAAAAAGAGGGGGGGGGGTTGTGGAAATTGAAGAATTTTCTTGAAACAAACAATTTCTTCATTTCCAAAAAAGTTCTTTATTTAAAGAAATAAAAATCAAATTTCTCAAACGATCAACTTGTAGTTATCGTCTGCAACTTCTTTGAGTTTGAACCAGTCAAATTTATGTCGTCTGGTAATAGGTTAGTACATCCTCTCCCAACCATTCTGAATTACAGTCCTCTTTTTCTAGATCAGATAACAGCGTGTAAGAGGCTTAGATCTGAGAGCAATAATTGATGAACTGCTCATTGACTTTATTCAAATTCCATTAAAAAATTGAAATACAGTAATATTTGCTTCAGAAAACGATCCGCAGTTGTATTTTCGCTATAAATTCACCCTTCCGGGCTTAACACTGTATTTCTATGTTATCTTTATAAATAAAATGATATTGTGTATTTTCCAATTCATCAACCCACACTTATGCCAAATTTCGGCAAACAAAACACACCGGTAAAAATAAAATTTGTGTTCAAAGTCGTCGGATGAAAACAATAGGTGAACACAGGCACAAGCAAGAAGCTGTTCAACTCGAATAGAGGCCAATAAAAGTTTTTGATTACCAGAACACGGATATTACGAAAGACAAATAAACGAATATTAACCATATTTCCCCTATATAGTATGTTCGTGTACAGTCAGTTGTATGGATTTGATCTAAAATGACATTTAGTTACAACACTACACTTTTTACTGCTAATTTCAAAAGTAAACAGGGTGTCAACCGGCATTTCTTTTATTGAAGGACTAACTTCAGCTGTAAGGGAAAATAATCCAAGAATGCGTAAAACAGCTAACAAAATAATAATCTAATCCTATTCATTGTTAAATTGTAGCGCGAAACTCCTTGATTATTTGATTACTCTATGTTACCAGTTGGATCTACGGCTTTATGATTTAATGCGAGGACAAATCAAATTAACTAGAGGACGAAGGTGGGGAATGCAGGATCTATAAACTCGTAAAAGAACGCACATATGCAATGCAATCCTACACGAGCCTGCGCTGATCAAATGATATTAGACGACTGTAAATTCTGTCCTTACTACACTAGAATTATGTCGAAAAGTAGAGATTTTAGTCAGGATTCACCAACGCTCTATGTTCCAAAATGAAGACAAGCACGTGAGACTTGAGCCAAAAAAAGCTATTATTTTGCAAAATATATGGTCGGAAACATAATACATAAATTTAAACGTCGTAATTACAGATTAAACATGCTAAACACGCCGTTTAAGTCACTAAAACAACGAACTTGTCGGACTTCAATACTTTATGTCCGGTCGAAATGAATGATTTTATGGTCAAGTACAATTTTTATTAATACTGGCGATCCGTCATAATTGACGGATCATGTCTGCCAATCAAATTATCAATCAACCAATCAGATCTTTCTATTACTGGAAGAGAACTCCATCATTGGCAAACATGCATGTTAAGCATTGTTCTTGGTTTGGTGATTTAAAGATCGTAACTTAAAGTTATTCAAGCTGTAGTTACGACGTTTAAGTCGCCAACCGACTATTTAATATTTTTACTACATTTTACAAAAATATCGCCGTTAAACATCGAAGTGGGACTTCCTGTCGAAGCCTAGTGGGAGTAGCTAGTGACCTGCAAGTGACCTTGTCGGGTCACCTTTTCATTGAATTTATTCTCTTTTTTTTTCATTGTTCTGACCCTTCCTCCATCACTGAAAGGCGAAAATTCTTACCAGGGTCGAAACATGTAAAAAGTGTGTCGACTTCTATTCATTTGCACTGTATCCTGTCGTTTTCAAATATGTTTTAACAATAACAGGAAAACAGAATTTCAGACTAGTCATAATTCAAAGAATTATGGGCCTATGCGTGACATTTCCGACCATTTCGCATGTGCGCGACTTATACACATTGAGCACCCTGGACAGCCATTCGGGGCAATTCGAATATAAACTGATTGTTTAAAGAAGCCTTGGGTCAGTATCTATCTACAGAGCGCAAAATGAAGACTCTGATCAGACAGTGCGGATGCACAGGCTGATCTGAGTCTTTACTTGGCGCATGGAAATGTCACGCATGCGCTCATCTATACATATTGTCTTTAGGCAGATATCATTATGGCTGATAAAGAAATTGCCTATGATAACCATTTTTTTCATTATCCACAATGTTGTTTTTTTCCAGGGGCCTTTTGGGGGTGTGGGTATGGTATAACTTAACTTCTGGATGTTTCTTATTCGCGGGACTGTGTAATAATTTTCAGTGTTTGTTACTAGTTACGTGTGTCTCGAGCGTGTAACTTTCCTACTTGACAAAAATCCCATCGAGATAGAAGGAAAAAAAAACTCTCTAGAATTCAGTAACAATAATATCCTATATGTTTGGCCATAAGGTTGTTAAATAAATGCTTTCAAAAAAGATCCAAGAGAAATGAATTTCCAAAGAAATTTATAATTCTTAAATACTGATCTGATTCTTTACCTATTTTTACACATTTCTGCCGTTTTAAGACTTCAAGAATAAAACGCGAATAAAATCATTCTCGAAAATCAAGAAACTGCTTATGAATGGCAATTTCCAACGACGTTTTCTAACCAAAGAGACATTACATCAACCAAATAATTGTTATCGGCACTTTCGTCTGAAATTTGTCGTCTGAAAATGGTTAAAATTATAGCAACAACAATATTGATCTGAATGATTTTGTTAATAATGATGAAAATGATAATTATTGATAATTATTATGAAATTTAACAAAATTATCGTCATAACGACGGTTTAGTGGAAAACATCGAAATCGCTTATATCTTTTATACACACTAACGATTTTTTGGGACTAACCAATTGGTTATATCTTTTACAATATCTATTATTTTCATTGTAAACGAGTTTAAACATTGTAAACATTATTAAAAAGCGACACGCTCGGACAGTTTCTGATTAACCACTTTTCAAATTGACACTTTTTGATCCCCGCTCAAAGAAAAAAAATCTTTCGAAAACATTGAAGTAATTTCTTTATTATCGTCAATGTTTTCCATCCCAATAAAAAAATAGAAAATAAAATTATCGTCCAATGATTTTTTTTATGTGCAACAGCCTTGTTTGGACGAGTCTAAAATGTTGTCATCTGATAATGGGTTAAAGAATAACATCATATTGCATACATGAAACAATTATGTCAGTTGCTTCAAAAGAAAGTTGCAATAAAATCGGCGTAATAGCTTTGAATTATTTTCACACCAAAAGAATAAAACAACAAATAAAAAGATCTCCATTCATGAAGGAATAAGTCAATTTATTGCTTAAAGCATAAAATCAAAGAATGAGTGTTTGTACAGTGCAACTGTTTAGTTGCATACCTTTCTGTTCTATTTTTGCATCATTGCTATTTGCAGTAAAGAGTTGTTCTATTTTACAAGTAACCTATTACCAGACAGAAAAAAATAGACTAGTCGAAATTGAAAGGAGCCACATACGGCAATTTTAGAGAATTAGCAGAATCCAAACTGTGGATAATTGAAAAAACGATCAATTTCGTCATTTTTTCATAATGTTTGTACAAAGCATTTATCTTGAGGGGCGTTAAAAGTAGGATTATAAAACCAGTTGAGACCAAGCTCAGTTCAATAAGAGTTGGTATTTAAGAATGAATAGTAAGGTAAATCGCCTATATTTACTCAAAATGTGCAAATGGTGCAGGATGACAACGGTCGACACTTTTCATGATTCACGCTTGGCATTTTTTCGCTTGAATGGGGTTTAATACAGCTTTTAGTAGTATTCCAGTTATATCGCAGAGGATGGAGCATCTAACCATGGATTCCTGGTATTTCTCACATCAGTACCACCACTGCATAATTTCCGAGCCTCTAATCCCATTTAAGATAACGATTATTTAAGAGATGAAGAGAATACATTTTGATTAGGTTTTTCGGTTCATACCTCCATGAAAACAAAAACTATTCTCTTCATTTCTTAAATGAATAAATTTTTTCGACCAATCAGAGCACTCGTTTTTGATATACGAAACTAAAAATGAAATTATTCACCGTTAAATAGGAGATAAATGGCGGGGCTCGAACCATGAACCGCATGAGATTTGGACGTGCTTCTTACTACTAGCATCGAGTGAAAAAAGCAAAAGCTTTACAAATGTTGATGCCTTTAATTTTATGGGACTATTTTGTGCGGAATCATACAAAAACGCTGCATTCTCAAAATTTTGTTCATAGAGTTATAATTTGATTTTTAGTTTCGTCTATAAAAAACGAGTTTTCTGATTGGTCGAAAAAAATTATTCATAACTCCATGAACAACATTCTAAGCACGCAGCGATTTTGTATGGTTCCTTTTTAGTTTCGTCTATCAAAAACGAGCGTTCTGATTGGTCGAAAAAAATTATTCATAACTCCATGAACAAAATTTTTAGCACGCAGCGATTTTGTATGCTTCCGCACAAAATAGTCCCAGACAAAAAATTATCCAAATTTGTAAAGCTTTTGGTTTTTTTCGCTGGATGCCATTAAATTATAAGAAATGAAGAGAATATTTTTGTTTTCATGGAGGTATGAACCGAAAAACCTAATTACACAATGTATGAATCCGCTTCGCGAATTCATACATTTTGATTAGGTTTTTCGGTTCATACCTCCATGAAAACAAAAAATATTCTCTTCATTTAATAAATGAATAAATTTTTTCGACCAATCAGAGCACTCGTTTTTGATATACGAAACTAAAAATTAAATTATTCACCGTTAAATAGGAGATAAATGGCGGGGCTCGAACCACGAACCACATGAGAGTTCGACTTGCTTCTAACTGCGCTATGGCCCCTGACTTAAAATAAAGAAGATACATTTACTCTCTGACTAAAGCTGTTCACTTCAACTTCTTACTCTCAATCAGCATGTGGATTATCTTACAAGATTATTATCTTGTTAGTTTGTCCCTTAGATCAGATAAAATTGATATATAACAAGAATTGAAATTAATCACGGCGTTTTGAAACTCTAGACCGAGTTCGAAAATTCTCGAAAATCAAAAGAGCCAGATCGTTATCTGAGGAATGAATCCTTCCATCGGGTAGTTTGCTGGTCCATCATAAAAAGAGTATCGATTCTGACAGATTAACCCTTTCTTGTTTAATCCCTTATTTTTACGTCCCTGTGATTTTATACTTGAGAAAATATTGTGGGAAAAGAAAAAAAATGCTTTTAACAAGCAATTTCTTCTTTTTCCACAATATTTTCTACTCTACTGAATGATTATTTTTCTAGGGGTTATCGAGGATCAAACTTTGACACTTTGACAAGCGCTCGTTTCTTACGCTATGGTATTATGTTTGTGGTAGTTGGTTGAAATGATGAAAAAGAACAAAAGCCAATCGATGGTGGGTAACTCAAACTCCTTCGTTTCGAATTTTTGTCAGTGACCTGTTGGAGATGAATACACGTACTTCAATTCTGAAATAAAAAGATGGTTTGTTTGTAATTGTGGTTGACAGCAAGAACTTCTCAATCATGGAAGTGATTCTCGTTAAAACTGTCACATACTAGTCTCTGTATCCGGGTTGGCACTTTCAAACGATTTATGCGATTGTTTTATCTTGATAGTTTGAATCGAAGTACAATAATTTCAGGATTTTGGACACTATATCATGCAGCAAGTTTTAAATGGGTAGACATCTATGGAGTGCTGCAAGAACATATTTTGGAAGTTGTGAAAGACAATTCAAGTTTAACCCATTCCCACACAATGACGCTTTTTGATTTCCATCAATATAAACAATTAGAAAAACATTGTGTCTGGTAATTGGTTAAACAAATAAGGAATAGGAATTCTTGATGTACAATAACAAGAAATATATCCCTTTATCACAATGATTTCCTTTACATCAAGTATCACAATCATAATAATGTAAAATATGGTCAACTAATAGATCGCGAGTGTGAATCATAGAATCATTTGGCCAATCAGTTCATTCAGTTAGACCGGAAGGGTTTTTTGAATTCCAGCATTAATCGACATGTATGCTACGCATCATAATTGTAGGTTTGGCAATTTAAACGTCGTAGCTATAGCTTGTTCAAGCTGTAGTTACGATGTTTAAGATGCCAACCAATCACCTTTGTAATTTTCACATTTTACATTTTACTGGTCATAAATTTTAAAAAATAACGCCGTTTAATATCGAAGTGGAAATTCCTGTTGGAGCTCTGTGGAAATGATCGACAATCAGTTGTTTTAAGAGCTCTCTCCAGATTTCGCTAGTTTTTAGGATTTTTATACGCCCGACGATGACGGGACGTATTATGGGACCACCCGTGGCATCCGGGCGTTCGGCGGGCGGGCAGGCGGCTTGCAATGGATCTTGTTCGGAGTATATCTCTAAAAGTAAAAAGGCTATGATCATGAAACTTCATGGGTAGATAGATCTCATCAAGGGGAAGTGCAGTGCACAAGAACCATAACTCTACCTGGCTTATTTTTTGAGTTATTGCCCTTAGTTGCTTTTTCATACTTTGATCTTGTCCGGAGCAGATCTCTAGAGGTATTCGAGCTATGATCATGAAACTTCATGGTTAGATAGATCTCACTAAGGGGAAGTGCAGGGCATTAAAACTATAACTCTACCTGACTTATTTTTTGAGTTATTTCTCTTTGTTGTTTTTCATACTTGGATCTTGTTCGTACTTGGATTTTGTCCGGAAGATATCTCTGAAAGTATAATAGCTATGATCATGAAACTTTATGGGTGGATAGATGTCATCAATGAAGAGTGCAGTGCACAAGAACTGTACCTCTACCTAGCTTATTTTTTTAATGATTCCCCTTTGTTTTTTTGTTTCATTTTTTTTTTATTTTGTCCGGAGCATATCTCTGACAGTGTAATAGCTATGATCATAAAACGTTATGGGTGGATAGATATCATCAAGGGGAAGTGCAGTGCACAATAACCGTAACTCTTCTTTGCCTATTTTTTTTTAGATATTCCCCTTTGTAGTTTTTTTCATACTAGATTTTGTCTGGAGCATATCTCTGAAAGTATGACAGCTTTCATTATGAAACTTTATAGATTGATATATATCATCAAGGAACATATCTTTTTTTCAAATCTCATGGTGTAACAGCCTATGGTTTTCATTACCTCATGATAACAAGAAAAACACCAGAACCATAAGTTATCATTGTGAATTGTTACTCCGGCGTTCTTGAAATTAGACCTAAATTTTAATCCCCTTCCCCAGTAAACAACCAGCAGTGTGACGGGCGTATTTTGTGACAATTTGCCACCTTGCTTTTTTTTCAAAAAATAAATAAATAAAATAATAATAATGATAAATAAATGAACTTTGAAAAAAGTGAAATTGCAAATGAAAAATCATATTATATTTTCTTATAGACATACCAGATTGTATGATAGTATTCTTTCTAATAAATGGCATATTTTCCTGGCACTCTATTATTAGATTTTTGGTCCATTAGTTCTAGTCAAATGCACAAATTGAATCCAACTTATTACGAATTCCCAGAATTGCGGCTCAAATAAACACCTGCCAAATACCACCAACCGTGAGTCAAGGCCAACTGAAAATAGCATAATGAATGTTATAAACTTAATGTGGTTTTATTGCGTAAGAGCTTTAACTTGCCAGCTTTTATTAGTCCATTGTTAAGAAGGTATTTACGACACGTCAAGGAAAAAAGGTCATTCTGAAAATTCTGTAAAACAAATAGCCCTTAGCCAGACGACAAGATTCTAGACTGGTCCAAATTGAGAGAAGATACAGAAGACAAATTACAAGTTTACTTGGAAAAATATCGAGACTAGCATACGTCGATAAGATTAGCGTTTTGGGAAATGAAATTGATTGATCGAGGATTGGTAAAAGAATCAGATAGCCAACAGAGTCATTCATTAATACCGAAAGTGAACTTTGAACTTCGACATTGGCCAATATTTGAATAAATCATTTGTGTTGATTTGGCGACTTAAACGTCGTAATACTACGCAGGTAGCGAGTCAAACCACGGTAATCTATGTTTGTAAACAAGCTTTAGACATGTTCGGCTGTGGTTGTGGTTATTTCGGACAAATGATTTCGTGTTGTCAGATTATTTATCTATACGGAAAGTATGAAGAAACGCATAACTGATTATCTGAAAACAGTTGATGATGAATTAATTCCCTCATTATTCATTTTGAGTGAAACGCGAAGATTTCTACGAGGTAAAATACTCATGGTTCATGTTTAGATACCGAAGGTACACGTATCTTTATATACTGTGTTCAGGATTATGAAAACTAAACAAACGCTTCCCATTTGATCCCGTCCTTTATCTGGAATAAAACAGTAATAAATGATATCATTTTCTTAAAGTTAGAGAGCGATTTGCGATCCTGAACGAAGTGGTTTGTGTATTGTCCAGGAAGCAGTTTATGTTGTAGAATTGTCACAATTAATGTAAAAAACCTGGGTTAAATCAAGCCTATCTAGAACCTGATGAGTAGAATAAACTAGTTTGAGAAAAGGAGTAAATATGATCATAATGCAACTAACGGTCTATGGCGTAAAATTGTCTAGCGACATTAAATTCCGCTCTTGTGTGATCCTTTCTCTTTTTGTTAATATTTGACAGGCTTCTGTCTAAATTTGTAAAATTTAATACTAAGGTTCGAAAGTGTCAACGCCTGGAAATTAATGTTATAAAATTCAATATCAATACAAGTATTTCTTTCTTTTTATACAGCTGTTCAGAAAGAAAGATACACTTAGCTATGCGTTTCTTGATTCTCTCAGCATAGATATACTTTTTATTAAAAAAAAGTAGTGTCCTGAACTCTTGCTTTTAAAATTTTAGTTCAGTCACCGCTATTATTAGCCATACCATCTTTTCCCGCGATTACAATCATAATTGAAATATCATTTATGTTTCCTTTCTGTCTACTGTTAAGATCTTTTTGCTGAAATCGTTAACAGCTTTGTATTGTAGCGTGACAATTTTCATTGAGCATGAGTAAATTGATTACCGGACGATAAGATTTTTGTACTGGTCCGAATAGAAAGGAGTTGCAAATGATAATTTCTTGTTGGTGAAATTTGAAAAATCTCTTTCATTTCGTGTAGAGAAAAAAGGTGGATAATGAAGAAATTGCTATTAATTTCTTCATTTTCAACAATGTTTCCAAAGAGTTTTGCTTCATGCGTCAAAAAGCGTCATTGTATAGGAATGGGTTAAGTTACCCTTGAATTTATGAGAATCAAACGCTAAATTATTACAATCATCTTATCCAACAAGATATGTGTGCGTGTCTATAATATGCTACAATGTAACGGAAATGTAATTGATAAACTGAAAGCCATAACTTCCCCCAAAACACATTTTTTTTTTAATTTTTGATTTTTACAAAATTAATTGAAACAATACTTAAGTGAATACATAGACTTGTTTGTTGGAGTAGGGTTTATCACCACTTTTATTATTCGAGGCGGCTGGGGCACCTAACCATGGATTTCTGCTACCAGTATATCCTCACACTAGAACTACCCTACAATCTTTTCGAGCATCCACCCATTGGTGGGAGACTGCATGAATAGATATGACGAGATGAAAATGGTATTATGCGGTTTGCCAATAATTCATGAAGTAGTTTCGATTTTTTTAGCGGTTTTGTAGGACAAAACCGGTATTTCACATCGATCAAACGGAAACAAGTTTTCACGAATTTTCAACTCATTTCCACGCATGCTCATAAACTTGAAGTGAAAATCAATGTGATCGCCTCCATCTTGTTTCATCGCTGATGAAGAAAATATGCCACTTACTTGCTTAATGCCAACAGCCTCCTTTTATTCATGAATATCAAGGAAAATGGTTTAAAACTTCGACTTAATGTAGCCATAATAAATTGTCTAATGAACTGTCTAATTAGAGAAATAATCTCCTCGCGTTTCACGACAGAATCTAGGTCAGTGGTTAGTGGAGTAGGCGAATACATATAACCTGTCTGTTAGTTTTGGCCAGGCAGGACTGAGCAAATTTACACCCCGTATACGCAGTATATGTAACAAGTTACAACCCTGTTAAAGTCGCGTTTAACCCCACCGAATAAAACACCCCTTTTATCTCTCGAATTTTACTATATCATGTAGTACTGTACTTCAATTGTAATAATAATATGCTAAAATCAAAAAGAATTGAATGTTAGCTTTGATTGCTTTACCTTTTATCATTTAACCTTTTACCACAAAACCACTAATTTTCACGCACTGATGAAATAAGACGTTTTATTTAAATCTAAATAGCGATTTCGGTAAACAGGAAATGGGTCATGATTGATTGAAAGGGGTTTTAACGCAACTTTTAATACTATTCCAGTTATATCGGGGCGGCTGGAGCTCCTAACCATGGATTCCTGGTAGTTCTCACACCAGTATTACCACTACATCCTTATCGAGCATCCAGCTGCACATCCCACTTAGGTGTACGATTTATCTACTCATGATGATACATGTTGGCATTCTTGAGCGCGGTTACCAGGAAAGCCAGCAAAACCGCTCTCAGGACTTTCAGTCCTTTGATTTAAATAGTGACCCACCATAAAAAAGGTTTGTTATCATGAAATCATGACGTCAGTTATAACGTCTCCGCTTTTTCTAGTCATTCGAACAACTATCATACACTTCAACTCGTTCACGAAGTTTTCGAGTTTGGTCGTATACCCCAGTCAATGCCGAAGATTGGCGAACATCTCCGGTGAAGTATCGGGTGCTTTTAACTCGATCTCAAAATATTAACAAACACAAGTTTAATTCGCTGATAAAAATCACAAAATACGCTTTCGATTCTCACTTACACCCTTCTTTTGCTTATAAATATTAAGTTCATCGGGTTCGATCCCCGGCGGCTGCACATTTGCCTCTCACCAATGGGTGGATAATCGTAAACCTAAGTGGGATAGCAGCTGGAGGCTAGGAAAGGATGTAACAAACTATGAACAACAAACTAGTTTCTATTTGTTTTCCGTTCAACCCTTGTCATACTGAACCCGGGATATTCCTGTTTTGGCAGGATGTAAAGACAACGATCAGACTGCACATAGGTGTAGACTGATCTTAATCATCACCCCCTGCTTGTCCCTTTTAAACCAGATTTGTTGAAAAGATGTTTTTTTCAAAAGAATTATGAACCCACAATAGTCGTACCCTGTGTCAGCCCTTTGATTTTAATGCATTTCTGTGAGAATTTTATTCAGCATGACAAGGGTTAAAATGTTTTTGAGCAATCTTCATGTCGAATCATATAACTCGTTACCTGATAACAATATTTTAGACCGGTCCGAATTGGAATAAATTCAAGACGATAATTTTAACCAGATGAACGTTTTTAAAAAAAAAATCTGTTACTTTCTACTTGTTACAACCAATTGCTTCATATTACACACTGTTTCCCAAGTCATTTTTCTTGAGAGGCGTTGAAAAGAGGGAATGTGTGGGAATGCCTTCGAATAGCAGAGAAACATTTTCCATCTGAAGTGATCCACGTGAATCGATGATCACTACGTAATTTAACCGATTAGCGGACGGCAAAATTTGAGACTAGTCAAATTAGAAAGGGGTTGCAGACGACAATTTAAAGCTCTTGGTTATTTTTTTCCTTTGGGGTAGAAAACATTGTGAATAATGAAGAAATTGCTTGTCACAAGCAATTTCTTCATTTTCCACAATGTTTTCCAAAGCTTTTTTCTTTGTGCCTTAAAAAGCGTCATTGAGAGACATAAGGCAATGATTTGACCTTGAACTTGAACCTTGTCTTTTGAAAAAATGAATAATTTCTATTGTAAATTTGGACCCATATGAACACATATCGAAAATGAATTATTCTATTGTAAACTTGGACTCATATAAATACATATCGAAAATGAATTATTCTATTGAAAACTAGGAACCATATGAACACATCGAAAATGGACTATTTCTATTGAAAACCAGGACTCATATGAACACATATCCAAATGAATTTTTTCTTTTAAAAACTAGGACTCATATGAACACATATTCAAAATGAATTTTTCTATTGTAAACTTGGACTCATATGAACACATATCGAAAATGAATTATTCTAATGAAAACTAGGAACCATATGAACACATCGAAAATGGACTATTTCTATTGAAAACCAGGACTCATATGAACACATATCCGAATGAATTTTTTCTATTGAAAACTAGGACTCATATGAACACATATTCAAATGAATAATTTCTATTGAAAACTAAGACTCATATGAACACTTATCTCGAACCTTTTACTTTGAGGAAAGAGTTAATGGTTGAGCAAAATATCGTGAACACAGCTGGAATAAGGCGACTAAACTAACTATTCTCTTAGAAAACTAGGACGCAGGTGAACAAATGTGAAAATGCTTGTTACAAGTACTTTATTCGTTATCCACAATATTTTTCTACACAAAAAGACAAGGATTTAAACATTTTATCCACTACTAATTGTTGATTGCAACTTCTTTGAATCTTGACCAGGCTAATTTTTTGTCGACTGGTAATGCCTTAATAGAACGCTTCTCAAGTATGCAAAAGTTCCATGCTTTCTTTGCACAGTTCCAGATATTACCCGGGCACGTGGAAATGGTGCCGATAACGATAATGGTTAGAATACATTTATACATGAGTTGAGCTAATTTAAACTATTCCCACACAATCCCGCTTTTTTACGCACCTAAAAGAAAAAAGCTTTGGAAAACATTGTGGTGAATGAAAAGAAATTGTTACAAGAACTTTTTCAAATGTCCACAATGTTTCTACCCTAAATTGTCGTCAGCAACTTTTTCCAATTTGTACGGGACTAAGATTTTGTAGAGTGGTAATGGGTCAATAGATTATTCACTTGATGGTGAACGCATATTATTCCGAGTTAAGTAAACAGTTTCAGTCATAACCGAGATATACATTAAAAAAAAATCAAATCTTTTTCCACAACGCCGTAAACTCCGACGACAACTACATCGGGTCTTCTACGAAAACGGCTTTTTAGGAGCCGCCGTCATAGCGCAGTTGGTAGCGCGTCGGACTGTCAATCTAGAGGTCCAGGGTCCGATCCCCGACGGCGGCACTCATCCTTTCCGACTATTTGTCTCTCACCAATGGGTCGATAATCGTAGACCTATGTGGATAGCAGCTGGAGGCTAGGAAAGGATGTAATGGTAGTACTGGTGTGAGAAATACCAGGATTCCATTGTTAGGTGCTCCAGCCGCCGCGATATAACTGAAAGAATGTTGAAAGCGGCGTAAAACCCAATTCAAACAAACAAACAAAACGAAAACGGCTTTAGCTTTTCAACTTCTTTTATATACATTACGAGAGACACTTTTTAAGTTCGAATAGCTGGCGCCATTATGAATGTGCAGGATTTTTTACACAGAACTTGCCAAATCTTTCCTCTCTCGAAAAAGTGTCTAGATATGCGGCACACTAGGTCAACGTGCGCCTTATGCTGGGCAATTTAAACACGTTAACTCCCCCCCCCAGTGAGTTTTTTCTCAAGACTAAAGGAAATGCCGGAATGTCACTGTTTTGAATCCCGTTGTGGTATAGGCAGTGAAGTCTACCAATGTCTGCAATATATACATAAAGAGGAGTAGCGAGAGGCGTTTTCAAAAAGGCTAGATGGTTATGGAAACAGATGGTGCATATTTCGAAGGTCTTAGATTAATAAATTTTTGATATTTCTTTCGGTTTTAAAGGCCGCCCTACTCTACGACTTAAAAATGTTCCTCATGTTACTAAATGGGGGGGGGGGGAACTCGGAGGAATAAGCTTGATATTTCAGATCTCGATATTTTTCCATATACTCTTATTACATTTCATTCGTGGCGTATTTTGCACCATTTGATAGATGAAAGTTCGTTCAACTTGACTTCAGTAAGATTGGCATGTTATGACAGAAAATTCTAATTGTTATCTTTGTTTACCTAAAATTGTGTTAATCAACACGTGTTTTTTGATGAAAGAAAGACAACTTCAGATTTCTAAGAGAATGATTTTTCTTATATTATTTGTTGTTGTTCTTTTGATTCTTGCGCCTTCATTTCTAGAGCATTAATTCCTATCTTGCTGATCCCGGAATATTCCTGTTTTTGCAGGAGGAATATACAAGATCAGCCTGCAAATCCATGTAGTCTGATCTAAGTCAACACCACCTGCTTGTACCTTTTCAGCAGCATTTGTTTGTGAAATTTAATTTCGAAAGAATCACATGCCCTCTATAAGGTCTTGCAATGCTTACAGTGCTTTGATTTAAAACATAACCTATTGTTATGTAGCATGACAAGGGTTAAACAAGGTGTGACTTTTGAAATATGAATCGGAGTATAAGATTCTGCTATTAGTAAACGATCGTATATTCACCTTTGATGTAAGCTATACTTTAGTATGACGCAATTATCTGTTATTAATTGGAATTGTAGAACTTGTTTACTTCTTGTCTTCGTGTCGGCATTTGAAATGACAAAAAAAATGAATCAAAATATGGCATGCCTGATGGAAAATGAGTCAATGCAGTCGAAAAAGACAAAAGACTTCCCAAGATGAATGTGGTAGAATAATTGACAGTTCGCTGGTCCCGCCCACTGTCTACGATGGCACGCCCACTGAGCTCCAACAGGAAGTTCGGCTGAGATATAAATAGAAGTATTTTACAAAATTTGTGGTAAGTAGCATGTAACAAAAAGATAGCTGTTTTGGTTGGCGACCTAAACGTCGTAACTACACTTTGAATAAGATGTAGTTACGACGTTTTACTCGTCGAACCAACAAAAATGATACATATACAACAAATGTTGGAGTTCAAAGTTCACTTCCATTCAAAATGTATAAGTTGATTGGTATATCGATTTTTGGTTGACCTCGCGAAACTCTTGACTAGCTCAGGGGCTTTAACTCATAAACTTTAGTTCATGTGAGGTAGTTATGTTGGTTATGACAGTTAAGATGATCATTTACATTTTGTCAAAATATGTTCATGTGTTTGACATGATAACCGTATAAAATTATCCTGTACAACACATGTAGGTAAAGCGAGGATATTGAACGGTGTAGACATCCACACAAAGCACTCAAATATCCATTCATGGTCTGTATGTAACAGTGAATAGCTGGTAAACAAAGTGAATCCATACAGAGAAGGAAATCCACATCACTAATTGAGCCAACCCTCTCTATATAGACTAAAACTGACCAATCGTTAGCCACGCCCTCTGACTCCGACAGGGAACCCCTCTTCGGTTTTAAACGGGGTTATTTTGTAAAAGTAATGGCCAGTAACATATAAAAGAAACGTAAAATAGTTGGTGTGCTATCTAAACAGCGTAACTACGGCTTGTATTAGCTGTGGTTACGATGTTTAAATCGCCCAACCTACAAAAAAGGTAAACAAAAAGTGACGGCCAAATTCGGAGTTCAAAATTCAATTTTAGGCTGAATGAATGATTTGATTGGTCGCTAGATTCATTGATGGACTACCGCGATTGGTCAATCAGCCGTATCTCTCTCACTAAAGTTTTCCTCATTTGCATATCAAGCATCAAATTACCTTCCCTTATACCATCACATTTTAGTAAACAAAAACTCTATGTCAGTTCCTTTCTCCAGGGCACACTGTGAAGATTTTGGTCAGATAGTGCAGATGTGCATGCTGGTCTAGTATTAACCGAAAAACACGTGGAGGAATGTCATTTGTAGTTTAATTTATAGGTATTTAACCAAGTTTAGATAACATCACAAAAGTAATTTATACCTCAGCCGATATAATTTCGTTTTCTTTTCTCTTTAGTAGTTCACATTTCCTATTGTACAACCTGCATAAAGAAAGAAGAAGCACAGAAAGAGAGAGAGAAAAGGGGAGTAGCTGGTTACTAGCATTGACTATCTTTCACAAAAGGGAAATACGTGTGTGTTATTTATTTTTTCGTGTTTGAAAAATAGTTCAAAATCCATGCGTGAAAAAAATGAATATGTGTATTTCTTACTTTCATAGGGCTCGAATAGACCCGTAAACAAGGGTTTTGACAATTCAGTTACGAAATTTTGCACGCCCAAATGACATTCAAATTAATTGAACAGTACATTAGGTTCAATGGTAATGAAATGACTTGTCAGGAATCGAAAGATTTCTTACTGTATTTCGTTCCAGATGTCTGCTGAGCTCCATACGGTCACATCGGACCAATCGCTGGCCCCACCCATTTACTCCTTTGGTCACGCCCACTGACTCCGACAGCAGGAAATCCCGCTTCTCTTTTTCACGGCGTTTTTTTTTTTTTTTTGCAAACTTTATGGCAAGTAGCATGCTACTTAAAATAGAATAGATTTTTGGCGACCTTAAAGTCGTAACTACAACTTGAAAAAGCTGTAGTTACGACGTTTAAGTCGCCAAACCAACAAAAAATGACAGCAAATTTGGGGATCAAGACTAATGTTTTTTGTCTCAATGAACGATTTCCTTGGTCGACAGGTTATTAGATTGACACTCGCGATTGGTAAATTGTCCCCGCGGCCTGGACGCTTTCTGATACAACAGAAAGAATACAGGTTTAATTTCATTACAATATTTAGTAACATTCTAAATTGATAAACAGGGGTTTGAATTTCAACTTGACTCTTGGTGTTGTCTATTACGACGTTTCGGCCGCCAAAGGCGATGAACATTGTACATTTAGGAACAAAAATAGTGTCAACCGCCGAACGTTCCGATCACGCCGGAACCCGGGATTGAACCAGGGACCTTTAGATCTTCAGTCTAACGCTCTCCCAACTGAGCTATTCCGGCTGACAAAGGTACTTCCTCTCCAACAAGATTTAAGGCAAAACAAAACAAAAATGTTTTCTTTTTTCTATCTTTTATTTTATATCAACATTTTAGGAGGATTATTTGTACCGACATAATTCCTTCGTTTTCGCTAACTTCTTATTTATCTATTTTTTTTAAATTCAATAATGTATTGGAGAGAAGAAAAGGATTTCTAAATATATCTCTTCTTCCTATAACCTTTGTTTCGCTTTCGGGTTTATCTTAGATATTTTTCATTTGCACGTACAGTATATAATTTTGTCGTCTGAAAATGGGTTGAACTAAAAAATACACTGTTTAGTCCGCCATTGTAAACGAACTGAATAATTCAGGAATGCGTTTGAGATGCGATGAAGTAAGAGAATAACACTGCAATAAAGAAAATGATTGTTTTCACTCAGTATATTTATAAACACTTGGGCCTGGTCGAAAATGGCCTGAGCAAACTCAATACTACTCAATGTTTGTAAAAACACAAAGATATTTCGGCCAAACTGTGTAAGCCCATCAACACAGAGCGAATTTTTTAAACAGGTTTCCACTACAAAGAGGTTGCAGACAGCAAATTAGAGCTGGTGGAATTGTAAAAATCTTAATCTTTTTAGGTAGAAAATTTTGTAAATGATAACTAATTTGATTGTAACAAATAATTTCTTCATTTTTCAAAATATTTTTTACAGCTTTGAATTTGGGATATCCAAAATTCGAATTGTGTGGGAATAGATTGAAAAGATGTCTTTTAAAAGCGGACATCTGAGCTTGTGCACTTAAACAGTTAGATATGATATCGTTGTTTGGCATGCAAAATGTCGTAACTACAGCTTTATTCAAGCTGTATTTATGACAATTTGCGCGCCCGACGACTATATGTACTAAAAATCTTGATCGAACATCATTACAACCACACAGATTGCAAACCCAGTTTGTTAGCATAATTTGGGCAATAAGCTGGGAAGAAGAAAAGCAAGCATGGAGCAAATCGTCGATATCGTTCTAAAACCTCGTAACTACAGCTCGAATCAAGCTGTAGTTACGAGGGTTTAGAATAACAATAACGAAATGAGATTCTTTACGGAAATTTTAGGCTTTATCAGGGATACTAGTACATTGCCCATTATGGAAGAAGGATTAATTTGGAAGTTTCACACGAATCAACGAAGAAATGAATATGTTGAAACGTTCTGGGAAACGAAGAAATGACTTGCTGCAGAAATTTCTCATTTTCAAATGTTATCAGATGACACCCATTTTGTTTTTCACCTAGAATACCTAATGAACTGTTGTCAACATATTTTTTCAACTGGGATTAATCATCGGTATATGGGTTCAATTTTCGACCCAGGTAAAACTGCGTCGGCTGAGAAGAATCGAAACTCTTCCCATGTGACAGTTTCTTCTTAATTCATAATGTCCGTTCTACTTTGAAATGTCTTCCATTCCTAACCTAATCTGATTATAACATTCTTTAATGTCGTCAGAAATTTGACGGGTCGAGTCTCTCCTTCCGAGCAATGAAATCGTTCATTTAGACAGGAACTCCAATAATGGCCGAAATTAATGTCAGCATTTTTGTTAGTTTTAAGACATTTCCCATGTGACAGTTCCTTCTTATTTTATAATTGTCATTTTACTTCGAAATGTTTTCCATTCCGAAAAACCTAACCTGAGAATAATATTCTTTATTGTCGTCAGAAAATTGCCATGTCGAGTCTCTCAATCAAAAATTAATCGAGCAATGAAATCCTTCATTTGGACCGGAACTCCGGAGCTAAAATTAATGTAGAGCCTTTTCATTGGCTTAAACGTCGTAGCTGCAGCTTATTCAAGCTAGAGGCCCTTTCAGAAGGGCGCCCTGCACTTTTATTACGAAGCCCGGTCTTTTTTTTTTTCAGTCGCCCTGTCCAAATTCTATCTATATTCTTAAAATTAGCGACTACCGTTTAAATGTCGCCTTGGTTTCGATTGATAGCTCAAGTGCTAAGCGATTACCGACGAGTAAATTCAACTAATTACGACCAGTAGTGTGTGTGTTTTTCCGTGTATTTATCGTCGCTACCGTAGCACATGCCCATATGAGCGACGCCAAAAGAAGACGGTTAGTTGATACGGGGGATAGTGCAAGGATACAAGACGAAACTGCTGAGAGCCCCGCCTGGTTCTTTAACGTGCTCGGTGGATAACACCGTCACACCGGGCCTCTGATTTACGTCTCATCCGAAAGACAATTAGTTTATTAGTACATATGGTCAGCCCAGGGCTCGGACCCGTGATCTTGAGGTTTGAAGTCAAGTGCTCTACCAACTGAGCTAATCGGGCTTATATTGATCAGCAAGTCAACCAGTCACATCGCGCAATAATTTTCGAGGGAGCACTTTCCAATGATCTGTGGATGACAATCAGCACATGCCCGCAAAATAATTTCATATTTATAAAACAAAATATAAATTACCGTATGGCTACAAACAAGACAGTGTTGATGATGATCGAGCTCGACACCATTCTTTAAGAAAATTTCATAGTTGTCCTTGGACTGGAAAGAAAATACAGGCGTTTAACCCATTACCAGACAACAAAAATTTACACTGGTCCAAATCGAGAGGAGTTGCAGACTACAATTAAAAGTTTATGAAAATTTGAAAATCTTTATCTTTTGGGATAGAAATCAATGTGGATAATGGAGAAATTGCTTGTAACAAGCAATTGCTTCATTATCCACAGTGTTTTCCATAGCTTTTTTCTAGAGGGGCGTCCAAAGGCGTCATTGTGTTGGAATGGGTTGAAGTCTAAGAATCTATCCTTCCACTACCAATTTATTCTTCCCTTGATCTTCGGAAATTTAGTCAATTCAACATCTATCGAGTCTTCCTTTTATATGTATTCATTCAATTTTCCTAAATCAGTATTGAAAATTAATGCGTGAAAATTAATAGACTAGAAGTACGGTTATTAAACTCGAGCTCCTTTATCAAAGGACAAAATTTTTGACTAGTTAAAGACGACAATTCAAATCGCTTCGAGATTGAAAACTAAGGTCTAGATAGGGTAGAAAACATTGTGAAAAAAGCATTTTATCCTTTCGTCACAATGTTTTCTTTAACGCAATTCTTCAGGGAGGTAAAAAGGTGTGATTGTGTGGGTATGGGTTAAGCTTCTACTTGATCTAGGAAGGTTTAAAAGATATACAGAATCTTTTATTTGTTTCTTATAGGTAATAAATGTCAATGAATATTGCTATTCTAATAATGTCCATTTTTTTTAAATGATATCTTAATTATTTGTCGAATGTCTTCGGAAAAGGATAATCCAGGAAAAGTAAAAAAAAATATTTATCTTGAAAGCTAGTTAACTGCGATCAAGTGAATTTTGTTTAGCGCTGTACTGTGTGAATAAATTTCTGAGAAGTAACGTTTATTTAAAAAAAAGGAGATCTGACCGTTGACGACATTAGGCCGGCGGAGCGTACTTTTATAACACACGTACAAAGTCAACATTTCCATGAAGATATTGGAGATCTAAATGCGAAAAGACACGTGAAAAAGGACAGCAAGCTCGCCTCATTGAATTCTATTATTAAAAACGGTTTGATTATTGTGCAGGGGCGAAGACTATCAAGAAACGCGAAATTTGATCCCCTTATCCTGCCACAGTCTGATTACGTAACGACATTGATAATACGTCATTTTCATGAAGCACACGGACATGAGGGTAGAGATCAAGTACTCGCATTCTTAGACAAATACTGCGTGGACCGAGTGCTGTTAAAAGAGAGCTTAAAGGTTGTATTATCTGTAAACGCGCGCACGCTCCCTTACTAAGACAACAAATGGCCCCCTTATTAGTGGAACAGATGACCCCATTCAAACCCCTATTCACTTTCGTTGGAATAGATTACTTTGGTCCCCTAACAATCAAGACCCAAAACACGATCACTAAAAGATACGGATGTTTATTCACGTGTTTAACTACAAGAGCATAGTACTTAGAGGTAGCGCATACGTTGACGACAGAATCGTTTCTGGATGCACTCCAGTGATTTGTGTGTAGAAGAGGTTTGCCGGAGAAAGTGTATAGTGATAATAGGACCAATCTCGTAAGTGGTGATCGTGAGCTTAAGAGATGTATCAGTTTTTGGAATCATTCTAAAATAGGACGAGAAATGGTGAAACGGGAAATTGAATGGCATTTAACCCACCAAGTGCAAGTCACACGGGAGGATTATGGGAAAGATTGATCCGATCTACAAGGACAATATTAAAGTCACTTATCAAAGAACAATTATCAAATGATTAGCAATTATTGACATTGATGACAGAAATTGAAAACATCTTAAATAGTAGACCTATAAGACAAGTGAACCGTGATCAGAATGACCCGTTACCGTTAACACCAGGCATGTTGTTGATGATGAAATCAGAGACTCATATTCCATAGCAGTGATAATTCACAGACAAAGAGACCATGGAAACAAATTCACTACATAGTAAATGTTTTCTGGGGACTTTGGATTGGGGAATATATACCTACCCTACAAAAACGACAAAAATGGAGGCGGTCTGCTCGTGATGAACGTAATTGGGACCTTGTATTATTGGTCGACGAAAGGGTTGCGAGGGAACAGTGGCCGATAGGTGTCGTTGAGGAAGTCAGAACTTGTCGAGACGGACATGTGCGTAGTTGTGTGGTAAGGGTCAAAATTACTCAAACCAATCACGAGGCTCTGTTTATTAGAAGGAACGTAATTACAATGTATTGTTTAATGCAAAGGTTATAAAATAGTCTAAGAAAGTATCTGAAGACTATTCTCAACAGTGATTGATTTAAATCAGTACTAATAACATTATTAAAATGCTTAGCTTTTTTTCAAAAAAATAACTTTAAGAGTTTGCATTTATAATAATTGACTGTTTTTTGTAAAATCATTTTATTTCATGGAGGTGAGTGTAAGAGCGTACTAGCTCTTAGTTTATTGCATTTTAACGTAACGTAACGTCGCGCCGTATCAAAATACTCGGGACGTTCACGCGACGTCAAAATGACGTTTAATTGTTTACAACAACTATTTTTCAAAATCAGTTTTAGGCGAGCGGGCTTGATGAGCGGCCAGCTCATTGTCGAGAATCGCGATTTACCTTTTTTTCAATAAAAGCTTGGATAATAACGAAGAAATACTAAAGGCGAATAACTCACACGAGCGTTGTTGATTTCCGGGCCCCACTACATTGTTATTTAGAACTAAATATCTTTCTATATGTCATTCGAGGTGTATTTCGCATCGTTTGATAAATGATAGTTCATTCAACTGGACTTTAGTAAGATTGGCATGTTATAACAGAAATCTATCATCTTATTTCCTACATTTGTGTCGATCAACACGTGATTCTTTATGAAAGAAAGACAACTTGAGATTTCTAAACGAATATTTATTTATTTTTTGTTTTGTTTTGTTGGGTTTTTTTTATATTGTTTGTGATTGTTCTTTTGATTATTGCGCCCTCATTTCTGGAGTATTAAATCTTGTCTTGCTGATCCTGGAATAATCCTGTTTTTGTAGAAGGCATAGAAAAGACCAGCCTGCAGATATGTGCTTTCAGTGCTTTGATTTAAAAGCATTCTTGGAAACCTATTTTATCTAGGATGACAAAGAATAAACAAGGTGTAACTTTTCGAAATATGAATCGGAGAATAAAATTCTACGAATGATGAACGATCGTTCATTCACCTTATGTTTTTAATTGAAATTGTAGAACTTGTTTACTTCTTGTCTTCTCGTCGACATTTTGAATTGACAAAAAAAACAAACAAATTATGTGGTGTCTAATCAATGCCGTCGAAAAACAACAACAACACAAGACTTAACAAGATGTATGCGGAAGTAATCATTGACAGATCGCTGGCAACGCCCACTGACTCTGCTGGCCACGCCCACTGACTCCGCTGGCCACGCCCACTGACTCTGCTGGCCACGCCCACTGACTCCGCTGCCCAAGCCCGCGGTTAGCTCCAACAGGAAGTTTGATAGAGATATGAAAGGCATAATTTTACGAAATTTGTGGTAATTAGAATGTAACAAAGAGTGAGATATATGTTGTGCGACCTTAATGTCGAAACTGCAGATTGAATAAGATGTAGTTACGGCGTTTTAGTCGACGAACCATAATACTTATTCACATAAATTTCGACCATTGTCGGAGTCCAAAGTTCACTTCCCCTTCAAAATGTATGATTTGATTGGTATATCGCTTTTTGGATAACTTCACGAACCGCTGGTTTAGCTGAGAGGCTTTAGTTCACTTGACGTAGTTATTGTTGGTTCGATTCTTAGAGGATAATTTACATTTTGTCATAACATTTTCATTGATTGATTGATTGGGGTTTAACGTCACTTTTAACAGTATTTCAGTCGTATCGCGGTGGCTGGAGCACTTAACCGTTAATTCCTGGTATTTTTCACTCCGGGACTACCATTACATCCCTAATGAGCCTCCAGCTAGTCTTCCCACTTAGGTTTCCGATTATCCACCCATTGGTCGGAAAGGATATTCGCCACAGCCGGGTCATAATAAACTGAAGGGAAAAAGTTTAGCAATTTCGTACGTTACAGCCAATTTCTCCGGTGTCTAGCTTTGGATTCAAACCATAATTTCACACATCGATCTTTTATGTGTTAGCCACAGTATTTAAAAAAAGCAGATGATTTCAATGTCATACGTGTTTGTTGTACAGCGTCAAACATGGTAGGGGTAGGGAAGTAAAAGTAACACAAAGATTTAATATCTTGTGTGTCCACCGTTTGCGCCAACGTCTTCTCATGCTGGAAATGAGCCTTCGATTAATGGCCATAGGAATACGACCCCAGTCCTGACGCAGAACACGTTCCAGGTCTCTAACGTTATTAACGTCATTCCTGTCTCTTACTCTCCTACCTAGATGGTCCCAAAGGTGTTCGATCGGAGACAGATCCGGTGATTTGGCTGGCCAATCCAACACATCAATATTATTAGTCTGTAAAAGGTCCAACGTGTGCCGAGCGACATGTGGGCGGGCAATATCTTGCTGAAAAATGGTAGCAAGCCCTTGACGCAAGAACGGCAATACCACTGACTGGACAATTTCGGTGCAGTATCGAACGGCATTTAAGTGTCCCTGAATAGCTACCAAGCCAGTCTTGCCACGGTATGATATACCACCCCAGACCATGACGCTGCCGCCACCAAAACGGTCATGTCGAATGACGTTGACGGGATCCATCCTTTCGCCATCACGCCTCCAAACACGTACCCTGCCATCCGCAAACATCAAATTAAAAAGGGATTCGTCTGTGAATAGGACCTGATTCCACATTCGTCTTGGCCATCGACGGTGTACCCTTGTCCAATTCAATCTTGCATGTCTGTGTGCACGTGTCAAAGGAATGCCAACGTAAGGTCGACGTGCTCGTAAACGTGCCGAACGAAGTCTGTTTCTTACAGTACGAGCACAGACCCGAGTTCCCGTTGCATTTCGGACCAAACCGGCTATACGAGTGCTATAGAGGAAACGATTACGCCGTGAACACGTCACGATGTAATTGTCCTCACGTTGGGTAGTCTTACGTGGCCTGTCTGAACGTGACCTGTCTTTGATGGTGCCTAATTGACGATACTTTGTTCTAAGTCTTGAAATGGATCTTTGGCTCACGCCAAAATGTTGAGCCACCTCTTTTACCATCATACCACTAGCCAGCATACCGATGGCTACGTTCCGTTGGTCTAAGTTAAGCCCTGGGCGACGTACCATTTGATTTTTTTGAAAATATTTCAATGAGTTTTCTTGTTATTGATGCTAACCAATAAACTGGGATAGATGTTGTGGATATAGAATTCACGTACATGCGGAAGCACGTGCAGAACGTGTTTCAGCAAAATTGCGTCAGACAGCCTTTAGAAGCGAGGAAAACGTGCTCTTAATGCATAATTAGTTAGCTTTTAAAATTTGCAAACGAGACTGATTTAATAAGGTTTATACATTTACGTTGAAAAATAATGTAGGTCGAAAAAAATTGTTAAACTTTTTTCCCTCAGTATATTTTAATGCGTTTGACGTTATAATTAACCTGTGTTTTACAAATGGCGTTACAAATAAGTAGAATAATTTGTTGGCGACCGAAACGTCGTAACTACAGCTTTATTAAAATGTAGTTAAGATGTTTTAATCGCCAATCCAACAAGAAAGGTAAACAAAAATGGAGGCCAAATCGGAGTTCAAAAACTCAATTCGGGCTGAATGAATGATTTGATTCGTCGATTGATTCATTGATTGACAACCGCGATTGGTATATTTGTCGTATGTCTTTGCCGCCGTCATAGCGCAGACGGTAGCGTGTCAGACTCCAAATCTTCAATTATGGGATGTCATGGGTTCGATTACGGCGGCGGCATATATCCTTTCCGACATTTGTCTCTCACCAATGGTTGGATAATCGTAAACCTAAGTGGGATAGCAGCTGGAGGCTAGGAAAGGATGTAGAGGTAGAAGTGGTGTGAGAAATACCAGGAATCCATTGTTAGGTGCTCGAGCCGCCGCGATAAATACTGTTAAAAGTGGCGTTAATACCCATTCAATCACTCAATCAATCTGACTGCGTGTCTCCTCGTTTGCATATTGAGCTGCAAGATTGAAAAAAAAAGTCAAAAACCATGCGTGAAAAAAAAATGGATATGTGTATTTCATACGAATACCAGTTAACAAGGGTTTTGACACGCAAAAATCTTACTATCTGTTTTACCCTTGGAAATTCCTTTAAGGGGGTCACAATGAAAAACTAAAAATTGAAAATTTTAAAAGCAGACAATTTTTACCCCCAACATTTTCAATAATTTGAAGTAGTGACATATATGAAGTGGTAAACTTTTGCCGAACTGACGGAATTGTGCACGCCCAACGACGAAATGACATTCAAATTAATTGAACAGTACAGGTACAGGTTAATTGGTGTTAAAATAACTTGTCAGGAAATCGAAAGATTTCTTACTGAATTTCGTTCCTAATATCCGATGAGCTGCGTACGGTCACATGAATTGACCAATCACTGGCCCCACCCGTTTACTCCTTTGGCCACGCCCACTGACTCCGTCAGGAAGTCCCGCCTCTCTATTTAACGGCGTTATTTTCAAAATATATGGCAAGTAGCATGTAACATAAAGGTAGAATAGTCTTTTTGCTACCTCAACGTCGTAACTACAGCTTAAAAAACAGAAAACAGCCCACGTCCTGAATTCAATCGGAACTCAGCGTTCAAATCTACGAATCAAACCTCAGATGTTCATCGTATGATCGTAGGACTATTTTAAAGCTTCACGTGACAAACTTCCAGAATTGCGCTATGCGTTATGCAAAGCAAATGTGATAAAAATGCATCTCACACATTTTCTTTAAAAACTCTGTTTGGTCTTCAAGGAAACTTGATATCTGTGCAAAACAGGGCAAATCATTTAAACAACAAAAGGAAATTTAATCTTTTCAGAACTTTTTCGAGACTTCGAACCATCCAGGTTTCCAAGATTACGTAGGCTACTACACTTTCCTACTCTGTTTCCGGCTAACAAATTGCACCGTTTTGTCACATTAATCTACGCCTCATACGCGTCCGAGGTATGTTCCCTAAGTTTACGGAAAGGTTCCGATTGGTCCTGAATTTTGTCACTTCATGTTGTAAGCGCAAAGCTACAGTAAGTGTCTATATTACTATTCACTCTTATGACAGCTTAAAAGTTTAAGAAAAAATAGCGGCAAATGTCGGGGATAAAAACTCATCTTTGTCTCAATGAACGATTTCAGTGGTCGAGTGTTTATTTGATTGACGACCGCGATTGGTCATTTGTCCCCCTGGCTGAGAGGCTTTGGTGTACCATATTACAATATGGAGTAACATACCGAATTGTTAAACAGGGGTTTGAATGAAAACTTGATGCCCGGTCGAATCTCTTACGACGTTATGGCCGCCTAAGGCGATGAACTATGTGCATTTAGGAACAAAAAAGTGTCAACCGCCGAACGTTCCGTTCACGCCGGAACCCGGGATTGAACCAGGGACCTTTAGATCTTCAGTCTAACGCTCTCCCAACTGAGCTATTCCGGCTGACAATCGTATATCATCTCAAACAAAATTTAAACAAAACAACACAAAACAAAAATCTTTTCTTTTTTCAATTTTTTTTTTCATTTTTATTTTATAACAACATTTTATGAGGATTAATTATATATTGACATCATTCCTTCGTTTTCGATAACGTCTTATATATATCTTTTTTGTAATTCAATAATGTATTGGACAGACGGAAAAAGATTTTCTAAATATATATCTCTTCTTCCAATAATCTTTGTTTCGCTTTCGGGTTTATTTTAGATATTTATCATTTGCACGTACACTACAGTGTTTAACGCATTCCCACACAACAAAATAATTGAAAGAAGCTGCAGACGTCCATTTCAAGTTGACGGAATTTTTTTTTTTTTTTTTTTCGTCTTTTTGGACAGAAAACATTGTGGAAGATGAAGAAAACACAGATATCTTTTTTAAATTGGCGACATAGTGCAACATGAAAAAAAAGTAATTAACAATTATCACACAATGACGCTTTCCGACGCCCTGAAGAGTGATAACCATTGAAAAGAAATGTAAGAAAATGATGAATTGCTTGTAACAAGCAATTTCTCCTTTTCTCACAAAGTTTTCTATCATATTTGAACTTATTTCCAGTTTAAGCGCAATTTGAAATGTCGTCTGCTACCTCTTTCAGTTTGGACCAGCCTATTAATTTGTCGTCTGGAAATGGGTAAAACTGACAAACAGATTGTCTAGTCCATCATTTATATTGTAAGAAAACTAAGTATTTCGGGAATGCGTTTAAGATGCGATGCAGAAAGAGAATAACACTTCAATAAAGAAAACTAGTGTTTTTACTGAGGATATTTATAAACACTTGGGTCTAGTCGAAAATGGCCTGAGAAAATTCAATACTTCTCAATGATTGTAAAAATACAAAGATATTTCGGCTAACCTGTATTAGCCCACCAACACAGAGTGCAATTTTCAAACAGTATCCAATACAAAGAGGTTGCAGACAGCAATTTATAGCTGATGAAATTTTGAAATATTCAACAACCGGTAGGCGTCAATGTCTGAAAGGATATTCGCCGCGGCCGGGTCAAAATATTTTCATTCGTTTGACGTTATAATTAGCCTGTGTAAAGAGAAGTTACTGATCGGTTTAGACAACTACAGCAAAGCATGCAAATATCTAATCATGTTCTGTATGAAACAGTGCAGAGCTGGTAGACAAAGTTAATCCATCCAGATAAAAGGATCCTCAATCCCAAATGAGTCGACTCTGTCTATATAGACTGCAATTGAGCAATCGATAGCCCCACCCACTTACTTCTGTAAACAAGCCCACTGATATACAGGAAGTCCCGCTTCGATTTTAATGGCGTTATTTTTACAAATAATTTTTTCAAATGGCGTTATAAATAAGTAGAATAGTTGGTTGGCGACCTAAATGTCGTAACTACATCTTGAATAAGCTGTAGTTACGACGTTTAAGTCGCCAAACCAACAAAAAGGTTAGCAAAAATGGTGGCCAATGTTTGAGTTGAAAAGCTCAGATCCGGGCTCAATTATTTGATTTGTCGGTTCATTCCTTGATTGATAGACGGGATGGGTGAATTAATCAATCGCTAGCCCCGCCCACTTCTTCCGTTGGCCATGCCCACTGACTTCAACAGAAAGTCCTATTTCGATTTTAAACGGAGTTATTTTGTAATATATACGGCCAGTAGCATGTAACAGAAAAGCAAAAAAGTTAGTGTCTACTTAAACATCGTTATTCCAGCTTGAATAAGCTCTAGTTACGATGTTTAAATCGCCCAACCAACAAAAAAAGTAAACAAAAATGGCGGCCATATCGGTGTGAAAAACTCAATTCGGGGCTGAATGAATGATTTGATTGGTCGATTGATTTATTGATTGACAACCGCGAATGGTCAATTAGCCTTATCTCTTTCACTGAAGGTCTCCTCGTTTGCATATGAAACTACAAATTTCCTCCCTTGACACCGTCACATACTAGTAAACAACAACTTTGAGTCAGTACCTTTCTTCAGGGCGCACTTTGACGACTTTGGTCAGATAGTGCAGATGTGCATGCTAGTCTAGTATTTATCGGAAAACACGTGTATTTTGAGGGTGAGAGAGAGAGAGAGACAGAGAGAGAGAGAGAGAGAGAGAGGGGATAGTACCTGGTTACTAGCATTGATTATCTTTCACAAAAGGGAAATATGTGTTATTTATTTGGTCGTGCTTGAAAAATAGTTCCAAATCTATGCGTAAAAAAGGAAAAAAAATGATATGTGTATTTCATACTTTCATAGGGCTCGAATACCCGTGAACAAGGTTTTTGACACACGCAAAAATCTTAACATCTGTTTGGACCCTTGGAAATTCCGTTTAAGGGGGTCATGATGAAAAACTGAAAATTTAAAATATTAAAAGCAGACAATTGTACCCCCAAGATTTTCAATAAATCATCATTTGTAGTAGTAACAACTAAATAAAGGGATAAAATTATGCCGTAGTTACGGAAGTTTGCACGCCAAACGACGAAATGACATTCAAATTAATTGAACAGTACATTAGGTTCGTTGGTGTTAAAATTACTTGTCAGGCAATCGAAAGATTTCCGAATGAATTTCGTTCCAAATGTCCGATGAGCTTCATACGGTCACTTGAACTGACCAATTGCTGGCCCCACCCATTTACTCCCTTAGCCACGCCCACTGACTCATGCAGGAAGTCCTGCTTCTCTTTTTTTAACGGCGTTATTTTGTCAAATTTATGGCAAGTAGCATGCAACAAAAAGGTCTTTTTGCGACCTAAACGTAGTAACTACAGCTTTAAAAACAGAAAACAATCCACCTCCTGAATTCAATCGGAACTCAGCGTTCAAATCTACAAATCCAACCTCAGATGATCGTAGGACTATTTTAAAGCTTCACGTGACAAACTTCCAAAATTGCCCTATGCGTTATGCAAAGCAAATGTGGTAAATGTTCTTTAAAACACTGTTTGGTCTTCAAGGAAACTTGATATCAGAGCAAAACAGGGCAAATCGTTAAACAACAAATGGAAATTTAAGCTTTTCAGAACTTTTTTGAGACTAAGAACCACCCGGGTTTCCGAGAATAAGTAGGCTACTACGCTTTCCTACTCTGTTTCCGGCTAACAAATGAGAAGTATTGAGTTTGTTATATTATGCTACGCCTTATACCCGTCCGAGGTCTATTCCCAAATTTTACGGGAATGTTTCGATGGGTCCTGAATTTTGCCACTTCAAGTGGTTAGCGCAAAGCTACGGTAAGTGTCTATATTTCTATTCACTCTTACGACAGCTTAAAAGTTTAACAAAAAATGGCGGTAAATGTCGGGGATCAAAACTCATTTTTGTCTCAATGAACGATTTCATTGGTCGACTGGTTATTTGGTTGACAGCCGCGATTGGTAATTGCCCCCCTCACCGAGAGGCTTTGTGGTACGATAGAAAGAATACATGCTTAATTTAATTACAATATGGAGTAACATTCCAAATCGTTAAACAGGGGTTTGAATGCGAACTTGACGCCTGGTTGTGTCTCTTACGGCGTTATTGCCGCCAAAGGCGATGAACAATGTGCATTTAGGAACAAAAAAGTGTCAACCGCCGTACGTTCCGTCCACGCAGGAACCCGGGATTGAACCAGGGACCTTTAGATCTTCAGTCTAACGCTCTCCCAACTGAGCTATTCCGGCTTACAACTGTATATTTTTCTCCATCAAAATTTAAACAAAACGAAACAAAAAAGAAGTTTTCTTTTATCTATCTTTTATTTGCAGATTTGCTATATTGACATCATTTCTTCGTTTTCACTTATATCTTATTTATCTTTTTTATTAATTCAATTTTATATTGGAGAGAACGAACATATTTTCTAAATATATCTCTTCTTCCAATAATTTTTGTTTCACTTTCGGGTTTATTTAGATTTAAGCGCATTTACACTACAGTGATTAACCATTCACACAACAAACTTTTAGACTGGTCCAAACTGAAAGAGGCTGCATACGTCCATTTCAAGTTGATGGAAATTTAATTGTTTTCGTCAAAAGGACAGAAAAAAATGTGGATAATGAAGAAAATTCTTCGTTTTCCGCAATGTTTCCCAAAGCTTTTTTTATTGAGGGGCGAAAAAAGAGGGCGTGTTTTAGAATACATTAACTGTAAGGATGATGTTTAACAAAATTTAAACACAGATATTTTTGTTACTGGAGACATAGTGTAAATTTATGTCGTCCAGAAGAGAGATTTGAAAAAAATTGTAAGAAAATGATGAATTGCTTGTAACAAGCAATTTTTGATTTTCTCACAAAGTTTTCTACCCTCCGGAGTAGCTGGTATCTAGCATTGACTTTCTTTCACAAAAGGGAAATATGTGTTGTTTATTTGTTTGTGTTTGAAAAATAGTTCAAAATCCCTGCGTGAAAAAAGAAAAGAAAATGGGTATGTGTATTTCATACCTTCATAGGGCTCGAATACCCTTAAACCAAGGTTTTTACACGCTAAGATTTTAATATCTCTTTTTGACCCTTGGAAATTCCTTTTTGAAAATATTAAAAGCAAACAATTTTTATCCCCAACATTTTCAATAATTCATCAATTTTAGTAATAATATCTATATAAAGTGTTAAAATTATGCCGTAGTTACGGAATTTTGCACGCCCAACGACGAAATGACATTCAAATAAATTGAACAGTATTCTAGGTTCGTTGGTGTTAAAATTACTTGTCAGGCAATCGAAAGATTTCTTACTAAATTTCGTTCCAAATGTCCGATGACTGCGTACGGTCACATGAAATGTACCCTGGTCGAGAGGCTTTGGGAACCATAGAAAGAATGCAGTCTTAATTTAATTACAATATAGAGTATCATTCTGAATTGTTAAACAGGGGTTTGAATGGTAATTTGGCGCCAGATTGTGTCTCTTATGACGTTTTGGCGCCAAAGGCGTTGAACAATGTGCATTTAGGAACAAAATAAAGTGTCAACCGCCGAACGTTCCGTTCACGCCGGAACCCGGGATTGAACCAGGGACCTTTAGATCTTCAGTCTAACGCTCTCCCAACTGAGCTATTCCGGCTGACAACTGCATGACATCTCCATTAGAATTTATATAAAAACAAAACAAAACAAAACAAAAAAACGTTTTCTTTTCTCTATCTTTTATTTTATTACAACATTTTAGGAGGATTAAGTATATTGACACAATTCCTTCGTTTTCGCTAACGTCTTATTTATCTTTCTTTTTAAATTCAATAATGTTTTGGACAGAAGGAAAAGATTTTCTAAATATATCTCCTCTTCCAATAACCTTTGTTTCGCTTTCGGGTTTATTTTAGATATCGTACACTACAGTGTTTAACCCATTCCAACACAACAAAATTTTAGACTGGTCTTAATTGAAAGAAGCTAAGTTGACGGAATTTTAATTTTTTTCGTCTTTTTGGACAGAAAACAATGTGGATAATGAAAAAAACACAGATATCTTTTGTTAACTAGAGACATAGTGCAACATGAAAAAAAAGAAGTAATTAACAATAATCACACAAAGACGCTTTCTGGCGCCCTGTAGAGGGATAACCATTGAAAAAAAATGTAAGAAAATGATGAATTGCTTGCAACAAGCAATTTCTCCTTTTCTCTCAATGGTTTCTACCCTATTTGCACTTATTTCTAATCTAAGCGCAATTTTAAATGTCGTCTGCTTCTTCTTTCAGATTTGACCAGTCTATAATTTTTCCTTCTGGAAATTGGTAAAACTGACAAAAATATTGTTTTGTTCATCATATATATTGTAAGAAAACTAAGAAATTCTGGAATGCGTATGAGATGCGATGAAAAAAAGAATAACACTGCAATAAAGAAAATTAGTGTTTTCACTCATGATATTTATAAGCACTGGGTTCCGGTCGAAAATGGTATGAGCAAACTCAATACTGCTCAATGTTTGTAAAAATACAAAGATATTTCTGCCAAAGTGAATTAGCCCACCAACACAGAGCGAAATTTTTAAACAGGTTTCAGTACAAAGAGGTTACAGATAGCAATTTTCATTTGATGAATTTTCAAAAAATCTTAATCTTTTTAGGTAGAAAACTTTTGTAAATGATAACTAATTGATTGTAACAAATAATTTCTTCATGTTTTCAAAATATTTTCTACAGCTTTGTATTGGGGGTGTCCCAAATTGGGATTTTGAGAGAATGCGTTGAAAAGATGTCTTTTAAAAGCGGACATATAAGCTTGTGCACTGAAACAGTTAGATATTATATCGTCGTTTGGCATGCAAAATGTCGTAACTACAGCTTTATTCAAGCTGTTGTTACGACATTTTGCACGCCCAACGACTATATGTACTAAAGATCTTGATTGAGCATCATTACAACTACACAAACCCAGTTTTTTTAGAACAAAATATGCAATAATCTGGGAGGACCAAAAGAAAGCATGGAGCAAACCGTCAATGTCATTCTAAAACTCCGTAACTAAAGCTTGATTCAAGCTGTAGTTACGAGGTTTTAGAATGACAATGACGATATGAGATTTGTTTTGTAAATTCAAAGGCTAATCAGGGGTACAGGTACAGGCCCATTATGGAAGAAGAATTAATTTGGAAGTACTTAACCAATTTTCCACGAATCAATGAATGAATGAATATGTGGAAACATTTTGGGAAAAGCAGAAATGACTTGCCGCAGACATTTTCTCTTTTTTATCAGATGACACCCACTTTGTTTTTCACCTAGAATACCCTATGAACTGTTGTCGACATATTCATTCAACTTCGATTAATCTTCGGTATATGGGTTCAATTTTTGACCCTGGTTAAACTGCGCATGCTGAGAAAAAACGAAATTTTTCCCAGGTGACTGTTCCTTCTTAATTTATAATGGCCATTCTACTTCGAAATGTTTTCTTTTCCGAAAAACCTAACCTGATTACAATATTCTTTATTGTCGTCAGAAAATTGATGGGTCGAGTCTCTCAATCCGAGCAATGAAATCATTCATTTAGACCGGAACTCAAATAACGGCCGAAATTAATGTAGAGCATATTTGTTAGTTTAAGACTTAAACGTCGTAACAACAGCGTTTTGGAAACCAACAAACTATTTTACATATTTTATACATTTAATTGAACGATTGATTGGATTGGGTTTAACACCACTTTTAACAGTATTTCAGTCATATTGCGGCGGCTGGAGCACCTTACAATAGATTCCTGGTATTTCTCACACCAGTACTACCACTACATCCTTTCCTAGCCTCCGGTTGCTATCCCACTTAGGTTAACAATTATCCACCCATTTGTGAGAGACAAATGTCGAAAAGGATATGTACCGCCGCCGGGGACTGAACACATGACATCCCGTGATTGAAGATTTAGTACATATTCCTTGAAAACTGTAAAATAAATCCGTTTAATATTGAAGTAAAACTTCCTGTCGGAGCACAGTTTGCGAGACCAGCGTTTCGCCAGTTGTTAAAGAGAAATTCAAAATTCACGTGACAGGCGTACTTTCTTGTCAACCGGGAAGAGTATTTTACTGTACTGTATTCTTCACATTTTTGTACTGTATTCTTCACATTTTTGATGATGAATGACTCGCTAGAGCTCGCGATTGAAAATTAATTTAAATTATCAAAACTATTTTCACATCACCCATGATCTGACGACAATAAAGTTATAGCAAGACATCGGGTTTTTACCTATGAAAACAGCCAAGCTAGAGCAAAGCCTTTCAACTTCTTTTTAACCCTTTTTAAACCGAAAATAAAAAAGCTTGGAGCAATGAGAGTACTTGTTGTTCAATAATCAATATTTCTTTTGAAAATCAATTTAATAACTTCTCTGACAGGAAAGGTACATGCAGGAGGTGTAGACCAAGATCAGACTGCATGTATGTGCAGGCTGATCTTTGTCTATACCTCTTGCCTAAACCGGAATGACAAGGGTTAATATCTTTCAATTATACATACCGAGGGGATATTTATTTAGTTCGAATGATAAGCGCGATTATGAAATTGTAGGATTTTTACAGGGAATTTGCAGAGTTTTTCCTCTCTAGAAAAATATCTTGATATGCGGCGCATTAGGTCAACGTGCGTCCTGCGCTAGGTATTATAAACAAGTGAATCCCCCCCCCCCTCTCTCCCTGTGAGTTTTGGTTTTTCCCCCAAGACGAAAGGAAATGCTGACAGGTCACCCTTTTGAATCGACTTGTTATATAGGCACTGCGGTCTGTTAAATATGTGTTAAATATGTTTTGAAGCAGACGGGGCATATTTCGAAGCTCTTAAATATATAATATTTTGATATTTCATGCGGGTTTATAAAGACCGCCAAACTCTGCGAACTTAAAAGAACCGCTCGCCGTATTACTCAAATGATGCGGAACACGCAGGAATAAACATGAAATTTCATAACCGAATATCTTTCCCGATACTATTATCATAGTTTATATATTTCACTTAAATATAAGATGACTTTGTGACGGATTTTGCACCGTTTGATAGATGATAGTTCATTCAACTTGAGTTTAGTAAGATTGGCATGTAATGACAGTAAACTCTAATTATTATCTTTGTTTACCTAAAATTGTGTCTATCAAAATGTGATTTTTGATGCAATAAAGACAACTTCAGATTTCTTAAGAATGATTTTTTTCTTTTATTGTTTGTTTTTGTTATTTTGATTCTTATGCCTTGATTTCTGGAGCATTAATTTTTGTCTTTCTGATCCTGGAATATTCATGTTTTTTGCAGAAGATATAAACAAAGATCAGCCTACGGATACGTGTAGTCTGATATTAGTCAACACCACCTGTTTGTACGGTTTCAGCAGCATTTGTTTGTGAAATTTAATTTAAAAAGAAATACATGCCCTCTATAAGGGCTGCCAGTGCTTTCAGTGCTTTGATTTAAAAGCATTCTTAAAAAACGGATTTATTTTTAGCATGACAAAGAATAAACAATGTGTGATTTTTGAAATGTGAATCGGAGTATAAAATTCTGGGATTAATGAAAGATCGTGCATTCAGCTATTCTATCGTATGACGCACTATCTGTTTTTAATTGGAATTGTAGAACTTGTTTACTTCTTGTCTTCGTGTGGCATTTTGAATTAACAAAAAATGAACCAATTTTTTTGCGTGCCTGATGGAAAAAGAATCAATGGTCGAAAAGGACACAAGACTTAACAAGTTAAATGAGGAAGTAAAAATTGCCAGATCGCTGTACACGCCCACTGACTCCGCTGGCAACGCCCACTTGCCACGCCCAGTGAGCTTCAATAGGAGGGTGGACTGCGATATAAAAAGGCATTATTTTACATATTTTACATGTTTGGTTTGGGACAGAAAAGTCGTAACTACAGTTTGAATATGATGCAGTTACGACGTTTTAGTCGCCAAAACATCAAAAATGATTCACATAAATGTCGACCAATTTCGGAGTTCAAAGCTCAAACTATATGATTTAATTGGTATATCTATTTTTGATTGACCTCGCGAATCTCTTGATTAGCTGAGAGGCTTTGAAGTGTAAACTTTAGATCATTTGACGTAGTTAATGTTGGTTCTTAGAGGATCATTTTCATTTTGTCAAATTATGTTCATGAGTATAAAATCATTCGGTGATACACATGTAGGTGAAGCGAGGATACTGAGCGCTTTAGGACTTAGTATGGCGCACTGTATGGGTAGGTAGTACACCCTAAAATAAATGCGTGCACGCGTAAATAATACAGTGCACTCATAACATTTAGGCGTGCGAGCATAATTACTGAGCGATCAAGGCTTTAAAATGTGCGCCTACGCCTATATCACAAATGCACGCACATTGTGAAGGTGTTTACTTTTTACGCGTGCACGCTCATATTTTGAAAGTGCACGCGTTAAATAACGCGTGCACTTTCAAATATAACCGCGTAGGCTTAAATTAAACGGGTTTACCTATTCTATATATGCTTGCATGGTGATAAGACGACTTAAAGGGGACCTTTGACCTAAACGGTACCTCATAGTTTAGAGCTTGTAGACAAAGTTAATCCATTCATGGAAAAGGACCCTCAACCCTAAATGAGTCTACTATGGAGCACCTTTGACCTAATCGGTACACCATAGTTTAGAGCTTGTAGACAAAGTTAATCCATTCATGGAAAATGACGTCAACCCTAAATGAGTCTACTATCTCTATATAGACCTAAATTAGCCGTATCTCACTCGGAAGGTTTCTATAATTTCTTCATTTGCATAATGCCGCGGCCATAGCGCACTTGTAGCGCGTCGGACTCTCATGAGGTCCGGGGTTCGATACCCGGTCGATACACATATCCTTTCCGATTTTTGTCTCCAACCAAGTGGTGGATAATCGTAAACCTGACTGTGATGAGCAGTCGGAAGGGATGAAGTTTTAGTACTGGAGTGAGAAATACAATGAATCCATGGTTTGGTGCTCCAGCCGCAACGATATGACTGAAATACTGTTAAAGGTGGCGTCAACACCCATTCAAACAAATCATTTGCATATCAAGGTGCAAATTACATTCCCCGAAAGGGTCACACAAACACTGTGAAGACTTTGGTCACAAAATGCTGATGTGCATGCTGTTCTAGTCTTTACCGGAAAACACTTGTATCTTTTGGAAATGTCTTGTGTAGAACCAATTTTTATTTATATATTTTTACCCAAGTTTGAATAACATCACAAAAATAATGAATACCAGAGCCGATATGATGTCGTTTTCTTTTTCTTTTTTTTTTTTTTTGTAATAATCACACTTTCCTATTGTACAACATCCGTTAGATTTTTGACAAAAACAAACAAACAAACAAAAACTTACACCAAACAAACAGAGAGTAGCTGGTAACTAGCATTGTCTCTGATTCATAATTCTTTTTATGGAAAATATAGTTATTTATTTGCTAACTCAAAACAATCAACAAAGGATTAACCAACCAAATTCTTAGTTCTTGAACCTTTGTCAAAGACTGTAGACGTACAAAACATGAAGGTTTTTCCCTCCGTAAGATATTTGTGAAACACGATGGATAAGCCTGAACCTTACATGAACTAGCATTTCGTCGTTGGGCTTGCAAAGTATCGTAAAACAGCTTGAATAAGGCTGTAGTTACGTCTCTTTAAACCCCCAAGGACAGAATGACATTTAAATTGGACAATGATTTAGGCTCATTAGTGTTCAATTACTTTTCAGTCAATCGAAATATTTTTTTCTAAATATCATTTCAAATTTCGAATGAGCTGCCTAAGGTCAAATGAAATACACCCAACCTCAACAAGTTTTAGGACACCAAGCAAAGAATATAGGCTTTATTTGACTGCGATAACACTCCGATTTAATAAACAGAAGTTTGAACGCGAACGTTTTGGTCGCCGACAGCGATGAATAATATGCATTTAGGAACAAAAAAGTGTCAACCGCCGAACGTTCCGTTCACGCCGGAACCCGGGATTGAACCAGGGACTTTTAGATCTTCAGTCTAACGCTCTTCCAACTGAGCTATTCCGGCTGTCAAAGGTTGCTTATCTCCAACAAAATTTAAAACAAAACAAAAATGTTGATGTTTTTTCTATCTTTTTTTTTATAACAACATTTTACGAGGATTGATTATATTTACAATCCCCCCCCCTTTTTTTTTTTTTTTTGCTATTGTCTTATTTATCTTTCTTTTTAAATTCAATAATGTATTAGAGAGAAGGAAAAGATTTTCTAAATATATCTCTTCTTTCAAAAATCTTTGTTTCGCTTTCGGGTTTATTTTAGATATTGTACACTATAATGTTTAACCCATTCCCACACAACAAAATTTTAGACTGGTCTTAAGTGAAAGAAGCTAAGTTGGTGGAATTTTATTATTATTATTATTTTTTTTTTTTTTTTTTCGTCTTTTTTCAAGTCTTTACGTCAAAGTGACTCTGTAAAATCATCTGTCATGGTTCATTAAAATAGTAGGTAGATTATTGGAAATTGTTAATTGATTATCCTAACATACACCACAATAATTGATAACACCCTGCTTGATTGACAATTACCACTCTGCAGTGACCGGTCATGCATCGACGATCGTAAGTGACAGGTATTAGAAACCTGTGAAACTTGGGTAAAATTATTTAACTAGGACTCTTATCTCACTGAAATCAAATTATTATGGAACAGTTTAGTGAAAAAGTAACCTAAACATAATATAGAAGTCAACTTATATTGCAAAATTAAATTGTCATGGGTTTTCGTGGGTACAACAGGCAATTCAGTTGAAAATGAAAATTATTAGATAAACTTTTTTGAGCTCTTAGACTTCTAAAGCTGGACATGAATCATAAATTAACTGTCATTTTTTAGTTTAAAAAATTGTCAATTTGACTGTCATTATATACCATTATTTTGTCCAAATTTAACAAAAAAAGTTAACCCTTATCAAGCTAATTATAGATGGTTGCAAAATTTAATCAAAATCAAAGTGGTAAAAGAAGGGATTGACTGATTATGAGTCAGTATTTATTTTGAAAGTACATTTTTTAAAATGGTTCAATTAAAGAAGGAAAATTAGGCGGTATAGACTAAGGTCACATCTTTGTCTTTATCTCTTGCTAAAGGAGGAATATTACATTTTAGCGTGACAAGGGTTAAATTAATTACAATGTGTGCTTAGAAAAAAAAGAGAAAAAATAGAAAAGAAAAATTATACATGTTGGGTAATTCTATCCTTTGCTCTATTTTGACATTAATTCTTTACTTCTTAAGATTTACAAATAGTCCTAATTAAGAGAATTTGCTGAAGATCAAATGAACATGATCAGACATGTAAACAACATAATATGGGCTAAAAAATATAATAATTCTTAAAACCAAAATGTATCTCCCTTTTCAACAATATCTTTAACAAAGAAAGTGATGTAAAAAAAGGATTTTGTGGAAATTGCATTTAGTATGAAAATCCTCCCCGATCAGGCTTGAATCCAACTTTTCTGCCTTGAATCCAACTTTTTCCAACTTTTTCCTTAATTGGATTCCTGGAATCCTACTTTCAAAATCCTAGTGAGAGCCCTGACAATGTTTTCTACCCTATTTGCACTTATTTCTAATTTAAGCGCAATTTGAAATGTCGTCTGCTTCTTCTTTCAGTTTTGGCAAGTCTATAATTGTTTCGTCTGGAAATGGGTAAAACTGACAAAAAAAATTGTTAAGTCCATCATACATATTGTAAGACAACTAAGAAATTCTGGAATGCGTATGAGATGCGATGAACGACGATATGTAAGGAAAAACTTTATTGAACATAATTGAAACGGCAAAGAGTGAAAACCCGGTTAATTAGCACATGATTCACAATAAGCTGGAAAGCAGGAAAAATAAGCGGAGAGCATATCGTCGTTGCTTTTTGGTACTCTGCACAGGTTGAGAAGAATCGAAATTGTTCCCATGTGACTGAATATATAATGTATTCTGGCATTTTCGAAATACCCAATCTAATTACAATATTCTTTCTTGTCTTCAGAACATCGACGGATCGCTGCCGTCAATCAATGAATCAATCCACCAATGATTTCATTCATTTATTACGTTAGTGAACTTTGAACTCCGATATTGGCTGAAATTAATGTGGAGCATTTATTTTAGATTGGAGACTTACACGTGGTAACTACAACTTATTCAAGCTGTAGTTACGACATATTGGTCGCCAACCAACTATTCTACATTTTTGCTACATGTCCTAAACAAACTTCAAAATAATGTTGTTTATTATTGAAGTGAAACTGGAGCTCTAGACCGGCGATCCGTCAGTTGTTTAACCCTTTCCCGTTTTTGCAAATTTTAGACTAGTCCAAACTGAAAGAGTTTGCAGACGACAATGAAAACTGGATCCCATTTGAAATGAAACCATCATATGTGGTAGAAAATATTGTGGAAAAAGAAGAAATTGCTTGTTACAAGCAATTTCTTCTTTTTCCACATTGTTTTCTCTAGTATAAAATCAAAGGATCGTAAAATCCCGTATTTGAACGGGAAAGGGTTAAACGAAATTCAAATTTGCCCCTTTTCGTGTGACGCCCCTGCTTTTCTTGTCAACCAGGAAGAGAATAAAATGGTGTACTTAACTAAACTGTGTGAGTTGTGTTAATAAAGGTCTGGGGACACTATAAGCTTAGTTTATTATGATAATTAACAATTAATCTTATCGCTTATCGATACCTATTTTAAGTTTTTTTGTGTCTTCTTTCTTTCCTCTCTCTCCCTCTCTTTCTCTCTCTCTCTGTTATTACTGTCTCTTTTCTGTCTCTCTATATATCTTTCTTACTTTCTGCCCCCTTATTCCTTCCTCCTCTCTTTTTCTCTTATTTAATGTCTTGTTCGGATCTTCTCGCTCCCTGTCTCTGTCTGTCTGTCTGTCTGTCTGTCTGTCTCTAATTCAATTTCTGATCAAAATGAATAATTTGTTAGAGAGTTTTTTTCTTTGGCTGACATCCAAGATTGGTCATTTCTAAACGAGTGTTGCTTGTCGTTCTTATATAAATGTATTATATTGACATGTGGTTCCTGTGGTGCAATAGATTGGCTTTCGTATATATGTTTTCCTTGCGTTTACCAAGTTCAAAGTTTAAATAAGGACTCATAGGGCGATCCTGGGTAAGGAGCGGATAAAAAAAAAATGACGGACCTGAGCTACGCCTACCGACCTCGAATAGGAATTTCGACTTAAAACGGAAATTAGCCCTGCCAATTAAAGACATATTTTTCATCCAATCAAAATAATATGAAGCAGTCGATAAATGTTCACCAAAGGATCATTTCTGTGTAATTTGGTTGAAATCCATCCATTGGTTTCTGGGAAGAAGATTTTCAAAGGAAAAGTTTATGGACAGACAGACGGACGGACGCAGGCACGACGGACCCAACGTCTTCACAACAGCTCTCTGGCTTTCAACCTGTGGAGCTAAAAAATTTTTAACAAAATTTATGTCTAGTAATTTTTAACAAAAAATGGTTGGTTAAAGCCGAGAAACCAATCAAATAAGCTGTAATTACGACGTTAAAGACACCAGACCGAAATACAATGCTTACTATAAATGTCGAAGTTCAAAGCTAGTTATTCGAATTTTGATTGATAGCGGCTATCCATCATTATTTAACCCTTTCCCGTTTTGCAAAATTTTAGACCTGTCCAAAATCAAAGGATTTGGAGACGACAATATAAAATCAATTTTACTTGAAAAAAAATCATTCGATTGGGAAGAAAACATCTTTGAAAATGAAAAAAATCGCTTGTAACAAGCAATTTCTTCTTTTTTCACAATGTTTTCTAAAGTATAAAAACACAGGGACGTAAAAACCAGGGATTAAACGGAAAAAGGGTTAAAACACTTCAAATTGTGTTTGACTTTTGAAAGCAGTGGACCTTTATCTTATTTCTGCTGCAGTCATTTGCTGTTGCTTCGCGACAATATCCTTTATCAGTTTATCTCGAATAATAAAAATGTCCGCACACAGCCTTACGGGTTCTTTTTTATGACAGTTTGTTATGGTCTGTTAACTGACTAATCGCAGCTTTCAATCAAGGAATACATCGACCAATCAAATTATTCATTTTGTCCGGAATTGAGATTTGAACTCCAAACATTGGCTGCCATATGTGTGATACATTTTTGTTTGTTAGGCAACTCAAACGTCATAAGTACAGCTTATTCAATTTGTAGTTACGACGTTTAGGTCGCCAACTAACCATTCTTCTTTTTGTTTTATGGTACTGGCCATAAATTTTGCAAATTAACGCCGGTTAAAATCGATTTCCTGTCGGAGTCAGTGGGCGTGGCCAAAGAAGTAAGTGGGCGGGGCCAGCGATTGGTCAATTACAGTTTACCAGGCCCAAAGTCTTAGTGGCATAGCGTTACGTAGCAACATGACATTAGGTTAGGTGTAAATTCGAGAGTATTTTGTTGTTGTTGTTGTTGTTTGTATGTATTATTGATTATTTGATGTCTTAGATTTTCCACTAAAGATATGAATACATGTTGTTTTCCTTGCTTCATTTTCAAGGTTTGTAATTGATAACGTAATGGGACTTCTGGTTTGACTTCGCGACATCGTACTGTATACTAAGGATGATCAGTGAAAACAAGTGTAGCTTGAAGAAGCGAAAAACCTTCTACAAGCCCTAAGGTGAATGGCCACCTGTCCCACTCTCTTATATTTCTTTAACGCATTTTGGTACATTTTTGTCATTTCTAGGTGGATTATCACTTGAAAGTTTCACCTAAAAAACGATGAAATTACAAAAATCATTAGCAGTTCGTCTATGACGCCATACGTCTATGACGTCTATAACGTCGTTTCGGCAGTACCAAAGATACTAATGACGTCATCATTATGTCATTTTATACCCGTGCAAAATGACGCATTTTTATTGGTTTTGTCCGGAAAGAGTAGTTTTCAAAGAAATAGAGTAATCGTATGTTTTTCATTGGAAGTTCAGTAAATCTTTCATTTTGTGAACAACAAAAGCTATATTTTTCACTCGTGGCCCCGTTTCACCACTTTTATTCTCTATTCTGCCTTTCGTCGTTCATTTCCCAGCACAATAGGCGCGAGTTCTGGTTTCATTCAGGATGACAAAACAATAGCAATCTATTCCTCTGTAAATCCGCTTTTTTAAAAGTGCACGTGCCAAACGAATACCCCCTTTTAACCAATTCCCGATTAATTCCTCCGATTGCGCCCCTCAAGGAAAAGGTTTTTGAAAATATGGTGGAAAATGAAGAAATTGTTTGTTCCATGCAATTTCGTCATTATTCACAATGTTTTCAATCCAAAACGACGAAAAAAAAAAAAAAAAAAAAAAAGAAAAGAAAATATGTATACATGTATATATATTGAAATTACACCAAATCGAAATTGTCGTCTGCAGCTTCTTTCAATTTGGACCAGTCTGAAATTCTGGAATGATTCAACCGTTATCGACCGTAAGTCATCCTTAGCAGGGTAGGTAAATTCTCTTGGATGCAGAATCATGAGAAATTTGTCTAAGCATCAAGACCTTGTTTACCAATCGATGTAAAATTAACTGATTAACCCATCGTCATGCTGTATAAATTACCTTACTGAAATGCTGTAAAATCAAAGGGCTGAAAGCACTGATAGAACTTGTTGTTCAAAAATCAGTAAGCAACTCTGACAGGAAAAATACAAGCAGGAGGTAAAGACCAAGATCACACTGCACTTATGTGCAGGCTGATCTTGATCTACACCTCCTGCCAATACCGGAATATCCCGGTTTCAGAATAACAAGGGTAAACATCAGAGTACCAGGGCGTTTCTTGAGTTAAGGCGTTTTAAATTAGTTCAAAGAGAGAGAAGAAAAAAAAAAGATAACCAAACAGGAAAAGAAAAAAATAACCAGTAAATTGATGGCGTGCCTTTCATAAAAAATGCGGGGGAGTTGTCAGCTGTCTATTAATTATACGAATTATTTCTGGAAATCTTCATGAATTTTTTTTCAAGATATTCAGAATTGTTGGAATATCTTGAACGTTTTTTGTACTTCATTTTTAACCCGAATATTCTTTACAGAAAGAACTAATGGCAAGTTATTTTACGCCCAATAAATAAAATTTATAGCAAAAATAGTGTAGAATAGCATAGCTTACAATAACAATCCATTGAAAACAACGAATACTTCATGTCAAAAACTGTGTGGGGGATCATTTATCAAATTATATCATTTATCTGTTTGTTTGAACGGGGTTTAACGCAACTCTAACCCATTCCCAGACAATGACGCTTTAATCGCCCCTCGATATAAAAGCTTTGGAAAATATTGTGGACAATGAAGAGATTGCTTGTAACATGTAAACCTAAGTGGGATGAGCAGCTGGGGGCTCGGAAATAGTGTAATGGCAGTACTGGTGTGAGGAATACCAGGAATCCACGGTTAGGTGTTCCAGCTGCCGCGATAAGAATGAAATATTGTCAAAAGTAGCGTTAAACCCCAACCAATGAATCAACGAGGAAAAAAGCGATAGCCCAGAGAGACAATTCTAAAATATACGTACATCCTTTTCTAATGCAAGATTTGGTGGTGATGTAATAGAAATCCAAGAATAGATGTATAATTTAATTGTCAGTTTCGTCTATCAAAAACGAGCGATCTGATTGGTTGGAAAATTTAATTCATACCTCCATGAACAAAATTTTGAGCACGCAGCCATTTTATATGCTTCTGCACAAAATAGTTCCATACTAAAAGGTATCAAAATTTGTAAAGTTGTTTCATTTTTTGCTCGATGCTATTAAATTATAAGAAATGAAGAGAATTTTTTTGTTTTCATGGAGGTATGAACCGAAAAACCTAATCACACAATGTATGAATCCGCTTTGCGTATTCATACAGTGTGATTAGGTTTTTCGGTTCATACCTCCATGAAAACAAAAAAATATTCTCTTCATCTCTTAAATGAAGAAGCGGGAACAAAAAGATGTGTAACAAATTCAGTGTTCGCTTGGCCAGTAAACAAGCAATACGGCGTCCTTTTGAAGTCATCAAAATTAAGTTTTTCTTCCAAAATATTTTTATTATCAGACAGATCAATAAAAGATCATCAAACATCGATTTGTTTTAGCAGGGGTTAATAAATAAGTATCGCAATACGAAGATAAGCACATAAAATGTAAGAATGACTTTTAAAGATCCAGAAAATCTACAGAGGGAGAAGAGATTCGACTCTGGTCAGTCGGCGGAGAAGAGATTCGACTCTGGTCAGTCGGCGGAGAAGAGATTCGACTCTGGTCAGTCGGCGGAGAAGAGATTCGACTCTGGTCAGTCGGCGGAGAAGAGATTCGACTCTGGTCAGTCGGCGGAGAAGAGATTCGACTCTGGTCAGTCGGCGGAGAAGAGATTCGACTCTGGTCAGTCGGCGGAGAAGAGATTCGACTCTGGTCAGTCAACGGAGAAGAGATTCGACTCTGGTCAGTCGACGGAGAAGAGATTCGACTCTGGTCAGTCGACCGAGAAGAGATTCGACTCTGGTCAGCCGACGGAGAAGAGATTCGACTCTGGTCTGTCGGCGGAGAAGAGATTCGACTCTGGTCAGTCGACGGAGAAGAGATTCGACTCTGGTCAGTCAACGACGTCAATCTGGCCTGGTTCGATACTTTCGCATTTCCAAGAAGGCCATTTTCGCCTTAATTGGTCACACTTATTTTAGATATTTATTCCTTACATTGATTTTGAAGTTTCCGGTACGGTGTTGTCTATGAATAGTATTAAAGTGTAAATTTTTTTGAGGTGGGGAGTGGGGGTCTTATTCTTTAAAGATTTTGACCTCACTGGCGATAGAGAAATTCTATTCGGGTAAATTTTGCAATTTGACAGCTTGATTCAAGCAAATAATTTCTCTATGGTCATCGTAAATAAATACCTGCTTGACGTTTTGGTAAAAACGCTCGTTTGCGATGCGAGAGGACCCTGGTTCTAATTCTTCTACTTTGGCGTTCGAGTAATAATTATTCATATTCAAACATTCCAGGTCACGGGCTTGTCTGTACTGTTATTGAAATTCTTTGTTGATTCTACCAGAAATCTATCATGTTGATGTTTATACACTCTTTAAGCCATTACCAAAAGCACAATTTTAGACTTGTCGTAATTCAGAGAAGTTTCAGGCGACAATTTTTAGTTGGTGAAATTTTAAAAATCTTTGTATTTTGGGAAAGAAAATATTGTGGATAATGAATACCCTAAATGTTTTCCAAAGCCCTATTCTTGATGGGCGTCAAAGCGGGATTGTGTGGGAATGGTTTGCACTTTGATAAAATTCATAGAAAACACCGTACTGGAAAATTGAGGCGCATCAAAAGGATTTAGACATTTGGACTAGAGCGATGTGCGTATGATCGTATGATATCTAGGCCCGAGGGGTTTTAAGTTTAAAATTTATCAAATACACATTTGTCAGCCGCAATAGCTCAGTTGGGAGAGCGTTAGACTGAAGATCTAAAGGTCCCTGGTTCAATCCCGGGTTCCGGCGAGAACGGAACGTTCGGCGGTTGACACTTTTTGGTCCAGACTAATGTTTCATACTGCATCACGTGACATTTGAGTTCTGTTCGATAAGCAGCAAATTCTGAATCGAGGTGTTTGAAAGGCATCTGGATTGCTAAAATGGAGGTGCTGAGTTTGATACCTTAAGAGCAAACAGTGCTTCGTAGGCTATAAGATTTAATCCTAGGGTTTCGGAGTTATAATCGCTTTTACAATGGTGAGCTAGATAAAAGTGATGACCCGAATTTCGTCAACCTACGTTAATACATGAATTTATCATGACGAGATTTTGCCGAGACCTAATAATTTTGATATTTCAAGACACTACCCTATTATTCTATTTATAATACAACTATGATTCAAACCTTTGAAAGCACTTATCATTCAAGTCATTCAAGTAAACTCTTAGATGAACTATGATATGAGCCTGTGCGTGACATTTCCAACAATATCGCAGGTGCGTGACTCGCACACATTTAGCACCCTGGACGGCCATTCGGGGCAATTAGAATATTCGATGATTGTTTAAAGAAGTATCTATCTACAGAGCGCAGAGTGAAGACTCTGATCAGACTGTGCGGATGCACCGGCTGATCTGAGTCTTAACTTGGCGCACATGTGTAATGGTTGGAAATGCCACGCATGTTCTCATATATTTTGTCAATAGATTTTTAGAAGATTGTCTCTATTTTGAGTTACCGGCATCTTGTCATTCATTCAGGTCAGAATTGAGTTATGAACTCCGACGTAAGTCCCATTACCACGAAGCTTTTTGTTGTTTTGACGACTTTAACGTCGTAACTACAACTTGTCCAAACTGTAATTACGACGTTTATGTCGCTAACCAACCATTCCGTATATGCTATTGGTAATTAATTTTGCAAAGCAATGTTAATTTAAATCGACGCGGAACTACCTGTTGGCGTCATTTGGCGCGACCAGCGGATCAGTTTGGGGGGGTTAATAAACAGCAATTAAATCACTATTACGCAATTCGTCAACGTAAAAATGATACATTCTTGGAAAGTTCTAATTCATCACTTTTAAATAGCCTACGAAGCACTAGTTGAGTCAAACAATTATGTGTGCTTCTTTAACCCATTCCAACACAGCAACATTTTAGACTGGTCCAAATTGAAAGAAGCTGCAGACGACAATTTCAAGTTGATGGAATTTTAAGATTTTACTTCTTTTTGGATAGAAAACATTGTGGATAATGAAGAAAATGCTTGTTGCAAGCAATTTCTTCATTATCCACAATGTTTTCCATAGCTTTTTTCTTGAGGGGCGTAAAAAGGAGGGATTGAGTTGGAATGGGTTAAAGCTTTTGAATACAGAGCCCTCGGGCTAGTGATCCGGATAAGTTTGAATGCCGCGATCCAGAATTGGCTGTTCAATGATTAAGCTAGAGGCAAAAGCTGAATCAATTCTTCTAAAGAAGATTGGAGAACCCGTATGGATCAAAAAGTGTCAACCGCCGAACGTTCCGTTCACGCCGGAACCCGGGATTGAACCAGGGACCTTTAGATCTTCAGTCTAACGCTCTCCCAACTGAGCTATTCCGGCTGACATCTGTGTAATGATGTATTAAATATTTAAACTTAAAACCCTTCGGGCCTAAATTTCATACGATCATACGCACATCATTTCAGTCCAAATGTCCTTATCTTATACTACATAGTTATGTTAGTTTAACAATTATAAATATTTGAAACCTTCAGTTCGAATATTTAAAAGTACATTTATTTACGCAGTATTCTTGCATTAAAGCTTTCTTTTGAAGAGTTCGTGACGGCTAAGGATAACGATTTCTTATTGTTTAAATAAAAGTGTATTCCAAGTTTTGGTTTCATTTTCGAGTTTATAGATAAATCATTGATCCAACTGAAGTTCGTTCCACAGTAACGTACAAAGAAATATATTGTAAAATAATCTGTTGATGAATATTAACCCTTGTCATGCTGTTCAAAAATCTATATTTCTTTCCGAAATGAACTCTATAAACAACTCTAATAGGATAATTACAAGCAGGAGGTGTAGACTAAGATCAGCCTGCACATAAGTGCAGTCTGATCTTGGTCTATACCTCCTGCCAGAACCGGAATATTCCGGGTTCAGCATGACAAGGGTTAAGATGGTGACGATTGATCGACGGATCTATTGGTGTGTAATAAAAACACACTTTTGACCTGTTACTTGAACATGGACCTTGAAACAAAAATTTTAAAGCGGCTCCTGAACATTTTTTTTTTTTTTTTTTTTTGAAAAATTTATATAGGAAAATCGTCTGCTTTTTGAATAGTCAATAACGTCATTTTCACGATAAACATTCTTTTTTCGTGTCAAATCTACTTAATTGACAATAAATTTAAATTAATATGATAAATTCTATATGCCCTACTTTGAAAATTATGAATTGATTTTTCCGAGCAAACGACCGAAAACGTTTTTTACCGATAAATTCCGGTTTCATTCGGGTTGTACTTCGCTGACTTATTTGGTATCTCGTAACGCTCAATATTTTTGCTTCTTACCTTTCTTTTTTTCAAGTTATGAGAAGTCATTTTCAATACAAATTCTGCTTAATCACGTTTTTTACCAAAAAATTCCGGTTTCATTCGGGTTGTAATTCGCTGATTTAATTAGTGTCTCGTAACACTCAATATTTTTGCTTCTTACCCTTTTTTCAAGTTATGAGAAGTCATTTTCATTTTTCATTTTTTTTTTTTCAGATTTAATAATGCTTTAGAAAGAACGAACAGATTTTTTAGATATATCTCTTCTTCTAATAACCTTTGTTTCGCTTTCGGGTTTATTTTAGACATTTATTGTTCGCCTTAACCCATTACCAGACGGCAAAAGTTTTAGACTGGTTGCAGGACGAAGATTTAAAGCTTATGAAATTTCAGATATTTCAGCTTTCTAGGTGGAAATCATTGTGTAAAATGAAGAAATTGCTTGTTGAAAGTAATTTCTTCATTTTACACAATATTTTCCCAATTGTTTTACTTGAGGTACGTCCAAAAGCGAAACTGTGTGGGAATGGGTTAAAGCAAACGTACACTAGAGTGTTTTACTGTAAGTATGCTGTAAAACAAAAATGAAACAAAGAGATTTTTTTCAAGTATAAATTGAAAAAAAAAAAAAATAATAATTTACCCATTACCATATAATGAAACTTTCTGACGCCCTGAAGAGAGATAATCATTGGAAACTTTGTAATAAAATGAGAAAATGCTTCTCACAAGCAATTTCATCTTTTCTCACAACGTTTTCTATTTGACACTTATTTCCCAATTAGGGAGTATATAAACCATTTTCACACGAACCAAAGAGGAAAAGGAGAAACGACTTGTTACGAAAAATTTATCATTTTCTTAACTTTTGTAAACTTATTCTTTCAAATGGGATAAATTGAAAGGTATTTGGGGCAAAGTGTCAACCTGGTTAAACTGCGTTGATTGAAAAGATGAGAAGAATCGAAACTTTTCTAAAGACATTGGTCATTCTTCTTCGAAATGTATTCTTTTCCGAAATACCTGAGTTGATTAAATTATTCTTTCTGGTTGTCAGAAAACTTACGGGTCGCGTTTTTCAAATCAAAGAATCAATCGACAAATGAAACCATCCATGTAGACAGGAAGTGAACTATGGTCCCCAATATTGGTCGATATTAATGTAGCATATTCCATTGGTTTGGAGACTTAAACGTCGTAACTACAGCTTATTCAAGATGTAGTTACGACGGTTTGGTCGCTAACCAACTATTTTTAATTTTTGTTGCATCTAACTGTCATACTGCGAAATAGCGCTCTCTCAGTGGGTGAGATCAGCGATTCGTCAATTATTTAAACGAAATTCCGTAACGGACCTACTTTTCTTGTCAATCAGGAAGTGAATTAAATAGTGTATTATACACTACTGTATGCTAACGTTTTGATGTTGAAGGTCTGGGGGCAATAACAGCCTAATTTGTGATGATCATTGACAGTTAATCTTTTCGCTCATCGACATCTATTTTAAGTTTTTTGCGTTCTCTTCCTTTCCAACCTGTATGTCTCCCTTTTTCTTTCTACTCCGTTACTCTCCTTTTCTCTGTCTCTTTCTGTCTATCCTTCTTCCCCCTTCTTTCTCTCCCCTCTTTTTATTATTTAAAGACTTGTTCACACATTCTCTCTCTCTCTCTTTCTTTCTCTCTTTCTCTCTCTGTCTTTCTTTCCTCTTATTCTGTTCCTGTCTCTCGCGAGCTTCCCTCCGAGGGAGTTATAACGAGAGCGTGTGTCTTCTACAGGTAATTCAGTATCGACAGCTGTAAAAGAAAAAATAAGGGTTCACATTCAATTTTCGATCAAATGAATGGATTAATTGACGGTTTTTTATTTTTTGATTGATATCATTGGCTATATCTGAGTGTTGCTGGTCATTCTCTTATACATTTATTGTTTTGACATCGGAGAGTTTTCATGATGCAGAATAAATTTGCTTTCGCATGCGAGTTTTCCTTTCGCTTATCAAGTTCCAAGTTTAAAAAATACAGAGATAACCCATATGGCGATTCTAGGTAAGGAGCGGATTCAAAATTGGCGGATCGAAGGCTATTGACCTCCAATAAGACTTTCGACTTAGATATCAAACGGTGTTATTTTTGCCATATTTATCGTGAGTAATATGTTACAATAATGGCTGATTGGCGACCTTATTGCCGTAAAACGAATTGAAAACGCTGTTGTTTAGACGTTTAAAACACCAGACCTAAAATTACTAATTGTTGATGTTGGAGTTAAAATTTCACTTCCGGTTCAAATTTATGATTTACTAGATAAATCTAACTTTGATTGACAGCAGCGATTCTTCATTATTTAAAAGGAACAATACGTCGGTGTTGGACCAGAAGCCGTAACGTCAGCTTACCTGGTCTTTAAATTTGGAGCTCACACGAGTCCAACCATGGACTTCCAGTCGGCGTATTTAGGCCACTGATTATTCCCCAATGACACGAAAACATCTGATTAGATTTGTTTGTTTGTTTGAATGGGGTTTTACGCCGCTTTCAACAATCTTTCAGTTATATCGCGGCGGCTGGAGCACCTAACAATGGAATCCTGGTATTTCTCACACCAGTACTACCATTACATCCTTTCCTAGCCTCCAGCTGCTATCCCACATAGGTCTACGATTATCGACTCATTGGTGAGAGACAAATAGTCGGAAAGAATGGGTGCCGCCGTCGGGAATCGAACCCGGGACCTCTAGATTGAAAGTCCGACGCGCTACCAACTGCGCTATGACGGCGGCACATCTGATTAGAGTGAGATATTCTCGCAATCGAACCAAAAAAATTTAAATAAACTAAATTGACAAATCGCTGCTGTCAATCAATGAATATATAGACCAATCAAATTATTCATTCTGTCCAGAATTGAGATTTAAACTCAAACATTGGCCGTCCGCCATTTGTATGAAACATTTTTGTTGTTTGGTGCTGTAGTTAGGACGTTTAGGTCGCCAACCAACTATATTACTTTTTGACACATGCTACTGACCACAGATTTTGCAAAGTAACGCCATTTAAAATCGAAGCAGTGCTTCTTGTTGGAGTCAATGGGCGCGGCCAAAGGAGTAAGTGGGCGGAGCCTGCGATTAGCAAGTTAAGTTAGTAGCCCTAATTTTATACTCTGTGGTTGATTTAGTTAATCACGATTCACTTCAACAATCATTGTAAGATTCGAAAATCGTTTTTCATCCAGACTTACTTCCCGCCACATTTCAGGGAGATGCGATAAGTTGTTAGTTATCGGGGAGAATTAATTGTGTCCTCAAGTGACGGTCTGTGTATGGTAGAAAGTTGAACTTTTCAAATCCAGTTAAGTTCTTAAGAGTTAATCACAATGATACAAAAGACAATAAGTATAATAATGGTTTGAAATAATACACCCCAAACTTCTGAAAACAACAACAAGAAAACAAAACAAAAACATCCGCTCGCATCCACTAATTTCTGTATATCAGGCCCAAAAACGAAGTGACATGGTGGTAAGTTAGGTTAGGTGTAAATCATAGGGGTTTTGTTGTTGTTCTGTGTTTGTTTGTTTTATTGATTATTTGATATCTTAAATATTACACTAAAAATGAAGACACATTTTTTACCTTGCTTTTTTCTGAACTCGCCGTCAGAGCGCAGTTGGTAGCGCATCAGACTCCTAATCTTCAAACATGGGGTTTCATTGGTTCGATCGTCGGCGGCACATATTCATTGAGACATTTGTATCTCACCAATGGATGGATAGTCGTATATCAGCTTGAGATTAGGATACAGTTGTGATACTGGGGCGAGATATACCAGTATCCATTGTTAGGTGCTCCAGCCTCCGCGATATGACTGAAAACAAATGTTAAAAGCGGCGTTAAACCCCATTCAAACAAAGAACACTTCTTAATTGACTTCGCGACACCATACAGAGTAGAGAGCTTTTTATTTTGATACATGAATGAAAACAAGACAAAAATCTCCGTGGATTGATGAAGCGATATATCTTTTACAAGCCAATCAGGGTGAGCATTCACCTGTCCAACTCTTTTAACACTTTCCTGTTCCGCAAAATAATAATAAACCTGTCTAAATGCAATTTAATTTAATTCAAAGTGGATTTTATTTGAAAAATAACCTTTCAGTACGATAGAATCCCTCCCTTCAAGCCCCCCCCCTCCAAAGACAAAAGCATTTGAAAACATTGTCGAAAATGAAGAAATTGCTTGTATCAAGCAAATTCTCCATTGTTCACAATGTTTTCTATTCAATAAGACGACCCACACACACACACACACACACAAAAAAAAATGAAATAAAAAGAAATAATGAAAAATCATGAAGTTCCACCAACTTAAATTCTCATCTGCGGCTTCTTTCAATTTGGACCATTCTAAAATTCTGTTTGTATGGGGGTTAAACGTTATCGAGCGTTTGTCACCCTAAACGCAAGGTAAGTATTTTCTCTGGGATGCAGAACATGAGGTATTCGTCTAGCGACCAAGATCATGGTTCCCAATCGATGTAAAATAAACTGATTAACCATTGTCATGCTGTCAAAATAACCTTACTTAATTGCTGTAAAAACAAAGGGCTGAAATCACTGATAGAACTTGTTGAAAAAAATAAATAAACAACTCTGACAGGAAAAGTACAAGCAAGAGGTATAGGCAAAGATCTTACTGCACTTATGTTCAGGCTGATCTTGGACTACACCTTATGCTCAAACCGGAATAATCCGGGTTCAGTATGACAAAGTTTAAAGTCAAAGTACCGTGGGTGTTTCTTGACTTAAGGCGTATTAAGTTAATTCAAAGAGAGAGAAGGAAAAGAAATGTAACAAAACAGGAAAAGAAAAAAATAACCAGTAAATTGATGGTGTGCCTTTCATAAAAAGTGCGGGGGAGTTGTCAGCTGTCTATTAATTATACGAATTATTTCTGGAAATCTTCATGAATTTTTTTTCAAGAAATTCAGAATTGTTGGAATATCTTGAACGTTTTTTGTACTTCATTTTTTAACCCGAATATTCTTTACAGAAAGAACTAATGGCAAGTTATTTTACGCCCAATAAATAAAATTTATAGCAAAAATAGTGTAGAAATACAAAGCTTACAATAACAATCCATTGAAAACAACGAATACTTCATGTCAAAAACTGTGTGGGGGATCATTTTTGAAATTATATCATTTGTTTGTTTGTTTGAACGGGGTTTAACGCATCTTTAACCCATTCCCACACAATAACGCTTTAAACGCCAATCGATATAAAAGCTTTGGAAAACATTGTGGACAATGGAGAGATTGCTTGTAACATGTAAACCTAAGTGGGATGAGCAGCTGGGGGCTCGGATATGATGTAATGGCAGTACTGGTTTGAGGAATACCAGGAATCCTCGGTTAGGTGTTTCAGCTGCCGCGATATGAATGAAATATTGTCAAAAGTAGCGTTAAACCCCAAACAATGAATCAATGAGTAAAAAAGCGATAGTCCAGAGAGACAATTCTAAAATATTCGTACATACTTTTCTAATGCAAGCTTTGGCAGTGATGTAATAGAAATCCAAGAATAGATGTATGAAGAAGCGGGAACGAAAATATGTGTAACAAATTCAGTGTTCGCTTGGCCACTAAACAAGCAATACGGCGTCCTTTTGAAGTCATCCAAATTAAGTTTTTTCTTCCAAAATATTTGTATTATCATCTTTACAGACAGAACAATAAAAGATCATCAAACATCGATTCGATTAAGCAGAGGTTAATAAATAAGTATCTTAATACGAGGATAAACACATAAAATGTAAGAATGACTTTAAGATTCAGAAAATATAAAGAGGGAGAAGAGATTCGACTCTGGTCAGTCAACACGGTAAGTGCAATCTGGCTAGGTTCGATACTTTCGCATTTCCAAGAGGACCATTTTCACCTTAATTAGTCACACTTATTTTAGATATTTATTCCTTACATTGGTTATGATTTTTCCGGTACGGTGTTGTCTATGAATAGTATCACAGTGTAATTTTTTTTTTTTTGGGGGGGGGGGAGGGGGGTCTTACTTTTTAAAGAATTTTACCTCTCTGGCGATAGAGAAATTGTATTCGGGTAAATTTTGCCACTTTACAGCTTGACTCAAAGATTTTCTCTATGGTCATCGTAAATAAACACCTGCTTGGCGTTTTGGTAAAAACGCTCGTTTGCGATGCGAGAGGACCCTGGTTCTTATTCTTCTACTTTGGCGATCGAGTAATAAAAATTCATATTAAAACATTCCAGGTTACGGGCTGGTCTGTACAGATATTGAAACTTCTTTGTTGATTCTACCAGAATTCTATCATGTTGATGTTTATACACTATTTAAGTCATTACCACAAACACAATTTTAGACTGGTCAACTGAACAGAATATCTTTTTCTTCTATTATATATTTCACCAAAGATGCCGCGGTCAAATTTTCGTCCTAATAAACACGACAATAGTCGAAAATTCGGGTTAATAAACAACAATTAAATCACTATTACGCAATTCGTCAATGTAAAAACGATACATTCTTGGAAAGTCCTAATTCATTACTTTTAAATAGCCTACGAAGCACTAGTTAAGTCAGACAATTATGTGTGCTTCTTTAACCCATTCCAACACAGCAAAATTTTAGACTGGTCCAAATTGAAAGAAGCTGCAGACGACAATTTCAAGTTGATGGAATTTTAAGATTTTACTTCTTTTTGGATAGAAAACATTGTGGATAATGAAGAAATTGCTTGTTGCAAGCAATTTCTTCATTATCCACAATGTTTTCCATAGATTTTTTCTTGAGGGGCGTAAAAAGGAGGGATTGTGTTGGAATGGGTTGAAGCTTTTGAATACAGAGCCTTCGGGCTAGTGATCCGGATTAGTTTGAATGCTGCGATCCAGAATTGGCTGTTCAATGATTAAGCTAGAGGCAAATGCTGAATCAATTCTTCTAAAGAAGATCGGAGAACCCGTATGGATCAAAAAGTGTCAACCGCCGAACGTTCCGTTCACGCCGGAACCCGGGATTGAACCAGGGACCTTTAGATCTTCAGTCTAACGCTCTCCCAACTGAGCTATTCCGGCTGACATCTACAATTCGATGTATTAAATATTTAAACTTAAAACCCTTCGGGCCTACATACGCACATCATTTCAGTCAAAATGTCCTTATCTAAAACTACATAGTTATGTTAGTTTTTTTTTTTTGAAACCTTCAGTTCGAATATTTAAAACTACATTTATTTACGCAGTATTCTTGCATTAAAGCTTTCTTTTGAAGAGTTCGTGACGGCTAAGGATAACGATTTCTTATTGTTTAAATACAACTGTATTCCAAGTTTTGATTTCATTTTCGAGTTTATAGATAAATCATTGATCAAACTGAAGTTCGTTCCACAGTAACGTACAAAGATATATATTGTAAAATAATCTGTTGATGAATATTAACCCTTGTCATGCTGTATAAACTACCTTACTGAATTGCTCTAAAATCAAAGGACTGAAAACACTGATAGAACTTGCTGTTCAAATATCAATATTTCTTTCCGAAATGAACTCTATAAACAAATCTAATAGGAAAATTACAAGCAGGAGGTGTAGACTAAGATCAGCCTGCACATAAGTGCAGTCTGATCTTGGTCTATACCTCCTGTCAAAACCGGAATATTCCGGGTTCAGCATGACAAGGGTTAAGATGGTGACGATTGATCGACGTGTCTATTGGTGTGTAATAAAAACACAACTTGAACATGGGCCTTAAAACAAAATTTTTAAAGCGTCTCTTGAACAGTCTTTTATGAAAAATTGATATAGGAAAACTTTCTGCTTTTTCAATAGTCAATAACGTCATTTTCACGATAAACATTCTTTTTCGTGTTAAATCTACTTAATTGACAATACTTTTGAATTAATAAGATAAATTCTATATGCCCTACTTTGAAAATTATGTATTGATCTTTCCGTGCAATCGACCGATAACGTTTTTACCCGATAAATTCCGGTTTCATTCGGGTTGTACTTCGCTTACTTACTTGTTGACTGGGTTACTGCCCCTAGATCTATCGATACTAGACTCTCACAGACAGCGGGCTACCAGTTTAACTTATTTGGTGTCTCGTATAGATCGGTACCGCCGTCGACAGTTGTACCAGTCTATGTCTCGTAACGCTCAATATTTTTGCTTCTTACCTTTCTTTTTTTAAGTTATGAGAAGTCATTTTCAATAGAAATTCTGCTTAATCACCTGCTTACAAATATCTGCAACCATTAAAGTTGGAAATTTGAAAGCTGAAAGCCAAATCTGTTCTTTCATAATCTGTTCAAGAGCGGCTTTAAAAAGAGATTCGGTTTAGCAGATATGAACACATAGAAAGTAAGATAGCTTTTATAGGCTCGGAAAATCTACTGAGGGAGAAGAGATTCGACTAAATTCAAAATACCCCTTAACTTACACAAGATGTTATGATATGCGATGGGATTCTTCGTTTGTAATACTTGATCAAAGTAAACAATAAGTGGTTTATAATTTCATTGGCAAAAAAACTGTCAAGTGTTTCGATCATTGAGATAATTTTATTTGGAGATAAAGTCATGCATTTTCTTAATTCGATACAAAGTTCTCAGAAATTTCTTACCATTGTATTCATTTCAAAATAACTTATGTTTAGTTTCGTCTTTCAAGATTCAAACGTTTTAATTCGGTGAACTAGTTTCATAATTCCACGAACAAAATTTTCAGCACGCAACTATTTTCTGAGTTTGTGTCTAAAAAAATCCTATTGATGACTAGTAATATCTGGTAAAATATATGTTTTGCGTGATTGCATTTAATCATAAGAAATTAAGAGATTTTTTTTTCATTTGAGATATGAAACCTAAAAACTTGAACTCAACAATTTATGAATCTTCTTCGTGTATTGATGTAGTGGTACTAATTTTTTAGGAACTTATCCCAATGAAAACAAAAAAATATTTTCTTCATTTCTTACCGCAACAATACAATATTATAAGCAGAGAATAATGTCGACACAGAAAATCAAAGTATATTTATTATCACTCAAGTTGATATATAGTATGATAGATTATTTGGAACATTGACGTTTCTTAATTACCGAGAAACATCATTGAATAGTACATTGGTTTGTATAATTGAACAGATTTCTAAATGGCATAATTTAAGACTGGTCCAAATGGAAAGAACTTGCAGACGACCATTCAAATTTTGATAATTTTGCAAAGAAAGCGCAAAATATGGTAGAACATATAATGAGAAAAGAATAAATTACGTGTCACTAGCAATTTCTCCTTTATCGTTATGGTTATCTAGTGCTATTTTCTTCAGGGCGTCACAACTTGGAATTGTGTGTTAAACTGCAGAAAAGGCTTAATAATCTGGCAAGTCAGGGGAAAAAAGACCTTCTGGGGTGTTCGAAAAGTATCGACCCTGGCAAGACGGCGAGGACTGCGCAGAGTAGCCGGGTGTATACTCTTTCCTCTTTGACGATTTTCTGAATTTAGAATGACCATTCTACCTTACTTTAGAATAATTTTCAGAATGCGATCTCTGGTTGACCTTTGACGGAACGAATCTATTTTTTCGAGTATTTGTTTTGATCACAGACAGGAGGCCCCCTTTTGTCGTCATGTGTTCTCGTTCTCCTGACGGATTACATATATCGGTGGTGGGCGAGCAAAAGGTCGTAACTACAGCTTTAATAAACCTGCAGTTAGCTATAGCTACGGCATTTTGCTCACAAACCGACTGTCTGAAATACCGAACAATTCTCTATCCAGTAACCTAACCACCCCACTCCAATTTGACTTGTTCACAGTTTTATATCGTGTACTTTCTTTGTACTTGAACATAAGAGAACCTAAGGAGGATTAAAACGGGTAAGAAAGTAAATCAGTATAGTATTATTAGTAGATGTAATCAAGCCTTCAGTGCTAGGTTCAAGATTTCCCAGCGTGCAGCAATTAAATCAATTTTACGTAATTCGTCAATGTAACAAAAGCACCACAGCGCTTGATTATGGATAAAAGGGGCAAAACCTGTTCAAAAATGCATTGAGATTTATCCCCCTTATTGGTATATATTGCTCTTTTGATAGTGCCACATATTCCGAGATTTAAGTGAATGTATTCGGTTCTAATTCTTCTACTTTGGCGATCGAGTAATAATTATTCATATTCAAACATTCCAGGTTACGGGCTTGTCTGTACTGTTATTGAAATTCTTTGTTGATTCTACCAGAGTTCTATCATGTTGATGTTTATACACTCTTTAAGCCATTACCAAAAGCACAATTTTAGACTTGTCGTAATCCAGAGAAGTTTCAGGCGACAATTTTTAGTTGGTGAAATTTTAAAAATCTTTGTATTTTGGGAAAGAAAACATTGTGGATAATGAATACCCTAAATGTTTTCCAAAGCCCTATTCTTGATGGGCGTCAAAGCGGGATTGTGTGGGAATGGTTTGCACTTTGATGAAATTCATAGAAAACACCGTACTGGAAAACTGAGGCGCATCAAAAAGATTTGGACATTTGGACTAGAGCGATGTGCGTATGATCGCATGATATCTAGGCCCGAGGGGTTTTAAGTTTAAAATTTAATTTATCAAATACACATTTGTCAGCTGGAATAGCTCAGTTGGGAGAGCGTTAGACTGAAGATCTTAAGGTCCCTGGTTCAATCCCGGGTTCCGGCGTGAACGGAACGTTCGGCGGTTGACACTTTTTGGTCCAGACTAATGTTTCATACTGCATCACATGACATTTGAGTTCTGTTCGATAAGCAGCGAATTCTGAATCGAGTTGTTTGAAAGGCATCTGGATTGCTAAAATGGAGGTGCTGAGTTTGATACCTTAAGAGCAAACAGTTCTTCGTACGCTATAAGATTCAATCCTGGGGTTTCGGAGTTATAATCGCTTTTACAATGGTGAGCTAGATAAAAGTGATGACCCGAATTTCGTCAACCTACGTAATTTAATTTACACGAATTTATCATGACGAGATTTTGCCGAGACCTAATAATTTTGATATTTCAAAACACTACCCTATTCTTCTATAATACAACTAGGATTCAAACCTTTGAAAGCACTTATCATTCAAGTCATTCAAGTAAACTCTAAGATGAACTATGATATGAGCCTGTGCGTGACATTTCCAACAATATCACAGGTGCGTGACTCGCAAACATTGAGCATCCTGGACAGCCATTCGGGGCAATTAGAATATTCGATGATTGTTTAAAGAAGCTTTTGGTCAGTATCTTTCTACAGAGCGCAGAGTGAAGACTCTGATCAGACTGTGCGGATGCACAGGCTGATCTGAGTCTTTACTTGGCGCACATGTGTAATGGTTGGAAATGTCACTCATATGCGCTCATATATTTTGTCAATACTTTTTTAGAAGATTGTCTCTATTTTGTGTTACCGGCAGCTTTTCATTCATTCAGGCCAGAATTGAGTTCTGAACTCCGACGTAAGTCCCATTTACATGAAGCTTTTTGTTGTTTTGACGACTTTAACGTCGTAACAACAACTTGTCCAAACTGTAATTACGACGTTTATGTCGCTAACTAATCATTC